>CM042692.1:576687725-577932342 GCA_023614405.1 Avena insularis
AAAACATTCACCGACACATGCCCATAGAGCCAACAGACACTCTGTCGTCATTGATCTGCCTACGCCGACAGATAACCATACGAGATACATGCTACCTACACTGACATATGATATGTTGTTGTTGCTTCAACGTACACCAACAGAAGCTTTGTTGCTGTCACTCCAGCCTACACCGACAGAAACCTTGTTGTTGTTGCTTCAACTTACACCCACAAAATACATGTTGTTCATTCATTAATCTATGTGGACACTTAATTTGTAGGCTTGCCATATAGCAACAGAGAATGCCCAAAACTGTAGCGAGCCGTCTTTAGTAGTAAAATATTCGTAGTAAATACAACTAGGAAAATCTGCATATAACATGTGTAGGTTTCCAACTTCACCAGTCCTTGATCCATGCTTCACCACTAGCTTTACCACATTTAGCCTCCACCCAAGCTTTAAGATTCGGAGACATCATGAAGTAGACACTTAGCAACATGAAAATTACTCATATGTCGTCTCTTTCTTGGTTGTCACACCGCTTTATACTGGCCACACAAAAAAAACAGGAGAATGGGCTAGTAGGGCATAAAATTAGCGGCGAGAACAAAGGAACTAGAATTGCTGCATTGTATCACAGCCCGCTTTTCTCCAGCTTGAACTGTATGCTACCGGTGACCACGCTTCACAGAGGGGATTGTAGAGATACCAAAGGGGACGCACATGAAGGTCTAGTCTATTATACTCTACTATCAGAGAATTGAACTCGACACGAACTTATTGTTGAATGTATTTGTACATGTATTCAGCATATCTGTAGTTGTTGTACTGATGTAAGTAATCTGCATGTCTGTAGTCAGGTCCTACACTTTCAGATATGTCATCCAGTTCGCGCGGCACCGTTGTGGCCACTACTCCCCGATATATACTTCCTCCGTTTTAAAATATAAGATGTTTTAGCTTTTTAAAAGGAGTGTAATAGACTTTTTTTAGTGTCTAGGTTCACTCCAAACCTAGATACTTCCGCCGTCCTAAAATAAGTGACGTGGGTTTGACTAGATTCGAATATATCTAGACATGTTTTAGTATATAAGTACATACGAAGCTAGACAAACTCAAATCACTTATTTTGGGACGGAGGGAGTACTAAAAGAGATCTAAATACATTTCATTCACAAAGCTAAAACATTTTATATTTTGAAACGGAGGAGTATATCAATGCATGCATGCACATGCAATCTTCTGTTTCTACATGCAAGTTCCGTCGTTTCTAATTTTAGCACATAGTATAAATCTGAAAAAACTTAGAAAACTTGAAAAAAAATAGAAAGTCAATACATGTTTTTTTATTGTAAGGATACTAGATAAGGATGAAGATGTGGAACAATTGGGACAAGTGAGATTCCACTTTTAGACATCTACTCCCTCCGTTTCAAAATATAAGATTTAGCTTTGTAAAAGAATGTATCAGAGCCCTTTTAGTGTGTAGGTTCATCTAGATTTGAAGTAAACCTACACACTAAAAGGCGTCTAGATACGTTCCTTTCGCAAAGCTAAAACATATTATATTTTGAAACGGAAGGAGTAGACTAGACTAACTCTAAACTAAGTGGAATAAACGGAATGATTTAAAACTAGGATCACACTTGTCACATAAGTCCCACTTCTACATCCCTAATACTAGAACACTAGATCGTGGGTTAGATTGCTTTAAACATCATGGAACCATATAAATCATGTAATCAAATTTTAAGACTGTGTAGTATGCCGACAGTCAAAAGGATATTTAATTGTGGGTAAGCCTCATAACTTCATGCGAATCGGATGGTCGTCGACCAATTTCATATTAGTGTCACTAGGTGAGATTAAAATCGATGTGCGAATCGAATCGTGCAATACAGTGATTTCACTGCGGGAGATAAAAAATGCCCGGTCTGAGGCTGCGACATGCCAGTAAGTCCATGTAAAACTAAAAATAGACCGGCGATGCTTCCACTACAAAAAAACTGATTATGAAACTGAGGACCTCATTTTAAATTATTTTATTTTTCACAAATTCTACCACTTTTCTACCCGCTGTAAACGCAGGTATTATGCTAGTGAAAATAAAATATAAAGAATCTTATGGAAATTTAATTTACAAAAACCTTCTTCTCAGAAATAAGATAATATTAAAATCTACAAATTTCAATGTATCAAATAATCGTCTATCTTTAGATTATACATCAGATCCTTATGGAAATGAGAAATATGTTTAAAATCTCACAAAAGGAGAAACATCGGCACTATCGTGGGATTAATTAATAAGATTATGGTAAATGCTTCATAGGTTAATATTTGTACCATAAGTGCATGAAGTTTGAATTGGTGTTCTATTGTTAGCCTAACATGTGTAATTAAAATAACAGTGTAGGGCAACCAAAACTTCGTCCACAAACCAAGTAAAATATTTATTGGCTACCATATAATAGTCGGATGATGCTTATATGTCAAGAAAGCGTCGACAAATTTATTACCCATGAACATACTAAAATCTATTTATTGCGATATATTTAGTTTCAATCATGATGATATTGGGAGACGAGTTACTTACTTTAAGAAAGTTGATATAATCATTTAAATATTGTAATTGTAATCAGTTTGGGTACAATTTAGGTTGTGTTGTACTGATAAAAAAGTGTATGCCAGATTGTTGCGGATGTTTCACCTTTTATGTGATTTTTAAACAAATCTCTCTTTTTCATCAGGACCAGATGATAAATCTATAAGAATAGTCAAGCTCCAGTTAAATTCTAATTTGCATAGTTTATGATCATTTTATTGCATTAATGTGCAAGTTTCAAGCTTTCTTCCATGAAAATAAGACGTGCAACAAACATGATAGGAGTGCTTTGGCTCCATGGAGTAAACTTCCATGGTTATGTCAGTACTATGACATAGCTGACCTTATTGGTATGACATAGATAATGCACCTCATTAATAAGTACAAAACCTAAACTACATATGAGAGATTGATCCATGTTAACCTTCCTACCGGCACCTTAGTGGATTATCAAGGTGACCGCCGAAAACAGTGAAAAATGTTCCACACTCGAGACAACAAGTTAAGAACCTTAAAATTTCAATCTTAGAAAAAGCAAAAATTGTAGTGTCTACTAGGTTAGATTAAGAGTCCGATCCAAATGGACATATACTTAGTGCATTCGCTATTTGTTAGAGGAGATATCAATAAATTACAACACAAACTACAAAAACCATGAAGTTCACACATATATCTATCTATTTATGTGGACTATGAAACTGATTTATTACACTCAATGGATTCCCCTATTTGTTTTAAAAAGTTAAAGATGATGCCCTCGCATTTGCGAGGCCACCCTGCTAGTTTTTTATAAAGTAACATAGTATCGTGAAGCATATCGATCAGAATTAAAATTTACAACTCACATACATCAAAATATATATTGCTAGACAGCAAAATTTGTTGCACAAATCCAGGGGTAGTGTCTCCAAGTGTTTGTTCCTATAGTGATAGAGTACAGCTGAAATGGGAAATCACATGAATAGTTTGAACTGTCCTCAACTAACCCACGTAGTGGTTACATAAACTCGAGCACACAGATCGATGATACAAGCGTGTGCACCAGTCACCCACGTGTGACTATATAAGTTATGTCACCTACGAAGTAGAGTCAAACTATAGTAGTCAATATATACTATGATGTTACAATATAAGTTCTCAGCGAAAAATGAAATAGAGGTATCTATCAGATGGAAGGATCGATCATATGATATGTTGGGAAATCATATTGGGTACAAGACACCGGGAATGAGATCAGCGTTGCTTGCTGCCCCTAGGGCACAACTGGCACTTTCATTACTGGATAGTCCTCTCCTCCTCGGGCACAGACTAGACAAATATGTCCACCCTGGAATTGATGCACATGCTTCGCTCGAGGCTCCAATACACAACATGCTGCAGATCTTTGGTCACTGGACAATGGCTACACCTTGCGAACTGGCTAGTCATGGACTCGTAGATTATAAGAAGGCGGCAACAAAAGAACCTAGTTCTCGTGCCCCAATTTCCATCAACGATTGATTTATTACCTTCAGAAATCTAGCTCTTTGCTTATTGGGTTGGCTGTGTTTGAATGGCAATGTCAGGTTGAGTTCTTCACATGGGAAACTAGGGTATAGTTATTGAATTGAATGTGCCTAATCAGATTCTAACGTGTTCAGCGTAGCTTCTCATTCTGATTTTTTTCCATCAGCTGGGCCAAGGGATGTGGGGATCTTGGATCTACATCAGCACTGTACTTTTGTATCCTCAATACTAAATGTTTTATCCTCGATATAAGATGTGGTGGAAACGTTTCGATGGTGCGGGTGAGGGCGCCGGCGCTGGCGCCGTGCTGGTGAGGTGTGTCAGCGCGCATAAGGCGTACTGCTGCCATATAGTGGTGCCCTCGAGGAGGAGCAGGAGGTTTTCACCCCGGAGAATGTCCGCCCTCACAAATTAAGACAACACCAAACACCACCAAGACAACACCAGAAATCGATCCTCTCCAAAAGCGACGCCTCCAAGAAGAGAACAATGCACAATAGTTGTCATTGCCTTGATCATCAATCATAGGTTTTCACCCCGGAGAATATCCGCGCTCACAAAACAATGCCTTCCACAAGGCCATTGCCAGACACAACCAATTAAGACCAGACCTTGGATTTTCACCCTGCAGCTCGAACTCTAAAATTCTCTCGTGTTGTCTCCCCCACTATCCAATGTCGCTGCTCCCTAGATCACCAAGAAAAAATCTCATCGCCACCAGGATACCACCATTACCAGTCTCCAGAACTCGGCTTCCATGTCATTCTCCATGGCTGACTTTACCATGGGACTAAAGGCATGTCCTTGAAGGAACTGTCTGCCAAGCTTCTAACACTCCCTCCAAAACAAAAGCGGTCAGATAAAAACATGGTTGCGCATGGCAGAAATCCATCAAATCCGGCAAACTCCGCCATGTCATCCATTGGAGTTCACCAGTGGAATCTTCCAAAAGACACCACTCCGCCCAGATCAATGAAGTCATGAAAAAGGTAGATCTTCATCATGGCGTGAGAGGGATCCTTGGACACACCCCATTTATTGACCAGGCCGAAGCCCCTCACCACAGTCCTGCACCGGCCACCAAACCTGTCGGATCTTGGCCTGCAGATCATGGGTGACGCCGGTCAAGTCGCCCGCAAGCACCTCGAGGGGTAGCACTTTGTTGGAGAATGGTACAAGGATGGCATCCGCTGCCATCATGCTCCGCCGCCCCACTCTAGGCCATCCCACTTCCGCGACCTTGCAGACGGCACGCCGATCTGTATGCATGCCGCATCACCACCTCTCTGCACGAAGTCTTGGGAGGGACGTGCGCCCACCTTGCTCTACTGCCTTCGCAGCCAGGGTGCCGCCACCACTACTGGCGGTGGTGGCGGCCAACAGGGACCAGGGACTAGGGTTTTTGGGGTATAGGGATCGCCCAGGATCACTAAGCGGCGACCCAGGGTCTTAATAATTTAGTATCAACAACTAGAAACATATCCTGCTTCGAGATAGTTCGCATCTATCTCCACCTTCAATCCGACCCCACTTGATTATCTTGTAGTCCAAGTCACGCCTTGTGTCATCCGCTGGTAGTATCCCAATATTAGAGTCTATACGTGCGCATAACATGCATCAAAGACCCAACCTTTAGAACACCATACCTTTATGAGTCCTTGTATAACATCACCTGGTCTAAGCGATAGTGTTTCTCGATCCGATTTAATTCAACGACATCGTCGCCTTCCATCGTCACAGGCCGAGCAATGTTATCTCTTCGCTCAGCCTTTCTCTATGCTTCAGGGACCATACTCTACTATGTCCTGGGTTCTGACACATGCACACCTCCCTCAGGACAACCATCACCTCACCATCGTCTAGATCATTGCGGAAATTAGATGGGTCGATGATGTTTAGTGAAAGTTCAGCGCATACATATACGCGACATGATTAATGGCGCTCCTCCGAATGAATACTATAACAAAGTACCATCAACGACATGCCCACCGAGGTCTTACAAACACATCAGATCTTGAAACAACACGTCAGTTCAGCACCCCTACCACGGGCGGCGGACCGTCCTAGAAAATGGATCTTATGTCAAACTATCAACTTGGGTCTAGTCTATTTTATCTACTCCCGTTGCCTTTATATATTCGACCAGGTTAAAAGTGTTCAACCCCAACACCAAACCTACCATGTATCCATGTCCATTCGTAGCATATACACACAGTCAACACAATTCCAATAGAACCGTAGCATTATAACTTATCTCCCATTGTTCTAAAGTATATTATTTATGGCACTATTCATTGAAGCTATTGATTTTGTATCAGGAAAATCATCATTTCGATATTAAGTCACAAGGACATGAAGTTAATGCAAAATTTTACAGATCCAAAACTTCCAACCATGAACATTGCGTTGGTTGGTCTATGCATGTATATATGTCACATCGTAGTGTAGGCCGTGCGTCAATATACGATCCACAATCTCACGCATGTTATTGTCATAGCGATCTATAGCACAAGTAGGATCCAGCAACCGTCGAACCTAAGTAACTCTTGTGCATCGCCATCCCGGACATCCACCCGCCTTATGCCTGCTTACTTTTATCGCAAAGAGGGTCTCCTCATGGTCTACTTCTCAAACATACGATGAGATCGCCCATAGGTGAAAATAGGATTGGGTGGTTATTTGATGGTCGTTCATACTGAACAATGCCGAGTATTTCTGATTATTGTGGGAATTTATAGAATCTGTATATTTTAGGTCGGAATATTGCTTTATTATCTCACCGACCATGTTGCAAGTAGATAATATTATGTCTTCTATATATGCATGTTCACTAGGTGCACTGAGTACCGTCACCATCTTCAGGTCAGTGAGTTCCATCACCGTCGCCTATACAATAACTTAGTTACAATAATAGATGAAAGAAAAAAACACTAGCTTTAGTTGAGAATATGAGACAGCGGGAATGAAATACTTAGCACCAAACCAAGACTTTGTACTTAACTCTCAGGAGATTGGTTGCAGCGGCATTCTTTGCATCCAGTCAAAAAACATTGAGGTTCTTTCATGGACAAGCTATGTACCCAAACTGATGATACATGTAAAAAACATAAACTGAGATTTGTGCGAGCTCTTTGTGAGTTGGAGTGGCCTCTGACTTGTTTTTAAATTGAGTGCCCTGTGAGTTGACTTCTGAGCTCCGTCTCCTCACCCCCGGCGGCAGGGCACCTACCGCCACCACGTCGCCTGGAACACGCTCGTGGACGGGCACATATGGAATAGAAATCACCTGTGGAGACTAATACCTGCTGCGCACAGATCAACCGCCCCATGAGCCAACACCATTTATATCTCCCCCTGACCCAGGTCCCGACTCCTTTGGTTTCTCGTCAAACGCTTATATCATCTCTTCAATTCCATATAGACACTCGGGCCCTGCCAAAGATTGCCATTGCAAATCAAATTAAAGGCTATCTAAAGTGGTTGTACAAGATAACTAACAACTTTATGTTGAAAAACCCTATCATTATGGGTTAGCCAGAAAGAGCAACCAACATACTAATTTTCTTAACCCTAACATTCTTACATAGAGCACTCATCTCAACGTCCTATGAAGTAGGACATGTGTGAATACTTTGCAAGTCTTAAAACTTTGGATGCCACTCACACTTGAATCATTCCCACGATGGATCCTAGGAGCAAGCTAGTGAAAGTTGCCATGTAAAAAGCAATTATACAGAAATTTATCCATGTGAGAAAGTGACCATCACAACACCTCATATGCATCGCGCTGCGTGGCAAACGAAAACCAAATGTTTTCTCGATATAATTTCAAACACTTTTACAGGCGAAGAACGTGGAGTATTTAAATTATCCTTGCCATGTTTACAAGTTTCCATTGTTTCTTTTCTGAAAATCGGGCTGCCAATTGAAATGGTGTGGTTAAATCAATGTGTACAATTTCAATTGCATCATGATGTGTAAGTGGTTATCATGTTCATCAGTTTTTCCATTATTTGGAAGGTGATCAGACGCCATGTGTTGTCCGGTCAATATTGTGCAAAGACTGTACCGATCCTCTAACATGCAGGTAGAATTAGCTTTACTCACTAAAATAAGAAATTCTAAGTTGTATGGCCTCCATTGTTGTGCATAGCCTATTTTTATCAGCACCACCGTTAAAAATATGAGGGATCAAGACATTTCTGGTATAATATAGATCTATTGGTATTTCTTTTGGTGTTTACATAAGGGCCGAAAGTTCTAGTTTCGCCTTGGACCCTGAAATCACAGTACCGACTCTGTATAGACATGAACAGCCCCATAGTTTATTTGCAACACTTCTCTTATAAAGTGGAAATCTATTAAAATGTGTTTTGTTCATAGATTTTCTGAAAGAAATGTTACCTGTAGATTGTAACACCAAAGATGTGGAGTTTTTTTTTGTGTCACTCCCGACTCAGCGACTATGGATTGTACCCAACTACTTTCAATTGTGGCATTTGCTCGAGCTTTATAATCAACATCAGTACCAAATCTTGATAAAGTGGCTGGTTTCTTTGCACACCAATAAATTAAGTTTTGATCCTAATAGTATTGCAAAGCCAAACGTTGGTCTCCTGTGACGTAGGCAACCAGCTCATTCGGCATCGGAAAATGCATCTACTAGCATAGAAAAGGTATTTCTGATTGTTAATCTAATGTTAACTTTATCCTTGACATACCTCGGTATACAAATAGCAAAAGTCCAATGAGATTGTGAAAATGTTTCTTTTATTGAAAAATAGCAGGGAAAACTCTTTGGTGTGTGATTTTCTGTTCTAAAAGGAATGATATTTACAAGGAGGAACAAAATGTCTAGAATAAAGAAATTACTAGGTGTCAAGCCTTGGTCGCATTCCTTCCTTTAGGAGGGGTTTAGCCCTATGCATAACCAACTTAAAGTCCTCTATAAAAATCTGAGACACCCTAGATAAAGAATCTTATTATGTCAGCGTCGACTGTAACATCATGCCTTATCTATGAATACTAGATCCTAGTTTTGAAATTGTGCCTTTGCAACAATAGGTTTCACCAGATAGGTCGTCGCATGGTATTTTCCAATCATATTTACAAATTTCACTAACCAAGTTCGATAATTTTAGTCTCCGATACTCATAATATAACTCTCCTTGCTCGCCAAATTTCACTGACATATAATTTTTGTCTTCTTGCTCGCCATTTATCATCTAGTGCTTGGATCATGTGATTGTATGATCAAGGATACTGACCGGGTAGATGATTTTCTTACTTATTAACTCCTTCAACACACATGATCGAGGATAGTAACGGGGCATCAAATGTATGCTTTGTGCTACGCAAAAGAAACCAAGATGATTTTCTATGATCAAGGTCATTGGATCATACTAGGAATTCTCTTGCATGTGTCTCATATTTGTGTTGGTGTTCTTGGTTTCTATATATGTTTAGGGTGGTTGCGATAGCCACACTTAGTTAGAATGATGTTATATATTTCGACTACAAAAAATGCTTCCCTCATCAATGTACTTAAAAAAGTATCATGGGTACCTAGTGAATTGTAGATAATAATCCTTTGAAATTGAAATGATGTAATAATTGTGAATGAGAAAAGCAGCCGCCGCTAAGTTTGATCCAAACAAGGCAACTCTAGGTTGTGGAAGCAGCATTTGAGGTGATCCCTAGCCCATGGTTGCAGAAGACCATGATGTAGCTAAATTTCCCCAATGCCTCATATTCCTACATGTTTATTGGCATGATCGTTTAGCGTTGGATAACCCTTCCCCATTCTAACACCAATAGGCACCGACCCGGAGTGGGCAAGCATGATCCCCTCCTGTTCGAAATCTTGTGGTGACTAGAACAAAGAAAGTGCAGTAAAACTGGCAGGGGAGTGCTAGGTCGCCTCCTTGGCATGTGGGGTCAAAGAGGTCGTGAGTGGGGGTGCATCAAGAGTATTGGTAGTCGTGAGAAGAGGAAAAATGAGTATCGTCTGGGTGGATGGTGTCGTTGATGAAGAGGATTATGACCAATTCAATGATCCAGATACTGATGAAGAGGACGAAGCTACCCAAAACTCCATACCTACCAGAAGAGATTAAACTATATTATCCGTCACGTGTCCCTTCAAAAGACGCAGTCACTCCGAGAGTCTAACATATACACGGAAGAAAATCAAGACTACCGTTGAGAAGATTGTTGATGACGACAAAATCAAGACTACCATATGAACATGTTTGTGAGGTCACAGAAGAGTTTAAACAAAGGGGTAGATATTCAATTATTTGGTACTCATCTCGAGTCCAATCCATTTGACCGGAAGAAAGAGTTTACACGCATCCAAGACATTTTCGCAAAAATCATCAACACAGAGGTCGCCTCGGAATCTGGGGTTTTCTATGGCGGTGATGACTCGCCGGAGATTCATGATTCACGCACAAAGGTGGCTGCAACCCAATTGATCAAGCATGCATGATCCTAGAAAACATATTGAGTTATTGACAGTCACATAAGAGGTACAAACAAGAAATACAAATAACCAAGCAGGATCATCTAAGGCAACAAGACCTATTGGAGGTTGTACTACCGAGGCAGTGCTTGATGTACCAGCAGCAGGAGTAGGGACTGGGAAGTCGTCCGTGTGCAGCCTTGATCTGATCTGATGTATCAAGATGGAGATACGGTGCTTGATGCCTTGATGCGATCTAGCAGTAGGAGTAGGGAAGCCGTCCGTGTGCAGCCTGCCTAGATCGCCGCCGTGGGGAAGATAGAGCATCCGCCGCGTGCATCCTGGGTCGCTGCCGAGCAGGAACTAGCCGGCTATTTGAAACTTTGATATATATAGTTGGCCGTTCAAAAAAAACTCTTTGTGTAACATTAGTGTGCTAGTACTTCTTGTACTCCCTAGTTTTTCGGACGCACAGTAAAGCAGTGACAGTCATTAGTGAAAGGCACTTTTCCTGTCACTAATGGCCTTTTGAGCCTGTCACTGATGGCCTATTCTGTAGTAGTGCCAGCAGTAACACATTGACAAACTTAGAGGAGTAGCGTGCTTGCAAGATCCTGCACTCGATATTACCGTCGGCCCATCTCAGCAGAGAAGCAACATGGCTGAATTGGTGGTCCCGTCTGGCGATGCACGGATAGTAGATGGTGGTTCCAGCTACCTTGGTGTTGGAATCAAAGAGAAGATATCTTGTGAGCTCCATCAGAAGGTGAAGAACATATCCCTAAAGGTGGCATCAGATGTGCTTTACCTTGTCCACCTGACGCACGCTGGCATGGCCGTGAGGTTCTAGCTAGCTATGCTAAAGTGGGGGTGGATGAAATCGCAACAGAGTTTCACTCAATGGAGCTTGACATCCCTGGACCTGAAGGTGAGAGGACACTCGGAGAAGTACTGGATGGTATCATTCTATGGGACAAGAATAACATCAAGCTTCCAGGCTCGGCGCCAAGGCCAACACCATCTCTGAGTCGTCACATTTCACCTTCACCTCCATCACCTCCAAGAAGCTCACCCCATGACTACGACCACCATAGTACCCTCCATCTTGATCTCCGCCGCAGGGTCAGCCGTCTTCGCCGCCCGCTAAGCAAAATAAGCGGAAGCGTGTCCCGTCAATGAGTATTAACAGACGCAGCCATCCCAAACGACAAATGTTCCCATCAGAGTACCTCCTAAGAATCTGCCCATCAGACCTTACGATCGTACTGAAGAAGAAAACATAGCGATCGCAAAGGCCGAATGTGATGTGCATTTTCTAAAGAAGAAACCCGAGCCCGCCCTAGTATACACCAAGAAGCAAAAAGCATATGCACTTGGTTTTCTAAACACAAAATCGCAATATGAGTTGCACCATAAGCCATATGACTATCTACGCAAACTTCAGAAGGAAGTGAAGAAGAGCAAATCAAGTAGAAGTGCAAGCGGGAGCAAATCAAGTAAAAGTGCAAACAATCCAAGCGGGAGCAAAGCAATCGGGAAAAGAAGGGACGTTTCCCAGCTCTAGAAACAGGCCAAAAACCGATCCCACCCCTCAGGGTGTTATGCAAAGACGTTCTCCAGTAGGATATGGAAGAAGCTGCGAAGTTGGCGGCCTCTATGGGTATGCATGTTGCTGAATTGCTAGGTTCTCAAGACGACAGGTTACTCAAGGCTGATGTAGTCCCTAGATATGTCCCAGGGATGACTCTAGTCAGTGATGAGTAGTTCCAACAACTGCCAACACTAATGCAGAGTTTACATAAATGATACTTGAGGGCCGTAAAGGAGGATAAAATAATGATCGTGGCGAAACTACCATATGGGTACTACTTCCGAGCCGACGAGGTCCATGTTGACTTTTCAGAACTCTTCCAGTTAAACAATTTTGACACCCTCAACAAATCTCTCATGAGTTGCTATTGTCTACAAGTTGTTGAATTCATTGTCTATATATAAGTTGTTCAGTTTTTCAGTTATTCAGTTCATTGCATGTAATTATCCTTATTATATCATTTTGTACTCTATTATTATGTAGAATGAAGATCCAGGAATGTAAAAGAAAGTCACTCTATAGTGTTGGGTTCTTTGACCCAGATAAAGTACATATAAAGACGCTAACGGATAAACCCGGGTAGACGCAGGATAACCTTCTAAGATTTCTAATGAAGCAAAATTTCTATGACCACATACTATTTCCTTACAATTTGAAGTGAGGGTCTTACTCAGTTGTACACATTCACTTTTTCTTACTCGATGTTAAGTGTAAATGATGAGTTACTGATATATATATATATATGTGTATAGGTTCCACTGGATTCTGCTAAACGTTCAGCTTGATAAGGGAATATTTGAAGTCATGGACCCATTAAAAAGACACCTGAAGAGTTTAGAGACATGTAGAACATGCTCCAGAGGTAATTTCCACGCTATATTGGTCTCTTTCCTTAATTTCCTGAGATATCAGGTAATAAATAACTCATTCATTTATTTTCTTTACCGGACAGGGTTTCGAACCTGTTCAAGAGTGTGGTTATGGGTTCCTTTAGTGAGAAGCTGACGTTTAAGATGGTCTCGGTAAGTAGTACGTGATATGTCTGTGTATCTCTTTTCTTCTAGTTTCAATATAATTATGATGCTAGATTATTATTTTGACTGAATTCTATTCTCGCAAAGTGCTGGAGGTAGCCACCGGGGACAAATATATGTGGATTCTGTGTTTGCGAGTTCATTCGCACGTTTACCACTGAGCACAAAGATTATAGAGTCGATGTAAGCAATACATTTACAATATTATTTTATTACCGTCACTTTTTGTTATCATGATTGATATTCATATTGATCTCCTTTTCTTATATAGTTCGAGAGCATGCAGGATCAGCTCCAACCAAAGCAACGCGTACTAGAAATTGCAGAAGAACTTGCGTGATTTTTATTGAAAGAGATGATAGATGAAGCCAAAGAATTTAGTGTGAATAGGCGCTACCTATGATCCCCGGTAGTGTAATTAAATAGATAGGCTCTGGTCCCGGTAATTGTGATCTCCATGTAACTATCATGTATATATTTGTATGCTCGGTCTTAAGACAAGTTATCTTATATATATGCGAACATGTACGATATGTAGTAGCATACAAATATTCAAAAACTATTTTGAAATGAAAAAGAAATAAATAAAAGAATACAAAATGAATTCTCTATCGTGGCAGAGAAAGTGTCCAAAATACTGCCACGGCAGAGAACCATTTGTCCCGGTCTGTAAGAGGAACCGTGACTAATGGGGGCATCCCGCGCGCGCAGCGGCAACCACGTGGTTGCCCATTGGTCCCGGCTGGTAATAATGTCGGGACTAATGCAGTGGTGGTGCCATCAAGAGAATCATGTCGTGGAGGTGCCATAAAAAGCATAAAAGTATGCGTAGCTACCAGACGGTTTTTGTAGAGCGTAGATGGTGAAAGTTCCTTCCCATCGTGTCCCTAGAGCTTTAATCGTTTGTTTTCGGAAGTGCTCGTTCTCTTTTTGTCATGTATTAATATTTACTTCTTATCTTTACATGTTATTTATGTTCCTTTCATGTAATGTTTTACTTAGACATTGTCTAAGTATGCTCTGTTGTGCAATGTACGGCTAGCAATCAGAACTTGTACGATAGGATGAAGTATCTACATTTCACGTCTTGTGTTGTATTAGAATCGACGTATAATCTTTTATTCTTTACAGTCTTTCTTTAGGTATGCTATACCTAGCGTTCCGAGAACAGATCTTTTCTCTTGCACGTGGATGTAGCGCGATGGTATTATAACTTTATGCCTACATGCCGCGCCCTGGGGCCGCATACAGAAATCTAGTGTTTAAAATAACATCATAAATTTTAAAGCCATGATTCATGTGTTAGGCGGTAGATTACAAATTCCAACTTTCTACTAACAAAGGAAGCGAGCAGTAGAACACTGAGTATGTTCTCCAAGTTGGAAACCAACTTGTGGCCCGTGGCTGCACCGAGTATGTTCTCCAAGTTGCGATGTTAGGACTCAAGAGCACTGCGACGAACGCGGACATAAGCTCCAGCTGCTAGATGTATCATCTATGTGCATGATGTCGTTCACGGCAGGGGGTACTATCAACATGATCACCGTATAATATAAACGCCATTATCCTACCCTCATGCATCGGTCTAACCGTCACCATGATTAGTAGAAAGATACTTCCTCTGTTCGAAAATATAAGACGTTTTAGCTTTGTGAATCGAATGTATCTAGACGGCTTTTAGTGTATAGATTCGTAGAGATTCGGAGTGAACTATATACTAAAAGGTGTCTATATACATTCGTTTCACAAAGTTAGAATGTCTTATATTTCGAACGGAGGAGTAGCACCCAAGACATCCAGAAGAGCTACAACTTGTTCTGCTAGAGGGTGGAGGTGGCGGTATGTTGGTAAAGTCATGCAAAATTAGTCTAGAATAGAAACGTAGAACAACCGCCGGGCTTGTGAGAGCAAACAGATAAAATTAGGTCCTTAGATTAACCATCATTGTTGTTCCATCAATTGAGTTATATGAATTAAACATCAAGAGGTAGTAGAGGAAATTAGCTAAACATAAATTAGCAATTGTAGGTTGCACTATACAGAAAATTAATAGCTATATGTTGGGACTGTGCATATCAGTATAGACATTTGTGATTGATGAAGCATCGGGGTATACCTTTCCTTCAAACTGTGATATATACCATTTGAACCCTTCAAATTGAAAAATCTGCAGTAGGTTGATATAGTACAGTCTGGATCAGCTCCAATGTGAGAGCTAGTAAATTATTAAACTGATAGATTCAAACTAAAAAAAAGGATGCAAACTATACATGAAACATAACGATCTGTTGGGACAGCCTCAACCTATACCAAGTCATTTCCGGCAAGGCCAACCTGCAAGAGCTGGCTCAGTTTGCATTGCTCGTGAAGGATTTGCCAATGATTGGTGATTACTGCCAAAGCACGAGCAGCAAAGCACAAACACCCCCGGTTGTTTTGTGGACTGATCGATCTAGTGGTCATCTAGATAGATGGGCTAATTAATCTTGATGCACTGCAACTGTTCAACATCAATCAACTCAACTTGCAGTGGTGGCGCAGAGGATTCGCGAGGCGTGATTTTGTGTCAGGACAAACTCGCTGCCACCAGATCGATATTAAGGAAGCCACCACTGGACATATTTTTTCTTGGGCAACGAAGACCGGATGAAGCCAAGTCATGTGGGGGAGGGAGGGACGGGAGTCTCCTTGTTAAGCGTACAGTGCCTTCAAGGGGAGCACTAAGCGTCCCCCGGACGATCGAAACGTTTTCATCGTCCTGGTCCAGGAGGCAACACGTGTCCACCTGGATAATTCACGCACAGGAAAAGGAAAAAAAACCACCTTCCCGCACCCCTGCGTCCTCGTTCGTGGCTTCCTTCCCTTGGCAGCACCTCGCTCGCCTCCAATGGAGGCAGCGTCTCGTCGCCGGAGAATATGCCAGCTCGCAGCAACGCCGTTGCCCCATGTAGCAGCGACACATCGCCCTTGTAGCAGCAGCGGTGCCCACATGTAGCAACACTGCCTCGTCCGTGTAGCAGCTCAGCCTCGTCTGTAGCAACGGCGATGGCTGCTTGCAGTGGCAGCACCTCGCCCTTGAAGCAGCGCCGGTGCCGGCATGTAGATGCGCCGCCTCGCCCATGTAGCGGCGCCGCGCCTCATCTGTAGCAACGGCGACGGCTGCTTGGAGTGGCGGCACCTCGACCTTGCAGCGGCAGCACCTTGCCCTTGAAGCAGCAGCGGCGGCCGCATGTAGCGGCCCAATGCGGCCGTCGCCTCGCCCATGTAGCAGCGCCGCCTGTAGCAGCTCTGCCTCGTCTGTAGCAACGGCGACGGCTGCTTGCAGCGGCAGCACCTCGCCCTTGAAGCAGCGGCGGCGCCGACGCTAGCATGTAGCGGCGCCGCCTCGTCTGTAGCAACGGCGATGGCTGCTCGGAGCGGCGGCACCTCGACCTTGCAGCGGCAGCACCTTGCCCTTGAAGCAGCGGTGGCGGCCGCATGTAGCGGCGCCGCCTCGCCCATGTAGCAGCGCCGCCTGTAGCAGCTCTGCCTGGTCTGTAGCAACGACGACGGCTGCTTGCAGCGGCAGCACCTCAACCTTGCAGCGGCAGGACCTCGTCTTTGAAGCAGCGGCGGCGCCCGCTAGCAAAGCCGCCTCGCCCATGTAGCAGCGCGCGGGCAGTACTAGCACCGGCGAAAGTGCCACCACCGCTACCGATGGGACCTTGGGCAGCGTCGACGTCGGAGGCTGGGCAGCAGAGAACTGGAGAGTTCGGTGGAGTTTGGACAGCCGTCGCGTCAGGTGGATGAGAGAGAGACGGGAGAAGATGGGGAAAAGAAGAAGAGAAGGAAGAGATAAGGTGGGGGCGGTGGGAGTGGGCCCGCGCAGTTATTAGCACGACACGGTGCGTGCGACCCATACGATGAAAGCTAGCAATCGTCCGGGGGATCCTTATTGTTTTCCCTTCAATGAGTAAGATGTTACTGTTAGTTTACATTGCGTTGGTGGTGTGTAAATGTTCAATACAAATTGTTGGAGAGTGGGGAAATTGATTGAGTTGTCTCGCTCATAAATTTTGACATGACCAGCGCAATCTAGACAATGAAGACCACCTTCAATACAAAAACACCTCATTAAATTGATTCATGACAAAGTCCGGCTACGGCTACGGCGGAAGAAAGAGAGATAATGGATAAGATCCCCTATGCCTCAGCCATAGGCTCTATAATGTATGCCATGCTATGTACAAGACCGGATGTGGCACATGCTATTAGTTTGACTAGTAGGTACCAATCTGATCCAGGTTCGGAACACTGGATAGCGGTCAAGAATATCCTTAAGTACTTGAGAATAACTAAGATATGTTTCTTGAATACAGAGGTGAAGAAGAGCTAGTCGCTAAGTGTTATGTCGATGCTAGTTTTGACACTGATCCGGATGACTCTAAGTCTCAATCCGGATACGTATTTCTCTTGAACGGAGCAACAGTTAGTTGGAGGAGCTCCAAACAACCTGTGGTGGCTGGATCAACGACGGAGGCGGAATATGTTGCTGCTTCAGAAGCGGCGCAGGAAGCGGTTTGGATGAAGGAGTTCATAACGGAACTAGGTGTGGTTCCTAGTGCATTGGACCCAATGGTGATCTATTGTGACAATAATGGAGCCATAGCCAACGCCAAGGAACCAAGGTCTCACAAGAATTCCAAGCATATTAAGCGTCGGTTTCACTCCATCCGTGAGCATGTCAAGGATGGAGATATAAAGATTTGTAAAGTGCACACATACCTGAATGTAGCAGATCCGTTGACTAAAGTACTCCCTAGGGCAAAACATGATCAACACCAGAACTCCATGGGTGTTAGATTTATCACTATATAAACTAGATTATTGTCTCTAGTGCAAGTGGGAGACTGAAGGAAATATGCCCTGAGAGGCAATAATAAAGTTGTTATTATGTATTCCTTGTATATGATAGATGTTTATTTTGCATGCTATAATTGTATTGATAGGAAACATCAATACATGTGTGTTTAATAAACAAAAGGGTTCCTAGTTATGCCTCTCTTATAGACTAGCTTGTTGATTAACAAGATGATCAAAGTTTCCTGATCATGGACATTGGATGTTGTTAATAACAAGGTCACGACATTTGTGAAATGATGTGATAAACATTCATCCGAAGTATAACATTACGATCAAGTCATTATATTTATATTGCTATAACATCATACAAAGTAGTCTTAGTCCTTAGACCATGAGATCATGTTAATTGCTAACACAGGAAGAGTATCTTGATAACATCAAACGTCACACCGTAACAGGGTGACCATAAATGTGGGTTCAGTGCTATGAAGGTGTTATGTTGAGGCTCATGGATCAAGAGTGGAATTTGTTAATCCCGATGACGGATAGATATACTCTGGGCCCTCTCGGTGATATCACATTAAGATAGCTTGCAAGCAAGTGATGTGATCACTAGAATGTTATATCACGGGAACGAGAAAAGAGTTCATGTCGGTAACGAGATTAAACTAGGTATTTGGATACCGATGATCGAATCTCGGACATGTATTATATCATGAGATAAAGGGATTAAATTGCTGACGTTAAAGGTTCTCATGATCACAGAAGTCATCGTTGAGTATGCAGGAGTCAGTATGGATCTCGTGTCCCGCTCGATTATTGATCTGAGAGGAGTCTCAATCATGTCTGCATTATTCGCGAACCGTAGGGTGACACACTTAAGGGTTGCCGGACACCATTTAGGAGCACATATGTTCCAGACAAAAGGTTTGCAAAGCGCAGGAAATTTTTCGATAGAAACAGGAATTGTTTCGATAGAAACCGGAATTGTTTCGGGTGAAATTGCAGAAAGTGGTTCTGCATGTGATATTGAAATGTTGCAAGGGGTTTTATGTGAATGTTTGTTAATTAAAGTAATTAACAAAATTCCGAATAAAATAAATAAAAGAGTTTTATTAATTGAGAGTTGCATTTAATTTGGTGGAAATTAAATACATGTGAGTGGGATTTTGGGTGGAGGCCATGTTTATGTGAGTGGAGGTTCACCACATGAATGAAGGAGGGGAGGAGTCCCCCCCCTCATGCGCCGCTATGGGAGGAGGGTCTCCTCCTCCTATATAAAGCCCCCTCTCCTCTCACAAACCACACCTCGTGAAGAATCTCTCTCCCCCTCTAGATATTTCCCCATGGTCTCGGATTAGCGAGATACATGTTCCTGATGGCCTTGCGTCTGGAAGGAGTTGCTGCTTCCGCTGATTCGCTGGAGCGAGGAGGTGGAGGTTGTCCGGTGGCTTAAACGTGTGTGCGAGGACGGATGCGCTGCTGATTTGCGGCGCTCGGACTTCCACACGATCTTGAGATCGGCAAGCGTACGACTACATCAACCACGAGTTCCTACTCGTTAACAAAACTCGTTGTCTTCGAGGGTAAGTTCTTCATGGATGTATGTCCACCTGTTGCTCTGTATCTAGTAGATAGATCTTGGCGTATAGTTCTCTTCGTAGGAAAATTTTTGTTTTCTATGCTGCGGGCCCAACAGTGGTATCAGAGCCTGATCTATGCGTAGGTGCTTTGCAGTAGTACACATATGTTTATATGTGGGCGATGATGATCATATTATTGCATCTTCTATGTACTTTGGATATTGGTGGCATAGTGGGATGAAGCGACCCGGACCAACCTTACATGTCATCGTACATGAGACCGGTTCCACGACTGACATGCAACTAGTTTTGCATAAGTGGCTAGCGGGTGTCTGTCTCTCCTACTATAGTCAATATCTGATTTACAACGAGTTGCTAATAACTTGGTTATCCTCGTTGTGGTTCATGTTCGTAGGTAAGACCGGTTCTATCTCCGAAAGCCCTAAGCCACGTAAAACTTGCAATTGATAAATTAGAGGCGTCTAGTTTAGATCGTTGCTGGGCTAGTGTCTTGATATGGTATTGTTGTAAGTAGATGTATGATACATACTCTTACAACTCACTTAACGTGTAAGTTCCATAGACCTTGGCCTTACACACAAAGGAATGATAGAGATCATACCACGATGCAAATGATAGAGATCAAATGCATGGACCATATCACCTCACTTCACACATTAGATGTTAGCATCTTATATTGCTAGTTTGGCGCTTTTGGTAGCATTATAAGATGATCCCTCATTTAGATATCAAGATAAAATGTGTTCTTCCTAAAGTATGCACATTTTCCTATTTCCACTCCCTCGCGTCCTCTGCATCTTCGCAATGTCTTAGTAGCTCCCGATATAATCAAAAACCTCATGTCCGTTCGTCAATTCACCATTGATAATCGTGTTTTCGTCGAATTTGACCCTGTTGGTTTTTCTATGAAGGACCTTCTAACCAGGACCGAGATTCTTAGATGCAATAGTCCCGGAGCCCTCCACCCTGTCAGCACCTCCTCCCCAGCCGCTCACACGCCTTCCTTGTCGTCGACCCTGCTATGTGGCATCGGCGCCTTGGACACCCTGGACGGCCGGTCATGGAGTCATTAGCTCGCTCCTGTATTATTCTTAGGGATAAAAATAAATCTAGTTTGTATCATGCTTGTCAATAGGTCCCCATGTTCGTCTACCTTTTTCTTCTACCAATCGTATAACAAATTCTCCGTTTCAACTTTTATATTGTGATTTGTGGACATCTCCTGTTGAGAGTATTTCTGGTTTTAAGTATTATCTCGTTTGTCTCGATGATTTCACTCAATACACTCACAAACAAACCCGGTTGTTTTGTGGTCTGATCGATCTAGTGCTCATCTAGATAGATGTGCTAATTAATCTATATGGACCGCAACTGTGCAACATCAAATTGTTGGAGAGTGGGGAAATTGATTGAGTTGTCTCACTCATAATTTTTGACATGACCAGCGCAATCTAGACAATAAAAACCACCTTCAATACAAAAACATCTCATTAAATTGATTCATGACAACCGCAAGATACGTAGGTAATAATTCATCCATATATAAGATGGAGGACCAAGACGTGTGTATGTGTTCTCCATAGTGCATCAGTTTTATTGTCGTTATCTTTTTATGCCAAATGTTATCAATTATCAAAATACGATTGCATGGAAGGGCTAGGTGCTAGCTTCATCAGATAAGAGTAGGAGACGTTGGGAATTACACTCTGCTTTGGCCACAAATCCGTGTACCAGGCGACAATGTTAGCCAATCACTACAATACGGGCGGCGGGCCCTGACGCTTATGAACGTCGAGTCACAAAGCTTGTTGGCGCACTCAAGCTCTAGCGGAAAAGAAACCCGCCAGGGATAACTGCGTCGAGATAAGTTCATTGGTGCCGTTTTTTTGGTAGGGAACCCATTTCGCTCAAAGTAACAAGTACTATGAGGAAATTATGGATACTTGATCATCAATAGTGAAGTGCGAACCATCATGGGCGTGCAGGCTCCGCTTTTGGTTATTGATCCGATAGTATTTCGGTGTCATGTCAACTTACTACCCAACCCGATCAGATCACATGCTTCCTTGGTCTTACAATCAATTTATACTTGTCACATATATAGTAGGTGGCAGAGAGAGGTATCCAGAATAGGTTTTTGGACATACCAGAATAGTTTCGGGATTTGTTGAGACACCTTGGACAGGAATCAGAATTGTTCCAATGACATGAGCTAATTCGGCAAGCTTGTTCTGAAACCGTCGGCGGTGATTCCGAGGATCATCGTAATCATCCTGGGAGAGTGGTTATGCCGGAGAGCTTTCGGAAAATTTCCGAAAATATATATAGGATCGAGGTACTGGGAGCATCTAAGAGAAACCGGTATCGATATGGAGTGCCGAAAGGGATTCCGGTGGTTGAAATGGATAAGAGTGGCAGGGCCACCAAAGGGTTGACGCTATGGCCACCAGGGCCCACCCATGGTCGGTAGCCAGACCTTCTAGGGTTGGTGCATGGCGCCAAGGGTTCCACCTGGACATTTCCTATTTGGTGCATTGAATAAAAGAGGAAGGTATCCAATTAGATCTTTATTTATGAAAGGTTTTGATTGTAATTTTTTTAAAGGAATATATCGATATTATCTTTATTTTCAAGATTGCTATCAAGAAGAGCTACAACTTGTTCTGCTAGAGGGTGGCAGCGGCGGTATATTGATTTGGTAAAGTCATGCAAAATAAATCTAGAGTAGAAACGTAGAACGACCGCGGGACTTGTGAGAGCAAACAGATAATAATTAGTTCCTTAGATTAACCATCATTGTTGTTCCATCAGTTCAGTTATATGACTTAAACATCAAGAGCTAGTAGAGTAAATTAGCTAAACATAAATTAGCAATTGTAGGTTGCACTGTACAGAAAATTAATTGCTATATGTTGGGACAGTGCATATCAGTATAGACATTTGTGATTGATGAAGCATCGGGGTATACCTTTCCTTCAAACTGTGACATATACCATTTGAACCCTTCAAATTGAAAAATCTGCAGTAGGTTGATATAGTACAGTCTGGATCAGCTCCAATGTGAGAGCTAGTAAATTATTAAACTGATAGATTCAAACTAAAAAGCTGATGCAAATTATACATGGAACAGAGAATTATCTGATGTCCCGACATGTGTATAATTCGAGCTCACACATCCTTTGTTGGGACAGCCTCAACCTGCCAAGTCATTTCCGAGAAGGCAAACTTGCAAGAGCTGGCTCAGTTTGCACAGCTCTTGAAGGATTTGCCACTGATCACTACTAGAAAAAAGCTTACAGAAAAAAAACGTACCACCGGCGCCCCAAATTTCGGGCGTGCCGGCGCTATCTACCGTCGGTGCCCAACTAGTGCCGTGTGCTAGCGCTATCAAACTACTCGGCGCACCCCTAACTCGCGACCACCCACGCACCTCAACTCGCAGCTAACCTGGCGCGCATACCTCCAATGAGCCGGCACTACTGCGTGTACTCCTGGCGCACACGCAACCTCGTGCGTTGTCTCTAAACCCTCTCTCACACCCACCGCACACGTCGGCGCTAAACTCTCTCTCACACCCACTATACACGACGGACCTAATCCCCTCCATGCACCAACCAACCGTAGTCTTCCATCTCAAGAAAAAAAGCCCTAATCCTCTCCCGAACCAATCCTCCCTCCCCGTCCTCTCCTGCTCCACACGACACGGGTGGCAGCGGCCACCCAGCAGGAAGAGCTCCGGAGGCGGGCTTGCTCGCCGGCACGCGCGGCGCTCCGTCGAGCTTGCCTCATCGCGTCACGTGCGCAACCATCGCCACGGAGATGGCAACCAACCTTTTGCCGCCGGTGCACGCCAGATCCCCTTCCCCACGTCCTCCTCGACGTGGGCGACCAACCTTTCCAGTACATGTACAGTACGCAATATAGGAGTACGCCAAATGTATCAATGTACGGATGCATGGAATGACCCGGTGGATGCTAGCTTCATATAGGAGTAGGAGACGTTGGGATTGTCGTATTTCCTGAAGTCCCTGTACCAGCTGACAGCGTTTGCCAATTGCCGGTTGAAACAGAGTGGCCCGGTGTTCCAATGTGTCCTGTAGGTTTAGATGCTTTATTTATGAACTGATTCTAGGAACCTAACCTCCTGCCGTTTCCCGAATGTCATGGTCATTATCATCTGGATATGAGCTTTGATGTGCATTCTGCATATTTCATTCATGTAATTGCTTTCTACCTGGATAATCTAAAAGAACAAAAAAAAAGCATGAACGAACACTACCGCAAAGTCACATTGGACCTGCGACAGTTTTCCAATCGAGCTCCAAACGCCAATCGCTAATCATATAGTCTTTAAGTTGGTTTTCCCAACCGACTTGGTACATCCGACTGTTCATTCAAAAAATGTGTGTAATAATTCATTTTTTGCAGTCGGCTAGTACACGTATTGGGTGTAGAGTTGGTTAGAAACATGAACCGACTCTACAACTCCGGACCACTGGATTTATCCGGTTATCACGATATACATGGAGACGTTTGTAAATCCAAGGCGATTGTTTTTAACAATATTTTTGTGTTTACCGATATTCTGCCTAAATCCCACACCGTTGTATTATCATTGCGCTCTAGGGTAAAACCCATAGCTATTCGTGGAGAGGGAAACAAGACCAAGTATTTCCCTGAACATCAAACCGCAATTAAGTAGACTTTCAATGCAGTATATGGTTGTAATACTAAAACAAAGGACATAGTAGCACAAAACAGAAATCATCACTTAGATGCACATATCAATACTTTAAGTTCAGCATATCCACTTTGTCTACCAATACAAATGTAATCCATATCATGAATAAAATACAAGCACCACCATCTGTCTCCATGTTTGCAATATTTTCTTTGAATATAACGCCAATTTAAGAAATACAATTTTCGGAAATACAAGATCTGCAACACTAATGACAAAAGTTGAAGATATTTTCATGAATGATTGATACCAAAAAAAAATCCGGTTTCTCTTGTTGGAGAGAACTTGCTTATACGTATGTGTTTCAAGAGAGGGAGAGGATTTACATTTGTCTTGACAAATTTTATCATCCAAAAGATTATTTTGAACTGCAATTGGTGTTGGCTACTCAACTTAGTTCTCGGTGCCCAAAAGTTCGTAGTCTTGCAACGGCGCTAGTGTGTTACTCCTTGCTAGTGTTATTATTTATTGAACATGTTATACAGTACTTATATAATATTTTAAGTGTTAATTAAACTTAAAAAAATATGCTTCGACATCCTATATGCTTAGACATCTTATTTTAAGTGCTCATCTTGCTGCAGTGGCAGCTGTTTTTGCAAGGAATTCATATTATTGGCATGTTCGCGTAATAGAACACTATTAGTGTGTTTTATTACTTGTTGAATTCCGCTGCGTGTGCATGCCTCTAGTATGTGTCTTACAACTTGTGTGGTATAGGCTCACCACCAGCATGTATGCTAGCATTGTAATGCGCAGACAAGTCCACTCACCGTGTCGTAATCTTTTGGGGAAGATAATGTATATTATTTATGTTATCAGTACTCGATACATAGTAATTGCCGATATATGTTGCATTGTGTGAAATAGTAAACTATTTATTAAGAGATAGTGAATTGAATGAGTTGTTTCTTACCTCAAACATTTACAGAACAAGATAAAGTATTAAAAATAGCTAAGGAAAATATAGCATATGCCCTTGTGTATATTACCGTAGATGGTCCTAATTTATTAAGAGCTATCATGTCAAAGATATCTCATAACATTGATTCGTGGCAATAATTAATAAGATACATGTTAAAAGTTCGTGCATATATACGTTCGATGACCAATCCAGTATGGTTTGGTCTTTTCCTGGTATTTTTTGTGAATCTCTTCTTATATTAATTGGCTATAGGTTCGCAACCTTTCTCTCTAATTTTTCTATGTATAACTAGGACCATTTTATCATTTGCAAAACTTTAGGAAAACACAACGCAAGCAATGTCACTAACGCTAGCTTCCTAATAGGAGTAGGAGACATCAGTTACGAGTGTTAAACTACAGGCGACGGCAACCTACTCTACTGTATACTTCTCTGACACGACCATTTTATCTGACAGCAAGTGAAAGTGTAGCATCTAGATATTTGGAAATAATATCAAATGCAGGGAGATATGTGCAAATCAAATGTATTCAGTTGTTTTTTCCATCTAGATATTCGAAAAGAATATCACTGTTGTTTGCAGAATATTGTTGTCATTTTCTTTATGTAACAAATAACATATGAAATGACAACCGCAGGGAGAATTGGTGGGATAGATACAGAGAGTTAGGGCTTGTTCGTAAGGGTACAACAGTAACAACCAGGCACGCGGGTGCCAAATTTGTGTTGATTGGTTACCTCCCGTGGTAGTTGGGCCTGCATACCACACTCCTAAAAAGCCCTCGGAATTTTTTCCAAAGGAATGCTCAATTTGACCATTTCAAGAAGGTCGGGCTCATGCCAGGCTATCAGAGGAACATGGGCAGATCCACTTGTTACTTGGGTGGTGCACAGGACACAGGAAAGAATATTTTTTCATTGTAAAATAGCTATTTTTCACCCAAAATAAGTATTTTGACATCTCGTGCACCGTGTTCTAGAGCCGTGCAGCCCTTCCACCATTCCTCTAGCTCCGCCACTGCATAGGAATGCCGTTGCATGCAATGGTTCTAACGTTGTGTTAACTCCAGGCTTGCATTAAATGTGTTCTACTCAGTTTCCATGCTAATTTCACCTATCCCGTTTTTTATTTGTACAACTCTTTTTTTATTGAGGATGTGCATCGATGATTAGATTCCATTCCAGTAATACGTTTTGAGTTTCGTTGATTTAACTCTTCGATTTAGTTTTTATGTTTGGCCCTTCTTAGAACAATTTTCCTAATTTACCACACATGGTACATCTTTTTAGTTTTCTTTTGACCATTACCTCCATCTTGTTGCTCCACACAACTCTAATGTTGTAAGTCTTAATTTTGAGAGTTCTAGATGAACTGCTAATGAATTATATGAACGCTTGGTTCTCCACAACACCCTCCAGTCCTGTCTAGACTCGTCACATATATAGAACAATCATTAACCGCTTTGACCCATAAAATCTAATATTATTAAGGCAGCAAATTTGGGCAAAGATAACAGACACTAACACATGACTGTCCACCTTGGCACATAGGCATCGTGAATGGTTCTAGGCCAGCGTATTGATCTTAGCTAGATTTTGTTTATGATAAAGGTTTCCAACAACCATCTCACTACACCATGGTAGACACTTGCCAACAGAATGATCTGTCGACATAGGGTACCTATGCTGACAGTTTTGTTGTTGGGAAGAGATATGACGACAGAACATGGACAATCGGGGCAAAAGTTGTCAACAAAACATTCACCGACACATGCCCATAGAGCCAACAGACACTCTGTCGTCATTGATCTGCCTACGCCGACAGATAACCATACGAGATACATGCTACCTACACTGACATATGATATGTTGTTGTTGCTTCAACGTACACCAACAGAAGCTTTGTTGCTGTCACTCCAGCCTACACCGACAGAAACCTTGTTGTTGTTGCTTCAACTTACACCCACAAAATACATGTTGTTCATTCATTAATCTATGTGGACACTTAATTTGTAGGCTTGCCATATAGCAACAGAGAATGCCCAAAACTGTAGCGAGCCGTCTTTAGTAGTAAAATATTCGTAGTAAATACAACTAGGAAAATCTGCATATAACATGTGTAGGTTTCCAACTTCACCAGTCCTTGATCCATGCTTCACCACTAGCTTTACCACATTTAGCCTCCACCCAAGCTTTAAGATTCGGAGACATCATGAAGTAGACACTTAGCAACATGAAAATTACTCATATGTCGTCTCTTTCTTGGTTGTCACACCGCTTTATACTGGCCACACAAAAAAAACAGGAGAATGGGCTAGTAGGGCATAAAATTAGCGGCGAGAACAAAGGAACTAGAATTGCTGCATTGTATCACAGCCCGCTTTTCTCCAGCTTGAACTGTATGCTACCGGTGACCACGCTTCACAGAGGGGATTGTAGAGATACCAAAGGGGACGCACATGAAGGTCTAGTCTATTATACTCTACTATCAGAGAATTGAACTCGACACGAACTTATTGTTGAATGTATTTGTACATGTATTCAGCATATCTGTAGTTGTTGTACTGATGTAAGTAATCTGCATGTCTGTAGTCAGGTCCTACACTTTCAGATATGTCATCCAGTTCGCGCGGCACCGTTGTGGCCACTACTCCCCGATATATACTTCCTCCGTTTTAAAATATAAGATGTTTTAGCTTTTTAAAAGGAGTGTAATAGACTTTTTTTAGTGTCTAGGTTCACTCCAAACCTAGATACTTCCGCCGTCCTAAAATAAGTGACGTGGGTTTGACTAGATTCGAATATATCTAGACATGTTTTAGTATATAAGTACATACGAAGCTAGACAAACTCAAATCACTTATTTTGGGACGGAGGGAGTACTAAAAGAGATCTAAATACATTTCATTCACAAAGCTAAAACATTTTATATTTTGAAACGGAGGGAGTATATCCAATGCATGCATGCACATGCAATCTTCTGTTTCTACATGCAAGTTCCGTCGTTTCTAATTTTTAGCACATAGTATAAATCTGAAAAAAACTTAGAAAACTTGAAAAAAAAAATAGAAAGTCAATACATGTTTTTTTATTGTAAGGATACTAGATAAGGATGAAGATGTGGAACAATTGGGACAAGTGAGATTCCACTTTTAGACATCTACTCCCTCCGTTTCAAAATATAAGATTTAGCTTTGTAAAAAGAATGTATCCAGAGCCCTTTTAGTGTGTAGGTTCATCTAGATTTGAAGTAAACCTACACACTAAAAGGCGTCTAGATACGTTCCTTTCGCAAAGCTAAAACATATTATATTTTGAAACGGAAGGAGTAGACTAGACTAACTCTAAACTAAGTGGAATAAACGGAATGATTTAAAACTAGGATCACACTTGTCACATAAGTCCCACTTCTACATCCCTAATACTAGAACACTAGATCGTGGGTTAGATTGCTTTAAACATCATGGAACCATATAAATCATGTAATCAAATTTTAAGACTGTGTAGTATGCCGACAGTCAAAAGGATATTTAATTGTGGGTAAGCCTCATAACTTCATGCGAATCGGATGGTCGTCGACCAATTTCATATTAGTGTCACTAGGTGAGATTAAAATCGATGTGCGAATCGAATCGTGTAATACAGTGATTTCACTGCGGGAGATAAAAAATGCCCGGTCTGAGGCTGCGACATGCCAGTAAGTCCATGAAAAACTAAAAATCGACAGGCGATGCTTCCACTACAAAAAAACTGATTATGAAACTGAGGACCTCATTTTAAATTATTTTATTTTTCACAAATTCTACCACTTTTCTACCCGTTGCAACGCACGGGTATTATGCTAGTGAAAATAAAATATAAAGAATCTTATGGAAATTTAATTTACAAAAACCTTCTTCTCAGAAATAAGATAATATTAAAATCTACAAATTTCAATGTATCAAATAATCGTCTATCTTTTAGATTATACATCAGATCCTTATGGAAATGAGAAATATGTTTAAAATCTCACAAAAGGAGAAACATCGGCGCACTATCGTGGGATTAATTAATAAGATTATGGTAAATGCTTCATAGGTTAATATTTGTACCATAAGTGCATGAAGTTTGAATTGGTGTTCTATTGTTAGCCTAACATGTGTAATTAAAATAACAGTGTAGGGCAACCAAAACTTCGGTCCACAAACCAAGTAAAATATTTATTGGCTACCATATAATAGTCGGATGATGCTTATATGTCAAGAAACGTCGACAAATTTATTACCCATGAACATACTAAAATCTATTTATTGCGATATATTTAGTTTCAATCATGATGATATTGGGAGACGAGTTACTTACTTTAAGAAAGTTGATATAATCATTTAAATATTGTAATTGTAATCAGTTTGGGTACAATTTAGGTTGTGTTGTACTGATAAAAAAGTGTATGCCAGATTGTTGCCGGATGTTTCACCTTTTTATGTGATTTTTAAACAAATCTCTCTTTTTCATCAGGACCAGATGATAAATCTATAAGAATAGTCAAGCTCCAGTTAAATTCTAATTTGCATAGTTTATGATCATTTTATTGCATTAATGTGCAAGTTTCAAGCTTTCTTCCATGAAAATAAGACGTGCAACAAACATGATAGGAGTGCTTTGGCTCCATGGAGTAAACTTCCATGGTTATGTCAGTACTATGACATAGCTGACCTTATTGGTATGACATAGATAATGCACCTCATTAATAAGTACAAAACCTAAACTACATATGAGAGATTGATCCATGTTAACCTTCCTACCGGCACCTTAGTGGATTATCAAGGTGACCGCCGGAAAACAGTGAAAAATGTTCCACACTCGAGACAACAAGTTAAGAACCTTAAAATTTCAATCTTAGAAAAAGCAAAAATTGTAGTGTCTACTAGGTTAGATTAAGAGTCCGATCCAAATGGACATATACTTAGTGCATTCGCTATTTGTTAGAGGAGATATCAATAAATTACAACACAAACTACAAAAACCATGAAGTTCACACATATATCTATCTATTTATGTGGACTATGAAACTGATTTATTACACTCAATGGATTCCCCTATTTGTTTTAAAAAGTTAAAGATGATGCCCTCGCATTTGCGAGGCCACCCTGCTAGTTTTTTATAAAGTAACATAGTATCGTGAAGCATATCGATCAGAATTAAAATTTACAACTCACATACATCAAAATATATATTGCTAGACAGCAAAATTTGTTGCACAAATCCAGGGGTAGTGTCTCCAAGTGTTTGTTCCTATAGTGATAGAGTACAGCTGAAATGGGAAATCACATGAATAGTTTGAACTGTCCTCAACTAACCCACGTAGTGGTTACATAAACTCGAGCACACAGATCGATGATACAAGCGTGTGCACCAGTCACCCACGTGTGACTATATAAGTTATGTCACCTACGAAGTAGAGTCAAACTATAGTAGTCAATATATACTATGATGTTACAATATAAGTTCTCAGCGAAAAATGAAATAGAGGTATCTATCAGATGGAAGGATCGATCATATGATATGTTGGGAAATCATATTGGGTACAAGACACCGGGAATGAGATCAGCGTTGCTTGCTGCCCCTAGGGCACAACTGGCACTTTCATTACTGGATAGTCCTCTCCTCCTCGGGCACAGACTAGACAAATATGTCCACCCTGGAATTGATGCACATGCTTCGCTCGAGGCTCCAATACACAACATGCTGCAGATCTTTGGTCACTGGACAATGGCTACACCTTGCGAACTGGCTAGTCATGGACTCGTAGATTATAAGAAGGCGGCAACAAAAGAACCTAGTTCTCGTGCCCCAATTTCCATCAACGATTGATTTATTACCTTCAGAAATCTAGCTCTTTGCTTATTGGGTTGGCTGTGTTTGAATGGCAATGTCAGGTTGAGTTCTTCACATGGGAAACTAGGGTATAGTTATTGAATTGAATGTGCCTAATCAGATTCTAACGTGTTCAGCGTAGCTTCTCATTCTGATTTTTTTCCATCAGCTGGGCCAAGGGATGTGGGGATCTTGGATCTACATCAGCACTGTACTTTTGTATCCCTCAATACTAAATGTTTTTATCCCTCGATATAAGATGTGGTGGAAACGTTTCGATGAAAAGTGGTGAGGCGCCGGCGCTGGCGCCGTGCTGGTGAGGTGTGTCAGCGCGCATAAGGCGTACTGCTGCCATATAGTGGTGCCCTCGAGGAGGAGCAGGAGGTTTTCACCCCGGAGAATGTCCGCCCTCACAAATTAAGACAACACCAAACACCACCAAGACAACACCAGAAATCGATCCTCTCCAAAAGCGACGCCTCCAAGAAGAGAACAATGCACAATAGTTGTCATTGCCTTGATCATCAATCATAGGTTTTCACCCCGGAGAATATCCGCGCTCACAAAACAATGCCTTCCACAAGGCCATTGCCAGACACAACCAATTAAGACCAGACCTTGGATTTTCACCCTGCAGCTCGAACTCTAAAATTCTCTCGTGTTGTCTCCCCCACTATCCAATGTCGCTGCTCCCTAGATCACCAAGAAAAAATCTCATCGCCACCAGGATACCACCATTACCAGTCTCCAGAACTCGGCTTCCATGTCATTCTCCATGGCTGACTTTACCATGGGACTAAAGGCATGTCCTTGAAGGAACTGTCTGCCAAGCTTCGCAACACTCCCTCCAAAACAAAACGGTCAGATAAAAACATGGTTGCGCATGGCAGAAATCCATCAAATCCGGCAAACTCCGCCATGTCATCCATTGGAGTTCACCAGTGGAATCTTCCAAAAGACACCACTCCGCCCAGATCAATGAAGTCATGAAAAAGGTAGATCTTCATCATGGCGTGAGAGGGATCCTTGGACACACCCCCATTTATTCGAAGCCAGGCCAGAAGCCCCTCACCACAGTCCTGCACCGGCCACCAAACCTGTCGGATCTTGGCCTGCAGATCATGGGTGACGCCGGTCAAGTCGCCCGCAAGCACCTCGAGGGGTAGCACTTTGTTGGAGAATGGTACAAGGATGGCATCCGCTGCCATCATGCTCCGCCGCCCCACTCTAGGCCATCCCACTTCCGCGACCTTGCAGACGGCACGCCGATCTGTATGCATGCCGCATCACCACCTCTCTGCACGAAGTCTTGGGAGGGACGTGCGCCCACCTTGCTCTACTGCCTTCGCAGCCAGGGTGCCGCCACCACTACTGGCGGTGGTGGCGGCCAACAGGGACCAGGGACTAGGGTTTTTGGGGTATAGGGGATCGCCCCAGGATCACTAGCGCGAGCGACCCAGGGTCTTAATAATTTAGTATCAACAACTAGAAACATATCCTGCTTCGAGATAGTTCGCATCTATCTCCACCTTCAATCCGACCCCACTTGATTATCTTGTAGTCCAAGTCACGCCTTGTGTCATCCGCTGGTAGTATCCCAATATTAGAGTCTATACGTGCGCATAACATGCATCAAAGACCCAACCTTTAGAACACCATACCTTTATGAGTCCTTGTATAACATCACCTGGTCTAAGCGATAGTGTTTCTCGATCCGATTTAATTCAACGACATCGTCGCCTTCCATCGTCACAGGCCGAGCAATGTTATCTCTTCGCTCAGCCTTTCTCTATGCTTCAGGGACCATACTCTACTATGTCCTGGGTTCTGACACATGCACACCTCCCTCAGGACAACCATCACCTCACCATCGTCTAGATCATTGCGGAAATTAGATGGGTCGATGATGTTTAGTGAAAGTTCAGCGCATACATATACGCGACATGATTAATGGCGCTCCTCCGAATGAATACTATAACAAAGTACCATCAACGACATGCCCACCGAGGTCTTACAAACACATCAGATCTTGAAACAACACGTCAGTTCAGCACCCCTACCACGGGCGGCGGACCGTCCTAGAAAATGGATCTTATGTCAAACTATCAACTTGGGTCTAGTCTATTTTATCTACTCCCGTTGCCTTTATATATTCGACCAGGTTAAAAGTGTTCAACCCCAACACCAAACCTACCATGTATCCATGTCCATTCGTAGCATATACACACAGTCAACACAATTCCAATAGAACCGTAGCATTATAACTTATCTCCCATTGTTCTAAAGTATATTATTTATGGCACTATTCATTGAAGCTATTGATTTTGTATCAGGAAAATCATCATTTCGATATTAAGTCACAAGGACATGAAGTTAATGCAAAATTTTACAGATCCAAAACTTCCAACCATGAACATTGCGTTGGTTGGTCTATGCATGTATATATGTCACATCGTAGTGTAGGCCGTACGTCAATATACGATCCACAATCTCACGCATGTTATTGTCATAGCGATCTATAGCACAAGTAGGATCCAGCAACCGTCGAACCTAAGTAACTCTTGTGCATCGCCATCCCGGACATCCACCCGCCTTATGCCTGCTTACTTTTATCGCAAAGAGGGTCTCCTCATGGTCTACTTCTCAAACATACGATGAGATCGCCCATAGGTGAAAATAGGATTGGGTGGTTATTTGATGGTCGTTCATACTGAACAATGCCGAGTATTTCTGATTATTGTGGGAATTTATAGAATCTGTATATTTTAGGTCGGAATATTGCTTTATTATCTCACCGACCATGTTGCAAGTAGATAATATTATGTCTTCTATATATGCATGTTCACTAGGTGCACTGAGTACCGTCACCATCTTCAGGTCAGTGAGTTCCATCACCGTCGCCTATACAATAACTTAGTTACAATAATAGATGAAAGAAAAAACACTAGCTTTAGTTGAGAATATGAGACAGCGGAATGAAATACTTAGCACCAAACCAAGACTTTGTACTTAACTCTCAGGAGATTGGTTGCAGCGGCATTCTTTGCATCCAGTCAAAAAACATTGAGGTTCTTTCATGGACAAGCTATGTACCCAAACTGATGATACATGTAAAAAACATAAACTGAGATTTGTGCGAGCTCTTTGTGAGTTGGAGTGGCCTCTGACTTGTTTTTAAATTGAGTGCCCTGTGAGTTGACTTCTGAGCTCCGTCTCCTCACCCCCGGCGGCAGGGCACCTACCGCCACCACGTCGCCTGGAACACGCTCGTGGACGGGCACATATGGAATAGAAATCACCTGTGGAGACTAATACCTGCTGCGCACAGATCAACCGCCCCATGAGCCAACACCATTTATATCTCCCCCTGACCCAGGTCCCGACTCCTTTGGTTTCTCGTCAAACGCTTATATCATCTCTTCAATTCCATATAGACACTCGGGCCCTGCCAAAGATTGCCATTGCAAATCAAATTAAAGGCTATCTAAAGTGGTTGTACAAGATAACTAACAACTTTATGTTGAAAAACCCTATCATTATGGGTTAGCCAGAAAGAGCAACCAACATACTAATTTTCTTAACCCTAACATTCTTACATAGAGCACTCATCTCAACGTCCTATGAAGTAGGACATGTGTGAATACTTTGCAAGTCTTAAAACTTTGGATGCCACTCACACTTGAATCATTCCCACGATGGATCCTAGGAGCAAGCTAGTGAAAGTTGCCATGTAAAAAGCAATTATACAGAAATTTATCCATGTGAGAAAGTGACCATCACAACACCTCATATGCATCGCGCTGCGTGGCAAACGAAAACCAAATGTTTTCTCGATATAATTTCCAAACACTTTTACAGGCGAAGAACGTGGAGTATTTAAATTATCCTTGCCATGTTTACAAGTTTCCATTGTTTCTTTTCTGAAAATCGGGCTGCCAATTGAAATGGTGTGGTTAAATCAATGTGTACAATTTCAATTGCATCATGATGTGTAAGTGGTTATCATGTTCATCAGTTTTTCCATTATTTGGAAGGTGATCAGACGCCATGTGTTGTCCGGTCAATATTGTGCAAAGACTGTACCGATCCTCTAACATGCAGGTAGAATTAGCTTTACTCACTAAAATAAGAAATTCTAAGTTGTATGGCCTCCATTGTTGTGCATAGCCTATTTTTATCAGCACCACCGTTAAAAATATGAGGGATCAAGACATTTCTGGTATAATATAGATCTATTGGTATTTCTTTTGGTGTTTACATAAGGGCCGAAAGTTCTAGTTTCGCCTTGGACCCCTGAAATCACAGTACCGACTCTGTATAGACATGAACAGCCCCATAGTTTATTTGCAACACTTCTCTTATAAAGTGGAAATCTATTAAAATGTGTTTTGTTCATAGATTTTCTGAAAGAAATGTTACCTGTAGATTGTAACACCAAAGATGTGGAGTTTTTTTTTGTGTCACTCCCGACTCAGCGACTATGGATTGTACCCAACTACTTTCAATTGTGGCATTTGCTCGAGCTTTATAATCAACATCAGTACCAAATCTTGATAAAGTGGCTGGTTTCTTTGCACACCAATAAATTAAGTTTTGATCCTAATAGTATTGCAAAGCCAAACGTTGGTCTCCTGTGACGTAGGCAACCAGCTCATTCGGCATCGGAAAATGCATCTACTAGCATAGAAAAGGTATTTCTGATTGTTAATCTAATGTTAACTTTATCCTTGACATACCTCGGTATACAAATAGCAAAAGTCCAATGAGATTGTGAAAATGTTTCTTTTATTGAAAAATAGCAGGGAAAACTCTTTGGTGTGTGATTTTCTGTTCTAAAAGGAATGATATTTACAAGGAGGAACAAAATGTCTAGAATAAAGAAATTACTAGGTGTCAAGCCTTGGTCGCATTCCTTCCTTTAGGAGGGGTTTAGCCCTATGCATAACCAACTTAAAGTCCTCTATAAAAATCTGAGACACCCTAGATAAAGAATCTTATTATGTCAGCGTCGACTGTAACATCATGCCTTATCTATGAATACTAGATCCTAGTTTTGAAATTGTGCCTTTGCAACAATAGGTTTCACCAGATAGGTCGTCGCATGGTATTTTCCAATCATATTTACAAATTTCACTAACCAAGTTCGATAATTTTAGTCTCCGATACTCATAATATAACTCTCCTTGCTCGCCAAATTTCACTGACATATAATTTTTGTCTTCTTGCTCGCCATTTATCATCTAGTGCTTGGATCATGTGATTGTATGATCAAGGATACTGACCGGGTAGATGATTTTCTTACTTATTAACTCCTTCAACACACATGATCGAGGATAGTAACGGGGCATCAAATGTATGCTTTGTGCTTATAATTAGAAACCAAGATGATTTTCTATGATCAAGGTCATTGGATCATACTAGGAATTCTCTTGCATGTGTCTCATATTTGTGTTGGTGTTCTTGGTTTCTATATATGTTTAGGGTGGTTGCGATAGCCACACTTAGTTAGAATGATGTTATATATTTCGACTACAAAAAATGCTTCCCTCATCAATGTACTTAAAAAAGTATCATGGGTACCTAGTGAATTGTAGATAATAATCCTTTGAAATTGAAATGATGTAATAATTGTGAATGAGAAAAGCAGCCGCCGCTAAGTTTGATCCAAACAAGGCAACTCTAGGTTGTGGAAGCAGCATTTGAGGTGATCCCTAGCCCATGGTTGCAGAAGACCATGATGTAGCTAAATTTCCCCAATGCCTCATATTCCTACATGTTTATTGGCATGATCGTTTAGCGTTGGATAACCCTTCCCCATTCTAACACCAATAGGCACCGACCCGGAGTGGGCAAGCATGATCCCCTCCTGTTCGAAATCTTGTGGTGACTAGAACAAAGAAAGTGCAGTAAAACTGGCAGGGGAGTGCTAGGTCGCCTCCTTGGCATGTGGGGTCAAAGAGGTCGTGAGTGGGGGTGCATCAAGAGTATTGGTAGTCGTGAGAAGAGGAAAAATGAGTATCGTCTGGGTGGATGGTGTCGTTGATGAAGAGGATTATGACCAATTCAATGATCCAGATACTGATGAAGAGGACGAAGCTACCCAAAACTCCATACCTACCAGAAGAGATTAAACTATATTATCCGTCACGTGTCCCTTCAAAAGACGCAGTCACTCCGAGAGTCTAACATATACACGGAAGAAAATCAAGACTACCGTTGAGAAGATTGTTGATGACGACAAAATCAAGACTACCATATGAACATGTTTGTGAGGTCACAGAAGAGTTTAAACAAAGGGGTAGATATTCAATTATTTGGTACTCATCTCGAGTCCAATCCATTTGACCGGAAGAAAGAGTTTACACGCATCCAAGACATTTTCGCAAAAATCATCAACACAGAGGTCGCCTCGGAATCTGGGGTTTTCTATGGCGGTGATGACTCGCCGGAGATTCATGATTCACGCACAAAGGTGGCTGCAACCCAATTGATCAAGCATGCATGATCCTAGAAAACATATTGAGTTATTGACAGTCACATAAGAGGTACAAACAAGAAATACAAATAACCAAGCAGGATCATCTAAGGCAACAAGACCTATTGGAGGTTGTACTACCGAGGCAGTGCTTGATGTACCAGCAGGAGTAGGGACTGGGAAGTCGTCCGTGTGCAGCCTTGATCTGATCTGATGTATCAAGATGGAGATACGGTGCTTGATGCCTTGATGCGATCTAGCAGTAGGAGTAGGGAAGCCGTCCGTGTGCAGCCTGCCTAGATCGCCGCCGTGGGGAAGATAGAGCATCCGCCGCGTGCATCCTGGGTCGCTGCCGAGCAGGAACTAGCCGGCTATTTGAAACTTTGATATATATAGTTGGCCGTTCAAAAAAAACTCTTTGTGTAACATTAGTGTGCTAGTACTTCTTGTACTCCCTAGTTTTTCGGACGCACAGTAAAGCAGTGACAGTCATTAGTGAAAGGCACTTTTCCTGTCACTAATGGCCTTTTGAGCCTGTCACTGATGGCCTATTCTGTAGTAGTGCCAGCAGTAACACATTGACAAACTTAGAGGAGTAGCGTGCTTGCAAGATCCTGCACTCGATATTACCGTCGGCCCATCTCAGCAGAGAAGCAACATGGCTGAATTGGTGGTCCCGTCTGGCGATGCACGGATAGTAGATGGTGGTTCCAGCTACCTTGGTGTTGGAATCAAAGAGAAGATATCTTGTGAGCTCCATCAGAAGGTGAAGAACATATCCCTAAAGGTGGCATCAGATGTGCTTTACCTTGTCCACCTGACGCACGCTGGCATGGCCGTGAGGTTCTAGCTAGCTATGCTAAAGTGGGGGTGGATGAAATCGCAACAGAGTTTCACTCAATGGAGCTTGACATCCCTGGACCTGAAGGTGAGAGGACACTCGGAGAAGTACTGGATGGTATCATTCTATGGGACAAGAATAACATCAAGCTTCCAGGCTCGGCGCCAAGGCCAACACCATCTCTGAGTCGTCACATTTCACCTTCACCTCCATCACCTCCAAGAAGCTCACCCCATGACTACGACCACCATAGTACCCTCCATCTTGATCTCCGCCGCAGGGTCAGCCGTCTTCGCCGCCCGCTAAGCAAAATAAGCGGAAGCGTGTCCCGTCAATGAGTATTAACAGACGCAGCCATCCCAAACGACAAATGTTCCCATCAGAGTACCTCCTAAGAATCTGCCCATCAGACCTTACGATCGTACTGAAGAAGAAAACATAGCGATCGCAAAGGCCGAATGTGATGTGCATTTTCTAAAGAAGAAACCCGAGCCCGCCCTAGTATACACCAAGAAGCAAAAAGCATATGCACTTGGTTTTCTAAACACAAAATCGCAATATGAGTTGCACCATAAGCCATATGACTATCTACGCAAACTTCAGAAGGAAGTGAAGAAGAGCAAATCAAGTAGAAGTGCAAGCGGGAGCAAATCAAGTAAAAGTGCAAACAATCCAAGCGGGAGCAAAGCAATCGGGAAAAGAAGGGACGTTTCCCAGCTCTAGAAACAGGCCAAAAACCGATCCCACCCCTCAGGGTGTTATGCAAAGACGTTCTCCAGTAGGATATGGAAGAAGCTGCGAAGTTGGCGGCCTCTATGGGTATGCATGTTGCTGAATTGCTAGGTTCTCAAGACGACAGGTTACTCAAGGCTGATGTAGTCCCTAGATATGTCCCAGGGATGACTCTAGTCAGTGATGAGTAGTTCCAACTGCCAACACTAATGCAGAGTTTACATAAATGATACTTGAGGGCCGTAAAGGAGGATAAAATAATGATCGTGGCGAAACTACCATATGGGTACTACTTCCGAGCCGACGAGGTCCATGTTGACTTTTCAGAACTCTTCCAGTTAAACAATTTTGACACCCTCAACAAATCTCTCATGAGTTGCTATTGTCTACAAGTTGTTGAATTCATTGTCTATATATAAGTTGTTCAGTTTTTCAGTTATTCAGTTCATTGCATGTAATTATCCTTATTATATCATTTTGTACTCTATTATTATGTAGAATGAAGATCCAGGAATGTAAAAGAAAGTCACTCTATAGTGTTGGGTTCTTTGACCCAGATAAAGTACATATAAAGACGCTAACGGATAAACCCGGGTAGACGCAGGATAACCTTCTAAGATTTCTAATGAAGCAAAATTTCTATGACCACATACTATTTCCTTACAATTTGAAGTGAGGGTCTTACTCAGTTGTACACATTCACTTTTTCTTACTCGATGTTAAGTGTAAATGATGAGTTACTGATATATATATATATATGTGTATAGGTTCCACTGGATTCTGCTAAACGTTCAGCTTGATAAGGGAATATTTGAAGTCATGGACCCATTAAAAAGACACCTGAAGAGTTTAGAGACATGTAGAACATGCTCCAGAGGTAATTTCCACGCTATATTGGTCTCTTTCCTTAATTTCCTGAGATATCAGGTAATAAATAACTCATTCATTTATTTTCTTTACCGGACAGGGTTTCGAACCTGTTCAAGAGTGTGGTTATGGGTTCCTTTAGTGAGAAGCTGACGTTTAAGATGGTCTCGGTAAGTAGTACGTGATATGTCTGTGTATCTCTTTTCTTCTAGTTTCAATATAATTATGATGCTAGATTATTATTTTGACTGAATTCTATTCTCGCAAAGTGCTGGAGGTAGCCACCGGGGACAAATATATGTGGATTCTGTGTTTGCGAGTTCATTCGCACGTTTACCACTGAGCACAAAGATTATAGAGTCGATGTAAGCAATACATTTACAATATTATTTTATTACCGTCACTTTTTGTTATCATGATTGATATTCATATTGATCTCCTTTTCTTATATAGTTCGAGAGCATGCAGGATCAGCTCCAACCAAAGCAACGCGTACTAGAAATTGCAGAAGAACTTGCGTGATTTTTATTGAAAGAGATGATAGATGAAGCCGAAGAATTTAGTGTGAATAGGCGCTACCTATGATCCCCGGTAGTGTAATTAAATAGATAGGCTCTGGTCCCGGTAATTGTGATCTCCATGTAACTATCATGTATATATTTGTATGCTCGGTCTTAAGACAAGTTATCTTATATATGCACGAACATGTACGATATGTAGTAGCATACAAATATTCAAAAACTATTTTGAAATGAAAAAGAAATAAATAAAAGAATACAAAATGAATTCTCTATCGTGGCAGAGAAAGTGTCCAAAATACTGCCACGGCAGAGAACCATTTGTCCCGGTCTGTAAGAGGAACCGTGACTAATGGGGGCATCCCGCGCGCGCAGCGGCAACCACGTGGTTGCCCATTGGTCCCGGCTGGTAATAATGTCGGGACTAATGCAGTGGTGGTGCCATCAAGAGAATCATGTCGTGGAGGTGCCATAAAAAGCATAAAAGTATGCGTAGCTACCAGACGGTTTTTGTAGAGCGTAGATGGTGAAAGTTCCTTCCCATCGTGTCCCTAGAGCTTTAATCGTTTGTTTTCGGAAGTGCTCGTTCTCTTTTTGTCATGTATTAATATTTACTTCTTATCTTTACATGTTATTTATGTTCCTTTCATGTAATGTTTTACTTAGACATTGTCTAAGTATGCTCTGTTGTGCAATGTACGGCTAGCAATCAGAACTTGTACGATAGGATGAAGTATCTACATTTCACGTCTTGTGTTGTATTAGAATCGTACGTATAATCTTTATTCTTTACAGTCTTTCTTTAGGTATGCTATACCTAGCGTTCCGAGAACAGATCTTTTCTCTTGCACGTGGATGTAGCGCGATGGTATTATAACTTTATGCCTACATGCCGCGCCCTGGGGCCGCATACAGAAATCTAGTGTTTAAAATAACATCATAAATTTTAAAGCCATGATTCATGTGTTAGGCGGTAGATTACAAATTCCAACTTTCTACTAACAAAGGAAGCGAGCAGTAGAACACTGAGTATGTTCTCCAAGTTGGAAACCAACTTGTGGCCCGTGGCTGCACCGAGTATGTTCTCCAAGTTGCGATGTTAGGACTCAAGAGCACTGCGACGAACGCGGACATAAGCTCCAGCTGCTAGATGTATCATCTATGTGCATGATGTCGTTCACGGCAGGGGGTACTATCAACATGATCACCGTATAATATAAACGCCATTATCCTACCCTCATGCATCGGTCTAACCGTCACCATGATTAGTAGAAAGATACTTCCTCTGTTCGAAAATATAAGACGTTTTAGCTTTGTGAATCGAATGTATCTAGACGGCTTTTAGTGTATAGATTCGTAGAGATTCGGAGTGAACTATATACTAAAAGGTGTCTATATACATTCGTTTCACAAAGTTAGAATGTCTTATATTTCGAACGGAGGGAGTAGCACCCAAGACATCCAGAAGAGCTACAACTTGTTCTGCTAGAGGGTGGAGGTGGCGGTATGTTGGTAAAGTCATGCAAAATTAGTCTAGAATAGAAACGTAGAACAACCGCCGGGCTTGTGAGAGCAAACAGATAAAAATTAGGTCCTTAGATTAACCATCATTGTTGTTCCATCAATTGAGTTATATGAATTAAACATCAAGAGGTAGTAGAGGAAATTAGCTAAACATAAATTAGCAATTGTAGGTTGCACTATACAGAAAATTAATAGCTATATGTTGGGACTGTGCATATCAGTATAGACATTTGTGATTGATGAAGCATCGGGGTATACCTTTCCTTCAAACTGTGATATATACCATTTGAACCCTTCAAATTGAAAAATCTGCAGTAGGTTGATATAGTACAGTCTGGATCAGCTCCAATGTGAGAGCTAGTAAATTATTAAACTGATAGATTCAAACTAAAAAAAAGGATGCAAACTATACATGAAACATAACGATCTGTTGGGACAGCCTCAACCTATACCAAGTCATTTCCGGCAAGGCCAACCTGCAAGAGCTGGCTCAGTTTGCATTGCTCGTGAAGGATTTGCCAATGATTGGTGATTACTGCCAAAGCACGAGCAGCAAAGCACAAACACCCCCGGTTGTTTTGTGGACTGATCGATCTAGTGGTCATCTAGATAGATGGGCTAATTAATCTTGATGCACTGCAACTGTTCAACATCAATCAACTCAACTTGCAGTGGTGGCGCAGAGGATTCGCGAGGCGTGATTTTGTGTCAGGACAAACTCGCTGCCACCAGATCGATATTAAGGAAGCCACCACTGGACATATTTTTTCTTGGGCAACGAAGACCGGATGAAGCCAAGTCATGTGGGGGAGGGAGGGACGGGAGTCTCCTTGTTAAGCGTACAGTGCCTTCAAGGGGAGCACTAAGCGTCCCCCGGACGATCGAAACGTTTTCATCGTCCTGGTCCAGGAGGCAACACGTGTCCACCTGGATAATTCACGCACAGGAAAAGGAAAAAAACCACCTTCCCGCACCCTCGTCCTCGTTCGTGGCTTCCTTGGCAGCACCTCGCCGCCTCCAATGGAGGCAGCGTCGTCGCCGGAGAATATGCCAGCTCGCAGCAACGCCGTTGCCCCATGTAGCAGCGACACATCGCCCTTGTAGCAGCAGCGGTGCCCACATGTAGCAACACTGCCTCGTCCGTGTAGCAGCTCAGCCTCGTCTGTAGCAACGGCGATGGCTGCTTGCAGTGGCAGCACTCGCCCGAAGCAGCGCCGGTGCGGCATGTAGATCGCCGCCTGCGCCCATGTAGCGGCGCGCCTCATCTGTAGCAACGGCGACGGCTGCTTGAGTGGCGGCACCTCGACCTTGCAGCGGCAGCACCTTGCCCTTGAAGCAGCAGCGGCGCGCATGTGCGGCCAATGCGCCGCCGTCGCCTCGCCCATGTAGCAGCGCCGCCTGTAGCAGCTCTGCCTGCGTTTGTAGCAACTGCTTGCAGCGGCAGCACTCGCCCTGAAGCAGCGGCGGCGCCGACGCTAGCATGTAGCGGCGCCGCCTGTAGTAACGGCGATGGCTGCTCGAGTGGCGGCACCTCGACCTTGCAGCGGCAGCACCTTGCCCTTGAAGTAGCGGCGCCGCCTCGCCCATGTAGCAACGCCGCCTGTAGCAGCTATGCCTCGTCTGTAGCAACGGCGACGGCTGCTTGCAGCGGCAGCACCTCGACCTTGCAGCGGCAGGACCTCGCCCTTGAAGCAGCGGCGGCGCCCGCATGTAGCAAAGCCACCTCGCCCATGTAGCGGCGCGCGGGCAGTACCAGCACCGGCGCGGGCAGCGCCACCACTGCACGCCGATGGGACCTTGGGCAGCGTCGACGTCGGAGGCTGGGCAGCAGAGAACTGGAGAGTTCGGTGGAGTTTGGACAGCCGTCGCGTCAGGTGGATGAGAGAGAGACGGGAGAAGATGGGGAAAAGAAGAAGAGAAGGAAGAGATAAGGTGGGGGCGGTGGGAGTGGGCCCGCGCAGTTATTAGCACGACACGGTGCGTGCGACCCATACGATGAAAGCTAGCAATCGTCCGGGGGATCCTTATTGTTTTCCCTTCAATGAGTAAGATGTTACTGTTAGTTTACATTGCGTTGGTGGTGTGTAAATGTTCAATACAAATTGTTGGAGAGTGGGGAAATTGATTGAGTTGTCTCGCTCATAAATTTTGACATGACCAGCGCAATCTAGACAATGAAGACCACCTTCAATACAAAAACACCTCATTAAATTGATTCATGACAAAGTCCGGCTACGGCTACGGCGGAAGAAAGAGAGATAATTGATAAGATCCCCTATGCCTCAGCCATAGACTCTATAATGTATACCATGCTATGTACAAGACCGGATGTGGCACATGCTATTAGTTTGACTAGTAGGTACCAATCTGATCCAGGTTCGGAACACTGGATAGCGGTCAAGAATATCCTTAAGTACTTGAGAATAACTAAGATATGTTTCTTGAATACAGAGGTGAAGAAGAGCTAGTCGCTAAGTGTTATGTCGATGCTAGTTTTGACACCAATCCGGATGACTCTAAGTCTCAATCCGGATACGTATTTCTCTTGAACGGAGCAACAGTTAGTTGGAGGAGCTCCAAACAACCTGTGGTGGCTGGATCAACGATGGAGGCGGAATATGTTGCTGCTTCAGAAGCAGCGCAGGAAGCGATTTGGATGAAGGAGTTCATAACGGAACTAGGTGTGGTTCCTAGTGCATTGGACCCAATGGTGATCCATTGTGACAATAATGGAGCCATAGCCAACGCCAAGGAACCAAGGTCTCACAAGAATTCCAAGCATATTAAGCGTCGGTTTCACTCCATCCGTGAGCATGTCAAGGATGGAGATATAAAGATTTGTAAAGTGCACACATACCTGAATGTAGCAGATCCGTTGACTAAAGTACTCCCTAGGGCAAAACATGATCAACACCAGAACTCCATAGGTGTTAGATTTATCACTATATAAACTAGATTATTGTCTCTAGTGCAAGTGGGAGACTGAAGGAAATATGACCTGAGAGGCAATAATAAAGTTGTTATTATGTATTCCTTGTATATGATAGATGTTTATTTTGCATGCTATAATTGTATTGATAGGAAACATCAATACATGTGTGTTTAATAAACAAAAAGGGTTCCTAGTTATGCCTCTCTTATAGACTAGCTTGTTGATTAACAAGATGATCAAAGTTTCCTGATCATGGACATTGGATGTTGTTAATAACAAGGTCACGACATTTGTGAAATGATGTGATAAACATTCATCCGAAGTATAACATTACGATCAAGTCATTATATTTATATTGCTATAACATCATACAAAGTAGTCTTAGTCCTTAGACCATGAGATCATGTTAATTGCTAACACAGGAAGAGTATCTTGATAACATCAAACGTCACACCGTAACAGGGTGACCATAAATGTGGGTTCAGTGCTATGAAGGTGTTATGTTGAGGCTCATGGATCAAGAGTGGAATTTGTTAATCCCGATGACGGATAGATATACTCTGGGCCCTCTCGGTGATATCACATTAAGATAGCTTGCAAGCAAGTGATGTGATCACTAGAATGTTATATCACGGGAACGAGAAAAGAGTTCATGTCGGTAACGAGATTAAACTAGGTATTTGGATACCGATGATCGAATCTCGGACATGTATTATATCATGAGATAAAGGGATTAAATTGCTGACGTTAAAGGTTCTCATGATCACAGAAGTCATCGTTGAGTATGCAGGAGTCAGTATGGATCTCCAGGTCCCGCTTCTGATTATTGATCTGAGAGGAGTCTCAATCATGTCTGCATTATTCGCGAACCGTAGGGTGACACACTTAAGGGTTGCCGGACACCATTTAGGAGCACATATGTTCCAGACAAAAGGTTTGCAAAGCGCAGGAAATTTTTCGATAGAAACAGGAATTGTTTCGATAGAAACCGGAATTGTTTCGGGTGAAATTGCAGAAAGTGGTTCTGCATGTGATATTGAAATGTTGCAAGGGGTTTTATGTGAATGTTTGTTAATTAAAGTAATTAACAAAATTCCGAATAAAATAAATAAAAGAGTTTTATTAATTGAGAGTTGCATTTAATTTGGTGGAAATTAAATACATGTGAGTGGGATTTTGGGTGGAGGCCATGTTTATGTGAGTGGAGGTTCACCACATGAATGAAGGAGGGGAGGAGTCCCCCCCCTCATGCGCCGGCTATGGGAGAGGAGGGGTCTCCCTCCCTCCTATATAAAGCCCCCCTCTCCCCTCTCACAAACCACACCTCGTGAAGAATCTCTCTCCCCCTCTAGATATTTCCCCATGGTCTCGGATTAGCGAGATACATGTTCCTGATGGCCTTGCGTCTGGAAGGAGTTGCTGCTTCCGCTGATTCTCTGGAGCGAGGAGGTGGAGGTTGTCCGGTGGCTTAAACGTGTGTGCGAGGACGGATGCGCTGCTGATTTGCGGCGCCGGACTTCCCTACGATCTTGAGATCGGCAAGCGTCGACTACATCAACCACGAGTTCCTACTGTTAACAAAACTCGTTGTCTTGAGGTAAGTTCTTCATGGATGTATGTCCACCTGTTGCTCTGTATCTAGTAGATAGATCTTGGCGTATAGTTCTCTTCGTAGGAAAATTTTTGTTTTCTATGCTGCGGGCCCAACAGTGGTATCAGAGCCTGATCTATGCGTAGGTGCTTTGCACGAGTAGTACACATATGTTTATATGTGGGCGATGATGATCATATTATTGCATCTTCTATGTACTTTGGATATTGGTGGCATAGTGGGATGAAGCGACCCGGACCAACCTTACATGTCATCGTACATGAGACCGGTTCCACGACTGACATGCAACTAGTTTTGCATAAGTGGCTAGCGGGTGTCTGTCTCTCCTACTATAGTCAATATCTGATTTACAACGAGTTGCTAATAACTTGGTTATCCTCGTTGTGGTTCATGTTCGTAGGTAAGACCGGTTCTATCTCCGAAAGCCCTAAGCCACGTAAAACTTGCAATTGATAAATTAGAGGCGTCTAGTTTAGATCGTTGCTGGGCTAGTGTCTTGATATGGTATTGTTGTAAGTAGATGTATGATACATACTCTTACAACTCACTTAACGTGTAAGTTCCATAGACCTTGGCCTTACACACAAAGGAATGATAGAGATCATACCACGATGCAAATGATAGAGATCAAATGCATGGACCATATCACCTCACTTCACACATTAGATGTTAGCATCTTATATTGCTAGTTTGGCGCTTTTGGTAGCATTATAAGATGATCCCTCATTTAGATATCAAGATAAAATGTGTTCTTCCTAAAGTATGCACATTTTCCTATTTCCACTCCCTCGCGTCCTCTGCATCTTCGCAATGTCTTAGTAGCTCCCGATATAGTAAAAAACCTCTTGTCCGTTCGTCAATTCACCATTGATAATCGTGTTTCCGTTGAATTTGACCCTGTTGGTTTTTCTGTGAAGGACCTTCTAACCAGGACCGAGATTCTCAGATGCAATAGTCCTGGAACCCTCTACCCTGTCAGCACCTCCTCCCCCCCAGCCGCCCACACGCCTTCCTCGTCGTCGACCCTGCTATGTGGCATCGGCGCCTTGGACACCCTGGACGGCCGGTCATGGAGTCATTAGCTCGCTCCTTCATTATTCCTAGGGATAAAAATAAATCTAGTTTGTATCATGCTTGTCAATAGGTCCCCATGTTCGTCTACCTTTTTCTTCTACCAATCGTATAACAAATTCTCCGTTTCAACTTTTATATTGTGATTTGTGGACATCTCCTGTTGAGAGTATTTCTGGTTTTAAGTATTATCTCGTTTGTCTCGATGATTTCACTCAATACACTCACAAACAAACCCGGTTGTTTTGTGGTCTGATCGATCTAGTGCTCATCTAGATAGATGTGCTAATTAATCTATATGGACCGCAACTGTGCAACATCAAATTGTTGGAGAGTGGGGAAATTGATTGAGTTGTCTCACTCATAATTTTTGACATGACCAGCGCAATCTAGACAATAAAAACCACCTTCAATACAAAAACATCTCATTAAATTGATTCATGACAACCGCAAGATACGTAGGTAATAATTCATCCATATATAAGATGGAGGACCAAGACGTGTGTATGTGTTCTCCATAGTGCATCAGTTTTATTGTCGTTATCTTTTTATGCCAAATGTTATCAATTATCAAAATACGATTGCATGGAAGGGCTAGGTGCTAGCTTCATCAGATAAGAGTAGGAGACGTTGGGAATTACACTCGTCGTTTGGCCACAAATCCGTGTACCAGGCGACAATGTTAGCCAATCACTACAATACGGGCGGCGGGCCCTGACGCTTATGAACGTCGAGTCACAAAGCTTGTTGGCGCACTCAAGCTCTAGCGGAAAAGAAACCCGCCAGGGATAACTGCGTCGAGATAAGTTCATTGGTGCCGTTTTTTTGGTAGGGAACCCATTTCGCTCAAAGTAACAAGTACTATGAGGAAATTATGGATACTTGATCATCAATAGTGAAGTGCGAACCATCATGGGCGTGCAGGCTCCGCTTTTGGTTATTGATCCGATAGTATTTCGGTGTCATGTCAACTTACTACCCAACCCGATCAGATCACATGCTTCCTTGGTCTTACAATCAATTTATACTTGTCACATATATAGTAGGTGGCAGAGAGAGGTATCCAGAATAGGTTTTTGGACATACCAGAATAGTTTCGGGATTTGTTGAGACACCTTGGACAGGAATCAGAATTGTTCCAATGACATGAGCTAATTCGGCAAGCTTGTTCTGAAACCGTCGGCGGTGATTCCGAGGATCATCGTAATCATCCTGGGAGAGTGGTTATGCCGGAGAGCTTTCGGAAAATTTCCGAAAATATATATAGGATCGAGGTACTGGGAGCATCTAAGAGAAACCGGTATCGATATGGAGTGCCGAAAGGGATTCCGGTGGTTGAAATGGATAAGAGTGGCAGGGCCACCAAAGGGTTGACGCTATGGCCCAGGGCCCACCCATGGTCGGTAGCCAGACCTTCTAGGGTTGGTGCATGGCGCCAAGGGTTCCACCTGGACATTTCCTATTTGGTGCATTGAATAAAAGAGGAAGGTATCCAATTAGATCTTTATTTATGAAAGGTTTTGATTGTAATTTTTTTAAAGGAATATATCGATATTATCTTTATTTTCAAGATTGCTATCAAGAAGAGCTACAACTTGTTCTGCTAGAGGGTGGCAGCGGCGGTATATTGATTTGGTAAAGTCATGCAAAATAAATCTAGAGTAGAAACGTAGAACGACCGCGGGACTTGTGAGAGCAAACAGATAATAATTAGTTCCTTAGATTAACCATCATTGTTGTTCCATCAGTTCAGTTATATGACTTAAACATCAAGAGCTAGTAGAGTAAATTAGCTAAACATAAATTAGCAATTGTAGGTTGCACTGTACAGAAAATTAATTGCTATATGTTGGGACAGTGCATATCAGTATAGACATTTGTGATTGATGAAGCATCAGGTATACCTTTCCTTCAAACTGTGACATATACCATTTGAACCCTTCAAATTGAAAAATCTGCAGTAGGTTGATATAGTACAGTCTGGATCAGCTCCAATGTGAGAGCTAGTAAATTATTAAACTGATAGATTCAAACTAAAAAGCTGATGCAAATTATACATGGAACAGAGAATTATCTGATGTCCCGACATGTGTATAATTCGAGCTCACACATCCTTTGTTGGGACAGCCTCAACCTGCCAAGTCATTTCCGAGAAGGCAAACTTGCAAGAGCTGGCTCAGTTTGCACAGCTCTTGAAGGATTTGCCACTGATCACTACTAGAAAAAAGCTTACAGAAAAAAAACGTACCACCGGCGCCCCAAATTTCGGGCGTGCCGGCGCTATCTACCGTCGGTGCCCAACTAGTGCCGTGTGCTAGCGCTATCAAACTACTCGGCGCACCCCTAACTCGCGACCACCCACGCACCTCAACTCGCAGCTAACCTGGCGCGCATACCTCCAATGAGCCGGCACTACTGCGTGTACTCCTGGCGCACACGCAACCTCGTGCGTTGTCTCTAAACCCTCTCTCACACCCACCGCACACGTCGGCGCTAAACTCTCTCTCACACCCACTATACACGACGGACCTAATCCCCTCCATGCACCAACCAACCGTAGTCTTCCATCTCAAGAAAAAAAGCCCTAATCCTCTCCCGAACCAATCCTCCCTCCCCGTCCTCTCCTGCTCCACACGACACGGGTGGCAGCGGCCACCCAGCAGGAAGAGCTCCGGAGGCGGGCTTGCTCGCCGGCACGCGCGGCGCTCCGTCGAGCTTGCCTCATCGCGTCACGTGCGCAACCATCGCCACGGAGATGGCAACCAACCTTTTGCCGCCGGTGCACGCCAGATCCCCTTCCCCACGTCCTCCTCGACGTGGGCGACCAACCTTTCCAGTACATGTACAGTACGCAATATAGGAGTACGCCAAATGTATCAATGTACGGATGCATGGAATGACCCGGTGGATGCTAGCTTCATATAGGAGTAGGAGACGTTGGGATTGTCGTATTTCCTGAAGTCCCTGTACCAGCTGACAGCGTTTGCCAATTGCCGGTTGAAACAGAGTGGCCCGGTGTTCCAATGTGTCCTGTAGGTTTAGATGCTTTATTTATGAACTGATTCTAGGAACCTAACCTCCTGCCGTTTCCCGAATGTCATGGTCATTATCATCTGGATATGAGCTTTGATGTGCATTCTGCATATTTCATTCATGTAATTGCTTTCTACCTGGATAATCTAAAAGAACAAAAAAAAAGCATGAACGAACACTACCGCAAAGTCACATTGGACCTGCGACAGTTTTCCAATCGAGCTCCAAACGCCAATCGCTAATCATATAGTCTTTAAGTTGGTTTTCCCAACCGACTTGGTACATCCGACTGTTCATTCAAAAAATGTGTGTAATAATTCATTTTTTGCAGTCGGCTAGTACACGTATTGGGTGTAGAGTTGGTTAGAAACATGAACCGACTCTACAACTCCGGACCACTGGATTTATCCGGTTATCACGATATACATGGAGACGTTTGTAAATCCAAGGCGATTGTTTTTAACAATATTTTTGTGTTTACCGATATTCTGCCTAAATCCCACACCGTTGTATTATCATTGCGCTCTAGGGTAAAACCCATAGCTATTCGTGGAGAGGGAAACAAGACCAAGTATTTCCCTGAACATCAAACCGCAATTAAGTAGACTTTCAATGCAGTATATGGTTGTAATACTAAAACAAAGGACATAGTAGCACAAAACAGAAATCATCACTTAGATGCACATATCAATACTTTAAGTTCAGCATATCCACTTTGTCTACCAATACAAATGTAATCCATATCATGAATAAAATACAAGCACCACCATCTGTCTCCATGTTTGCAATATTTTCTTTGAATATAACGCCAATTTAAGAAATACAATTTTCGGAAATACAAGATCTGCAACACTAATGACAAAAGTTGAAGATATTTTCATGAATGATTGATACCAAAAAAAAATCCGGTTTCTCTTGTTGGAGAGAACTTGCTTATACGTATGTGTTTCAAGAGAGGGAGAGGATTTACATTTGTCTTGACAAATTTTATCATCCAAAAGATTATTTTGAACTGCAATTGGTGTTGGCTACTCAACTTAGTTCTCGGTGCCCAAAAGTTCGTAGTCTTGCAACGGCGCTAGTGTGTTACTCCTTGCTAGTGTTATTATTTATTGAACATGTTATACAGTACTTATATAATATTTTAAGTGTTAATTAAACTTAAAAAAATATGCTTCGACATCCTATATGCTTAGACATCTTATTTTAAGTGCTCATCTTGCTGCAGTGGCAGCTGTTTTTGCAAGGAATTCATATTATTGGCATGTTCGCGTAATAGAACACTATTAGTGTGTTTTATTACTTGTTGAATTCCGCTGCGTGTGCATGCCTCTAGTATGTGTCTTACAACTTGTGTGGTATAGGCTCACCACCAGCATGTATGCTAGCATTGTAATGCGCAGACAAGTCCACTCACCGTGTCGTAATCTTTTGGGGAAGATAATGTATATTATTTATGTTATCAGTACTCGATACATAGTAATTGCCGATATATGTTGCATTGTGTGAAATAGTAAACTATTTATTAAGAGATAGTGAATTGAATGAGTTGTTTCTTACCTCAAACATTTACAGAACAAGATAAAGTATTAAAAATAGCTAAGGAAAATATAGCATATGCCCTTGTGTATATTACCGTAGATGGTCCTAATTTATTAAGAGCTATCATGTCAAAGATATCTCATAACATTGATTCGTGGCAATAATTAATAAGATACATGTTAAAAGTTCGTGCATATATACGTTCGATGACCAATCCAGTATGGTTTGGTCTTTTCCTGGTATTTTTTGTGAATCTCTTCTTATATTAATTGGCTATAGGTTCGCAACCTTTCTCTCTAATTTTTCTATGTATAACTAGGACCATTTTATCATTTGCAAAACTTTAGGAAAACACAACGCAAGCAATGTCACTAACGCTAGCTTCCTAATAGGAGTAGGAGACATCAGTTACGAGTGTTAAACTACAGGCGACGGCAACCTACTCTACTGTATACTTCTCTGACACGACCATTTTATCTGACAGCAAGTGAAAGTGTAGCATCTAGATATTTGGAAATAATATCAAATGCAGGGAGATATGTGCAAATCAAATGTATTCAGTTGTTTTTTCCATCTAGATATTCGAAAAGAATATCACTGTTGTTTGCAGAATATTGTTGTCATTTTCTTTATGTAACAAATAACATATGAAATGACAACCGCAGGGAGAATTGGTGGGATAGATACAGAGAGTTAGGGCTTGTTCGTAAGGGTACAACAGTAACAACCAGGCACGCGGGTGCCAAATTTGTGTTGATTGGTTACCTCCCGTGGTAGTTGGGCCTGCATACCACACTCCTAAAAAGCCCTCGGAATTTTTTCCAAAGGAATGCTCAATTTGACCATTTCAAGAAGGTCGGGCTCATGCCAGGCTATCAGAGGAACATGGGCAGATCCACTTGTTACTTGGGTGGTGCACAGGACACAGGAAAGAATATTTTTTCATTGTAAAATAGCTATTTTTCACCCAAAATAAGTATTTTGACATCTCGTGCACCGTGTTCTAGAGCCGTGCAGCCCTTCCACCATTCCTCTAGCTCCGCCACTGCATAGGAATGCCGTTGCATGCAATGGTTCTAACGTTGTGTTAACTCCAGGCTTGCATTAAATGTGTTCTACTCAGTTTCCATGCTAATTTCACCTATCCCGTTTTTTATTTGTACAACTCTTTTTTTATTGAGGATGTGCATCGATGATTAGATTCCATTCCGGTAATACGTTTTGAGTTTCGTTGATTTAACTCTTCGATTTAGTTTTTATGTTTGGCCCTTCTTAGAACAATTTTCCTAATTTACCACACATGGTACATCTTTTTAGTTTTCTTTTGACCATTACCTCCATCTTGTTGCTCCACACAACTCTAATGTTGTAAGTCTTAATTTTGAGAGTTCTAGATGAACTGCTAATGAATTATATGAACGCTTGGTTCTCCACAACACCCTCCAGTCCTGTCTAGACTCGTCACATATATAGAACAATCATTAACCGCTTTGACCCATAAAATCTAATATTATTAAGGCAGCAAATTTGGGCAAAGATAACAGACACTAACACATGACTGTCCACCTTGGCACATAGGCATCGTGAATGGTTCTAGGCCAGCGTATTGATCTTAGCTAGATTTTGTTTATGATAAAGGTTTCCAACAACCATCTCACTACACCATGGTAGACACTTGCCAACAGAATGATCTGTCGACATAGGGTACCTATGCTGACAGTTTTGTTGTTGGGAAGAGATATGACGACAGAACATGGACAATCGGGGCAAAAGTTGTCAACAAAACATTCACCGACACATGCCCATAGAGCCAACAGACACTCTGTCGTCATTGATCTGCCTACCGACAGATAACCATACGAGATACATGCTACCTACACTGACATATGATATGTTGTTGTTGCTTCAACGTACACCAACAGAAGCTTTGTTGCTGTCACTCCAGCCTACACCGACAGAAACCTTGTTGTTGTTGCTTCAACTTACACCCACAAAATACATGTTGTTCATTCATTAATCTATGTGGACACTTAATTTGTAGGCTTGCCATATAGCAACAGAGAATGCCCAAAACTGTAGCGAGCCGTCTTTAGTAGTAAAATATTCGTAGTAAATACAACTAGGAAAATCTGCATATAACATGTGTAGGTTTCCAACTTCACCAGTCCTTGATCCATGCTTCACCACTAGCTTTACCACATTTAGCCTCCACCCAAGCTTTAAGATTCGGAGACATCATGAAGTAGACACTTAGCAACATGAAAATTACTCATATGTCGTCTCTTTCTTGGTTGTCACACCGCTTTATACTGGCCACACAAAAAAAACAGGAGAATGGGCTAGTAGGGCATAAAATTAGCGGCGAGAACAAAGGAACTAGAATTGCTGCATTGTATCACAGCCCGCTTTTCTCCAGCTTGAACTGTATGCTACCGGTGACCACGCTTCACAGAGGGGATTGTAGAGATACCAAAGGGGACGCACATGAAGGTCTAGTCTATTATACTCTACTATCAGAGAATTGAACTCGACACGAACTTATTGTTGAATGTATTTGTACATGTATTCAGCATATCTGTATTTGTTGTACTGATGTAAGTAATCTGCATGTCTGTAGTCAGGTCCTACACTTTCAGATATGTCATCCAGTTCGCGCGGCACCGTTGTGGCCACTACTTCCCGATATATACTTCCTCCGTTTTAAAATATAAGATGTTTTAGCTTTTTAAAAGGAGTGTAATAGACTTTTTTTAGTGTCTAGGTTCACTCCAAACCTAGATACTTCCGCCGTCCTAAAATAAGTGACGTGGGTTTGACTAGATTCGAATATATCTAGACATGTTTTAGTATATAAGTACATACGAAGCTAGACAAACTCAAACACTTATTTTGGGACGGAGGGAGTACTAAAAGAGATCTAAATACATTTCATTCACAAAGCTAAAACATTTTATATTTTGAAACGGAGGGAGTATATCCAATGCATGCATGCACATGCAATCTTCTGTTTCTACATGCAAGTTCCGTCGTTTCTAATTTTTAGCACATAGTATAAATCTGAAAAAAACTTAGAAAACTTGAAAAAAAAAATAGAAAGTCAATACATGTTTTTTTATTGTAAGGATACTAGATAAGGATGAAGATGTGGAACAATTGGGACAAGTGAGATTCCACTTTTAGACATCTACTCCGTTTCAAAATATAAGATTTAGCTTTGTAAAAAGAATGTATCCAGAGCCCTTTTAGTGTGTAGGTTCATCTAGATTTGAAGTAAACCTACACACTAAAAGGCGTCTAGATACGTTCCTTTCGCAAAGCTAAAACATATTATATTTTGAAACGGAAGGAGTAGACTAGACTAACTCTAAACTAAGTGGAATAAACGGAATGATTTAAAACTAGGATCACACTTGTCACATAAGTCCCACTTCTACATCCCTAATACTAGAACACTAGATCGTGGGTTAGATTGCTTTAAACATCATGGAACCATATAAATCATGTAATCAAATTTTAAGACTGTGTAGTATGCCGACAGTCAAAAGGATATTTAATTGTGGGTAAGCCTCATAACTTCATGCGAATCGGATGGTCGACCAATTTCATATTAGTGTCACTAGGTGAGATTAAAATCGATGTGCGAATCGAATCGTGCAATACAGTGATTTCACTGCGGGAGATAAAAAATGCCCGGTCTGAGGCTGCGACATGCCAGTAAGTCCATGAAAAACTAAAAATCGACAGGCGATGCTTCCACTACAAAAAAACTGATTATGAAACTGAGGACCTCATTTTAAATTATTTTATTTTTCACAAATTCTACCACTTTTCTACCCGTTGCAACGCACGGGTATTATGCTAGTGAAAATAAAATATAAAGAATCTTATGGAAATTTAATTTACAAAAACCTTCTTCTCAGAAATAAGATAATATTAAAATCTACAAATTTCAATGTATCAAATAATCGTCTATCTTTTAGATTATACATCAGATCCTTATGGAAATGAGAAATATGTTTAAAATCTCACAAAAGGAGAAACATCGGCGCACTATCGTGGGATTAATTAATAAGATTATGGTAAATGCTTCATAGGTTAATATTTGTACCATAAGTGCATGAAGTTTGAATTGGTGTTCTATTGTTAGCCTAACATGTGTAATTAAAATAACAGTGTAGGGCAACCAAAACTTCGGTCCACAAACCAAGTAAAATATTTATTGGCTACCATATAATAGTCGGATGATGCTTATATGTCAAGAAACGTCGACAAATTTATTACCCATGAACATACTAAAATCTATTTATTGCGATATATTTAGTTTCAATCATGATGATATTGGGAGACGAGTTACTTACTTTAAGAAAGTTGATATAATCATTTAAATATTGTAATTGTAATCAGTTTGGGTACAATTTAGGTTGTGTTGTACTGATAAAAAAGTGTATGCCAGATTGTTGCCGGATGTTTCACCTTTTTATGTGATTTTTAAACAAATCTCTCTTTTTCATCAGGACCAGATGATAAATCTATAAGAATAGTCAAGCTCCAGTTAAATTCTAATTTGCATAGTTTATGATCATTTTATTGCATTAATGTGCAAGTTTCAAGCTTTCTTCCATGAAAATAAGACGTGCAACAAACATGATAGGAGTGCTTTGGCTCCATGGAGTAAACTTCCATGGTTATGTCAGTACTATGACATAGCTGACCTTATTGGTATGACATAGATAATGCACCTCATTAATAAGTACAAAACCTAAACTACATATGAGAGATTGATCCATGTTAACCTTCCTACCGGCACCTTAGTGGATTATCAAGGTGACCGCCGGAAAACAGTGAAAAATGTTCCACACTCGAGACAACAAGTTAAGAACCTTAAAATTTCAATCTTAGAAAAAGCAAAAATTGTAGTGTCTACTAGGTTAGATTAAGAGTCCGATCCAAATGGACATATACTTAGTGCATTCGCTATTTGTTAGAGGAGATATCAATAAATTACAACACAAACTACAAAAACCATGAAGTTCACACATATATCTATCTATTTATGTGGACTATGAAACTGATTTATTACACTCAATGGATTCCCCTATTTGTTTTAAAAAGTTAAAGATGATGCCCTCGCATTTGCGAGGCCACCCTGCTAGTTTTTTATAAAGTAACATAGTATCGTGAAGCATATCGATCAGAATTAAAATTTACAACTCACATACATCAAAATATATATTGCTAGACAGCAAAATTTGTTGCACAAATCCAGGGGTAGTGTCTCCAAGTGTTTGTTCCTATAGTGATAGAGTACAGCTGAAATGGAAATCACATGAATAGTTTGAACTGTCCTCAACTAACCCACGTAGTGGTTACATAAACTCGAGCACACAGATCGATGATACAAGCGTGTGCACCAGTCACCCACGTGTGACTATATAAGTTATGTCACCTACGAAGTAGAGTCAAACTATAGTAGTCAATATATACTATGATGTTACAATATAAGTTCTCAGCGAAAAATGAAATAGAGGTATCTATCAGATGGAAGGATCGATCATATGATATGTTGGGAAATCATATTGGGTACAAGACACCGGGAATGAGATCAGCGTTGCTTGCTGCCCCTAGGGCACAACTGGCACTTCCATTACTGGATAGTCCTCTCCTCCTCGGGCACAGACTAGACAAATATGTCCACCCTGGAATTGATGCACATGCTTCGCTCGAGGCTCCAATACACAACATGCTGCAGATCTTTGGTCACTGGACAATGGCTACGCCTTGCGAACTGGCTAGTCATGGACTCGTAGATTATAAGAAGGCGGCAACAAAAGAACCTAGTTCTCGTGCCCCAATTTCCATCAACGATTGATTTATTACCTTCAGAAATCTAGCTCTTTGCTTATTGGGTTGGCTGTGTTTGAATGGCAATGTCAGGTTGAGTTCTTCACATGGGAAACTAGGGTATAGTTATTGAATTGAATGTGCCTAATCAGATTCTAACGTGTTCAGCGTAGCTTCTCATTCTGATTTTTTTCCATCAGCTGGGCCAAGGGATGTGGGGATCTTGGATCTACATCAGCACTGTACTTTTGTATCCCTCAATACTAAATGTTTTTATCCCTCGATATAAGATGTGGTGGAAACGTTTCGATGGTGCGGGTGAGGGCGCCGGCGCTGGCGCCGTGCTGGTGAGGTGTGTCAGCGCGCATAAGGCGTACTGCTGCCATATAGTGGTGCCCTCGAGGAGGAGCAGGAGGTTTTCACCCCGGAGAATGTCCGCGCTCACAAATTAAGACAGCACCAAACACCACCAAGACAACACCAGAAATCGATCCTCTCCAAAAGCGACGCCTCCAAGAAGAGAACAATGCACAATAGTTGTCATTGCCTTGATCATCAATCATAGGTTTTCACCCCGGAGAATATCCGCGCTCACAAAACAATGCCTTCCACAAGGCCATTGCCAGACACAACCAATTAAGACCAGACCTTGGATTTTCACCCTGCAGCTCGAACTCTAAAATTCTCTCGTGTTGTCTCCCCCACTATCCAATGTCGCTGCTCCCTAGATCACCAAGAAAAAATCTCATCGCCACCAGGATACCACCATTACCAGTCTCCAGAACTCGGCTTCCATGTCATTCTCCATGGCTGACTTTACCATGGGACTAAAGGCATGTCCTTGAAGGAACTGTCTGCCAAGCTTCGCAACACTCCCTCCAAAACAAAACGGTCAGATAAAAACATGGTTGCGCATGGCAGAAATCCATCAAATCCGGCAAACTCCGCCATGTCATCCATTGGAGTTCACCAGTGGAATCTTCCAAAAGACACCAGTCCGCCCAGATCAATGAAGTCATGAAAAAGGTAGATCTTCATCATGGCGTGAGAGGGATCCTTGGACACACCCCCATTTATTCGAAGCCAGGCCAGAAGCCCCTCACCACAGTCCTGCACCGGCCACCAAACCTGTCGGATCTTGGCCTGCAGATCATGGGTGACGCCGGTCAAGTCGCCCGCAAGCACCTCGAGGGGTAGCACTTTGTTGGAGAATGGTACAAGGATGGCATCCGCTGCCATCATGCTCCGCCGCCCCACTCTAGGCCATCCCACTTCCGCGACCTTGCAGACGGCACGCCGATCTGTATGCATGCCGCATCACCACCTCTCTGCACGAAGTCTTGGGAGGGACGCCCACCTTGCTCTACTGCCAGAGTTAGGTGCCGCCACCACTACTGGCGGTGGTGGCGCCAACAGGACCAGGGACTAGGGTTTTGGGGTATAGGGGATCGCCCCAGGATCACTAGCGCGAGCGACCCAGGGTCTTAATAATTTAGTATCAACAACTAGAAACATATCCTGCTTCGAGATAGTTCGCATCTATCTCCACCTTCAATCCGACCCCACTTGATTATCTTGTAGTCCAAGTCACGCCTTGTGTCATCCGCTGGTAGTATCCCAATATTAGAGTCTATACGTGCGCATAACATGCATCAAAGACCCAACCTTTAGAACACCATACCTTTATGAGTCCTTGTATAACATCACCTGGTCTAAGCGATAGTGTTTCTCGATCCGATTTAATTCAACGACATCGTCGCCTTCCATCGTCACAGGCCGAGCAATGTTATATCTTCGCTCAGCCTTTCTCTATGCTTCAGGGACCATACTCTACTATGTCCTGGGTTCTGACACATGCACACCTCCCTCAGGACAACCATCACCTCACCATCGTCTAGATCATTGCGGAAATTAGATGGGTCGATGATGTTTAGTGAAAGTTCAGCGCATACATATACGCGACATGATTAATGGCGCTCCTCCGAATGAATACTATAACAAAGTACCATCAACGACATGCCCACCGAGGTCTTACAAACACATCAGATCTTGAAACAACACGTCAGTTCAGCACCCCTACCACGGGCGGCGGACCGTCCTAGAAAATGGATCTTATGTCAAACTATCAACTTGGGTCTAGTCTATTTTATCTACTCCCGTTGCCTTTATATATTCGACCAGGTTAAAAGTGTTCAACCCCAACACCAAACCTACCATGTATCCATGTCCATTCGTAGCATATACACACAGTCAACACAATTCCAATAGAACCGTAGCATTATAACTTATCTCCCATTGTTCTAAAGTATATTATTTATGGCACTATTCATTGAAGCTATTGATTTTGTATCAGGAAAATCATCATTTCGATATTAAGTCACAAGGACATGAAGTTAATGCAAAATTTTACAGATCCAAAACTTCCAACCATGAACATTGCGTTGGTTGGTCTATGCATGTATATATGTCACATCGTAGTGTAGGCCGTACGTCAATATACGATCCACAATCTCACGCATGTTATTGTCATAGCGATCTATAGCACAAGTAGGATCCAGCAACCGTCGAACCTAAGTAACTCTTGTGCATCGCCATCCCGGACATCCACCCGCCTTATGCCTGCTTACTTTTATCGCAAAGAGGGTCTCCTCATGGTCTACTTCTCAAACATACGATGAGATCGCCCATAGGTGAAAATAGGATTGGGTGGTTATTTGATGGTCGTTCATACTGAACAATGCCGAGTATTTCTGATTATTGTGGGAATTTATAGAATCTGTATATTTTAGGTCGGAATATTGCTTTATTATCTCACCGACCATGTTGCAAGTAGATAATATTATGTCTTCTATATATGCATGTTCACTAGGTGCACTGAGTACCGTCACCATCTTCAGGTCAGTGAGTTCCATCACCGTCGCCTATACAATAACTTAGTTACAATAATAGATGAAAGAAAAAAACACTAGCTTTAGTTGAGAATATGAGACAGCGGGAATGAAATACTTAGCACCAAACCAAGACTTTGTACTTAACTCTCAGGAGATTGGTTGCAGCGGCATTCTTTGCATCCAGTCAAAAAACATTGAGGTTCTTTCATGGACAAGCTATGTACCCAAACTGATGATACATGTAAAAAACATAAACTGAGATTTGTGCGAGCTCTTTGTGAGTTGGAGTGGCCTCTGACTTGTTTTTAAATTGAGTGCCCTGTGAGTTGACTTCTGAGCTCCGTCTCCTCACCCCCGGCGGCAGGGCACCTACCGCCACCACGTCGCCTGGAACACGCTCGTGGACGGGCACATATGGAATAGAAATCACCTGTGGAGACTAATACCTGCTGCGCACAGATCAACCGCCCCATGAGCCAACACCATTTATATCTCCCCCTGACCCAGGTCCCGACTCCTTTGGTTTCTCGTCAAACGCTTATATCATCTCTTCAATTCCATATAGACACTCGGGCCCTGCCAAAGATTGCCATTGCAAATCAAATTAAAGGCTATCTAAAGTGGTTGTACAAGATAACTAACAACTTTATGTTGAAAAACCCTATCATTATGGGTTAGCCAGAAAGAGCAACCAACATACTAATTTTCTTAACCCTAACATTCTTACATAGAGCACTCATCTCAACGTCCTATGAAGTAGGACATGTGTGAATACTTTGCAAGTCTTAAAACTTTGGATGCCACTCACACTTGAATCATTCCCACGATGGATCCTAGGAGCAAGCTAGTGAAAGTTGCCATGTAAAAAGCAATTATACAGAAATTTATCCATGTGAGAAAGTGACCATCACAACACCTCATATGCATCGCGCTGCGTGGCAAACGAAAACCAAATGTTTTCTCGATATAATTTCCAAACACTTTTACAGGCGAAGAACGTGGAGTATTTAAATTATCCTTGCCATGTTTACAAGTTTCCATTGTTTCTTTTCTGAAAATCGGGCTGCCAATTGAAATGGTGTGGTTAAATCAATGTGTACAATTTCAATTGCATCATGATGTGTAAGTGGTTATCATGTTCATCAGTTTTTCCATTATTTGGAAGGTGATCAGACGCCATGTGTTGTCCGGTCAATATTGTGCAAAGACTGTACCGATCCTCTAACATGCAGGTAGAATTAGCTTTACTCACTAAAATAAGAAATTCTAAGTTGTATGGCCTCCATTGTTGTGCATAGCCTATTTTTATCAGCACCACCGTTAAAAATATGAGGGATCAAGACATTTCTGGTATAATATAGATCTATTGGTATTTCTTTTGGTGTTTACATAAGGGCCGAAAGTTCTAGTTTCGCCTTGGACCCCTGAAATCACAGTACCGACTCTGTATAGACATGAACAGCCCCATAGTTTATTTGCAACACTTCTCTTATAAAGTGGAAATCTATTAAAATGTGTTTTGTTCATAGATTTTCTGAAAGAAATGTTACCTGTAGATTGTAACACCAAAGATGTGGAGTTTTTTTTTGTGTCACTCCCGACTCAGCGACTATGGATTGTACCCAACTACTTTCAATTGTGGCATTTGCTCGAGCTTTATAATCAACATCAGTACCAAATCTTGATAAAGTGGCTGGTTTCTTTGCACACCAATAAATTAAGTTTTGATCCTAATAGTATTGCAAAGCCAAACGTTGGTCTCCTGTGACGTAGGCAACCAGCTCATTCGGCATCGGAAAATGCATCTACTAGCATAGAAAAGGTATTTCTGATTGTTAATCTAATGTTAACTTTATCCTTGACATACCTCGGTATACAAATAGCAAAAGTCCAATGAGATTGTGAAAATGTTTCTTTTATTGAAAAATAGCAGGGAAAACTCTTTGGTGTGTGATTTTCTGTTCTAAAAGGAATGATATTTACAAGGAGGAACAAAATGTCTAGAATAAAGAAATTACTAGGTGTCAAGCCTTGGTCGCATTCCCTCCTTTAGGAGGGGTTTAGCCCTATGCATAACCAACTTAAAGTCCTCTATAAAAATCTGAGACACCCTAGATAAAGAATCTTATTATGTCAGCGTCGACTGTAACATCATGCCTTATCTATGAATACTAGATCCTAGTTTTGAAATTGTGCCTTTGCAACAATAGGTTTCACCAGATAGGTCGTCGCATGGTATTTTCCAATCATATTTACAAATTTCACTAACCAAGTTCGATAATTTTAGTCTCCGATACTCATAATATAACTCTCCTTGCTCGCCAAATTTCACTGACATATAATTTTTGTCTTCTTGCTCGCCATTTATCATCTAGTGCTTGGATCATGTGATTGTATGATCAAGGATACTGACCGGGTAGATGATTTTCTTACTTATTAACTCCTTCAACACACATGATCGAGGATAGTAACGGGGCATCAAATGTATGCTTTGTGCTACGCAAAAGAAACCAAGATGATTTTCTATGATCAAGGTCATTGGATCATACTAGGAATTCTCTTGCATGTGTCTCATATTTGTGTTGGTGTTCTTGGTTTCTATATATGTTTAGGGTGGTTGCGATAGCCACACTTAGTTAGAATGATGTTATATATTTCGACTACAAAAAATGCTTCCCTCATCAATGTACTTAAAAAAGTATCATGGGTACCTAGTGAATTGTAGATAATAATCCTTTGAAATTGAAATGATGTAATAATTGTGAATGAGAAAAGCAGCCGCCGCTAAGTTTGATCCAAACAAGGCAACTCTAGGTTGTGGAAGCAGCATTTGAGGTGATCCCTAGCCCATGGTTGCAGAAGACCATGATGTAGCTAAATTTCCCCAATGCCTCATATTCCTACATGTTTATTGGCATGATCGTTTAGCGTTGGATAACCCTTCCCCATTCTAACACCAATAGGCACCGACCCGGAGTGGGCAAGCATGATCCCCTCCTGTTCGAAATCTTGTGGTGACTAGAACAAAGAAAGTGCAGTAAAACTGGCAGGGGAGTGCTAGGTCGCCTCCTTGGCATGTGGGGTCAAAGAGGTCGTGAGTGGGGGTGCATCAAGAGTATTGGTAGTCGGAGAGGTAGAAAGGGTGGGGATTTGGTCGGGTCCCACCCTCCTCTCTCCAATCGTGAGCGTTTGTAGGCACAAAGAGAGAGGTTAGGTGTCTAGGGGTGCAAGAGTCAAGGTAGACTGGCCTAGGGATTTTGATTTTAATTTTCCGAACGTTATTCATTTAGTTTTAGTTAAAACTGAACTCCTACGAGCAAGGTAATTGATGGATTGGCTGCAAGAAGTTTAAATTTGAATTTTTATAAATTTCTTTTGGTGGTTAGAGAAAAATAATTTTAAGAAGGTCTCTAGTGTATTTCTTGTATTGATTGGGTCAATAGAAACACATTCCTAATTGGATTTCCCATGAATTATCATATATAAGCACGCCGATGTCCTCGTTCATCCATTAGCTGAGCCGGGAAAAGCTTGTTGTAGTAGAGATACATGAAGTATTCTTTCTAAGACCCCACAAGACCAACACGCCAGAGCTATAACCATCGTTGTAGATGACAATCATAGGTCGGAAGAGACTTACCGGAAACTACACGAACAAATAAAAAAATGACTTGTTCCCAAAAAATGTCCTTCATATGATGTATTCCTTGATTAATATATATGTTACTAAACATGGGATCGAGACGTTTTTCATGATAGTTCATACTAGATAATGGTGATTTTCTGATTATTGTGCGAATTTCTGCCATATGTCTCTGTTTGATGTTTGGTATATTGCTTTTAGTATCTCACCAACCATGTTGCATGTAGATAAACTACCTCTTCTATATATGCGGGTTCAGTCGGGGCATTGAGCTGCATCACCGGTCTTGAGTTCCAGCACGGTCTCCTAAACAATAACTTGGCCACAAAAATAGATGGAAGAAAAAGAAAAGAAGACTAGCTTAATTTGAGAATAGGAGACACCGAGAATGAAATACTTTGCTTGAGATGAGGACTTCGTACTTTATTGCCAAGAGAACCATCCACATGCCTTTCTTTTTATTCGGTCAAAAAACGTTGACGTTCCTCCATGGACAAGGGATGTGACTTGATGGTACCTGGAAAAAACTTACATTGAGATTTTTGCGAGCGCTTTGTGAGTTGGAGTGGCATGTGACTTGTTTTCACATCGAGTGTATTGTGAGTTTTGACTTCTCAGCTCCGTCTTGTCACACCCACCGACAGGGTACCTTCAGTCACCACGTCGCCTACACTAGTGCACACGGTCCCCTCTAACACCGGTTTGGAGGGCTCTCTAACAGCGGTTGTAGAACCGCTGTTGAGGGTTCGGTGTTAGAGGGCCCCCCCTATAACACCGGTTCTTATACGAACCAGTGTTAAAGGGTGGCGCACGTGGGCTGCCGCAGGGCTCACGCCCCCCCCCCCTTTAACACCGGTTCGTAACGGTTCTGTGCCGCGGCAGGAAAATGAGATAAATCTCTGCCGCGGCAGGAAAACAGCCTAAATCTCTGCCGCGGCAGAGTTCTGCCCCTGCCCCGTTCTGGCCGTATTTTTGCGGCGCGGCGGGGACGGGGAGGGGGGGAGGGAGAATCGATCGGGAGCGGTATACACATACATCGTCATCGGTACATACGAGTACATGAATAATTAAGCAACTATTATTATACATAACATCGTCATTGTGTGGTATTCTCCGTAAACGTTGAAGCATCAAGTACAAGACAAACACGTTCAATCATATATACAACGTTCATTTTGGTGGATATCTAAAGTGTTCTCCGCCAGACGTGACGACCTAATCAAGTATGAACCCCGCCAATTCCTCTTGAATGGCTCGTATGCGGTCAAATGGTAGGAGTTGGTCCCGCATCCGTTCGATCTGAATATATATGAAGAATGGGGTCAATATATATATAAGAATAAAACTCAACACAATTGATGGTAATAAAATAATGTTGTGTACTTTGTTTACTTACTCTAAGTTGTTCTAGTGCGGCTTGGCCGTCGCACATATCGTGTTGCGAATGAACTCGCAAACATAGTACCCACATAAGTTATTGCCGTGTCCCTGATGCGCGCACTTTACGAGAATAGAGAGTTCAATCAAAATAATAATCAATAAAGCATGATATAATGGAATTGGAAGCAGAATCAAAGAGATACGCAGACCTAGCTAGCTAGTATTACTTACATTTTGGTCTACAAATTTTAGTTCTTCTGACCATTCACCCACGGCCCTGCCCGTGAACCTTTTCCAAACCCTGTCCGACAAAGAAAATGGATAAAGGAGTAATTAATTACTTGTTGTCACGAAAGTTGCCGATCTAGTGCGATAATATGATTGAAATTACCTCTGGAGCATCTCTCTAAAGTCTGCCCATCGCTCTTTTTCTTTTCGTAACGAGTCCATGACAAAGACTTTTTCTGAGTCAGGTTGAATGACTAGCAGAATAAAGTGGAACCTACGCACGCATAACTCATCATCAGTTACACTTAACATCGAGTAAGCCGAAACAGAATATGTACAAGAGAGGGTAACAGTACTCACGAGAAGTTGTAAGGCAATAGTATTTCCCTTTTGGTTTATTGTCTCAGTAAAGACCTTAGCAATAAATCTTCTGTTTGCCCGGGTTTGGTTCTTACCACTTCTTCATGAACTCTATTTGGGTCAACGAACCCAATGTCAAAAGGTCCTCCTTTCATGCATTCCATAACCTTTTTCCTGCATAATAGTATATACATATATGGTGAGCATATATATATATATATACATGCAATTAATGAAGTGAATGAGATGAGATAGAAAATACAGAAATAGTACTTACACACAATAAAGGCTGACGGCAGCTTTGTCGAGTTCCTTCTGATTGAATAGAAAATGCAAGTCTTCAATGTTGAAGTCGTTCTCGTCGTCTCCGCACAAGAAAATCTCATCTCTTATATGCGCCGTGATCCATTCTTCCTTTCTCGTCTTGCAGAAATCAAGGTACCACTTGTGCAATCTTCGCATCTTTGTTGGTAGATTCTTGAGCTCCTCTTTCTTGACGAGATTCTTCCCATACTTCCATGGCTGTATGGGGTTGGCATCGCATTTGGGCAAGTTGTCTCCCATGATGTTCAAGTATGCAATGTAAGTCATCCCCATCTCATTGGCCTTTCTTTGTAGCTCTGCCTCGTAATCATTTACGGGAGGAGCGTCCCGTGTGTCGAACACTTGGAGCGGGGCGCATGATTGGTTTTCCTGCTCTCCGAGCATGGGAACTGTTTTCTGGGGTGCCGCACGACTGCTACTTTCAGTCTCCCTACGGCGCCTTGCATCCGCCTTCAAAATCTGGCGCTCGTAGTCCGGCACAAGTGGGGTTTCAGGTTTCAAAAGATTTTTGTAAAACTTCTCCACCACCGCCGGATCTATTTTCTCCTTTGGCTCGGCCCGTCTAGGTGCAAAGAATTTCTTGACCTCTTCTTCCGAGATCCTATTGGTCTCCTCGTCGCTGCGATTCCACAGTAAAACCGGCAATGGCTTGGCGAAAGGCTGCGGGACGTAGTTTTTTGAACTCTTTCTAGCAGTGCTAGTGATGCTCTTCGTGGCACTGCTCTTCCGCTTACGCTGAGGAGATGGCTGGGCTGAAGCGCGGAGATGGGCTGGACGGCAGGAGATGGCTGGGCCTTGGAGATGGCTAGCGCGCCGGAGATGGCTGACGCGCAGGAGATGGCTGCCACAGCGAGAGATGGCTGAAGCCGAGATGGCTGCCGCGCAGGAGATGGCTGAAGCGGCTCAGACTGCTGACGCTACGGAGACGGCGGGGGTGCCAGTGGCCTCCAATTTGGAAGCACGATGTGTTCCTTCTTCCAAAGAATGGTTGTTTTCACTGCAAATTTGAGTTGAGTTTCCCCTTCACCTGTAGCATGGTCAAGCTGTGCTTCCTCATATTCCTTCACAACCTCATCCACCCCGACAATAGCATAGCCATCTGGAATCGGTCGGCAGTGGTAAGTTCCACCAGCTACAGGAGGTAAGGCATAGCCGACAGCCACCTTAATGGATAAGCCCATTAATCTCACATGCAGCTCAACGTGTTCGCTCTCCGTGATCTCATCCACGGGGTATCGAGGACCCGCCATTTCAAGTGTGGGCTGCACGTTCTCCGTGGAAGCCACGCTGCTTTTCCGCGCAGAGTCTGGGCCGCCGGCAGCTTCCAATGCAGGCTCTTCGTGCCGCTGAGATGGGCCGGTAGCTTGATGGCTCTGTTGTGCATTCACTTGTGCCTGCAGCGCCACAAGTGCATGTTCTATCTGTGTCATCCGCTCTGTACGCTCTTTTTCTTTTCTGCCGCACCATCTGTAAGAGTCGCTCCACTCGGCAAACCCATCCTTCCACGTCATACTCCCTGTGCCTCGTGCATGTCTAGGGTGTTCTTTTTTACCGATGGCGCGTGTGAGCTGGTCATTCTCTCTGTCGGGATGGAAGGTCCTGGCGGCTGTTTCCTCGTATGCCGTGATGAGTTCAGTGACGGTTTTGGCAAGGAGGCGGGTTGGGAAGATACACAATCCTGTTTCTGGGTCCAACCTTGCCCCGATTTCGTAGAACCAAGTCTTTGCACGTAGGTCCCACCCATGTGTCTGGGGTGTGATCCCTCTGTCGCGCAGGGCCTTCTCAGCTTCCTCCCACTTAGGCCTCTGAGATATGTAGCCACCTGACCCTGTCCTCTGGTGATATTCCTTCTTCTGGGCATTTAGCGTATTGGTTTCTGACCTCTTTGTAGCTATAGCACCTTCCTTGTATGCCACAAATTCGTGCCAGTGAGGTCTTATCTTCGCATAATATGCATCTTTGAAATCTGGAGTCTTACGAGCTTTGACAAATTTGTTCAATTTTGTCTTCCAGTTGCGGAAAGCGTCAGCCATCTTCTTTAGAGTCCACTCTTTGACCTTTTCCTTTATAACCGGTTTATTTTCATCCTCCTCTGGCGGAAGGGTGAAATTTTCCCTGAAAGAACTATGTGACGCTTTGGCTCATCGTGTGATGTATCTGTTTGCTTATTTTTTCTTTTTTTCGGTTTGGTAGACATGTCCTTCACATAGAAAACCTGAGCCACATCATTGGCTAAGACGAATGGTTCGTCTAAGTTCTTGTCTACCTTCATAAGATTGTTGAGATCCACCGTTGTCATTCCGTACTTCTTGTCTACCTCAACCCCCCCCTCCTGTTAGCTTGACCCATTTGCATCGAAACAAGGGGACCTTAAAATTAGGTCCATAGTCACATATCTCCTCTATGAACCCATAATACGTGGTCTTTTGCCCATTGTCTTCTGCTGCATCGAAGCGGACACCACTATTTTGGTTGGTGCTCTTTTTATCTTGGCCTATCGTGTAAAATGTATTCCCATTTATCTCGTACCCTTGGAAAGTACATACAGTCGAAGATGGTGTCCTGGCCAACAAGTACAGCTGATCCCCAACAGTGGTGTTATTCGTGAGAAGTCTTTGCAGCCAGCCGCCAAAACTCGCCATGTGTTCACTTATAATCCATTCATCAGACTGCCCCGGGTGTTTGAGGCGTATTAAATTCTTGTGTTCATTGATATACGGGGCAACCAAGATAGATCTTTGTAAAACCGTGTAGTGTGCTTGATTGAGAGAATGCCCGTCCCTACATATCACTGCTTTACATCCTAGGGTCCCTTTTCCACGCAGTCTCCCCTCATGTCATGATTCTGGAACACCAATCGCCTTAAGGTCAGGAATAAAATCAACACAGAACTCAATGACCTCCTCTGTTACATAGCCCTTGGAGATGCTTCCTTCTGGCCTAGCACGGTTATGAACATATTTCTTTAAGACTCCCATGTACCTCTCAAAGGGGAACATATTGTGTAGAAATACAGGACCGAGAATGGCAATCTCTTCTACTAGGTGAACCAGGAGATGCGTCATAATATTGAAGAAGGATGGTGGGAACACCAACTCAAAGCTGACAAGACATTGGGCCACATTTGTCTGTAACCCTGGTAGGCTTTCTGGATCGATTACCTTCTGAGATATTGCATTGAGGAATGCACATAGCTTCACAATGGGTACTCGAACATTTTCAGGTAGAAGCCCCCTCAATGCAATCGGAAGCAATTGTGTCATAATCACGTGGCAGTCATGAGACTTCAGGTTTTGGAATTTTTTCTCTGCCATATTTATTATTCCCTTTATATTCGACGAGAAGCCAGACGGGACCTTGATACTGCTCAGGCATTCAAAAAAGATTTCCTTCTCTGCTTTAGTAAGAGCGTAGCTGGCAGGAGTTAAGTGGCATCGTTTACCCTTCTCGTTCTCAGGATGCATAGGCTCTTCAGGGTCTTTCAGACGTTGCTGGTCCTGCCGTGCTTCCGGTGTATCTTTTGTCTTCCCATACACTCCTAGGAAGCCTAGCAGGTTCACGCAAACATTCTTCGTCACGTGCATCACGTCGATTGAAGAGCGGACCTCTAAGACTTTCCAATAGGGTAGGTCCCAAAATATAGATTGCTTCTTCCACATGGGCGCGTGTCCGGCATCGTCATTCGGAACAGATAGACTGCCAGGACCTTTTCTAAAGATTACTTCTAGGTCCTTGACCATACCAAATACCTCCTCACCGGTACGGAGGACAGGCTTCCTCCGGGGTTCTGCCAGACGTTTGAAATGCTTGCCTTTCTTTCTTACTGGATGCAGGTTCGGAAGAAATCGACGATACCCTAGGTACACAACCTTCTTACATTTATCCAAATATACACTTTCAGTCTCATCTAAACAGTGTGTGCATGCATTGTATCCCTTGTTTGTCTGCCCTAAAATGTTACTAAGAGCAGGCCAATCATTGGTGGTTACGAAAAGAAATGCTCGTAGGTCAAATGGCTCCCCTTTGTGCTCATCCCACATACGTACACCTGGTTTGGCCCACAGCTTTAAAAGTTCTTCAACTAATGGCCTTAGGTACACATCAATGTCGTTGCCGGGTTGCCTCGGGCCTTGGATGAGCACTGGCATCATAATGAACTTCCTCTTCATACACAACAAAGGAGGAAGGTTATAGATACATAGAGTCACAGGCCAGGTGCTGTGACTACAACTCTGCTCACCAAAAGGATTCATGCCATCTGTACTTAGACCAAACCTTAAGTTCCTTGCGTCACGTGCGAAGTCCGGGTACTCTCGCTCGACTTTTCTCCACTGTGACCCATCAGCGGGGTGTCTCAACATCACGTCTTTCTTACGGTCTTCCATGTGCCATCGCAACAACTTGGCATGCTCTTTATTTCTGAAGAGACGTTTTAACCGTGGTATTATAGGAGCATACCACATAACCTTGGCAGGAACCTTCTTCCTAGGGGCCTCGCCCTCAACATCGCCAGGATCGTCTCGTCTGATCTTATACCGCATGATAAAGGTGCATACCGGGCATGCATCCAAATTCTCGTACTTCTCACCGTGGTAGAGGATGCAGTCATCAATGCAGGCATGTATCTTTTGCACGTCTAATCCTAGAGGGCAGACAACCTTCTTTGCTTGGTATGTACTGTCAGGCAACTCATTATTTCTTGGAAGAAGATTCTTCATTTTTACCAACAACTTTGAAAATGCGCTGTCAGTCACACCGTTCTCTGCCTTCCATTGCAGCAAATCCAGTGTGGTACCTAGCTTTTTGTGGCCATCTTCGCAAGTTGGGTACAACAATGTTTTGTGATCCTTTAACATCTGCTCCAGCTTCTCCTTCTCCTTTTCAGTTTCACATTCTTCCTTTGCATCAGTAATGGCCCGACCAAGATCGTCATCAGCGGGCCCATCTGCTGCCTCTTGATCTTCATTATCTACCCCCGTTGCAGTATCATCATATTCAGGATACATATTATGATAGTTGTCATCATCCTCTTCTTCTTTGTTGTCTTCCATCACAACCCCTTTTTCTCCGTGCTTGGTCCAACAATTATAGCCGGGCATGAAACCGGATCGAAGCAGGTGGGCGTGAATGGTTCTGGTATTTGAGTAGTCTTTCTTGTTCTGACAGTGAACACACGGACAGCACATAAAACCATTGTGACCACGGTTTGCATTAGCCACAACGATGAAATTTTGGAGGCCCGTAATGTACTCGGAAGTGCGGCGGTCACCGTACATCCATTGCCGGTTCATCTGCATTAATATATAGTATATATCAAAAAATAATAGGGAGATGACCATTTATATATATAGTACATCAATGACACATGAAAGGATAGTTGCCGACCTCGACCGAGAAGGAAATACCAACGAGAAAACTTATTTTGAGCTCTCGGGCATTTCACCGAACACCTCTTGTGCATACGAAACAAACACAAACTAGCACACTTCACACCCTCTTGCTAGGCTCCAAAATGAGATAGTGAAAAAATGGAAGAGTGGGGTGTGGGCTGCGGTGTCTTATATAGCCCCCCCCTTTAACACCGGTTCAAGCCACGAACCGGTGTTAAAGGAGGGGCTGCAACAGTGCCGGGGCCTTTAATACCGGTTCGTGCCACGAACCGGTGTTAAAGGGGGGCTCCTTTTTGCGGCACGGGCCACGCTGGTACAGGCCCCCCCTTTAACACCGGTTCGTAGAAGAACCGGTGTTAAAGCCCATTTCCAGGATCAACCAAAGGCCTCGTTTCCACTAGTGCTAGAACACGCTCGTGGCCAGATACCCATGGAAAGGAGATTGTACCGACTCCATCCGAGGCCAGATACAGATGGCACGTGGCAGTATTGAAGAGCTCCGGTACTTCGTGAGATAGATGCATGTATGCAGATCAATAGTATTGAAAAGCTTGTTGGACTTACCGAGTTTTGTAGAGAGAAAAGTTCCGTGTACCATTCTTATATTGAATGAATTTTCTAGATTTTGGGGAACCAACTAAGTTTTGAACACATTACATAGCGGCAAACAAAGATCGCAGGTCAGAAAAATCCTTTTGTGTTGTTTCACTTTTCTGGCCCAGGTCCCAGCTCCATTACCTTCTCCTCAAACCATGATATCATCTCTTCAATTCCATCCAGACACTTGGTCTCTGTCAAAAGGTTGCCATTGCAACATCAAATTAAAGGGTATCTAAAGTGGTTCTTAGCCCTAACATGCTTAAAAAGAGCTGTAATACACTCATCTCGAAGGTCTCAGAGGTCCTAGACTCCTATCGTGGAACAATCTTTTATTACGATTATCCACGATACAACTGTCGAAGAAGGTGGATGAGTTCAAATGGAAACTACTGGAGAGTGGTAAATTTTCTATTGACTCATTGTATAGAGCGCTGATCCAGCCTGATATTCCAGTTGATGCTAATTCTAAAAATTTTAAGATGAAAATACCCCTTAAAACAAAGATTTTTGCTTGGTATCTTTGTAAAGGGATCATTTTTATAAAGGATAATCTTATTAAGAGGAATTGGCATGGAAGTACACAATGCGTTTTTGTCATCATAATGAGACAATCCGACAATTATTCTTCCAGTTCAAATTTGCTCGTACTATATGGTCAATCATCCTTATAGCCTCTAGTTTATCTCCTCCACACTCGGTAGCCAATATATCTGGTAACTAGTTGCATGGTATACATGATAAATATGAGACTCTATTTAGGGTCGGAGCGCTTGCCACTATTTGGTCGCTTTGGCCATGTAGAAATGACAAGACTTTTCATAACATTAAGTCTTCTTCTCTACAGGTGATCTATCGAGCCACGACTATCCTCTAATCATGGATTACTCTCCAACATATGGAGTTTTGCGATTTGTTTGTGGAGGGGTGTACGCGGTTGGAGGATACAGCGAGAGATATTTTCTCCCGACATGGATGGCAGCATGATATGCGGATAGATTTGCCATAGCTCGAGGTGTGTCCTCATATGTTTTTTTTACCATTCTTGTAATGCTGGTACTTTTGCTTTGGTCACTTTCTGTTTGGTTTATCGGCCGTGTGTATCCTAGCTATGCAGAGGCTGGGTGTAAACATTATTCATAAAAATAAAGCACCCATTTCAAAAAAAAACACAAGTGACGCTTCCAAGAAGGGAACAATGCATAAGAGCCGTCATCGCTCTGATCATCCATCATAGGTTTTCACCCCGGAGAATGTCCATGCTCATAAAACAATCCCTTCAATAAGACCATTGCCAGACACAACCAATTAAGACTAGGCCTCAGATTTTCACCCTACAGCTTGAACTCTAGAATTCCCCTGTACTATTTCCCCCACTATCCAATGTCGCTGCTCCAAGACCTAGATCACCAAAAAAAAAACTCATCGCCACCAGGATCCAAACCACCATTACTAGTGTCTAGAACTCGGCTTTCATGTCATTCTCCACAACTGACTTCACCATGGGACTAAAGGCATGTCCTTGATGGAACCGTCTGCCAAGCTTCACAACACTCCCTCTGAAACAAAATGATCAGATGAAAACCTGGTTACGCATGACCAAAATTCATCGAATCTGGAAAACTCCGCCATGTCGTATATTGGAGTTGACCAGTGGAATCTTCCGAAACACACCACTCCAGCCAGATCAATGAAGTCATGAAAAAGCCAGATCTTTGTCATGGCATGAGAGGGATCCTTGGACCAAGCCCCTTTATTCGAAGCCAGGCCGGAAGCCCCCTCACAACCATCCTAAATTGTCCACCAGACCCGCCAGATCTTGCACTGCAGATCGTGGGTGACCCCGGCCTGTGTCACCCGCGAGCACCTCGAGGGGCAGCACTTCGGTAGAGAATGGTACAAGGACGGCATTCGCCGCCACCATGCCACTCGCTCCACCTCTAGGCCATCCCATTACCGCGCACTTGCAGATGGCACACCGATCCGTGTGCGTGCCGCCTCTCTGTATGAAGTCTTGGGAGGGATGCACGCCCACCTTGCCCTGGTGCCTTCGCAGCCGGGGCGCCGCCACCACCACCGGCGTTGGCGGCGGCCAACAGGAACCGGTGCCTAGGTTTTTTTGAGCAACCCAGGGTCTTAATAGTTTAGTAATAACAACCAGAAACATATCCTGGTCCGAGATAGTTCGGATTTATCTCCACGTTCAATCCTACCCCACTTGATTATCTTGTAGTCCAAGTCAGGCCTTGTGTCATCCGCTTGGCCTTTCCCTCTCCCCTTATGCGCAAATAATAATTCACTCTCTCTCTACACCTTTGTCAAATTGAACATGTGTGGATCAACTGGAAGTATCCCAATATAAGAGTCCATACGCATGCATACCATGCATCAAAGGCCCAACCTTTAGAACACCATAACTTTATGAGTCCTTGTATAACATCACTTGGTCTATTCTCGTCGAGCAGGACTCTAGGGTTGAACCGGATGGGCTGACTGCACAAGCCCGTTGTGCCACCTTTAGGCGGTACGAGTTCCACCCCGACTTGCGTACCAAGCAATCAAACCGTTAGTGTTTCTGGATCCGATCTAATTTAACGACATCGTCGCCTTCCACCGTCACGGGGCGTGCAATGTTATCCCTTTGCTCAGCCCTTCCCTATGCTTCACGGACCACTCTCTACTATTCCCTCGGTTCTGACATATGCACACCTTCCCTCAGAACAACCATCACCTCACCATCGTCTAGATCATTGTAGAAATTAGACAGGTCGACGATGTTTGGTAAAAGTTCGTGTTAATGCATACATCTACGTGACATGATTAATGGTGCTCCTCCCCATGTATACTATAACAAAGTACCATCAACAACAGGCCCACCGAGGTCTTACAAACACATCCGATCTTGAAACAACACGTCAGTTTAGCGCCCCTACCACGGGCGGTAGACCGTCCTAGAAAATGGATCTTATGTCTAACTATAAACTTGCGTCTAGTCTATTTTAGCTACTCCTGTTGCCTTTATATATTCGACCAAGTTAAAAGTGTTCAACCCCAACACCAAACCTACCATTTATCCAAGTCCAACCGTAGCAGATACACACACTCAACAGAATTCCAATAGATCTATAGCATTATTATAACTTTCATCCCATTGTTCTACAATATATTATTTGTGGCACTATTCATTGAAGCCATTGATTTTGTATCGAGCAAATCATCAATTCGATATTAAGTCACAAGGACATGAAGTTAATGCAAAATTTTAGAGATCCAAAACTTTCAACCATGGACATCGCGCTGGTTGTTCTATGCATGTATATATGTCACATCCTCTCAAAAGCAGTAGCATCGGGCTTTACATGTTACTATATTTTCCAGCGCATCCAAATGTGTGGAAAGTAAAGGAAAATGAGGAGTTAATCTTGAACACAAGAAGAGCTTATACGAGGTTAGATAAGTACCCGGGAATAAGAGACAGCGGGAAGATGAGGATTGTTGCCAAGTGGATCATGCATCCAAATCTGCCATTGTTTGCTATATGGTGCTGATCTCGCATTAGCTATATATCGTTTATTCACATGAATTTTAAATAGTGTAATGAGTGTAGAAGACGAGAGCCTAGAACCCTCTTTCATCCGGCTCTCAATTCATATGAGCCGGAAAAGTCGTTGATTTGCCGTTTGCTCTCGTGTATGCACATAACTAACTAAATAGTGTGAATGAAGTGTGGGATGCAAAAACAAGAACCGAGAATCATCATTTGGTCGCAATCAATGTGGTTTCCATTTCCAGTTTGGTGTCAAAATTTTAGGTGAAGTTATAAATTATTCCAATTTTGGACTAATTCCTACAAGCCATGGTGGCCCCGGGTGCTGGTGCCGAATGACACACCAGGAGGCCAAGTAGCTGAGATAAGGTGGAAGCCCATTTGGTTCCGTGAAGGTGTTCAGAATTACTGTCCATCAACTTGCATCTAGTCTATTTTATCTACTCTGGTTGCCTTTATATATTAGACCAAGTTGAAAGTGTTCAACTCCAACACCTAACCTACCATGTATCCAAGTCCAACCGTAGCATATACACACACTCAACACAATTCCAACAGACCGTACCATTATAACTTATCTCCCATTGTTCTACAATATAATGTTTGTGGCACGTTTCATCGAAACCATTGATTTTCTACCAAGCAAATCATGAATTCGATATTATGTCACAAGGACATGAAGTTAATGCGAAATTTTACATAGCCAAAACATCCAACCATGAACATTGTGACGGTTGTTCTATGCATGTATATATGTCACATCATTCTCTCAAAAGCAGTAGAATCGAGCTTTACTTGTTAGAATATTTTCCAGCTCATCCGGTTGCGTGCAGCGTTGAGAGTTACTATCCCCGGCCCACACCGGCGGAGTTAGCACAGGTACGCTGGGGGCAAAACAGAAATCTTTATTGTCTGGGGGGAGGGTACTGTAATTTTTCCTAATCTAACTCCTTGTTGAAAAAAATTCGGGCTGTGGCCTCTGCCGACCTCAACGATAGCTCTGCCACGGCCGGCCCAGATGACAAGAAGACCTGGAGTACAAGACTTAGTATTAGCTGAGTTAACCTAGGAGTTTGTATCGTAGTCTTGACGGGATGTGTATACGCGATCCACAATCTCGCACATGTTATTGTTATAGCGATCTATATCACGAGTAAGATCTGGCCAACGTTGAACCTATTTAACTCATGTGCATCGCCATCCCGGACATCCACCCGCCTTACGCCTGCTTACTTTCATTGCAAAGAGGACCTCCTCATGGTCAGCTTGTCAAACATACGACGACCTCGCTGATATGTGAAAATAGAATGGGGTAGTTTTTTTATGGTTGTGCAGACACTGAACAATGCCTAGTAATTCTGATTATTGTTGGAATTTATAACATATTTTTCTATTTTTGTTCCTAATATTGCTTTATTATCACACCAACCATGTTGCATGTAGATAATGTTATGTCTTCTATATATCCGTGTTCACTGGGTGCAGTGAGTTGCATCACCGTCTCCTATACAGTAACTTAGCAACAATAATAGATGAAATAAAAAGCACTAGCTTATGTTGAGAATATGAGACATCGGGAATGAAATACTTAGCTCCAAATGGAGACTTCGTACTTAACTTCCGGGAGATTGGTCGCAGCGGCATTCTTTGCATTCAGTCAAAAACACATAGAGGTTCTTTCATGGACAAGCTATGTACCCAAACTGATGATACATGTAAAAAACATAAACTGAGATTTGTGCGAGCTTATTGTGAGTTGGAGTGGCATGTGACTTATTTTTAAATTGAGTGCCTTGTGAGTTTTGACTTGTGAGCTCATTGTGAGTTGGAGCGGCAGGGCACATTCCGCCACCACGTCGCCTGGAACACGCTCGTATGGAACAGAAATCACTCCGATTCCATCCGTGGCAGTACTGAAGAGCTCTAGTTACTTCATGAGATAGATGCATATATGCAGATCAGTCAGTATGACTTGAGGACTTACGGACTATGGTAGAGAAAGCTCTCGTCGACCATTCCTATATTGAATGAATTATCAAGATTTTAACGAACCAACTGAGGTTTGGACACATTACATAGAGGCAACCGAAGAGAACAACTCAGCAAAAAGAAACAACACCAAACTATCCTCAGAACAGAGGTCGAACTGTGGAGACTAATACCTGCTGCGCACTCATCAACCGCCCCGTGAGCTAACATGTAGCACCCCGGGTAAACCACTACTAGAAAATCGCTTGGTGTTTTTCTTTCATGCATCATCATGACCGCATATTCATGTCATCATGCCACGTGCAATTGAGCATCGTCATGTCATCATGCATCTTTTGCCAAAAACTATTTTCTAAACACCCTTCCTTATTTCAAACGATAAACCCCGGCCTCCCGGATAATTTATTTTGTCTACAAACTATTTATAAAATTTAATTAAAATAAAATTAATAAATAAAAACATGTTTATAAAACCTCGGGAGCAGCCGGCCAGGCGCAAAGGCCCAGCTAGCCAGGCCGCCTACCACCCCGGTCGGCCCAGCCCAGACCCGTTCTGACCAAACCCTAAACAGACTACACTAAACCTAGCTAGCAGACAACACCACGCACACCCTACCTAAGTGCCGCACTCACCCTGCGCCTAAGGGCACGTACAATGGTCTTATCTTAGCAATGCCACATAGGATGATTGCTGAGTTGGAGGAGAGAGAAATGAAAAAAAAACTTTTGCCTTCTCTTAGCAACAATATGTCTCACCACATATTTAGAAATATCTAGTGTTAGAGATAAGAGACTAAAAAAACTCATTGTATATCGTATTTTATTATCATATGAAATGATGTGGCATGTATAAAATAAGTCTGTCTTATCAACCATTATACATGTCCTAACCCCAGCCTCCACCATGCCACAGCCGCCCCGCACGATCGATGCGAGCCTCACCCGCGTGCAACCCCGCGACGCATCTCGCCCACCCCGACACGTCTTTCCCCGTCCCCGATCCCCACGCGGGACCACCCAGATCATGCGCCACATCTGTCGCCACCCACCCCGCTCCCGCACGTCTCTCTCGCCCACCCTCGTCTCTCTGGCCGCTCTCCCTCGACGGCGACCGAGCGCGCCGCCTTCGGCTTGACCTCACCCGGCCGACACTCTCGGCTCGAGCTCCCCAAGATTCTCTCCTGTCTGCCGCCTTCAGCACGCCCTGGAACCCAGACAGAAGCACCGCCGCCAATAGCCTCCCCTCTCTAGGGCCGAGGTCACCGCGACCTTGCCATGGCCGCCCGCTGCCAGAGCTCGCTAGGCCGTCATCTGCGTCCGCCTCGTCGCCCTACTCCATCCCTGCAAGCTCCATGCACCGCCGCCGCCGCTGCGACCCCGCGTCCGCCCGCGTGAGCGCCACCGCACTGCCGCTGGTTCCCGGCCGCATCGCCGCCGAGACCGCCCTGAAAAATATCTAGAGTAGTTTTGGTAGGGTATTGGATCGCACAGCCCCACACGGGCGGCGTCCCTCGTTTATATTGATCTCAAGTCTGAATACAACTTATCGTACAAGTCATATCTGGCCATATCTACAGATATTAATAGCCCAGATATTTACAGCTGTTAATAAGAGATCCTAACAGACTAGTCATACGTACAACACGTTACAACGTGACATATACACATTGTTTATCATCCTCCCTCAATCTCAACCGGCTCTGAAAGGTTGAGATTGCGCCTACAGGACTCAAAAGCTCGTAAGAAAGTGGCTTCGTGAATATGTTGGCCACTTGATCCTTTGAAGAGATGAATTTAATCTGAAGTTGCTTCTGCGCCACTCGCTCTCGAACAAAGTGAAAGTCAACCTCGATATGCTTGGTACGAGCATGAAAAACCGGGTTGGCTGACAGATATGTAGCTTCAATATTGTCACACCATAACACAGGTATGCGATCCTGATGAAGACCCAACTCTCTTAGGAGAGACTGTACCCAGATAATCTCAGATGTTGCATTGGCCACTGATTTATACTCTGACTCAGTACTGGGGCGTGACACAGTGGCTTGCTTGCGCGCATTCTAGGCGATCAAGTTTCCTCCATAAAAGATAGCATATCCCCCGGTTGATCGCCTGTCATCAGCATTGCTAGCCCAATCTGCATCCGAAAATGCTGACAGAAGAGTATCAAGTGTGCGGCGAAGAGTCAAGCCATGACACACAGTGAGTTTGACAAAACGAAAAATGCGCTTAACTGCTGTCCAATGAGGATCACGAGGAGCATGCAGATACTGACATACTTTGTTCACCGCAAAAGATATATCTAGACGTGTTTGAGTAAGATACTGAAGTCCACCAACAATGCTGCGATAACGTGTAGCCTCATCAGAAGTAAGAAGAGTACCCTCATTTGCAGAAAGCTTATCTGTCACTGTCATGGGAGTAGTGGCCGGTGTACACTTGAGCATGCCCGCCCGCTGAAGTAACTCCATAGCATATTTCTTCTGGGAGAGAAGAAGACCACCTGAAGCCTGATGATGTACCTCAATGCAAAGAAAGTAATGAAGGGAGCCCAAATCCTTGACAGCAAACTCAGCTCTCATATCTCGGATCAGTTTATCAGTACCAGAGGAACAGGAGCTGATAACAATAATATCATCCACATAAATCAAGAGGAACATAGTAAGAGAAGGTCTGCAAAGGATGAACAGTGATGTATCTGCAGTAGATGCACGGAACCCAAGAGAGCCAAGAACAGAACTAAGGCGAGCATGCCAGGCTCGAGGAGCTTGTTTAAGACCATAAATAGCTTTCTGAAGGCGACACAAATGTAATGGACGATTAGAGTCCTCAAAACCTAGAGGTTGTCGCATGAACACCTCTTCTTCAAGGACACCATTCAGGAAAGCATTCTGTATATCCAACTGCCGCAAACACCATCCACGAGAAACTGCAAGAGCAAGTAGAAGACGAATAGTGGTGGGTTTAACCACCGGACTGAATGTATCCTCATAGTCTTGTCCATAACACTGACGAAACCCCTTTGCTACAAGTCTGGCCTTATACCGCTCAATGGAACCATCAGAATTGTGTTTAATTTTGAACACCCACTTGGAGTCTATAACATTGATACCTGGTCGAGGCGGAACAAGCTTCCATGTGTCGTTCTTGAGCAACGCTGAGTACTCGGTATCCATAGCTGCACGCCAATGAGCAGTATTAAGAGCATCATGAAAATCAGCAGGCTCGGAAGAGACACGAGCAGATGCATGTGCCATGCAGGTTGTTGTCCAAGCTACTGTACCATCGGTACGTAATTTGTCTTGGCGAATTCCACGCATCAAGCGTGTGACTGGACGAGCAGGCTCACTTGTGGGGGCAGCCTGCGATTCCTGGGCCGATGATGGAGATGGAGTCGAAGCCTCGGGTGAGCAGAAGTCCAGTCGCCGTGGCTGAATGGGCCCCGAGGGGACCGGCGAGTGAGCATCAGGCAGCGACGACGCTGGGGATGTAGGAATCAAGGCCGGGTCCAAGCCTGGACGACCTTGTCCAACATGGCCAGGCTCACTGGACGTTGCATGTAGATCTACGTGATCACGTGATGCTCCTGGTGATAATAATTCCAAGCGAGCTCCTGTCCCGATTCCTGCACCATGGTTAGGCAAAAGCAATGGTGTATGTGCAGCATCATCAAACTGGCCAATAGACGGAACGGAATGAGATGTAATTTTGGAAGTTGATGTGGGCAGTTGAGAGAAAGGGAAAACTCCTTCATCAAAAACAACATCGCGAGATATGTATACTCTATTAGTGGGAACATGAAGACACTTATATCCTTTGTGAAGAGAACTATATCCAAGAAACACACACTTTTTAGACTGAAACTCGAGTTTCTTATTATTATATGGTCTTAGATGCGGCCAACACGCATATCCAAAAACACGGAAAAAGGTGTAGTCAGGGGCCTCGCTAAGTAGACGTTCCAAAGGTGTTTGCATATGGATGACACGGCTAGGAAGTCTATTAATAAGAAAAGTGGCTGTGGAGAAAGCATCACTCCAGAAGCGAAACGGAACAGACGCATGAGCCAAAAGAGTTAAGCCTGTTTCGACAATATGGCGATGTTTTCGTTCAGCGGTACCGTTTTGTTGGTGTGTGTGTGTGGACAAGAAACTCGATGAGAAATACCAATATTGTTGAAAAATTGATGAAGTTTAATATATTCGCCTCCCCAATCAGTTTGCACGTGTATAATTTTTTTATTAAGGAGGCGCTCAACATGGCGTTGGAATTGTAGAAAAATATCAAAGTCATCGTTCTTGCGTTTGAGAAGATATAACCAAGTGAAATGAATGTATCCATCAATAAAACTCACATAATAAGTATGACCACTAACAGATGTTTGAGCAGGACCCCACACATCAGAGTAAATGATTTCTAATGGAGCAGAAGCTACATGAGTGGAAAGGGAAAAAGGCAATTGGTGACTTTTGCCTTGCTGGCAAGCATCACAGATTACATTATTATGCAAATTTGACGAAGGAAGTTCTCGATGATGTAATATGTGTTGAACTATTTCAGTAGCTGGATGACCTAGACGACAGTGCCACTTGTCACGCGACACCTTTATTCCACTAAAAATTTGTTTGGCTGGAGACTCATCAAGGCGATAGAGACCACCGTGACACCCACCGCTAAGGATTATGGCCCTCGTGTCCCGATCCTTGACAAAGAAAATTTTTGGGTGAAATTCAAAGAATACTGACGAAGGAAGTTCTCGATGATGTAATATGTGTTGAACTATTTGAGTAGCTGGATGACTTAGACGACAGTGCCACTTGTCACGCGACACCTTTATTCCACTAAAAATTTGTTTGGCTGGAGACTCATCAAGGCGATAGAGACCATCGTGACACCCACCGCTAAGGAGTATGGCCCTCGTGTCCCGATCCTTGACAAAGAAAAAATTTGGGTGAAATTCAAAGAATACTTTGTTGTCTATGGTGAAACGACGAACGGATAAAAGACTACGAGTAACCGAAGGAACATGAAGAACACCTTTAAGATGCAATGATTGAGATGTAGGAGTAGGAAGAGTGGAATGGCCAATGTGATGAATTTGCATACCATTACCGTTTGCAGCATGGACTTGATCGTTGCCGCGGTAGTTCTCCTTCACTGTGAGCTTGTTGAGTTCATTGGTGAGATGGTCGGTGGCGCCCGTGTCCATGTACCACCCGGCGTCAACAAGGTACGAGGAGGTATGGCCGTGGCCGTGCATGGTGGCAGCTGCGACCTGGCGGTCCATGTATCTTCCATCATTGTCGACGCCGAGGTACTCCTGCTTGAAGCGCTTGAAGCACCTTGATGCGATGTGACCGACCTTGTCACAGATCTGACAGATCGGTCGGTTGCCATTGCCGCCTCCAGTGCGACTGCCACGATCCATGTCTCGGTCACCACCGCCGCGAGACATGGGTGGCCTTGGGGAGTTCCCTCCTCCAGGGTTGTAGGTGTTGCCCTAGAAGCCACTGTTTGGCGCCGGTGCCGGTTTGTTGGTGTAGACCAGCTTGGCTTGGTATCTTGGATCACCTCGATAGTCGTTGTGGTACTTGGGCTTCCCACCTCCACCGCGATTGCCATAGGTCGAGGCATTGGCGGAGTAGTTGCCTGCGCCCCCGTGGAGCGTAGACTTGCGCGCCTCGGCTCGCTGCTCGATGCTTAGCATCTAGGCGAAGAGGTCGCGGATGGGTATCGACGTAGTTAGCGCGTCAACCCGATCCGAGAGGGTCGTAGTCGTTGTCGTCGAGGCCAGCCAATAGATAGGAGATGAATTCTTCCTGTCTAAGAGGTTGCCCAATGGAGGTGAGGGTATCAGGCATGGTTTTCACCTTGTTGAAGTACACGGAGATGGAGCAGTCAAGCTTCTTGATCTCCGAGAGCTGGCGACGGATCTGCATGTATCTTGATGACGACACCGAGGCGAAGCTGGATGCCAGGGTAATCCACGCATCATGGGAGGTAGTGGCGAAGAGAATCATCCCTTGCACAGGCTCGGTGGAGGTGGCGCTGATGGCGGACAGGATTGCCGCGTCTTGCTGATGCAACACCGTAAAGACCGGGTTGTAGATCTCCTTTGGCGCGTTGACGTCGTCCGCAGCCTTGGGGTTGATGACGGTCTCCGACGGGCACGGAAAACTGCCGTCGAGGAAGCCATGAAGTAGATGGCTGCGTAGGACGTTGACGACCTGTGTGCGCCAGTACAGATACGCCTCTGCGCTGCACCGCACGGTCACCATGGGCGCGAAGTTGAACAGCGCCGAGGAGGTTGAAGACGAGCCGGCGGTGAAGTTCAGAGTTGGGTTGATGAGCTTGGACCTAGTGCCGCTGACCTTGGAGGAGGCCGACGCGGAGGACTCATCGTTGATGGTCACCATGGTTGAGATTAGATCTTGAGCCTTGGGCTCTGATACCATGAAAAATATCTAGAGTAGTTTTGGTAGGGTATTGGATCGCACAGCACCACACGGGCGGCGTCCCTCGTTTATATTGATCTCAAGTATGAATTCAACTTATCGTACTAGTCATATCTGGCCATATCTACAGATATTAATAGCCCAGATATTTACAGCTGTTAATAAGAGATCCTAACAGATTAGTCATACGTACAACATGTTATAACGTGACATATACACATTGTTTATCACGCCCCGCCAGCGACCATTGCTGCCCACAGGAGCTCCACCCCGGCGCTCACGACGGCCACGACCGCCTCTCTGTGCGCCTCCGCCCCGTCCTCGTCTGCCGCCCAGGGCCTCCTCCCTTGTGGGCCTGTTTGCATCGACCTTGCCGCCCTTGTCGCCTCCGTCGTGACCCTACCGCGTCGTCTACCGCCCAGCGAGCCCTGCCTCCTCTCTGTCCTGGCCGGCAAGCCACCCCGACGTCCGGCCGTGCGTCTCCTGCCGTCCCGCCTCGGCTACCCTTCGTCGCCCTGCGGTTCCATGGCCTCGACCCTGATGCACTGGTGGAGCTCGCCTTCGAGCCGCTCATGGACGACCATGGCTTCCTCATGCCTGCACGAGTTTGCCCCTGCTTCCTGCCGCTAGACCAAGGGGGTCGTCGGTGTCTTATTTTCCACTTGCGCGCGCTGCTGGCCATCTGCTCGACTGCTCCTGTTGATGTGCTGGTGTGTACCGGAATGGAAACAAGTCCAGATCACCCCCCCCTAACTATTAGGTCCCGTCCAAAGCACACCCGTATCTTTCAATTGGGTCAAATCACCCCCCTAAGTATCATAAACCGGACAAACTACCCCCTTGGGCTGCTGATGGCTGTTCCATCTCTGGTTTTGCTACACGATGGAGAGTCAAGAGTGGTTTTTGCCTCGGTGGAATCTGTCCACGTGTAGACTCCAAATAGCCTCCCGCACACCTGGTCTGGTCTAGTCCATACAGCCACGCGAGAGCAGTTCTCCGCCGCCGCTCCTCTCCTGGTGACCGCCCCGGGTCTAGGCGGATGATCGGCGGCCGGACCTGACAATTGGAGGGCGGCGCAACCATCATCTCCAAACTGGTACAAACTAAACCATCTCCACACTGCTACAACCTGGTTCATGTGCTAATACTGCAACAGACTACTCTGAAACACAAAGTTCATACAAAGTTCTGAAACTTAATCCGGCAAAGTTCTGAAAAACTGAATCATACTCTTCCTTTTCTCTTCAGCCCAATATTCTCCCTATTCGCAGCACGATGTCGAGCAGCATGGCGAGGTTGTGCTGCAGCTCCCGCACCCAGGCGGCGACCTCGTCGGACTGCAGCAGCAGGCGCAAGTGGCTATGCGTGGAGCAGTCGAGCCACGAGGACCTTGAGCCGATGCAGCACGAGCAACACCTCGCGGAGGCATAGCGACGCCGACCGCAGCAATCGGCCCGCGACGCCCAGGAGATCTTCTCCCTCCTGGACACGGACGCGAAGACTGCGCGGAGGAACGGCGTCAGGGGATAGGCGGTGGCCAGGTCTCGCGCCAGGTACACCTGGATCCCGTTGCCCTCCATCGCACTCCGGCGCGACGGCGGTCAGCCGGTCCTCGTGCAGGGAAGCTAGTGGAAGAGTGCTGGTGGGAGAGAGAGTGTGGGCATGCAGGCGGTCTAGGAGAGTGGGGGCATAAGGGAGGTGGGGGATATCTCCATGGCTAACTAAAGAAACAGAATGAGCTGATACTTGGGGGGCTAACTGTACTTGCTTATGTGGCTAAAACCACTGTCCACGTAATCTCAAACAGCCATCAGCAATCGAAGGGGGTAGTTTGTCCGGTTTATGATACTTAGGGGGGTGATTTGACCCAATTGAAAGATATGGGTGTGCTTTGGCCGGAACCTAATAGTTAGGGGGGTGATCTAGACTTCTTTCTATCGGAATGTGTGTACATATATGCTTCTATGGAGATGTTTTGGCCGATGCTTTGAGATGATAAGACGCAAAGGCAGATCGGTGGTGACAACCCAGAATTTTGCGTAACCTGAGGACAAGATGGGTGTGCCGCAAAGATCGAACAACGCTAAGATCTTCTCGTCGACAAGACCAATCCGATGCCGCCTCCCTAGATCTTCTCACCAGATTCCAAGTTCTCCATCACAGATCCTACGGCCGAGGCACCGAAGATCGAGACCGAATCCCGGTGCTACCTTCGTCCTATCCGATCCGAAGACCGATCCCGGTGTCCGAAGACCGAACCTGAATCCCTCCGAACCAAGATCGTCAACCCTAAATGTGCGACCCTAAGCCTCTATTTTTGTAATATGATATTTGAATTGTTGCATATTAAATCTATTCATGTTTGTATACATCACATCTTGTGGATTTGGGGGCATTATGCCGATTCACCTCATAATTAAATATGGAGACTATATGCGGGCTATTTTTTTTATATTGGCTCCATTTAAATTTATGTAACGAACCGATGACATGTTTTGTCTTGTTAAGCCAACATTTAAATTGTGGGGTACCAAAACAATCTGAACCATATAATTAATTGTGGGGACCCGGTTCCGCTTAATATTGCCTAATCGCATCGCATCTTCGCCATGTCTTGCATCATATCATGAACATGCCCGATCTTCTACCATAGTATTTAATAGTGCATCTGGTGTGTTTTTTAGTGCTTTGGTTCTTCGTGGATTAGGACGTTGAGTTGGTGCGAGTATCGACAAGTTCTTCGTATAATGTACCTTCGACAGTGTTTTCCAGGCGAGCATTCTCCCTCTTTATATCTATTTTGCTTTTATATTCTTTATTTCCTCACGTTGATCTATTGCTATCCGTGTTGCAATGCTTTAGTTTCCGTGCACCATTTATATTCATGGCAGCCTCTATATTGCCTTGGACACATCCTATTGCCTATTGTTTGATAGACAGTCAGCCTTGTGAGTCATAATTGCTTGCTCAGATGCTGCTTCACGCCATTATCGTTCCATCGTTGATGGAAGGTTGACACATGCTTAATGGTGAAAATGCTTAATGACGGAGATGGTCATGGCTTTCATTATAATTTGTTAACTAAAATGTTGGAAATAGATATAATGCAAAGGCGTCGGTAGGTAATAGTCAATATTTGGTTTTTAACCTCCCACTTGTGTCCACCTAGGACCCGAGTTCTTGACACCTGTTCCGAGATCGAGCGCGCTAACCACAGTTGGGTGTGTGGGCATCCCATTGGCTTACTACCTGATTTCAAAGTACTGTGTTGGGTGCCGCAAAGTAGTTTGGGCTTTATTAATATCATGTACCTATGCTATGCTTTACTGCTTTATTTACGATTGCGTGTGTGGCGCCTGTACTGTTTAGGAATGTGGAATGTTTTTGTGGTATCGACAAGCCCAATCACACTTTCGGGTTCCCAGTCGTTTACAGCCATTGGCACAAACCATGGGTCCGTCTCGGAGCCGGCCGACTTCGTTGTGGGTATCTTTGTGGGCTGGCCCCATGTACTTGCTTTGGATCTGGGAAACGTCGTGTCCGAGACCCCGTCGCATACCGTTGGGTGTATGTTCAGGATCTTACTCATATTCGGATCTGACAAAAAATGTCCTATGAATAGTTACATTGGAGCATAGAATATTGTCTTTTTACACAGCTTTGAGAAAATGATCTTTTTTCTCGGAGACTTGTGGTTGAACAAAAAATGTATGTATCAACATGTAAATATTTTTTTATAAATTTTCTAACATTTTGAAATATTTTTTTAAATAACGGGTTCATTTGCATCCGTGAGCCTTATTAGGTTTCCGTGTTCCTGGATACTATAGATGTTCAGCACAGTTTGGAAAGCCCACAGCATTTGGATGATGCTATTTCGACTACTAAAGCTGCTGGTCTCATCACGATACAATAGGGGTACTTAGAAAATTGTAAACTACATTCCTTTGACATGACAATGATGTAAGAACTGTGAAACAGTACCAAGCAGCTGATGATAAGTTCGTTCACATAAAGGCAACCATAATGGTGGAAGCAGCATCTAAAGGGGACCGTGAGCCTATGCTTGCAAGAGAACATGATGTTACTGCAATTGTCCCACAAGTTCAGTGGCTACAGTTTATACAGATCGCTTCGGCAATTAATTCACCAATTTACCTATAACCAGTCACTTGACCACCTAGTTGTTTCTTATAATGATTTATGTAACATATAGTGCTTTATGTTGTCCGGCAGTAGTCAACAATGGAGGCAACAACTATGATCAATTTCTTCTGAGGCCTGCTTCCCTGCTCCCCCTCCCCAAAAGTTAAAAGGGTAACATGGTCTTTTCCTATTAATTGCTAATTTAGATTAATCTCTATTAGCATGCTTCCATCCAAATCCAGTAATCTAGCCCATAAACCCTCATATGACCGTGCACCTAGAGCGAACTTATGGGAGGTCTACGCGCTGACTAATTAGAAATCTGTAGAAAAAAAGGAAACGAAGGAAGAATGCGCCACTAATTAGGGAAGGAGGGAGATACATATATGCAAGCGCAACGCAAGGAGGGAGATACAGTTCACATCCCTGCCATTAATTACGCAAGCGTAACCTGACTTAGTCGTCGGCCAGAGACAAGGAGCGATGTGCCCTCGTTCAGATTCACCAGGGGCCCAGGGATGTGAACTACGTATCATCATTCATACTTCACGTAGATACGCATAATCAACATTAGCAGGCTATCGACTTCGAAAGATATATCATCAATTCATCATCCATCCTTCACGTGCGTACACATAATCACAACAAATAGATGGAATTAAACTTAGTTACAAGTTGTTGCTGTTGTATGCGACTGACCATGGGTGTGGGCACGAGAGACGCCATAAGTGCACTGTGGACGTCGCCGGCCGCTAAAGCCGCCGCCGACAAGGGGAAAAGTGCCCACCGTGCGGTGGTCAACAAGGACAGGGCCACCCAATGTATGGATACAGTCATACAATACATATAGATCCAGTTAGCTATACAGATTTTAATAGGACTAGACTTAACAAATATTTAATAATGACCATCATACCCTCAATTATGAAAGGGAGTACCGGAGCAGAAACGTTTCTTCATTCATTCACTTCCTGTCATGTGTGCCATGTATTCATACTAGTACATGTTGACTATTCTTCCGAGGTCGACAGCTTGAGGTGGCATAGCCCTCGCCGCCTCCGAGGCATGCCCGAGCATGGCCAGCGCAGCGCCTCCGCCGCCGAGGCTAGAGGCAGCATAGCCTCTCCTGGCGCAGGACATCCATCTGCGAGGCAATGGCCGCGCGCAGCTCTAGGATTTGGAGGGCGGCATCCTCAGGTGCAGGAGCATGGCACAACAGCGTCGGCGAGTCAGCAAGGCCTCGAGAAAGTCTATCTTGATGACGACTGCCGTAGCTGCAGTCCCGCGTCGCTCGCAGCGGTTGTTCTGGAATTTACAGAATCCCCAAATTCGAAATGAGTAAAAAGTTATTTATGGTAGAAGATTTCTTACTACAAAAAAAGGAGAAACTTCTGTGGCGTATTTCTTCCATATGCGCCACAGAAGTCTTAGGCGGGATTCGAAATTTGAATCCCGTCGACGCACTTCTCCCTTTATTTTTCCTTTTTCTCCCCCCACTTCTTCTCCCCTCCCCACTTCTCCTCCCCTCCACACTTCTCCCCTTCTCCCCCCTCCACCTTCTCCACTCTCCGGCCACCTCCACCTCCGACAACCTCCTCCTCCTCCACCACCACCACCAACTCCGGCGACCTCCTCCTCCTCCTCCTCCAACACCAACTCCGGCGACCTCCTCCTCCTCCACCACCAACTTCGGCGATCTCCGGCGACCTCCTCCTCCTCCACCACCAACTCCGGCGACCTCCTCCTCCTCCACCACCACCAACTCCGGCGACCTCCTCCTAGCCCTCCTCCAGCCACCAGCCACCAGCCACAACCACCACCTCCTGCCAGATCTAGATCTGGCCCAGTTTTTTTTTTAAATTTGAAAAAAACTTCTGTGGCGCATAGTGGCCATATGCGCCACAAAAGTTTGAGATCTGGCCCACCTTTTTTTTGAATTTTGGAAAAAACTTCTGCCATGCATATTGGCCATATGTGCCAAAGAAGTTTGAGATTTTTGTGGCACATTTCAATATGCGCCACAGAAGATAGTTATCAGTGGTGACGTATCAGTGACGCACTAGGAAATGCGCCACGGATAGTGAAAAAAGGTGTGCCACTGATAAGTTGTTTCCTAGTAGTGTATAGCCTACGCTACCATCTCGGTTGTAGCCCGATCGCAAAAAACCGCATATGTCTATGGCGAATGTTGCGTCGCAGGCGTATGTATAGGGTACACAATGCCACGTCTCCGGCGTACGCCATCACTAGTGACCGTCAATAGTGTACAGTCTAAGATCACTAGTAGGCAGCCATGACAACCCGCATACGTCTACGGCATGCATACACTGTCAAGACTTACTAGCCCTATTTGCATATTAGCTCCATATTTATACATGGTAGGATATCCAGGTTTCCTTATTATATAGATATATGAGTAAAAAATAATAGTTCTACTAGGTTTTTGCGGCATGACTTTCATGGCCCAACCCAAACGAACATTTTTTCTGCTTGCAGATTATCCTTCTATTTTTTTATCAATTCTAAAAGTGGCGTTTCTCTTTAACAGGAGTTCCAGGCTACTGAAATCTGAAGAAGCCTAGAGATTTACAAAGCTGAAGAAGCATGAATACTGACAAAGCTTGTTATAATTTAGTTGTAATTATACTGCATCTAGTTGTACAAACACTATGTAAGACTGTAATAGGATAAGTTTGGCTACTATTTCAACAAGTTTGTATATTCTCTTCTTGTCCATTTCAAAATTTTCCATTTATGTTGTGAAAATGTCTCTATTTCAAATATTTATAGTTTGTGTTGTTAAAACATGAGAACAAGTGGAATGCCACGGCAGGAAAATATTGGACGAAACAAAAACGGTGCAAAAAAATAGGCCAAAGAAAAGCCATAACAGAAAAATATATGTGCTGAATTTCTTGGCTTGACGTACTAAATAACTGGACCGTAAATGCCAAACTTATAAAATAAAAAAGCTGAAATTGTTGGGTTCAGCCTACATAGAGAACCTCATTGGATTGAGCTGAATTTAATATACAAGCATTGCCACGTAGGATTGGTTTACGTGGACAAACTATGCCACGTAGGATTGGCTCACATTGACAGGCTAGATAGCCGGTGACCAAACCATCTATATTGGTCATAATAGTCGATGACCAATTCATAGAAAAGGTCTTTATAGTCTGTTAGTGACTCTCATCTTTTAACCATGTGTTTTTGGTCACAAGAAGGTCATAAAATGGAGAACAATGACCATTCGCTTACCAATATGGATGTAAAAAATTAGCACATTTCTTGTAGTGACTACGTCGCCAGAAAACGATTTCACCCATGCCTTACGACGCCCCACGTCGGCTCTTGGCAGGTGCGAAAACGTGTCGCACTGGGTACGCCTCTCACAGAAAGTAGTTCTTCCCGCGCACGCTGACAGCGGGCCCATGGCACGCACGCGATCCATCGTCCAACGGCGTAGGGTACGACAGTGTGTGGTACTCCTGTCCGTGGTATGTAATCTTTCGGCGTGGCCCGCAGCAGGTCCCGACTCACGGGATAGCAGGGATTCATTGCAACGTCACAACGTATCCTTTGTGGCGTTCATCCCACGGCCGAAAAGAATCGGGATGACGTGGGTAGCGGTTTGAGTCGAAACAAATCTATCACAATTATTTACTCCTAATTAGTGGAACGAGAGAAGACTACTTAAAATTTGTTGCTCGCTGAAATATGAAATGATCACGATGTATCTGGACCAAGTATAATACAAAACACAACACATGCACGACATGGCATCCATTATTTTCGAGGACCTTCCATACAAAATTCCTCATGAATTTATCCAACATAAATATTTATTAACCCCATGATACCATGTGTGGCCAACAGCTCATACATATATACCCGTGACAATTGAAGTGTGTTATATCCTTGCATCACGACAGATTTCAGCAATTCAATGCATTTCTCTCATACCATGTTAGAGGAAAAACAATGCATGATAATAAAGATAGACGAGGTTTCCGTATGTATAGGAGGTATGAACGGAATGCTCGGGATTAAAATTAGTTTCACTTTCAGGTCGTTGAATTATAGTGATAGGTCATACACAGGGCTCTAGCCGACATGCCAGTTCAAGTGAGTCCAGTATGCCAGCGTTTGTGCATATCGGAGAAAACCATTCCCCGATTCTCAATTTTGGCCGTCCTGAGCCCTCAACGCCAACAATATAGCTTTATTACCCGTGGAAAGTGGTATGAGGTGTGAGTGTGGGACTTGCAGTCCATCGGCTTCCTTTATTTCCGAGAAAATCACCAGGACGGGTGCATTTTTTTTAATCAGTATTCACGAAAAACTCCAATGACATTAGTCATTGATTTCCCGCAGTCGATGGTGGTTTATGAATCCGTAGTAACCACAAGATCATATGATCCTTAATTCAGTAGTCGAATCATAAATTCTTGAAACGCACACATGCAATATATATATATATATATATATATATATATATATATATGAAAAATATTTCTTACTCCCGGGTGTAACTACACCCATGTGTCATATACTACCTTACGTAAGTATTTGTAATACTTTATCTATTTGATTATATTCATATAGTATATCTAAGATACTCCTAGTGACAATTGCTTAACTAGATTTTGGTCGTGAAAAACTATCAATTTTGCACGAAAATAACCCTGGACCCGAGCCTAATGAGAAGATAAAAAGACAGGAGTATTAGGCTTTTGCACCAATGTATGTGGCACGCCACTAAATTTGACCACCTCGCCGAGGGAAGGATTTTCGGGCTGTCTATTGGTTGGTTATTAGCAGCACTGCCTCAATATTCTATATTAGAAGGCAATTGATGTGAACTTGGTGGATAAGAAAATAATGACAAGTTTATAGAAAAATATAAACATATGCAACACAAAGTCCATCCCACTAGATATATCATTAAATATATATTCGTACGATATATCCATAGTATTACATTTGTTGATTGGTTTTCTTGTAGATTTGGTCAAATTTTAGATATTTTGAACAATTTTTCTATTCGTGAAGAATTTCATATTCCATAGAACACACTTATAGGGAATCTCGTTGATCATCCACCGTCCATGGCTATGATTTGTTAGTTAGTGGAGTTAATACAAGTAAGGTTCTCGGTATAATTCTTGCAAAAATTCCATGGGCTTTCTTTATTTATGAGAATATAACTAGGGCGGGCACATTTTCTTCAGCAGTGGTCACAATAAACTCTAATGGCATTTGATTACTGATTTCTTTCTGTCTGTGGCGGTTTATGAATCCGTAGTAATCACATTATCATATGATTTTTAATTTAGCAGTCGAATCATAAATTGTTAAAACCGACACATGTATAATATATTCCTTTTCACCCTATTGCAAATTGGTTAACTAGATTATGGTAATGGAAAATAATGGATCTTGAACCATTGTAATCCTTGATCTGCACCTAATAATAAGATAGAAATATATGTGTAATAGTCCATTGCACAAAAGTATGAGGCACCTCCACTAAATTATACCATGTTGCTGATTGGCATAATATTCGGTCTATCTATAGGTTGGTTATTAGTGGTCTACCACAATATTCGATAATAGAAGGAAAATAATTTGAACTTGGTCAATATAAAAATACTATCAAGTTTATTGAAAATATTAACATATAAAATACAAATTCGATCCTATTAGATTTATCATTAAATATATTTTCATACGATGTCTACATAGTACTATTGTTATTTCTAATTTTGAGTACATTTGGTCAAACTTTAGATATTCTTTTATGTTGAAATAAGCTTTATTTTTGTGAACAAACTTCACATTGTATAGAACACATTTATATGGCATGTAAGTGATTAACCACCATTAATGGCTATGTTTTGTCATTTAGCCGAGTTAATACAAGTGTGGGTCTTAGTATAATTCTTGCAAAGCGAAGTGTGGGGTTCATCAATATAGAACTATTGGAAAACTATCCATTTCCAGTAGTGATAGACATATTAGTCATATGCAGATCAATACATCCAGCACAATATTTTAAGTTTACCATTAGTTTGTGTTTCATCTATAAATGAATTATTATGGGTAATTAAATGAGGTGGTACATCTTGTTTGAAATAGATAAAGACAAGTCTAGGCTAACTTGTTGTGCACTATTTATGAGAACATTATTTGTAAAATGATGGTGATATCTTTTCAAGATAAAGATTCCCAGCTACCATAACATGTCTACTTACCACGGTGATATGTTCTGAACTGTGCCATTCAAGATCGGCCCTCTATCACCATGGTGGTCTGTTCAGTAATGTAGTTAATAGAATTTGAGCATGCTTTGACGAACACACGGAGACACAAGAAAACCATAAGTAATTATGTCACACACGGACATTAATAAGGGTTTGGGTCTATAGCGTAATCAGTCATTGTCGGGGCACCTAAACATGGCACGATCCTCGATCTGTATAGCTGTTGCGAGGTGAAAAGGCTCAAATGTTCGTATTTGTTGGGTTGTGTTCAAACAATATATTTCTTTAAATTCCGTGATCAAACGATGCGCAGACAACAAAATAGGATACCATCATATTCTGGCCCTAATCCGAGGATAGCTTCAAAAATGATGGCAAATATAACAAACAAGAAATATTGCAAGAAAACTAAAGTAATTTTTTAAAATGTAGATGTTAAATAATTTAATTTTGTGAGACTTCTTACGGAAAATCCAAATAATTTTACTTGAGGGATTGTATGAAGTAAACTAACGAACATAAAAAATTAAGATAATAGTAGTATAGTTAAAACATGAATTGCTTGCATTTATTATGATGTTTATCTAGTTCTTTATTTTGTGTAGAGCACTCCCATTTTTTATGGTTCTTCGATACTCTCTGATTTTCTGATCTCCTAAATTTGCAATGTTCCTATATTTTCTAGTTTTCTTAATATTTTACCAACTTTCACTAACTTAAAAGTAGTAAGTTTAATTTTAAAAAAATATTATACATTAAAAAGCTTCAAGTACTTTAAATGGGAATTTCAGAATTCTAGTTTCTAAAGCTTGATATATCTTTGTGTTTACTAGGTTGCATTGTATGGATGCTACATCATCAGCCAAATTGTTTTGTGTTTGGTGAGAACTAAATTTACTCGGTTCGAGCGTCACCTATTTGATTTTTTTGGTTGCAATGAAAAATATTTATATGTCTCCTCGAATCAAATGTAAATTTCACACAAAAAATCTAGGTTGATGAATGGCTCGCCAACCATTTAGATAAGGCTTCCACTTTCCCTATATGTATCTTCCCATGTGCCTTCATCCTTCTTCGTCTCATAACCACTTTCCCCCATGCTCCGTGAGTTAGTGAGTCTCACTACCTTACCAACTCCTACCACGAAAAGTAATTCTTTCCAACATCAGCTACTAGAAACGACAATTTAGGAACTAGAAAGATACATTTTCTTAGCATGAGAATAGGACACAACAGGAACAAAATACGTAGCATCGAACAAAATGTTAGTACATAAGTGTCACATGCTCTGGCGCAACACCATTATTGGATCTCTATTAAGAATTACTGAAGTTCCACGAAAGCTAAGGGGTGTACCCAAACTAATGCAATTTGAAAAAAAGGACAGCTTTGAGATTGGTATGAGTACCTTGTGAATTGAGAGGGTGTGACATTGATACCTCGCTTTCACCGTTTCCCCCATCTCTACACGTATACTCCTCCTCCTCTAGATTCATACCATAGAGTTCACTCACGTATAGGCCTCTCAACTCATACCATAGTGTTCATGTATAGGCCTCTTGACTCATACCATAGGCTTCATATGATAGGAGAGTGAGAAAGACTTGGGGTTCTTCTGGCTAGCACAAGAGGTGGTGTGCTAGACAACCCAAGTTCGAATCTCACCTTCTCCTATATATGAGTAGTGTCTAGTTACACTCTTTCATCATATGATAGGAGAGTGGGGGTGTTGAAGGCCTTGCTTTTTTTTATCCGTTCGGATTTTTTTAATGTGTTGGCTACTAGATGAAGCATAACATTGTATCAAAACCCTGACTTCCAGAATTCTACATCTTGCACCTTCCGCAATTTAAATAAAATAGTTGTTTCCCCTTCTGTCCACGTATTGGAGACGTGAGGCTTAACTCTGAGTTTATTCACATATTGACTGCCCATGTCCCACATGAGAAGGTGTTGAAATGTATACCTCTAATTGTGTTAGCTAGTGCCTTAGACTTGGCAATCTAGTATTCACCATCTTACATCATGGAATCTATCAATTACCAAAACCAATATACACGACGGTTTTCGAGGAATCAGGTAAATCTACATCCCCTAATGAGGTCATCATGCATTTTTTCTAAAAACGTATGCTTATCGACAACTTTTCACGTGAAAACTTTCATGAAAAAACTTTCTAAACTCTTGATGAACCAGACGCATATTTGTATATGATTTTACCTTGGAAAAATAGAAATATTAATATTCACCGTCTAGACCCGTGTCGCTTCATGCAAATGTACCCCTTGACCAACATGCGCACTTGACGTTCAAGCATGCGTATGGTGAACCGATCCGGTAGTCAACTGTTGAAACCCATGTATGCCTGCATTTCTATGACGGTTGGTGTGGCCATGTCATACAAATGGTTGTATTTGATTAAGGCTACGACTACATCAAGGTCGACTTAGATTTAAGGTAGGACATGGCTACATGAAGGTCGACTAAGATTTAAGGTAATGCGACGTCGCTCGGACATTTAGAAGGTTTCATATTATGGACATATATCGATTCCTTTTTCTGGTAATGCTAGGAAGAAAAGCATGAGAATGGATGGATCTATCAGGCGGTTCTAGGCGCAAACTATCACCAACACCCCACGCCCACGCCATATTCGTGGCCCATCATTTTTTCCTACCCAAAAACATACTCTGGAGATACATCGAAAGAAGGATCAATAAGCTTCATCATCCTCATATCTGGATAGATTTCTTAGTGGCAAAAGAAGATACACCTAAGAGGGTTCCGGTCCACATCGTCCTTGGAGATCACCACAAAGAACGTTTATATCCCCGTAGCTACATCGAAGGGGATCTCTGCTCCATCGCTCCAAGAACTACAACATGTAAGATCTATTGAGCCTAAAAATAATCTATTTACCTAGTTACATCCCTTATTAAAGTAGTGTCTACTGAAAAGTATGTACGGGTACTGAAAATGTTTTTCTATAACATCTACTGAAAATGTTCTTCTGTAATATGTACTGTAGGTGTATTGCTTACATCTAGGAGAAAAGACCACCTGTAAGTTGCCAGAAAAAAAGATCTTACGTTGTTACTTCCAATGATCTGGTCTTGTTTTTCCCCATCTTGTTACTTCCATTAACCGCTTGAGTTACATATCTCTTTTGGATAAAAACATTTCATTTATTTTTTTGGGAAATAGGCTACATATACCGAAAATGGCATTGGCATAGGTGTACCATTAGTAGATCGATGTAGCACTAAAAATAGTAGTTGTAACAACCAAGAGAAACATCATGATAAGTAGTTGGAGAAAGTTATACATCCATTTTTCATCAATGTAACATCAGGGGCATTCTGGTTAAAACCTCGATAAGAACTTAATCATATGAATCTTTCCAAGGAAGTAAGTTTTTGGCTAATGTCACTGCTGATCATGGGATGGTTGTTTCATGAAAAAAACTTACTTTCGTTTCACCGCGAACCTACATTTTAAAATAGTAGAAACAAATACACTGCCGGACTTTTTGTTAGTATGAACAAGCAGAAATATCTCTTTAATGCATAAATTCATTTGGTAAGCGTAAAAATAAGAAATAAATTTGTGTTTTTATGTTTTAGCAGAACCGGTTATTGTGATGGCTAGACTAGGGGGATTAAATGGTGGTTTAGAGGCATAGATCTCAGCCAGTTGAAGGGGTTATTTTGTGTACATGGTGATGTGGCTCGAACTTCAACTCCACATTCTAGATTGACGTCATAGGTTAACCTCACAGCTAGTAGGTTGTGGTTTGATCTGTCGACATTTGACCGGCTGCATGCAACCACGTGCAATCGCTCTGGCACAATGCAACAACCATCATGCATAAGGTTGTTGCTGGTGCGCTCTGTAGGCCCAAAGAACGTGACCGTCTGGACCTTACCAGTCAGCACCACCCCCAAGGCCAGGTAGGTAAATCTGGTAGGAACACACGTAGCAGTGACATCAAAGCTACCACCGAAGGATCCAAGGAAGATTCTTCAAAAATACTACGCGGTCAGCGTTCATGGCTACCACCGCGAGAATGGCCAGGGAGAAGAGTACCCTCCGCCGCTGGTCGGGGCTTCCTCTGGCAGAAAATTCTGGTCGGAGCGGGTAATGACTCAGATGGCCCCAAGGCAAGGTCCAATGGTATTGTCAAAACATGTCAGAAAATTCTGGTATGATATTTCGGGGAGTGAAGATATGTGAGTGAACATGTAAGGAGTCGGACTATAAATAAGTGGAGGGCTGCTATCTTTATATGTAGAGCGCTGTTACGGTGATTGGCGTGTACTTCCTAGTACTTCCCAGTACTCTAGTTGAAATAATTTTGTCCATCCGATCTAGTCCATAATTACAGATTTTAAATTAACGTAATTAGGGATAAGGTTCCTGAGCCGGTCCTCGCGCATGCAAAAGACGATGAAAAGCCAGCAGCCGAGCGAGCAAACACCAGTACACAACCCAGCAGGCAGCGAATGGACAGGCGACGGCGGCAGGCCGGAACCGTGCAGGTGAGCGTCAGCCGTCGGATGAGGCAGCGGTCTGGAGGACGACCGGGTGGACAGTTTCAGACGGCGGCCGAGGACGGGCTGTCACCGGAGAGGAACAACAGGCAACGGTTTGCAGCCTGCACTAGCACGAACAAAATCGATCTGGCGGGCGGCCATGGCGTCGTTAGATAGCAGTAGGCGAACTCAAACTCGAAACCGAGTGTGCTGCCGTCTGCCCACGACTTCATCGACTGCCACCAGGTCGAAGTCCCCCGTCGCCTCAAGGTCGCCGTCTGCCGATGCATCAGGGTCGTGTCTGCCCAAAGACGGAATCCCTTGATGGCCATTGGCCAGCACGGAGAGGCCAGAAGACGACGGTAGGAGGGGCGGCGGAGAACTACCGCAGAATTCAGAGGCGGCACAATCCCTTGTCGATCTCGAGGCGGCGGCCGGCGGAGAGGGGTGCTGGACGGGCAGGAGCCGCAGACTACGCCGGCGAGTCGGTGGCGGCCGGGGATTTTATTCGGGTTTGTCTTAGAGAGAAAGTGAGATGACAGAGCGTGAGATGAGAGAGAGAGTGACAGGTGGGACCATATTAACTAAATTATCTATCTCCCCATTTAGTAAATAAAAGAAATTAATACTACCAGTAATTTCCAGTACTTACTTTCAGTACTTTCTAATACTTCCTATTTTTTCCACGGTTAGATCAACTTGATTGGATGGTTCCTAAAATCTCCAACCATGGTAAAATCTATATTATATGTATTGCGGATAAGAAATAGTCTATGTCCCTTACACAAAATGAAAGTGCCGAGTCAACGTCAGGTGCTGCTTGTGTCATTCAAGCATTTTATTCTTTGGAATGAGCATATTTTGCGTACTTGGTATAATGTTACATGTTCACCTCGCAACTCTCATGTAGGTTGCAAGTTCAAACTCTCGATAGCTACATCTCAAGATTCAATGGATTGTTCTCACTATATATGATCTTATCGGGTAGTAAAAATTAACGACATGGTACTATAGGTGGGCTGATGACATGTGCTTCTCAAAACCGAAGCGACCAGCTGACTATCTAGGGAGTTTGGAATTATAACAAACAACTACCGAATGAGTTAGAATATTTGAGTGTACATTCCAGTTGAAATAATAAACAGTGCCATAAAGGTGACGAATCCCACAAGTGTTACCAGTCAAAAGACTCAAATGGGTCCATCTTAGTGGGGAGAATCCGGAACTTGGCTTGAAACCAAAACTTGGGTTGCGTATTTATAGAATCATGTATGGTATTTGTATCTATGTACAAATCTCTCATGTACCCGCTTGTCATTATCGAGGATTTAACTTTGGGATACCTGTTGTGTTATGTGGAAAGTACATTGGAATAAAGTTTACTTGAGCTTCAAAATAATGAAAATAAATGATGGATCATATTAACCTGGAGCAGCAAGTCATATGTACATAGTTCCCTATAAGTTCTGCCCAGGTTTCCCACTTTCTGAAGAAACAACAACATGTGCACAAATTTATGCTCCTTTTTTTTTTCTAGAAACGGGGGTTCAACCTCTGGACTTGCATCAAAATGATGCACACCACCTTTTTAATTATATTATACAACACATCCTTACAAATAAAATACAAAGATCACAACTAGCTACAGCTGTCACAACACCTATTCACTAGTACAAATCGACCCATTGTAGATGGTGAATTTGGGCTGTCACACACGGTATTTCCAACCATATACATCCATGGGTGTGCGATGAGGGCTTCCAAACACATATGGTTTTTAAAACGTTTACGATGGACTCCTGGTGCACATGGCTAGAAAACAAAAGCCGTGTGGGATGTCACCTAGATTACAAACGATAGAAAAACTATAGCCATGTGTTATAGAAAGATCTATGCACACGAAACAGCTAGGAGGCCATCCCCTCTAGGTTCGACCATGCGGGATCCTCCATCAAACTCCATTCAATACGATTTTACCATGAGCCAACAACGCATCTGCACTTGTTGGACTTTGACTTCACCAACTCTGACTCTGACGACTCTGTTTGTTGCTTCTAGGACATGCGTAGAGAAGCTTAGGATGCATGCTAGTTATCCTAATACTTTATTATTGTTATGTTTAACTAATGTGTAACTTATCCTGGTATAGCTAAATAGACTATGAAATGTTTAATATGCAACTTATCGTTTTCTATGCTTAGCATGGATGTAACTTTTATGCTTTATATGTAGCAAATGGATCACATACGTGCTAAGTGTGGAACAGCGGGCGTCATGCATGCCATCAAGTGGTCATAATGTCTAGCTTTACGTAACTACAGGGCCGTACCTGAGAAAACGGAGGCCCGGTGCGAAACAAAAAAATTGGGCCCTCGGCATAAACATTGGCAATCAGGAAAAACAAGGTTTTATATTATATTATTATCAGGTTGATGGTACACTTTTTTGGAAGAATTACATCTTACCGGAAAATGAACTCAGAGTGAAAAAATACACCAGTACTCCTTGAGAGAAAAACTTAGCAGAAACGTGACATCCTTCTTGCATTTCTTGAGATAAAATCTTCAATTAGTTCTTCATAAGAAACTTTCTCCAAAATATCATTTTCAATTGCTATCATAGCCAATCCACTAAGTCTTTCTTGTGTCATTGTCGAGCGCAAGTACGACTTCAACAACTTTAGCTTAGAAAAGCTTCTCTCCGCGGATGCAACGGTCACTGGAATAGTCAGCAAAACTCTATATGCAATGGTTGCATTAGGAAAACAATCCATTCGCTTCAAGAAATTCAAAATATCAATAGGTCCCAAATTTTTCTTTGGAATTAAAGTTTGGAGTAACTTTAACTCTACATATAGCTCATTACCATCAATGTCAGATTTTTTACCCTTTTTAAGCGTAGTCTCAAGGCAATAGCAAGACGACCTCAAGTTTTTATCATCCAACAAACGTAGTGCCTGAGAAGTAAACAAGAAACCAAATATTTTGCTATATGATTTATACTGTTGAAACCTTGTAGTAAGTGAAGCAATAGCTTGATCTACAACCGGTAAAAAATACTTTATCCTGAACGAATCATATGCAGATTGTGAAGCAATTGGCACATCATCAGGGTTCTCATCAAATTGTTTTTTCTCTTAATTTCACTTTTTTCCGAAATGTTGCATCTATATCAAGTTCAAGTGCAATTTCTTTTGCTATTTTCACGGCACTTGTAAAACCAGTTTCTCTATAACCTTTAAAAAAGGTAATCAGCCCCTGCACTTTTTCAATAGCAACATCAATAATCATATCTTTTGACTGTAAGCTCTTGCTAACCAAGTTTACCGCAGCCAATATTTCATACCAAATTATTATGGCTACTATAAACTCAAAATCACCAAGATCATTACTTGCTAAAGACTTAGCTTCACTACTGGTTATATCATCTGTATCGGTATCTGCTACTTGGAGTAGAGCCTCTCGTATATCAGAAATCTGAAACCTGATAGCTTTGACACTATCTATGCGACTCTCCCAACGAGTAGATGACACAGACTTGGGAGTTAAGCCTTCTATATTATCTTTCAAAATCTGCCATCTCTTAGTTGATTTAGAAAATATTGTGTAGATACGTTGTATGATTCCAAAAAAGTCCTTAGCCTTACCACAAGACTTGGCCATATCACAGAGAGTTAAATTAAGGCTATGAGCTCCACATGCTGTATAAAATGCTCTAGGATTCATATCTAAAAGCCTTTTCTGGACACCTTGATTCTTACCTTTCATGTTTGACCCATTATCATAGCTCTGCCCTCTCACATTATCTATGTCTAGATCAAGTTGCTTTAGTTCATTTTGCAAAACATCAAAAAGTCCTTTCCCAGTGGTATCATTTACATTCAAAAATCCTAAAAAAGATTCAACAACGCAAACAGCAGCAAGCAATTGTATTAACTCGTTTTGGATGCCATGACCAAGGTAATGAGTGTGAGTTTCATCATTTGTTATGCGCCGAACATGCTCTTGAATAACCGGGTCAAATTCAGCCAACATTTCAACCAATCCTAAAAAGTTTCCATTGCTATCTTCATACAATTTGGAATTAGTTCCACGAAATGCAAGATTATGTTTTGCAAGAAATTTAACAATCAAAAGAATTCTAAGCAAAACTTTTCGCCAATGGTCCTTTTCTTTCTCAAGTTGTTGTCGAGCTACGTTATCAATAATTTCATTCTTCTGCAACCTGAGGCACAAATCATACCAAGTGGCCATATTTCGAACATGTTCTGCTCCAATTTCGTGTTCTTTAAGTCTAATGGTAAGATGTATCCAATCACTAAAACCCTCATTAGCCAACTGACCTTTGCCTCGCCCCTTCCCGAATATTTTGCAACAAAAACAGAAAATTCTATCGAGCTCTTTAGAATAAATAAGCCAATCTCTATCACAATCCTCTCCATTTGGCAAAACTCTAGTGTATAACTTTGCAGAAAATCTTCTACCTAATTTATCTTTAGGAACCTTTTGGATTGATAAATCTCTCTTAGGACCCTTCTCTACCAAAACATCAATTGCTTTAGGATCAAGGGCACCCCAATTTCTTGCATCAAATATATCAGGTTGCAAAAAAACATTAGCATTAGCATCTATGTCATCGCCATGACTATTACCCTCCTCGGGAACAACTTCTATGTCATCGCCATTAGCATTAGAATCTACATCTGTGTTCCTATCAACATCATTATCTCCGATGTGATATTCAACATTGGTACTGTCTACATGGATCTCATCAGTACTAACATCTGCACTCTTATTTTCAGAATAAACATTTGATTGTTTAGCTAAAAAATTATCAAGAGCACCCCTTTGAGATTGAGTAAATTCTTCAATCTTTTGTTTTTTCTTACGTTTTTCATATCCCGAAGGGTGTTTCTTAATTCTAGAAGACATTACAAAATATGGAACTAGGAGGCAATTAGGCAAATATCATGTATGAAAAGTAGAACATGGAAACAAAATAGGATGAAACAACCTTTGACTAATTTTGGCAGCGCGTGTCGATGAAGTTCTGCTTGTGCCGTTGCGCTTCCAGTCCTCCTCTTGATGAATCGGCGCCTCCAGTCCTCCTCTTGATAAATCGGCAACCAAGCACTCCGTCCGGGTCTCCAACTCGAATGGATACACCCAAATCACAGGGGCGGGAACAAACAGCAAGGGGATCGAAATAAGCAGAGGCAGAGCACTGGATTGAGGAAATGAGAAGAAAACACCAAATAAATAGAGGCTAGATTGAGGTTGAGATTGCAACGAACCTTGATTCTATTCATTGCAGCAACGGATCTATTACTGGAAAATAGCGACGGAATTAAATCCGCCTATTTCGATTGGAGCTTGAAGAACTGCGCTCGTCGCCTCATCCTAGGGGCCTGGCTCGTCGTGAGAAAGAAAATGAGAAGAGAGAGATGGGCTGGAGAGAAGGGGAGGCGTGCGTGAGTAGCTGGCCGTGGAGTTAATTATGAGGCAATTTCCTAAGCGGTGGAAATGGGCAACGCATTTATTGGACCCAATTAAGTCTGTCATTAGCGATACTAAGTAACGGTTAAGCATGAAAACTGGAGGCCCTCCAATTTTGGAGGCCCTATTCCGTCGAACATTCTGAACATGCGCCGGATACGAGCCTGCGTAACTAATGGGGACATCTAGAACCTTCTACAAGGTTCTTCATGAGAGCTTTCTTGCTATGATGATATATTTTAATAAACCGTGTTGTCGCTAAGTCCTTCATTTATATTGTTGCACTCATTTTGCTATCTAACTATTGTTTATTACGTTTTGCATAGTACATCCTATGTTTTGCTAGGCATGGAATTTTGGAGAAAATCAACATAGGAGAATATGAAGATACCGTATATATGGCCAATATTGTTATATGGAATGGTCATGTTTTTAAAGTTCTTATCACAAAATGAAGTCAATATAACCTTCTTTGGTAGGGTTGCTTGGATTGAACTTGCCCAACCGTGTGGATTTCACGCTGGTGGTGCATTGTGGCTAATTATTTGAGAAGCCGATCATGTAAGTGTAGGGAATATATCCTGAGAGACAATAATAATTAAAGTTGTTATTATGTGTATTCCAACTATATGATATATGTTTATTTTGCATGCTATAATTGTATTAATACGAAAACGTTAATACATATGTGTTTAATAAATAAATGGAAAGTTCCTGGTTATGCCTCTCTTTAAACTAGCTCGTTGATTAACAAGATGATCAAAGTTTCCTGATCATGGACATTGGATATCGTTAATAACGAGGTCACAACATTGGTGAAATGATGTGATGAACATTCATCCGAAGTATAGCATTACAATCGAAGTCATTGAGTTTATATTGCTATAACATCATACGAAGTAATCCTAGTCCTTAGACCATGAGCTCATGTTAATCACTAACACCGGAAGAGTATCTTGATAACATCAAACGTCACACCGTAAAAGCACTAGTGGAAAACGGGCCTCCAGTCCCGGCCCGTAAGGGGCTTTAGTCCCGGTCCTGGTAACCGGGACTGGAGGGGCGGGACTAAAGGCCCACCCATTAGTCCCGGCCCTCTTACCAGCCGGGACCAATGGGCATCCACATGGCTGTCTCTGCGGGGCGCTGGGTGCCCCCCATTAGTCCCGGTTCGTATTACGAACCAGGACAAATGGTTCTCTGTCGCGGCAGAATTTTAGGCACTTTCTCTGCCGTGACAGAGAATTCAATTTGTATCATTTTTTCATTTCAAAATAGTTTTCTACGCTACCACATACCGTACATGTTCGTGCATACATAAGACAACTTCTCTTAAGATCGAGCATACAAATATATACATGATAGTTACAAATGGAGATCACAATTATCGGGACTAGAGCCCGTCTATTCAATTACACGGTCGGGGATCATCGGCGCCTATTCACACTAAATTCTCCGGCGTCATCTATCATCTCGTTCATCAAGAATCCTGCCAGTTCTTCAGCAATTGCTACTACGCATTGCTGTGGTAGGAGCTGATCCCGCATTTTCTCGAACTATATAAGAAAAGGAGATCAATATGAATATCAATCATGATAACAAAAAGTGACGGTAATAAAAATAATGTTATGAATGTATTGCTTACATCGACTCTATAATCATTCAGCTCACTGGTAAACGTGCGAATGAACTCGCAAACGTAGAATCCACATAGATTCGTCTTCGGTGGCTGTCTCGCGCACTTTACGAGAATATAATTCAATAAAAATGATAATCCAGCATCATAATTATATTGAAACTAGAAGTAAAGAGATGCACGTACTACTTACCGAGACCGGCTTAAACGTCAGCTTCTCACTAAAGTCACCCGTAACCGCACTCTTGAACTGGTTCCAAACCCTACCCGGTAAAGAAAATGAATGAGTTATTTATTACGTGATATCTCAGGAAATCAACGAAAGAGACCGATGTAGCGCGAAAATTACCTCTGGAGCATGTCCCTAAACATTTCTAGGGGTCTCTTTAATGGGTCCATGACTTCAACTCTTCCCTTATCAAGTTGAATGTCCATGAGAATCCAGTGGAAACTGTACACGTTTATATATACATCAGTAACTCATCAATTACACTTAACATCGAGTAAGCAAAATAGAATGTGTACAATAGAGTAAGACCCTCACGCGAAATTGTAAGGAAACAGTATGTGGTCATAGAAATTTTGCTCCGTTAGAAACCTAAGAAGGTTTTCCTGTGTGTCCTCGGGTTTATCCTTTAGCGTCTGACAATGTATTTTATCTGGGTCAATGAACCCAACACTGAAGATTGACCTTCTTTTACATTCCATGATCTTCATTCTGCATAATAATAGAGTACAAAAGGATATAATTAGGATAATTACATGCAATGAACTGAACAACTGAAAAAATGAACAACTTATATATAGACAATGAATTCAACAACTTACAGACAATAGCAACTCATGAGACTTTTGTCGAGGGTGTCGAAAATGTATAACTGGAAGAGTTCTGGAAACTCAACATGGACCTCTTCTTCTCGGAAGTAGTAGTCATGTGGGACTTTTGCCACGATCATTATTCTCTCCTCCTTTACGGCTTTCAAGTACCATTTATGTAAACTCCACATTTGTGTTGGCAGTTGTTGGAACTGCTCAAAGCTGACCAGAGGCTTCCCTGGGACATATGTAGGGACTACCTGAGCCTTGGGTAACTTTTCGTCCTGGGTACCTAGCAATTCCTCAACAGTCACATTCATAGAGGCCGCAAGCTTCGCAGCTTCTTCCATATTCTGGTGGGGAATGTCATGGGATACCACCTTGAGGGGTGGGGTCGATTTTTTGGCCTGTTCCCGGTGGGGCGCCCTTTCTTTTCCGGTTGCACTTTGACTTGATGATTTGCTCCGCTTGCACTTCTACTTGATTTGATCTTCTTCACTTCCTTCAAGTGTGCCGATAGTCATCGGCTTATGGTGCAAGTCATATTGCGATTTTGTGTTCGAAAAGAAAGTGCATATGCTTTTTGCTTCTCGGTGTATACCGGGCGGCTCGGTTTCTTCTTTTGAAGCTTGCCACATTCGCCTTTACGATCATGTCGGTTTCCTCGTCAGTATGATCGTAAGGTCTGATAGGAAGATTCTTATGAGGTACTCTTGGGAGGGGCGACATTTGTCGTTTTAGGCTCCTGCGTCGTTTAGTACTAATCGGAGGCTGCGGCGGAGATCGAGATGGACTCGGGCTGTGGTGGTCGTAGTCATGGGGTGGGCTTCTTGGAGGTGATGGAGGTGAAGGTGACATGTGACCACTCGAAGGCGGTGTTGGCTTTGGCGTCCAGCCTGGAAGCTTGATGTTGTTCTTGTCCCATAGAATGATACCACCCAGTACTTCTCCGAGTGTCCTCTCACCTTCAGGTCCAGGGATGTCAAGCTCCATTGAGTCCCACCCCATTGCGATTTCATCCACACCAACTTTAGCATAGCCAGCTGGAATCTCACGGCCATGCCAGCGTGCGCCAGGTGGACAAGGTAAAGCACATCCGACCGCCACCTTGATGGATAGGTTCTTCACCTTCTGATGGAGCTCACAAGATGCCTGCTCCTTGATTCCATCCACGGGGTAGCCGGGACCTCCATCTACCATACGTGCATCGTCAGAAGGGAGCTCCGATTCAGCCATGCTGCTTCTCCGCTGAGATGAGACGGCGGTAATATCGAGTACAGGATCTTGCAGGCGCGCTGCTCCTCGAAGTTCGTCAATCTGTTGCTGATGCATTCGAAGTGTTCCTAGCAACTCGGTGAACCTGTCTCCCTCCTCCTCCTGTCGTCGCCTCTTTGCTCTCTCTCGGATCCTATAAGTATCTCTGTCTTTGGGAAACCCCATCTCCCACGTATAACTAGGGCCAAGGCCTCGGACACGTCCTCCGCGTTCGTCATTCCCGAGGACCTTTGTCAGCAAGTCTTTCTCTCTATTGGGACGGAACTTTGTTGTCCTCGCTTTAATCTCCTTCACCACTTTCTGCCATGTATCCCGGGGTATCCTAATCCCGTCACTGCAAATAAGGTCCCCTCAGATTCGCCATACTCACTCCCATGCCCAAGGAACCAATTCCTTGCCCTCAGATCCCATTCTTCGCGTATTGGTTGTGGAGTGATCCCTTTAGAAAGCAGCTCATTCTCTTTAGCATCCCACTTTGGCATGGCAGCCGCGTAGCCCCCTAGCCCCAGGTGATGGTGATATTTCTTCATCGTGGCATTTTTCTTGTTTTTTTCCGACATTTCCATAGTAGGTTGTGACTCCTTGTACTTCACAAATGCATCCCAGTTAGCTTGCTGCTTCGTTAGATAGCATTCAAATTTAGGAGTCTTCTTCGTCTTCTGATAATTTTGCCATAATGCTTTCTTCTAGTTCTTGAATAGTTCGGCCATCTTCGTAAGAGTCCACTGCTTGACTTTCTCAATGCAGCTGTGTCGGCATCATCCTCACATTCTGGCAGGGTGAAATGTGTCATGAGCTCATTCCAAAGACCCTCTTTCGCCCCTTTGGTCTTATTCCACTCTCGAACGGTGATCAGGATGCGATCCCTAACCATAACTCCGCATTGTTGTTTAAATACAGTTTTAGCCTTTTCGGGTTCCACCGGTTCACCCCGTGGTGATACCCGCGTAATTGTATAACGCGTAGATGCGTCCAACTTTTTGGGCCGGGCCTCGTTTGGAATATTTTTTGCTCGATGTGGAGGCCTAAGAGAAGAAACATTCGTCAATATATATATATACAACTCAGTTAATGCATCCACTGATCACCAGACTTCATATATATACCTCGCCGTCGGCTTCTCCACCACCGGAGCCGTCGGCCTCTCCACCACCGGAGTCGTCGGCTTCTCCTTGATCATTTCGGTCGACCTCCTCTCCCTCACCGAAGGGGTTCAGATAAATCGACGGAAATTCGGGTGGATCAACATAGGGGGTGTCGTTGATTATATCCTCGAGAATTTCTTCCTGTGCTAGGTCTCTCTGGATTGGATCCATAGTTTTCTACAAAATGCACACAATAACATTTTGCATTCAATATTGCTGCATGAAATAATACTAAACAATAATATGAACACGCAATTTGCTACAATAATACTAAATAATAGCAAAATTCTAGTGATGCCCTAACCCTAACCCTAAGTCTGGGGCCTCGCGATCACTACCACATTAACCCTAAGTCCGGGGGCTCGCAAACACTACCACCCTAACCCTAAGTCCGGTGGTCCGGGAGCACCACCACCCTAACCCTAAGTCCGGCTGCCCGCGAGCACTACCACCCTAACCCTAAGTCCGGGGGCCCGCGAGCACCACCACTCTAACCCTAAGTCCGGGGGCCCGCGAGCACCACCACCCTAACCCTATCTTCGGGGGCCCGCGAGCACCACCACTCTAACCCTAAGTACGAGGGCCCGCGAGCACCACCACCCTAACCCTAAATGCAGGGCCCCGCGACCACTACCACCCTAACCCTAAGTGCAGGGGCCCGCGAGCACTGCCACCCTAACCCTAAGTAATATTACAAAATAATATTACACTACTAAAATAATATTATAAGTATACACTACTATTAAAAAATAATATACACTAAAAAATAATATTACACTACTAAATAATATTACAAGTATACACTACTATTACACTACTAAATATTATTACACACAAAATTAAATAATATACACTACTATTACACTAGCTACTAAATAATATTACAACTACTAAATAATATTACAATTATACACTACTAAATAACACACAAAATTAAATAATACTACACTACAAAATAAAATTAACTATATACTACAAAATACTATTACAACTACTAAATACTATTACAATTAACTATATACTACAAAATAAAAAAATGGAAAAACTAAAAACAGAGAACTTGGCCGGGGGCGCCTCGATCAAGATCGGCAAGCATCACGCTGCTGGCGCATCGCCCGGCCTGCTCGCCCACAGTGGCCAGCAGCGCCGCGCCGCCGCGTAGCCGGACGGGGGAGCGAAGGGGAGGCGGGCCGGTGTACCTCTGGCTGGGGGCGCGCGCGAGGCGGCTGCAGTGGCGGCGGCGGTTGGGGTGGTGGCGGCCAGAGAGCGAGTCGGGCAGCCTGCCGGCGTCGATTCGTCCTCTCAGCGTGGGTGTTCTCTCGTGGGGAGAAGAAGGCGTGTGGGGAGAAGATATATAGTGGACCTTTAGTCCCGGTCCAGATAACTAACCGACTAGGTCGTAGTCCCGGTGCGTGCCACCCACCGGGACTAAAGGGTTTTCGGCACCGTCCAACGCGCGCGCCAACGCCACACGTTTAGTCCTGGTGTGTAGCACGCACCGGGACTAAAGGTCCTTTTTTCAAATTTTTCAGCCCAGCGCGCCTGTTTAAAAAAAATTCAATTAGCATATTTTTTAAACATTTGAATTTTACAGTTTTTGCATACTTATGAATTTAAGAAAAATTTCAACATGAAAAGTTCTTGAATTTGAATAAGTAATCCAAATCTATCTTCTGTTTTATAAAATAATTATTCTAACTAGTGAAACTAATAACCATTTTGCCATTTTCAATTTAAAAATGCATTAACTATTATATTTTGCATATTTTTGAATAAGTGATTCAAATCATTTTTCTGTTTTATAAAATAATTATTCTAACTAGTCAAACTATTAACCATTTTGCCATTTTCATGTGATTCCGACGCTCCGGTGGTCTTCCTCCGGCGAAACCATAGACCGGGGGCCCCGTATCGTCTACCCCGCCTTATTTTTTCCCGCCCGTTCTCTTCCGATCGTAGCCCCTTTAGGGTTTAGGGTTTAGGGTTTTTGGTTTAGGGTTTAGGGTTTAGGGTTTAGGGTTCCCTCCTCTGACTTCCCGCCATTTCTCACTATATATATGTAGGCTTGGTCGTTGCCATAGCACTAGTGAAACTAATAACCATTTTGCCATTTTCAATTTAAAAATGCATTAACTATTATATTTTGCATATTTTTGAATAAGTGATTCAAATCAATTTTCTGTTTTATAAAATAATTATTCTAACTAGTCAAACTATTAACCATTTTCCATTTTTATGTTATTCCGACGCTCCGGTGGTCTTCCTCCGTCGAAACCCTAGACCGGGGGCCCCGGATCGTTTACCCCGCCTTATTTTTTCCCGCCCGTTTTCTTCCCGACCGTTCTCTTCTGGATCGTAGCCCCTTTAGGGTTTAGGGTTTAGGGTTCCCTCCTCTGACTTCCCGCCATTTCTCACTATATATATGTAGGATTGGTCATTGCCATAGCACATCTAGACTCATATCTGCCGCCTCTCTCCACTCTATCCCATGGCTTCCACCATACCTCTAACCCCAGGGAGGCGGAGATGGAGTCTTTCACGGGCTAGCAGGAAAATATTTTCCGAGGCGGAACTTCCGAAGATGCCATAGGGCGTGTGCACCAAGGGCATCTTCGAGAAGTTCCGCCACGGGAGATTTCCCAACCCTTTCCTCCATCCATGGGGATGAAACTCTCCATCCATGTTGGCTTGGTCGTTGCCATAGCACATCTAGACTCATATCTGCCGCCTCTCTCCACTCTATCCCATGGCTTCCACCATACCTCTAACCCCAGGGAGGCGGAGATGGAGTCTTTCACGGGCTAGCAGGAAAATATTTTCCGAGGCGGAACTTCCGAAGATGCCATAGGGCGTGTGCACCAAGGGCATCTTCGAGAAGTTCCGCCACGGGAGATTTCCCAACCCTTTCCTCCATCCATGGGGATGAAACTCTCCATCCATGTTGGCTTGTTGAGTTGCTTGCCATGGCGTATCGATGCTCCTTTTATAGGCACGACGCCGCTTCTACTTTGTCTTCTTCCTCCGACAGGGCGTCGTGCGCTACATGCTTTATCTCATCGAGCAGTGCGTCCACCCACGCGTCCTTATCCTACCGACAGCTTTTGTCCCGGTTTGAGCCCCCACCCGGTACTAAAGGTTACCCACGCGTCCTTATCCCACTGATAGTTTTGTTAAATGACGCAAAAACCACCTTTAGTCCCGGTTGCACCCACCAGCCGGTACTAAAGGTTAGCCACCCCCCAGATAAGGCCCTCCCAGATAAGCCTCCCCTAGATAAGGCCCTCCATCTTTTGTCCCGGTTTGAGCCCCAACCCGGGATGAAAGTTTCCCGCGCCACTGCGTTCCCGCGCTTTCCACCGGTTCCCACCTCTGTCTTCCCGCCATTTTTTCAGTATATATATGTACGCTTGGCCTCCATTTACATATCACATCTAGACTCATCATTCTCTTCCCATGGCTTCCATCATATCTCTAACCACCCGGGAGGCGGAGGCGCTTTGCGCCTTGAACTACCCCTACCCACCGGGCTACCGCGTCCCTATCGGCTGGATGCTGAGCGCCGGAGGCGTGCCGGTCCCTCCTGTCCCTCTAGGTGTGGAGCGCCGGATGGCCATCACGCACCACTACTACCTCGAGCTCACGCCAGAGCAGCGGAGGAATCCCAACTGGCATCCCGACTATTTCCCGATTTGGGAAGCCTTCTTCATCAATCAGCGTGAGAGGGTGCTCGCCAGGCATGAGGAGGATGGCCCACCTCCTTCGAACTTCAACGAGGCCGGCCGTCGGCTATGGTGGCGTGGCCGGACTCTCCAGAGTGTCATGGCCTACAACACGACCGGCAATAACCCCCGCCTGCAGTACCCTCAAATCCAGCCCACGCGTGCCCAACCTTCAAGGTTCGATTACTAGCGGCGACGATGCAGCGACGATTGCGGCGACTCGGACTACAAAGGGCAGGTATTACAGGGCTAGGCAGGAGCATGACTGAATCACTCCAACCATTAGGCATGTTTCTTAATTTTTAGTTGTGCTATGTATCTTAATTTTCAGTTGTGCTATGTATCCTTAGTGTTTGTGGGTTCCTTCTCCTGTGATGGTTCCTTCTCTTTGTGTGATCACCTCCCGTGGCTCAGAACCCGGTCGTCAACGTCTAGTTTGATTCAGCAAGATGTATTACATGAAAGGGGACCTTTATGTCTCAAATAAAAGGTTTAATACATAACATACATTACATAGATTTATGTCTCAAATAAAAGGTTTAATACATTATTACACATCACCAACATCTAGTGTTGTGGTTTTCTTCTGCACCATAGCCATGGAGAATCTTCATCATTGAACAGGATGCTTGGGTCAGTTTTCACTTTGAAGGGCGGAATTTCATGAAACTTATTGTAATCTTCTGACATGTTTATCTTGTCATCCACTCCCACCATGTTTCTTTTCCCTGAAAGAACTATGTGGCGCTTTGGCTCATCGTATTCTGTACTCTTTTGCTTATCTTTCCTTTTTCTCGGTTTGGTAGACATGTACTTCACATAGAAAACCTGAGCCACATCATTGGCTAGGACGAATGGTTCATCCATTTACGCAAAATTGTTGAGATCCACTGTTGTCATGCCGTACTTTTGGTCTACATGTACCCTGCCTCCTGTCAGCTTGACCCATTTGCACCGAAACAAAGGGACCTTAAAAGTAGGTCCATAGTCAAGTTCCCATATCTCCTCTATGTACCCATAATATGTGTCCTTCTGCCCATTGTCATCTGTTGCATCAAAGCGGACACCATTGTTTTGGTTGGTGCTCTTTTTATCTTGGGCGATCGTGTAAAATGTATTCCCATTTATCTCGTACCCTTGGAAAGTACATATAGTCGAAGATGGTAACCTAGCCAACGAGTACAACTCACCTCCAACAGTGGTGTTATTCATGAGATGTGTCTGCAACCAATTGCCAAAATTCTTCTCATGTTCCCCTTTAATCAAGGTTTCAGGCTTCCCCGGGTTTTCGGAGCGTAGAATATTCTTGTGTTTCTCGATATACGGAGCCACCACGGTGGAATTGTGTAGAACTGTGTAGTGTGCTTGAGTGAAAGAATCCCCGTCCCTACATACCATTAATTTCCTTCCTAGTGTGCCTTTTCCAGTCATCCTCCCCTCATATCGAGATTCAGGAACACCAATCGGCTTAAGGTCAGGAAGAAAGTCAACACAAAACTCAATGACCTCCTCTGTTCCATAGCCCTTGGAGATGCTTCCTTCTGGCCTAGCACGGTTATGAACATATTCCTTTAAGACTCCCATTAACCTCTCGAAGGGGAACATATTGTGTAGAAACACAGGACCGAGAATTCTAATCTCTTCGACTAGGTGAACTAGGAGGTGCGTCATAATATTGAAGAAGGATGGCGGGAACAACAACTCGAAGTTGACCAGGCATTGGACCACATCAATCTGTAACCCTGATAGACTTTCTCGATCGATTACCTTCTGAGAAATTGCATTGAGGAATGCACATACCTTCACAATGGCTAGTCGAACATTTTCTAGTAGAATTCCCCTCAATGCAACCGGAAGCAATTGCGTCATAAGCACATGGCAGTGATGAGACTTTAGTTTTTGAAATTTTTTCTCTTTCATATTTACTATTCCCTTTATATTCCACGAGAAGCCAGACGAGACCTTGATACTGAAAAGGACTTCAAAAAAGATTTCCTTCTCTTCTTTGGTAAGAACGTAGCTGGAAAGCCCTTGAAACTGCCCTGGATGCTTGCCGTCTCGTCCTTTATGATGTTGATGGTCCTCCCGTGTTGCCGAGGTATCTTTTGACTTCCCATACAAGCCCAGGAAGCCTATAATATTCACGCAAAGATTCTTCGTCAGGTGCATCACGTCGATTGCATAGCGGACCTCATGCACTTTCCAATAGGGTAGCTCCCAAAATATAGATTTCTTCTTCCACATGGGTGCGTGTCCGGTAATGGGGTCTTTCGGAACAGGTTGTCCTCCAGGACCCTTTCCAAAGATTACATCCAAATCCTTGACCATACCAAATACATCAGCACCACTACGGGGGACAGGCTTCGTCCTGGTTTCTGCCTTGTCATTGAAATGCTTGCCTTTCTTCTTTAAGGGATGACTGGGCAGAAGAAAACGACGATTATACGGGTACACATTCTTTCTACATTTATCCAGATATATACTTTCAGTCTCATCTAAACAGTGCGTGCATGTATTGTATCCTTTGTTCGTTTGTCCTGAAATGTTACTAAGAGCAGGCCAATCATTGATGGTTACGAACAGCAACGCTTGTAGGTCAAATTCCTGCTGTTTGTGCTCATCCCACACACGTACACCTGGTTTGGCCCACAACTGTAGAAGTTCATCAACTAATGGCCTTAGGTACACATCAATGTCGTTGCCAGGTTGCTTCGGGCCTTGGATGAGCACTGGCATCATAATGAACTTCCGCTTCATGCACAACCAAGGAGGAAGATTGTAGATACATAGAGTCACGGGCCAGGTGATGTGACTGCAGTTCTGCTCCCCAAAAAGATTCATGCCATTGGTACTTAGACCAAACCATAAGTTCCTTGCATCACCAGCAAAGTCCGGGAAGTCTCTCTCGATTTTTCTCCACTGCCGACCATCAGCAGGGTGCCTCAACATCCCGTCTTTCTTACGGTCTTCCATCTGCCATCGCAACAACTTGGCATGCTCTTTATTTCTGAACAAACGTTTAAACCGTGGTATTATAGGAGCATACCACATCACCTTGGCAGGAACCCTCTTCCTGGGTTGCTCGCCCTCAACATCACCAGGGTCATCTTTTCTGATCTTATACCGCAATGAAGTGCATACCGGGCATTTATCCATATTCTCGTACTTCTCACCGCGGTAGAGGATGCAGTCATTAGGGCATGCATGTATCTTCTGCATGTCTAATCCTAGAGGGCAGACAAGTTTCTTTGCTGCGTACGTACTGGAGGGCAATTGGTTATTTCTTGGAAGCAGCTTCTTCATTATTACCAGCAACTTTTCAAATCCGGAGTCAGTCATACCAGTCTCTGCCTTCCAGTTCAACAATTCCAGTGTGCTACCCAGCTTCTTCTGGCCATCTTCACAAGTTGGATACATCAATGTGTTGTGGTCCTGTAACATCTTCTCGAACTGCAACCTCTCCTTTTCCGTGTCGCAGTCTCACCATGCATCACTAATGACCCGACCAAAATCATCAACGGGCTCATCTGGTTCCCGTTCTTCACCCCTTCTTCTTCATTATATTCAACCGCGGTATCATCGTATTTAGGGAACATAGATCGATAGTTGTCATCATTGTTCTCTTCTTCATCGCTGTCTTCCATCATAACCCCTCTTTCTCCGTGCTTGGTCCAAACATTATAGCCGGACATGAAACCGGACTGAAGCAGGTGGCTCTGAATGACTCTGGAGGAAGTGTGAGCCTGCTCATTCCGACATTCAACACATGGACAACACATAAAACCATCCTGCCGCTTGTTTGCCTCGGCCACAAGGAGAAAAGAACACACGCCTTCTCTGTAAGCGTCAGAGCGTCGGTCACCGTACATCCATGGGTGGCTCATCTGCATCATACAACCATGCATATATATCAAACGCAATCACGATGCTTAAATTAGTACCACGCAGTAAAAACGAGAAAATGGTTGCTAACCTTTTAGGACACTTCAAAACAAAGAGGAGAAACCTTAAGTGTCGCTCTGGCACCTCATATCATATTTTGTCTTGTGTGAACTCAAGTGGCATCGCTCTAACAGGCATTTCACCGAACACCTCTAGTGCATATGAAGAAAAAAAGTTAGCACAAAGTTATACCCACCTCTCACATAGGAAAAAACAGGAGAGAGTGGAGGGCTGGGTGCATATATATAGGGCCAGGCCATTAGTTCCGGTTTGAGATACAAACCGGGAATAAAGGTTCTGCCAGGAGCACGCGCGTCGGCCCAGACCCATTTGTCCCGGTTTGTATCTCAAACCGGGACTAATGGTTCCTTACGGAACATGACAAAGTGCCTCGGCCTCCTCGGGCCATCTGGTTCGGACCATTAGTCCCGGCCCTAGCCACGGTCGTGACTAGTGGCCCGAACCAAAGGCCCATTTTCTACTAGTGAAGGGTGACTATAAAGGTGGGTTCAGTGCTACGAAGGTGTTATGTAGAGACTCATGGATCAAGAGTGGGATTTTGTCCATCCCGATGACGGATAGATATACTCTAGGCCCTCTCGATGATATCACACTGAGATTAGCTTGCAAGCAAGTGATGTGATCACTAAAATGTTATATCACGGGAACAAGAAAAGAGTGCATGTCGGTAACGAGATCAAACTAAGTATTTGGATACTGATGATCGAATCTCGGACATGTAATATATCGTGATACAAAGGGATTAAGTTACTAGCGTTAAAGGTTCTCACGATCACAAAAGTCATCGTTGAATGTGTAGGAGTCAGAATGGATCTCCAGGTCTCGCTTCTAATTATTGATCTGAGAGGACTCTCGATCATGTATGCATTATTCGCGAACCGTAGGGCGACACACTTAAGGGTTGCCAAACACCTTTTGGAGCATATATATTTCAGACGAAAGAATTGCAAAGCATTGGAATCATTTTGATGGAAACCGGAATTGTTTCAGGTGAAATTGTAGAAACTGGTTCTGCATGTGATATTGAAATGCTGTAGGGGTTTTATGTGAATGTTTGTTAATTAAAGTAATAAAAAAATCTGAATAAAATAAATAAAAGAGTGTTATTAAAAGAGAGTTGCATTAAATTTGGTTGAAATTTAATGCATGTGAGTGGAACTTTGAGTGGAGGCAAAAATGATGTGAGTGGCGCTTGCACCACATGAATGAGGAAGAGGTGTGGGCACCCCCCATGGGCGCTGGCCATGGGAGGGGAGGATCCCCCTCTCCTCGCTCACAAAGGAAACCTCCTCGTGAAGGATCTCTCTCCCCCTCTAGATATATTCCCCCATGGTCTCGGATTAGCGAGATACATGTTCCCGGTGGCATTTCCTCTGGAAGGAGTTGTTGCTTTTGCTGATTCACTATAGCGAGGAGGTGGAGGTTGTTCGGTGGCTTGAACGTGTGTGCGAGGATGGATGCGCTACTGATTTGTGGCGCTAGGACTTCCACACGATCTTGAGATCAGCAAGCGTTTGACTACATCATCCACGAGTTCCAACTCGTTAACAAAGTTTTGTTGTCTTGGAGGGTAAATTCTCTATGGATGTATATCCACCCGTTGCTTGTATCTAGTAGATAGATCTTGGAGTATAGTTCCCATCGTGGGAATTTTTTGTTTTCTATGCTGCGAACCCAACAATGGTATCAGAGCCTAATCTATGCTTAGGTGCTTTGCATGGGTAGTACACATATGTTTATATGTGGGCAATGATGATCATGTTATTGCTTCTATCATGTATTTTGGATATTGGTGACATAGTGGGATGAAGCGGCCCAGACCAACTTTACATGTCATCACACATGAGACCGGTTCCATGACTGACATGCAACTAGTTTTCCATAAGTGGCTGGCGAGTGTCTGTCTCTCCTACTATATTCAATATCTGATTTACAACGAGTTGCTAATAACTTAGTTATCATCGTTGTGGTTCCATGTGAAGGAAATATGCCTTGAGAGGCAATAATAAAGTTGTTATTATGTATTCCTTATATATGATAAATGTTTATTTTGCATGCTAGAATTGTATTGATCGGAAACATCAATACATGTGTGTTTAATAAAAACAAGGGTTCCTAGTTATGCCTCTCTTATAGACTAGCTTGTTGATTAACAAGATGATCAAGGTTTCCTGATCATGGACATTGGATGTTGTTAATAACAAGGTCACAGAATTTGTGAAATGATGTGATGAACATTCGTCCGAAGTATAGCATTACGATCAAGTCATTATGTTTACATTGCTATAACATCATACGAAGTAATCTTTATCCTTAGACCATGAGATCATGTTAATTGCTAACACCGGAAGAGTATCTTGATAACATCAAACATCACACCGTAACAGGGTGACTATAAAGATGGGTTCAGTGCTACAAAGGTGTTATGTTGAGGCTCATGGATCAAGAGTGGAATTTGTCAATCCCTATGACGGATAGATATACTCTGGGCCCTCTCGGTGATATCACATTAAGATAGCTTGCAAGCAAGTGATGTGATCACTAGAATGTTATATCACGGGAACAAGAAAAGAGTGCATGTCGGTAACGAGATCAAACTGGGTATTTGGATACCGATGTTCGAATCTCGGACATGTATTATATCATGAGACAAAGGAATTAAATTACTAGCGTTAAAGGTTCTCACGATCACAGAAGTCATCGTTGAATATGCAGGAGTCAGTATGGATCTCCAGATCCCGCTTCTGATTATTGATCTGAGAGGAGTCTCAATCATGTCTGCATTATTCGCGAACCGTAGGGTGAGACATTTAAAAGTTACTGGACACCATTTTGGAGCACATATGTTTCAGACGAAAGAATTGCAAAGCGCAGGAATTGTTTCGATAGAAACCGGAAATTGTTTCGGGTGAAATTGCAGAAAGTGGTTCTGCATGTGATATTCAAATATTGCAAGGGGTTATATGTGAATGTTTGTTAATTAAAGTAATTAACAAAATTCTGAATAAATTTAATAAAAGAGTTTTATTAAATGAGAGAGCATTAAACTTAGAGAATTTAATGCATTTAAAGTGGGGACTTTAAAAGGGAATGTGAAGAGGCATTTTAATGTGGAGGGGTTACCACCACATGAATGGGGGAGGTGAGGAGTCACCCCCCATGCGCGGGCCATGGAGAGGGGTACCCCCCTCCTCCTATAAAAGGCCCCCCTCTTCCTCCTTCCACACACCTCCTCGTGAAGGATCTCTCTCCCCCTCTAGAATTATTCCCCCATGTCTCAGATTAGCGAGATACATGTTCCCGGTGGCATTTCGTCTAGAAGGAGTTGCTGCTTCCGCTGGATCGCTGGAGCGAGGAGGTGGAGGTTGTCCGATGGCTTGAATCGTGTGTGCGAGTACGGATGCGCTGCTGAGTTGCGGCGCTCGGACTTCCTCACGATCTGGAGATCGGAAAGTGTACGACTACATCAACCACGAGTTCCTACTCGTTAACAAAACTCGTTGTCTTCGAGGGTAAGTTCTCGATGGATGTATGTCCACCTGTTGCTCTGTACCTAGTAGATAGATCTTGGCGTGTAGTTCTCATCGTAGGAATTTTTTTGTTTTCTATGCTGTGGACCAAACACCATGTTCGTAGGTAAGACCAGTTCTATCTCCGAAATCCCTAAGCCACGTAAAACTTGCAATGGATAAATTAGAGGCATCTAGTTTAGATTGTTGCTGGGCTAGTGTCATGATATGGTACTGTTGTAAGTTGATGTATGGTAGATACCCTTACAACACACTTAACGTGTAAGTTCCATAGACCTTGGCCTTACACACAAAGGAATGATAGAGATCATACCACGATGCACATGATGGTGATCAAATGCATGGACCATATCATTCCACTTTACACATATGATATTTGCATCTTATACTGCTAGTTTAGCATTTTAGTAGCATTATAAGATGATCCCTCATTTAGATAACAAGATAAAAATGTGTTCTCCCTTAAGTACACACCGTTTATGTTTCGCCACTTCAAGACATCACGTGATGATCGGGTGTACTTGAATCCACGATCATCTTTCGGGTGTAAGACAGTTTTACACACGTGAGTACTAAGGTTCTTACTTGACGAGGCTAGCATTTACAAACATGGCCTCTAAGCACGGACCGAAAGGTTAAGCATGAGTCATATAGTCATTATGATGCCCATATTGATGCTCTCCTTTGAAGCTACATTGACTCACGTGATGTTCGGACTTGGTGTAGTAGATTTGGTTCATGTAATCACCAAAAATACATGAGGGATGTTATTTTTGAGTGGGAGATTATTTGTAATTTGTATTAGTTGAACTCGGTCTATCATAAACTTAGTCTAAACTTTACAAATTCTGTTGTAGATGGAACCACCTGCTTTTAATTTCAATGTGTTCATGGAGAAAGAGAAACTTGCAACGAATGGTAGCAAATTTACCAAATGGTTCTTGAACTTCAGGTCTTTTCTCACTGCTGCACATAAACAATATGTGCTAGAAGGTCCGATAGGTGACACTCCTACAAGTACTGCGCCTCTAGATGAACGAAATGTGTATGACACAAAGCATGATGACTACACTCTTGTAAAATACGTGATCCTTATGTCAATGGAACCTAAACTCCAAAGACGCTTTGAACTCAGCAGCGTTCTATGGTGAAGGAACTCAAAACTATGTTTGAGAGCCAAATCTGTGCTGAGAGATATAAGATTTCCAGCGAGTTCTTTAGCGTAAACATGAAGGAACACAACACTGTGAACGATCACATCATGATGATGATGGACACTAGGACATGGTATCCCAGTAGATCTTGCGATGGATAGAATCGTGCAATCGCTCCCACCCAGCTACAAAAAGTTTGTACTGAATTACAAGATAAGTGATGTGATCGGATCACTACTAAACTCGCTGCCATTTTGTTGGCTACCGAAGTAGACATGAAGAAAAGGCATTATGAATTGATGGTTGACAAAATTGCCATCTCCAAGGAAAGAGGTGAACCTAAAGGTAATTTCGAGAAGGGTGGCAAATTGTTTGCTGTACCTAAGAAAAAGACAAAGGTAGGACCTCAGCCTGATTCTGAATGCTTTCATTGCAAAGAGTATGGTCACTGGAAGCGGAACTGCCCCAAATATGTGGCTTTAGTAAAGGCCGAAAAGGCAAACAAAGGTATATATGATATACATGTTATTGATGTGTACTTGACTAGTACTCCCAGTAGCACCTAGGTATTGGATACTGGATCTGTTGCTAATATATGTAACTTGAATCAGGGGCTACAGAACAAGCGACCACTAGCAAGGGGTGAGTTCAAGACACGTGTCGGCAATGAATCCAGAGTTGATGTGATCGCCGTCAGAACGCTGCCTCTCCACCTACCATCGAGATTAGTTATAAACTTAAATAATTGTTATTTGGTGCCTGCACTGAGCATGAATATTATATCTGGATCTTGTTTAATGCGATGTGGTTATCCGTTTAAATCCTAAAACAATGGTTGTTCGATTTATATGAATGTTATCTTCTATGGTCATGCACCTATGATAAATGGTTTATTTTTGTTGGATCTCGATAATAGTGTTACACATATTCATACTGTTGATGCTAAAAGGATTAAACTTGATGACGATATATCTGCATACATGTGGCACTGCCGTCTAGGTCATATTGGTGTTAAACGCATGAAGAAACTCTATTCTTATGGACTTTTGGAATCACTTGACTTTGAATTATTTGATACATGTGAGCTATGCCTTATGGGCAAGATGACTAGAACGTCGTTTTCCGTTTCAATGGAACGGGCGACAGATTTATTGGAAATCATACATACTGATGTATGTGGTCCAATGAGTGTGTCAGCGCGAGGTGGTAATCGTTGTTTTGTTACCTTCACGGATGATTTGAGTAGATACGGGTATATCTATTTGATGAAACACAAATCTGAAACCTTTAAAAAGTTCAAGGAATTTCAGAATGAAGTGGAAAATCATCGTAATAGAAAGATAAAAATTTTACGGTCTAACCGTGGAGGTGAGTATCTAAGTTACGAGTTTAGCACACATATGAAAGAGTGTGGAATAGTTTGACAACTCACGCCTGCCGGAACACCACACCGTAATGGTGTGTCAGAACGTCTTAATCGTACTTTATTAGATATGGTTCGATGTATGATGTCTCTGACTGACTTGCCACTCTCATTTTGGGGTTATGCAGTGGAAACTGCTGCATTCACTTTAAATCGGGCACCATCTAAATCTGTTGAAAAGACACTGTATGAATCGTGGTTTAGAAACAAACCTAAGCTGTCATTTCTTAAAGTTTGGGGTTGCGATGTTTATGTGAAGAAACTTCAACCGGATAAACTCGAACCCAATGCGGAAAAATGCGTCTTCATAGGATACCCTAAGGAAACTATTGGGTATTCCTTCTATCACAGATCCGAGGGCAAGGTTTTCGTGGCCAAGAAAGGATCCTTTCTAGAGAAAGACTTTCTTGAGAAAGGCATGTGTAGTAGGAAGGTAGAACTCGAAGAGGTCATTGAACCTTCTCTTCATACAACGGCGAGTAGCGCAGCGCTAGAAATTGTTTCGGAGTTGACTTCACTGAATGAAGAGGGAACTAATGATAATGATCATGAACTCCGAAAGAGGACACTACCGAACCACGCAGGTCGAGCAGGACACGTGCAGCTCCTGAACTGTACGACAATCCTGTTATGAATTTCATGGTCGCTGAAATAGATGACCCGACGATTTATGAAGAAGCGATGATGAGCCCGGATTCCAACGAATGGCAAGAAGCCATGAAATCCGAGATGAAATCTGTTGGGTCCGCAGGATAGAAAACAAAAAAAAATTCCTACGATGTGAACTACACGCCAAGATCTATCTACTAGGTACAAAGCAACGGGTGGACATACATCCAACGAGAACTTACCCTCATAGACAACGAGCTTTTTTAACGAGTAGGAACTCGTGGTTGATGTAGTCGTACACTTGCCGATCTCAAGATCGTGTGGAAGTCCGAGCGCCGCAACTCAGCAGCGCATCTGCACTCGCACACACGTTCAAGCCACCGGACAACCTCCACCTCCTTGCTCCAGCGATCCAATAAAGCAAGAACTCCTTCCGCATTTAAATGCCACGGGGAACATGTATCTCGCTAATCCGAGACCATGGGGGAATAATTCTAGAGGGGGAGAGAGATCCTTCACAAGGAGGTGTGAGGATGAAGGAGGGAATGGGTGGCCTTTTATAGGAGGAGGGGGGTGCCCCCTCTCTCCATGGCCGGCGCATGGGGGGTGACCCCTCACCTCCCCCATTCATGTGGTGGTAACCCCTCCACATTAAAATGCCTCTTCACATTCCCTTTTAAAGTCTCCACTTTAAATGCATTAAATTTCTCCAAATTTAATGCTCTCTCATTTAATAAAACTCTTTTTATTAAATTTATTCAGAATTTTTTTAATTACTTTAATTAACAAACATTCACATATAGCCCCTTGCAATAATTCAATATCACATGCAGAACCACCTTCTGCAATTTCACCCGAAACAATTTCTGGTTCTATTGAAACAATTCCTGCGCTTTGCAATTCTTTTGTCTGAAACATATGTGCTCCAAAATGGTGTCCGGTAACTCTTAAGTGTGCCACCCTAAGGTTCGGAATAATGCAGACATGATCGAGACCCTTCTCCGATCAATAATCAGCAGCGGGACCTGGAGATCCGTACTGACTCCTACACATTCAACGATGACTTCTGTGATCGTGAGAACCTTTAACGCTTGTAACTAAATCCCTTTGTCTCTCGATATATTACATGTTCGAGATTCTATCATTGGTATCTCCATACCTAGTTTGATCTCGTTACCGACATGCACTCTTTTCTTGTTCCCGTGATATAACATTCTAGTGATCACATCACTTGCTTGCCAGCTATCCTAATGTGATATCACCGAGAGGGCCTAGAGTATATCTATCCGTCATCTGGATTGACAAATTCCACTCTTGATCTATGAGCCTCAACATAACACCTTTGTAGTACTGAACCCATCTTATAGTCACCCTGTTACGGTGTGACGTTTGATGTTATCAAGATACTCTTCCGGTGTCAGCAATTAACATGATCTCATGGTCTAAGGATAAAGATTACTTCGTATGATGTTATAGTAATATAAACATAATGACTTGATCGTAATGCTATACTTCAGATGAATGTTCATCACATCATTCCACCAACGGTGTGACCTTGTTATTAACAACATCCAATGTCCATGATTAGGAAACCTTGATCATCTTGTTAATCAACAAGCTAGTCTATAAGAGAGGCATGACTAGGAACCCTTTTTGTTTATTAAACGCACATGTATTGATGTTTCCGAATCAATACAATTCTAGCATGTAAAATAAACATCTATCATGTATAAGGAATATATAATAACAACTTTATTATTGCCTCTCAGGGCATATTTCCTTCAGTCTCCCACTTGCACTAGAGACAATAATCTAGTTCAAATAGTGATAAATCTAACACCCATGGAGTTCTGGTGTTAATCATGTTTTGCCCTAGGGAGAACTTTAGTCAACGGATCTGCTACATTTAGGTCCGTGTGTACTTTACAAATCTTTATATCTCCATCCTTGACATTCTTGCGGATGGAGTGAAATCGGCGCTTAATATGTTTGGAATTCTTGTGAGACCTCGGTTCCTTTGCGTTGGCTATAGCTCCATTTTTGTCACAATAGATCACCATCGGGTCCAACGCACTGGGAACCACACCCAGTTCCGCAATGAACTCTTTCATCCAAACTGCTTCCTGCACCGCTTCTGAAGCAGCAACATATTCCGCCTCCGTCGTTGATCCAGCCACCACAGGTTGTTTGGAACTCCTCCAACTAACTGCTGCTCCGTTCAAGAGAAATACGTATCCGGATTGAGACTTAGAGTCATCCGGATCGGTGTAAAAGCTAGCATCGATATAACACTTAGCGACTAGCTCTTCTTCACCTCCGTATATAAGAAACATATCCTAAGTTCTTCTCAAGTACTTGAGGATGTTCTTTACCGCTATCCAGTGTTCCGAACCTGGATCAGATTGGTACCTACTAGTCAAACTAATAGCATGCGCCACATCTGGTATTGTACATAGCATGGCATACATAATAGAGCCTATGGCCGAGGCATACGGGATCTTATCCATCAACTCTCTTTCTTCCGCCATAGCCGGACTTTGAGTCCTACTCAATGTCTTGCCTTGCAACATAGGTAAGAACCCCTTCTTACTTTCGTCCATATTAAACTTCTTTAATATCTTATCAAGGTATGTACTCTGCGATAGCCCAATTAGGCGCCTTGATCTATCTCTATAGATTTTAATGCCTAATATATATGACGCTTCACCAAGATCTTTTGTTGAAAATTTGCTGTTTAGATAACTTTCAACACTGTTTAAAAGATCTATATCATTTCCAATCAATAATATGTCATCCACATATAATATCAGAAATGCCACATTGCTCCCACTCACTTTCTTGTAAATACAAGCCTCTCCATAAGTTTGGACAAATCCAAACTCTTTGATCACCTCATCAAAGCGGAGATTCCAACTCCGTGATGCTTGCTTCAGTCCATAGATGGATTGCTGAAGTTTGCATACCTTATTAGCATCCTTAGGATCGACAAAACCCTTAGGTTGTATCATATAAAAATCTTCTTCAATCTTACCATTGAGGAATGCAGTTTTGACATCCATCTGCCATATTTCATAATCGAAATATGCAGCAATTGCTAACATAATCCTAACCGACTTAAGCATCGGTACGGGAGAGAATGTCTCATCGTAGTCAACTCCTTGAATTTGTCGAAACCCCTTTGCGACAAGTCGAGCCTTATAGATGGTCACATTACCATCAACATCATTTTTTCTTTTGAAAATCCATTTATTCTCAACGGCCTTTCGGTCGTGAGGTAAGTCCACCAAGTTCCAAACTTGGTTCTCGTACATGGATTCCATCTCGGATTTCATGGCTTCTAGCCATTTGTTGGAATCCGGGCTCATCATCGCTTCTTCATACGTCGTAGGTCTTCCATTTCATCAACCATGAAATTCACAACAGGATTGCCGTACAGTTCAGGAGCTGCACGTGTCCTGCTTGACCTGCGAGGTTCGGTAGTGTCCTCTTTCAGAGTTTCATGATCATTATCATTAGCTCTCTCTTCATCAGGTGAAGTCAACTTTGAAACAACTTTCGGTGCTGCGCCACTCGCCATTCCATGAAGAGAAGGTTCAATAACCTCTTCAAGTTCTACCTTCCGACTACTCACACCTTTCACGAGAAACTCCTTCTCAAGAAAGGATCCATTCTTGGCAACAAAAACCTTGCCCTCGGAGCTGTGATAGAAGGTATACCCAATTGTTTCCTTAGGGTATCCTATGAAGACGCATTTTTCCGCTTTGGGTTCGAGTTTATCCGGTTGAAGTTTCTTCACATAAACATCGCATCCCCAAACCTTAAGAAATGACAGCTTAGGTTTGTTTCCAAACCATAATTCATACGGTGTCGCTTCAACGGATTTATATGGTGCCCGATTTAAAGTGAATGCAGCTGTTTCCAGTGCATAACCCCAAAATGACAGAGGTAAGTTAGTCAGAGACATCATAGATCGAACCATATCCAATAAGGTATGATTACGACATTCCGACACACCATTATGTTGTGGTGTTCCGGCAGGCGTGAGTTGTGAAACTATTCCACACTCTTTCATGTGTGTGCTAAACTCGTAACTTAGATACTCTCCTCCACGGTCAAACTGTAGAAATTTGATCTTTCTATTACGATGATTTTCCACTTCATTCTGAAATTCCTTGAACTTTTCAAAAGTTTCAGACTTGTGTTTCATCAAATAGATATACCCGTATCTACTCAAATCATCCGTGAAAGTAACAAAGTAACGATATCCACCTCGCGCCGACACACTCATTGGTCCACACACATCAGTATGTATGATTTCCAATAGATCTGTCGCCCGTTCCATTGAACCGAAAAACGGCGTTCTAGTCATCTTGCCCATAAGGCATGGCTCACATGTATCAAATGATTCAAAATCAAGTGATTCCAAAAGTCCATCAGAATGGAGTTTCTTCATGCGTTTAACGCTAATATGACCTAGACGGCAATGCCACATATATGTAGACATATCATCATCAAGTTTGATCTTTTTAGCATTAACATTATGAATGTGCGTAATATTACTATCGAGATCCAATAGAAATAAACCATTCAACATAGGTGCATCACCATAAAATATATCATTCTTATAAATCGAACAACCATTGTTTTCAGATTTAAAGGGATGACCACTTTGCATCAAACACGATCTAGATACAATGTTCATGCTTAGTGCAGGCACCAAATAATAATTATTTAGGTTTATAACTAATCCCGATGGCAAATGGAGAGGTAGCGTCCCGACGGTGATCACATCAACTCTTGATCCATTGCCGACCCGCATCCTGACCTCATCCCTTGCTAGTTGTCTCCGTAGCCCCTGAACCGAGTTACATATATTAGCAACCGATCCGGTATCAAATACCCAGGTGCTACTGCGAGTACTAGTCAAGTACACATCAATAACATGTATATCACATATACCTTTGTTTGCCTTGCTGGACTTCTTGTCCGCCAAATACTTGGGGCAGTTGCGCTTCCAATCGCCATTCCCCTTGCAATAGTAGCACTCGGTGTCAGACTTAGGGCCGGCCCGGGGTTTCTTTTCAGGCGTGGCAACAGACTTGCCACCCTTCTTTCCCTTGTGCTTGCCTTTCTTGTCCTTCTTGAAACCGGTGGTCCTATTGATCATCAACACTTGATGTTTTTTCCTAATCTCCACTTCTGCAGTCTTAAGCATTGATAGAAGCTCGGGAAGACACTTCTTCATGCCCTGCATATTATAGTTCATCACGAAGCTCTTGTAGCTAGGTGGCAGAGATTGGAGAACACGATGTATGCCTAAGTCAATGGGAATCGTTATTCGCAAGGACACAAGCTTATCGTGCATCTGCATTTTGAGTACGTGCTCACTAACGGAGCTGTTTTCCTCCATCATGCAGCTAAAGAACTTTTCTGTAGCATTATAACTCTCTACGGCAGCATGGGTATCGAAAATCATTTTCAATTCTCCCATGGTATCAAAGGCATTGACATTTTCGAAACGCTTTCGAAGTTCTGGCTCTAGCCCATACAGTATGCCGCAATGAACTAAGTTGTGGTCCTCCTGACGAGTCACATAGACATTCTTTTCCTCGTCAAGGGCATCAGGAGCTGGTGGGGGGACTAGCAGCGCATCTAGCACATATTGCTTTTGTGCAGCAGTGAGGAGAATCCTCAAATTCATAGCCCAGTTGGTGAAGTTGCTACCATTCCAGCAAGTTTCTCTTTCTCCATGAACACATTGAAATTAAAAGCAGGTGGTGCCATCTACAACAGAATTTGTAAAGTTTATTTAGACTAAGTTTATGATAGATTGAGTTCAACTAATCCAAATTACTAATGAACTCCCACTCAAAAACGACATCCCTCGTGTCCTTTTGGTGATTACATGAACCAAATCCACTATACCAAGTCCGATCATCACGTGAGTTGATGTAGCTTCAAAGGCGAGCATCTATATGGGCATCATATCAACCATATGACTCATGCTTAACCTTTCGGTCCGTGTTCCGAGGCCATGTCTGTACATGCTAAGCTTGCCAAGTAAGAACCTTAGTATTCGCGTGTGTAAAACTGTCTTACACCCGTTCCTATGAAAGCGTAGATTCGAGTACACTCGATCATCACGTGATGTCTCGAAACACGATCCATAGAACGGTGCATACTCAAGGAAGAACACATTTTTATCTTGATATCTAAATGAGGGATCATCTTATAATGCTACCAAACGCGCCAAACTAGCAGTATAATATGCTAACATCTAATGTGCAAAGTGAGATGATATGGTCCATGCATGATCTCTATCACTTGCATCGTGGTATGATCTCTATCATTCCTTTGTGTGTAAGGCCAAGGTCTATGGAACTTACACGTTAAGTGAGTTGTAAGAGTATCTATTATACATCTACTTACAACAATACCATATCAAAACACTAGCTCAGCAACGATCTAAACTAGACGCCTCTAATTTATCAATTGCAAGTTTTACGTGGCTTAGGGATTTCGGAGATAGAACCGTTCTCACCTACGAACATGAACCACAACAAGGATAACTAAGTTATTTGCAACTCGTTGTAAATCAGATATTGACTATAGTAGGAGAGACAGACACCCGCCAGCCACTTATGCAAAACAAGTTGCATGTTTGTCGTGGAACCGGTCTCATGTACGATGACATGTAAGGTTGGTCCGGGCCGCTTCATCCCACTATGCCACCAATATCCAAAATAAATAGAAGATGCAATAACATGATCATCATCGCCCACATATCAACATATGTGTACTACCCGTGCTAAGCACCTACGCATAGATCAGGCTCTGATACCACTGTTGGGTCCGCAACATAGAAAACAAAAAATTTCCTACGGTATGCACTACACGCCAAGATCTATCTACTAGGTACAAAGGAACGGGTAGACATACATCCAACGAGAACTTACCGTCGTAGACAACGAGCTTTGTTAACGAGTAGGAACTCGTGGTTGATGTAGTTGTACACTTGCTGATCTCAAGATCGTGAGGAAGTCCGAGCGCTGCAACTCAGCAGCGCATCCGCACTCGCACACATGTTCAAGCCACCGGACAACCTCCACCACCTCGCTCCAGCGATCCAGCGGAAGCAGCAACTCCTTCCAGACGAAATGCCACCGGGAACATGTATCTCGCTAATCCGAGACCATGGGGGAATAATTCTAGAGGGAGAGAGAGATCCTTCACAAGGAGGTGTGAGGATAGGTGGCCTTTTATAGGAGGAGGGGGGTGCCCCCTCTCTCCATGGCCGGCGCATGGGAGGGGTGACCCCTCACCTCCCCCATTCATGTGGTGGTAACCCCTCCACATTAAAATGCCTCTTCACATTCCCTTTTAAAGTCTCCACTTTAAATGCATTAAATTTCTCCAAATTTAATGCTCTCTCATTTAATAAAACTCTTTTTATTAAATTTATTCAGAATTTTGTTAATTACTTTAATGAAAAAACATTCACATATAGCCCCTTGCAATATTTCAATATCACATGCAGAACCACCTTCTGCAATTTCACCCGAAACAATTTCCGGTTTCTATTAAAACAATTCCTGCGCTTTGCAATTCTTTCGTCTTAAACATATGTGCTCCAAAATGGTGTCCGGTAACTCTTAAGTGTGCCACCCTATGGTTCGCGAATAATGCAGGCATGATCGAGACCCTTCTCCGATCAATAATCAGCAGCGGGACCTGAAGATCCGTACTGACTCCTATAGATTCAACGATGACTTCTGTGATCGTGAGAACCTTTAACGCTTGTAACTAAATCCCTTTGTCTCTCGATATATAACATGTCCGAGATTCGATCATCGGTATCTTCATACCTAGTTTGATCTCATTACCGACATGCACTCTTTTCTCGTTCCCGTGATATAACATTCTAGTGATCACATCACTTGCTTGCAAGCTATCCTAATGTGATATCACCGAGAGGGCCCAGAGTATATCTATCCGTCATCTGCATTGACAAATTCCACTCTTGATCCATGAGCCTCAACATAACACCTTCGTAGTACTGAACCCATCTTTATAGTCACCCCGTTACGGTGTGACGTTTGATGTTATCAAGATACTCTTCCGGTGTCAGCAATTAACATGATCTCATGGTCTAAGGATAAAGATTACTTCGTATGATGTTATAGTAATATAAACATAATGACTTGATCGTAATGCTATACTTCGGATGAATGTTCATCACATCATTCCACCAATGGTGTGACCTTGTTATTAACAACATCCAATGTCCATGATCAGGAAACCTTGATCATCTTGTTAATCAACAAGCTAGTCTATAAGAGAGGCATGACTAGGAACCCTTTTTATTTATTAAACACACATGTATTGATGTTTCAAAAATCAATACAATTCTAGCATGTAAAATAAACATCTATCATGTATAAGGAATATATAATAACAACTTTATTATTGCCTCTCAGGGCTTATTTCCTTCAAAATCCATGTACGAAAACCAGGTTTGGACCTTCGTGGACTTACCTCACGACCGAAAGGCCGCTGAGAATAAATGGATTCTCAAAAGAAAAGGTGATGTTGAAGGTAATGTAACCATCTATAAAGCTCGAATTGTCGCAAAGGGGTTTCGAAAAAATCAAGGAGTTAACTACGATGAGACATTCTCTCCCGTGGCGATGCTAAAGTCGGTTAGGATCATGTTAACAATTGTTGCTTATTTCGATTATGACATATGGCAGATGGATGTCAAAACTGCATTCCTCAATGGTAATATTGAAGAAGAGTTGTATATGATACAACCAAATGGTTTTGTCAATCCTAAGGATGCTAACAAGGTGTGCAAGCTTCAGCGATCCATCTATGGACTGAAGAAAGCATTACAGAGTTGGAATCTCTGCTTTTATGAGGTGATCAAAGAGTTTGGATTTATCCAAACTTATGGAGAGGCTTGTATTTACAAGAAAGTGAGTGGTAGCAATGTGGCATTTCTAATATTATATGTGGACAACGTATTATTGATTGGAAATGATATAGATCTTTTAAACAGTGTTAAAAGTTATCTAAAAAGCAAATTTTTCCATGAAGGACCTAGGTGAAGCGTCATACATATTAGGCATAAAGATCTATATAGATAGATCAAGGCTCCTAATAGGGCTATCACAAAATACATACCTTTATAAGATTTTAAATAAGTTTAAAATGGATGGAAGTAAGAAGGGGTTCTTACCAATGTTGCAAGGCAAGACATTGAGTAAGACTCAAAGTCCGGCTATGGCGGAAGAAAGAGAGATAATGGATAAAATCCCTTATGCTTCGGCTATAGGCTCTATAATGTATGCCATGCTATGTACAACACGGATGTGGCACATACTATTAGTTTAACTAGTAGGTACCAATCTGATCCAGGTACGGAACATTAGATAGCGGTCAAGAATATCCTGAAGTACTTAAGAAGAACTAAGGATATGTTTCTTGTATACGGAGGTGAAGAAGAGCTGGTCGCTGAGTGTTGTGTTGACGCTAGATTTGACACCGATCTAGATGACTCTAAGTCTTAATTCGGATACGTATTTAACTTGAACAGAGAAGCAGTTAGTTGGAGGAGTTCCAAACAACCTGTGGTGGTTGGATCAACGACGGAGGCGGAATATGTTGCTGCTTCAGAGGCGACGCATGAAGCGGTTTAGATGAAGGAGTTCATAACCGAAGTAGGTGTGGTTCCTAGTGCGTTGGACCTAATGGTTATCTATTGTGACAACAATGGAGCCATAGCCAACGCCAAGGAACCAAGGTCTCACAAGAATGCCAAGCATATGAAGCGCCAGTTTCACTCCATCCGAGAGCATGTCAAGGATGGAGATATAAAGATTTGTAAAGTACACACGGATCTCAATGTTGCAGATTCGTTGACTAAAGTTCTCCCTAGGGCAAAACATGATCAACACTAGAACTCCATGGGTGTTAGATTTATCACTATGTAACTAGATTATTGTCTCTAGTGCAAGTGCGAGACTGAAGGGAATATGCCCTGAGAGGCAATAATAAAGCTGTTATTATGTGTATTCCAAGTATATGATAGATGTTTATTTTGCATGCTATAATTGTATTAATACGGAAATGTTAATACATGTGTGTTTAATAAACAAATGGAAAGTTCCTTGTTATGCCTCTCTTTAAACTAGCTCGTTGATTAACAAGATGATCAAAGTTTCCTGATCATGGACATTGGATGTCATTAATAACGAGGTCACAACATTGGTGAAATGATGTGATGAATATTCATCTGAAGTGTAGCATTACGATCAAAGTCATTGAGTTTATATTTCTATAACATCATACGAATTAATCCTAGTCCTTAGACCAACATATCATGTTAATCACTAACACCGGAAGAGTATCTTGATAACATTAAACGTCACACCGTAACAGGGTGACTATAAAGGTGGGTTCAGTGCTACGAAGGTGTTATGTAGAGGCTCATGGATCAAGAGTGGGATTTGTCCATCCCGATGATGGATAGATATACTCTGGGCCCTATCGGTGATATCACATTGAGATTAGCTTGCAAGCAAGTGATGTGATGACTAAAATGTTATATCACGGGAACGTGAAAAGATTGCATGTCGGTAACGAGATCAAACTAGGTATTTGGATAACGATGATCGTATCTCGGACATGTAATATATCGTGAGACAAGGGGATTAAGTTACTAGTGTTAAAAGGTTCTCACGATCACAGAAGTCATCATTGAATGTGCAGGACTCAGAATGGATCTCCAGGTCCCGCTTCTGATTATTGATCTGAGAGGAGTCTCGATCATGTCTCCATTATTCGTGAACCGTAGGTTGATACACTTAAGGGTTGCCAAACACCATTTGGAGTATACATGCTTCAGACGAAAGAACTGCAAAGCGCTGGAATCATTTCGATGGAAATCGGAATTGTTTCTTCTACATATGATATTGAAATGTTGATGGCGGTTTTATGTGAATGTTTGTTTATTAAAGTAATTAACAAATTCTGAATAAAATAAATAAAAGAGTTATATTAAATGAGAGTTGCATTAAATTTGGTGGAAATTTAATGCATGTGAGTGGAACTTTGAGTGGAGGCAAAATTAATGTGAGTGGAGATTCCACCACGTGAACGAGGAAGAGGTGGGGGCACCCCCCATGGGCGTCGGCCATGGGAGGGGAGGAGCCCCCCTCTCCTATAAAAGGCCCCCCTCCTCCCTCCCAAAGGTCGTCTCCTCGTGAAAGATCTCTCTCCCCTCTAGATATATTCCCCATGGTCTCGGATTAGCGAGATACATGTTCCCGGGGAATTTTGTCTAGGAGTTGCTTCTTTCGCTGGTTCGCTGGAGCGACGAGGTGGAGGTTGTTCGGTGGCCTAAACGTGTTTGCGAGGACGGATGCGCTGCTGATTTGCGGCGCTAGGACTTCCACACGATCTTGAGATCGGCAAGCATTTGACTACATCATCCACGAGTTCCAACTCGTAAACAAAGATTTATTGTCTTCGAGGTAAGTTCTCTATGGATGTATATCTACTCATTGCTTGTACCTAGTAGATCGATCTTGGCGTATAGTTCTCATCGTAGGATTTTTTTGTTTTTTTATGCTGAGAACCCAACAGTAAGAATCAATCTGCACTACAATCATCTGGCTCATCCTATTTATTATTAGTACTAGATGACTAAACTATCTAGTCGAAGTTCAATATACTAGCTAGTACCTAGTTAAACCTGAACCTCATGCTACTTTTGTCAGTCTATGATTAAATATTTATGTGTTATATCTCCAGCCTCTCCATTTTATATGCTATCATTGCTATTACGATCTACAACTAAATATCAATGTTAATTTTAATAATAGCAGAAATATATTTTAATTCGTACAATAACTTAGTGGCATGTCGGGCACGCCACAAGTATATCAAGTATATCTTCTACTAGTGGAACGCCACTACTACTGATATACTAGTTACATGGCCAGGGCACACCACTCGTAAAAGTTACTAGTCACGTATCAGTGATGGCGTGAAACCCATACGCCACAAAGTGGTGATTTGGCACGCCCCAATGAGAAAATATGCACTAGTGATGTAAGCCAGCTAGAATCGGCCTAATCATTTTTACATTGTCATAGCAACCAAATAACGACATGCGTTCTATCCCGAAAAAAAATTCTAAACCCGTAATCCATACCATGTAACCAGTTGTCAAATATATTTTCAACACCATTTGGTGGACACAAGTTAGAAGCTACTTGAATGACTAACCTTATAAAACGGATGGTCTGGAACTAAAACAACAATTGTTTAATTTTCTAGTTATGATGATAAAAAAACACATTTGTGCTAGAGTGCCATTTATGATTTAGGAGATTGCGTTTGGTGAGGATTATACGTCTATGAATATATGATGCGAAGATTTTTTTTCTTCGGTGGTATCTTCATTCTAAAAAAAACGTTAGTATCGACAGACACATCAGGCTGGACTAAAGTTTTATACATGGAATTGACCGGTAATTTACCATTCTCATGAAAGCGTTCCAGGATTCAAGACCGAGCCTAATTATATCATGTATGAGGCTCACACTCGGTGGAACTGACTCCAAGAAGGCAGCTACAATGCCGTTCTTGTGACGCACAACATTATACAGAGATGCATACTATTTCCCGAGAGTAGCGATAACCAATAATTTATCCTCCCAAAACTTGATCTTTAATTATAAATGATCCATATTGACAGAATTTTTTCTCCGTCATCATTGGATCAACCAGAATACTAGTCACCACGTTTTCAATATACTTGGGACAGTGCATTTAACTGATCATTGGAGACAGTACAAATAAACTTCACTACCACAGTGGCAAGTTGAAACCCGTCCCCCGCGTCGCCCTCCTCTGGCGACACGGGGAACCCCACGCACCACCGCTGCTCACTAGTGGAAACGAGGCCTTTGGTTGAGCCTGGAAATGGGCTACGAACCGGTGTTAAAGGGGGGGCCTGTACCAGCGTGGCCCGTGCAGCAAAAAGGAGCCCCCCCTTTAACACCGGTTCGTGCCACGAACCGGTGTTAAAGGCCCCTGCACCAGTGGCCACAGAGTTCTTAACACCGGTTCGTGGCTTGAACCGGTGTTAAAGGGGGGGGGCTATATAAGACACCGCAGCCCACACCCCACTCTTCCATTTTTTCACTATCTCATTTTGGAGCCTAGCAAGAGGGTGTGAAGTGTGCTAGTTTGTGTTTTTTTCGTATGCACAAGAGGTGTTCGGTGAAATGCCCGAGAGCTCAAAATAAGTTTTCTCGTTGCTCTTTCCTTCTCGGTCGGCAACTATCCTTTCATGTGTCATTGATGTACTATATATATAAATGGTCATCTCCCTATTATTTTTTGATATATACTATATATTAATGCAGATGAACCGGCAATGGATGTACGGTGACCGCCGCACTTCCGAGTACATTACGGGCCTCCAAAATTTCATCGTTGTGGCTAATGCAAACCGTGGTCACAATGGTTTTATGTGTTGTCCGTGTGTTCACTGTCAGAACAAGAAAGACTACTCAAATACCAGAACCATTCACGCCCACCTGCTTCGATCCGGTTTCATGCCCAGCTATAATTGTTGGACCAAGCACGGAGAAAAAGGGGTTGTGATGGAAGACAACGAAGAAGAAGAGGATGATGACAACTATCATAATATGTATCCTGAATATGATGAAACTGCAACGGGGGTAGATAATGAAGATCAAGAGGCAGCAGATGGGCCTGCTGATGACGATCTTGGTCGGGCCATTACTGATGCAAAGGAAGAATGTGAAACTGAAAAGGAGAAGGAGAAGCTGGAGCAGATGTTAAAGGATCACAAAACATTGTTGTACCCAACTTGCGAAGATGGCCACAAAAAGCTAGGTACCACACTGGATTTGCTGCAATGGAAGGCAGAGAACGGTGTGACTGACAGCGTATTTTCAAAGTTGTTGGTAAAAATGAAGAATCTTCTTTCAAGAAATAATGAGTTGCCCGACAGTACATACCAAGCAAAGAAGGTTGTCTGCCTTCTAGGATTAGACGTGCAGAAGATACATGCCTGCATTAATGACTGCATCCTCTACCGCGGTGAGAAGTACGAGAATTTGGATGCATGCCCGGTATGCACTGCACTGCGGTATAAGATCAGACGAGACGATCCTGGCGATGTTGAGGGCGAGGCCCCTAGGAAGAAGGTTCCTGCCAAGGTTATGTGGTATGCTCCTATAATACCACGGTTAAAACGTCTCTTCAGAGATAAAGAGCATGCAAGTTGTTGCGATGGCACATGGAAGACCGTAAGAAAGACGCGATGTTGAGACACCCCGCTGATGGGTCACAGTGGAGAAACGTCGAGCGAGAGTACCCGGACTTCCCACGTGACGCAAGGAACTTAAGGTTTGGTCTAAGTACAGATGGCCTGAATCCTTTTGGTGAGTAGAGCTGCAGTCACAGCACCTGGCCTGTGACTTTATGTATCTATAACCTTCCTCCTTGGTTGTGTATGAAGAGGAAGTTTATTATGATGCCAGTACTCATCCAAGGCCCGAGGCAACCCGGCAACGACATTGATGTGTACCTAAGGCCATTAGTTGAAGAACTTTTACAGCTGTGGGCCAAACCAGGTGTACGTATGTGGGATGAGCACAAAGGGGAGCCATTTGACCTACGAGTATTGCTTTTCGTAACCATCAATGATTGGCCCGCTCTTAGTAACATTTCAGGGCAGACAAACAAGGGATACAATGCATGCACACACTGTTTAGATGAGACTGAAAGTGTATATTTGGATAAATGTAAGAAGGTTGTGTACCTAGGGTATCGTCGATTTCTTCCGAACCTGCATCCAGTAAGAAAGAAAGGCAAGAATTTCAAACGTCTGGCAGAACCCCGGAGGAAGCCTGTCCTCCGTACCGGTGAGGAGGTATTTGGTATGGTCAAGGACCTAGAAGTAATCTTTGGAAAAGGTCCTGGCAGTCTATCTATTCCGAAAGACGATGTCGGACACGCGCCCATGTGGAAGAAGCAATCTATATTTTGGGACCTACCCTATTGGAAAGTCTTAGAGGTCTGCTCTTCAATCGACGTGATGCACGTGACGAAGAATGTTTGCGTGAACCTGCTAGGCTTCCTAGGAGTGTATGGGAAGACAAAAGATACACCGAAAGCACGACAAGACCAGCAACGTCTGAAAGACCCTGAAGAGCCTATGCATCCTGAGAACGAGAAGGGTAAACGATGTCACTTAACTCCTGCCAGCTACGCTCTTACTAAAGCAGAGAAGGAAATCTTTTTTGAATGCCTGAGCAGTATCAAGGTCCCGTCTGGCTTCTCGTCGAATATAAAGGGAACAATAAATATGGCAGAGAAAAAATTCCAAAACCTGAAGTCTCATGACTGCCACGTGATTATGACACAATTGTTTCCGATTGCATTGAGGGGGCTTCTACCTGAAAATTTTCGAGTACCCATTGTGAAGCTATGTGCATTCCTCAATGCAATATCTCAGAAGGTAATCGATCCAGAAAGCCTACCAGGGTTACGCATGATGTGGCCCAATGTCTTGTCAGCTTTGAGTTGGTGTTCCCACCATCCTTCTTCAATATTACGACGCATCTCCTGGTTCACCTAGTAGAAGAGATTGCCATTCTCGGTCATGTATTTCTACACAATATGTTCCCCTTTGAGAGGTACATGAGAGTCTTAAAGAAATATGTTCATAACCATGCTAGGCCAGAAGGAAGCATCTCCAAGGGCTATGTAACAGAGGAGGTCATTGAGTTCTGTGTTGATTTTATTCCTGACCTTAAGGCGATTGGTGTTCCAGAATCACGACATGAGGGGAGACTGCGTGGAAAAGGCACCCTAGGATGTAAAGCAATGATATGTAGGGACGGGCATTCTCTCAATCAAGCACACTACACGGTTTTACAAAGATCTATCTTGGTTGCCCCGTATATCAATGAACACAAGAATTTAATACACCTCAAACACCCGGCGGTCGATGAATGGATTATAAGTGAACACATGGCGAGTTTTGGCGGCTGGCTGCAAAGACTTCTCACGAATAACACCACTATTGGGGATCAGCTGTACTTGTTGGCCAGGACACCATCTTCGACTGTATGTACTTTCCAAGGGTACGAGATAAATGGGAATACATTTTACACGATAGGCCAAGATAAAAAGAGCACCAACCAAAATAGTGGTGTCCGCTTGATGCAAGATGATGACAATGGGCAAAAGACCACGTATTATGGGTTCATAGAGGAGATATGGGAACTTGACTATGGACCTAATTTTAAGGTCCCCTTGTTTCGATGCAAATGGGTCAAGCTAACAGGAGGGGGGTTGAGGTAGACAAGAAGTACGGAATGACAACGGTGGATCTCAACAATCTTATGAAGGTAGACAAGAACTTAGACGAACAATTCGTCTTAGCCAATGATGTGTCTCAGGTTTTGTATGTGAAGGACATGTCTACCAAACCAAAAAAAAAAGCAAACAGATACATCACACGATGAGCCAAAGCGTCACATAGTTCTTTCAGGGAAAACAAACATCGTGGGAGTGGAGGACAAGACAGACATGTCAGAAGATTATAATAAGTTTGATCAAATTCCGCCCTTCAGAGTGAAGACTGACCCAACCATCCTGTTAAACGGTGTTGATACTCCATGGTTACGGCCGACGCGATCATAAGAATGACTATATGTATTAATTGAGCCATTTTTGGCACACATATGTATCTCAACATGGAAATCAATGTCATATTTCTTCTGTTAACAGTATATGTATTAAATGAGCCATTTTTCTTCCTTCTATTTCTTCCCGCCATTTTTTCCCGCCATTTTTCCCGCCATTTTTTTCCGCCAGTTCTTCCCGCCAGTTCTTCCCTCCAGTTCTTCCCGCCAGTTCTTCACTATATATATATGTAGGGTTGGCCTCCATTGTCATTGCACATCTCTAGACTCATATCTGCAACCTCATCACTCTTTCCCATGGCTTCCACCGTAGCACTAACCCCCAGGGAGGCGAGGCGCTTTGGCGCCGAACTACCCCCCGCCACTGGCTACTGTGTCCCCGTCGGCTAGATGCTGAGCGCCGGAGGAGTGCCGGTTCCTCCTGTCCCTCTAGGTGTGGCGCGCCGGATGGCCATCACGAACCACTACTACTTCGAGCTCACGCCGGAGCAGCGGAGGAATCCCAGATGGCATCCCGACTATTTCTCTACTTGGGAAGCGTTCTTCGTGGATCGGCGTGAGAGGGCGCTCGCCAGGCACGAGGAGGACGGCCCACCTCCTTCGAACTTCAACGAGGCTGGCCGTCGGCTATGGTGGCACGGTCAGACTCTCCAGAGCGTCATGGCCTATGACACTGCCGCCGATAACCCCCGTCTGCGCTACCCTCAAGTCCAGTCCACGCGTACTCAGCCTTCAAGGTTCAATTACGGCGACCCCGACGACGACAGCGATGACGGCGACGGCGAGTACGACGACTACAGTGGCGAGTATTATAGGTGTAGGCAGGAGCATGACTGAATCACTCCAACATTCTGAAACAAGTTCGGCCGATTGTTACTTAATCTGGCCATGTATCTTAATTTTCAGTTCTTTTATGTATCTTAATTTTCAGTCGTGCTTTATGTAACTTACTATTAGTTGCATTCTGTATTTTAATTCCAGTTCTATCTCCTTCACAAAATGACCTATCTCATTCGAGGTTTCTTGGCTTTCGGGTCAAATGACCAATGTTATGGCTAGAATCAAGGCATAGTTTGTGATAATATGGCCATATTGTGCATACATGTGCATCATGGCATGGCAAACAATATTGTAAGAGGAAGTTTTCCTTTTTATCGCACCAAAAAGGCATTTTCTATTTTCCGAGCATAAAAAGCGGACGGTTTTGTGAAGCAACCACCAAATGGCTAATTCAAAAAACCACCACCACATTTTACAAAAATACTAGACCACCTTATATGTAAGTTTTTTAATCATTTCGAAAATTTTCATCTAAAGTAAATATAACATGTTTTTACATGAATGGATAGATATTATTTTTCTGAAAATTATGATATATTATTCATATTTTTCTGAGTTGAAATGAATAAGATATGAATTTTCTAAATTCATATCCTATTTTTTGAATTATAAATGCCCCCACCCCTTTAATGCATGAAATAAATGCCTCCCCCTTTAACACCGGTTCCAGCCACGAACCGGTGTTAAAGGGGCATTATTCGTTCCACATGAAATAAATCCCTTTAACACGGTTCCAGCATACGAACGGTGTTAAGGCGATTTATTCGTCTTTAACACCGGTTCGTGGCTGGAACCGGTGTTAAAGGGGGGTGCGGGCGCGAAACGAATTCCCTCCCCTTTAACACCGGTTCCAGCCATGAACCGGTGTTAAAGGGGGGGTTATAACGTGCACGCCACCCCTTCCTTCTTTCCCTAGATCGATTCTTCCCCCAGCCGGTCGCCGTCGCCATCCCCGCGGGAGCGCCTAACCGATTCTCTCCGGCCGCCACCACCCCAGCCGCCACCTCCACTCACTCCAGCCGCCACCACCCCAACCGCCGCCGCCACTCCAGCCACCTCGCGTGTGCCCCCGGCCAGAGAGGTACACCCTGCCGCCCCTCCCCTTCTCTTCCTTGTCCGGCTACGCGGCGGCGTGGCGCCGCCGGCCACTGTGGGCGAGCAGGCGGGCCGGCGACAGCCGTGCACGCCGGCGGCGGTGCGGGCGATGCGGCCGGGCCGGCGCCCCCGTCCAAGTTCTTTTTTTCCATTTTTTTATTTTGTAGTATATAGTTGTAATTTTATTTGGTAGTGTAATATTATTTTGTGTGTAATATTATTTAGTAGTGTAATAGTAGTGTATAGTTGTAATATTATAGTTGTAATATTATTTAGTAGCTAGTGTAATATTATTTTGTAGTGTATATAGTTGTAATTTTCTAGTAGTATATTGCATTACAGTAGTATATTATAATATTATTTTGTAGTGTATATAGTTGTAATATTATAGTAGTATATTGTAATAGTAGTATATTGCATTATAGTAGTATATTGTAATATTATAGCACTCCTCACGGGCACCCGCACTCAGGATTAGGGTGATGGTGCTCGCAGGCCCCCGCACTTAGGGTTAGGGTGGTGGTGCTCGCGGGCCCCGCACTTAGGGTTAGGGTGGTGGTGCTCGCGGGCCCCCGCACTTAGGGTTAGGGTGGTAGTGCTCACGGGCCCCCGCACTTAGGGTTAGGGTGGTAGTGATCGCGGGCCCCCAGACTTAGGGTTAGGGTGGTAGTGATCGCCGGCCCCCGGACTTAGGGTTAGGGTGGTAGTGCTCGCGGGCCCCCCGCACTTAGGGTTAGGGTGGTGGTACTCGTGGGCCCCCGGACTTAGGCTTAGGGTGGTGGTGCTCGCGGGCCCTAGGACTTAGGGTTAAGATGGATGTGCTCGCCGGCCCCCGGACTTAGGGTTAGGGTGGTAGTGCTGGCGGGACCCCGGACATAGGGTTAGGGTGGTAGTGCTCGCGGGCCCCCGCACTTAGGGTTAGGGTGGTGGTGATCAAGCATCCAGGGTTTTAATTTCATTTGTGTATTTATTTTTGTATTTTTGTATGAATAATATGTATATTTGTGTATGAATCCAAGTCCACTTGAATGTTTACTCTCTTACTCTAGATAATATTATTGTTTTAGAAACTATGGATCCACTTAGTAGAAACCTTGAAGAAGAAGAAATAATGGAGAACATTATCGATGAGGACACCTCACAATATCTAGACTTGGAGGGACATGATGACAACTCAAGTAGTCATGGAGAAGATGAAGACTCCGGTGAACGCAATTTAGTGATTACAAAGTCCGGCGAGGTATATGCATTGATTAAGCCTCTGCTGACTTCCACCAACAATCTTCTTCTACATGTATTAATTAACGCTTCTTTCTTCTTTTAGCCCTCTGGATCGACCAGCCAGCAACCATCTTCTTCTACGAAAAAGAGCAAGCGAGGCGCGAGCCATCGGTTGAAAGATCGTGCAAAGTTCACGATCGAAGCAGTCCGTGTTGATGGCAGGCCGATGGAGCCCAAGAAGGCCGCAGACAAATTTGCACGTCAGGCTGGAGTTCTTGTTAGGGACCAAATCCCAATCATAATTGAATATTGGAATAAGCCAAAGAAGGGTGACGGTAGATCCAAAGAAACGTTTTGGAATTCGCTGTTGGTAAATTTCACCCTTCCGCAAGAGGAGGATGAAAACAAACCGGTTATAAAGGAAAAGGTCAAAGAGTGGACTCTAAAGAAGATGGCTGACGCTTTCCGCAACTGGAAGACAAAATTGAACAAATTTGTCAAAGCTCACGAGACTCCAGATTTCGAAGACGCATATTATGCGAAGATAGGACCTCACTGGCGCGAAGATGGTAAAAAAGAACACCCTGGACATGCACGAGGCACAGGGGGTATGACGTGGAAGGATGGGTTTGCTGAGTGGAGCGACTCTTACAGATGGCGCGGCAGAAAATAAAAAGAGCGTACAGAGCGGATGACACAGATAGAACATGCACTTGTGGCGCTGAAGGCGCAAGTGAATGCACAACAGAGCCATCAAGCTACCGGCCCATCTCAGCGGCACGAAGAGCCTGCATTGGAAGCTGCCGTGCCCGGACTCTGCAGCGGAAAAGCAGCGTGGCTTCCACGGAGAACGTGCAGACCATGCTTGAAATGGCGGGTCCTCGATACCCCGTGGATGAGATCACGGAGAGCAAACACGCTGAGCTGCATGTGAGATTAATGGGCTTATCCATTAATGTGGCTGTCGGCTATGCCTTACCTCCTGTAGCTGGTGGAACTTACCACTGCCGACCGATTCCAGATGGCTATGCTATTGTCGGGGTGGATGAGGTTGTGAAGAAATATGAGGAAGCACAGCTTGACCATGCTACAGGTGAAGGGGAAACTCAACTCAAATTTGCAGTGAAAACAACCATTCTTTGGAAGAAGGAACACATCGTGCTTCCAAATTGGAGGCCACTGGCACCCCCGCCGTCTCCATGCGTCAGATCGAGCCGCTTCAGCCATCTCCTGCGCGGCAGCCATCTCCGGCGCTTCAGCCATCTCCTGCGCGGCAGCCATCTCCGGCGCGCCAGCCATCTCCTGCCCGTCAGCCATCTCCGGCGCTTCAGCCATCTCCTCAGCGTAAGCGGAAGAGCACTGCCACGAAGAACATCACTAGCACTGCCAAGCCATTGCCGGTTTTACCGTGGAATCGCAGCGACGAGGAGACCAATAGGATCTCGGAAGAAGAGGTCAAGAAATTGTTTGCACCTAGACGGGACGAGCCAAAGGAGAAAATAGATCCGGCGGTGGTGGAGAAGTTTTACAAAAATCTTTTGAAACCTGAAACCCCACTTGTGCCGGACTACGAGCACCAGATTTTGAAGGCGGATGCAAGGCGCCGGAGGGAGACTGAAAGTAGCAGTCGTGCGGCACTCCAGAAAACAGTTCCCATGCTCGGAGAGCAGGAAAACCAATCATGCGCCCCACTCCAAGTGTTCGACACACGGGACGCTCCTCCCGTAAATGATTACGAGGCAGAGCTACAAAGAAAGGCCAATGAGATGGGGATGACTTACATTGCATACTTGAACATCATGGGAGACAACTTGCCCAAATGCGATGCCAACCCCATACAGCCATGGAAGTATGGGAAGAATCTCGTCAAGAAAGAGGAGCTCAAGAATCTACCAACAAAGATGCGAAGATTGCACAAGTGGTACCTTGACTTCTGCAAGACGAGAAAGGAAGAATGGATCACGACGCATATAAGAGATTAGATTTTCTTGTGCGGAGACGATGAGATCGACTTCAACATTCAAGACTTGCATTTTCTATTCAATCAGAAGGAACTCGACAAAGCTGCCATCAGCCTTTATTGTGTGTAAGTACTATTTCTGTATTTTCTATCTCATCTCATTCACTTTATTAATTGCATGTATATATATGCTCACCATATATGTATATACTATTATGCAGGAAAAAGGTTATGGAATGCATGAAAGGAGGACCTTTTGACATTGGGTTCGTTGACCCAAATAGAGTTCATGAAGAAGTGGTAAGAACCAAACCCGGGCAAACAGAAGATTTATTGCTAAGGTCTTTACTGAGACAACAAACCAAAAGGGAAATACTATTGCCTTACAACTTCTCGTGAGTACTGTTACCCTCTCTTGTACACATTCTGTTTCGGCTTACTCGATGTTAAGTGTAACTGATGATGAGTTATGCGTGCGTAGGTTCCACTTTATTCTACTAGTCATTCAACCTGACTCAGGAAAAGTCCTTGTCATGGACTCGTTACGAAAAGAAAAAGAGCTATGGGCAGACTTTAGAGAGATGCTCCAGAGGTAATTTCAATCATATTATCGCACTAGATCGGCAACTTTCGTGACAACAAGTAATTAATTACTCCTTTATCCATTTTCTTTGCCGGACAGGGTTTGGAAAAGGTTCACGGGTAGGGCCGTGGGTGAATGGTCAGAAGAACTAAAATTTGTAGACCAAAATGTAAGTAATACTAGCTAGCTAGGTCTGCGTATCTCTTTGATTCTGCTTCCAATTCCATTATATCATGCTTTATTGATTATTATTTTGATTGAGCTCTCTATTCTCGTAAAGTGCGCGCATCAGGGACACGGCAATAACTTATGTGGGTACTATGTTTCCGAGTTCATTCGCAACACGATATGTGCGACGGGCCAAGCCGCACTAGAACAACTTAGAGTAAGTAAACAAAGTACACAACATTATTTTATTACCATCAATTGTGTTGAGTTTTATTCTTATATATATATTGACCCCATTCTTCATATATATTCAGATCGAACGGATGCGGGACCAACTCCTACCATTTGACCGCATACGAGCCATTCAAGAGGAATCGGCGGGGTTCATACTTGATGAGGTCGTCACGCCTGGCGGAGAACTCTTTAGATATCCACCAAAATGAATGTTGTATATATGCTTGAACATGTTTGTCTTGTACTTGATGCTTCAACGTTTACGGAGAAAACCACACAATGACGATGTTGTGTATAATAATAGTTGCTTAACTATTCATGTACTTGTATGTACCGATGACGATGTATGTGTATACCGCTCCTAATCGATTCCCCCTCCCCTCCCTCCCCGTCCCCGCCGCGCCGCAGAAATACGCCCGAAGCAGGCGAGGGCAGAACTCTGTCATGGCGGATTTAGGCGTTTTCCTGCCCATGACGAGATTTATCTCCTTTTCCTGTCGCGGCACAGAACCTTTAACACCGGTTCGTGTTACGAACCGGTGTTAAAGAGGGGGGGCCCTGAGCCCTGCGGTAGCCCCACGTGCGCCACCCTTTAACACCGGTTCGTATAAGAACCGGTGTTAAAGGGGGTGCCTCTAACACCGAACCCTCAACAGCGGTTCTACAACCGCTGTTAGAGGGCCCTCCAAACCAGTGTTAGAGGGGGGTGTGCACTAGTGGCTACCCGCTCTCCCCTACTCTCCCCGCGCCACCGCCGCCAGACGGGGGCGCCGGCGAAGCCTACGCGCGCCCTAGGGATGGTGGCGGCAGGGCATTTTTCCTCTCCTCGCGGACGCATCCGTGCTCAAGGCGGCACTCTGTCATGGCGGCGGGGCGAGCTCAGAGCTGGCAGAGTTCGCCGGGGCGGAGGGGCTGGAGCGTGGAGGCGGGCGGGTGGTTGCGGTCGGCTCAGGAGATGCTGCGTGGTGAGGGGCTCTAGGGGGTCGGAGGCGCGTGTCGGGCTCGGTCTGGGCTCCGATCTGGGCCTAGGCGGGCCGCCAGGTTGGGAGGCGTTGGGGGTGCTGGTCGTGGCCTCTGCTGGCGGTGGTTCTCGGCCGGAGTTGCCGGGGCTGCGGCCCCGAGGATGTGCAGCGGGAAGGGTGGTGGGAGTTGCGGTGCTGCAGTTGGATCCGGACTGGATCTTGGGCTGAGGGTTGATGGTGGTCCGGTTTTGTGCATGTTGCAGGAAGGCTCGTGTCTGATCCTGGCTAATGCCTTGTTCTCGGCAGCTGGCCGGCCGGCAGTTGTCCGAGGCTGGCGATGGCTACGGGCGCCGCTCCCTTCTTGAAGGCATCGCCGAGGTGATGCATTGCCTTTCCTGTTGTGGTGGCTCCGAGGAAATCCCTAGATCCGTCATGATCGGTCGATGGTGTCGCAGTTGCGTCGTCTCCCTCTTGGGGGCATCGATTTGGAGCTCGCTCAGGCCGGAGGGACCAGCGGATGATGGTGGTATTGGCGTTGCGAGTTGTGCGGCGACGATGACATCGGCGAGCGGATTGGAATCGCGGCAGGTCCTTCGTCACCGGCTATCCGTGCGTTTTTTGGGCTTCTTTGCAGCGTCCAGCCATGATGGTGAAATCGGAGCTGCGGTCGCGGGGCGGCGTGTGGCAACGATGCCACTTGATGGGCTGTGCCGGTGCTTGGAGTTCCAGCTGGTGCGTGGATTTCGTCAGTGCAAGGAGTGCAACTTTCTCCTCGGAAGGTCATCGTTGAAGTCGGAGCTGCTTCCTCCTCGATGTGCTTTGGGGTCGATTGTTTGGCATTGACCGGCATGGGCTCTGATGTCGTTTGTGGTGAGTGTCTCGTTTGTGGTTGTCAAAGTTGGAGTCGGAGTCGCTGGCTCGTGGAGCAGTGATGACGATGACGATCGATGACGTCCTCAACTATGGTCTCTCTCGATGGCGTGTGTGCTCCGTGTGGGTAGCGAGGTTGGCCGGTGTACACAATGTGGTTGTGTTTCTTGACGACACATTGATGCTTTGTAGCGGTTTTTGGCCGGTTCCCTGCTAATGAGCCGGTCGACTCTCTTCTACTTTTTTAATAAAATGAGGCAAATTGCCCGTTTTGTTCAAAAAATAAACTTCACTACCACGCATGCCAGTGGTGGCTATATATGATATGCACGTTTAACGAGTCAGTGGGATCAAATTCATATCCAACGCCAACTGTCAGCAAGAATAATGCAATAGAATAACTAAGTGCTTGGCTTCCTCTCATACAGTAATAGATAGGTCGTACATGTCATTCCTCCCACCACAGCATCTGTGTCTACATATACCACAGCGGCAGAGCCAGTCCTCCACATCTTCCACTTGTCACGGGAGCACGTTTGTTTCCTACATCAATTGTTAGCAAAAACAATGCACTATGAAATTAAGAGAGGATACCTTGAGAACAGGAGGCACCAGGATATGAATGATAAGGGTGTCCCTGGTCCTCGGTGCAACGCACATTCTTCATCCTGGGCGACACCGGCCTGTAGTGGCTAGGATTAATTTCTAAGCTTATGCAGTATAGGCAGTAACAAGATATTCTGACATAAATCGTACTAGAGAGACTTGTGACGGTTTAGTTGAAGGGTTTGAATTACCACCTGGATATTCTGTAGGGACAGAGTTTGTATTTTGCTGAGCTTTTTTGGATGGCATCGTTTTAAGCTCATCGATGGGACACCATCCTGCAGTGGCTCGGATTAATTTATATAAGCTTGTGCAATACAAACAGTATCAGGCTTTCTTATAGATACCGTACTGAAAATTGCCATTTCACTTTATCTGAGTAGAAAATCTCTTCCATTAGGAGATGCCTAAGGAAGTGTATACTCTCCTAAGTTTTCCTGGATGGCAACATTTCAGGGCGGAGATCTCCGTTGACCTGTGCTATGTTGACCCATAGGTGGACAGGTGGTAGGTGCGTCTGCTCGACCTTGATCGAATCTACTACCCCTGCCCATCTTTGCTACTCCCCCGCAGTCGTAGCGGTAGCGTCGTGAACAACCGGAACGTTGCGGACGATCAGACTAGATATAAACTGAAGTAGCATCCAGTAGGCTGACATCCCCCCGCAGTCATAGCGGAAACATCTTGGACAGTGTCGCGTCGCGGTATCGTGAACTTTATAGAAAGCTGGTGATGCTAAAGCGAGGTGGTAGCCCTTGTGCCGATGTCGAGGAAGCCGAGAGCGTGAGGCGGTGTCATGGTCGAGGTAGCCGTGCGATGGCTCGCCGTGGTCGATGTCGTGGTCGGGGATGCCCGTGTCGAGGTAGCCGCACGTGAAGCCACATGCGCATAGTGCGCGAGGAGGATGACGGAGACGCGTCGAGGCAGTCGTTAAGGGTGTCGATGCCGAAGTCGATGCAGTCCGAGCCGTCGAGGACGAGGTGCGGCCATAGTTTTGTCATAACTAGGCGCACGTCGGGGACGAACGCACACTCATGTTTTGCCAGAACCGAGTATGCAAAGAAGAACTCGTCGGTGACGCGGTCGAGGCAGTCGTAGAGGGGTCGATGCCGATGAAGACAAGGCGCTGATCCGAGTTTGACAGAGTTGGGAACGCGTCAGGGACGAAGGAACTCCCGGTGTTTCCAGTACCAGGTGTGCGGGGACAAGGACCATCATGAACTTGTCATAAAGACTAGCAGAGGAAGCCTCCAGAGCGGTTGCGACGCGCAGAGCGGCTAAGGGAGAGATGCTGGCGCTGTCCGCGGTTGTCGGAGTGGAGTAGCAGGTGGTGTAGTCGGGGATGAGGCGATGACGCTGGCGGCGAAGTTGTAGTGGACGAAGACTTAGAAGGCGGCGAAACCATCGGCGACCTGGGTTAGTCTTGCTAGATGTCTAGAGTGGCGATGGGATAGTCGGTGGGACCTGCGACGGCGAGAGGGCGCCCTGCAGGTTACCTTGTGAAGCGCGGCAGCGGTGCTCAAAGTAGGCGAGGAAGACCCGGCGACGTGACGAAGACCATGTGCAGACGGCGGCGATCCACGCCGTAGGAATGACGCTGTGAAAGTCGAGGCTGTCGATGCACGAGGACAGCGAAATAGACTACGTGCAGCCACGCTACGCCCCGAGAGGGCGGCATAGCTGCAGGGCGCAAGTCGGTGCATCGGCTGGAAGACCACCAGCGACGTATACGCCAAGGAAGGCGCGCTGGAAGCTGGTAGCATGGACCAAAGGCGGCGGCGCTGCGGCCCGACGGGGCGACACAACGGCAACCCGTAGCTCGATCAGTGGTACGGGCATGCTCGGGGACGTGCTTGTCGTAGACAGACGTGGGATCGGTTGATCAAACCGACGGTGCACCATATGCGCCATGGCGTAGACGACGCGTAGATCAGATTCGATGGCGACGTTGTCGGTAAAGTCCCGGACGATGACGACGAAGAGGATCCGAGGGGGGCGGACGGTAGCCTTCCGAGGAAGGCGTAGCAGCCGTCCGTGGTGCGCGGCAGCCTGCCGTGAGGCCGCAACAGCCTGCCGAGGCAGGCGCAGCACCGGAGGAGGCAGGCGCACGGACGCGATGTAGATCCTCGATGCCGATGGTCGGAGTAGAGGCGCGGCAATGACGACAGTGGTGGGCGACTCAATTCAATCTAAGATCGGTAAACCAAAAAAAAAGACGATCAAGATATTAGAGAAACAGACTTACAGGACAGCCCATCACAGATCGGCGAACGAACCCTGCATACGGGTTGCGCAGCCCCCGACGGAGATTATGGACATCGACCTCCCCGGGGGCAGCGCGGCGGAAGCTAGGGTTTGAGATCGATTTAGGCTGATACCATGAAAGAGTATGAATTTGGCGGAATATGATGGATATATTATTGAGCCTCACGGGCGAGTATATATAGGTGTACAAGGATGAGTTAGGCTATAATCCTAACTATCCTAAACTACCACAATAACCGTGTACGTATCATACTCTAACAAGACCAATATATTCGTATCAAGTGACAATTGTATTTTTGGTAAAAGTGAATGTCAAATTTAAACTACCAAAAATGGGGTATAAATTCAAAGTTATAATTACTTATCAATGAATATGGAGTTTTGAAGAGACGCCCCCGTGCGGTGACCTTGGTCTTCCGGCGGCGGCGTTGTTCCCTCAGGCAAGGCATCCGCGTAGGGTGGAGATCATCTGCTCATGGCGATGGGGCTATTGCCCCAGTCGTGTGGTGATGGTGGCCTCCCTTGGCTGTCCGCGCATGAGGTGGAGGCAGAGGTAATAGGTCTAGATGGGAGCCTAGACACGCCATTGGTGCAGGTGTTGGTTGTACGGAGGTGCATGGGGAGGCGGCACGGAGCTCGCGGCCAGCCTCTCTGTGTCATCGTATGGGCATATTGCTGGTGAAGGCAACTAGCGGGACGGCACATGCACGTGGTTCATTCGTATGCTCGCCTCCTCTTCCAACTGAGGGGGTCAGCCGACAGGAGGAGGCGTGGCGGCCTGTTGATCTGCGCAATAAAGGGGGTGATCCTTCGGGTCTTCTCGCGTCTAGACGGTGGTCAGCTTGATGTAGGTTCTCATTTTATGGCCCGTGACGAGTTTCGAATTGCTCCACCGGTGATCTCCTTTGTGTACACTTGCCCGCAGAATGCTGGATCAGATGAGATTCGATCATGTGTTACTATATCAGAAATGAGCGACACAAAGCTTCACTGCCTGTTTCCATCATGGGAGATTTCTGTTTTCTATTTCCATGGAGGAGACGGTTGTGGAGAATGTCAAGCGACTGAGGTCTGGGGCTAGTGATGGCGGGGTATGTTTTCATGGCAATGCGAACCTTGCTTGGTGATGCTTGAGTTGAATCAGCAACAATGCAAGCTGGGGCGGCAGCACAGGAGGAGTACAGTGTCTTATCTTTCAGGTTAAAAATCTAAGATATGTCATTAATTGGTTGTGGCTAGCAATGACCTTGTTTGAAGGCATTGTTTTGAGAGGGAGAACTTGCTCCAAGGTGAAAACCCATGGTCAGGATTAATTGGTTATGTCTAGCAGCGACCTTGTTGAAGGTGTAGTCTGGCGAGCGTGGACTCTGCGTGCTATCTTGGCGGTGTTTTGTGTAGTAGCTACAATGTCTTGATCACCATAGCAAGATATTTTGTTTTTATTTTTCTTCTTGTTCTTTGGTAATAGGGTCATGCTCATCCGTAATGTCATTAGAACATTTCGTTGTTGCAGATGCTAGGTATAATTGGTGTCTTCGCAATATTAGTATATTCCTTTTATCGAAAAAAAATCAATAAATTGGGACAGAGGGAGTAAACTAATATGCCTACATGGGTCAGATGTACATCTAATCATCTCTATGTCCCGATATATGTCCGACAAGAGGAATCATGGCAACTTGTTGCTCATCTTCGTGCTTGTAATGTCCCACTATTTCTTAGCCGGCAACTCGGCAAGTCCGGTTTCTCAAAGTGCCATTGTCTCAACTCTCGAAGATTTTAGCATATGCCCGAACAACAGACAACCGAGTCAGCTGTGTTTTTTGCAATTCCAAATGAATCAGATCCCAGAAAGACAGAAGATTTGCAATTATACTCCAATACTACACATAAGACCTAATTGATAGTCAGATTGTAATCGAAGTTAAATCTCAAAAAACATGTACACCATGTAAATATGGGCATATTTAGTATAGTGGGAAAAGGAATGCATAATGAATATTTTAACTGGTCGCTACATAATTTAATTCAACAAATTATTGACTCCCACAATAACTTCAACATTGATTTCCAGGCCCTCGCCTCCATTAAGTAAGGCAGGCACAATGCTACTCCATGGATCTTATCTACCCTTTAAACCGGGATGGAGGGAGTATCATATTGTTTGCTTAGGTGGAGCAATAATTATCAAGTAAGAGCAACAATTAAGTCCTCCTATGTTACCGCCCCCACATGCAGTGATGTTGCAAAACATCAATCGCCTGACTTATACTCGTCTTCCTCACAGTTCCTTACGTCTCAGTTGGAGCAAATTGATATCGTCCTACACCAACTGTCGGCAACAACAATGCAATAGGAAAATCACTAGGAATATTAAGAGAAAGTAACTTGAGAATATATTAAAATCAATGCATGGCTTCCTCTGATACATCAATAGTTTGGTTCGTAGATGTGATCCTTCTCCATGACATCAATTTGTGGCTACATATACCACAATGGCAGATTCCATTCTCCACGTTATCCACGGCGTCACGGGAGCACGTGTGTTCCACATCATCAACTGTTAGCAAAAGCAATGCACTACCAAATTAATAGAGGTTGCCTTGAGAATAGGAGACACCAGGATATGAATGATATATTGTGTCCGAGGGAGTTTGTGCAATGCACATTCCTCGTTGCGGGTGACACGGTCCTGCAGTGGAAAGGGTTAGTTTCTAAGCTTGTCCAATATAGACAGTAACGAGACATTATGGCAAATATCGTACTAGAGCTTCCCATTCCACTGTATCTTCCTAGAAAATTTCTCCACGAATCAAGAGATTTGTGACGCTTCAGTTGAAGGGATTGAAATGTTTCTTCGTAAATTTTATTGCAAATTTTAAGAGTATCTCTAGCAAACACCGTAAACCTTCGGTGTGAAAAAAGCCTTTACACGCCACACAAAACGTGTTTTTCAAGCTGATTTGGCCTCGCGGGAAACAAACCTGTAAAACAACGTGTTTGTTTTTCTATGAGCATATTCCTTCTTCTTCCGTGTATATTCCTCAATCGTTGCCAAATCGCGGCTTTGCCTGCCCGCCGCTTGCTGCAGCTTGCTGCTTGCCCAACGCCGGTCCGAGCCAGGTGCTTGGCTGCTAGCTAAGCATGGCATGAATTCGACCCAGGAGTTCAGCTAGCTAGGTATGAGGCAGCCGACCATGCTGTCCGCCGCTGCCTCCTCGCTCGCCCCTGCTCGCGGAGCCTCCTGCCGGCCCTCCCCTTCCAATGAAACCTCATAGATTGGCTAAGATTCCACGGAAGTTTGGATCGGTGCGGCGGAAGTTGGTGCCAAACCAACTACCATATATATACCCCATAGATTGGCTAAGATTTCAGCAAGTCCCGCCACGTAACCATAACCATAACCGAACCTGCTGAAACTTCCGTGGTGCCAAACCATATACATGCCACCCTCGGTCCGGCCACCAAACCTGGGATATTGGGCTGCGGGGTGAATCCTCGGTGCCCCGAAAAAGTTTTCCAGCCAAGACGATCATTATAGTGTCTATTCCGGTCACCTTTTTCGTACAAAACTGAAAAGTGTCTGTTATTTCTCAGTTTCGCGTGTTTTACGGTGTTACCTAGAGATGCTCTAAGTACGAGTGCTTTGTCTTAAATTTTATCCCGTTGATGGAGACACTATCCTATAGTGGCTCGGATTAATTTATAAATTTGCAATATATGCAGTAACCAAGATTGCTGATATATATTTTTTAGTTAAAGGATGTTTTATTACTCAAATGTTTTAAACATTACACCTGGTATCTACGTAATGGAGGTCTTCTTTTCATTATCAACTGCACGTGATTACAAAAATACCCTCCATGGGAGAACGTTTTTGAAAGGCACAAGACAAAAGTATCTGCAAAAGTAAAGGATTTTTTGAAATACCCTCCGTGGGTGAGCATTCTTCGCGCATCTTTAAGCTGGTGGTCAGATATCCGCCGTTACGGCCATGATGGTGGCACATCCTAGTGTTGCCATAGATTGCACATAATAATAGCGGCCGGCAGTGCTACGATATAGAGGAATATATGCATTTATTTATGCATCGCAGATGATTAGGGACGCTTGATGTGACCCCACTAGGGAATAGTGTCACTAACTTGTGTGTGTTCTCTCCCTACCAATTATTTATACCACTGTCAACCAGCACTCCAACCCAATCATACCAAGCTATCTCACAGGGTGGCCCTTTGAATCCTTTGGCAGGTGGCACCACCGTAGACTTCAAAACATTATGATGCTGATCTGTTGGTGTTCTTCGCTGAGAGCTATTATTATTGGATTATTCAATCGATCTTTATTAATTAGGGACAATTGGGATTGTTCTTCGCAGGACGGGAGAGTGCCAAAGAAGATACACAAGGAGCACTGGAACGACATAGATAAGGTGTTGTTGTCCGACTTGCAGGAACCGTGGCGCACGTAAGACGTACAACAGCGCCGCTTGCAGGAACCGTGACGCGACGACGGCCGGCCGGCCGGAGTGGTGGCATCGTGCGTGAGGTGCAGGCCTGGCTCACACCGATCTGACCTAGGTTCATAGGACGTGCAGGACTTGGAGAGGAACCCAGACGTTCACTCAAACACCTAACGGGCCCTAGTACCACCGCTGAGTATTCAAGTGCTCACCTGCGCAGAGCTTGGGAAGGGGCACCCGCAGAGACAATCTAGACGGCACCCTGAACTGGAGAGAAGATGTCGGCGTGGTGCAGCAGGCTCGTATGTTTCTCCATTTCTGTTCCTTATGACTCCAAACCAAGTAACTCATATAAACCGTCCAGGCTGAAACCGTATTGGACAGGGCTGGTTTCATAACTAGCGTGTCGTAGGCTAGTCATAGTGGGGAGTAATTTCGACTAGTGTCACGCATATCATACTAGTCTGAGGTATCACCTTCATAGTGCATAGTAAATAGGTATTATCATAGATAACTACATTAACTAGATGATAGACTCATATTCCCTAGAATTGTGTGATGTTATGCTAACATAGGTAGTTACCACAATCATCTCTTCTTTATTTAATAGCTTCCTATATCATCAAAATATTTATTTGGCATTGCATTTAGTTGCACGTTCCTACAAATGCGTTACTGCCACTATGACAAGTCTTACCCTTCGTCTTGACCAGCGTGTCTTACCCTTCGTCTAGTTAATTAGTTGAGGTGGAGTTGATGCATGTGTGGTCATCGAATGGGATAAGTAGCATGCAGGCTTGACCGAGTTGCATGGCCATTAGAGAAGATTAAGAGGTGGACTGGGTGATCAGCAGAGAAGCGTGGTTCAACTGAATCGTCTGGCCATGTCAAACAAGTTGTTACTCGTGAGGGTGAGGGAGCCTCAGAGGAGGATGGAGATGGGGCTATGGATGATGTAAGGCGAGCAATCATTTGATTCATCTCCTCCATCTTGGCCTCAAAGGATTTCAACAAGATTGTTTCCAATGACTTGAGATCATCCATTGTGACCTTATCCACAGCCTCATTTCCATCATCCCCTGTACCCATACTACTCTTAGGCGGTTAAGCCCGAATTAAGAGCCGGGGCTCTGATACCAATTGAAATGGATCGTATGGGCACCTAGAGGGGGGGTGAATACGTGCTACACCAATTTTTAATTCTTTTTCAATTTTAGGCTTAACACAAAGGTAAATTCTTTAGATAAACTAATGTGTGGAAATTCCCTATATGCAAACATATCTACTAGCGAGTAAGGAGCGAGTGGAAGAGGAACGAGTGAACCGAAGTGAAGCACGCGGAGACACAGGATTTGTTTGACCGCAGTTCCTTCCTTGTTAAGGGAAGTATGTCTGCGTTGGAGAGGTGGGCGGTACTAAGACCACCACGCCACAAAAGGCCTCACCCTGTTCTCCGATGGATCTCGCCACAACAGGCCTGATCCACCTTCCACTATAGGTACCCTTCGAGGCGGGCACCGGCGCCTTTACACAACTAGCGGGGCAACAACTCCACAACAACTTGGAGGCTCCCGAAATGACAACAAGCTGCCACAAGAACAAAGTTGTCAAATACAATAACACGATCTACGTATTAACGAGAATACTAGATCAGGGATTTCTCCAAGTGAATGGAGAGGAGTTGAAGCGCTTGATTCTTGATGTTGATGATGAACTTCTCCTCCTTCAATTCCACCAAAGATCAAGACCTTAGGGTGGTTGAAGTGGGAGATCGAGATTTAGAGATCTTGCACAGGGTCTGGTCAAATTCGAATGAATCAAGGGTTCTGGACGTTGGGGAAGAAGGGGTACTTATACCCCCTTCCAAAAACCAGCCGTTGCACACTTTGGGGGCCGGATTATCCGGCCCAAGTGAGGGCCGGATTATCCGGTCTGAGGAAACACCGCCCCAGACTCGGAATATCCGGCAGAAAATCCGCCCCCACACAGTGAGACGCGTCGAGCTTGTCCTTGATCAACTTCTGGGGGCCGGATTATCTGGCCCTATGCAAAGTCCGGATTATCCAGCCTGGGGAAGAAGAACCGCCCCAGTTCGGATTTTCCGGGAGAAAATCCGACTGGACACAGAGCGACGCGCCGTGGCTCCTTTTGCACGAAAACTGGGGGCCGGATTATCCGGCCCTTGCGAAACCCGGATTATCCGGCCTGGGGAGGAAAAACCGCCCCAGTTCGGATTTTCCGGAAGAAAATCCGACTGGACACAGAGCGACGCGCCTTGGCTTCCTTGAGAGATGAGGTAGGCCGGATTATCCGGCCCTTGGAGGGGCGGATTATCCGGCCCCCCTCAAAACTTCCTGCACACTTAGCACACATGAAAAGTCTCCATAGTATTGTTATCTAACACGCAAAACATAGGAAAACATGAAATGTTCTTTCAATCTCCCCCTTTTTGGTGTTAGATGACAATACCAGGATTTGCAGGAGAAAGACACAAGACAAACAGAGATAACTATGGAAGGGACTCCCCCTCAATGTGTGCATAATAGAGTTTTGCATTGGAATACAAATGCACACAAATAGGTGAATCTATTCCATAGACAAAAGGGCAAAAACACATACCACCGAAGTAGAGAATAGGCATCCTTGACATAAATCACAATTATTATTGGATAACCATTATGAGCGCGCGCCTTCCGTGATAAACCACCAGCAATAGGATATGAATAGATATAACCATGAGCATAATCCATGATATGAAGTCCATAGGTATCATCCAGACAACCACATAAAGTCTCAACCACAAATCACAAACCACGAATATAAAAGTTCAACGCTAAATGGGCATAAGAAAGAAATAACGAATAAAAAGTGCAAGTGCTTATGCCCGACCCATGCAAATCCACAGACAACCTAATAGAACTACGTCTCCCCCTTTGGCATCGAGACACCAAAAAGGGAGAAGAGCGATGCTAGCGCCCCATGGGATCACTCATCATAGTCCTCGTCCTCGTCCTCGTCCTCATGCTCTTCCTCATCCTCATCTTCAAGCTCCTTAGTGTCACCTTCCTCATCATCAGCAGGCGCAGAGGGGAACAAGTGACGCTCCAGCTCACCATAGTTCAGCCCGGAGGAAGAGTTCCACCGAGCATATGGAGTGGGAGGTGTAGGAGCCGGAGGAGCACCCAAAGCGCCAGACACGTGGTGGAGAATGAGCTGCTGGGAGTGAGCCAACTCATGGCGCTGTCTGTAGGCCTCATACTGACCCTTGCGTGTGTCCACGCCCATGCAGATGATGTGACGTTGGAACCAGTTCAGCTGCTTGATCTCGCGGGCCACGGGAGGCACTGGGGGCCGACGAGCATCCCTCATGAGGCCCTCAGGAGCAGAGGAGGGGTGAGCAGTCCTCTGAACCTTGTTGTAAATCTTCTTGGCCTTGTGCACAGAGTCAATGTGGAACTCCTCAGCAGGAAGCAGGTGGCGGATGAGCAACATAATGTAGGGCGCATAGGGAATGGACAGACGGTTGAACATAGCATCACACAGCTCATGGTAAATGAAGTCCATGACATCCAGCCTGTACTGCACTGACTCGTCCTCGCAGGAGGCAACCTCATGAGAAAATTGAAGTAGCTAAACGAGGTGACCACAGATGCTGTCATTGTTGCCCCCAGTCGGTGTAATAGAGTCACGGAAGAGACCCACCAATGCAGCATAGATGGGAGCAAGACCAGCAACAGTACCGACAATACCATTGTCCACAGTGCACGAAGAGAGAGCAGCATCCTTGTTGGGCTTCAACTGAGTGATGATGCGGTGGCCACTGGCTCTATCCCTGCTGCGGAAGGAGTACCCCAAAACCTCAGCAAACACGTGAAAATCAGCAGTCATGGGCCTGTCATGAGTCATCCACTTCATAGTGCGACGCTCATCACCACAAATCAATAGAGTGGAGAAGAATTGCTTCACCACCTCAGAGTCAAAGGAGCACTGGAGGGACATGAGATGGTACAGCCCCATCCTCTCAGCCACATACATCGCATCAACAAGATGCGCCTTGTCCAAAGCATCAGCAAGTACCAGAGGGTGCATAGGCCTAATGTTTAGTCTGGCATAGATGTCTTCATAAATCCCCTTCTGTTCGGCACACCAAAAGCGGGAATCCCCCAGCTCACCATCACGAGGTAGCTCAACAAACAAGTCACGGTGACAGATGGCAGAAAAGGAGACTGCATCCAAAGCCCTGTAGTTGATCTTAGGCTCCTTGCCCTTCCTCTTGGACACGCCCTTCCGAGTCCTCTTGGATTGTTCAGCCATGCACCTTTCCTCGTTCTTTCTTCTCCTCAATTCAACTTCGTCCACTAGTTTACCTTGACCGTCGTCCGGAAAGTACTTGGCACGAGGACGGCGCTTGTAGGTCTTCGGAACACCGGAACCACCTGTGAGGAGAATAAGGGCAATAGCAAGGGGATAAGCATACACACAAGTCCAGGAGAGAGTATGGAACAAGTAGGCAAAAAATTCATAGGTCAAAACTACTCAATACATACACCATAGTGAAACTGAAGCAGACTTGAATCTGTCAGGCCGGATTATCCGGCCTGGCCAGGGGCGGATAATTCGGCCCTGACAGAAATTTTTGATTTCACCAAGAATGCATGCAAAAAAGTAGATCGGGCCTAGAAACTGTAAGACTACGAGTTCTATGCGAAACCACATCCTTCTAGACAACGTTCCAACCAACAAGATACACATCTAGCCAAAGATGGGGAGAGAGGGAGTTACCCTCACTCATTGGAGGAAGAACACGGAGGAGAAGGTACCCGGAGGCGCGGAGAAGAAGATATGGGAAGACCTGGAAAATCTGGTGGCCGGAGAGGCTCCGGGGAGGGTGAGGGGCGGCAGGCGGCGGCTGGGGAGAAGGAGAGGGCTAGGGGAGAAGTGCTGCTCGATATGAGCCCTTCCCCCCGAGCCCTGCCCTTTAAGATCGAATCCGCCAGGGCCGGATTATCCGGCCAACACTTGGGCCGGATTATCCGACCTAAAATCTGGGATTCTGTTATACACAGAACTAGGCCCGCGCGTCCCCAAACAACACCCCCACAAGGTGTACAAGGGACTTGTGTGCAAGAATAGATGTCTTAGGGGTAGGGAAGGCTTAGGATTGAGAATGCCAAACTGAGATGGTACTAAACACTCAAAATTGCAAAATCCAAATCAAATAAAAGCCAAGATTGAGTGTGATTTCCATAAGAACATGAGAGAGCAAATAACATCCAAAAAGATCCAATTCTCCACAAAGGAGAGGGCGGTGGCCGAAGCCACCTTGTTGGAGTGTATGGTGTGACACCACGAAGATATATCTTGGGTTCACGACCAATACTCATCAATAAGCTTCACATATCACAACATGATATTAAGAGAAATGATATAACTTGCTATTGTCATTATGGGGGGAGGGTTAGCCCAATAAGTTAGGACCACACTCCCCCTATATCCATGCCCACACCTAGACCAAACAATGATTGAGATGTACGAGTGGGTGCATGGGTAATCAAGACAAGCTCCCAGAATCAATGATATTTAGCTCATTCCTCAAATAGAAGAATCTTGCTTCATCAAGTGGCTTTGTAAAAATATCCGCCAGTTGGTTCTTCGTGCTCACAAAAGATAGATCAATATCACCTCGAGCAACATGGTCACGAATAAAATGATTCCGAATCTCAATATGCTTCGTCCTTGTGTGCTGAACTGGATTGTACGCAATTTTGATAGCACTTTCATTATCACATAAAGAGGCACTTTGTCACAAATGACACCGTATTCCTTTAAAGTTTGCCTCATCCACAATAATAGAGTACAAGCGCTGGCAGCAGCAACATATTCAGCTTCGGCGGTGGAGAGAGATATACAACTCTGCTTTTTGGAGGACCAACATACAAGAGATCTTCCCAAGAATTGACAAGGTCCAGAAGTTGACTTTCGATCATCCTTATCACCAGCCCAATCTGAGTCAGTATAACCACATAAAGAGAAATTGGAGCCCTTGGGATACCAGAGACCAAAGTTGGGGGAATGAACTAAATATCGAAAGATCCTCTTGACCGCCACTAAGTGGCTTTCTTTAGGAGCTACTTGATACCTTGCACACACTCCCACACTCAACACAATATCGGGTCTAGATGCGCAGAGGTAAAGAAGAGAGCCGATCATGGACCGGTATACCTTTTGGTCCACATCTTTACCATGAGGGTTGAGTTCGAGATGACACTTTGTTTGCATCGGAGTAGCGACACCATTTAGATCCGTCATCTTGAATCTCTTGAGCATGTCTTGGATGTACTTTGCTTGATTAATAAAGGTTCCTTCTCTTAGTTGCTTGATCTCGAATCCAAGAAAGAACCGTAATTCCCCCATCATAGACATCTCAAACCTGTCAGTCATAAGCTTTGAAAATTCATCGTTAAAAGCTTTGTTAGTAGAACCAAAAATAATATCGTCTACATATAGTTGGCATATGAAGAGCTCCCCCTTAACCTTCTTAGTAAAAAGAGTGGGGTCGATTTGCCGAACTTCGAAGCCACGATCTAACAAAAGCTCTTTAAGGTGCTCATACCACACACGTGGGGCTTGTTTAAGGCCATAGAGTGCCTTATCGAGTTTGTAGACATGGTTCGGGAAGTTAGGATCCTCAAACCCTGGGGGTTGCTTTATGTATACCAAATCATGTAGAGGACCGTTAAGGAAGGCACTCTTTATGTCCATTTGCTGCAACTTAAAATTGTTATGAGCAGCAAAAGCTAGTAGGATACGGATGGACTCAAGACGAGCCACAGGAGCATAGGTCTCGCCGAAGTCGATGCCCTCAACTGGGGAGTAACCTTGTGCCACAAGTCTTGCCTTGTTCCTCAAAACAATGCCATTCTCATCTTGCTTGTTCTTGAAAATCCACTTGGTGTCGATAACATTGCGGCACTCTTTGGGTTTCTCCACTAGTTTCCAGACTTTGTTGCGCTCGAAATTGTTTAATTCTTCATGCATAGCAACAACCCAGTCTGGGTCTTCAAGAGCTTCAAAGACCTTCTTAGGTTCCACCATGGAGATATGAGCTTGATGCTCACCAAAACTGGCCAATTCTCTTCTAGTAGACACCCTTCGTCGAAGATCACCAACAACCTTGTCGAGATTGTGACCCCTCAACTCAAGGTTACGGTCAGCCCGAGCCTTGCGACGAAGTTCAATAAGTTTGATCCGGCCCTATGCGTAGTCCGGATTATCCGGCCTAGGGAAGAAGAACCGCCCCAGTTTGGATTTTCCGGGAGAAAATCCGACTAGACACAGAGCGACGCGCCGTGGCTCCTTTTGCACGAAAACTGGGGGCCGGATTATCCGGCCCTTGCGAAACCCGGATTATCCGGCCTGGGGAAGAAAAACCGCCCCAGTTCGGATTTTCCGAAAGAAAATCCGACTGGACACAGAGCGACGCGCCTTGGCTTCCTTGAGAGATGAGGTAGGCCGGATTATCCGGCCCTTGGAGGGGCGGATTATCCGGCCCCTCCTCAAAACTTCCTGCACACTTAGCACAAATGAAAAGTCTCCATAGTATTGTTATCTAACACGCAAAACATAGGAAAACATGAAATGTTCTTTCAGACGTGCTCGAGTTCCTCGCTACCTCGACCCATGCAATCCTCGTCCGTCAAACAGAAGGCCAACCTGATGGTAACTCAGGTTATAGTTTGCCCAGTCATAATTTTGGCAAGTTAGTGGTACGAACGTAAAAATTCCATCAAAATTTTCAAACATAGTGGCATTTCTCCAATTGACCAATTCTCAGTGACATGGTCATAATTTTGGCGTGAACTAGAAAATAAACTACTTTTACTACTAGGTATAAACATAGATGGAGCGGCTCAGGTTCTTTGGGACCTCTCCATGGATCCATTGTGAACTTCTAGGAAATAAAATAATTGATATTTATGAATGTATCTCACCAACCATGCTGCAGATAGATAATGCCACCTCTTCCCTATTTGTATTTCTATGTGCGTGTTAACTCGTCGCAGCAAGAAATTCCCCCTCATCTCATTATTCTTCTCTTGCCGGCTCCAACCATGATAAAGTCTAGTTTGTGGGTGAGTGAGTTTCATCACCATGTCCTACACCAACACTTAGCCACAGTAATAGATGAAAGAAAAAGGAAAGAAAGCTAGCTTAGATTGAGAATAGAAGACACCGGGAATGAAATATTTTGCATAAGGAAGAGGGTTGGTACCTGACTATCAGAAGTTCCGGCGAACAATCATTCTTTTTGGTCGGTCAACAAACATTGTGGTTCCTTGAAGAATAAAGATTGTACACGGGTGGATGGTACATGAAATAGTTTGATATCCGTGCACCTTTAGAGCGGATACTAGGGTTAAATTCCTCTTCGTTAGCCTTATTCCCGTCCCAGCCTTGGATTTTGCCTCGCTAGCTCGATCAATTGCTCCGTGCGCTCAACCATTTTTTCCCACGTGTGAATTTAAGAGACATCAGATGCTAGAGATCATTGCTAGTTTCCCAGCTGAAACCACAGCGAGAGAATCTTGTCATAACAAAATCGTTAAGTCAGTTGAATAAAAAGAAGTTAATTTGGTGAAACAATATGTTGTTACAAAAAAAATCATTACTTGAACACGCTAGCTGAATCCAACACATTATTTGACCAGATACAAACACATCATGCTTACCTAACCCCAATTTCATACCTTGAGCCACGTAAGTAGACTAACATCGATGTGAACTACTGCTACAAAATCTCCATGACATGATTTGTGATAAGAGACAAATCTTATGTAACATCAAAGGATTATAGGCTAGAAACGGAGAGTAAACAGATGTGTTTATTGCCTTCATGCATAGAAAACCTAGAGAATTTTCGTGCAAACTAAATAGCTAGAGGGTTCGGAGTCTCTCTCACTTAGATGGATTAGTGTTTCATTGATCTAAGATGAGATCTACAAACTTTGACATGACCTCTAGGTATTCTTTTGTTTTGGGGAGAACAATTCAATTGTGTATTTGTAATTCAAATTTTAATTGAATTGAAATGATTTTGGATTCACAAAAAGAATTCAAAAATATTGAATTACTTAAAAGAAATGAAATTTAATTACTAAGTAATCTAATATGATACTAGAATAAAGATATAATATACAACAATGAATACAATAATATCTTTATTACATACATAATACAACAATACATTTTATTTAAAATGTTTTTACATTATCCAAAAAAAAGAACTACAACAACTGAAAATAGAAAATCCTATACTAAAACTTAACTATTTGTTTATCTTCTAATCTTTATCCCTTAGTGTTCTTGATCCTTGCAAAAGTAAAATACACACAAAATGGAATAGTGGAAGGTTGTTAGTGGCTTATCAGTAAATGTGCCTCAGTCTAGTGCATCACATCCATGTGGGGAAAGTTTCACCTTGGGTAGAAATAGTAAATAAATCAAATTATACTTGGCAACACCGAAAGTAAATCCCAACTCAAGATAATTCCAAATTCAGCCGAGCACATCCACAAAATACTAACTTACAAGCTAGGAAAATAACTTTCCAGTGAGACAGGGAACTAGCAGCAGACAGGAAGCTCACACATCTGCATGCAACTGTGTGCTATCAACACATCATGAGTAGTACCATGAAGAAAATAGAGCACCAATAGTGGCACTAACCAGTTCTCATTACTTCACACCACCACTTCATTTCCACACACCATCTTATCCATTTCCACCACACACCAAGAACACCACCAGGTCGTCCACACAAACCAAATAAACCATAGAAATCATGGTCACCTAACCCAAAACCAGTCCAGCAGCATGGTATCAAGATCAGGAGGGCAAGAAAGAATAAGTCAGGAGCACAAGAAGGAGGACCTATAGTTGAATTAGTAGAAAGATAAGGATAAGGCCATGAGCACAAGTTGTAGCAGATCAAGATCAACTACATGCATATCCAGATCCATCTACCAAATTAATATGACGTAGAAGGTTAGGTCCTAAGTTCTCACAGAACAGGTGTTCTTCCCAGCATATATCCTTATTTTTAAGAAAAATAATTCTTAGGAGGAGTGTTTCCCTCAGATTTGCATAAATGATCTATGTAAGCTCATGACAGGGAATTTAAGGCACATATAAGTATATGTTCTTATTATAAGTTTGCACAGTCTATGCATCACTGGCACGGGAAAATTAGCAGATCATGCTACTATGGGTTTTTACTATGTACACTCGAGTGAGGCACGACGGTAGCAAATCCTAAACAATATAAGCCACTAATATTTACTCTAGCAACATCAACAACCAATGATTATATATCATCTACAAGCCATCACAAGAAATTTTCAATCATTTTCGTAGAGTGGTTGTCTAGGAACCATTTATTAATTGCAGTCAATAGTACTGAGTCATGTTTAGAAATCATAATCCCAAATATCATAAGCTTATGCAGCATAGGCAGGACCAAGTAATCAACCACATATCTCTTCTTACCAGTAAATAATCTAGAATGAAGAGTTGTCGAAAGATTGGATATAATCACTTCCGAAGGGTCTTCCAAGTTCAAAAACTTGAGTTCTCGTGTATCAGAACTATCAAAGATTTTATGGCCTCTAGCCATTTGAACGAGTTAGGGCCCATCATCGCATCTTTGCATGTAGTCATTTCATCATTGTCAACACAATAACGCTTTGTTTTGAAAATCAAAGTATTTGATTTTTAGCACACTATTCAATAGGAACTCAAATCTCCGAGATCACAACATTTGTAGTCACAGGAGCCATGATCATTGTTGTCGCCTCTGGGACACTCTCCACCACTTCGCTACTTAGCCAATGTTTCTTAGGTTCATCAACCTATTCAAAGTCCTATTGTCTTCCCACTTAACTTCTCGGAAAAATTCCTTCTCAAGAAACTTGAAGTTCTAAGTGACAAGAACTTTTTTCTTTGGTCCTATGGAGGAATAACCAATGGTTTATTTAGGATAACCAACGAAGACGTGGTTATCTGACTTTTGTTGTAAACACTAGCATACCAAAAATTTAAGCAAAGACAACTCGGGCTTTATCCCAAACCATAACTTATATGATATCTTTTCAAAGAATCATGATGGTGCTCTTTCCAGCGTAAACGCAATAGTCTCTAAAAATTTAATCCACAAAACTTAATCTTAGTTTTACAAATGTGACATTTGATATTACCATGTCAAACAAGGTTTGACTACATCTCTCGGACATTCCTTACTCATATGGTATTTTGATAAACCAAAATATATGGAACGATTCCTCAAATCTTAGGTGTTTTGTAAAATTTATAACTCAAATATTTTCCTTTATGATCCAAACATAAATTCTTTATTTTAGTGTCACAATGATTTTCCACTTCATCTTGAAAGTCTTTGAACATTTCTCAAATATTTCATACTATTTTATTATTAAGTAAATATACACATAGTTTTCCTTTATGATCAAATCATAAATTCTTTATTTTATTATTACAATGATTTTCTACTTCATCTCGAAAGTCTTTGAACTTCCTCCTTGAAAGTTGAAAGATCCACCGCACATGGCCACACATAATGGACTACATACATCGACATCTAGAGTGTTTAATGAGTTAGTCGTTCATTCTTCTAAGTTTTAACTATATCTAGGAAAGTCTGATGAGCGTCATTATGTCAAAATCAAAGACTCCAAAAATCCATCAACATGGTGTTTCTTCATGTTTTCTTTCTAATATAATTTAAAACGGCAATGTAACTCAAAAGTGATCTTTTAATCATTTGTCTTGCGACATTTTAGAATTAGTGTTATGAATGTGATTTCTCCAACTAGGCTTGTAAGTGCTCATCCATCTTATATGAAAACGGTAACTATTTGAATAACCATTGTTCTCATACTACTAGAACAAAATAACAACTATTAAAACAAATCATGAAGGCTAGGTCTGAGGTCAAATGGAAACACAACAACACTTTATTTGTTTTTGATGAACATCATCCAATATTCTCGTTTTAGTTATTTAGGCCATTGTAGTTCAGGAATTGTATTGTTCTGTATGACACTTCACACCAATCAATAGGATATCCAATAACCAAGAACCACATTGTTTAACAAGCAAAGAATACACCCACAACATGTATATCATGTATATCATTGTTTAACAAGCAAATAATACACCCACAATATGTATATCATTGTTTAACAAGCAAAGAATACACCCACAACATCTATATCATTCTCTAGGCTTTTCTTTTCTGCCAAACATTTTCTACATTCTCTTTCAGCATTTCCTTTCTTTTTATAAGAATTTATCAACATTAACAGTGGTTCGATACACATGACACATAGTCCAAAGTATTTTAGTCAAATGCTAATACCCATGGACTGGCAGTTTGAAGTGGATCACCATGATCAAATGTTTGGCGTTCTTTCAAAAATCCATTCTTTAGTAATCTTTTTGTGTAGTAAATATTTTGCCTACATCTTTTATTCATCATATCATGATAACTTTCGTGATCAAGCTACTATATCCTATAAGGTGAATTTTGATTACAATGTTAGTTCCCAAAACCTTTTGGGTGATTAGGATGCCGAGCATCTTGAACCTTCGCAAATTCTCATACAATATGAGAACATGCAACTTACTAATGTTATACTCTATCACATTGCAACCAAAACATTTTTTCAGAATATCATTCACACATGATTGGTTTTGTAATGATGACCTTGATACTAAAACAACTTTTAAATATCAAGGATCATGGAGACAAGTATGATATTTAGATATTAACGCTAGAACTATTACTCTTCATTTGATTCTACTTATTAAATTTAATGAAGTAAGTGAAATTTGCTAAAAGTTTTGCAATAGAACTTTTAAACTTTAGATTGACATTCAAAACAATACGATACCAGTTCGTAAAGTAAATATCCATAATTCTATAGTTATATTATATCAACTAAAATTAAGCGCAAGGTAGTAAAAGAATTCTTGTGACTACGACAAACTATGAAAAATCACTTTGATTTAGTTTATGATAAATTAAGTTAAAGCTAATTCAATATTACTAGATGAACTCATATTTAAAAATAACATCCCTCGAGTCATTTTGGGTGATTACATGAACTAAATTCACTACACCAAAACCTATCATCACGTAAGTTGGTGCAGCTGTAAAAGCGAGCACCGACATGATCATCATATCAACCATATGACTCGTGATTTACCTTTCGGTATGTGTTCCAAGTCCATGTTTGTACATGCTAGTCTCGCGAAATAGAACCTTAGTATCTATGTGTGTAAATCTGGCTTACACCCATTGTATGCGAACGTAGAGTCGGTCACACTCGATTATCACATGGTGTCTTGAAACTAGAACTTTCTTAACGGTGCATACAAAGGAAGAACATATTTTTCTCTAGATATGACAAATGAAGGACCATCTTATAATGCTACGGAATGCTATCTAAGGAATATAAGACGCATATGAACATCACATGCAAAAAGTGATATGATATGCTTCTTGTACATGATCTCCATTTTATGCATCATGGTATGATCTCCATCATTCCATTGATGTAGAGCCAAGGTATATGGCTCTGCCACCTTGGTTTGCTATAATTTTCGAAGAGGATCATACCATACTTAACATTTATTATATCATAACACATGCCTAGCAAAACAAATTTAGATGCTTCTAATTTATCTATGCATATTTTACGTGGCTTGGGGCTTTCGAAGAGAGAACCTTTCTTAAGGGGGCCCAGACCACCACCGCATCTCATTGCCATTGACCGTCGGTCGACAAGGTCCTCCAGCCGCTGCTAGCCACGACACCACCGTCTACACCGGCTAGGTGCACGCGCCGCCTCCAGCACAAGATCACGCCCCACGCCGAGTCGCAGTTGAGGTAGTTGCCGCCGACGCCACGCCAGCAGATCTTTGCCTAGTGACACCCTAGGCGGCGGTGGCGGGCGGGGAAGGTTAAGGAAGGCGAGGTCAAGGCAGGGAGGTAAGGTGACCGCCTGGCGTGGTGCGGCGCTTTCGCTCGGGTGCAGGAGGTCTGGACCAGATGTGGGAAGCATCGACGCCGGTGTAGTTTACGACACATCGCAATGGCACATCACAATGACTAGATCCTTGAAGGGATGACATTTAAACCTACTCGGTCAATCCATCATAGAATATCTCCCCCTGGCAACTGCATATTCAAGTAGGAACATCATCTCGAGAATCATTGTTATCTCTATGAATTCTTTAAGAACTTTGTAACCATGAAGAATTAGAAAGAGCAACATTTGTGCACTAACATGAATGTGAGTTCTCGTGCCCGGCGACAAAATCTCGCTAATGCCACATGATCATCTATGCCTATTGCAATTGCGTGATCAATATTCACTGGGCAGTTTTCAAACAACTATGTTTCTTCGAATTAATTATGTGATTAACTGGTGCTTAGAAAACAGGGATGCCATTAGGTTCTTGCACTATTCAGGAGGATGGCACGGGACGAAATCAAATAAATGGTATACATACAAAATATTCCTAGAAATTTGATTGTTTGTTTTAAAACACATAGGATAGTTACTTAGTCCGTCCATTGTACACGATAACACACGCTGAAACAAATAGGATAGTTACTTAGCCTTGTACTTTTTTAAATTTCATTGCAATCCAAAATTAGTCGACCTTAAAAGAACTAAAATGAGGTGGCTAGTTGAATTTGAAATGATGAGGATAATGTAGGACCAAGTGTGAAAAAAAGAAAACATCACAGACACCTGAGACAGTTTACTATTCATCTTGATCTGCTAGTGTAAAAAAGCATATAATGAAAATTATCTCAAGATAATTATTCACATCCAAACGTACAAATATTGATCAAATGTGTTATCTCGGTCATTGTGTTGTACAATTTTAGGTTAACAAGGAATGATGCAAGAGAGACGAAGAAGTGAGGTGATCTGTAGACGGTAGTGATGGGAACTGCCTCTGCAATGGATGATTGGCGCAATATTCAGAATACCAGAGTGCTACCATCCCTAAATCTACATAGCGCAGGCTCAAACAGAGTGTAGGTTAGGTATAAATAAATCCTGATAGATTCTACCGTGGAGCTGAATGCATTGGAGGGAATGGCGTGGTTATCCGACACCACCATGCTGACTTCATTAGTGGAACAATATATTATTTCCCCACGTGGTTGATGCTTAGTGTGCTGAGCTTCTAGTGTGCCGTGGAGATCTCTATGTTTCTTTGGATGGTAATTTGGCGAAGGTGATAGTGCAGTCGGATAGTAGAGTGGCTACCAAACCTAACAGGGACGAGCAGGATCGATCTATTCACAGTCCGTTGGTGGAGGAAATAAAGTCCCTTCTTCATCAGGATCGATATTTTGTTAGCATGACAAAAAATTAACTTGTAATGTGTGGAATGGTGCTGTGCACCGGATTGTATTAGGAGCCAACTCGTTCACGACTCTGATATGAATTAATAAATCACATCGATTTTTCTAAAAAAAAAAGGGGTGTGGCGTAATCTGTTGTCTGGACGAGTCCCATTGCGATTCCCTTGGATGTGTGGAGCGGCCCTACCACCGTGCAGTCGCTAATATTTGCACTGTGTGTGTGTGTGGACTTGCGATAACATTGCATGGAATTGTTAATTCCAAAGATTGAGCTCCTAGAGGGATATCTTCATTGCATCGAGAATAGAACGTGGCTGCTTTTGGTAGATTTCCCCATGCTTCCTAATCCTTCAAGACGTTGTCCTTTTGGTTTTCTAGTTAATGGGGTTTGCTTACATGGGTTCTCCTAGCCAGCTACTTTGCTCAAATCTAAAGGAACGAGCTCTGAGATGTCTAATGTCAAACTTTGATGAATAGGAAAGAATAGACTTTGTTTCCAACATGGTCAGGCGAAGAAATATGGGTGTAATATATATTGGTGCGGAAAACAGCATCAGTGTATATCTATAATACCATGAAAGGGAAACCATGTCATATATCTATAATACCGTGGGGAAAACAGCAGTATAGGGGTGTAATATACTGCTTGCTTCAGCAATTAATTGACCAATTTATTCTGTGCTTTGGGAGGTCAGGGTTATGAAGATGCCGCGGTCTTGGTAGCAAAGTTTATTTTGAGTGTTGTTGAGGCGATCGGTGTATCATGATAGTCAGAAATGGTATTTTTAGGCCAGTTTTCCGCTAATTCATGGTCAATTCGCTCTTTCATTTGTTAAAAAAAATTGAGGTAATATTGCACTTAAAAAATAACTCACAAATTTATGCAACCAGCTATTAATAATTCATAGATCCCTTTTTCTTGATTCTGGCACGACTAAGGGCACGTACAATGGTAGAGAAGGCGAGCCTTCTCTTAGCACTCCACGTTATCTAGAGAAGGCAAAAAATAATTAGTGCAATGTGTTGTCTCTTATTATCAACCCTAGCAATTACTAGGAATTAATTACATTTTAGTATAAAGTTGTGTTGATAAGGGAAGGCATATGCTACATGGGAGAAAATAAGCTTCTCTTATTTTATAAGGGATCAACCCTTATCTAAGAGAAGACAACCTTCATTTTCTTTATTTTCTCTACTCCAACTAAGCAAATATCCGGCGTGGCAATCAAAGAGAAGGTTGACATCACGCCGTTGCACATGCCCTAAGTAGCTTTTAGTTGTCTCTCACTAGTCAATACTCCCTCCGTCCAAAAATAGAAGCGGCCTCAATTAGTGATAAGTTAACATTTACAATATCGAATCAAGTTTACATACAAATATATGAACATTTACAATATTGAATCAATATAAATAGATTCAACAAAAAAATATTTTGTTAATGTGTCCATTCAATATTATAGATGAATATTTGTTTCCTAAATATTTGATCAAAGTTAGTAAGATTTGATTTTTAACTCATCCTTATGATGCATTGTATTTTGGAACCGAGGGGGTACTTACCTCCTTTAATACCATAAATGAAGGAATGACACTTAATTTATTGAATCAAGCTTTGTAGCACAACATTGGAGACAGTAATTACTTACGAGGACTTGGTTTGTAACAATATATTTAAAATCTTCTAGAGAATAATACTCTCAGCTAGAATATCGTGCAAGGTTGACGACTATATATATGTACCAACAGTCCACCATTGATACCGTGTGTTCAGTTCATCTCTGACGAGTGATTTTAGTACATCTCTCTCCTACACTAGCTACATGTTAGGCGAAATGATGCAAGGGAAAGAAGAGGGGCAAACTCGAGTTAGCTCGAGAATAAAAGATATCGGGATTTGGATGCCTACTATGTATGGAATTCTGAGTAATACACGTCGTTTTGCTGGTACCCTGATGACAGGAGTCCTAGCTTTTGTAGTGCCATTAACAGTAAGATGTCCGAAACCATGTTGTACAGTAACCATCTAGGACACGTACGTTATATGGGTACGAAATAGTTCCTCTGCTCCTTATCGTTGTAACTTCACATTCAACTTTGATATGCGACATCTATTTTGTATTTGTGATTCTACTTTCTTCTATGTGAACCATTTTTATGAATTATATAAAGGAGTAGTAAAATGCGCAAATTATGGCCACAGCCAATGAAAGAGAGCGAGACAGCTACTTGCTTGCGCGCTGTTCAACCTGCACCTGCATCTATGCCAGCTACAAGGTGGTCGTCAAGGGGGATTAGCCCTCGGCCTCCACAGTTATCGCAAAAATCTGCATACTCCTTAAAGGGACTTGGAAGAATACTTGATACCAGCCATATCCTGATTGATCAGATCCACCATGTCGTTCAGCAGCCTGGCACAAGGTAGCTGTCTGGTCAAATATTTCCTTTGAAGTAAACACAAGTAGATCGTAACACGCGCGTATGGTAGACCACTCGAGTTCTGCCGCGTAACTTAAGTCATGCCTTGGTACTCAACAGTTGCCATGATCCTTGATGCGTACTACAACAGAAGAGGTGACCTAAGCTCAAAGGTAATCGTGTGGCCGAAGTGCAGCCTGATGAAGTTCCAGCATGCGCAGATCAAATCGGTTTATGATGCCATCTCATTGCCTTTATCGTGGCCGTGGTGCCATACAGGTGGCAGAGCATCGTTACTAGGCATCTTCTTCATCAACTCGTGTTGCGGCAAGCATGTCTCCCCAATTGGTTTCGTCCATGGTGATGCCATGTTCGATTCCTCATCTAAGTTGCATTATTTGGGAAGGACCACATTTCATTTGAAATTATCCCTTTGGGTCCTTATTGCAAAATGCCTGGAATAACAAGTTGAAATATTCCTTTGTATTTTGGTCATTGTGCTTGCTCTGCTGTTGAACGTTATATTATACTAGTAAGGTGCGCATGTATTGCTCCAATGACCGTGTTAACCATGACCGTCTTCTTTGACAACCATAGTATCACCTTCGTCTCCTTTCCCAATGTTGTGGATCGCCTCCACCCGCACTTCACATTAAGATAATGTATTTCCTTCGTCAATCCACCTATTTTTTTGCCTCTAATGCCCATTACATTGCCGACTGCGGCTCATTATTCTTTCCACAGTGTCAATGCAGACATGTTTGATTTGATGTAATGTGCTACCGTAGCACGGGCTCTGTGCTCGTGTTATATAACACATACTCTCTCTCAATTAATCCTACCAATAATTTTTAGATCTACGTGACTTATTTAGCGAGCTACAACACTGCATCAAAAAGGAGTATAAGTAGTATCATAGTTTCGACATCATGCCATCACCGACGGCACAAATATTTATTAAGAAATTAATTACGAAGAATCATTGCATGGTGAAGCATATCAATGTAAATTAAATGTTCCAACCACTATAGTCCCAAACTTGGTGGCACCAGGTACAAGTTACCTCTCCAAACCGTGCACCTGGGGCTCCGTATGCTAGATACAAAATCAATGTGTATCCATAGGAATAAATTGGTGTGTACAGCAGGCCAAGTATTTTTCCCATATCCTTCGTCCACACAGACTGATGATTTTAGGTGGGCACTTAGTAGTTTCTCGTGGATATATAACGTTGCATCCCCTATACATCAGATAGAATCCAGATTTGCAACTAGAAAATAGGTCGTGAACATGAAAAAAACAGAGCTAGGAATCGCATGGGAGTTATGAGACAAGAAGAATCGGTTGAAAATACGAAACGTTTGAGTATAGGAGACGTCTATACTATGATCGATGTTGATCACCACACCAATTAGCTTTCCACATTCGCAACGAGCACGTTGTTCTTCGATGGATCCTCGCGTACGAGGAAACGACTAGCACCATTTTAGACGGCTGTGCCAGAGGGACCAGTGGATGAATTTCTATCACCGATTCACTAAGTAGGTCTTTTCATGTTGGGTTAGCTTTGTTCAAATGGCACATTGGTCTTTTAGGCAGGAAGTTAGGCAGGTAACCCCTTTTAGAAAAGAAAACTTGGATAATTGATGAACAAGTTGTGGGGATGGTTTTACATGCTGACACTAGTACAAATCCAGCCTATTAGGACCCCTATCGCATACAAATATCTCTTTTCTTGTGTCGTGCGGTAAATCACCGTCGCCACAAAATTTTGATGTCTGACCGCGGTCCAGACATTCTTCTTCACGCGGACATCGCACATAGAAAGTTTTACCATAACAAATACATCGCACACATTCTACTTTTAATAAGCCGTATGAGCAGTTGTCCTTTATCGCACATGTTTCCGGAAATTGTAATATTGTGTGCTATAGTGCAAACGATTCATGATAATTTGCTCGTGTGCTTTCCTTAGGTATTTCCAGACAATTTATTTCATCCAATATGTGTGTGTTGTCTTCCTGCTTCTTTTTCTTGTCTCCGCTTCATTTTCCAGCTGCTTATCCGCCTTCCCGCCACCACCACTCATCTCTAAATGAAGTGAGCTCCGCCTATGGCTCGTACCTACAAAGAAAGCTCGAAAAGACACCTGGAACAAATGATCACCGTCACAAATTTGAGACGGCTCAGAAAGCATTGGCACAACAGAGAGTGCGAATGGAGATGGAACTAATGGCAGGATTAGTCATGTGACTCTCATCGGGTGGTTATCCTACACTCTAGGAGTGCATCCATTATCTTCCAGCGGCTCCAACTACTACATTTAGTTAATTCCTGTAACATTTTTTATATGTTGATCAATTATAGTATATGCACTGAATGTTGAAATAAAATATTCGTGGAAGTAGCTGACTCCGTGAGTAAATCCATGGACTAGATAACTACGGTGCTCGGTATGGTTGGAAGTTCAGATCTAATGCAGGATGAAGCAACAAAAATATTTAAATTATAACAGAAATTGATCATGGTAAAATAAATATACTACGCTCCTGAGGTGGAACATGATAAGGGAATTTTGAAATCTCGTGATACTATCTTACACGTGTTCCAAGGGGGCTTCCGTCTCCAATTCTCCCCTTAGTCTTAGATTCGAAGTCAAAGCCTCGTTCATTCTTCATGTCGACTGACTCGACGACAGCTAAATAAGCCTTGCATATAGTCGCAATGTAGATGTGAAACAAATTTACCTTGACACAACATACACGTTTTGTTTAAAGAATTATATAAAGGTGATGATGGTTTGTGGTGGATCTACATTGCAACTAGAACCATTTGCGGAGTCATCATTTCATCTAGCTAGTTGGTGTTATAAGTAAGCAAGTAAACTGTAGAAGGTGTCAATTGATTCACATGCAGGAAGGCACCACCCGTTCAGGTCCACACGTGGGCTTCTCTCTCTCTCTCTCTCTCTCTCTCTCTCTCTCGTTGTTTTCATTATCATTGTTAAATATATCAATTATCCCATGCATATTGCTCTAACTTTACCAAATATATGGGTCGGAGAGATATTCAAAGCTAGGTTCATCAGGCTTGACGTAAATAATACTGTTCCACTAAGCGTGAATATTATGTTGTTTGTAGCATGTGCATATATGTACTACCCGGTCATTACCCAAGCAGTACGAACGAGATGTAATAGTTGGAAACATTTTCCCACCATATCAAGCAAAGATGCAAATAAATAAAACAGGTGAGCTTCTGATGTCGAGGGAAATGGAAGGAACGTAATTACATGTGAAAATGCATTATGGAATATGCGGTATCGGAAACAAGATTATCCTTTATATGGTTCTATTAACATCTCGTATTATTCAAAGAAATCAGATTTTAGTGAGATATTGTCATCCGGCAAATTGACGGGTCGTTCCTGCATGATGAGCTGAGGCACAATAACTCCATGAACAGCGGAAGATAAGTGGTTCTTAGCGACGATGCACCACCATTATCGTCAGCTGATAAGCCACCAACACTAACTGACCAGGCGAGTACCTGATCATGTTTATGCTAACTAGGGTTGTGATTAATTTAGTAAATAATGGGAACTGTTGTTGTTTGCATCACATGTAGACAATCAAGACAGGCCACTAGGCTATATGTTCCTCATTTAATTTCTGTAGTGATTTTATCGTGGGTCTATTCACGCTTAAGTATTTTTGTGTTGCTCTACCTTAACCACACAAATAGTTCCGTGAGATATAGTCAAGCTGGTTACTTGTTTTCTGTCCTAAATCATGTGCTCAACATAAGAAGATATTGCAACTATTTGAAGGATTACAAATGGATGTTTATGCTTCATTGCAAATGGGGGTGAAATTGAGCAAACCTTGATCTTTTTATTCCCATAATGTTTTGTTTCTTCGAGATAAAACGCAAGCTTATGTTATGCTCATGATGACCAACACTACTATATGCAAACTTGTGATATTACAATTGTGATGCATCAGTGTTATGTATAACTAAGAACATATATACTGGAGCTCTTCTGATTCTTCATATCTTTGCGGGTTCTGATGCATCAAATGTAATTCCTCACTGTCTTAGTTAAGATGAGTAAGGTGTATTTTATTTTATTATGATGAGTCTTTGATCAATGATTGCTCGATGGATATGTGGTTATATAACATGAAATTTGCAATTTTTGGCGTCGCCCCCTCCTGGCGACTGAGGGGGCCAAACCCTAACCCCGCCGCCACCTCCTTCCCCTCCATCCTTCTCCCTCCTCATCGCCCCCGGCCTAAGTGCGCGGCGCCGGTGATGGGGGCGGCGGGGATCTAGCGTCCCGGCCCCAGCTAGGCGGTAGGAAGGAGAACGCCGACGCTGGACGGGCCCCCCCTCGCCATAGACGTCTTCGCGGCTCCAGCCGACGGTGGCTTCGTGGGAGCTTGGATCTGGAGACGGCGGCCTCTACCGGCGTGGAGCGGGTGGCGATCTGGTGGAGGAGGTGCCGGCGATGGGATTCCGTTTGGAAGACCTAGATCGGCTCTCTATCACTAATTGCCTGCTCGATCCGTTCTCTAGGAACCGGTCGGCGGTGTGGGGATTGCTGCGTCGGATCTAATAAAGGAGGTGGTCCTTTGGTTTCTTCGCACGAAGACAAAGATCCGCTTGATGTCTGCCCTTGTTGATCTGGTCTAGAGAGGCGGGTTCCGGAAGGCTCTGCCGGCGAACTCCCATGGGCGTATCATGCCTGGAGATTGCTGGATCGGAAGGTATTCGGTCGTGCGCACCTTGTTTTTTTAGCCGTTTGGTTTCAGCGGGAGCATTGCGAAGCTCTGTTGTTTGTTCCCACCAAGTGCCATTCTTTGAGCCATGGTGAAGTCAGATGCGGAGAATATCAGGAAAGCGGAAATATGAGGGTAGCGATGGTGATTTTAGTTCTTGTGACGACGGAGAACTGGTTGCATGATCTGGGACTCGTTGTAGCGACTGCTGGTGCGGGAAGACAACACAGAGGGAGTTCCCAGTCTTACCTTGCAGGGTGAAAATCTAAGGTCTAGTCTTAACTGGTTGTGCCTGGCAATGACCTTGTTGAAGGCATTGTTTTGTGAGCGAGGACTTTCTCCAGGGTGAAAACCTATGATCTTTGATCGGGCAACGACGATGCTTGGACACTGTTTCCTTTTTGAAGGCGTTGTTATTGGAGTGGAGGACTACTAGTGTTGTTCGGATGGTGTCAGTGTCATTGCTTTGAGGATTAGTTCTTTGTAGCGTGACTTTTCTTTTTTGTAATTCTTTTTTCTTTTTTCTGGGTTGTGTGCATCCGTAGGGCTGCTAGGGCATGCGTTATTGCAGAGGTTGGGTGTAATTGGTATCCCTGTGATATTAATATATACTCTTTTCCAAAAAAACATGAAATTTGCAGAATTAAAATCATTTTCTGAAGTACTTTGTTATGATAGTGATTGTTTATCACATGTTAGATTTATATGGGCTGCGGCCCATGTAGGCCGCCCATCTAGTCTATTAAATCCTGAAATCTCAAGGCCCATCTACTATGGCAGCTTGGGAGCTCTGTGGGAGATAATTTTGTCCCACATTGCTAGTTGGGAGAGAGTTCGACCAGCTTATAAGGTGAGTTGTTTCACTCCTACTAAGTGAGTGAGAAAAGAAGGAGTCCACACACACTCCTCCTCCCCCGTCGCTTGCCTCGCCTCGCCCGCACGCGCGTCGCGTTTCGTGAATCGAGTTTGAGTTAGAAACTCGTTTAGTGGAAGACTAAATTTTTGCTTGATGCACCAGCTGTTGGGTACGTGTCAACATTCGTGTGCATGTTTGACGCGTGTCCTTGTCTTCCACCGCGTGGCGACTCGGTCGGCTCACCTCCCAGGCTATAGAGCAAGACACAGACAGATCTAGATGCATCCAGTTCTTTTCTCAGTCTCTCTCACTGTGTGTTCCTCTTGCTGCGCTGCTCTCTAGGCTTTCCCATCCCGGCGGCTGCGTGCACTGCTGTCCGGGAGAACAGGCCACCGAAACCCCGTCCGTTGAGATCCTGCACCGGGAGACGGGCGATAAGGTTTTTGGGGAGCATCTCGGCGCGACTGCTCGCCTCCGTTCGTGTGTTCTTTTTCAGCAACCGGCGACCTCATCAGCACCATGGGCGACAACAACAATGACCAAGGTGCTGCTGCGGTGACGACCTTTCCGGTCAACCTATACGTGCTATTCTTATCTTTGTATGCACTAGTTCTTACTAGATTTTCAGATCTACTAGATGTGGTTGTTTGGCTGCATGTGTTTAGATCTGCTAGTGCTTACATAATGTTGATTTCGGTAATTAATCTGATGGGGAAATTGCCTAATATTGCAACAATCCAAAAACCTTATTTATTTAGGCAATTTCCGTCATCTGCCTTTGCTGCTTCGCTGAAACCGAGCCCTTTTACGAGTGCTAATTTTAAGGGATGGCAAGGGAAAACCCTCTTGTGGCTCACTGCTATGGGCATAGAAAAAGTTGCAGATGGCACTCCCAGAGGTCCGCTTACTCTTGAGGAAGAGAGAGCGTTCAGGGAGGCCACTGTACTTTTTTGTTGGCTTTGTACTGAGTGTGCTTGGAGACAAGTTGGTTGATGCATATTTGCATCTTCGTGATGCCAAGGAACTGTCGGATGCGCTGGACGCTAAGTTCGGTGCTGCCGATGCCGGTGGTGAACTGTATGCTATGGAGCAGTTCAATGACTACAAGATGGTTGAAAACCCATCTGTAGTAGAACAGGCTCATGAGCTACAAATCATGGCAAAGGAACTCGAACTCCTCAAGTGTGTGCTTCCGGACAAGTTTGTCGCGGGATGCATTGTCGCTAAGCTTTCCCCTTCATGGAGGAACTTTGCCACTTCTTTGAAACATCAGAGGCATGAGCTCTCTGTTGAGTACCTAATTGGTTCTCTAGATGTTGAAGAGAAGGCGAGGGCAAAAGACAAACAAACTAGTGGAACCGAGGGACATTCTGCTGCCAATATGGTGCAGAAAAATGCCCACAAGTCCAAAAGAAATAACAAAGTCTTCCAGACAATCAACTTCAAGAAGAAGGGGCAGAACAAGGAAAAGAAAGAACCTTGCTGGGTGTGTGGCGAGATTGGCCATTGGGCTCATCGTTGTCCAGAGAAGAAAGGCAAGAAGGGTCAGGCTGGACAGAGTTCTAAATCTGTCAACATGGTCATTGGCAATACTGATGCAGGAACTTTAGGTTCTGGGTACGGTAATTTATTACCTACTGTTTTTTCAGTATTTCAACCCACAGAATGGTGGGTTGATACGGGTGCCAATGTTCATGTGTGTGCTGACATTTCCATGTTCACCTCTTATCAGGCTCAAGATTCCTCAGTCATGATGGGGAATGGGTTACATGCTACTGTTCTTGGTGCTGGCACGGTAGATCTGAAGTTTACTTTGGGCAAGATCGTGCAATTGAAGAACGTGCAACATGTCCCTTCTATCAAGGAGAATCTCGTTAGTGGATCCCGTCTTCTGAAAGAAGGGTTTAAGTTGGTATTTGAGTCCAATAAAGTTGTACTGTCTAAGTATGGAACCTTTGTTGTAAAAGGCTATGAATGCGAAGGCATGTTCCTTTTTCGTTGGTAGACTTCTGTGATGATGTAGTGAACCATGTCTGCACTACTAGTAATGAAACTAATGTTTGGCACTCACGACTTTGTCATATTAATTTCGGTTGTATGTCGCGGCTTGCTGGTATGAGTTTAATTCCGAAATTTACTATTGTCAAAGGCTCTAAGGGCCATGCTTGTGTGCAAGCAAAACAGCCTCGCAAGCCTCGTAAGCCTGTAGAGGAAAGAAACTTGGCACCTCTAGAGCTCATACATTCAGATCTATGTGAGATGAATGGTGTTTTGACAATTAGTGGAAAGAAATATTTCATGACTTTGATTGATGACTCTACTAGGTACTGTTATGTATATCTCTTGAAAACTAAAGATGAGTCTTTGGATTTCTTTAAAATCTATAAAGCAGAAGTTGAAAATCAACTTGAGAGAAAGATCAAAAGAATTCGGTCTGATCGTGGTGGAGAGTACTTTTCTAATGAGTTAAATTTTTTATGTTCGGAACATGGTATTATACATGAAAGGACGCCTCCCAATTCCCCTCAATCTAACGGGATTGCTGAGAGGAAAAACCGAACTCTAATAGATTTGGTTAACACTATGTTAGACACTGTCGGTTTATCCAAGGAATGGTGGGGGGAGGCTATATGGACTTCGTGGCATGTCCTAAACTGTGTTGCAACTAAGAATAAAGAGATTACTCCATTTGAAGAATGGGAAAAGAAAAGGTTGACACTCTCCTACTTACGAACCTAGGGTTGTTTGGCAAAGGTCAATGTTCCAATAAACAAGAAGCGTAAGCTTGGACCGAAAACTGTGGATTGTGTCTTTCTTGGCTATGCTTGTCACAACATTGCTTACAGATTTCTTGTGGTGAAATCTGAAATGGACGACATGAGTGTCGGTACCATTTTTGAATCAAGAGATGCTACATTCTTTGAGGATATATTTCCTATGAGAGATATGCCTAGCATATCTAATAAGGAATATGATCCAGTTTCTAAACCTAAACTCCCATGGAGACTGATGAACAATCAGATAATGAGAGTTCAGATTCGGAAGAGGATGACAATGAAGCTCCCACAAGGAGTAAGAGACAAAGGACCGCAAGGTATTTTGGTAATGATTTCAGAAGCTTTTGCATCTCCGGATGCAGACTACTGGAAGGAAGCGGTTCAAAGCGAGATGGATTCCATCTTGGCTAATGGAACGTGGGAGATATCTGAATGTCCGTATGGTTGTAAACCTGTAGGATGTAAATTGGTATTTAAAAAGAAGCTTAGGGCTGATGGTACTATTGAAAAGTACAAAGCTTGGGTTGTGGCTAAAGGCTATACCCAAAAGGAAGGTGAAGATTTCTTTGATACTTACTCACCTGTGGCTAGATTGACCACAATTCGAGTACTACTATCGTTGGCTGCCTCGCATGGTCTTCTCGTTCATCAAATGGACGTTAAGACGGCTTTCCTAAATGGAGAATTGGATGAGGAAATTTACATGGAACAGCCTGATGGTTTTGTACTAGAAGGTCAAGAGAGAAAGGTGTGTAAATTGAAGAAATCTTTGTATGGCCTCAAACAAGCTCCCAAGCAATGCCATGGTGGGGGTGAGGGAGTTGTCCTATGTATGTATGTAGATGGCATATTAATTTTTGGGACAAGTCTCAAAGTGATTAATGAGGTCAAAACCTTCTTGTCTCAATGTTTTGAGATGTAGGATCTTGGAGAAGCTGATATTATCCTAAACATCAAGCTACTGAGAGATGAGAATAATGGGATTACACTTGTGCAATCACATTATGTGGAGAAGGTGTTGAGTAGATTTGGATATGATGATTGCAAATCCTCTCCTACACCTTATGATCCTAGTGTTTTGCTTCGAAAGAATCAAAAGGCACCTAGAGATCAATTGAGATACTCTCGGATTATTGGCTCACTTATGTATTTAGCTTGCGCTACAAGGCCTGACATCTCGTTTGCTATGAGCAAACTTAGCCGGTTTGTGGCCAACCCGGGAGATGATCACTGGCATGATCTTGAGAGAGTAATGCGCTATCTAAAGGGAACCGTGAGCTATGAAATTCATTATACCGGGTATCCAAGAGTACTTGAAGGGTATAGTGATTCAAACTGGATATCAGATGCTGATGAGATAAAGGCCACAAGTGGATATATATTCACTCTTGGTGGTGGCGCTGTTTCATGGAAGTCTTGCAAGCAGACCATCTTAACAAGGTCAAGTATGGAAGTAGAACTCACAACATTAGATACTGCGACTGTCGAAGCAGAATGGCTTCGTGAACTCTTAACAGATTTGCATATGGTTGAAAAACTAATACCGGCAATCCTTATGAACTGTGACAACCAAACTATGATTGTCAAAGTGAACAGTTCTAAGGACAATAGAAGCGTTCAAGACATCTCAAGAGAAGACTGAAGTCTGTCAGAAAGCTGAGAAACTCCAGAGTTATAGCATTGGATTATGTCCAAACGGCTAAGAATCTGGCAGATCCTTTTAGGAAAGGACTATCAAGAAATTTGATAGAAAATGCATCGAGGGAGATGGGTTTGAGACCCACGTGAGTTGTCAAGGGGGTAATCCAACCTATGTGATCGGAGATCCCGTGAATTAGGTCCTGGGAAAACAAACTGAAACAACTGAGTTGAGAGAAATTTTTAATACTCCCACTCCACTACAGATGCAATTCTCTCATAGTATACTGTAAGGAAGGTTGATTATATCTTAATGTGTTCTGTTTGTCTCCTTGGGAGCAAAGACGCTATCCTACAGAGTGATCTTGAAAGAACACACCTATATGAGCTACACTGCTGGTCACAGTGTATGAGATTTGAGTGAATCTCTAGGAAGCTCATCAAAGGCCGAGGAGTATGACTTATAAGCTCCACCCGAGGGGTAGCTTATGGCAGCCAAGTACCGGTAACGGCATTGAGTGAAACTTGCTATGCAAGACTGGCAATTCAAGGCATAGTCCATTGTTCAGTTGTAGTAAGCATATCTCTTTGTCTAGGTGGAAGTTCAACTCAACAGTCTCCACTGAACTGCGGGTATATTAAACAGTGATTGGAACTGATGTGCTATATAATGTGCCTCTGAGATATGGTGGGGGATTGTTAGCTTTATATGGGCTGCGGTCCATGTAGGCAGCCCATCTAGTCTAATAAATCCTGAAATCTCAAGGCCCATCTACCATGGCAGCTTGGGAGCTCTTTGGGAGACAAAGTTTAGTCCCACATTGCTAGTTGGGAGAGAGTTGGACCAGCTTATAATGTGAGTTGTTTCACTCCCACTAAGTGAGTGAGAAGAGAAGGAGTCCACACGCACTCCTCCTCCTCCGCCGCCCGCCTCGCCCGCACGCGCGTCTCGTTTCGTGAATCGAATTCGAGTTAGAAACTCGTTTTGTGGAAGACTAAATTTTTGCTTGGTGCACCAGCTATTGGGTAGGTGTCAACATTTGTCTGCATGTTTGACGCGTAACCTTGTCTTTCACCGCGTGGCGACTCGGTCGGCTCACCTTCCAGGCTATAGAGCGAGAGACAGACAGATCTAGATGCATCCAGTTCTTTTATCCGTCTCTCTCGCTGTGTGTTCCTCTTGCTGCGCTGCTCTCTAGGCTTCCCCATCCCGGTGGCTGCGTGCACTGCTGTCCGGGAGAGCAGGCCTCCGAAACCCCGTCCGTTGAGATATTGCACCAGGAGACGGGCGATAAGGTTTTTGGGGAGCGTCTCGGCGCGACTGCTTGCCTCCGTTCGTGTGTTCTTCTTCAGCAACCGGCGATCTCATCGGCACCATGGGCGACAACAACAATGACCAAGGTGCTGCTGCGGTGACGACCTTTCCGGTCAACCTGTACGTGCTATTCTTCTTTTTGTATGCACTAGTTCTTGCTAGATTTTCAGATCTACTAGATGTGGTTGTTTGGCTGCATGTGTTTAGATCTGCTAGTGCTTACATAATGTTGATTTCAGTAATTAATCTTATGGGAAAATTGCCTAATATTCCAACATCACATAAATCAAACACAAAAAAGTAATTATTTGTGAAAGTATGTCTATGAATTAGAGTAATTTTTGAGGAGGCACCATAGGTCTATGAATTACTATTCGAGTACTAGTCAGGATCTAGCAATATTACTTCACGGTAGTTTCTGAAAGAGTATGAGTTTGGCGGAATATGATGGATATATTATTGAGCCTCATGGGCGAGTATATATAGGCGTACAAAGAATTATCTTGGAGTACGAGTCAAGTCAAGTTAGGACTATACGTAAACATATCCTAACTCTATCTAAACTACCATAATAATTGTATATACCTAATACTCTAACACTGCCCCGTAGTCGTAGCGGTAGCATCGTGAACAACTGAAACATCATGGACGGTCACACTGGAGATAAACCGAAGTAGCATCCAGTAGGCTGACATCCCCCGGCAGTCTGAGCGGGAACATCGTGGACGGTGTCGCAGCACGGTAGCTTGGACAATAGAGGAGGCTGATGATGCTCAAGCGAGGTGGTAGCCCTTGTGCCGATGTCGAGGGAGCCGAGAGCATGAGGCGGTGACATGGTCGAGGTAGCCGTGCGATGGGTCGTCGTGGTCGATGTCGTGGTCGAGGATGCCAGTGTCGATGTAGCCGCACGTGAAGCCGCATGCGCATAGCGCGCAAGGAGGATGACGGAGATGCGTCGAGGCAGTCGTTAAGGGTGTCGATGCCGAAGTCGATGCAGTCCGAGCCGTCGAGGACGAGGTGCGGCCATAGTTTTCTCAGAACTAGGCGCACGTCAGGGATGAACGCACACTCCGGTTTTGCCAGAACCGAGTATGCAAAGAAGAACTCGTCGGTGACGCGGTCGAGGGAGTCGTAGAGGGGTCGCTACCGAAGAAGACATTGTCAAAGCCGATGAAGACGAGGCGCCGATCCGAGCTTGCCAGACTCGGGAACGCGTCGGGGACGAAGGCACTCCCGGTGTTGCCAGTACCAAGCGTGCGGGGGCAAGGACCATCATGAACTTGCCGCCATGTCAGAAAGACTAGCAGAGGAAGCCTCCAGACCGGTTGCGACACGCAGAGCGGCGAAGGGAGAGATGCCGGCGCTGTCCGCGGTTGTCGGAGTAGAGTAGCAGGTGGTGTAGTCAGCGATGAGGCGATAACGCTGGCGGCGAAGTTGTAGTGGACGAAGACGTAGAAGGCGGCGAAACCAGCGGCGACCTGGGTTAGTCATGCTGGATGCCTAGAGTGGCGATGGGGTAGTCGGCGGGACCTGCGACGGCGAGAGGATGCCCTGCAGGTTACCTTGTGAAGCGCGGCGTGATGACCCACAAGTATAGGGGGTGTATCGCAGTATTTTCGATAAGTAAGAGTGCCGAACCCAACGAGGAGCAGAAGGTGCTGGCTAGTGGTATGGATCAGGAATTCTCTGCAAATACTTAGCAAACGGATTTTTAGGGGTTTTTGATAAAGCAAGTAAATAAAGTACGAGTAAACAAAAGACAATAAGAATAAATGCAGCAAGTGGCCCAATCCTTTTTGCAGCAAAGGACAAGCCGTTTGTATTACTTAAGATGACCAAACGTTCTCGAGGACACACTGGAAGACTGTCAAGTTCTTTCGTTTCATATAGTTGATTAATCTTCTTTAGCTTGCTAAGTGTTGTATGGGTGAACCTGTGCTAATGTACCGACCTTCCTAGGACTAATACATACTTGTGATTATACCCCTTGCAAACATCCGTAAGTACAAGAAAGTAATTAAGGTAGAAACCTAACCACAACTTTAAAATCTAAGACCCTTACGTCCCTTGTGCAATGGTTTCCTAACGGGGGTTCATGTTTTTGTCACTCCGGCAACCCCTATGGTTAGTAGCCAAATACACAATGTATTCCCCTAGGCCCATATAGGTGAAGTGTCATGTAGTCAATGTTCACATGACACCACTAGAAGAAGTACACCACAACATAAATATCAAACTATTGAACCTTTCTCAACACAACTCCACTACTAACAACATGACTTCTCCTATGTCCTCAAGAACAAAACGAACTACTCACAAGACATCATATGGATCATGATGAGAGATGGAATAATGATGTATAACAATCTGAACATAAACAATAATTCAACGGTTCACTCAATAGCATCAACTACAAGGAGTAATCAACATCGGGAAAGTTTCCCCTAAGAAACTATGCAAGATTCAACCCAATTGCTACAGCAATATGGAGATGGTGATGAGGGTGATGGTGGTGATGATGGTGGTGGTGATGATGATGATCCCGATGAAGTCTAGCTTGATGGTGGTGTTGATGGCGACGATCTCCCCTTTCGGGGAAGGAATTCCCCCGGCAGAATCTGTCTACCGGAGAGATCTTTCTCTCTAGGTGTTTTCTGCCCCGCAGAGGCGGCGGAATCTTTCCGTGGTCGCTCCCCCGAGTCTTAGGGTTTCGGGAGGAATATATACGCCAGAGGGGAGAGCCAGAGGTGGGCCAAGGCAGCCACACCACCTGGTGGCGCGGCCTAGGGTGGCTCGCGCCAGGGGGTGGTGTGGGCCCCCTATGGCCCATCTCCACTCCCTCTTCTGGCAGCCTTCGTCTTCTGGAAAAATAGGATTTTCCGTATATTTTCTCGGATTTTTTGATCTTCACGAATTTTGCCTCCAAACAGCACCTTCTCCATCAGAATCCTGACTGTAGCGGTCCATGCTCCAAAAGTCATCAACCATACAAAAACAGATGAAATAACATAAGTATCACCTCTTAATATGAAATGTATCAATGAATAACAGTGAATTATGACATAGAATAGTGATGCAAAATGGACGTATCAACTCCCCCCAAGCTTAGACTTCGCTTGTCCCCAAGCGAAACTGATCTCAATAAACATGACCTCAGGTTTATGGAGTGAAGAGTCGATAACGGACAAGAAGCATCACATTCATAGATACATAGATCATAACAGAAGACAACTCACTATTATATAACTTAACTTGCAATAAGTAAAGGAAACACAATAGAGATATATGAAGTAAATCATAATTGGTAATGGCAAACTTAGCTCTTGGTCGAAGAATAGTTGATAATTTGTTGGAGTTCAGAAATAACTGATTTTCAATGAGAGCTTTCAAAGTAGTAAACATCCAGATAAGAGCAATGTGCACAACAAGGAACATAAGAAACATGATTGAATAAATCATCATATGAATAAATGAAACACAACAACTCAAAATACTTGCTGAGATAGAAGGGAGTAGGTTTACTGACTCAACTAAAAAGTAAAAGAAAGGCCCTTCGCAGAGGGAAGCAGGGATTGCAAGTTTCATAAAGAGCTCCCAAAAATTATGATATTTATTAGCTTTCAGCTCTAATTGCCCCTATCATAGGCATCTTTAGGTGATTAAGGTTAAAGTGATCAAATATGAGGATATGCTACTCATGCTACTCATGCTACAAGTTGAATTATTGTTTATGTTCAGATTGTTATACATCATTATTCCATCTCTGATCATGATCCATATGATGTCTTGTGAGTAGTTCGTTTTGTTCTTGAGGACATGGGAGAAGTCATGTTGTTAGTAGTGGATTTATGTTGAGAAAGATTCAATAGTTTGATATTTAAGTTGTGGTGTACTTCTTCTAGTGGTGTCATGTGAATGTCGACTACATGACACTTCACCTATATGGGCCTAGGGGAATGCATTGTATATTTGGCTACAAATCGTAGGGGTTGCCGGAGTGACAGAAACCTGAAACCCCGTTAGGAAACCATTGCACAAGGGACGTAAGGGTCTTAGAGTTTAAAGTTGTGGTTAGGTTTCTACCTTAATTACTTTCTTGTACTTACAGATGTTTGCCAGGGGTATAATCACAAGTATGTATTAGTCCTAGGAAGGTCGGTACATTAGCACAGGTTCACCCACACAACACTTAGCAAGCTAAAGAAGATTAATCAACTATATGAAGCGAAAGCACTTGATAGTCTTCCCATGTGTCCTCGAGAACGTTTGGTCATCTCAAGTAATACAACTGGCTTGTCCTTTGCTACATAAAGGATTGGGACACTTGCTACATTTTGTCTTTTGTTTACGCGTACTTCATTTACTTGCTTTATCAAAAACCCCTAAAAATCCGTTTGCTAAGTATTTGCAGAGAATTCCTGATCCATACCACTGAAGGAAATATGCCTGAGAGGCAATAATAAAGTTGTTATTATGTATTCCTTGTATATGATAAATGTTTATTTTGCATGCTATAATTGTATTGATAGGAAACATCAATACATGTGTGTTTAATAAACAAAAAGGGTTCCTAGTCATGCCTCTCTTATAGACTAGCTTGTTGATTAACAAGATGATCAAGGTTTCCTGATCATGGACATTGGATGTTGTTAATAACAAGGTCACACCATTGATGGAATGATGTGATAAACATTCATCCGAAGTATAGCATTACGATCAAGTCATTATGTTTATATTGCTATAACATCATACGAAGTAATCTTTATCCTTAGACCATGAGATCATGTTAATTGCTAACACCGGAAGAGTATCTTGATAACATCAAACGTCACACCGTAACAGGGTTACTATAAAGATGGGTTCAGTGCTACGAAGGTGTTATGTTGAGGCTCATGGATTAAGAGTGGAATTTGTCAATCCAGATGACGGATAGATATACTCTGGGTCCTCTCGGTGATATCACATTAGGATAGCTTGCAAGCAAGTGATGTGATCACTAGAATGTTATATCACGGGAACGAGAAAAGAGTGCATGTCGGTAACGAGATCAAACTAGGTATGGAGATACCGATGATCGAATCTCGGACATGTAATATATCGAGAGACAAAGGGATTTAGTTACAAGCGTTAAAGGTTCTCACGATCACAGGAGTCATCGTTGAATGTGTAGGAGTCAGTACGGATCTCCAGGTCCCGCTGCTGATTATTGATCGGAGAAGGGTCTCGATCATGTCTGCATTATTCACAAACCGTAGGGTGGCACACTTAAGAGTTACCGGACACCATTTTGGAGCACATTTGTTTCAGACGAAAGAATTGCAAAGCGCAGGAATTGTTTCAATAGAAACCGGAAATTGTTTCTGGTGAAATTGCAGAAGGTGTTTCTGCATGTGATATTGAAATATTGCAAGGGGCTATATGTGAATGTTTGTTAATTAAAGTAATTAACAAAATTCTGAATAAATTTAATATAAAGAGTTTTATTAAATGAGAGAGCATTAAATTTGGAGAAATTTAATGCATTTAAAGTGGAGACTTTAAAAGGGAATGTGAAGAGGCATTTTAATGTGGAGGAGTTACCACCACATGAATGGGGGAGGTGAGGGGTCATCCCCCCATGCGTCGGCCATGGAGAGAGGGGGCACCCCCCCTCCTCCTATAAAAGGCCACCCATTCCCTCCTTCATCCTCACACCTCCTTGTGAAGGATCTCTCTCCCCCTCTAGAATTATTCCCCCATGGTCTCGGATTAGCGAGATACATGTTCCCGGTGGCATTTCGTCTGGAAGGAGTTGCTGCTTCTGCTGGATCGCTGGAGCGAGGAGGTGGAGGTTGTCCGGTGGCTTGAACGTGTGTGCGAGTGCGGATGCGCGGCTGAGTTGCGGCGCTCGGACTTCCTCACGATCTTGAGATCGGCAAGTGTACGACTACATCAACCACGAGTTCCTACTCGTTAACAAAGCTCGTTGTCTTCGAGGGTAAGTTCTCCATGGATGTATGTCCACCCGTTGCTCTGTACCTAGTAGATAGATCATGGCGTGTAGTTCACACCGTAGGAATTTTTTTTGTTTTCTATGTTGCGGACCCAACAGTGGTATTAGAGCCTGATCTATGCGTAGGTGCTTTGCAAGGGTAGTACACATATGTTTATATGTGGGCGATGATGATCATGTTATTGCATCTTCTATGTACTTTGGATATTGGTGGCATAGTGGGATGAAGCGGCCCGGACCAACCTTACATGTCATCGTACATGAGACTGGTTCCACGACTGACATGCAACTTGTTTTGCATAAGTGGCTGGCGGGTGTTTGTCTCTCCTACTATAGTCAATATCTGATTTACAACGAGTCGCTAATAACTTAGTTATCCTCGTTGTGGTTCATGTTCGTAGGTTAGACAGGTTCTATCTCCGAAAGCCCTAAGCCACGTAAAACTTGCAATTGATAAATTAGAGGCGTCTAGTTTAGATCGTTGCTGAGATAGTGTTTTGATATGGTATTGTTGTAAGTAGATGTATAATAGATACTCTTACAACTCACTTAACGTTTAAGTTCCATAGACCTCGGCCTTACACACAAAGGAATGATAGAGATCATACCACGATGCAAATGATAGAGATCCAATGCATGGACCATATCACCTCACTTCACACATTAGATGTTAGCATCTTATATTGCTAGTTTTGCGCGTTTGGTAGAATTATAAGATGATCCCTCATTTAGATATCAAGATAAAATGTGTTCTTCCTTAAGTATGCACCGTTTTGTGGATCGTGTTTTGAGGCATCACGTGATGATCGGGTGTTTTCAACTCTACGCTTTCATACAACGGGTGTAAGACAGTTTTACACACGCAAATACTAAGGTTCTTACTTGACGAGCCTAGCATGTACAGACATGGCCTCGGAACACGGACTAAAAGGTTAAGCATGAGTCATATAGTTTATATGATGCCCATATAGATGCTCGCCTTTGAAGCTACACCAACTCACGTGATGATCCGACTTGGTGTAGTGGATTTGGTTCATGTAATCACCAAAAGGACACGAGGGATGTCGTTTTTGAGTGGGAGTTCATTAGTAATTTGGATTAGTTGAACTCAATCTATCATAAACTTAGTCTAAATATACTTTACAAATTCTGTTGTAGATGGCACCACCTGCTTTTAATTTCAATGTGTTCATGGAGAAAGAGAAACTTGCTGCGAATGGTAGCAACTTCACCAACTGGGCTATGAATTTGAGGATTCTCCTCACTGCTACACAAAAGCAATATGTGCTAGATGCACCGCTAGGCCCCCCACCAGTTCCTGATACCCCTGACGAGGAAAAGAACGTCTATATAACTCGTCAGGAGGACCACAACTTAGTTCATTGTGGCATACTGTATGGGCTAGAGCCAGAACTTCGAAAGCGTTTCGAAAATGGAAATGCCTTTGATACCATGGGAGAATTGAAAATGATTTTCGATACCCATGCTGCCGTAGAGAGTTATAATGCTACAGAAAAGTTCTTTAGCTGCATGATGGAGGAAAACAGCTCCGTTAGTGAGCACGTACTCAAACTGTCTGGATACGCCGATAAGCTTGTGTCCTTGGGAATGACGATTCCCATTGACTTAGGCATACATTGTGTTCTCCAATCTCTGCCACCTAGCTACAAGAGCTTTGTGATGAACTATAATATGCAGGGCATGAAGAAGTCTCTTCCCGAGCTTCTGTCAATGCTTAAGACTGTAGAAGTGGAGATTAGGAAAGAACATCAAGTGTTGATGATCAATAGGACCACCGGTTTCAAGAAGGACAAGAAAAACAAGCACAAGGGAAAGAAGGGTGGCAAGTCTGTTGCCACGCCTGAAAAGAAACCCCGAGCTGGCCCTAAGTCTGACACCGAGTGCTACTATTGCAAGGGGACTGGCCATTGGAAGAATCGCCTAAGTATTTGGCGGACAAGAAGTCCAGCAAGGCAAACAAAGGTATATGTGATATACATGTTATTGATGTGTACTTGACTAGTACTCACAGTAGCACCTGGGTATTTGATACGGGATCGGTTGCTAATATATGTAACTTGGTTCAGGGGCTGCGAAACAAGCGACAACTAGCAAGGGATGAGGTCACGATGCGGGTCGGCAATGGATCAAGAGTTGATGTGATCGCCGTCGGAACGCTGCCTCTCCATATGCCATCGGGATTAGTTATAAAACTAAATAATTGTTATTTGGTGCCTGCACTGAGCATGAACATTGTATCCGGATCGTGTTTGATGCAAAGTGGTTATTCATTTAAGTCTGAAAACAATGGTTGTTCGATTTATATGAATAATATATTTTATGGTCATGCACCTATGTTGAATGGTTTATTTCTGTTGGATCTCGATAGTAGTATTACGCATATTCATAATGTTGATGCTAAAAGGATTAAACTTGATAATGATATATCTACATATATGTGGCAGGAAAATATGAGAAGTCTGAAGAGCTAGACTATAGCAATGCGCCATCACAAGATTATATCGTGGGAGATCTATTAAATATGATAACCGTGAAGAATCCCAGTATTGAACAAGGTAACGATGCCACATACCAACAATTTATTAAAAAAAGTAGCATCTGAGGTACGTGAGTTAGAGATGGAATATAAGAAACTAGATGATAACTTCTAGCTAAGCTAGATGATATTTGTGAGCCCACTAGAAAAATTAAAATAGGAGTTACTGAGATAGCTGCACTTTATGATCTTGGTGCAAGCGTTTCAACAATTTCTCAAAGTCTATTTGATAAACTAAATCTTGGGCTATTTATAAGAACTGAAATCGGACTTCATCTTGCTGGTTCAACTTATAAATAAGTTATTGGGATCAAAGAAATTATAGTTGTTGAAATTAACGAATGTCCTACATCTTATTGATCTTGTTCTAGTAGAGATTTCTGAAAATCCCATAACACCTACTACCTCCATTCCAAAATGTACGCCTTTTTTGATAGCTAAATTAGCTTGCCGTCTAGGTCATATTGGCGTTAAACGCATGAAGAAACTCCATTCTGATGGACTTTTGGAATCACTTGATTTTGAATCATTTGATACATGTGAGCCATGCCTTATGGGTAAGATGATTAGAACGCCGTTTTCCGGTTCAATGGAACGGGCGACAGATCTATTGGAAATCATACAGACTGATGTGTGTGGACCAATGAGTGTGTCGGCGCGAGGTGGATATCGTTATTTTGTTACTTTCACGGATGATTTGAGTAGATATGGGTATATCTATTTGAGGAAACACAAGTCTGAAACTTTTGAAAAGATCAAAGAATTTCAGAATGAAGTGGAAAATCATCGTAACAGAAAGATCAAATTTCTGCGGTCCGACCGTGGAGGAGAGTATCTTAGTTACGAGTTTAGCACACATTTGAAAGACTGTGGAATAGTTTCACAACTCACGCCTGCCGGAACACCACAACGTAATGGTGCGTTAGAACGTCATAATCGTACTTTATTGGATATGGTTCGATCTATGATGTCTCTGACTGACTTGCCACTGTCATTTTGGGGTTATGCACTGGAAATCGCTACATTCACTTTAAATAGGGCACCATCTAAATCCGTTGAAAAGACACCGTATGAATTATGGTTTGGAAACAAACCTAAGCTGTCATTTCTTAAAGTTTGGGGATGCGATGTTTATGTGAAGAAACTTCAACCGGATAAACTCGAACCCAAAGCGGAAAAATGCGTATTCATAGGGTACCCTAAGGAAACGATTGGGTATACCTTCTATCACAGATCCGAGGGCAAGGTCTTTGTTGCCAAGAATGGATCCTTTCTTGAGAAGGAGTTTCTCGCGAAAGGTGTGAGTAGTCAGAAGGTAGAACTCGAAGAGGTTATTGAACCTTCTCTTCATGAAATGGCGAGTAGCGCAGCTCCAGAAGTTGTTTCGGAGTTGACTTCACCTAATGAAGAGAGAGCTAATGACATTGATCATGAAACTCCGAAAGAGGACACTACCGAACCTCGCAGGTCAAGCAGGACACATGCAGCTCCTGAACTGTACGGCAATCCTGTTATGAATTTCATGATTGATGAAATAGATGACCCTGCAACGTATGAAGAAGCAATGATGAGCCCTGATTCCAACAAATGGCTAGAAGCCATGAAATTCGAGATGGAATCCATGTACGAGAACCAAGTTTGGAACTTGGTGGACTTACCTCACGACCGAAAGGCCGTTGAGAATAAATGGATTTTCAAAAGAAAAGCGTCTTGATGGTAATGTGACCATCTATAAGGCTCGACTTGTCGCAAAGGGGTTTCGACAAATTCAAGGAGTTGACTACGATGAGACATTCTCTCCCATAGCGATGCTTAAGTCGGTTAGGATTATGTTAGCAATTGCTGCATATTTCGATTATGAAATATGGCAGATGGATGTCAAAACCGCGTTCCTCAATGGTAAGATTGAAGAAGAGTTGTATATGATACAACCTAAGGGTTTTGTCGATCCTAAGGATGCTAATAAGGTGTGCAAACTTCAGCGATCCATCTATGGACTGAAGCAAGCATCACGAAATTGGAATCTCCGCTTTGATGAGGTGATCAAAGAGTTTGGATTTGTCCAAACTTATGGAGAGGCTTGTATTTACAAGAAAGTGAGTGGGAGCAATGTGACATTTCTGAAATTATATGTGGATGACATATTATTGATTGGAAATGATTTAGATCTTTTAAACAGTGTTAAAAGTTATCTAAACAACAAATTTTCGATGAAGGACCTTGGTGAAGCTTCATATATATTAGACATTAAAATCTATAGAGATAGATCAAGACGCCTAATTGGGCTATCGCAGAGTACATACCTTGATAAGATATTAAAGAAGTTTAATATGGACGGAAGTAAGAAGGGGTTCTTACCTATGTTGCAAGGCAAGACATTGAGTAAGACTCAAAGTCCGGCTACGGCGGAAGAAAGAGAGATGATGGATAAGATCCCCTATGCCTCAGCCATAGGCTCTATAATGTATGTCATGCTATGTACAAGACCGGATGTGGCACATGCTATTAGTTTGACTAGTAGGTACCAATCTGATCCAGGTTCGGAACACTGGATAGCGGTCAAGAATATACTTAAGTACTTGAAAAGAACTAAGGATATGTTTCTTGTATACGGAGGTGAAGAAGAGCTAGTCGCTAAGTGTTATGTCGATGCTAGCTTTGACACTGATCCGGATGACTCTAAGTCTCAATCCGGATACGTATTTCTCTTGAACGGAGCAACAGTTAGTTGGAGGAGCTCCAAACAACCTGTGGTGGCTGGATCAACAACAGAGGTGAAATATGTTGCTGCTTCAGAAGCAGCGCAAGAAGCGGTTTGGATGAAGGAGTTCATAACAGAACTGGGTGTGGTTCCTAGTGCGTTGGACCCGATGGTGACCTATTGTGACAACAATGGAGCCATAGCCAACGCAAAGGAACCAAGGTCTCACAAGAATTCCAAGCATATTAAGCGCCGGTTTCACTCCATTCGCGAGCATGTCAAGGATGGAGATATAAAGAATTGTAAAGTGCACACGGACCTGAATGTAGCAGATCCGTTGACTAAAGTACTCCCTAGGGCAAAACATGATCAACACCAGAACTCCATGGGTGTTAGATTTATCACTATGTGAACTAGATTATTGTCTCTAGTGCAAGTGCGAGACTGAAGGAAATATGCCCTGAGAGGCAATAATAAAGTTGTTATTATGTATTCCTTGTATATGATAGATGTTTATTTTGCATGCTATAATTGTATTGATAGGAAACATCAATACATGTGTGTTTAATAAACAAAAAGGGTTCCTAGTCATGCCTCTCTTATAGACTAGCTTGTTGATTAACAAGATGATCAAGGTTTCCTGATCATGGACATTGGATGTTGTTAATAACAAGGTCACACCATTGGTGGAATGATGTTATGAACATTCATCAGAAGTATAGCATTACAATCAAGTCATTATGTTTATATTGCTATAACATCATACAAAGTAATCTTTATCCTTAGACCATGAGATCATGTTAATTGCTAACACCGAAAGAGTATCTTGATAACATCAAACGTGACACCGTAACAGGGTGACTATAAAGATGGGTTCAGTGCTACGAAGGTGTTATGTTGAGGCTCATGGATCAAGAGTGGAATTTGTCAATCCAGATGACGGATAGATATACTCTGGGCCCTCTCGGTGATATCACATTAGGATAGCTTGCAAGCAAGTGATGTGATCACTAGAATGTTATATCACGAGAACAAGAAAAGAGTGCATGTCGGTAACGAGATCAAACTAGGTATGGAGATACCGATGATCGAATCTCAAACATGTAATATATCGAGAGACAAAGGGATTTAGTTACAAGCGTTAAAGGTTCTCACGATCACAGGAGTCATCGTTGAATGTGTAGGAGTCGGTACGGATCTCCAGGTCCCGCTGATGATTATTGATCGGAGAAGGGTCTCGATCATGTCTGCATTATTCGCGAACCGTAGGATGGCACACTTAAGAGTTACCGGACACCATTTTGCAGCACATATGTTTCAGACAAAAGAATTGCAAAGCGCAGGAATTGTTTCAATAGAAATCGGAAATTGTTTCGGGTGAAATTGTAGAAGGTGTTTCTGCATGTGATATTGAAATATTGCAAGGGGCTATATGTGAATGTTTGTTAATTAAAGTAATTTACAAAATTCTGAATAAATTTAATATAAAGAGTTTTATTAAATGAGAGAGCATTAAATTTGGAGAAATTTAATGCATTTAAAGTGGAGACTTTAAAAGGGAATGTGAAGAGGCATTTTAATGTGGAGGAGTTACCACCACATGAATGGGGGAGGTGAGGGGTCACCCCCATGCGCCGGCCATGGAGAGGGGCACCCCCCTCCTCCTATAAAAGGCCACCCATTCCCTCCTTCATCCTCACACCTCCTTGTGAAGGATCTCTCTCCCCCTCTAGAATTATTCCCCCATGGTCTCGGATTAGTGAGATACATGTTCCCGGTGGCATTTCGTCTGGAAGGAGTTGTTGCTTCCGCTGGATCGCTGGAGCGAGGAGGTGGAGGTTGTCCGGTGGCTTGAACGTGTGTGCGAGTGCGGATGCGCTGAGTTCTGGCCGGACTTCCTCACGATCTTGAGATCGGCAAGTGTACGACTACATCAACCACGAGTTCCTACTCATTAACAAAGCTCGTTGTCTTTGAGGGTAAGTTCTCCATGGATGTATGTCCACACGTTGCTCTGTACCTAGTTGATAGATCTTGGCGTGTAGTTCACACCGTAGGAATTTTTTTTGTTTTCTATGCTGCAGACCCAACAACCACTAGCCAGCACCTTCTGCTCCTCGTTGGGTTCGACACTCTTACTTATCGAAAATACTGCGATACACCCCCTATACTTATGGGTCATCAAGACTATTTTCTGGCGCCGTTGCCGGGGAGTGAAGCGCTATTGGAGAGTGGAACTGGTAAAGGAAACTTCTACTGTGAGTATTGTTTACTTCTGTTAGTTGCTTTATTTTCGTTATGGATAATTCACTGAGTTTCTTATTTGGTAATGCTACTACCACTGCTAAGGTAGTAGATGAACCACCACCTGCTGAGAATGATGCTTTTAAAATACCTACAAAAATTATTGATTGTGTTATGGATAACTACTATGTTGGGGATGGAACTGTCCATCCCGGTGATCATTTACTCTTTATACACGAATTATGCGGGTTGTTCAAGTGTGCAGGTATTACTACAGATCAAGTTAAGAAGAAGTTATTCTCATTATCGCTGAAAGGAAGAGCTGAGGAATGGTATAAGCTGCTGAAGAATGGTCAAGCTCTGGAATGGGAGGAAATAGTACCTCTCTTTTATTCAAAGTTTTATCCTCCTAGTGAGATTCATAAAGATCGGAATCAAATATACAACTTTTGGCCTCTTGATGGAGAGAGTACAACTCAAGCTTGGGGGAGATTGAAGGTACTAATGCTCAAATGTCCCATTCATGAGATCCCCAACAATATTATTATCAACAACTTTTATGCAAGGCTTTCTCTTCATGATAAGGATTTATTGGATGCTTCTTGTGCTGGATCATTCACTCGCATGCAAGAAGCTAAATGGGATCTTCTGGTCCGTATTCAAGACAATGCTGAAGCATGGGAGAATGACAAAGGTAGAAAGTCAGGTATAAATTATGATTATGAATGCATTGAATCTTTTATGGGAACTGATGACTTTCAAAACATTAGTAATGCTTATGGTCTTGATTTACAAGTTATTACAAATTGCTTTAAGGCTTTTGCTTCTTATATTGAAATTCCGAAAAGGGGATGGAATAAGTACCATGAACCTTATAAAGATATTGTTGACTGTGTTCCTGCTGGGAGTGCTGAGTATTGCACTATTGATCCCATCTTACCTGAACCTTATATCGAGAAGATTCCCTTCCCAGATAAGGTAAAGGATCATCCTATGATAACTAATGTAATCACCAAAAGTGAAAAGAGAACTGTAAAACCTGATGAACAAATAAACGTTGAACCTGTGGTAGCAATTGTGAAAGACCTTGTCACTAAAAGCATAGAAGATGGACACATGGTCTTTTGTGAGGATGCTTCTAATATTGTTTCACATCCTAATAGAACTAAAAAATCTAGTGTTCCTGTGTTTTTTGTTAGAATTAGTGATCATTGCTATTATGGTTTATGTGATATTGGTGCAAGTTCCAGTGCTATTCCGTATGAGCTTTACAGAGAAATTATGCATGAAATCAGTCCCTGCGAATTGGAAGAGATTGATGTGGTTATTCACCTTGCTAATAGAGAGACCATCTCTCCAATTGGTATTGTACGAGACGTGGAAGTTCTTTGTGGTAAGATTAAGTACCCTGCTGATTTTCTAGTACTCGGTTCAGCTGCTAGTAAAACTTATCCTATTATTTTTGGTAGGCCTTTGTTGAGTACTTGTGGAGCTATTATAGATTGCAAAAGGGAGAAAATCTTGACTAATTTTGATGGGGAATCTTATGAGTTTAATTTCTCGAAATTCGCTAAAGAACCTTGTGAAGAGGAAACCCATCATGAGGATTTTAGAGTTGAACAACTTGCTTCTATTTCTCTTGCTCCTAACAATGCTTTGCAGCAATTTATGGAAGATCATGAAAGTGAAATCTTCATGGAAGAAAGGAATGAGATTGACAAGATTCTCCGTGATCAGCCTAAGATGCTTAAGCATCATTTGCCTGTAGAAGACTTGGGTGCCAGGTTGCCACCTAAACAGGATCCGGTCTTCGATCTGAAACCTCTCCCTGATGATCTTAAATATGCTTATATTGATGATAAAAAATATATCCTGTTATTATTAGCGCTAAACTTTCAGGAAAGGAAGAAGAAAGGTTATTGGAGGTTTTGAGGAAACACCGAGGAGCTATGGGCTATACTCTGGATGATTTAAAAGGGATTTCACCTACTATATGTCAGCATTCTATCAACATAGAACCAGATGGAAAGCCAGTGGTAGAGCACCAACGACGTTTAAATCCTAAGATGAAGGAAGTGGTAAGGAATGAGGTATTGAAACTCCTTGATGCTTGTATTATTTACCCTATTGCTGATAGTGAATGGGTTAGTCCTATTCATTGTGTTCCTAAAAAAGGAGGCATTACCGTTGTTCCTAATGATAATGATGAGCTTATTCCTCAAAGAATAGTAGTAGGCTATAGGATGTGCATTGATTTTATAGAAGTCAATAAAGTTACTAAAAAAGATCATTACCCGCTTCCTTTTATTGATCAAATGTTGGAAAGGTTGTCTAAAAAGACCCATTTTTGTTTTCTTGATGGTTATTCTGGTTTCTCTCAAATTGCTGTTAAACAACAAGATCAAGAAAAAACTACTTTTACTTGCCCTTATAGAACTTATGCTTACAGACGTATGCCTTTTGGTTTATGTAATTCTCCTGCTACTTTTCAAAGGTGCATGTCTGCTATCTTTCATGGTTTTTGTGAGGAAATTGTAGAAGTGTTCATGGATGACTTTTCTGTCTATGGAACTTATTTTGATAATTGTCTACACAACCTTGATAAAGTTTTGCAGAGATGGAAGAAACTAATCTTGTTCTTAATTGGGAGAAATGCCACTTCATGGTTAATGAAGGGATTGTCCTTGGGCATAAAGTTTCTGAAAGAGGCATAGAAGTTGATAGAGCTAAGGTTGAGGCAATTGAGAATATGCCATGCCCAAGAGACATCAAAGGTATTCGTAGTATCCTTGGTCATGCTGGTTTCTACAGAAGGTTTATTAAAGACTTTTTTAGGATATCAAAACCCCTCACTAATCTTCATCAAAAATATGTACCCTTCGTTTTTGATGATGATTGTAAGGGAGCTTTTGAAACTCATAAGAAGGCTTTAACTACGGCCCCTATTGTTCAACCACATGATTGGAGTTTACCCTTTGAAATAATGTGTGATGCTAGTGATTTTGCTGTAGGTGCTGTCCTTGGGGAACAAATTGATAAAAAGTTAAACGTTATTCATTATGCTAGTGAGACTTTAGACACTGCTCAAAGGAATTATGCTACTACTGAAAAATAATTTCTAGCTGTCATTTTTGCTTGTGATAAGTTTAGACCCTATATTGTAGACTCAAAAGTCACCATTCATACTAATCATGTTGTTATTAAATACCTTATGATGAAGAAGGATGCTAAGCCTAGGCTTATTAGATGGGTGCTGCTTTTGCAAGAGTTTGATCTACATATAGTAGATAGGAAAGGTGCTGAAAACCCTGTAGCTGATAATTTATCTCAATTGGAAAACATCTCTTTTGACCCTATGCCTGTTAATGACAGTTTCCCAAATGAGCAGTTAGCCGCAGTAGGGGTAAGCTCGCGAGGGAGCCCTTGGTATGCTGATTATGGTAACTTTATTGTCTCCAAATATTTGCCTCCAACTTTTACAGCTCAGCAAAGAAGGAAGTTCTTCTATGATTTGAGGCATTATTTTTGGGATGACCCACACTTATACAAAGAAGGAGTGGATGGTATTGTGCGAAGATGTGTTCTAGAATATGAACAAAAGGAGATATTGCGTAAATGTCATGGTAGTGCTTATGGAGGACATCATGCAGGAGATAGAACTGCACAAAAGGTGCTACGATCAGGTTTCTACTGGCCTACCTTTTTTAAAGATGCAAGAAAATTTGTTTTATCTTGTGATGAATGTCAGCGTGTAGGTAATATTTCTAGACGAAATGAAATGCCTATGAACTACTCTCTAGTTATTGAACCCTTTGATTGCTGGGGATTTGACTTTATGTGTCCTTTCCCTCCCTCGAAAGGTTATACTCATATTCTTGTTGCCGTTGATTATGTTACTAAGTGGGTAGAAGCCATTCCTACGAAGAGTGCTGACGGGGAAACTTCTCTAAAAATTCTTAAGGATGTTATGTTTCCTAGGTTTGGAGTGCCTAGGTATGTCATGACTGATGGGGGTTCTCATTTCATTCATGGTGGTTTTAGAAAGACCCTTGCTAAATATGATGTTAATCATAGAATTGCTCCATCTTATCACCCCCAAACTAGCAGGCAAGTAGAGTTATCAAATAGAGAAATTAAATCCATCTTGCAAAAGACTGTTAATAGATCTAGAAAAAACTGGGCTAGAAAGTTGAATGATGCTTTATGGGCTTATAGAACTGCCTACAAAAATCCTATGGGGATGTCTCCTTATAAAATGGTTTATGGGAAAGCTTGTCACCTACCTTTAGAATTAGAACAGAAAGCTTACTGGGCAGTTAAAGAACTAAATAGAGATTGTAAGCTCGCTGGTGAGAAAATATTATTTGACTTAATTTCTTTAGATGAATGGAGGAGTGAAGCCTATGAAAATGTTAGGCTCTTTAAGGAAAAAGTTAAAAGATGGCATGACAAGCGAATACTTAAGAGAGAATTTCATGTTGGTGAGAAGGTTCTATTGTATAGGTCTCGTCTCAGATTTTTTGCAGGAAAGCTACTGTCAAAATGGGAAGGACCTTTCATTATTGAAGAAGTATACCGTTCTGGAGCAATAAAAATTTCTTCTTTAAAAGATAATACTACACAAGTAGTGAATGGGCAGTGACTCAAACACTACATTGCTGGGGATTCATACAATGAAGATGTTGATGCCTTTCAAGTTATAATTCCGTAAAAATTTATCAAGGACCAAATTCAGAGACCTGCAGAGTCCGCTTTCAAATAGTAACAGTTCTGCTAAGAAATGTTCTGCTAAAACACTATCCAACTATATTTTTGCAGTTTTTAGTCAGTATGGAAAGATACGAAGCGAAAGGGGGACGGAAAAGGAGCCAGGGTGGCTCACACCACCCTGTGGCGCGGGCCCTCCCCTAGCCGCGCCACCAGGTGGTGAGTCCACCCCGGACTTTGCCTCCGACTCGTTTTCTCCCAGTACATTCCTTTTGATAAGAAACTTCGTAATATATAATCCCCCGAATCTCCCGAGGTTCGTATATCGTGTTTTCGTCATGTTTTTGTTTCGATCTGTTTCTGCCAGGACATACTCCTTGAAAGCTTAGAAGCACAATGGTGTCCGCCAAGGATAAAGGGAAGGAGCCTATGGAGAAAGACCTCCAAGACCCCGGGCAGGAGAAGGAGATCAAGAGTGAAGATGAAGAGGAGCAAGGCCAACATCCGCACACCAGCACTACCATTGCAAGCATTGGAGTGGTGACAAGACCTGCCAGGGTTAGAAGGACTGCACGGATGCAGACTGGGGGGAAAGCTCCTCGTCACTGCTTGGCTCCACGGTCACTTCCTCCACGCACCAAGAATCCTTTCCATACCCTCATCCATGAGCATCAATACCAAAATATGCCCAAGGGGAAATTACCCTCCAATTGGGATTTTCCTCGTTCTAGCCATGCAGGAAAAGAAGACTTCAAGGAGGAAGAGCGGCGAAATAATAGCAAGAGCTGGAATTCTCAACCTGACATGATCATGAGCCGCATCGAGCAAAACTCACAGCTGATTCATAATCTCACCTTCGAGATTGAGGACTTGGGGAAACTTATCAGAGAGCTCATCAAGAGGATACCACCAGCACCAAAGGAGTAATTCGTCATCAGGTTTGGCATCCCCTTGGTTTGTTCCAAGCTTGGGGGAGTGTCGCGGTATCACATCACTATCTTCTATCTTTTTTCCTTATTAGTAGAGTCATATCATGAATAGAGAAGTTATTTTGTAGTATGGTTTGCATTATGGAACTGTCCCCTCTCTCGTTAGATATGTATCCCTTGGTGTGAGTTGCCGTTATGAAATATTAATGAGAAGTTCTATCATTTACTCTTTTGCATATCCTATATTAGTTTTCAATTCGTGGTTATATGATTGATCTTGTTGTTAGTATTGGTATCACTTTGGGATCATTGAGTTAATTTAGTTGGTTTTGGCAAACCTGGCTCGGTCAGTAGCAACACTGTTTTTGAGAGTTGAATGAAAAAGATAAAAGTACTCTAAAGAACTATAATTTCGTCATCTTTCTTTCTTGATTTGCTCATAAGTTTAGTATTTTCTAGTTAAGATCTTTTGTGCTTCCAAGGAAGATTGCATGTTTGTCTTTATCACTTGTATGTTTGTTTGTTTCCTTCAACTCGTGTACTTGCTACCCAGACTTGCTAGCCAAAAACCTGTACTAAGAGGGAATTATTCTCGTGCATCCACACCTTTAAACCAAAACCATTGCCATTTGTGTCCACCATACCTACCTATTAGCATTATTGCTATTCCAAGTAAATTCTTGTTTTATCTACCTCCCAAATTAAACTTGTTATGTGAAAATTAGTGATTAAAGCTCTCACGAACTTGATGGCACACTTTACTTTCTTGCACTTAATAAACTTAAACCATTGTGCTCACCTATGTTGCGTATATGCTTGCGCTTTGTAAGTTGTGAATTAGCAGAACCATGCTGTCATGGGGAACGCTTTCAACAGTGCACTGGTACTTTGTACCTAGTTGATATCATGTTCTTTTGTCTATGGATGTTGTCGGTGTGAAATGAAAGGGGAGCTTGTAAGTGCATGGAGTTATGCATGTGTGTTAGAGAAAGCGCTGGGTCATTGGTCTAATCCATGCTGACATGGTGGAAACCTGCAGCGTAACCATAACGAGTATCTATGAAGCATTCTTCTTATAAAAAAAGAGTCCTATATTGAGAAAAAAGAGAAAAAGAAAAAAGAGATTATGAAAAGAGGAAAGAGAGAAAAAAGCACCATATTCCCATGGTAAATAAGAAGATTGCTGAGACGCTTGTTGTCTGCTTGCCTTGTCATTTTGATAAGGGGTACCCCGTTGGCGGTTCTCTATGATACACATATGCTTACGATGACAAGAACTAACCGGTGACTAAACTTGAGTAGCATGAGGAGCGGCCCTCGTATTCAAGGGACATGAGATTCTCAATTTACAACTTGTCAATGCATATCCTCATATTTGATCACATTAACCTTAATCGCCTAAAGATGGCTATGATAGGGGCAATGAGAGCTGAAACCTAGTAAGTACCATAATTTTTGGGAGCTCTTTATGAGACTTGCAATCCCTGCTTCCCTCTACGAAGGGCCTTTCTTTTACTTTTTAAGTTGAATCAGTAAACATATTCCCTTCTATCTCAGCAAGTATTTTGAGTTGTTGTGTTTCATTCATTCATATGATGGTTTAGTCAATCATGTTTCTTATGTTCCTTGTTTTGCACATTGCTCTTATCTTGATGTTTACTACTTTGAAAGCTATCATTGAAAACCAGTTATTTGTGAACTCCAGCAAATTATCAACTATTCTTCGACCAAGAGCTAAGTTTGCCATTACCAATTATGATTCACTTTATGTATCTTTATTGTGTTTCCTTTACTCATTGCAACTTGAGTTATATAATAGTGAGTTGTCTTCTATTATGATCTATGTATTGATGAATGTGATGCTTCTTGTCCGTATTATTTTATCGACTCTTCACTCCATAAACCTGAGGCCATGTTTATTGAGCTAAGTTTCGCTTGGGGACAAGCGAAGTCTAAGCTTGGGGGGAGTTGATACGCCCATTTTGCATCACTATTCTATGTCATAATTCACTGTTATTCATTAATATATTTCATATTGAGAGGTGATACTTATGTTATTTCATCTGTTTTTGCATGGTTGATGACTTTTGGAGCATGGACCAGCGATCGAGATTCTGATGGAAAAGGTGTTGTTTGGAGGCCAAATTTGCGAAGATCAGAAAATCCGGGAAAATATACGGAAAATCCTATTTTTCCAGAAGACGAAGGAAGCCAGAAGGGGGGCTCGAGATGGGCCACTAGGGGCCCACACCACCCCCTGGCGCGGGCTAGCCAAGGCCGCGCCACCAGGTGGTGTGGCCGCCCTGGTCCACCCCTGGCACTCCCCTCTGGCGTATAATATCCTCCTGAAACCCTAAGACTCGGGGAGTGACCACAGAAAGAATCCGCCACCTCTTCGGGGCGGAAAACACCGAGAGAGAAAGATCTCTCTTGCAGACAGATTTTTGCCGGGGGAATTCCTTCCAAGAGAGGGGAGATCGTCGCCATCAACACCACCATCAAGCTAGACTTCATCGGGATCATCATCATCATCACCACCATCATCACCATTAGCACCCTCATCACCATCTCCATATTGCTGTAACAATTGGGTTGAATCTTTCATAGTCCATAGGGGAAACTTTCCCGGTGTTGATTACTCTTTGTAGTTGACGCTATTGAGTGAACCATTGAATTATTGTTTATGTTCAGATTGTTATACATCATTATTCCATCTCTGATCATGATCCATATGATGTCTTGTGAGTAGTTCGTTTTGTTCTTGAGGACATGGGAGAAGTCATGTTGTTAGTAGTGGAGTTGTGTTGAGAAACATTCAATAGTTTGATATTTAAGTTGTGGTGTACTTCTTCTAGTGGTGTCATGTGAACGTCGACTACATGACACTTCACCTATATGGGCCTAGGAGAATGCATTGTGTATTTGGCTACTAATCGTAGGGGTTGCCGGAGTGACAGAAACCTGAACCCTCGTTAGGAAACCATTGCACAAGGGACATAAGGGTCTTAGAGTTTAAAGTTGTGGTTAGGTTTCTACCTTAATTACTTTCTTGTACTTACAGATGTTTGCAAGGTGTATAATCACAAGTATGTATTAGTCCTAGGAAGGTCGGTACATTAGCACAGGTTCACCCACACAACACTTAGCAAGCTAAAGAAGATTAATCAACTATATGAAGCGAAAGCACTTGACAGTCTTCCCATGTGTCCTCGAGAACGTTTGGTCATCTCAAGTAATACAACCGGCTTGTCCTTTGCTGCATAAAGGATTGGGCCACTTGCTGCATTTATTCTTATTGTCTTTTGTTTATCCGTACTTCATTTATTTCCTTTCTCAAAAACCCCTAAAAATCCGTTTGCTAAGTATTTGCAGAGAATTCCTCATCCATACCACTAGCTAGCACCTTCTGCTCCTCATTGGGTTCGACACTCTTACTTATCGAAAATACTGCGATACACCCCTATACTTGTGGGTCATCATGGGCCCGCGCCACAGGGTGGTGTGAGCCACCCTGGCTCCGTTTCCGTCCCTCTTTCGCTTCGTAGCTTCCCTTATTAACTGAAAACTGCAAAAATATAGTTGGATAGTATTTTCGCGGAATTTTTCTTACCAGAACTGTTACCTATTTGACAACGGACTCTGCAGGTCTCTGAATTTGGTATCTAGTAGATTCTTCCGGAGGCACCACTTGAATAACATCAATATCTTCATCTTTATACACTTATTGTGAGTCATGAAACCTTTCACTTCCTTATTACACCATTATCTCCACTACCTGGAAATTTCTTTCACACAAAACTTCACACGGTTCTCATTAGCAACATTAGTATAAGTGAAGTGATAAAACCTTTTCAGTTCAACTTCAACTGAAAACCATCAAAACATAAGCTACTGTAGCAACTCCTTCCGAAAACCCAAAAATAATTCAAAAAGGAAATCGAATAAAGAAGCAAATGCAAGAGTGACAAAACCTGTCAAAACAGACCAGCAGGTAAAGATCAATTTTTTCGAAAATCTTTTGTTGCTCGAATAAAAAAGTGCAAAACTATCGAACATTAAATAACAACCTGGGGCAGAAGCACAAAAAATTACAGCTCAAACCGACATACAGAGATCTCTCACGAATTTTTACGGTGAAGCACAAAAATCTGTTTCGGGACAGCAACTTCCCCAAATATTACTTCTCTCTCATTAGAGGTTGATCTTGACACAAAAACCAAACAAAACGGATAAGGAGCGGTTACCGAAGTAATAACTTCCAAGACTCAAAGAAACAAAAACAAACTGAGAGAAAAAACAAATCGGGTTGTCTTCCAAAAAGCTCTTTCTTTATAGCCATTAAGATGGGCATGATGATTTTGATGATGCTCACTCAGGAATATGAATTGAAGTGAAAGAGAGCATTAAGAAGCAAAATACACACATTTAAGTCTAACCCACTTCCTATGCAAGGGAATTTTGTAAACAAACAAGTTGTTGAAACCAGAGGCTACTTGCATAAGAAGGCAAAACAAGTGCAACATAAAAAAATCAGCATAAAACGAGGAAACTTGATATTATTGAAATGCATAAGAACACTTTTCCCTCTCTCATAGTAACTTTCAGTATCATGCATAAACTTAACAATATAACTATCACAAGGACCATCATAACAATGATCACTTATTCTAACAGAAAACACATGGACAATAGCCTTTTTAGTTCTATTAGTATGTGAAACAATATTAGAAGCATCCTCACAAAAGACTATGTGTCCATCTTCTATGCCTTTAGTGATAAGGTCTTTCACAATTGCTACCATAGGTTCAACGTTTATTTGTTCATCAGGTTTTACAGTTCTCTTTTCACTTTTAGTGATTACACTAGTTATCATAGGAAGATCCTTTACCTAATCTGGGAAGGGAATCTTCTCGATATAAGGTTCGGGTAAGATGGGATCAATAGTGCAATACTCAGTACTCCCAACAGGAACAAAGTCAACAATATCTTTATAAGGTGCATGGTACTTGTTCCATCCCCTTTTTTGAATTTCAATATAAGAAGCAAAAGCCTTAAAGCAATTTGTAATAACTTGTAAATCAAGACCATAAGCATTACTAATGTTTTGAAAGTCATCAGTTTCCATAAAAGATTCAATGCATTCATAATCATAATTTATACCTGACTTTCTACCTTTGTCATTCTCCCATGCTTCAGCATTGTCTTGAATACGGTCTAGAAGATCCCATTTAGCTTCTTCTTCCATGCGAGTGAATGATCCAGCACAAGAAGCATCCAATAAATCCTTGTCATGTAGAGGGAGCCTTGTATAAAAGTTATTGATAATAATATTGTTGGGGGAGCTCATGAATGGGACATTTGAGCATTAATAACTTCAATCTCCCCCAAGCTTGAGCTGTACTCTCTCCATCAAGAGGACAAAAATTATATATTTGATTCCGATCTTTATGAATCTCACTAGGAGGATAAAATTTTGAATAAAAGAGAGGCACTATTTCCTCCCATTCCAGAGCTTGACCATTCTTCAGCAGCTTATACCATTCCTCAGCTCTTCCTTTCAGTGATAATGAGAATAACTTGTTCTTAACTTGATCTCTAGTAATACCTGCACACTTGAACAACCCGCATAATTCGTGTATAAAGAGCAAATGATCACCGGGATGGACAGTTCCATCCCCAACATAGTAGTTATCAATAACACGATCAATAATTCTTGTAGTTATTTTAAAAGCATCATTCCCAGCAAGTGGTGGTTCATCTACTACCTTAGCAGTGGTAGTAGCATTACCAAATAAGAAACTCAGCGAATTATCCATAACGAAAATAAAGCAACTAACAGAAATAAACAATACTCACAGTAGAAGATTCCTTTACTAGTTCCACTCTCCAATAGCGCTTCAATCCCCGACAACGGCACCAGAAAATAGTCTTGATGACCCACAAGTAGGGGGTGTATCGCAGTATTTTCGATAAGTAAGAGTGTCGAACCCAACGAGAAGCAGAAGGTGCTGGCTAGTGGTATGGATCAGGAATTCTCTGCAAATACTTAGCAAACAGATTTTTAGGGGTTTTTGATAAAGCAAGTAAATAAATTACGAGTAAACAAAAGACAATAATAATAAATGCAGCAAGTGGCCCAATCCTTTATGCAGCAAAGGAGAAGACGGTTGTATTACTTAAGATGACCAAACGTTCTGGAGGACACATGGGAAGACTATCAAGTGCTTTCGCTTCATATAGTTGATTAATCTTCTTTAGCTTGCTAAGTGTTGTGTGGGTGAACCTGTGCTAATGTACCGACCTTCCTAGGACTAATACATACTTGTGATTATACCCCTTACAAACATCCGTAAGTACAAAAGTAATTAAGGTAGAAACCAAACCACAACTTTAAACTCTAAGACCCTTACGTCCCTTGTGCAATGGTTTCCTAACGGGGGTTCAGGTTTCTGTCACTCGAGCAACCCCTACGATTAGTAGCCAAATACACAATGCATTCCCCTAGGCCCATATAGGTGAAGTATCATGTAGTCGACGTTCACATGACACCACTAGAAGAAGTACACCACAACTTAAATATCAAACTATTGAATCTTTCTCAACACAACTCCACTACTAACAACATGAGTTCTCCCATGTCCTCAAGAACAAAACGAACTACTCACAAGACATCATATGGATCATGATCAGAGATGGAATAATGATGTATAACAATCTGAACATAAACAATAATTCAACGGTGCACTCAATAGCATCAACTACAAGGAGTAATCAACACCGGGAAAGTTTCCCCTTAGAACTATGCAAGATTCAACCCAATTGTTACAGCAATATGGAGATGGTGATGAGGGTGCTGGTGGTGATGATGGTGGCTGTGATGATGATGATGATCCCGATGAAGTCCAGCTTGATGGTGGTGTTGATGGCGACGATCTCCCCTCTCCAGGAAGGAATTCCCCCGGCAGAAATCTGTCTGCCGGAGAGATCTTTCTCTCTCGGTGTTTTCTGCCCCGCAGAGGCGGCGAAATCTTTCTGTGGTCGCTCCCCCGAGTCTTAGGGTTTCGGGAGGAATATATACGCCAGAGGGGAGAGCCAGAGGTGGGCCAGGGCGGCCACACCACCTGGTGGCACGCCTAGGTGGCAGCGCCAGGTGGTGTGGGCCCCCTGTGGCCCATCTCCACTCCCTCTTCTGGCAGCCTTCGTCTTATGGAAAAATAGGATTTTCCGTATATTTTCCCGTATTTTTTGATCTTCGCGAATTTTGCCTCCAAAAAGCACCTTTTCCATCAGTATCCTGACTGCACCGGTCCATGCTCCAAAAGTTATCAACCATACAAAAATAGATGAAATAACATAAGTATCACCTCTTAATATGAAATATATCAGTGAATAACAGTGAATTATGACATAGAATAGTGATGCAAAATGGACGTATCACGGCGGCGGTGCTCGAAGTAGGCGAGGAAGACCCGACGACGCGACGAAGACCATGTGCATACGGCAGCGATCCGTGCCGTAGGAGATGGCGTGGTGAAAGCCGAGGCCGTCGATGCACGAGGACGGCGAACTAGACTGCGTGCAGCCACGCTACGACCCGAGGTGGCGGTATAGCTGTAGGGCGCAAGTCAGTGCAGCGGCTAGGAGACCACCAGCGACGTACACGCCAAGGAAGGCACGTTAGAAGCCGGTAGCATGGACCAAAGGCGGCGGCGCTGCGGCACGACGGGGCGACACATCGGCAGCCCGTAGCTCGATCGGTGGTAGGCGCGTGCTCGAGGACGTGCTTGGCGTAGACAGGCGCTGGATCTGTTGATCAGACCGATGGTGCGCCGTATGCGCCAGAGTGTGGACGAAGCGTAGATCGTAGTCGATGGCGGCGTAGTCGGTGAAGTCCCGGACGATGATGGCAAAGACGATCCGCGGGGGGGGGGGGGGGGGGAGGGGGCCGCCTTCCAATGGAAGGCGTAGCAGCCGTCTGTGATGCGCGACAGCCTGCCGAGGCAGGCGCAACAGCGGAGGAGGCAGGCGCATGGGCGCGGTGTAGATCCTCGATGCCGATGGTCGGAGTAGAGGTGCGACAATGACGACGGCGGTGGCGATCCTCTTCTGGCTGTGGTAGTACTCGGTGATGGAGGAGGCGCCCTGGGCTAGCTGGCGAAAGTCGAAGTTGAGGTAGATCGATTTGGCGGCCTTGTTGGTGGAGAAGAGCTCGAGGACGACGAGCCATAGCTTGCGCGCGGTCTGGTCGTGGGTGAGGACCATGTCGGCGACGTCCTCGTTGATGGCTGTGTGCAGGATGTTGTGCAGACTAGTCGGTGTTGGTCGGGGCGGCGGCGGTGGTGCCGTCGACGCAGCCAATGATCCCGTCGTGGCCAAGGGAGGCGTGCATGTAGATCACCCACTCGATGTAGTTTCCGGTGTCGAAGGAAAGGACTACGGGGTCGACATGGCGAGGTGCAATCCTGGAACTGCACCTATGGAAAATAATCAAATTTGCACCAATGCAATCCTGGAACTGCACCTATCAAAAGATATAAAGAGAAGAGTAACAGTCCTTTCCACCAAAGTATGCGGCACAACCACAAAATTAGACCACGTCAATGATCGGCATGAGTTTTGGTATATCTATAGGTTTGTTGTTAGTGGTACTACAACCATTTTCTATAACAGAAGGAAAATAATGAGAACTTGGTCAATATAAAAAATACTATCGATTTTATTGAAAAATATTAACATAAGACATACAAATTCAATACCATTAGATATATCATTAAGTTAATTTTCACACGTTATCTCCATAGTACTATAGTTGTTTCTATTTTTTAGTACATTTGGTCAAACTTTAGGTATTCTTTTAATCTGAAATAAGTTTTCTTTTCGTGCACAAACTTCACGTTATATATAACACATTTATAAGGCATGTCAATGATTATCCACTATCAATGGCTATGTTTTGTCAGTTAGTCGAGTTAATACAAGTGAGGGTCTCAGAATAATGCAAAACGAAGTGTGGGGTCCACCAATATCCAACTATTGGAAATCCATATTTTTTCCGTAGTGATAGACTAAGTAATCATGTGCATATGAATACATTCACCACAATATTCATTTTACCATTATTTTATGTTTCATCTATAAATGAATTATTGTTGGTAATTAAATGGGGTGGTACAATCCAGTTTGAAATAGATTAAGACAAGTCTAGGCCAACTTATTGTGCATTATTTATGAGGACTTTATTTGTAAAATGATGGCAATATCTTTTCAAGATAAAGATTCCCAGCTACATGGCATGTTTGCTTACCACGCTGAGATCGTTCTAAACTGGATCGGCCCTCTATCACTGTGGCGGTATGTTCATATATTTTCTCTCAGTAATGTAGTTACTCCCTCCGGCCCAAATTAATTGACTCGAATTTGTCTAGATTGAGATGTATCTAGACATATTCTAGTATAGATACATCCGAATTTAGATAAATAGAAGTCAATTAATTTGGGTCCGAGGGAGTAGTAGAATTTGAGCATGCTTTGACGAACACAGGGAGACACAAGCAAACCCTAAGTAAGAATGTCACACATCGACAAGAATAGAGGTCAGGGTCTATAGCGTAAACAACCATTGCTGGGGCTCCTAAACATGGCACGATCCTCGATCTGTATAGTAGTTGTGAGGTGAAAATGACCAAATTGTCCTATTTGATGGGTTGTGTTCAAAGAATATATATCTCTTCAAATTCTGTGATCAAACGATGTGTAGACAACATCATAGGATACCATCATATCTTGGCCCTACTCAAAGGATGGCATGAAAAATATAACAAACAAGAAATATTGCAAGAACATTGAAATTAGTTTTTAAAATGAAAATGTTAAATCATTTAAGTGTGTGAGACTTCTTATGGAATATCCAAATAATTGTACTTGAGGGATTGTATGAAGTAAAGGAACAAACGTAAAAAATTAAGATAATAGTAGTATAGTTAAAACATGAATTTCTTGCATTTGGTTATGACGTTAATCTAGTTTTTTATTTTGTCTAGAGCACTCCCATTCTTTATGGTTCTTGGATGCTCTCTGATTTTCCGCAATTCCTAAATTTGCAACCTTCCTGTATTTTCTAGTTTTCTTCATATTTTACCAAATTTCTCTAACTTAAAAGTAGTAAGTTTATTTTGAAAATAAAAATATTTACAAAACATTATAAATTACAAGGCTGCAAGTACTTTAATTGGGATTTCCAGCTTTTTGGTTTTTAAAGCTTGATAGATCTTTGTGTTCACTAGGTTGCATTGTATGGACGCTACATCATCAGCCAAACTATTTTGTGTTTGGCGAGGACTAAATTTTCTCGGTTACTATGAAAAAGATTTATATGTCTCCTCGAATCAAATACAAATTTCACGTGAAAAATCTATGTTGATGAATGTATCACCAACCATGTAGATGAGGCTTCCACTTTCCCTACATGTTTTTTTTGGAAATGAGCATATATTAATATCAGGAGATACCAATTACATCCAGCCTCTGCAATAACGCAATACACGATCAACAAAAGAAAAAGAATTACAAAAAAGAGAGTCCCGCTACAGTGATCAGTTCCTTCAAACAACGAACAAAACGCCACCAAAACAACACCAAAAATCCAACAAATCCAAAAGTGATGCCTCCAAGAAGGGAACAGTGCTGAAGCACCGTTATCGCCCTGATCAAAAACCATGGGTTTTCACCCTGGAGAAAGTCCGCACACACAAAACAATGCCTTTAACAAGGTCATTGCCAGGCACAACCAGTTAATGCCAGACCTTGGGTTTTCACCCTGCATGTTTTGACACTGAAATCCTCCTGTGTTGTCGCCCCTGCTTGCCAATTCCGCTGCTCCAAATAACAAAACACCAAGCCAGAAACCCTACATCCCCAGGACTCAAGCTTCCATTGCCAGTCTTTAGTTCTTGTCTTCCAAACAATTATCCGCATCTGACTTCACTGTGGACCCAAGAAATGTCCCATAATGGCATCAAACCGCGGAGCTTCACAACGCTCCCCCTGAAACCAAACGGCCATCAAAAAACATGGTTGCACGTGACCAAATAAAACACCGTCTGCACCGGCAAACTCTAGGCATGTCGTCCATTTGGAATGCACCGACGGAGTCTTCCGGAACTCAGTAGTCCACCCAAGATCAATGACTACCCGCGACATGAAGTTCTTCATCACTGCAAGAGGAAAATCCAAGGACGACCACCTTTATTCAAGCCAAACCAGCACAACAGCCCCCACACCGTTGGCCAGCTCCCAACGATCGGAACGAGCGGGACAACCGCAGGCCCGGAAGAGCCCGTGGAAGCCCTATATTTGGTCCGCGAATTGAATCCAGGAAATGATCCGCCGCCACGAAGGGAAGATCGCGCCGCCTCACCCGTCCATCTCCGCTCCCACATCCAGCCTGCTCCGCGCCTCCCAGTCGTGCGACGACGCGACTCTGCCCCTCCGGAGTGGACGCCGCCTCACCGCCGCACGGACGCCGCCAGCCCAGATGCCGACTCCCCGCGTGCAGGGAAACCGACTGGGCACGCAGATCCTGCCACCCGCCTTCGGCAATGGGGGCATGGCCGCCACCGCCGGCGCCGCGGCGGCAGCGGCCGGGGGAGGCCGTCGAGGGAGGTGGTTTTTAGGGCTGGGAGGGAGTCCTCCGGAGCCGCCACGCATGATGGCCCGGGAGGAAGAGATACCTACGGAAACTTTTCGTGTGCAAATTAACTTCATGAAAGTGTTGTATCTTCCCATGCGCATTCAGCCTCCGTGGTCTCATAACCACTTCCCCTCATGCTCCGTGAGTTAGTGAGTCTCGGTACCTTACCGACTCCTATCGCGACAAGTAATCCTTTCTAACGTCATAGAAATAACAATGCAGAAACCAGAAAGGAGACATTTTCTTAGCATGAGAATAGACACAACAGGAACGAAATACTTAGCATCGAACCATTTGTTGGTACATAAGCGTCACATGCTCTGGCCCCACACCATTGTTGGCTCTATATCAAGAATCACTGAAGTTCCTTGAAAGACAAGGGGTGCACCCAAACTAATGGAATTTGGAAAAAAAAAAGGAAAACTCTGAGATTGGTATGAGTACCTTGTGAATTGTGAGGGTATGACATTGATTCCTCGGTTTAACTGTTTGCCCCCTCTATGGGGTTGAGTTCACGTATATGACTCTTGACTCATACCATATGCTTCATACCATAGGAGATTGGGGGTGTTAAAGGCCTTGCTTTTTATTTCGTCAGTTCAGATTTTTTAATGAGTTGGCAAGTGCATGAAGCATGACCTTGTATGAGAACCCCGACTTTCACAATAGTACCTCCTGTTCCTTCTGCAGTATAATAAAACAGCCCTTCCCTATCTGTCCACCTATTGGCGTCATGAGGCATAACTCTGAGTTTATTCACATGTTGACTGCCCATGTCACACATGAGAAGGTGTTGAATTGTATACATCTGATTGTGTTAGCTAGTGCGTTAGACTTGGCAATCTAGTCTCACCATATTACATCATGGAATCTATCAATTATATACATAAACCAATATAAGGGACGTTTTCGAGGCATCAGGTAAATCTACATCACCTAATGATTGGTGGAACCCTAGATCCAGGAAGAGGTTGTCGATGGCCTCCTAGACAGACTGAGTGGTGGAGGTGTAGATCCAGGAAAGACAATGAAGTTATCCCGTATCTAGCCGGCGTCGGAGGAACCGCCTCGGGTGCCATCAAGATGAGCAGTGAGGCCGTACTTTTCAAGAGGGACGAGGAAGAGTTCACGCCACTTTAAATATTTGGATCCCTCGTTGAGATCTACCGTGACTGGGACATGGTTTTAATGGAGGCTGCATAGGCAAGGTTACTAGACGAGGATTCAACTAGGGTTTTCTCCTTTGGCAGCAACGAGGCGAGCGTTATCTTCTTCCTTGCACTGCTTGATCTCATGGTCGGTGGGGTTTTGTAGGAGAGGCGTGGACAGCATGCAAGACCTTCTCTGATACCACACAAGTTAGATAAAACACGAACGGCTGGATGGCGTGCATCACGCGATGCCTCTCATATATATCTAGTCAGATTACATGGGGTTACAAGTTAACTTAAAGTACAAGTCAATCAAGAAGATTTTCAATATACTCGACTGCTTAAACTAATGGTAGATGATCTGGGCCTGATTGTTTGTCTAAGACCAACCCTTGTTGGCAGCTGCATACGAGCATGCTGCTGCTGGAAGTTTCCACCATCATTGCTATGGTGGACAGGGAATCTGTTGTCATGACCCACCATGATCGAGAGGCAACCTAGATCGCCCTTAGTGAATGCCATAGCTGGTAACATGGGGGCAAAAAATATGCATGTAAAAGCAGATAAGAATTTGATTCGATATAAATACTCTCAGCTACCACCCGTGGTTGACATTATATATATACCACCAGCAATCTAGAGTGTTCTCTTCATTATACAAGAGTTGTGTCGGCATATTTCTGCCGCACAAGCCATTGGCGAAGAATTGCAACAGAAACAGGAAAATGTTAGCTTTAGAATAGGAGACATTGGGACCAGAATGTCTAGTATAATTGGCAGGGTTAGTAAGGCACATCATTTTATTCCTGCTGGACGATTCCCTGTACTTGCATAGTGTGCAATCTGAGCTGGTGCGCTTCAGGCAACAACGAGATGATACGAAGCAGTGATGTATGGCGTCCATTTATGGTGTGAACTGTATTATTTGGTCTGTAGTATTTTTGATCAATCTGCAGCATATACGCACTATCATGGAGAAGCGCACCAAGCCTACTTGTAAAGGAGATGCCCCTGAAGAGCATTACGCACAGAACACTACCGGAAATCGTGATTCTGCTAGGTGTTTTTCTTTTTGCCGATTGTTTAGAATCCAGATACTCGGCAAACAGTTCTTTGCCGTGTATCGAACTTGTGACACCTGGGAAACAGCTCATTCATGGCAAAGTTGCCCCTTTGCCGAGTGTCCTACGGAAAAACACTGGGCAAAAAAGACATACACGTTAAAATCCTAGAAAGAACCCGGTAAAAATTTAACACACGACAAACTTCCATGCCACGCGTCCTTCCTTCCCGCACCTGACGGCGCACTTGACCGTGTTAGGTTTTGCCTTGTGTCTTGAAACGTATACATGGCAAAATTTTGGTGTGAAATTTTTTGGTCCCACGCGCGCCAAAAACCAGGGTTTGGGTCACGCCTTTGCCATGTATGTAAAAGATTTGCTTTCCGTTGAACAGAAACACTCGGCAAAGATGTACTTTGCTCTGTGTTAGGCACAAACACTTGTCAAAGATACGAAAATCTATTATGTGACTATTACGTGAGTGCTTGTTGTGTTATATACCTGTTGTGAGGCTACATATGAATATATGTCCATATTTGTTCCGAAATGCAGGATATAATAGAAAACAAGGATATCCCGTCAATGTTTTCCTAGAATTTGTCATGTATCCCAGGTTATACACACGGAAAAGCCAATGATACACGGCAAAGAGGTGAATTTTGACGAGTGTCCCTGGAAATACACTTGGCGAAGAGAAGATTAAAACGTTGCCGTGTATAGCAGCTAGAAACACTAGGAAAAATCCTTTTTTGCCATTTATCTTTGTTGTGTATCTAATGGAGACACTTGGCGAAGGCCTGACGCCGTCGCGTTTCCTGTGCGCCAAGAACTCTCGGTTTACCGAGTATCAGGTTCTTAAACACTCGGTAAAGTCGTACCGCTGCTGTGTTTGCTGTCTGCTCTTTACCGAGTTTTATACCGACAATTATCAGGCCTTTGCTATGTATTTTTAATACACAGTAAAATATCGTTTCCCGTAGTGAAAGCTACCATGCATGTACGAATTCGGAGGTCAAGTTCAGCACGAGCTTCCCATCCTCAATGAAGGGACGCTGAGGGCATCTCCACCGGACCGACCCAAACGCGTGACCGAGATGGTCCGTTTCGGCCCGTGGTCACTTTGGGGCCGCAGTTCGGCCTGTCCGGACAGCCGCGCTCAGCGGCCCGACCCATCTGTTCGTCTCCCCCCACTATCACCGCTTGACACCCCGGCGATGGGACATTAATGGGGACGCGACGTCGGTTATCAGCGCAGGCAGCTTCCCGCGTGGCCGGTGTTGTTTCCCGCCATTGTTGCTTTCCATTTCCCGTGCGCGCCTTCCCGACCGTTTCCCACCCTCGCCGCGGCTGAGACAACAAGCCCAAGCCGGAATCACCGCAGGAATACTAGCCTTCCATAGCAAGAACCACGGCCATACCTCGCCGCAAGCTCGCCAACTGGACCAAGATCAGGGAGCTGTGCGGCACCCGCTACCAGGGGGCCGACAACGACGTTGTCAACCTCCAGGCCATGCTCATGTCCTAGCGCATGGCCGACGTGGAGGCGTGGCATCCTTCGAGAAGGAAGGCCGTGTGGCCGAGGCGGCGCTGGAGCAGGTGGTGGAGGTGGCCGCACAGGACTCGGTCCAATGGGCGGTCCACGAGGTTCAACACGTCTCCGCCAAGGAGGCGGTGGAGGCGGTGGCCAAGGAGGCAGCATTAGCTGCCCTCCGTGAGATCCGCCACGAGGCGGCCATGGTCACGCCGGAGGAGGTGGCCAAGGAGGCGGCCAAGGTCTCTGTCCACGAGCTTAGCCACGCCGCCGCCACGCGCAGTGCGTTGGAAGCGGCGGAGCACGCCGTCGACGCGGCGTCGGAGGAGCTGCACGTGGCTACGGCCGCCGAGGTGGCGGCCACGTGGGCTCTTGTCTACAGGGACGAAACGGAGGTGGGGGACAACGACAAGGAGGGCGATCAGGTGGTTGCGGATGAGGGAGAGGAGGGGGCGATCGCCGTCCCCCTGCAGATCGTGCAGGCCCTAGGCTTCGGCCCCGGCCGAGCTCCGAAGATGGTGCCCCCCTTGGCAGCGAGGACGACGATGACGACGGAGCTGGAGGAGCAGGAGGTGAGGGACCACTGGGCGGCCGAGATGGAGAAAGTCCTGGCCAACCGGGTGGCGGTGGAGCGCGCGAAGGTAGCCGGCAAGAAGGAGGCCCATAGCCGAGCATGCGACCGTTCCTACGATCGCCTCCAGCAAGGGGCCATCTGTGCGGCTAGGGCGGCGATTGACGGGGCCAGCGGCAGCGGCAACGGTGGCCACGGTTACGGTGGTGGTCGCGGCAACGGTGAACATGGCTACGGTGGTGGCCGCGGCAACGGCGACGAGTAGCCGTAGAAGCGGTCTCCTCCAGCAGCAGCAGTCCCCCTTTTTTTAATTTTCGAATGTGCCTTTCTGTAATTGGCAGGGCCAAATCTAATGTTAAACTAGTTTAATTGCTAATGATTCACTTCCATATGGGCCCCGAGCGGCCGACGGGCGAACACACGCCACAACGCGCGGTGTCCGGGCTGACCCAGTGGTCAGGAAAATTAGATGCATGGATGGGTCGAGTCGGACGCGTCGGGACGGATGGGTCGTGCCGCTGTGACGCCGTGCACGTCGCGCGCGTCCGTGTGGACGGGTTTGGACACACCGGGACGGGTTGGGTCGACCCGGTGGAGATGCCCTGAATTCCGACTTCCGTGAGCATGTCATTCCCCATCAGCATAGTACATCCAATCATTGGGAGGATGCGTGTCGATGTGGTTCAGGTTTAGACCATTTCATTTGGCAAGTGCTGGGCGTCCCCCGAACGATGGGGAGGTCCCATCGTCCTGCTTCCGTGTGCGCCACTTGTCCCCAAAATCGCCCCAAATCCCGCTTTTGCTGCAAAACATTCCTTTTTTGCTACAAATATCCCCGCTTTTGCTTCTAAAGAAAAAACGGTTCGTTCCAGAAATACAACGTCTCGCAGGAGACCTCGTTGGAGACCATACAGCAAAAAAGTTGTACTAATATAGTAAAACCGACTTCGTCGGGAATATCGCCGGAAAAAACTCGCAGAAGACCTTGTAGCAAAAAGTTGACACTGTTGTAGCAAAAATCACAAGACGGTTGTAGCAAAAAAGTTCTTCTAACATAACAAAAAACTTACTTCGTCGGAGACATCAACAAAGACTTTTGTAGACACCTCGTCAGAGGCCTCAACGGGGATCTCACTAAGCAAAATATTTACGATATTATAGCAAAATCAGAAAACAAATGTAGCAAAAAAATAACAAACATGTAGCAAAACCCGAATTCGCCGAAGACATTGTCACAAAACCATGCTATGTAGCAAAATAGTCCGTCATATGTAGCAAAGCCGATTGCCGTATGTAGCAAATTTGACCACCATAGGTAGCAAAAATTGCCAACATGGCAGGGAGCAGCGCCGCAACGGCCACCTATGGAGGAACCCTAGGCCATGGAGGTAGAGGAGCGGGCCTCTCATCCTTGACGCCGGCAGCCTAGATCCAGAGAAGGAGCAGTAGACTCGCTGGTTGTGCTGGGCAGAGGTCGCCGAAGACGGAGCCGACGAAGGACCAGCGCAGGCGCAGGGCTGGCCGGGGCGGAGCGCGGGGCGGAGGGAGCAGCGCGGGCGCGGAAGGAACAGGCCGCGCTGGACGCGAGCGGGCGATCCAGACGATCATTTGCCTTGGCGGACGGCACGGGAGCCTACTGTTCTATCTAGCTGACACGGTTTAGTATATTGATAATGCGAAGCAAAACAAATGCAAGTGACTTATTTTGGGAGTATTTGAAATCTTCTAGCGATAAATATTCTCAGCTAGAATGTGGTGGATGGTTCACGCTATATATATGTACCACCAGTCTACCATTGATGTGCTCCCTCCGTTCAGAAATATAGAGACGTTTTAGCTTTGTGAATCGAATGTATTTAAACATATTTTAGTGTATAGATTCGTAGAGGTTCGGAGTGAACCTATACACTAAAAGGTGTCTAGATACATTCGTTTCACAAAACTAGAATGGCTTATACTCCCTCCGTCCCAAAATAAGTGACTTGAGTGATTTGAATGCCTATTATGTGTCCAACTGTCAGTGAGACGTTTGAAATGGGTATGACTCTGCTGCTGTTCAAACCTGCCACTGGCCTGCGCGCTGTTCAACCTGCACCTGCATCTGCGCAAGCTAGACGGTGGTCATCAAGGGTGATCAACCCTCGTCCTATAAACAAAAAATATACATAGTCCATAATGGGATTGGAATAGTACAGATGCAAACAACGATATTTCGTCTTAGCTGTAGGAATCTTAAGGTCACATGGATAAAAAATTCAACTTTACCAGGTTCATCTATATTGATGAATATCAAAAGTAAAAATTTACAGCAAACGTCCCAGAATCTTTACAACGAACATGTCAGAATCTGTCGGAGCCCTGGCAAACGGGTGCCACGTCGCGGCCGTTGGCGGTTCCCAGCGCCTCGAGGCGACGTCCCATCGAGAGACTTCGACGCCTCCAGAGACAGGCCCGGCCTGATTAATCCTCGCGAGGGTCCGCCTATCGAGAGGATGCCCTCCCAAGCGAGAACATCCGTAGAACCGAACTGCGGGTGCCTCGAAGCATACCCGGAGCTTTCCGGTAACTTCACCGAGCGGTCAGCAGGCGGGGCAAATCCCGACAAAGGGCATAGTCGCCGCATGCCCTCTGTCCACCTCGGTAAAGGAAGATCTGGTCCGCCCCTTTCCTGCAGCAGAAGGATATACAACCTCAGCATGGCAAGCGTGCTAGCTTGCCAGTTTCGTGCAAGAGGGATAACATGCAACGCCGGACCAGGACGAATGAGGAAAAGGAAGGCTCCTTTACCAGCAGATGGAGAGGCGCCCCACGTCCAGGACCCAGTCCACCAAAAAGAAGTCTTGTAGACCAAGACTCGGGAGAACGGCACTGTGGTGACCCTTCTCGCCCGTGGACCGGGGGAGAAGCTCGACGCCGCCTTATATAAGGAGTCTTTCTCCTACCTTGGGGGGATCGATCCTTGAGATCTGAATCTCTAAACTTTCATCCTCCATTGTACCCTCACGAAGCACGCGAGCAATACAACAAAGCAGGAGTAGGGGCTTTACTTCCTCACGAGGGTCCCGAACCGGGGTAAAAAACCCCGGTGTCACCTCTCTGTCGTGTGCTCCGTCGTTGCCGAGTTTCTTCGGAACCGTGTGTTCAGCCCTCTCAGGAACCAAGGGATCGTTGGACCCTAGTTCCTTCGCGGGACAAATCTCCGACAGAATCTTGAGCGACGTGATTAAAATAAAGATGATATCATGATATATAAATTCATCAATAATGTATGTTGCATAACATGAGTCCTTTATTAAAATAGTAGTCGCCATATGTAGGGGAGGAGGAGGGGCAGCATACCTCAATCACAGGTCGAGTCATCTTGAACTGAAACATCGTCAATTAAAATGTTGAATTATGATCCAAATTAATTAAGGATCCTAACTTCTGACGAGCAGAGCGAAGCCCGTCGCTGGAAGGTTGTGACGATATAATCACCTATATATACATCTTCTATGACGCTGGTTGGAATAAGTCACATCTGAGATAATCCCCGGCGATTGTAAAACACTCCCGGTTATATTAAAATTTTGTTGGATGACGCATGTGGTTTTTCTCTCTCTTTGTTGGAGGGGTTTTCCACATTAAATCTTGTGTCCCCCTGCTATGATTTCTTTTTTGTTCTTTGTTATTTGCTTGTCGCGTTTATACCATAAAACATGCTACTCCTTAACAAAATAGCTGTTGAAAATTCTGACTAATTTTAAGTACATTTAAACACTATTATTATTAAATACATTCAAATTTATAAAATTTGCTACATCTATTTTGAGACGGAGGGACTACTTCCGATTGGTCTCCCACGTGGAGGGACAGGAGTAGGAGGAGGGGAAGAATACCTCAATGACGCAATACACATAATATGAACATGGCATAAGAAGTTACCTCCTCATCGGTCTATTCGCAGCTGCAATGCGCTGAATCATCTCAATGTAATCCTCATGTTTTGGCCCAAATGCAGCATTAGTGATGTCACTCACGAGAAGAAACAACATTACTGCTCACTACGGTGGTCCAATTCTCATTTTGAGTCGAGAGTCTCACGAACAATCTCAAACTGACATCTGAAAACTACAGCTGATTGCGGACTAGGGGCACAATAATTTTGGCCATTGCGACAAACACCATCACAAGCTCCTAACTGTCCTTGTTAGCGTGCCCTCTGTTCTCCCAGCAGAATACGCATGCCCGCCTCATCAATTTGGACAGAAGAAATCTCCACACACAATCCTAACCCCTCATAAACAATCCTTCACAATTCAGACAAAGCGTCAGCAACATATCAAATCATAACAGCCAACATAGGCCTTGGCGACTTCCCTTTAGGCGTCACCCAACTCCGCGCTCCCTTCCCTCAGGAACCGCCCCTTGATCGCAGACATGGTGATCCCGCCCTACAACGAATCTACTAACTCGGCAGCGGCGCCCAGGGAGTCGAGGATGTTGACCTGCCGCAACACCAGCTAGCCGGAGGCTGCGGCCGTGAGAAGGGTGAGGACTGTGGGATGGGTGGGCGGTGTCGGCCCGGGAGAAGACAAAAAGATAAGCTGTCTGCCTTATGCCTTCGTACAATATATTGGTAAGTGAGTATAGGGTAAGGTGTGGCACTTACTAATGCATGTGATGTGACCCTCTCCTTACTTCAAAAAAATTGAACTATGTTTTTTAAAACGGTGATGTTAACATAAAAGATGTTTTATTTTTTTGGTTAAACTAAAGAGGGTATAGGGTACCCTCATGTTGACCACTTGTATGTCTATTAGAATTGGATGCTACGGTCGAAAACATGGGGAAAGGTTCGCAACAAACTATCAATATTTATATTTTTCTGAATCGACCATGAACTTATAGGAAAACAGATAATTGATTCTCATGAAATTATTTCACCTACCATGCTGCAGCTACATAATGTCATCTCTTTCCCTATTTCTATTTCTATGTGCGTGTTCACTCCTTTTAACCCGCCCTTGCTGGCTCGTAAAATGATCAAGCGTAGTTCGGGCTACGCCCGTGTGTCAGTGAGCTTCAACACCCTATCCTAGACAAACACTTAGCCACAGCAGTAGATGAAAGAAAAGGTAAAAAATGATAGCTTAGTGTGAGAATAGGAGGCACCTGGAATGAAATACTTTGGAGAAGTCAGAGATTTGGTACGTGACCATCAGAAGTTTCGGCGCCGCATCATTCTTTACTGTCCGTCAACAAACATTGAGGTTCCTTCAAGAACAAAGATCGTACACGTGCCGATGGTACATGGAATACTTTGAAATCTGTGCAGCTCTTAGGGCATGTACAGCCCATGCGCTTAGAGCGGACACTGGGGCCTTGTATTACTCCCTCAGATCAGTCTAAATCAACCACACTAATTATTCATCGGAGGGAGTACAATTTAATCATATCTTTAGGACCCACTGACATTGCTAGAACTACAAATCATAATATATGTGCCGTAAAGTGCTTGATGCATAGAAAATATGAGAGTATTTTACTACTTCTCCATACCATTTCTCTACTTCTCTCCACTACTTATATTATCTAGTTACAAACAAGTCATCATAATTTCTTTTAAAATTTATTAAATGTGTTAGTGGCATATAAATATGATGACACGTCACTATTTTGTAAGTTGCTGGTGGCGTGTGCGCTAAACAACACAGGCATGTTGTCGACACACCGCCAACACTAACATTTGCCAATGGCGAGATATCGACAGTGTGCATTTGAAAACCACGAACTCTCTTTTTGACGGGCCACCAATGGCCAATTTATATTAGTGTATGTTGTTTACCTTAAACTACTTGGTTGCGAGTGTGAGGCCACCATAATCCGCCAAACCGCCCCATCAAGCATCTATAAAACATAGTGGGAAAACTATCATATCAATAAAAAGGTAATTGCATAATATATGTAGTCAAAATATAGCCTCATTGGACAATTTCCATGCGAAAGTTTTCAAATGGATGATTCCAAAATGATACTAATGGAAATATTCATACAAATATATTTTAATCATGTGAGTTGATAGTTCTAAGTGATAGTGAGTAGTTTTTCTCATCGAAGGGGGGGGGGGGGTGGCGGCACATGTTCAACTTGCGGAACCTAAGACACTGTATTTTTCGAAATGGGGAACGAAGCCCCAGCCTCTGCATCAAAAAGATGCACACGACCTTCTTTATTAATTATTCAATGAGATTTTACAAAGATCAACCCGAAGCCACCTCTCTAACGCAATTCGATGAAGGGGGTGGACATTTCGGAGCCAGTACTAGACCGCACACATATGCACAACATCACAAAACAGGGGGGCCCAAAACCGCCCACTAGCAAGCCGGGAGCACAACATCTAATCCGCAACGCACATCAATGTGTATTCTCAATCATCTGCTGCAGTCATTTTTCGCTAACCCATCTTCAGAAATTCAATATCGGGACCCCTTCAACAAGGGAACGACACCCGGAGGTGACACCGTCACAGGCAGTATCCAAAGCCGTGTGCAGCTTTCGCCGAGATCCATCCCAAACAAAAATCAAGTCGCTGTCGCAAGGATGCAGAGCGGGCCTAGCAGTAATCACTACCACACCACCAACCTAAGACACATTATAATCTAGCCCCAACTAAATTCACACGCAGGCTGAATGCAAAAGTTGTCTAGCCAAGCCCGGCCAGACCCGAAACCAAACGACGCTAGTTCGGCAACACCACGACAGCCGTACTACAACCAGCACGCCAACACCTGCACGAGCGCGGTAGGGAGGAGAACATGTTGCCTACCCCGGCAAACATGCGCCGACCCAGGAACCACTCCCAGAGAGCTAGCAAGGTTGGGAAAAGCAGTAGGGCGACTAAGCCATCTAGGCGCTGATCTAGGCCCACGGGCCTAGATCTAGTAACCGCCACCACCCTCGAACCAAGCCCGCGGCGTCGTACGATGAGCTTGCCGACCACCTGAGCATCACGGAGATCCTCGAGCGGCGGACCACCGGCTGCAACAGCGCCCCAACACGTGACGGCCTAGAACTCAGGATCTGCAGCTCAGCACAAACCCAACTCAAGCAAGCAGCAGCTACCATACGAATCCCCCAAAGCACCACGAAGAAAAATCATGACTTGACCACAAGGTCCCCAGATCTGACGTACCACAAGACCGTGCAACGCAAAATCTAGACCAAAGGAGACACTAGGGGCAGGGAGGAGAGGAATCAGAGGCAGCAGCATCGACGGCGGGTGCCTAGGCCTCAACTCTCCTTCACCCTCGCCTAGCACCGCTCCAATGCGGCCATGGTCGTGCTGACCAAGATCCGCCATGGCCAGACCCGCAGCTTGAGGCCCTTGGCGCTGACTCCATCAGGGAGTCGTCGGAGGTCGACGGAGACGCGCTCCTACCCACAATAGGGCCCAGCCAGCGCCGCGGGAATCTAAAGACAGGCGCGCTTCCCGCCGGGGCAGGAGCACAAGGAGGTCGCCTCGCCGCCGCCTTCCTCGAGGGATACGCGGGTTTCCTTTATCCCTCCACCTCTTGTCTTTGCCTCTAACGCCCAATACAATGCCGATACAAACAACAACCTTTCGTCTTACCTGTAAGAATATTAAGGTCCCACGCTTGTCTGAATGTTTGAAATGTAACAAAAGTTGTGAATGCCATGAGCCCATGACTCATGACTAAAATCAGTACCGTTGAAAAAACTGAAGGATGGTCCAATGGACCAAAGTTAAATCATCATGTAGTATTCTCAAATCCATCAAGATTCATGCAAACAGAATTATTGCGTATGGTAACTTAATTACTCTTGGATACAAATTCAACTTTACAGGTTCATCTAAATAGATAAATATCAAAATTGAAAATTTACAATGAAGATGACAGATTCTTTCATGGCCCTGTGCTGGCAAAATTGTGTGCAACGCCAACCATCTATTTTGTGACATCATAAAAATAAAAACGACATTATGACAACTAAATTAAAAAAAAATGTCTGTTGCACAACCTGAGTCCTTAATTAAAAAATCAGTCGCCATATGGATTGCTAGTTCAGTCATCTTGAACTGAAACATCATCGAGTAAAACATGCTACTTCTGATCGGACTCCCGTGGGGATGGAGAGGAAACATCTATCAATGACGCAATAGATGGAATATGTGTACATGTAAGAAGAAATTACCTCCCCATTAGCCCATTTCCAGTTGCAATCCCCTGCATCATGTATTCATGTCAATGAAATTCTCATGGTTTGGCCCAAATGTAGCATTAGTTATGTCTCTCATGAGAACAAAGAACATTAGAGCTCATTTTGGCTTGGCCAGTTCACATTTTGAGTCATGTGTCTCACGAGCAATCTCCAACTTATGTTTTGCAAAAAGAACATTACAGTTCATGCACGGTGGATCCGACATTCGCAGACAAGGCGAGCCTACCCTATAACAAATATACTATCTCGGTGGTGCCCAGGGAGTTGAGGTTGTCGACATGTCATTGAGGAGACCGCAGCACCAGTGAGCTGTAGGCTGCGGCCGCGAGGTCGGTGAGGGTTGTGGGTTGGGTGGTCAGCATCGGCTCAGCATTGGTAAGTGGGTATACGGCTTTAGTTCAAAACATGAACTATTGTTTTTAAACGATGATGCTAGCATAAAAGATTGTTCATTTTGTGAAACTAAATAGGGTATAGAGTATCCTATTATTGACACACTTGTATCTCTAGTGGAATTGGATGTTATAGTTGAAAACACGGGCTAAAGAAAATCTCGTTGAACATTTCGCAAGAAACTGTCCTATTTTTATTTCTATGAATCCATTGCGAACTTATAGGAAATAAAATAATTGATGCTCATGAAAGTATCTCACCAACCATACTTCAAATAGATAATGCTATCTCTTTTCTTATTTGTATCTCTGTGCATTATCAGTTATCACTCGTGGCAGCGATCGAGAAACTCTCCGTCATCTCATTAATCCGTTCCAAGCACGATCAAGTGTAGTTCGTGGGGCATGACCACTCAAGGCCTTTCTTCAAGAACCCTCAAGTGTAATTCAGGCTGGGTGCGTGAGACCGTGAGTTTCATCACCTTATCCTACACCAACACATAGACAAAATAATAGATGAAAAAAATTAGGCTATCCTAGTTTAAGAATAGAAGACACCAGGAATGAAATACTTTGGTGTCGATCAACAAACATTGTGGTTACTTGAAGAACAAAGATTGTACACGGTGTGATGGTGCAAGGAATACTTTGATATCCATGCGGCACTTAGGGCACATACAACCCGGGCGCTTAAAACAGATGCTAGGGTCAAATTCCTTGCGGTTAGGCTTGATACCCGTCTAAGCCTAGAATTTTTCCTAGCATCAGCTCGAGAACTTGCGCCGGGCACTAAACAATTTTTCGCAAGGGCAAGTTTAGGAAATGTCGGGTGCTTGAGTTTAGCCCTAGTTTCCCAGCTGAAATCACGGCGAGGGAATCTTGCCTCAACAAAATGGTTAAGTCAGTTGAATGGAAATAAGTTAATCTGGTGGAACAATACGTTGTTACAAAAAAAAGTCTTCACCTAAACATTAGCTGAATCCAACTCACTATTCGACGGGGTACAAACAGATCATGCTTACCTAACCCAAATCGCATATCTTGAGCCGCGGAACTAGACTAACATCAAGGAGAACTGCTTCTAAAAATTTATATGTCATATTCTCTAAAAGGTAGGAAACTTGGCGTGGCACATGCCGTGCCAGTGCAATGAAATCGATTGTAGTCTTGATTGTTAATTATGTCATTTGGAGAGTATGTTCACGTGCCAGAGTAGATCTATAGTTGTTTTAGGCAAGTAGTGTTTATCCAGTAGCTTCAACACTTTCAAGGAACGATAATCCACAGCCCCTTACAATGTCACATGAATGCCAGAATTTTCTATTGGAGTTTAAAAAGTAAAAACCACTTCTTGGATAACATGATAGTACCCTATATGGTCGGCTCCTAGCTGAACTCCATGCTCAAAGAATCACTAGGTAGATTGCAGAAAACTGCACCAGTAAGACAATGGCTTTTGGTGACTTATTATTTTCGTACTGCAAGGTAAGGCATTGATCTGAAAAAAGATTACTCTTTGAGAAGGACGGAGAAGAAGGAACTGTTAAGACTAGACAAAACAGAGCAAGAAATAGGCACACGGTTGTGGGGTAATGAACCGCGGGGATTATTTTCTACTAAGCAAACAGATTTGAGTTGAGAAACCGTCGACGTTATATTTGTTACGGTTACAGGAAAGTTTTGGGTGCGTTATCCCGCAAAGGAGTCTTTCTGGGCTGCTGGAAGACGGTCGAAATTTTAGGACGTGAGCAATTTTCCGTATCAGAAGATCAAAGAACATCTGTGTGTGACAGCGGCCTCAATTGTCCTGATATGTACTAGTGATAAATGAAGGAATCACGCTTAATCTCTTGATTCACGCTTTGTTGTGAAGCATTGCATACAGTTATTATTAATGAGTAGGGCTGTTAATGAGGACCTTGATATCTTCAAGAGATAAATATTATTAATGACGCTTTGTTGTGAAGCATTTCATTTACGCTTTGATATCTTCAAGAGATAAATATTCTTGGCTAGAATACCGTGCATGGTTAAAGCTATATATATGTAACACCAGACCACCATTGATATCGTGCATTCAGTTCATCTCTGACAAGTCATTTTAGTGTGCATCTCTCTCCCACACTAGCTACGGAGTATGTTAGCTTAAGAACTCGGATAAATTATGCAATAGAAAAAGAGTCGGAAACTCGGGTTAGCTTAAGAACAGAAGACATCAGGATTTCAATGCCTAGTATGTATTGATGTATGAGTAATTAACATTGTTTTGCTGGAACTCGGAGGAGAGGAATCCTTGCTTATGTAGTGCCTAGTCGTATAATAACATTCTAAGATATTTTATATGGGTACGAAATAGTTCCCCTGTTCCCCTTCGATGTAACTTCATGTTCAACTGGGTTATGGGACATCTCTTTCTTGTAAACTATTTTTATGAATTATAGAAAGGAGTAGCACATGGGCAAATTACGGCCACAACAAACAAAAGATAATGCATTTCCTTTATCACTTCACCTCTTGTCTTTGCCTCTAACGCCCAATATTGTGCCGACTGCGGCTTCCTATCCTTTCCATATCTTTCGTCTTTGCCGATGAAAAGACCAATCTTTCGTCTTAGCTGTAAGAATATTAAGGTCACATGCTTGTTCTTACATGTTTGAAATGTTACAAAAGTCGTGAATGCCATGACTCATTACTAACATCAGTACCCTTGAAAAACTGAAAGATAGTCCAATGAACCAAAGTTAAATCATCATGTAGTATTCCCAAATCGATCAAGATTCATGCAAACAAAATTATTGCGTATGGTAAGTTAATTACTCTTGGTTACAAATTCAATTTTACGGGTTCATATAAATAGATAAACATCAAAATTGAAAATTTACAATGAACATGACAGATTATTTCATGACCCTGCGCTAGCAAAATCGTGTGCCATGCCAACCATCTATTTTGCGAAATCATCCAAATAAAATTGACATCATGACAACTAAATTAAAAAAATGTTTGTTGCATAACCTGAGTCCTTAATTAAAACATCAGTTGTCATATGGATTGCTAGTTCCTTTTTTGTTCAAGTGACTTGTATTTGTCTAGATTGGCATGTATCTAGATACATTTTAGTACATAGATACGTATAAACCTTAATAAATGCAAGTCACTTTTTTTTACAATCAATATCAAGTTATATTCATAGTAACAAATAGTACATAGTAGAGATACATAAGCCGACTCCATCGATTACAAAATAAAGTCTAAAAGCAACTAGCAAATCTTTGAGTTCTTCAATCTCTTTCTTCTTCCAAGATATAACCTTGCACTTTTCTGAAGGCAGTCGAACACTGGTACGTCCAAAACGTATCTACTTTTCCGAACACTTTTGCTATTGTTTATCTTCTAAACTTGTGTGATTTGGATGCAACTAACATGGACTGACGCTGTTTTCAGCAGAATTGCCTTGGTGTCTAGTTTTTGTGCAGAAAATCAACTATCAGGAAAAATCCCGGAAAATATGCCAAAAATCCTATTTCACCAGAAGACTCCCGGAGCCAGAATACGAGACGGAGTGGGGCTGGGGCCCAGCCACACCACCTGGCCGCGCGGGCTGGGCCTGGCCGCGCCAGGGGTGGTCTGGCCGCCCCAGACACCCCCTCGGTCTCCCTCTTCGCCTATAAGATGCCTTCTGACCTAAAAACCCAGGGGAGGGGGGTTCGACGTTTTTCCAGAAGGAGTTCCGCTCTGCCACCACCACCAGATTCCACGAAACAGCACCAGAAACTCCGTTCTGGCACCCTGCCGGGACGGGGAATTGGAGGAGATCATCGCCATCATCATCACCATCGCTTCTCCATCGACCATCCATGTTTCCCCCATCTATGAGTGAGTAATCCCCTGTTGTAGGCTATGGGGATGGTAGGGATTGGATGAGATCGTTTATGTAATGGCATCAGATTGTTAGGGCATGGTGCCTAGTATCTTCTATTAGTAGTTTATGACTTTGTTGCGACTTGTTATGCTTAATGCTTGTCACTAGGGCTCGAGTGCCATGATTTCAGATCTGAACATGTTATTGATTCATTATGATAGTATTGTTTATGGTCTTACCTGCAAGTTGTATACACACGTTGTTGTCCGGAACCAAAGGCCCCGAAGTGATAGAAATCGTGATAACCGGAGGGAATGGCTTTGATGTGAGGATCACATGTGTTCACGGAGTGTTAATGCTTTGCTCCGGTGCTCTATTAAAAGGAGCACCTTAATTGCCAGTAGTTCCCTTGAGGCCCCGCTGCAAACGGGCTGGCAGGACAAAAGATGTTGTGCAAGTTCTCATTGCGAGCACGTATGACCATATATGGGACACATGTCTAGGATTATCTAGTACTTGGATGTTTTATCTTATTTATCTGCAATTGCCCTATGTTCTGATTGCTATGTGAATTGTCTTGTCCATGCAACGCCCGTCCATCCATCGCTATGCCTACCGCACTCGAATCCTACTGTTTACTGCTATTGTTACTATTGCTGTTACTTTACTATTCCTCCTACAAAACTGTTGCTACTGATAAACTGCTGTGAGCAAGATTGTTTCCAGGTGCAGCTGAATTGACAACTCAGTTGTTAAGGCTTATAAATATTCTTTGTCTCCCCTTGTGTCGAATCAATAAATTGGGTTTCACTTTCCTCGAAAATACTGCGATACACCCCCTATACTTGTGGGTCATCAAGACTATTTTCTGGCGCCGTTGCTGGGGAGCATAGCTTTATTTATCAAGTTCACTTGGATTCTCTATTGTTTGCTGCCATCCATCCATCATGGGTAAGTCTCGTGATGGCAAGGTTATCCCGAGCCGCTTCATCCCACCATACCGCAAGATGCAAAGTACACAAAGCAAAAGACGGCACGAGCACCAACGCCCACAAAACCATTGTGTTCTATTCGTGCAACAGATCTACGCATAGACACGGCTCTGATACCACTGATGGGTTCGTAGCATGGAAAATCAAAAAAATTCTACCGCAAGAACGAACAAAACCCAGATCTAATATAGATAAAAGCCAAGATCTAATCTATTAGACATGTGCAACGAGATAGATCTATACTAACCCTTGTAGATCCGAAAGCCTTGTGCAAGATCGGATCTCGTGGTTGATGTAGACAATCACTTGTCGATCTCAAGATTGAGTAGACGATCCTTCCGGTGCCGCGTTCCGGCAGCGCTTCCGCAGTCGGTCACACGTGCGGAGTCGATGTAGACCTTCCTCTCCCCGTTCCAGCGAGCAGCCGAGGTAGTAAATCTTCTCCACGGAATCCCAGCAGCACGACGGCGTGGTGGTGGTGGAGTAGAGAATTATGCAGGGCTTCGCCTAAGCCTGAGCAGAAGGAAGGAGGAGGAGAGAGGCGGCTAGGGCAAGAGTGGAGGGGCAAAAGGGGGGTGGCGCCTCCACCCCTCTATATATAGAGGGAGGGGTGCGGCCTAGGGTTCCCACCCCTAGGCCCACCTCCTAGGGCCGGCGCACAAGTGGGGCTGGGGGGAGTTTCCATCCCCCCCAAGTTTCCCCTTTTTCTTTCTTGGGTTTCAAGTAAACTCCATAGAAATTTCTAGAACCTTCCGGAACATTCCGAAACCTTCTAGAACCCCCATATAAACACTCCGGGACATTTCCGAACCTAGAAAATGATCTCCATTATATGAATATTATTCTCCGGACAATTCCGAATCTCCTCGTGATGTCTCAGATCCAATCCGAGATTCCGAACAACATTCGGTCTCCAACGCACATTCCATATCTACCTAAACAGCATCGAACCTTAAGTGTGTCATCCTACGATTCGTGAATATGCAGACATGTTGGAGACACCTCTCCGATCAATAACCATCAGCGGGATCTGGAGATCCATAACGGCTCCCACATACTCAACGATGATTTCGTGATCGATAGAACCATTAACATACGAAACCAATTCCCTTTGTCACGCGGTACTCTACTTATCCGAGGTTTGATCGTCGGTATCTCCATACCTAGTTCTACCTCGTTACTGATAAGTACTCTTTACTCGTTCCATGTTATGTCATCCCTTGTGACCCAGTCACATGCTTGCAAGCTAACTAGATGACATTCCACCGAGAGGGCCTAGAGCATATCTATCCGCGATATGGATGGACAAATCCCAATCTTGGTCCATGCGCTTCAACACATACTTTCAGAATACCCAATGACACCTTTATAACCACCCAGTTATGAAGCGGTGTTTGATGTCATCAAAGTACCCATCCGGTGATGGTGATTAACATAACCTCATGGTCGAAGGATTAGGTTACTATGCATTTGAAAGCTTGTAGCAATACGAACTTAATGACTTGATCTTATGCTACACTTACTATGGGTGTGTGTCCATCACATCATTCTCCTAATGATACAACCTTGTTATTAGTGACATCCAATGTCCATGATCAGGAAACCATGATCATCTATTAATCAACAAGCTAGTTCAACAAGAGGCTTACTAGGGACTCTTTTACGTTTACAAAACACACATGTATTAGTGTTTCCTTATAATACAATTATAGCATGGGATGTAAACATTCATCATAAACACAAAGATATAATAATAACCACTTTTATTATTGCTTCTTGGGCATATCTCCAACAGTCTCCCACTTGCACTAGAGTCAATAATCTAGATTATATGGTAATATACCTAACACCCATGGCGTTCTGGTGTTGGTCATGCTTTGCTCTAGGGAGAGATTTAGTCAACAGATCTGCCACATTCAGATCAGTGTGTACTTTGCAAATCTTTATGTCACCATCTCGGACATACTCGCGAATAGCATGGAAACGTAGCTTGATGTGCTTCAGCATGCTATGTGACCTTGGCTCCTGTGCATTAGCTATGGCACCTGTGTTGTCACAGTAGATGGCCATCGGGTCCAACGCACTAGGAACCACGCCAAGTTCAGTAATGAACTCCTTCATCCGTATGGCTTCTTGCGCAGCCTCCGAAGCAGCTATGTATTCCGATTCAGTTGAAGATTTCGCCACAACGCTTTGCTTGGCACTCCTCCAGCTCACTGCAACACCATTCAAAATAAATACGTATCCAGACTGTGACTTCGAGTCATCTGGATCGGTGTTCCAACTAGCATCAGTGTAACTGTTTACAACAAGTTGTTCATCACCTCCATAAGAAAGAACCATATCCTTAGTCCTATTCAGGTACTTTAGGATATTCTCGACCGCTGTCCAGTGCTCCATTCCAGGATCACTTTGATATCTGCTAGTCAAACTAACAGCATGTGCTATATCCGGTCTTGTACACAACATGGCATACATGATAGAACCTACGGCCGAGGCATAGGGAATGTTATTCATCTTCTCTCTATCTTCTGCCGTAGCTGGACTTTGAGTCTTACTCAAGGTCTTACCTGACAACATGGGCACGAACCCTTTCTTGCTCTCTTCCATTCTAAACTTCTTTAGAACTTTGTCCAAGTATGTACTTTGTGAAAGAGCTATTAGGCGTCTTGATCTATCTCTATAAATCTTGATGCCTAAAATATATGCCGCTTCGCCAAGATCCTTCATTGAAAAACTTTTATTCAAATAGGCTTTGACGCTATTAAGAAGTTCTATATCATTCCCAATCAACAATATGTCATCTACATATAGTACTAGGAATGCTACAGAGCTCCCACTCACTTTCTTGTAAACACAAGCTTCTCCATAAGTTTGTAAAAATCCAAAGTTTTTGATTACTTTATCAAAACGTTGATTCCAACTCCGGGATGATTGCTTCAGTTCATAAATGGAGCGCTGAAGTTTGCATACCTTGTCAGTATCTTTAGGATCGACAAAACCCTTGGGTTGTACCATATACAACTCTTCCTCAATGTCGCCATTAAGGAACGCCGTTTTGACATCCATCTGCCAAATCTCATAATCAAAATATGCAGCAATTGCTAACAAAATCCTCACAGACTTTAGCTTCGCTACTGGTGAGAATGTCTCATCGTAGTCAACTCCTTGAATTTGTCGGAACCCTTTCGCGACAAGTCGATCTTTATAGACGGTAACATTACCATCAGCATCTGTTTTTTCTTTTGAAAATCCATTTGTTCTCGACAGCCTTACGGCCATCCGGTAAGTCCACCAAAGTCCATACTTGGTTTTCGTACATGGATCCCATTTCGGATTTCACGGCTTCTAGCCATTTGTCGGAATCTGGGCTCACCATAGCTTCTTCATACGTCGCAGGGTCATCAGTGTTGTCCACCAACATGATGTTCAAGGCAGGGTCATACCAATCAGGAGTGGTACGAACCCTTGTTGACCTGGGAGGTTCAGTGGCAACTTCGTTCGAAGTTTCATGATCACCATCATTAGCTTCCTCTCCAATTGGTGCAGGCGGCACAAAAACATCTTCCGGTGCTGCGCTACTCTCAACTCCGAGAGAAGGTTCAATAACCTTGTCGAGTTCTACTTTCCTTCTAGTCACTTCCTTCGAGAGAAACTCCTTCTCAAGAAAGGATCCATTCTTCGCAACGAAAACTTTGCCTTCGGATCTATGATAGAAGGTATACCTTATTGTTTCTTTAGGGTATCCTATGAAGACGCATTTCTCCGCTTTGGGTTCAAGCTTATCAGGTTGTAACTTTTTTACATACGCTTCGCAACCCCAAACTTTAAGGAACGACAACTTAGGTTTCTTTCCAAACCAGAATTCATACGGTGTCGTTTTAACGGATTTAGATGGTGCCCTATTTAAAGTGAATGCGGTTATCTCTAATGCATAGCCCCAAAACGATTGCGGTAAATCTGTAAGAGACATCATAGACCGAACAATATCTAAGAGAGTTCGATTACGACGTTCGGACACACTATTACGTTGTGGTGTTCCCGGCGGTGTCAATTGCGAAAGTATTCCACATTTCTTTAAATGCATGCTAAACTCATAACTTAGATATTCACCTCTGCGGTCAGAACGTAGAAACTTAATCTTCTTGTTACGATGATTTTCCACTTCACTTTGAAATTCCTTAAACTTCTCGAAAGTTTCGGACTTATGTTTCATAAAGTAGACATACCCATATCTACTTAAGTCATCCGTGAAAGTGAGAACATAACGATATCCACCACGTGATGCTACACTCATTGGACTGCACACATTGGTATGTATTATTTCCAATAAGTCTGTAGCTCGCTCCATTATTCCAGAGAATGGAGTCTTAGTCATTTTCCCCATTAGACATGCTTCGCATCTTTCAAGTGATTCAAAATCAAGCGATTCAAGAAGTCCATCAGAATGGAGTTTCTTCATATGCTTCACTCTAATGTGACCAAGACGACAGTGCCACATGTATGTAGAATTATCATTCAATTTTGTTCGTTTAGCATCTATGTTGTGAACATGTGTATCACTACTATCGAGATTTAGTAAGAATAAACCATTCATCTCAGGTGCATTACCATAAAAGATATTACTCATATAAATCGAACAACCTTTATTCTCAGACTTAAAAGAGTAACCATCTCACAATAAACAAGATCCAGATATAATGTTCATGCTTAATGTAGGCACCAAATAACAATTATTCAAATTTAAATCTAATCCCGAAGGTAGATGCAGAGGGAGCATGCCGACGGCGATCACATCAACCTTGGAGCCATTTCCAACGCGCATCGTCACCTCGTCTCTTGCCAGTCTTCGCTTATTCTGCAGCTCCTGTTTCGAGTTACAAATATGAGCAACCAAACCAGTATCAAATACCGAGGCACTACTACGATTACTAGAAAGATACACATCAATAACATGTATATCGAATATACCTTTCTTCTTGATGTTGCCGTTCTTCAGATCCGCCAGGTACTTGGGGCAGTTACGCTTCCAGTGACCAGCACCCTTGCAGTAGAAGCATTCAGTTTCAGGCTTAGGACCAGCCTTGGGCTTCTTAGCAGGTGCGGCAGCTTTCTTGCCGTCCTTCTTGAAGTTGCCCTTGTTCTTAGGCTTGCCCTGTTTCTTGAAATTGGTGGTCTTATTGACCATCAACACTTGGTGCTCCTTTTTGATCTCCACTTCAGCAATTTTCAGCATGGACGATAGTTCAGGCAACGTCTTGTTCATGCAGTGCATATTGTAGTTCATCACAAAGTTCTTATAACTCGGTGGCAGTGATTGGAGGACACGGTGAATCCCTAACTCATTAGGAATCGTTATCCCCAACTCTTGGAGCTTGTTTGCGTGCCTAGACATGGTGAGCACGTGCTCGCTGACGGAGCTACCCTCTTCCATCTTACAGTTAAAGAACTTTTCGGAGGCCTCATAGCTCTCCACGGCCGCGTGAGTCTCAAAAATGAGCTTAAGATCCTTAATGATGTCGAACGGGTCGTGGTGCTCAAAGCGCTTCTGAAGCTCCGTTCCTAAATCGTACAGGATGGCACACTGAACTGTGGAGTAATGATTTTTTCGAGTGGCGTAAACATTCTTTACGTCATCGGTGGCATCTTCTGCAGGTGGGTCACCTAGCGGTGCTTCGAGCACATAGGTCAACTGACCAGCCCTGAGGACAATCTTCAGTCCACGAAGCTAGTCCGTGAAGTTTCTTCCATTGTTCTTAAGCTTTTCTTTCTCTAGGAACGCATTGAAATTGATGGAGAGGTTCGCCATAATCTACAACAAATTTGCAAGTAGTTTAGACTAAGTTTATGATAAATTGAGTTCAATTTTAATTCTTAAATTAACTAGGTGAACTCCCACTCAAAACAACATACCTCACATTGTCTTAGTGATTACACGAACCAAGTCCACTACACCAAGTCCGATCTTCACGAGAGAAGATGTAGTTTCATCGGTGAACAATCTTCATGTTCATCATATCATTTATATGATTCATGCTCTACCTTTCGGTCATCCGTGTTCCGAGACCATGTCTGTACATGCTAGGCACGACAAGATTAACCTTAGTTTCCGCATGTGCAAATCTGGCTTGCACCCGTTGTATGCACACGTAGAATCTATCACATCCAATCATCACGAGATGCTTCGAAACGACGAGTCTTAGCAACGGTGCCAACTAAGGACGAACACTTTATTACTTGATATTTAGTGAGAGGGATCATCTTATAATGCTACCGTCGCGATCTAAGCAATACAAGATGCATAACGGATTAACATCACAGGCAATTCATAATTAGTGTGATATGATATGGCCCTTTCTTCTTATGCCTTTGATCTCCATCTCCAAAGCACGAACATGATCTCCATCATCACCAAAGATTGCCAAGGTCATTAAGCGCTTCAGGGTTGTCCATTATCACTAGCAACTATTCCAACTACTTGTAATAAAGCTATTACAAGATGAATAGACATGTAGGTCTTAACAGAATTAAAGACAACCATTACGCTCCTGCCGGCTGCCATATTACAACAAGGATCATTGCATACATCAAATATAATCACAATCACATGATGGCCATATCACATCACAAAACCCCTGCAAAAACAAGTTAGACGCCTCTAATTTTCTTTGCATGTTTTACATGGTTTTGGGCTTTCGAATAAGAATGGATCTTACCTACGAAACTGAACCACAACGTTGATACAAGTGCTATCAAGTGCAAAGTGTAAATTGGATCTATACTATGGTGAGAGAGACAGACACCCGCAAAGCCACTTGTGCAAAGCAAGTTACACGTCAAGCGTGGAGCAAGTCTCATGTGCGATGACATGTAAGGTTAGCCCGAGCCGCTTCATCCCACCATACCGCAAGATGCAAAGTACACAAAGCAAAAGACGGCACGAGCACCAACACCCACAAAACCATTGTGTTCTATTCGTGCAACAGATCTACACATAGACACGGCTCTGATACCACTGATGGGTTCGTAGCATGGAAAACAAGAAATTTCTACCGCAAGAACAAACAAAACCCAGATCTAATCTAGATAAAAGCCAAGATCTAATCTATTAGACATGTGCAACGAGATAGATCTGTACTAACCCTTGTAGATCCAAAAGCCTTGTGCGAGATCGGATCTCGTGGTTGATGTAGACGATCACTTGCCGATCTCAAAATCGAGTAGACGATCCTTCCGGCGCCGCATTCTGGCAGCGCTTCTGCAGTCGGTCACACGTGCGGAGTCGATGCAGACCTTCCTCTCCCCATTCCAGCGAGCAGCCGAGGTAGTAGATCTTCTCCACGGAATCCCAGCAGCACGACGGCGTGGTGGTGGTGGTGGAGTAGAGAATTCTGCAGGGCTTCGCCTAAGCCTGAGCAGAAGGAAGGAGGACGAGAGAGGCGGCTAGGGCAAGAGTGGAGGGGCAAAAGGGGGGTGGCGCCTCCACCCCTATATATATAGAGGGAGGGGTGCGGCCTAGGGTTCCCACCCCTAGGCCCACCTCCTAGGGCCGGCGCACAAGGGGGGCATGGGGGGAGTTTCCTTCCCTCCCAAGTTTCCCCTTTTTCTTTCTTGGTTTTCAAGTAAACTCCATAGAAATTTCTAGAACCTTCCGGAACATTCTGAAACCTTCTAGAACCCCCATATAAACACTTTGGGACATTTCTGAACCTAGAAAATGATCTCCATTATATGAATCTTATTCTCCAGACAATTCCGGATCTCGTCGTGATGTCTCAGATCTAATCCGAGATTCCGAACAACATTCGGTCTCCAACGCACATTCCATATCTACCTAAACAGCATCGAACCTTAAGTGTGTCACCCTACGGTTCGTGAATATGCAGACATGATGGAGACACCTCTCCGATCAATAACCATCAGCGGGATCTGGAGATCCATAACGGCTCCCACATACTCAACGATGACTTCCTGATCGATAGAACCATTAACATACGAAACCAATTCCCTTTGTCACGCGATACTCTACTTATCCGAGGTTTGATCGTCGGTATCTCCATACCTAGTTCTACCTCGTTACTGATAAGTACTCTGTATTCGTTCCATGTTATGTCATCCCTTGTGACCCAGTCACATGCTTGCAAGCTAACTAGATGACATTCCACCGAGAGGGCCCAGAGCATATCTATCCGTCATATGGATGGACAAATCGCAATCTTGGTCCATGCGCTCCAACACATACTTTCAGAATACCCAATGACACCTTTATAACCACCCAGTTACGAAGCGGTGTTTGATGTCATCAAAGTACCCATCCGGTGATGGTGATTAACATAACCTCATGGTCGAAGGATTAGGTTACTATGCATTTGAAAGCTTGTAGCAATATGAACTTAATAACTTCATCTTATGCTACACTTACTATGGGTGTGTGTCCATCACATCATTCTCCTAATGATACAACCTTGTTATTAATGACATCCAATGTCCATGATCAGGAAACCATGATCATCTTTAATCAACAAGCTAGTTCAACAAGAGGCTTACTAGGGACTCTTTTACGTTTACAAAACTCACATGTATTAGTGTTTCCTTATAATACAATTATAGCATGGGATGTAAACATTCATCATAAACACAAAGATATAATAATAACCACTTTTATTATTGCCTCTTGGGCATATCTCCAACAGAGGGCATTCAAATTGGAGAGATATATTGTTCCATACCAAGAGAAAATTTGAAACTATTATGATTGGGACCATTGCTATCAAGGTTAAGGTAACATAATCATCAGTGGAATACAAAGTTTTGTCTCTTATGGAATTGTTTTGATAATAGGACCTGATCAACCTTGTTAACAAAAGGATTTCATTGAACAAAACAATGTTTTCACCGTGATTATCTCCCTTTACTTTTATTCTATCGATTTTAGTTTTTGCTTTCGTTTAGTTTACCTTTGTTGTGCTAGTTTCTTGCATTTTAGAGTGTCTTAGAACTTCTGTAGCTTTTGCTTTGTTTTGCATTGCATCTTTTTAAAATCATTTTTCTGCAGAAAAATCATTCATCTATACCTGAAAAATGCCCAAAAATAAAGTGTCTCGAAAAATTCCAGAAAATTCATATTAAATTTTTACGTGAAAAAGGGGCAGAGTAGTACCCGGAAGGTACCAGGGGGGCCCACCAGGCAGGCTACACCACCTGGTTGTGTGGCCTGCCCTGGGTGGCGCCATGCCATGGTGTGGGCCACCCCTGGCACTCCACTCACTCTCTCACTTGCCACTTTCTTCTCTCTCCTGAGTAAACTCCAGTTCATTGCTCAAAATCGCGTTCTTGCTGTGCTTGCTCTCGATTTTTCGATCTCCTTGCTCAGCCCATCTTTGCTGCTGAAATCTGGAGCATTTGTTCTCTGGTATGTGACTTCTCCGCTTGTCCCAGTAGATTTGTGTTTAGTGGTTTATATCTTGAGGATTTTGCTGCTGTAGGTGACAGGTTATGTGAGCTTGTAATCTTGTTTGATGCTTAGAGATATAGTTTTGATGCATGTTTAGGCCTATTACAAGTCCCTATGAGTAGTGCCCTTCATTATATTCACTTTGCAATCACTTGTTTAATAGGTGTTTAAATTTCACAATAGAAGATGAATGAGCATCAACTAAACCAACATGAACTTTGGGTGCCTGAGGTTATAAAGGTTCACCGGGAGGAGGAAGTTTTTCCTTCCATTTACCCATGCTTTGAATTCATGAGAGGTGCAGGAATTCTCTTGGATTTCCACACTTTGGTTTCTAATGTAAGGTTGGAGCAGTTTTTAAAAGATGAACCTTGTCAATTTGTGAAGCTAACCATGTCTGTGGTGCAGGACTTTCAATTCAGTTACTCTTTCCCTAACCCCATGGTCCACTACAAAATTTACAAAATTGATGTCGACCTTTCTCTCGATGACTTTTGTGCAGCTATTAAGGTACCTTAGTGGGGATCATGTGGAAGGATTAAGGAGGGACCTGCACCACTCATGGATTTATACACAGAAATTTGCCATGGGAGCAGCTTCTCGAAGGAGAATGGAAAAATCAGTGACATTCATCTCCCCTCCATTCGCTACTTTGCTTACTTTATTGCCAAGTGTGTTCTTGCTAGGAAAACTGCCAATAAGTTATCTTCATATGATCTAGCATTTATCTCTGCTGCTCTTAAACGAGATATGTCTTACAACCTGGGTGCTTTGATAGCTTTCCGTCTTGCTGCTAACCGCGAGAAAGGTGGAATTTGTGGGGGCCTCATTGCATCTCGTTTACTAGCATTGCATGGTTTAGTGCCTCATCATCTAGACCTACAGTTTCCCATAGAAAGGCTTGATCTTAATTCCATGATACAGCATAAATTTGTTTCCTCGTGGGCTAGTTTGAGTGAATTGTCTTATGAAATAACCTTTCTCAAAGCTGGTTGGAGAAGGAGCAAGTCCGAGCGTGTTGTTCTTTTGCCTGCACCTGTTTTGTTTAACCTTGATAACAGGGTAGGATGGTCTCTCACGGAGGAGGAGTTTGATAAGTATTTGGGAGAGCTCTCCCAGCAGGAACAGGATACTAGAAGGGAGGTCATAGATGATTCGGTCCAGCCCTTGAATGAGGGGGAGTCTTCATATCAGCAGCCTATCTACGATTGGGGAGCTTCTTCTTCTTCCCACGGGCCTAACTACGATCATTCTTGCAATGACCCGCCTGCTTGGAACCCTTACTCGTATCTAGATTGATACCTACTTAGGCCAAAAGCCTAAGCTTGGGGGGAGGTACGCCGACATCACACTCATCTCCATATCATTGTGCGTCGGTACTTTGTATATTCATGTTTCGTTCTCTTTTTAGTTTTCGTTCTTTCTTTGTTTTTGCTTTCTAAAACACAAAAAGACCAAAAATATTTTTGTTGCTTCTCTTTGGTTTGCTTTTTCCCTTTTTGCCTTGGTTTGCTTGCTTTGTTTGAACTATTCGAAAAACCCAAAAAGATTTTGCTTTGCTTGTTCTTCCTTTTTGTTCTTGCTTTTAAAAAATCGAAAACACCAAAAATATTTGTTGTTCTTCTTTAGTTTTGTGAGTTTGTTGCAGGGTTCAGCAGTCCTCAGTGGAATTTGGTTTCATATTATTATTCAAGCCACACAAGTGAAGGGAAATAATGAGGATTAATGACAACTTGAGGTGTGGTAAGAGGCTGGTAGTGAACTCTATTTGTTTTCATTTTTGTACATATACTCATCATTGTGGGCATGCTTAGTCTGTTCGTGTAGGGTGTATGTTATTTACGGATGCTTAGTAGTTCTTGCTTTCATATGATTAGTTCCAGCTTGATAATAGTTTGTGCATGTCTTATGAATGTTTGCTTGCATTACTCTATTCATAACTTGGTATGACACCGTCGTATCCTCCTCTGAATGTTTCATTTGAATTGACTTGGCACATGCTCATGCATGCATATATATGACTAAAATAATCAGTTAAGCCTCGATGAATTATTTTTCCTTGAGGGTCTTGAATCACTTTCATGCCATGATTAGTCATGTTTTGTTGCAAGCATGATTATGACCGTTATTTCTCTCTCGTTTGTCGCTCCCTCTCTATTGCTAGGCTTCACTTGTGCTGAGTATAACCATTACTCGTGCATCCAACTCCCCAAAACCAATTTTGCCAAAGTGTCCACCAAATCTGCCTATTAGCATCATTTGCTATTCCGTGCATATTAAGTATGCCCTGTTTTCTTCCGAATAAAATGTTTGTTTGTAATGAGAAAGTTAGTTAGTAAAGTTCTCATGAACTTGATGGCACACTTTACTTTCTTGCACTTAATAAACCTGAACCATTGCGTCCTTCTTTGTTGCGTATATGCTTACGCTTTATAAGTTGAAGTTAGCAGAACCATGTATCATGGGGAACGCTTTCAACATTGCAATGGTACTTAGTAAAAGTGTAACTTGTAAGATTATGGAGTTTGTATGTGTGTTAGAGAAACGCCTGGGCCGCTAGCATAAGCCATGCCTAATCATGGTGGAAACTTGCAGCATAACCATAATGAGCATTCTATGAAACATCCTTAATAAAAAATCTATGCACATAGTAAATAAAAAGATCGTTGAGATGCTCATTGTCTGCTTGCCTTGTCATTTTGATTATGGGATAGATCTTGTATCATGTGCAAGGGGTACCCCGTTGGCGGTTCTCTATGATACATATGTACTTACAATGACATGAGCTTACTTGTGACTGAAGTCGAGTAGCATGAGGATCGGTCTTCGTAAGTAGGCATGAGACTTCTATTTAAAACTTGTCAAGCATATCCTCTTAGTTGTGTCACTTTAACCTTAATCATTTAAAGATGCTTATGATAGGGGCAATGAGAGCTCAAAGCTAACGAGTACCATACTTTCAGCATTTGGAAGCCTTTCAAACTATTCAAAACCTTTTTCATTTCTTTGTTGAGTCTCCACCTATTCTATGAGCACTTTCTTGAGAGCATATTTGTCATTCTTTGTGCTTGTCTCATTACTTGATTATTTGTGTTATGACTTTGATGCTTGTATCTTTGACATATTCACTTCTAGTCTTCACTTGAACTTTAGAGGTGCCTTTGCATTCATAATCAAAGGCAAGCGAGATACCACTCTATCATACCTTGTTATGAGCATTGTAATGTTGCTTATATTTATACTAGAGGCTACTTATTATTTTTAAGTTGGAATCTCTTCATAGCTTGCAATGCCTATTAAGTAAACTTAGTTGCATACTCTTTATTATGAATTGTCTAAGTAGTTGATCACATGCTGAGAATATATACATCATTTGAAGCAAATGTGTTCGTGAAAGTTTCTTTTATCGCACTCAGTTTTCAACTGAATTGCTTGAGGACAAGCAATAAGCTAAGCTTGGGGGGAGTTGATACGTCCAAAACGTATCTACTTTCCCGAACACTTTTGCTATTGTTTCTCTATTAAACTTGTGTGATTTGGATGCAACTAACATGGACTGACTTTGTTTTCAGCAGAATTGCCTTGGTGTCTAGTTTTTGTGCAGAAAATCAACTATCAGGAAGAATCCCAGAAAATATGCCAAAAAACCTATTTCACCATAAGACTCCCGGCCGCTGGCTGGGGCCTGGCAGCGCCAGGGGTGGTCCGCGCCTGCAGACCCCCTTGGTCTCCCTCTTCGCCTATAAGATGCCTTGACCTAATAACTCGGGGGTTCGGCGTTTTCCGAAGGAGTTCCCTCACGCCCCACCAGATTCCACGAAACAGCACCAGAAACTCCGTTCTGGCACACTGTCGGGAGGGTGAATTGGAGGAGATCATCGCCATCATCATCACCATCGCTTCTTCATCGACCATCCATGTTTCCCCCATCTATGAGTGAGTAATCCCCCGCTGTAGGCTATGGGGATGGTAGGGATTGGATGAGATCGTTCATGTAATGGCATCAGATTGTTAGTGCATGGTGCCTAGTATCTTCTATTAGTGCTTTATGACTTTGTTGCGACTTGTTATGCTTAATGCTTGTCACTAGGGCCCAAGTGCCATGATTTCAGATCTGAACATGTTATTGATTCATTATGATAGTATTGTTTATGGTCTTACTTGCAAGTTGTATACACACGTTGTTGTCCGGAACCAAAGGCCCCGAAGTGATAGAAATCGGGATAACCGGAGGGAATGGCTTTGATGTGAGGATCACATGTGTTCACGGAGTGTTAATGCTTTGCTCCGGTGCTCTATTAAAAGGAGCACCTTAATTGCCAGTAGTTCCCTTGAGGCCCCGCTGCAAACGGGCTGGCAGGACAAAAGATGTTGTGCAAGTTCTCATTGCGAGCACGTATGACCATATATGGGACACATGCCTAGGATTATCTAGTACTTGGATGCTTTATCTTATTTATCTGCAATTGCCCTATGTTCTGATTGCTATGTGAATTGTCTTGTCCATGCAACGCCCGTCCATCCATCCCTATGCCTACCGCACTCGAATCCTACTGTTCACTACTATTGTTACTGCTGTCTTTACTTTTACTACTGCTGTTACTTTACTATTCCTCCTACAAAACTGTTGCTACTGATAAACTGCTGTGAGCAAGATTGTTTCCAGGTGCAGCTGAATTGACAACTCAGTTGTTAAGGCTTATAAATATTCTTTGGCTCACCTTGTGTCGAATCAATAAATTAGGTTTCACTTCCCTCGAAAATACTGCGATACACCCCTATACTTGTGGGTCATCATAACACGCCAACATTGTATATGTTGCTATTCGGGTGTGTGATACATTGCAAATGTATCTATAATTTTTGATGTTCCATGCTTGGTTTTATCTACTTTCTTATGTTTTGTCCACACTTTGGAGTACTTTTCATATGATTTCTTGGACTAACCTATTAACAAGATGCCACAGTGACAGTTGCCTGTTTTCTGCTGTTTTTGGTTCCAGGAAGTCAGAAAATGAATATTCTTGGAATTGGACAGGATAAAAGCCAAAGATACTATTTTCTCGGAAGACTCACAGAGCCAGAAACAGAGCCGGAGGGGGGCCACAGGGTGGCCACACCACCCCTAGGCACGGGTCCACCTAGGCCGCGCAAGGTCATGGTGTGGGCCCCCTGGCCGCCCACCGACCTTGCCCTCTGGCCTATAAGAAGCCTCCCGAGGCCAAAACCCTAAATCATCAATCAGAAATCCACGAAAAGTTCCGCTGCGCCGCCGCCACCCAAGGGGAGATTCGAGGGACATAAAGTCTCTGTTCCGGCACCCTGCCGGGACGGGGAAGTGCCCCCGGAGCCATCTCCATTGATATCCACCACCATCTCCATCACCATTGCTGATTCCCATGATGATGAGGGACTAGTTCTCTCTCGAGGCTAAGGGTTCTACCGGTAGCTATGTGTTCATCTCTCTCTCTATGCATGATCTTATTGAGATCATGAGCTTGTAATCAATAGATCTACCTTGCTACTCAAGTGCTTTATTAGATCTCTGCTCTCCCCATGTGTGTGAAAGTGACAACGTGCGCACCATGGTGGCACTTAGGCTAGAGATTACAAATACTTGTTATGAGTTATATTTGGAGTTGGATGTCTTTATGAAATTGTGGTGTTTGTTGAAACCATCTAGTGCTCAAGGTGACAGTGTGGGGTTTTATAGATGGGAAAGACTTACTTTGAGGTAAGCTGTTATAGCCCTACCATCGATTAGAGTGTCCAACCGGAGAGTAGTTAAGAGCAGTATCATAAGAAGAATATATTTATATGAGAGTGTTCACTAGTGAAAGTATGATCCCTAGGCCTTGTTTCTAAACACTGAAACACCGTTTGCTATTAGATCTGTTACATGTTTGCTTATTTCCATCTTTATTTCAGTTTTACTTTAGTCTTTTCCACGCCATCAAGTTATTTTCTATCACCGTTACCACTTATAATTATCCATACCACTTGTATTTCACTATCTCTTTGCCGAACTAGTGCACCTATAGACCTAACAAGTGTATTGGGTGTGTTGGGGACACATGGGACTTCTTGTATCTTGATTGCAGGGTTGCTTGAGAGGGGATACCTTTGACCACTTCCTCCCTGAGTTCGATAAATCTTGGGTGATCCACTTAAGGGAAAACTTGCTGTTGTTCTACAAACCTCTGCACTTGGAGGCCCAACAACTATCTATAAGAATAGAAGTGCGTAGACATCAGTGTGCGCTAAACAACAAAGTATATTTTTTACTATTTGCATGTTCGTGACACACAGCCAACACTAACAATTACTAGTGGCGAGTGATGGCTCAATGCATGGCGCCCAGAAAAATGCTTGATGGCGGTGTTGATGTAGAGCTCGTTGGAAACCCCAAGAGGAAGGTATGATGAGCACACCAGCAAGTTTCCCTCAGTTATGAAACCAAGTTTTAATGGAACCAGTAGGAGCAAGGAAACACCTCAAAGGTGTTACTAGCTGAGCTTGGCAGGGCGCACTACCGGTGCTAGTAGCAACGTGGAGACCTGTACAACACAACCACAGAACTTTGTCCCCAACTTGCGATGAGGTTGTCAATCTCACCGTGTTTTGCGGAAAACAAAGGATTAAACGTATCGAATGGAAAGAAGTAAAAGTTTGTAGAAAGTAAACACAAAGCAGTAAAAGATTTGTAGATTGTATGTAAACTAAAAGGACCGGGATCCATAGTTCACTAGAGGTGGATCTCGTTAAGATAGATAACATGCTGGGTGAACAAATTACAGCGGGGCAATTGACAAACACCGAGAAAGCAATACATGCATATACTAATCATCTTGACTCCTTTGAGACTTGATTGGGCAATACAACATAATACATAGACCGCCATCCAACTGCATCTATGACTAATAATCCACCTTCAGGTTATCATCCGAACCCCCTCCAGTATTAAGTTGCAAGCAACAGATTATTGCTTTACGAACTACGTGTAACGTAAACAATACGATTGCTCTATGAACAAAGGATTGTTGTTTTCTCCCTAGTAGCAACAGCACATCTACTACCTTAGAGATTCCTGTCACTTCCCCAGATTACCAGAGGCATGAACCCACTATCAAGCATAAATACTAACTCTTGGAGTTGCTAGCATCTACTTGGCCAAGATAGCTACTAGCAACGGAAAGCATGCAAGATCTCAAATAACAAAGACATGCTAGAATCAATAATCAATCTGAAATAGCATCTCAATATCCATCGGATCCCCGCAAACACAACATGTATGGATTACAAATAGATGATCTTGATCATGAACGGAGCTCACAAGATCTAAACATGAAAGCACAAAGGAGGAGAAACCAGCCATCTAGCTACTACATGGATCCGTAGTCCAAGGATGAACTACTCATGCATCACACCGGAGGCTTGCATGGTGATGAAGAAGGCCTCCAGGGTGAATTCCCCTCTCCGCCAGGGTGCCGGGAAGAGCTTCAGATCCCTCCCGATCTAGGGATGGAGATGACAGCGGCTATAGACTCTTTCGTGGATTTTTGATCGGGTGGCTAGGGTTTTCATCCCGAGGGCAACTTATAGGCGGAAGGAGAGGCCAAGGGGGTCTTGGGCGGACCACCTGGCGTGGGCGAGCTTGGCCAAGAGCTGTGTGGTGTGGCCCCAGCCCTTCTCCGTCTTGTATTCTGGCACTTGATCCCTTTCGGAAAAATAGACACTTTGGCTTTTGTCCTGTCCAATTCCGAGAATATTCATTTTCTGACTTTTCTGGAACCAAAAACAACAGAAAACAAGCAGTTGGCACTGTGGCTCTTGTTAATAGGTGAGTCCAAGAAATCATAATAAAAGTACTCCAAAGTTGGAACAAAACACAAGAAAGTGGATAAAACCAAGCATGGAACATCAAAAATTATAGATACATTTTCAATGTATCAGTGAGATACTGGCGGCATGCCATTTAAACTCCAAAAACCCTCTTTTTAGCATTAGCATCAAGTGGGATATTCAAATAACAATCTTCAAGAGGAGGCAAATCAAGCATATCATAAATCCTTCTAGGCATAATAGAAACACTACTATCAAGATCACACAAAGCTTTGAAATCAAAGTCATTCACTTTCATATTAATAATGGGTTCCCAACCATCTTCTTGCTTTATAGGAATAGAAGCTTTACGTTTCATCTTTTCTTCTTTAATCGTTATGGGAGCATCAGTAATGTGTTTTGTAAAAGCCATGTTCATAGCACTAGCATTAGGACTTTTAGCAAGCTTTTGTAGAAACTTAATAACTTCAGAGATGTTGCAACCATCAAGATCAAAATCAACTTTATCATCTAAAGTAGTAGAACTATTACTAGCCTCAACACTAGTGGTGGTAATAGTAGAAACACTAATATTTCTACCAATTTCATCTTCTCTTTCCCACTTAGCATGTAATTCAGCTAATAGTCTAACATTTTCATCAATTCTTACTTGTATGGCATTCGTAGCTGCAAATGGATTCTCATTAGTTTCAGGTTTAGCAGCCATTTTATTAATCAATGAAGATTGAGCTTCAGATAGAGAAGATATATTCCTTTCAGCATTAGAGAGTTTCAATTGTAAACTAGGAATTTCCTTATTTAGACTCTCAAGTTGATGGCTAATGTTCTTCAAAATGATAGATTGTTCCTCCATAGTTTTAGTAAATAGTTTATTTTTCTCATATTGCATTTGCATGAAGTTTTTAGTGGCTTTTTCAACTTCTAAAATTCTTCCTTCACTAGGTAATTCAGGTTTACCATTATAGCCATAAGTATTACTAGGAAGGTAGGCCCTATAATTGTTGTTACCAAAATTGTTCCTATAATCATTATTACCATAAGCATTGTTGCCAAAGTTGTTATCTCTTATGAAGTTCACATCAACTTGCTCTTCTTGAGCAACCAAAGAGGCTAAAGGCACATTATTTGGATCAATATGGGCTTTCCCATTAACAAGCATAGACATAATAATATCAATCTTATCACTCAAGAAGGAGGTTTCTTCAACAGAATTTACCTTCTTACCTTGTGGAGCTCTCTTAGTATGCCATTCAGAATAATTAACCATCATATTGTCCAAAATTTTTGTTGCAACACCCAAAGTGATGGTCATAAAGGTACCTCCAGCAGCTGAATCCAATAGGTTCCTTGAAGAATAGTTCAATCCTGCATAAAAAGTTTGGATGATCATCCAAGCAGTCAGTCCATGAGTGAGACAATTCTTTACCAAAGATTTCATTCTTTCCCAAGCTTGAGCAACATGCTCATTGTCAAGTTGTTTAAACTTCATTATTTCACTTCTCATGGATATAATCTTAGCAGGAGGATAGTATTTTCCAATAAAAGCATCTTTGCATTTAGTCCAAGAATCAATACTATTCCTAGTTAAGGAATTCAACCACTCTTTAGCTTTTCCTCTCAAAGAGAAAGGAAACAATTTCAGCTTAATAATATCACCATCTATATCCCTATGCTTTTGCATCTCACAAAGTTCAACAAAGTTATTTAGATGGGAAGCAGCATCTTCATTACCAATACTAGAAAACTGTTCTCTCATAACAAGATTGAGCAAAGCAGGTTTTATCTCAAAGAAAGTATTTTCAGCCATAGGTGGAGCAATAGGAGTGCTCATAAAATCATTGTTGTTGGTGCTAGTGAAGTCACACAACTTGGTGTTTTCAAGAGTAGTCATTTTTTTGGGTTTTCAAATAAGAAATCAAAACAAGTAGAACTAATTTTTTTCTGTTTTTTTGAAGAACAAAACAAGCAAACAAAGCAAAAAGAAACTAAGCAAAACAAAAACAACAAAGTAAAGAGATTGGTTATGAGGGACTCCCCTTGTGAAGATGTCCTTGACTCCCCGGCAACGGCAGCAGAAAAATGCTTGATGGCTCAATGCACGGCGCCCAGGAAAATGCTTGATGGCGGTGTTTATGTAGAGCTCGTTGGGAACCCCAAGAGGAAGGTATGATGAGCACAGCAGCAAGTTTCCCTCAGTTATGAAACCACGGTTTAATCGAACCAGTAGGAGCAAGGAAACACCTCAAAGGTAGCTGAGCTTTGGCAGGGCACACTACCGGTGCTAGTAGCAACGTGGAGACCTGCACAACACAACCACAGAACTTTGTCCCCAACTTGCGATGAGGTTGTTAATCTCACCATGTATTGCGGAAAACAAATTAAGGATTAAACGTATCGAATGGAAAGAAGTAAAAGTTTGCAGAAAGTAAACACAAAGAAGTAAAATATTTGTAGATTGTATGTAAAGTAAAAGGACCGGGATCCATAGTTCACTAGAGGTGGCTCTCCTTAAGATAGATAACATGCTGGGTTAACAAATTACAGCCGGGCAATTGACAAACACCGAGAAAGCAATACATGCATATACTAATCATCTTGACTCCTTTGAGACTTGATTGGGCAATACAACATAATACATAGACCGCCATCCAACTGCATCTATGACTAATAATCCACCTTCAGGTTATCATCCGAACCCCCTCCAGTATTAAGTTGCAAGCAACAGATTATTGCTTTACGAACTGCGTGTAAGGTAAACAATACGATTACTCTATGAACAAAGGATTGTTGTTTTCTCCCTAGTAGCAACAACACATCTAGTACCTTAGAGATTTCTGTCACTTCCCCAGATTACCAAAGGCATGAACCCACTATCGAGCATAAATACTAACTCTTGGAGTTGCTAGCATGTACTTGGCCAAGATAGCTACTAACAACGAAAAGCATGCAAGATGTCAAATAACAAAGACATGATAGAATTAATAATCAATCTAAACTAGCATCTCAATATCCATCGGATCCCCGCAAACACAACATGTATGGATTACAAATAGATGATCTTGATCATGAACGGAGCTCACAAGATCTAAACATGAAAGCACAAAGGAGGAGAAACCAGCCATCTAGCTACTACATGGATCCGTAGTCCAAGGATGAACTACTCACGCATCACACCGGAGGCTTGCATGGTGATGAAGAAGGCCTCCAGGGTGAATTCCCCTCTCCGGCAGGGTGCCAAGAAGAGCTTCAAATCCCTCCCGATCTAGGGATGGAGATGACGGCGGCTACAGACTCTTTCCTGGATTTTTGACCGGGTGGCTAGGGTTTTCGTCCCTAGGGCAACTTATAGGCGGAAGGAGAGGCCGAGGGGGTGCTGGGGGCGGCCAGACCACCCCCTGGCGCGGGCTAGGCCTGGCCACGCGGCCAGGTGGTGTGGCCGGCCCCCTGCCCTTCTCCGTCTCGTATTCTGGCACTTGATCCCTTCCGGAAAAATAGGCACTTTGCCTTTTGTCCCGTCCAATTCCGAGAATATTCATTTTCTGACTTTTCTGGAACAAAAATAACAGAAAACAGGCAGCTGGCACTGTGGCTCTTGTTAATAGGTTAGTCCAAGAAATCATAATAAAAGTACTCCAAAGTTGGAACAAAACACAAGAAAGTGGATAAAACCAAGCATGGAACATCAAAAATTATAGATACATTTACAATGTATCAGTGAGATACTGGCGGCATGCCATTTAAACTCCAAAAACCCTCTTTTGACATGCCACCAATGGCCAATTTTCAAATAGTGTATGATATGCTTCTAAAATATTCTCTTTGTTCCACAATATAAGCCGTTTTAGAAAGCTAAAAGAGCTTGCTAAAAGTCTTACATTATGGAACGGAGGTAGTACTATTTTACGGTAACCCGAGTAAGACTTTACACGTTAGTCGGTCAATCGTATTGACGACTCCCTAAATGAACATGGTTTGGAGTGTGGGACCACCTTAAACCTTGTAGCAAAACTATCATATCAATAAAAATATAATTGCATAATAGATGTAGTTGAAATATAGCCCCGTTTCGCAATTTCTATGCTAAAACTGTGAAACGGACGATTCTGAAATGATACTAATGAGAATATTCGTACAGATATGTTTTACTCATGAGAGTTGATAGTTCTAAATGGTAATGTGCAGTTTTTTATCATGGAAAGGGGGGTCGTGGCACATTTGCAACTTGTGGAACCTAAGATACTGTGGGAGGTGATAGTGAATGGAAGGAAGAAAGTGTAAGTCAATAATTGTCGTAGTAATTCTTGAGTTTGTATGTGATATACACAAATGTTTTGATCAGTATATCGAGTTCCATGTTTGTTGGGTCATGGTAACGTATGTATGGGCATTCAACTAGAACTACGAATGTTGAGGACATTTGTACTCTTGTACCATGTGAAATACTATTACTCAGCGATTATGGAGACCCCATTTTTGTCATCTCATTCAAAATGCATACAATCTTGATAGAAGCTTTTTCACTGGATTATGTACGTAGATATGATAAGGCATCACCATGCTCTCCGATGTGCATACCTGAGATTTTTCCGAGGAAGTTGACGATCTCTCGAACATAGTTGATGTCCTAGGAAATTGGTTTCGTAAAGAATGCAACATCGTAGCATTGAGCGGAACTCATAAGCATAATGTAATTGTATGGTCGTGGTTTTATATTTTTTTAGTGCAAGTTCATTTCGACATAATTCTAGGAAATCCAACAATCTATTATACATCGAGGAACCAAATACAAATTTAGTTAACAAATTCATGTGCCTTCGATATGGAATATGCATGTGACCCATTTCCCACAACTTCGGACCTAAGAGACTATATTCCACGGCACCAACCCACTACCCACCAACTTGGGCAATCCAAGAAACGTTCAAATAGGTTTTGATGAATTTGGACTCATTGTGTTATTTTCAATCTCAACTTCGCTCGACTTGGTCACTCTGCATGCCGTGTTTCCAAAATATGCAGTGATTCCTATGGACCTGTCTTGTACAAAGTTCTCCTCAGTCTGATTTAAAACATGAGTGTTAGGATGTCTTACTTTACTAGTATTTAACCTGTAAAAACACCATAAAAGATTGGGATGACAAACAACGCACCTCAAAATGCATGGGAGGAGATGATGACCAAGAAAGTTCCTCTAGTTGTGTTATGTCCACATGTCGTGGCAGGAACATGATGATATTAGGAGATATTTTTTGAGCATCTTGAAATAATGTGTACCTGCATGCTCAAGGATACAATTGTTAATTAGATTAATATTTTGTTAATTAGGGTTTTCTAATTTTATCTCGACAGACTAGTAAGTTTTTTACCAACTACATGTACGCATGTGAATATATCAATCTAGTATCATTTGAATTTGTAGAACGTTAATGACCACCGGTTAAAAAGTTGCCAACCACCATGTATTAAGTTTACTATGTATGATTAGATGTCCCCCTCGTCCCAAACATAGGAAAATAAAAACATAAGAACGACAAAGATTGGCAAATACCCTTCGGTTCAGAGGACATGAAGGGGTATGAGTCAATCATGTACGTCCTTGTGTTCTCAATTTTCTAAGTTTGCGAGGAGAGGGACACTAAAGCAAAATGTAAGTTTACATGGACATGTTTATATGTTTAATGTTTAATCAGCATAAACCATATGTGAGTTTGTTGTTTATTCCTTTTCACAGTGTGGTAAGGACAAAAGAGAATTCAACGAGTAGCATACCCATCTTTTGGCTCCAGCAAATCCAAAGTGTAAACTTGAGTCTGACTGTATGATGGCCCTCCCCACGGTGGTGACAGGAACACCAAATCTGCCTAGTAGTGGCAGGAATTAGACATGAAAATGGTAATGACTAAATCCTTCTAGTTCATATTTTGTTGTTTTAAGAAAACTATGATGAGAATTGTGTAGTTATTTTTCACAAAACTCTCTGAAGATGATAACATTTTGAAACTAGATTTTGAGAAGTCACACAACTAGTCTAATTACTTGAAGTGTTGCCTATTAAAGGGCTTTGGTATAACTGGGTTCGCACGGAGCTAAGAACATTAAAATATAGCATACCAGTTTTTGGCGAATCACGAACAATACAAGAAGATCCTCAGTATCCATAGCTAAAAATTTAGTTGTCGTGGACTAAACATAAATAGCAACGTTAAGTAAAACTAACGTGAATATGTACTATTTTTTTAGAATCACAGTAAGCTTGCATACAAGAAGGAGAAACCCAAGCACTGAGACTATTTCATGACCTTCCTAACGACAGGGGATGTATGTGCACGTAAGCAACATGAGAAGAAAACAATGGAAAAAAAGAAAACTCATTGGCTCATGCGATCTAAATCGCTGGGAGGTATGGGATTCTGGGACATTATGTTGTTTAATCAAGCATTACTATCTAGAGAAGCATGGCGTGTTCTGGCCTTCCTGGACAGTTTATGTGCACGAGTGCTCAAGGTAAGATATTACCCAAGTGGGAATCTGATTGGCACTATCTTCTATGGTAATTCGATCCTCTACCTGGACGACAATCTCATATGGTTTTGTGAAGGGGTTACATGGCAGAAAACAAAACTTTTCCTACTATGAGAATGCACCAACCCAAGATCTATCTATAGAGAAGTACAGTAACGAGCGGGGTTCGGTGTTCATACCTTATAATACCGAACGCGAGATCACGTTTCTGCATAAACGTAGTTGATGAAGCCGAGCGTAGTAGGCCTAAACATCTAGAAGGCTTCAAGCGTCCAGCACCAATAATGGCAGTGCCTCATGGAGTTTTACACACGTACGGTGTAAAAGACGTCTCTCGGACCTCGGTCCAGCAAGGCAACGGAAGAAGAAGATCCGGACAGATTCCAGGTGCACGACGGCGTGAGTCCAGTGGAGAATTATCTTCCTCGTGGAGTATGTTCCAAACTTGGAAACACGCACGAGAGGGAGAGAGAGAGAATGACAAATACCAATTGTGGGATGAGATTGGTGAGGAATGACACCCATATATATGGGAAAGCTCTAGGCACTCCCACCCTCCAAGTCCTAGGGTGGGACTAAACTTGGGAGGAGGTGGGAGGGGGTTGGCTGCCGGCTGATGTGGTCCTTGGCGCCTTGGCCCACCTAGGCCCAACCACCTCACCCTCTTGGGCCTTCTCCCTTCCGTGGAGGGCCCATGTAGGTGGTTTTTTCCTATCTGCTATTACTAAATAAATATATTTAATATTAATTCATTAATTTAATATTAAATGCATTTTATTTAATTTCTCTTATTCAAAACTCCTTTTGAATAACTTTCGGAAACTTCGGTATCTCTCTAGAACGCTTCCAGTTTTCTCTCTCTTCATATTTCTCTTTTGGTTGCGGGTCAACCCATATCATCTTTATACTTAAGCATGACAGCCTTGCAGTTCGAAATATTTATACATGAACGAGACATACCTCCGATCAATCACCAACAACAGTATCTGAAAACACATGATGGTCCCTTCATATTCCACGAATTTGGTTGTTCGTTTGAACCTTCTAAACGTTGACTCTTATTCCTTTCTCACAACGATACCTGGTTTTTCCAAGACCTGGTCTCATGTATCTATATACCAGTTCAATCTTGTTACAGAGAAGCACGTTTACTTGTTCCCATGATATTACATCCTTGTGACCTAGTCAGATGTTTGCAAGCTCATCGATGTAACCTCACCGAGTGGGCCCAGAGTATCTATCCATCACTTGGATAGGAAAATCTCGATCTTGATACATATGTCTCAATTATTTCTCTGAAATACCGAATACACACCTTTATAGCCACCCAGTTACGGTCATGGAGGTTGATGTGGTCAAAGTAGCCGCAGGAGATAGTGATTAAAAATGATCTCACGGTCGAAGGATTAAGTGACTACACTCTGCTAGATATCGCAACGTAACATTGTGATTCAATCACATTGCAATTCAATGGTCGGGTGTATCCATCACTTCATTAAGTGATCTCATTGTCAGTTGATGTTTTAATCACGTCCATGATCGAGAAACCTCGATCATCATCTGCCCAATGAACTAGTACTAGAGGATACTAGGGACCTTGTTATTTATATACCATACATGTATTAATGTTTGCACATAATATAGTTATATCATGATACAAAACTTATTATGAACATTAGAGATATATAAATAAATTATTGTATTATTGGCCTCTAGGGCATATCTCCTTCATCTTGATGCATTGAAGAAGGGGATTATTTAGCAGGTTGGTAATGGACGAAACATCAGAATTTGGAGGGACAATTGGTTGCCTCGACATACATGCTTGAAAGTTCTGTCTCCACAAAGAGAATGTCAATTTAAGTGGGTGTCTCAACTGTTGGACGATCAAGGAGGATGGAAGGCTGATTTGGTCAGGTCAAAGTTCATTCTGATTGATACAAATGTTATTATGAATATCAAGCCATCTTGATGCGTATATGATGACTTTATGGCATGGCAGCTGGAGAAGGTGAGAGTCTTATATTTCGAAAGTGCATATCAATTGGCATTGAACGAGTCATCGGCTCAATGTTCCTTCCCGAACCCTAGTGGTAGGGTAGAAGGGGAAGATGTTTGTTCGCACAAAATTTTGAGGGATGATGTGCCCCCTAAGGTCATAAACTTTTCCTAGAGGGCTGCCTCCAATGCACTGGTCACAAAGGAGAATAAACGAGCTAGAGGTTTCAAAGTTACTGAATATAGTGGGCATGCACTCTTCAAATGCCCACATGCATTTCAGCTTTGGTCAGCGATGAAATACATATAGTAGCTCCCTGAACCGAGTGACCCGCGCTCAAGTTCTGGAATATGGATGAAAACTGTGATTATGCAGGCACAACCGTCAATGAATGATGCCATTATGTTAACTCCTTGGCGTATCAGGTTTGCCCATAATGATATCACACATGAAAAGCCTTCACCGCTGATAGAGAGTTCCAAGAGATTTTTTGTTGGGTACCAAAAAACTATCAGCAACCTCAGGGAGTTAACACGGGGGCAAATTGTGAAATGTAAACAGCTGCTTGTGTTAGATGACGATACTTCACATAAAAGTATTGTGCAAAAATCAGTTGACAAGCGCTAGGTCAAACCACCGGCAGGGTGGGCTAAATTAAACTGTGATGGCTCCTATAAGGATAATGTTTGAACTGCTAGAGCTGGAATGATCATTGGAGATAGAGAATGACATGTTATAATGTCGATCGACCTGTTGGCAGTTGACCCAAATGTGCACATGCACTTGAAGCGGAAACACACTAGTATGCCTGGAGGGTTTATCCATGGATCTTCAAAGGTGTGACATACTGATCATGGTGGAGCTGGACGGCTCATGTTTATCTGACACGATCATTGGAGCAAGCCAGGACCGTTCACCTCTCGCAATCCTCATCTCCAATATCAAGGAGCTACTAAAAGTCGATAGAGCTATTTCTTTGTAATGGTGGATCGTACACAGAATAGGGCTAGTCACTATCTCGCAAATTTTGCGAGGACAGAAGGTCGTGGACATTGGGTCCTGAATGTCTTAGTCATGTACTCAACCATGACCTCAATGTAATCCCGGTGTAATAAAGTCCACATTCACCCGGAAAAAAAGGTAAAGCATAGACTGGCGCTAGGTTGTTGGGCCGCCACTGCAGGAATTGAGCCCAACAGGAAATAGGTGGTGTGGACCAGTAGGAGATAGCCATCATATACTTCCTCATTGCCATGATATATCGTATATAAGTTTTTTAAGTCAAAATTCATAAACTTTAACCATGTTTTTTGAAAAAAAAATCTATATCCACAATATCAAAGCTATGCTATATGAATATACACGTCATGACGAATCTAATGGTGTTGAGTTGGCATTATAGATGGTATTATTTCATACATACTTGGTTAAACTTACATAGCTTGACTTTTTAAAATCTTATATGCACTACAAGTTGATAAAAAAAGGAGTACTGGGGCTGACACAGTGGGCATCATGTGTTACCAGCTTATGCTGATCTGATCTCAAGAAGGAAAAAACTTATGCCGCTCTTCTTCTCATCTCCGAACTCGTTCAGTGAGCTTTCCAGATCTCCATCAAGTATTCTATCTGAACACTTGATCTAGAGTATATAGTACTATTACAGACTATATCTTATAACATTGTAAAGAAATATAGCTAGGCATAGTAAACAAGGTTCGTAGAATAGAAAGAAGCGAAGAACTTGTTCGTAGTGGGCGGAGCCACGTGCATGGGCATATATACCTTCAAGTAAGGCGCGAGGTGGAAGAAATCGCCGAGGACGAAGTCGATCTTGCCCTCCACGCCGTAGATCCTTGCATTGTGCCTCGCCAGCTCCACCTTCCGCGGATCGATCTCCACCGCGACCACGTAGCAGCCCCTGTGCAAGTTGCCGGTGGCGAGATATAAGCGCGAGAGCAGAGCAACCTGCTGGGAGTTGATGGGGCGCGTGGCAGTCTCAGTCTGTACCTGAGAGCGAACTGGATCGAGTTTCCACCGACGCCGGCAAACGCGTCGACGACGAGGCTGCCTGGTGCGGCGCGCGAGGCCTGCTCGGCCGCGACGGCCTCAGGGGTGACGGAGTACCAGCCCTCGGCGTCCATCCGCACGCCGCGGTCATACAGTGAGAAGAGGCTATGGCGGACGGCCCAGTACTTGCCGGCGAGTGCTTCGGCAGCGGCATCACCGTCGTGGTCCATCTCCTTCGTTGGGCAATTTCACGGACGGTGGCGAGTAGGAGGAGGAAGCGGTGTGGGCAGTGTGATGTGCTCCGCTCTTCTTTCTTCTCATGGGGCGCGGCGCGCAAGTGGCGAGCACGCACGTCCCGACGGCGGAAAAAGTTTGCTCCACATGCTTCGGCAGGACTTCCATCAATATTCGGGCATATATAATATGGTTTGCTCCACTAGTCCCGTTGTCTTACTTAGGACTTTATTAAATGCCCTATTTTGGTTTCTAATCAAAACTTTATTTGAACATAAATTGGTGCCATTGTCATTGTGTCATATTTTGAAAGGCATTCCACTAGTATATTTATCAAAACTAGCATGGTGGCCCTCGCAAATGCGAGGGCATCATCTTCCAACGCATTGAACATGTTTATGAAATTAATTTATCGTTTGAGAGGTGCTAAAAGGATATCAAATTCTATGTTAAGCAAAATAATACCCATATGAACAAATATTAGGATAGATTTAATTTATTACTTCCTTCCTATTGCCGCCCCTTTTCAGTCCAGATGATCGACAATTCTTACTAACATGTATTTGTTGTGTCCTATAAGATGACTATGCAAATTATATTTGTCATAATTTTACAGTGTTAATATGCCTCAAATTTACTACATATCATCACATAATTAATCTCTACGATGTTTTGTGGTGCTCGAAATTCCTTCCAACCTTTCATCAGCACTCCTCCATAGCATCATCATTATGCCCCATTACCTTGGGAAAAGTATTTGATTCACTTATGTAAAAGAGCACAAATCAAATAAAACTTAATGAATTATGATCATCGTGGTACGTTTACTAAAATATTTAAAAAATTATACCCAACAAAAATCGTATTTGATTTTCAAAAGGCTACACCCAATGAAAAGTTTTGTCACTGGTCAACAAAAAATCATTCTTAAGATTTATCCCGGTGCAGCACACATTCTCAATGGAAATATTCTCCTAAATCATTTTGAACTTACTTTCACATGAAGAAAATAGATATACGTCTTCCAAACCAAATAGAAACCTTATGGATGACTTGTTATGAAATAAATCCAATATTAGCATTGATACATAATTATATAGTTGCACCACCTTTCCCTCTAAATTGACGATCTTGAAACTCAACTCTATGCACATATTGAACTTGATTTCTTTTGGTTGACACCAACGGTGCTAGGAACTTATGAACGATCAAGATCAAATAAGATTGCAGAGCCGTAACAATCAAGTTGTTGAAGAATTTGGGATTTCCCTAATATCTTCGAGACTATCATGGCTTTATCTCATGAAAATTCCACCGCCCAACCTCATATAGAGCTAGTAGTAGGGTACACAAATTTAATTTAGTTTTATCTATAATGTATTACATTATTTCGTGCCTCAACTTCTGAATATATATTAATTAGGTGTAAGAAACCTATGTAGGTCATCATGAAGCCAAGTTCATGTATTAAGTAATATCACCGTTTTATTGACTGATCTCTAAATGTGTATACTTTAATATATAGCACCAATGTTTCCACGATTATCTGGGTTTTTTTCTTGATGATTCCTGAAATATATTCCCACTATGTTTGTAATTGGTATAGAAAACCAAGAACCTGTCTTTTTTTCCACGTCTGTCTATATATAAATGTGTACACTTTGATCTCAATGGTTGCGGCATCTAGTACATATTGAGTGTGTACATATTTTCTGTATACATGGCGTACCTTGTATGTGTTGTACTTGTATTTTTCCTATCATGTGTTGCACATAGTCATATAAATCTTTTGGCTCTACCATTGTATTGGCTCATCTTTTTGTTCTTTTCTTTGTTTCCTTGTTAGTTCTTGCAGTGACAACAATTCGCTGGCATGCCTTATTCTTATGTCAAAGATATGTTTGTGGGTAATGTGTGCTCAAAGTTCTTTCTCTATATATATCATACCATGTATTTCTCAGACATTTGTTTTTTCTATTATATTATCTGCTGTACCGTAGGCACATAAGATCACTCCATGGTATTGATCACATGTTCGTCGTGATATACTCCATGAAGCCATCGATTTTGATGGCTCATATTTTACTTTTTTTTTCTTTGCTCCTTAGTTCATGGATGGATAATAATTTGGTGGCATGCCTTATGGCATTCGTCAGAGATATGTCCGTGGGAAATATGCACTCAAAACTCATAGGATCCCGACGTCTTTTACGGCTTTAAAGACTTACAATGTTAGTATAATTTTTCGAAATTTGATTTTGTGCGCATTCGTCACTGGAGACGTGGAAAAATATTGGAGGTGAGCAACGAATTGTTGACTTTGGGGGACCTTCATGGAGCATTTATTTTGACTTTTAATCTTTTTTACTTCATCTTATTTTTTGTCAATTTCTTAGGTAATATCGGATTTTTTTTCAAAAAATAAGAGGAGCGCGCACAATCTTATAGAGCATTGTATTAAAAACTAAAATCTGAAAACACTTCATATGATTTTTTTCTATATAGAGTATGCTCTGAAAACTAATACAGTTCATTCTCAATTTTTTCTGTATACATACTCATGTTTCCGAGCATACCAATTTGTGTAATATCTTTGGAAAATTTACGCAAAACAAAAATTACTTTGAAAAAGTTCAGCATATGACAATTATTCTAGAAAAGTCCAAAGTATGCATCCTCTAACTACGTAACTTATGATGCTTTCAATATCCATGATTTGACACACATATATACATTATCAAGGACATACTTTTCTGAAGCTGGGAAAACTGTATTACACTAATAAATCTGTTGCGTAGCAAATATCCTACCAACCAAACCGGGTACAGATTTTGGTGCGGTATGGACACGTCTGGTTGGCACGTGTTGTATGGAAGCAAATTCTCTGTTGGAACACTATTAGGTAACTTATGCCTCAATTCCTTTTTTTTCTGGACGGACTCTGGAGGAGTTGTTTCGGTCCAGGGAAGTCGTGTAAATCAAAAGGTATGGTAGGCCTAATATTTGCATGTATCTTTTCGGTTAAAGTGTATTAAACGGACTGCACTCTTTACAACTTTCATTAATTAAATCCTGGCCATATATTTTAGATCTAACTATCAGTATAATTCAGGTGATGTGGATCAACCTCGTGGCTCGAAACACATCCTTATATTGCTTTTAGTATATAATAGATTTATAAAATGATTTGAATCGACTTTGGTTCAATGTTTTTATAAAATCTCCAAAAGATAGTCCCCTAGGCACCCCATGACCACCTCCCGAACCGCCTCGGCCTCCCCTCGAGCTCCTTTAAATCCCCTTGCAACCCCTCTCTGTTTTCCCCATCCTCTCTCTGAATGATGCCGCTAGGCCGTCAAATCTACTCGCCTTTGGGCCTCCAGTAGGCTCGACCTAAATACTATTGTTCCACCAACCACGCATATTATGTTCATTGATGCATGTGCATATATAAATACTACCCCGGTCATTACCCAAGCAGTACCATCGAGCTGTACTAGTTGGAAACATTTTCCCACCATATCAAGTAATGCTGCTGATGTCGAGAGAAATTGAAGGAACATAATTAGACGTGAAAATGCATTATCGAATATGAGGCGTCGGAAAAAAGATGACCCTTTATGGTTCTAGTAACATCTCGTCTTATTCGAAGAAGCCTGATTTTAGTGAGATATTGTCATCCGGCAAATGGACGAGTGGTTCGTGCATGGTGAGCAAAGGCAGAATAACTCCATGAAGAGCCGAAGATAAGTGGTTGTGAGTGACGATGCGCCACCCTTACCGTAGACTATCAAGACACCAACACCAACACCAACTGACCAGGACAATACCTGATCATGTTTGTGCTAAACAGTGTTGTGATTAATTGAGTAAATAATGTGAACTGTTGCTATTTGCATCACATGTGGACAATCAAGAGAGATAACTGGGCTATATATTCCTCGTTTAATTTCTTCAGCGATTTTATTGAATATATTGGTCTACTCATGCTTAAGTACGTATGTGTTGCTCTACCTTAACCACACACATAGGTCCGTGACATATAGTTAAGCTAGTTACTACTCCCTCCATTTTAAAATATAAGATGTTTTAGCTTTGTGAAAGGAGTGTATGTAGATCTGTTCTAGTGTGTAGGTTCACTCTAAACCTAGATGAACCTACACACTAAAATAAGTCTAAATACACTTTCTTCACAAAACTAAAACGTCTTATATTATAAAATGGAGAGAGTAGTTTTCTGTCTTATAACGTGTCCTCAACATAATAAGATACTGCAACTATTTCAAGGATTACATATGGATGTTTATGCTTCATTGCAAAACATGAAGTGAAATTGAGCGAAAACTTGATCTTTCTTATTACCAGAATGATTTATTTCATCGAAACAAAACATAATTTTTATGTTATGCTCACGATGACCAACACTACTACATAGAAACTTGTGATATTACAATTGTGATGCATGAATGTTATGTATAGCTAAAAACGGATTTACAGGAGCTCTTCCGATTCTTCGTATCTTTGCGGTTTCTGAAGTGCGGAAAACCTATGATTATTATACATGTTCATAACTCAACTTGTTTGGAAAAAGTAACAAGTGGACATATGACACCCATACATACCACACTAGGTCATCCTATTATTAGTATATATACACAAATGAAATTCATCATTGTCTTTGTTATGTCCCACAAGGGCAACATCAGTGGGTTATGATGAAACCACATGAGGTTGGCAACATCAGAGTGAAGTTTATGCAAGATTGAGTGGTTCTTTGCCGAGGCTCGATGGGCATAAAATAACTGCCAAACACTATAAAGAAGTGTTACTGTTACAATCGCGACAAGAAGATAACGAAGAACGAAAACGAAAAACACAGCAAGGAGACACAGATTTAACGTGGAAAACCTCTCCAACAAAGAGAGGAAAAAACCACGGGCACCAGCCAGCAAAACTTCACTATATCGAGGAGTGTTTACAAACGCCGGGGATTTCACAGATGCAACTCTCCCAACCGGCGGCTTACAAGGGGTTTATACACTCGGCCCAAGCCTCCCGGCGACGGGCCTCGCTCCACTCGTCAGAAGTTGGCCTATACTTTGTAGAATTTGGATCAACATATAACAAACTCCACCTTGAGACAAATTCCTCCTTGTAGCATCAACAGCAACCATCTCCCTGAACAAACAAAGCAAATACTTTCGGCGCCAATAGCCACATGGGCTAATCAGTTAAACCAACTAAGTTCGAGCAAAGCTCAAACTTAGCAACAGGAACAGGTTTAGTCATCATATCAGCAGGATTATCATGAGTGCTGATCTTGCATACCTTTAATTTACCTTGAGCAACAATGTCTCTAACAAAATGGTACTTGACATCAATGTGCTTAGTTCTCTCATGGAACATCTGATCTTTTGTAAGGTATATGGCACTTTGACTGTCACAAAACAAAGTAATGCAAGAATCATCTCCACAAAGCTCAAGAACAAACCTTTCAACCAAACAGATTCTTTGCAAGCTTCAGCAATAGCCATGTATTCAGCTTCAGTAGTAGATTGTGCAACAACAGCCTGTAACGTAGCCTTCCAGCTAACAGCACAACAACCAACATTAAACACATAACCTATGAGGGATCTTATCTTATCCAAATCGGCAGTAAAATCTGAATCCACATAGCCAATGAGTCTCTCACCGGTCCTGCCAAACTTTAAACAAGCATTGGAAGTGCCAAGAAGGTACCTGAAAACCCACGAACAGCCTTCCAATGTTCTTTACCAGGATTAGCCATGTATCTACTTATCAAACTCATAGCATATGATAAATCAGACGAGAACAAACCATGGCATACATCAAAGAACCAACAACACTAGAATATGGCACCTTTGACATGTACTCAAACTCTTCATCAGTAGTAGGACATTGAGAACCGACAATTTGAAGTGAGGAGCAATAGGAGTACTAACTGAGTTGGCACCATCCATATTAAAACGATGAAGAACTTTCTTAATGTAACTTTGCTGACTAAGAAATAACAAACCAGATTTTCTATCTCGGTAATCTCCATACCTAAGATCTTCTTAGCAGCACCAAGATCCTTCATCTCAAACTCACTACTTAGGTGTGCCTTCAAAGTAGTGATTTCTTTCATGCCCTTGGCAGCAATTAACATATCATCAACATATAGCAGCAAGTATATAGGTGACCCATCAACAAACTTGATATAAACACAACTATCATATTTAGACCTCTCAAAACCATGTGAGATCATAAATGAATCAAACCTTTTATACCACTGTCTTGGAGATTGCTTTAAGCCATAAAGAGACTTCTTTAATTTGCACACAAAATCCTCTTTACTGTGCACTATGAACCCTTCCGTTGGTCCATGTATATTTCCTCATCAAGCTCTCCATGCGTAAAAGCAGTCTTGACATCTAACTGCTCAAGCTCAAGATCACGACAGCCACAATACTAAAGAAAGTACGAATGGAACTATGCTTCACAACTGGAGAGAACACATCATTGTAATCAATACCTGGAATCTGGCTGAACCCTTTTGCTACTAACCTTGCCTTGTACCTTGAAGGCTCTTTGGGAGATAGACCTTCCTTTTTCTTGAAGATCCACTTGCAGCGGACCGCCTTCTTTTGTTTAGGCAAGCGCACAACATCCCATGTGCCATTTTTCTCAAGCGATTGCATCTCTTCTTGCATAGCAGAAACCCACTTCTCACGGTCAACGGATGCAATGGCTTCATTATATGTAGCAGGTTCAGAATCGTTCTCCACCTGTTCAGCACAACTCAAAGCATAATGTACAAGATTACACTCTTCAATTAAACGACGAGGTGGAACTATGTTACGTCTCGGTCTATCAGCAGCAATAGATTCCTGTGGCTGCTGCAAAACAGTAGGTGAGTGCTGAACAACATCATCATCAATATTTTCCTCATGAGTATCATCAACAACAGCATTATTATCAACAGTTTTCTGCAGGTGCTCCACCTGCACACGAACTCCCTCCTCTCCAATAGCAACAGGAGAGGGATCTGATGGCAAGCTGTCATGATACATAACGGATTCATTGAAAACAACGTTCCTACTCAACAAAATCCTTTTTGTTTCAGGGTTCCATAGTTTATATGCCTTAACTCCTGAACCATAACCAAGGAATATGCACTTGACAGCTCTAGGCTCTAACTTTCCATTATCAACATGAGCATAAGCAGTGCAACCAAAAACTCTCAACTGTGAATAATCAGCAGGTGAACCTGACCATACCTCAATAGGAGTTTTCTTCTCAAGTGGAATAGAAGGTGACCTGTTGATGAGGTAACACGCTGTGTTGGCTGCTTCAGCCCAGAAACGCCTATGCATACCTGCATTAGACAACATACAACGAGCCCTCGAGATGATGGTTCTGTTCATGCTCTCTGCCACGCCATTCTGCTGAGGAGTATATGGGATGGTGTGATGCCTGATCATGCCATCGTTACTGCAAAACTCCTCAAACTCATTAGAACAGAATTCCATACCATTGTCAGTACGTAGTACCTTTACCTTCTTCTCAGTCTGTTTTTCAACCATAACTTTCCACTTCTTAAAAGCATCAAAAACATCAGATTTATGCTTCAGAAAATAAGGCCACACCTTTCTTGAGTAATCATCAATAATAGTAAGCATATAATTAGCACCACCAATAGAAGTCTTACGGGACGGACCCCATACATCAGCATGCACATAATCTAATATGCCTTTGGTGGTATGAACGGAAGCATTGAATTTAACTCTTTTATGCTTACCAAAGATGTAGTGCTCACAGAACTCAAACTTACTCAAGTTGCAACCATCAATCAGCTCTCTCTTGACCAACTCTGCCATGCCTTGTTCGATCATATGCCCAAGACGCATATGCCATAGATGTGTTTTACCATAATCATCAGTATCATTAGAAGTAACAGCAGCAGCAATACCAGGCAAAGTGCTACCTCTAAGAACATATAATTTAGCAGAATTCATATCACCTATCATGTGAATAAGAGAACCTTTTGATACCTTCAGAACTCGATGCCCACCGGCATACTTGTATCCATCAACGTCCATGGTACTCAGGGAGATCAAATTTCTGGCCATGCTTGGTATGTGCTTCACCTCACTTAACGTGCGTGTCACGCCATCATGTGTCCTAATCTTAACAGATCCAACACCAACGATATGGCATGGGTTGTCATTCCCCACACGCACAAAATCTCCAGTCTGCACAGACTCATATGAACTGAACCAATCTTTGTTACAGCAAATATGAAACGAACATGCAGTATCAAGTATCCATTCATCATCACGAGAAGCACAAGCAGCAAAAACAGCTAAGCATTCACCATCAGAACTATCAGAAACAACAGCAGCCTTACCATTGCCTTGATCCTTATCTTTCGGTTGGTAAGTACCGTTCCTTTTCTCCTTATTCTGCAGCTTCCAGCAATCATCAATAACATGATTAGATTTCTTACAATACCTGCAGAACTTGTCCTTTCCCTTGGACTTCGAACGACCTCTGCCGTCTTTGCTCTTATCTCGGTTGCCATGGTTGTTAAATCTCTGCTCGGTCCTGCCACGAACCTGCAGAGCTTCAGCCTTGGAGGACGCCCCATCTGCCTGCACCATAGATTTCATATTTTCCCTCTGTTTGAGGGCATCTTGCACTTCATCAAGGGTTATCTTCTCACGGCTCAACAACATTGTATCACGAAAGTGTGTATAAGAACTAGGCAGCGAGCATAAGAGTAATAGGGCTAGATCCTCATCATCATATTTTACTTCCATAGATTGCAAATCAGAAATAATCTCTCTAAAAAGAGATAAGTGATTCATTACCGATCCACCTTCCTGCAATCTATGCGAGAACAACTTCATCTTCACATGCATCTTACTGGTTAGAACCTTTGACATGCAGATCGTTTCCAGTTTTTTCCCATAGGGCAGCAGCAGATTTCATCTCCAGTACTTCCTGCAAAATATTATTGGACAGATGAAGTTGAATCAAAGACAAAGCCTTACGGTCCTTCCGCTTCTCTTCAGCAGACCAGGTCTTAGCATCCTTTTCACCGAATCCATCCAGCACTTCATCCAGATCAGAAGTTTGGGCGAGAATCGCCCGCATCTTCACCTGCCACAAGGAGAATCTTGTGGTGTAGTCCAGCTGTGGTAGATCGAACTTCAATGACGACATGTCGCAAACCCTAGATTAGAACCTGGGGCTCTGATACCACTTGTTACAATCGCGACAAGAAGATAACGAAGAACGAAAACGAAAAACATAGCAAGGAGACACAAATTTAACGTGGAAAACCTCTCCAACAAAGAGAGGAAAAAACCACGGGCGCCAGCCAGCGAAACTTCACTATATCGAGGAGTGTTTACAAACGCCGGGGATTTCACAGATGCAACTCTCCCAACCGGCGGCTTACAAGGGGTTTATATATCGGTGGAAACCTAGGTCTCGGCCCAAGCCTCCCGGCGACGGGCCTCGCTCCACTCGTCAGAAGTTGGCCTATACTTTGTAGAATTTGGATCAACATATAACAGTTACTCCTTCTGTCTCTAAAAGTGATGTCTATTTTATTTTGTGATGATAAGTCTTTGATCAACAATTGCTCCATGAATATCCACTTACATAACATGTAATTTGCAGAATTTGAAATCATTTTGAAAATACTTTGTTGTGACAGTGATTGTGTATCACACAAATCATGTACAAAAAACATAATTATGGGACTGAGATTTTGTTTACATAAGGTGTAAAATCGACATTGACTATTGGGCTCTCCGGACGGACTGTCCTGACTCACGTTCAGTTGTTGCTTGAGCATGTATATATAAGTTACTCCATGTGGTGAGGGTCGCAGGTAGTAGGTACCTTAACTAGAGCCCACATTCAGTTGTAGTGTACATATTTTTTCTCGCGGTCCTATATAAGTTACTCCATTTTACACCAAAGGTGGAAGCATGAGGTTGTTAAGGTTGAAACGAAAACATGAGGGGAGTTGTCGAGAAAGAGGAGGTATTCCTTTTACAGGCCAGACAATGTCCCATAGTCTAGGTATTATTTTTCTTCGACATCTCAACTTCAGGAAGACATGCTTCGGCAAATCGCCCACCACAACTTCAGGAATGCATGCTGGCATCATACTCTCAGCACATAGCACCCGCAACATTACAACATTCAGGAAGACATTGACTACTGGGCTTTCCGGACGGACTTGGCTGACACATATATAAGCTAGCCCAATCCAGTGGAGTTGAAACGAAAATGGGAAACAAAACTTTAGGGAAGGGGAGGTGTCGAGAAAGAGGATTCATTTATTTTACGGGCAAGGCAACATTCCATAGTCTTGGTATTCTGTTTCTTCGACATCTCCAGTTACTCGTCATGTAGATCATCTAGGAGATAGGCAGTGGTACTTCACTGATGAGTTCTCAGCGAGGTTCCGAGCATAGAAAAATGTAGAGAATAAGGGTTGCTTGGAAAAAGCAATACCAAGTGCTGCAACACATCAAGACAGTTATTAAAACAAACCACTTTGGTACACCAACAATGGAGTCCAGATGAAACTATTGCGCTGGTAACAACTAAAGTGAGGATAGCCAGGGCAGGACTTGTCTCAAATTGTTAAGGTGGTGTATGGAGCAGGATGATATCCCTCTTCAGTTGTCTCATGTTGGCTCCTCGATGTCTTTCTACCTCGATACAATAGAACTATGCTGATGCCATGTGCTACTCACTGACGGCTCGTTTGAGGCCACTTGTCTCCGCCCCACATTTTTTTTCTCTAATTAAGTGATATTATGTCCCGAGGTTCCAAACTGCTGTTGTTGAACGTGAAAGTTGGAATATGGTGGTTGTGATATAGTCTGAACTCTGAAGTAGGCTCCAGGCATTTAACTTTTGTTGCAATTCAATTTGAGAATAAGGTCCTAATGAAAAAGAAGGTGAAGAAGTTATAGCACGGTGACTTTGAAACCCAACAAAACCCATTCCCGCTCGTTGAGAATTTTATATTTTATATATGACACACTGTAACGATTCTGGTCACATTACAAATATAATGTAAGAATCTTCCGTGGTTTAGTAAGAAAAACATTTTTTTACTAATATACATTTCCTGTAAGATTGTGTACACATATTATATACCGTGGAGCTCGCCATCGCCGCGCCCGCCGCCGCCCCTGTCGCCGCGCCCACAGATCCACACCCCCGGCTGCATGCAGCCTGCGTGGAGCTCGCCGTGTGAAGGAGGAGCCCGTGCAGCCCGTCGACCTCCGTGTCGTTCCGCCGCACCGTCTCCGTCCCCGTCGACACCAACGCGCCACTGCGCCCGTGCCCTCCGATCCACCCCCGTCGCCGTCGATCGAGCTAGGTGAGTTTCTCACCCCATATAGTTAATTAGTTATTATGATTTCTTAGCTAGGATTTTAATTAGAAGTAGATTTAAGGATTTAGTTTAGGGATTTTAATTTGAAGTAAGAAGTGTAGATTTAGGGATTTTAGAAGTAGGATTTAGGGATTTAGAATAGAAATAGAAGAAATAGCAAATAGAAAATAGAAATAGGATTATTGCTTACAAAAATAGGATTTAGAAATAGAACTAGAATGTAGAGATAGAAATGAAAATAGAAGAAATAGAAAACAGAGATAGAAATAGAGAAGTGTGGAAAAATAGAAAATAGAATTATTTTCTTAGGATTATTTAGTTTAGGGATTTTTCTTAGAAAATATGATTTATAAAATAGAAATAGGAGAAATAGAAAATAGAACATAGATATAGAAATAGAAAATAGAACATAGATATAGAAATAGAAATAGAAATAGTATATAATGTAGTACAAATTTGATTTTATTTTGCTTTATTGACATCAATTTGCAGCAACCGCACACTTAGAAATTTGTTATCGGCGATGATGCCCGTTCCGCATCCTCATCATCGACTCAGCGGAAACGAGGGAGAACTGAGCTTCGCCAGGCATGTCCAAGATTGGGATCTGCCAGGCTGGCACTGGGAGGTGCTACCTTTCGGGACACATAGTCGTCGTCGACCCGGAGCTTCTTTGGTGGCGGTCGTGTGGTCCACTATCGTTGCAGAGGGAGCCGGTCCCTGAGGAGGTGATACAAAATCATGTCAGGGAGGAGGACGAGCACCTCCGTCGCTATTTGGTTTGTTGGACGTCAAGTTCTCTAATATCAGGCAGTTTTTTCAGGGATCTCACCCGAGCTATGCTCCTGTGATGGTTCCTTCTCTTTGAGTGTTCACCGCCCGCGGCTTAGGACCTGGAGTTGACGGCCAGTTTGATTGAGCGAGATGTATTAGTAATATTATCTAATATTATTGTTGCATTAACTGGATTATTCTAGATGTATTATTGTTTCATTAGTACTTTCCTTTAGATATATGGTATATTCTTAATTTCACTCATATGCACATTATTTCATAGCCGTAATATTAAGCTAAATTATTTTATCTTTCTTCGGTTGTTGCATTAATTTAGTGTTTTTATACTTACTGATTTTATACTTGCTGATTTTAGAAAATAGAATTAGACTAGAAATATAAATAGATAGAAATAGTATTATAATTAGTGATTTTATAAAATAGATAAAAAATAGAATACAAGTAGAATAGAAATAGAATAGAATAGAATAGAAATAGAATTTAGACTTAGGAAAATTTGTTAGTGATTTTAGACTTAGAAATTGAAGTAGAAATAGAAAATGTGATTTATTTATTATCTAGTGTAGAAATAGAAATAGAAAGGTGATCTATTTATTATTTTGCATGACTACTATTGTAGATTTTTAATTATCAATTTTTTGTTAATGATAATTTGTTTTTATCTTCTGTATTAGTGAATCTACGGGCTTCAACGGCAGAGAAGGTGAAGAGGATGTGTTCCACATAATACGACATCCCGATGGTGGAGCATATCAGGGTGGAGCAGAAGATGGCTCAGAATTTCTGAATGAGTCCGGTGAGGGAATGGAGATAGAATGAAGAGATGAAGCGCAAACGAGTTTTGATTGAGATGACGGCTCGCAAGATGATGGACCAGCCATAACAAAATCTGGCGAGGTATATTAATCCTCTTGTGATAACTAGATAGATGCATTAATTGATTTGTGTATATATATTAACGAATATTTCTTATTTTAGACCTCCGCATTGACCCAATCTGGTAAAAGTAAACGAGGCTTGGCCAAAGGGATGGCCTCTAATACGCATCTCACAATTGAGGACGTCTCTCCATATGGCAAACTGTTGCCACCCATAAATAACGCAAATATATTTGTGCATCAATGCGAAGTTATTGTTAGGGACAATGTCCAGATCAACATTTCCTATTGAAATAAGCAAGCAACGGAATATGGAAATCCTATTAGTTTTGTCGAGGACAGACACAGAGACCTACTTTGGGAGAAGCTCATTTCACATTTTATCCTACCGATCTTGGAGTGTTCCTATATTGTACACATTCACTTTTGCTAAGGTTTATAAGGATACAACATTACAAAAAGAGAATAATGTTTCCTTACAACTTCAGGTGAGAGTGTTACTGTCTTGTACATATTCACTTTTGCTTACTCGATGTTAAGTGTAATTGATAAGTTACTGACGTATATAAATGTGGGCATCTTCCATTACATTCTGCTAATCATTGAAGTTGATCCAGGAATAGTTGAAATCAAGAACCCACTAAAGAAACACGAAAATGAGTACGAAAGCATTAAAGATGCGCTTCAGAGGTAATTTCAGTCATTATCACACTATATCGGTCTCTTTCGTTTATTTCCTGAGATATCGAGTAAATAATAACTCATTTATTCATTTTTTTTGCCAGGAAGGGTTTGGCAACTTTTCACCAAGAGTACGGTAGGTGATTTTAAAGATGATCTTAGTTTCCATCCGGTCGAGTTAGTAGTACGAGCTAGGTCCACACATCACTTTTGATTATAGTTTCAATACCATTATTCATGTGGATATTGCTTGCAAGTTCATTCTCTAGGAGGTCAATGAGCGGGGTGGAGCGACATTTATAGTAGTACGTCCCGCTCACTGACCTCCGAGCGAATGAACTCGCAAATGAAGTATCTACACAAATTAGTGTCTGGTGGCTTCCTCTCACACTTTATGATAATAGAATTCAATCAAATAATAATCAAGCATGATATAATGGTATTGAAACTAGAATAAAAAGTGATGTGTGGACCTACGCGTACTACTAACTCGACCGGATGAAAACTAAGCTTATCTTTAAACTAATCAAAAGTTTCCAAACCATTCCGGGCAAAAAAATGAATAAATGAGTTATTATTTACTCGAAATGAATGAAAGAGACCGATATAGTGCGATAATGACTGAAATTACCTCTGAAGCGTATCTTTAATGCTTTCATACTCATTTTCATCTTTCTTTAGTGGGTTCTTGATTTTAACTCTTCCAGCGTCAACTTCAATGATTAGCAAAATGTAATGGAAGGTACCCACATTTATATACGTCAATAACTTGTCAATTACAGTTAACATCGAGTAAGCAAAAGTGAATGTGTACAAGATAGTAACACTCTCACCTGAAGTTGTAAGCAAAAAATCATGAGCACTAAATCATGTACGTGCTGTTAAAATCTGACCCACTTCCTACCGATTCGGCAAGAATTTGTCTTTTTGACAAGAGGTGTATAAAAAGTTTTTAGATATCTCAATTGGCACATTGTGCATGAAAGGTGGTCTAGTATTTTTTAAAAATGGGGTGGTACCATTTTGCAACTTTAGTTTGGTGGTTGCTTCATAAAATACCACCTTTCAACCAAATTTTGTTCCAACGTTCAAGTTCTAGTTCTTGTATTTTGTTCGAGATTTGACAGAAATTCGCCGAAATAGGCGAATTATAGCCATTTCGTTCAGACCCGGTAAAAAAATCAAAACCGAAATCCAAAATCTTGATTGACACTGGACCCAGATTGTTTAGACAATCTATGTCAAAACTTTAGCTATACGGAGTCCGGTGGACTTCCTCCTTTTTGAAAATAAAATGTCAACACTTTGGCTACGTACTAGTCAATATGTTAATCCATTACTTCAAAAAAAATATGTTAATCCATTATTTTGCTATCTCCAAAACATATTTAAATAGGTTCTTTTTTTACGGCTGGCCTAAGGCTCAGTTGGTCCTTATTGTACTAGTGAAGCTTCCAGAAACAAATATAAGAATATCAATCACTCGGGGGCGAAATCTTAGACACGATATTCCTCGAATCATTTAAACGAACAAAGTTAGCAACAAGAAGATTGAAGAAGTCAAGAAGAGTTTACTCAGCCATTCTATTCTAGTCTGCTGAAGACCCATGGAATAATTCAAACCTTAAAACGAATGTTACCTTGATTGTTTCTAAGGTGCTGATGAACTAAGGAAAGTGTTACTATATCTGTTCTGACTTCTGACTAACTATTCTCTGTTCTGACCCATGGTGAATATATTATTGAGCTGATCATTGGGGAGAAGAAACAGAAAGAATAAGCAGTTGTAACTAGCTAGTGGGACTATCTTGGTGTCCTGTCATGGCCACTGTCTGCGCCATCATGATCCTCCTACTCAAACTTGTACCCCTGGCAGCCGGCGATGTATTCTGTGACAACATTAAGGCCGTCGCTGCCACGCGCTCAAAAGACACCTCTTCTTCTCCATTACACTTTGCCGGGGCCGCCTTTGGTCAAGTCCCTAACATGGTCTACGCCTTGGCGCTCTGCCAAGGCGATCTCAACGACACCGCCTGCACGGCCGCTGTGGAGCTGGCTTTCGACAAACTGCCGAAACCGAGCACACCGGGGCAATAATGCTACTGTGCTGCCGCCTACTATGGCGCCTGTCGTCTCATCTACTCCGGGAGCATCATGTGGCCCTTCAATATAACAGGCGAAGACTCATCACAATATGAGAGATGGAACACCATGAACTTCACATTCACAGGCGACATTGGTCTTATCACCAGCATCGTCCAAGAGCTCTTGGTTCAGACCATAGAGATGGTGGCCAGAGCGACCCCGAGGCGGTTCGCCACGGGCCTGTCCTACAATGGAGAGGGCTTCCCCATAGTGCGCTCACTGGCACAGTGCACCCCCGATCTGTCCGCTGGCGACTGCCTGGTGTGCTTACGGCATCTGCTTGGAAAGCTCAACGCTACCATGGCCCTGCGCATGGGAAGGGAGATCGGTTTCATACACTGTTTTTTCAGGTACGAGGCCTATGCGTTCTATACTGGCCCGCCCATCACTAGTGGAGAACAGGCCTTTAGTCCTAGCTCGTAAGAGCCTTTATACCCGGTTGTGGTACCGGGACTGGAGAGGCGGGACTAATGGCCCACCCACTAGTCCCGGCCCGCTTACCCGCCGGGACCAATGGGCATCCCCGTGACCGCCCCTGCGCGCGCTAGGTCCCCCCACATTAGTCCTGGTTACTATTACAAGCCAGGACTAATGGTTCTCTGCCGCGATAGAGTTTTGGCCCCTTTCTCTGCCGCGGCAGAGAATTTATTTTGTTTCTATTTATTTCTTTTTTCATTTGAAAATAGATTTCTACGCTACCACATATCGTACACGTTACCGGGACTAGAACATACAAATATATACATAATAGTTACATGGAGAACCATTAGGATCAAGCATACACAAAGATATCTAATCTAAAGAACCCATCTAATATTTGATTTTAATCTAAGATCAATTATAGGGGCAGCATGATGCGAAACTTGTGAAAAACCTGAGATTGGCATCATAAGACTAGCCGCTCTGATACCATGTGAAAATTATGAATCTTTAATATTTGTTGTTCTATTGATCTGACCCTCGCGGGGATATATATAGGACTACACAGGGTAGTCTTGGAGTACTAGATGGTCTAGAATTCTAATCTATTTCTAACTATTCTAACTCCGTATACTATTCTAACACTTTTCATTTGCTTTCAGCATATAGTCGGACAGTCTGAAACTTTGAAACCATCAATCATGGTGTCACTTGTTTATCTAATGAAATAATTATTCACCAGCCAGATGGATTCGATATAACAAATAAGCTGAACGTCTATAACATTTCTGTTATAATAATCGTTCAGAACCTTCAAATAAAAGTCAAGTCTTGGCAGATTGCAAAGAATGAATTTTGGAAAGAAAAAGAATTAGCTCAACATCTACCAGATAAATACACCATTTTGACCCGGAGTAGATAGAACGTACCTGGGTTGGATTTAAACCTTATTACTCTGGCTCAGCGGACTCGCTGGCCACAACAAGTCTTACATCATCTGGTACAGCTTCTGGCCATAATTGCCTGCTCATACACTGACTAGCCCCAAAAACAGCTAGCATATGAGCAACCTTATTACATGATCTGGGCACATGCACCACATTAAACAAAATGAAATTTAGGCTAATGAAGCACCTCATGTCACGGAAGAGGATTCCTTGAGGCGATAGATCGTACTCCGGGTGTTGTAGGGCACGCTCAAGAATCATCGAGTCAGTCTCCATTTGTACATGACCCATACCCGCCGCCTGCAGCGCCTCCCAACCAGCAAGCATTTCCGTCTGTAAAGCACTAGCGGCAAAATTTATGCGGCCAGCTCCCGATCATCTGCCTTCTCCCGTACTGTCACGTATCACAAAACCCCATCCCCCTTGTCTTGTGTCAGAGTTGAAGGCCCCATCGATATTCACTTTAAGCTAATCATCGCTTGGTTTCTGCCATTTTTGAGTGGAAGACGGAACCTTCGGTACTACCTGTTTGCTGCAAAATTCAGTACATTCGCCAGCCCAGAACCTGGCTTGTCTCATCACCTCATCAATTCACAGCATCTTCCCTTCTTTGTTCTTTTTATTTCTCTGTAGCCACCATCGCCACAGCATGCATAGGATCAATATCTTCTTATCTTCCTTGAGGTTTAATATTTTATGTATCACTGCAGGAGGAGCATCATATGAGATCAAACGCTCACACATCTCCTCACCATCTTCATGTACTCTGCTACAGCAAACACACAAAGGATCACAGTCCATTCCTCGCCTCTGTATTTTGGCCTAGTCTTTTTTTTTCGAAAAGGGGATATAACCCCGGCCTCTGCATCGGTTGATGCACACAGCCTTTTATTAAAAAGAGTTAACCACCATCCATCATCCAATAGGAATATAAATCATGGGTCGCTTAACGTTGATACATGAATCAGCCAGCGAAAAATTGGAAAAAAAAATCTAGTCATCCCGTAGTCGACTAAGCGGCTGCCAGTAGGACTGGCCGAATATATGGTGGACGACCATCAGCAAATGGCTGCACCCAGTAGCCATAGTATCCCGCTGGTCGGGTGTAGATAGGAGTGCCCAGAGCTGTACCCAATGTGCCATGTTGTGGATAACCTGCAAAAAATTGAAAGAATTTGTTTTGTTCAAGGTAAAGTCATTTCTGCATCTCTAAACAGACCAACATAAGGCATAAACACCTGTGTGAATTCTATCCTTAGATGGTTTGTCCGTTCCATTCAACCAATTTCTAAACATGTTTGTTATATTAGTTGGAGTGGGTATATCGAAAGCAAAATTGACAATACGCCACAAAAGAAGAGAGAAAGGGCATGAGATAATCAAATGTTCTATGGTTTCCGGCGACCCACAGAAACAACATTTGGTACATCCTACCCAATTCCTTTTAACTAGGTTATCCTTAGTAAGAAGCACTTTATTTTGAAGGAACCACACAAAATTTTTTATCTTAAGAGGAATCTTTAATTTCTAAAGATATTTCCGAAGGAAGACCGTATGATCATTCATTAGATCTTCGTACATGGATTTTACTGAGAACACTCCAGATGAGGTTAAGTTCTATACAAACTTATCCTGTTCATCAGATAACTGTACCATCATAAGTCTTTGGCATAAGTGTAACCAAGCAGTCCACTTATTCCCGTTAAGTACCCGCCTGAAGCCAATGTTCAGTGGTACTTGAGCTAGTACATGTGTGACGGTAACATTATTTCGTTGCACAATATTGTATAATGATTAATACTGTTGCGCTAGTGGTGTATCTCCTAACCATTTATCCTCCCAAAATCTAGTGGTATCACCGTTTCCAATTTTGGAATGACCTCTAGCAAAGAAATCATTCTTTACCCGCATAAGTCCTTTTCAAAATGGAGAACCGGTCGGTTTTGCTTGGACTTCAGACAACGTTTTTTGACTTAAATATTTATTATGTAACAGCTCTTGCCACACACCTTCTTCATTCATTAATTTATATAGCCATTTGCTCAATAAACATCTATTTTTGATTTCCAACACCTCAATAAACATCTATTTATATAGAACGTATCTTAGTTTTTTTTTCGAATTAAGAGCTTTATTGATTTAATCAGACAGATTACAGTCACTCATCAGAGTACTTGACAGGAAACCCGGGTTATAGTTTATCCACACGCACCTTCTCCTATCTGTAGTAGCTTTCTTTGCACACACATGGGAAGCCTGATTGGCATCACGCCCAATAAGACCTATGCTGAAGCTACCAAAAGCTCTACTTAGCTACCTAATCTCCTTACAAATCGGTACCAGCATCTCCGATCTGTTATGGTCCACTTGACTAAAAAGAATTAGAGCAATTTTTGAATCAGTCTCTATAAGCATTCTTTTGTATCCTCTCTCTCTCTTTCTATAGCTAATCGGACACCATCACGCAAGGCGATTGCTTCCATAAGTGTTGCATTTGCAGTGTTGTAATACCATAGGGCTTGGGCCCTGATGAGGCCTCATGTATCATCTCGAACAATGAGTTTCGAGCTGCCTGTCATGGATCCCTCCTGGAAGCTTCGTCTTGTCCTAATTGCCATGCCCACCATGCTTGATGTTGATTTCAATTGGAAAACTGAAAGGAATGTTTACTACTTTTTAGTTGCTTTCAGCAGTCAGTCGGACAGTCAAAAACGTTGAAACCGTCAACCACGGAAGCACTTGTTTATCTACTGAAATAATTATTCACCGGCCGGCAGGATTCAATAGAATAAAAAATGCTCTATAAAATATATGTTTGAATAATCCTTTAGAAGCTTCAAAAGTCATGTCTTGGGTGTCATCACAAACATGAATTTGGGAAAAACAACGGATCGAACGTCTTCTATATCAACTCATGTATGTTCTATCTATTCCCAGTCACAATCGTTTGAACAACATTAAAATTAATTTTTTATGCAAAGTTATGAGTTTTCCATAGTAAACCCTTGGGATCAATCTTCAATCATTCCAAGTAGACAAATTCGCCGCATGCATTGCACTTTAGTAAAAGTTTTTAAAATAGAAATAAGAAAAATAGATTTTCTAAGTTAATTATTAGAAACTTGGCAAAGGCCATTACAACAAAGAACAAAGGGAGAGCCATCTCATATACCTACACTTTTTCTGCATCCGTAGATGTTGATAGAAACTCATGTGAAGATTAATTCATTATGAATTATGCAGATGGACCATGCCACTGAATCCCCATACAGAATTGTTGGCTGATCTCTGTCTTAAAGCTAAGAAGAATGTCCCGAATTTTCGGATTAGCAGGATCTGGTGGAGATCAACAGGGGCAAATATATTGCCAGCATATGACAGAAAAATGGTACTTAAAACATAAGTAATTCCTTGTCTCAAGGGATGTCCGATTGCAGATGATGCAACCGAGTAAACATCCATGAAAAACTTCTTCCTTTGTAACATGGCTCTAGTGTCTAATCCATTAGAATACTTTACATGGGGGAAATATGAAACCACATGGTACAAGGAGAACACTATCTAGCAACTGCGACAGATATGGTCATATCATTAATACTACATGAGTCAGTAACGGTGGACGACACTTCATTTCCCACTCTCAAGTTGAAATAAGCAGGTTGCATAGGCTCAGCCAACACCATAGTGTTACTACTGAGCATTGCTATGACATCTGCCATGGTTGGTCGGTCTGTTGCATTCTCTTGTACACACAACAATGCTATGTTAAAGAACCTCATCATCATTTCTGAGTGACTTTTGGGATCCAATGTTACATCAACCAGATCAGTCCACCTCAGCTCTTCCCATAATTGCCAAGCCTGTTGCAATTTTGAGGTTGTATTATGTCTTCCAGTTTGGAAACATCGTAGGTAGTAAAGAAAGTTCTAAGTGCTTATGTTTTATCTCACATATCCAAGCAGATTGATGAAATCTCCAAATTGTTTGCTTCCAGAATTTCGCATCCCGCTAAGTATCTCGAACATAATAACACCAAAACTGAAGACATCGGATTTAATAGAGAAGATGCCCTCCGAAGCATACTCAGGGGCCATGTAGCCACTAAAATGGTATATGATACATGCGAAAAATATTTTATATACTCAAAATTTAATAAATATACTTATGCAGTAAAAATTCCGGAACTTACTATGTACCGACCACTCTTCTTGTGATGCTTCCTTCATTGTTGTTCGAGGTGGATATTTTTGCAAGCCCAAAATCTGAAATCTTTGGATTCATTTCATTGTCCAAGAGAATGTTGCTTGGTTTAAGATCTCGATGTATGACACGTAGCCGTGAGTGCTTATGTAGGTAAAGAAGTCCATGCGCTATGCCTTCAACAATTGTTACAAGTTTGGGCCAGTCAAGTAAAGCTCTTCTTTTTTCATCTGCATATGAGACGAACTTAGTATAACAGAACAAAAAACACAAAGGAAAAATGACAAAGTACTGCCCGGTTAACGAGGAATGGAACTATAATGGGGATAATAGTAACTAAACATGGATTCATTATTAGAAATTCAGATAGGTCAAATAATATTACATAAACTTAGTTAAGAAATGCATATGCATACCAAAGATAAAGAAATCCAGGCTTTTGTTAGGCAAGTATTCATACACCAGAATTTTCTCATCTTCCTGAGAGCAACATCCCAAGAGCCTAACCAAATTACTATGCTGGAGTTTGGCTATGAGTTGGACTTCATTGCTAAACTCCGTGAAACCTTGTCCTGAGTGTAAAGCAAGTCTCTTCACTGCTACATCCAATCCACCAGAAAGCTTTCCCTGGTAAGAATATGTATTCAAAAGTTAGGCTCTTCCGGTTTCATTCCACCTATTATTAACGTTAGCTGTGTTGGTCAATAGTACCAAGTCTTGCTTATTTTTTCTGTTTTTTGTTTTGAGATTAAATTAATTATTTTGACTGAGAGTAACTCTAATCTATTCAATCATTTTAACATCCTAGAATAATTGCCGCTAGAATATGAAAATCACATTGAAATACTAATGTACCTTGTAGACAGCTCCAAAGCCGCCTTGCCCAAGTTTGTTTTCTTCTGAGAAATTTTTTGTAGCCTCCAGTAACTGCTCAAAGTCAAACATTGAGAACTCAGAATTTTTCCCTTGCCAAACTAGTTGTTCCTCTCCTTCCGAATCCGGATGCCTGGATCCTTCTAATGTCAGCACCGTACCTGAAAATTTGAATGATGGCGTGTAATTCCTCTTGAATAATGTTTGCAGTATCTTGTTAGCAGCAGTTAGCACAACTTTATTTAGATGTTATTACGATACCTTTTCTTTGCTTTCTGAGCCGGCGAGCATATAAGAAGATACACAGAAATGCTGCTACCCTAGAGGAACTAGAACTATGGGAATTGCCCACAGCTTGCTCATACGCCCTGATATGTATTGACGTCATAACATGCAAACTGAAAAAACAATTAATAACAGTAAGTTAGAAAATTTTACTATGTGTACTTACTCTTGGGTTTCGTCGGATTCGGAGCTTGCGATTGCGGCCCGAGACTTAGCATGGGTTCGCCCCCGTAGAACTTATTCGCCTCGTATCTGAAATAACACCGTATGACACCCATTTGTCCTCCCATGCGCACGGCCATGGTGGAGTTGATCATGCCGAGGAGACGATTTAGGCACGCCAGACAGTCGCCGGCGGAGAGGTCCGGCGTGCACTGCGCCAAGGAGTAGACCTTGGGGAAGGTGGTGTTGCTGTCCACAACGCCGGTGGCGAACCGCCTCGGCGCCGAGCTGGCCGCCTCATCCACGGTGTCCACCAGTAACTTGTGGATGAGGCCGGTGATGAGGGGCACGTCGCCGGTGACGTTCTTGATGTTCCACCTCTCAAAAGGCATTCCCCCGTCACCGGATGATCCAACGGTGTTTATGGAAGCCGAGAAGATGTCTTGGGTGTTGTAGACGAGGATACAGTCGGCATAGTAGGAGGCGACCGTGTAGCACTGCGCGCCGGCTGGCGTAGCGTTGGAGATTATTTGGAACGTGTTGGCGACGCAGTTGGCACAGGTGGAGTCATCGAGGATGTCGCCGCGGCATAGGGCGAGCGCATAGACGACGTCGGGGGCTTGGCCGGCGGTGGCAGTGGCGAAATGTACCGGCGAGGAGGAGGTTTGGTTTGGGAGGGTGGCGGCGACGGCCTTGACGTTGTCGCAGAAGGGTGTGGTCTGGGCGGCCGCCTGGAAGGGCGTGAGGCTGGTGAGTAGTAGCAGCAGGATGATCGCCATATGGCTAGAAGTGCTCCTGCTTGCTGTTCTTCTCACAAGTCTAGTGCCCTTTTCTATCACCAGATCACCACCCCTCGCCAGTAAACAATGATTCATAATTTTTATCTAGATGGTTCTTGATCTAAGGCGAAGCAATCATGCTCCATTTCTTGAACCATTCCATCACCCCACCTGGTCTTAGGCCTGCCATCTAGATAGAATAATAGAGGTCAGTGGAACCTTCTTTGGCATTCTTTATAATTACTAAGACGTACCTGGTGCAATTCATTCTTGTCATGACTCTGATTTTTTAGCTTTAGCCTTGTTTTATCTGGTATTCAGTCCGTATAAATTTGTGAGGGCCAGCGGGCTAGTTGAGAGACAAAGGTGCTCTTCAATTGTTGTAGCTATCAGCTGGTATGATCATACTTCATAAAATCGTCAACAATTCTCCCTATTTTACGTTATCATCATTGTCAGCTGTTTTTAGTGAACAACACTTCTTAGTCGCTGAATTCTTACTCTTGGTAGTAGTAGAATTCCTACTCTCATCGAGAGGATGACACTAGGAGTTGGGACAATTTTCTGATTTATTTCTCACACAATGCCATGCCAACTTGAGAGTTGAGGATACATATTTAATATTTATAGACTGCTAGCCAACTAAGTATAAACTAAGATGTTGTCTAAGATGCTAATCTAAGATGTCCTCAAAATCAGTCAAGGATGCTGCCCTTGACGGACAGCAAAACCACCATGCAGCGCAGCCACAAGAACTCAAGGACCATATGCTGCAGCCCCACAAAGACCACGGTACAGAGTCTTATATCCATCAAACACATGTACCAACAACGAACAATTTCTGTAGAACGTCTTAACAAGGGCACTCATGAATTCCAAAGAAACTTTCTGGCCTGACGTGGTGTGTTCTATCTAGACCTAATGCCAGACTCCCCGAGATAAAGAATTTAATACTGTCTTCGTCCCAAAATATAAGGCGTCTTTAAATTTTGCTAGTCAACAATATATAACTTTGACCGTGATTTGTACTTATAGCGTATTCGTAAAATTTATATAAGTATATATGAAATGAAAGAGTTTTGCAAGAGGAATGCAATGATATCATTTATACATCCCGAAACCATATCATTTTGTATATATTAGTGATCAAAGTCGTGCATCCCGAAACCATGCCTTATATTTTGGGACGGAATTAGTATGTCAGTGTCGACAATGATTCCTGACTAAACAAATTCACGGATCACTGTTTGATCATTTCTTTGGTGACCCTATAGGAACTCCATGGTCAATAATAATAAAAAGATTACAGACCTAGTATTTTAGGTTTTTGCCGCATGATCTACGGCCTTACATTTAGACCGTTTAGTGGTCCGAAGAATGATTCTGACAGTGGAATGGACTGTTATAGATCCTTGAAAAAGTCAGTTCATACTACGCCTTATCTTCCCTATCTCTCATACTCATGCTAAGACAAGATGTGATTGTGGTTCATGCTAAAAACAAAGCAGCTAAACACCGTAAGAAATTTTAATCAGTGCAAAGAAGTTGAGACTGCACTCGTTCCTAACAACGGCTGTATGGATGGCAGAAGAAGCTGCATCTGAGGTCGCCGTGAGCCGGCTAACAGGACAAAGTTGCTTTTCTAGCTCTCCCTATCCCTCCCACGCCCAGGATTTCATTGTCATTGTGCTTTGGCTTTCTTGCCATTGTCGTTTCCTAACATCTATACTACTACCCAAAGGAACCATATGTGACAGATATTTATTTTTTTATACAGGACTGGGAAAGCACCGTGTCTATATGTAGAAAGTGCAGGGAAAGCCACCAATTTATCAGTATATCATTTTTCAATTAACAACATGTGTACCAGCAACAAATAATTTCCACACAACGTCTTGACTAGGGCAGTGCTGAATTATTAAGAAACTATCTGGCGTGACGTGGTGTGTTGTATCTAGACCCAGCGCCGGGCCGTCGGATGACCAGGACGTACTGACATAACTCTTAGTAATACATAATCGATCTTGGTTTTAAATGGTGCATTTGCAACTATAGGTTTAACTACTACTACCTCCGTTTTAACTAAGTACTCCCTAAGAGTGCTCTGTGGCGTGCACATAGGGTGCTTGCTAAGAGTCAGCTAATCCAGATGTACGCTCTCGTCTCGTCTAGAGGACGTCTCGGGGTATACGATTGTTCCCGGTCCATAGCTGTTGGTGTGTCTTCGTGGTCTTTTCAAGCACAGAGCCGCCCCGTTGGCACGATTTTTCTCCATTGTCAAATTTGTAAGTATTGTGTGGTGCCTTCGGGTTTGGTGATGCATATTCTTCGTTGTTCTTTGTTGATCGATCAATAATAAAGCAATAAAGGTTGTATGTATCTTTTCGATGCAGAGACCGGGGGTCGCACCCTCCATTTCAAAAAAAAAAACTAAGTACTCCCTCCGACCTAAAATAAGTGTCGGAAACTTGGATCGGAGGGAATAGTATATCAACCATTTCCAAAAAAATAAAAAACTACGTACTAGTACTAGCTAAGGTCATCCCATGGTACTCCCGTTGTCCAATCATCTCTAGAGAAGTTCAAGTATCATAATATGATCATTTCTGCGGGTGACACTATGCGAACTCCATGCTCTGCCATACATCAAATATAACTGACATGTACTGGTATTTTAATTTTCCGAGGTAATATCGAATAGATAAGAACGTGCACGCAGCTTGTTCAGCCTCTTTATCTCGTTGTTCAACAACATCTACGTATTGTCCTTCATCGAGCGACCTACCTAACCAGTACGCAGCAGATCTATTATCGTCATTCATTAAGCGACTTGCCTAACTACAAAGCGAGAGGGTTCTCTGCATGTTTCACGTATCTTTCGTTGCAGTTATCTCTTTTTTTTTTTGCGAAAAAAGATCCGGATCTATTTCATGCGAAAAAAGTATCCTAAACATAATAAAAATTACATCGAGATCTTTGGACCTCCTAACGAATACTACTGCTGCCAGAGCGAGCCGCCGACGCGCCGCTGTCGCCGCTCCATTACCGGACGCGTATGCAGCACTGTTTCCTCAAGGAATGCAGCCTCAGTACTAGTATAATCCGCATGGACAACAGCTTTCCAAAGGTATTGCTCGCCCTGTTGGTGCCCCGCATGTTCCCTCTACCGTTTCTATGGCTCCCTCTGGTCGCGAGAAGAATAAAAAGGTTGTGCGATGCTGGCAGTGTGCGGTGGACACTCATAGTTCTAAAGATTGTAAGGTGATACATTACTATTATATTTGCAATATTTCTTCTTACCCCACCTTGAGATGCCTAGTACTGAAGAAACCGCGGTTGTCCCCTTTTATGACTGGCATTGGCAATGATGCAACTTTGTTCACCCCTGTCATGTGGAAGAGGAATGATGATGATTCTAAGGATGGTACCGATGGAAAATCTCCAGATGATGTTATGGATACTTCTGAGCTTCACTAAGTAGGTTTAACTCTCTTATCGTTATAGTGATAACTGGTTCCCTCTGGTTTCACTAAGTCGGACTACCTCGATCAACACTTAATCGAGTAGCGCATGGCCATTCTTCTGAATCATATCACACGAGAGGGCCCACAAAATATCTCTCTAAAATGGAGGGGCAAATTCCGACTTGGCTGATCCACCTCACGCAACTTGCTTCGAGGTGAGACCAAGACCACCCTTATGACTCCCAGTTACGGTGAGCGTTAGATAACATCAAAGCCGAATTTTCCACAACTCGGATCGTGCGATCTCCTCAGTCCTAAGGATTCCATTGTGTTAGTCAGAGCGTATGACAGTGCGTTCACGTCCCACTACCATTTGGATCGGTCCAACTATCGTACCTCTTCGGACTAGCCAATCCAAGGCGGATATCATCTCCATGGTCATGACAGGTGAAACATTGTCATCTTACGACTTACAAATTAATCTCGGCGGTGGGTTTCCCTCCCAACCTCAAATGACTAAGGACAAACTGCTAAAGCTAGATACAAGTATATGGATTCACACCTGCAACAATTCCAGTGACATATACAACTAGCTCTAATCCGGATTTTGGGTTACAAATATAATGTGAAATGTGAGCCTCTAGGGCACCATTCCTAATAGATCCGAGTTTTTCCCTGCAGCTATTCCGGCCCCACGTGTCCTAGCGTTGCTATACGAAGTCTCATTTGTCGTCCCCACGCACCGACGTCCACGGCTTCCACCGCGCCATCTCCTACGGCACGGATCATCGCCGTCTGTGCATGGTCTACATCACGCTGTCGGGTTCTTCCATGCCTACTTCGAGCACCGCCTCCGCACTTTACAAGATAACCTACAGGGCCATGTCTCGCTATCATAGGTCCCACGAACTACCCTATCACCACTCTAGGCATCGAGCACGACCACCCCAGGCCACCGCTGTTTTCGTCGCATTCTACATCTTCGTCCACTACAACTTCGCCGCCATCATCATTGCCTTATCCCAGACCACACCACGTGCTCCTCTACTCCCACAACCGCAGAAAGCATCAGCCTCTCTCCCTTCGCCACTCTACGCCTCGCAACTGTTCTAGAGGCCTCCACTGCTAGTCTCTCTGACATGGCGAAAAGTTCATGATGATCCCTGCCCCTTGCGTTCCTGAGTCTACCAAGCTTGGATTGATGCCTCGTCTTCATCGGTTTCGACAACGTCTTCTTCGGCATCGACCCCTCTACGAATGTCTCGACCGCATCACTGACGAGTTCTTCTTTGCATACTCGGTTCTGGCAAAACTGTAATATGTGTTCGTCCCAACGTGCACCTAGTTCTGGCAAAACTACGGCCGCACCTCGTCCTCGACGGCTCAGACTACATCGGCTTCAGCATCGACACCCTTGACGCGTCTCCGTCATTCTACTCGCGTACTATGCACCCACGGCTTCATGTGTAGCTACCTCGACACCGGCACCCGACCACGACATCGACCGCGACAACCCTCACACGCTACCTAGACCAAGGTTGCAGCGCTCACCGCGCCTAACTCTCTCGGTTCCCTCAATATTGTCACAAGGGATACCACCTCGCTTGAGCATCATCAGTTTGCTCTACAGTGCAAGCTACCACGTCGCGACACCATCCACGACTTTCTGCTCGGACTACGGGGGATGTCATCCCACTGGTTCTACTTCGGTTTGTCTCCAGTCTGACTGTCCGCGACATTTCAGTTGTTCATGACGCTATCGCTACGACTATGGCGATGTTAGAGTATTGTGTATACGTTCCTATGTAGTCCTAACTTGACTTGTACTACAAGATGATCCACGTACGCATATATATACTCGTCCATCAGGCTCAATAAAACATCCAACATATTCCGTCAATCCCACCCTATCGATCTACAGTTACCATGACATATTGTATAGTTATTTTTACCCAAGATTCTATGCAATGTTGTCTGATTAATACACCAAGTTAACATTCAGATAGTCAGTCATTGGGATTAGGTGGCCAAGTGTAAAGTTTATAAGTGGTGGTCCAAATAATGAAGGTGTATCTACCGGAGAAATGGTTAGATATTGTTTAGTTAATGTTAAAATTAAATAAAAAATATATTATCTTAATGAAATTACTTTGAAAGAATTTTCCCACACGGCCCAAACAACTAATCAATGGTAGAGTTGATCATGATGAGGAGACGATTCAGGCACGCCAGACAGTCATCGGCAGAGAGGGTCCGGGGTGCACTGCACGCAGCAGTAGACCCTTATGCATGCACACGAGCGAGATATATAGGTACATCCGCATTGCTCGTTAGTTTTGAGCTAGGGACATCCGGTTATATATAACATGTTCAGACTAGCAACTCCTCTATATTTCCATATGCTACCAAGTTAGCACAACAAAACAAATAGAGACATCAACAGTGACATACTAGCAGAAATTCCTAGAGGCAGTTCTAGTTTATAGATTAGGAGGCGGCGGGAACTAGACACTTGGAAAGCCTATCAACGAGCATCCTATGTTGATCGATTCTCTGGTGTCTGACAGTTCTTTACTGGCTGCAGTTAACAGCGCAATGTGGGATGATATATCTCTGCTTAATTTTCTTCAACTCCACCTACACCGAGTGATAGATAACGCCCGACAGAGGCAGTAGCCCATACTAGAGAACGATCCCAGAGAACGGATGTTTAACACAAGAACTAGACTAGTGGCTATAGAGACGTAGAATACTCTAGTTGCCAACGTAAGCTTCTTTCTCCGGAAAATAATAATAACTATTATCCTAGAACTATCGTATGAAATCAATAAATCAGGTCTAACTAGACGGTTCCTTCCATGTACAAACGAGACGTACCAGAGATAGGCTATAATTTTAGTAAAATGCTACGCTAGAGTGTGGGGATGGAAGAATTCCATCATCCAGATCTTGCTCGCGTGCATGCGCATCGCCAGCGTGGGTGATTACCTCTGGATTATTGCAGTTCCTTCAAATCCCACTCGAGACAAGCTCACAGACACGAATTCCGTCCGACAAGTACTAATTCTAGGCCAGATGACGGCGTTGCATTTCTTGTTGGTATCTTGGTATCGAGGTTCTTGAGATTAAGAACAAATATCTTCTTAGCAAGTGGTTGCATAAATTATTAGCAGAGGAAGGGGTTTGGCAAGAATTACTTCATAATAAATACTTAAAGAATAAAACCTTAGCACAAGTGGAGCCCAAACCAACTGATTCACCTTTTTGGAAGGAATTAATGGGAGTAAAAGATGAGTTCTTTTCTAGAGGAATCTTCAAAGATGAGGACGGGAGGGACACTAGGTTCTGGGAGGATGCTTGGTTAGGAGAGAGGCCTCTCACCGAACAATACCCATCTTTATATAATCTTGTTCACAGGAAGCACGTCACTGTACATTCAGTTTTGTCTCAAAATCCTCTAAACATTAGTTTTAGAAGGATTTTGTCTGGAAACGTCTTGGGATGCATGACTGCACCTATGCGAACGACTGATGACAGTAACACTGACGCATGAGTATGATAGATTTTTGTAGAACTTAACGGAGAATAAAGTATTCTCAGTTAAGACTATGTATGAGGACCTTATGAATGCTCATCCTAATTTCCCCACGCGATATCTATGGAAGATTAGAATTCCCACAAAAATTTAAATCTTCATGTGGTTTCTTAATAACAAGGTTCTGTTAACTAAAGATAACTTAGCTAAAAGAAATTGGAATGGCAGTAAAAAAATATGTCTTTTGTGACGAGGAAGAAACAATTGAACATTTATTTATTGCTTGTTCTTTAGCTAAAATTATTTGGCGTATGATCTTTTGTACCTATAATTTACCTCCTCCTACCAATATCACTAATATGTTTGGGAATTGGCTAAATGGGGTTGATCAGGACAATAATGATCGGATTCGTATTGGCATTTTGGCCATTTCTTGGTCCATCTTTTTTGCAGGTTATCCTTATGGAGGCGCATTGGATCCAGCTCTGGTCTTTCCTTCTCCCAGAGCATCAGAGGCAACCCATGGTTTCTGGGTGCACCTGTCTTGTGACGGTCACTTCGGATTTTTTCAGCCAGGCTTCGTGGCGTCATTCTAGTAGATTGACAGATGTATAGCTGTGTTTTGATCTCTCTTGTGAGACCTCTTGCTTTGCTCAGATGGTTGGTGTTTGTATCAACCCTATCTGACGGATGATTTCATAGACCTTTTGTACTCGTTACTGTTTTTTTTAAATAAATTGTTGTGTGCATCCTATGGATGTATAGGCCGGGATTTCCCCCATTTCGAAAAATAGAAGGAATCATGGAACAGGGCAGACTTTCTCAGGAGAATGTGGTGGCTGGTGTACATCCACTGGCTGAAATCAGCATACCAGTTGCTATTGCCCCTAATAATCCTGCCGCAAACCGTAGTGTGATGAGCTTTAATGATAAAAGGAAAGATATACATGTAACATCCCAAAACTCTTCAAATTTTGAAATGTTAATTTAGTAGAACTTATATTTGGCTTTCCTGACTTTGTTTAAAATTTTCAAAAGAAAATAAACTTTTCATGGTTTATTGAAAGAATACAAACTTTGTTTCCAAATAAAATGGATATGGTTTAGTTGATTAGGAAAAACTATGTTCCAAAAATTATATTGTTATTTTTGTTTTAGGGAAACCAAAGGTATTTAAATTTGGGGTTTTATAAAAATCCAAAATCATTTTTCAAATAGATTTCTATATAAATACTTTAGCATAAAACAAAACTCCAGAAAAAAACCTAACTTAGGTTAATGGCCTAAAAACATTCTATGTTGAACATTTCCCTTTTCATCTTTAGAATGTTTTGTTTTGAGAAAACAATAAACCCAGAAATGGGAAATTATTATGCAATGACATTAATTTTTTAAAAAAATATTTTGCTATAATGATACATGTGTTGTGAAGTGTGCTATTAAATAGAATCTAGCCATTTAGACCCTTGAGAATTATTCTAGAATTTCTAAATATGTTTTTGAGCTATTTATGCAGCTAAAAGAAATAAAACAGAAAATGGGAAAAAAGAACAAAAAAAGAGTCCAGACAGCCACCAGACCGACCTAGCTAACCAGCAAACATAGGAGCCCCTCTGTCTCACTTTTGGCCTAGCTCCGATGTATTCTTCATGTGTACTTTCAGGTATTTTTAATGTTTTCTTTCCAATATAATTTAAACGGTGATGCCACTAATAAGTGATATTCTAATCATTCGTCATGCGACATTTTAGTATTACTGTTATGGATGTGATTTCATGAGGAGGTGGTGCAAATGAAGAGGAGGAGATGAGGGCCTTTTATAGGGGGAGGGGGCTTCTCCTCTTCCCTCGTTTATTCCCTCATTCATTTCCTAATTCATGTGAGTGAAACCACATTTCAATTGCATTACATGCCCAAAGCATAAATGCATTTCTCTATTATTCAGAATTTTGTTAATTATTTTAATTAACAAACATTCACATAAACCCCTTGCATTGTACACCTGAAATCATTTTCAAGGTTTGACTCGAAACAATTTTGGTGATCATTAAAACAATTTCAGCTCTATCAATATTATTCTCGGGTACATTTTATCTAGAGAGAATTCCTTATCTGACACTAGTTCCTAATATGTTTCCTTATTTGACACCGATTTTTTCACTTCCCTATTTGACACGTATTGTAATTTGTATGCCTTATATGACACTCTAGTGCATGTTGAGAGCTAACGGTGTTAATTGAGGACCTACAAAGACGCTTTTACCCCCGGTGCATTATATGATAGAAAAAGTACAATACAAATGTTGCTATAGTGTGATATATTTCCTAATCATTAAATTACCAAATGGGACCCAAAAAAAGTCACCGAATTGATTTTAGTGCGGTAAAGAAAGGAATGCACGAAAGCAAATCTTAGATTTACTCAAATAAATGGTCATTAGTGTTAAACTGAGGTCAGGCGCTCCCATCCTTCAGCTTGGACTACGTTTGCATGGAGTACCGGCTCCGCACGCACGCACAGGCAGAAGGAGGAAGATGGAGAATTAAGCACATGCAGAAGAAGGAAGATGGAGAATTGGAGCCGAAGCAATCTGGGCCTCCCCGTATGTGTTTTTTTAGAGATCTCATCTTCTTAGCTGGGATGGCTGTACATGGTTAGAGAATTAATATTACCGTGTTGGCTTAGTGGTTTAAGAGCACGAGTGAAAATTAGTGATGTTGGGCTGCTTAAGAGCTGAGCGGTATTAACAAATTAGTAAGAGCTGACAAGGCATACATGGTCCTTTAAGTCCGCCCCTGACAATGAATTGTGCATGCACCTCGAGTTGTTCGAGCGATAAATGATAAGCGCTATTGTCAAGGGCTTTGACTAAACTAGGGGTATATTCGTTCAGGTAGAAAAAAGTTGACGGAAGGATCTAACGGAACTGGCGGTAGTGTCATATAAGGCAAAAAAAATTACACTATGTGTCAAATAAGGAAGTGGAAATATTTCACTGTCAAGTAAGAAATCATATTGGAAACTAGAGTCAAATGAGGAATTCTCTCTTTTAGCTACCACTTAGTGTCGGAGACCTTAAGTGTCTCACCCTACGTTTCGCGAATAATACAAACATGATATACACCTTCCTTATCAATAACCAGAAGCAGGACCTAGAGATTCATACTAACTCCCACATATTCAACGATGACACTAGTAATCATGTGAATCATTAACGTCATAACCAAATTATTTTTTCTCGCTATATTTTACTTGTCCGACATCCGATCATAGGTATCAACTATACTTTAGTTTGATCTCGTTCCCGACAAGTACTCTTTACTCATTCTATGGTACAACATCCTTGTGACCTAGTCACATGCTTGCAAGCGGTATTGATGTGATATCACTAAGAGGGCATACTCCCCGTCATTAGGATGGGCACTCATGATCCATGAGGCTCAACATAACACTTTTGGAATACCTGAACCCATCTTTATAGTCACCATGTTACGGTGTGATGTTTGATGTTACCAAGGCACTCTTCCAGTGTTAGCAATTGACATCGTCTCATGGTCTAAGGATTAAGTCTACTTCGTATATGTTTGATGTAGCAATGAAACTTCATGACTAGATCGTATTACTAAATCTAATTTGGGTGTATGTTCATCGTATCATATGATCTCGTTATTAACAACATCTAATATTCATGATCAGTAAACCTTGATCATCTGTTAATCATCAAGCTAGTTAAAATGAGAGGCATAACTAGGAACTCTAGTTTGTTTATTAAACACACATGTATTAATGTTTCTGATTAAATTCTAGCATGCGAAATAAACATTTATCATAACATGGAATAAGATAATAACTATTTTATTATTGCCTCTCAGGCATATTCCCTTCAAAATTCCCCGCACCCCTCTCCATATTCCCCTCCTTTCCCAACTCCGAGAGCTGCCAGGCTGCCGCAATTTTTCACCGGAGTTCGCGTCTGTCCCCACCGTTTTTGAGTCACGGACATTAACCCAGTGAGTCCGAACCGCCCCTTTTTGGTCCCTTTTCTTCCTCTTGCTCGAGAACTCATCCTCGGCCTCTTTTTCCTCCCTCTCGCGTAGCCAATTGATGACAGCATCGACGATCGAAGCTCGCACCTCGATGCTGTTTTAGGAAACAAGAGTCGACTCCGCGGCCTACTTTGACCTCCTTGAATCCCCGCATCGCGTCACCAAATTCACCCATTGATGTTTTTTTATAAAAAACATCAAGCATGGGGATTATGAAACTGAAATTCACTTGCGCCTTTCGAACAACTGGAAAAACCTGAATTAACCAGCGAAGGGAGGCGATGAGCACAAGCGAAGGGAGGCTAGTCGTCCCACTATCATGTCCCTCAATAGAGCCATTGGTGAACCAGAGCACCTGAAGCCTTCATGTGAGGAGTGAGATCGAACAAGACCACTAAAGGCACAATTGCACCTCGAGGTAGATGTGTGACTGAGTAGTGAGCACGATGCGACAAGGGGCTGGGAGAAGGCACTAGTACAGATCGGGTCTATTATTCCACTTCTGGGTGCACGAAAGACCCTTTCTGTGTGTGATACGGAGGATTGTTGACCCCCAAAATTTTGGATCGTATGCATACGGCCCAGGCAGCCCCGTGCGGGGATATGTCAAAACGACAAACTTTCAATGACCATTGGAAACATAACACACATGTCTTTTCCATGTGTGATCGTACGTGAAGCTTTCATTTATCTCCTACAGTTATCTTCTGCATAACCGCATCTTTTTAACCTAAATGTTTCTTCCTCACACAACTGTCGGTGAAATTTTCAATTTTGCAGACAGTTTATCCTATACTTGTGCATTTTCTATTCTCGCTTCTTTTCCGTTTTCCTTCTTCCTTATTCGGTTGCTTTGATGCTTTTCCCGCCGCTCCCCGCTAATTTGTAAATTATAAGAGAGTGCTGTCGATAGATCATATCTACGATGAATTATTGAAAATACTACAGAAATGTCCTGCCACCGCAAATCTATGACAGCTCAGGAAGAAAATCTACTGGCCGCGCATATAGCATGGGTGGAGGTGTGCCTCTCTCCTCCATTGTTCGTAGCCCCGCCTGGCAGATTACAGGCCCTTGCGAATCCGGTACTCCTGCTACCTGGTGAAGGTGCGGCTCCCTCTGTCACCCCTATAGTGGAGTTGTCGATTGAGGTTCCCGTTGGGGATTCGTTGGATGTATCCATTGAGTCACGGTGTTTTCATGCATTCACGTAGCCTTGTCACTTGGATGGCTTGCAGGCTTTGTCCGACGACCACTCACGGGCATATACATGATGTACCGACTGACAGTAGATTTCAAGAACTACAGAGTTGAAGACCCCACGCCGAAGCGAAAAAGGTGCATGGCCAAGAGGAGCCCCGCCGACGATGTTGATGCACCAAGCTCGACAAAGGCCCGGCTGACAAGTCCGAATTTTAGCCTAATTAGTTATTGTCTTATCTATCTATTTGTATCAATGGTGGAAAATGTTATCCTGTGCCACCCCGCACACATATTACTTAGTTTTCTATGTTTCCACTGAATCATTATCCCACGTCATCCACAATATAAATATGCATCAACGTTGTGAGCTATAAAATATAGCATACTAGAACCAGGGGTACCATCGTTTGTGATTAGTCCAAATGTTTTCGAGTAAACTTTTCTCCAAAATCGTGGACCATTTATTTCCTAAATTCATGTGGTTGCTTCCCATGAAAAATAATGCATGTTGACAGAAAAATAGTCAGAAGTAAACACACGGTGTTTGTCGATAAACGTATGCGTTACAATTTATCCCACACGATCCAAAGTTCATATCGTGTGAAACTAACGAATTCCAGTCAATTCCTATATCGAAAACTATGTGTGATTCAAGTCCGCGTGAATCCCATCGGCATTCGAAGTTGGATCCATCTTAATCACAGTTTCCTTCGAGGAAAGGTGCTAATCAAAAAATATCATTGATTATGTTGTTGATTTGCACCACATTGGGTTCTAGGGCGATTTACAACGATAGTGAGACCCGATACAAGTTTGAGATATATGACCAGAACCTCGTCATTTTTGTGCTTTATGGCCATTTTCAACAGCTATTGCCCATATATTTGGGCCTCCAGGATGCTTTGCAACGATATTAAGTCCCGGTAAATGTTTGAGAGATACAACAAAAAGCTCATCGTTTTCTTGTTTTATGGTCGTTTTCATGAGCTATTGCCCACAGTTTTGGGGTTCCAGGGCGCACCTGATACATGTTTGAGAGTTAAGACCAAAAACTTATCATTTTTGCATTTAGGGGCATTTTCATGAGCTATTGCCCTTGTTTTGGGGGTTTCAGGGCGATTTACAACGACCATAATACCCGATAAATGTTTTAAGTTATGACAAAAACTCATCATTTTAGTGTTTTATGACCATTTTCATGAGCTATTATCCACATTTTTGGGGTTTCAGGGTGATTTACAACAACCATGAGAACCTATGCATGTTTGAGATATATGACCAAAAACTCATTGTTTTCGCATTTTATGGTGGTTTTCATGAGCTATTGCCCATACTTTTGGGGTTCCAGGGAGATTTACAAGGACCGTACGACCCAATACATGTTTGAGATCACAAAAAAATTGTCCTATTCGTGCTTTATGACCATTTTCATGAGCTATTGCCCTTGGTTTTGGGGTTTCAGGGAGATTTACGACGATAGTGAGACTCTAGAAGTTTGAGAGATATGACCAAAAACACGTCGTTTTCATGTTTTATGGCCGTTTTCATGAGCTATTCCCCACAGTTTTGGGGTTCTAGGACGCACCTGATACATGTTTGGGAATTAAGACCAAAAAATCATTGTTTTTGCATTTAGGTCCGTTTTCATGAGCTCTTACCCATAGTTTTAGGATTCCAGGGAATGCGACGACCGTAAGACCCAATACATGTTTGAGAGATATCACCAAACTCGTCGTTTTCATGCTTTATGGCTGTTTTTATGAGCTATTTCCCATAGATTTGGGGCTCCAGCGAAATTTACAACAACCATAAGACCCGATACATGTTTGAGAGATATGAACAAAAAATCATCCTTTTCGTGCTTTATGGCCATTTTCATGAGATATTGCCCACAAATTTAGGGTTTCAGGGAGATTTACAACGATAGTGAGACCCTATAAAAGTTTAAGAGATATGTCCAAAACTCGTCGTTTTTGTGCTTTAAGACAATTTTCATGAGCTATTTCCCATAGATATGGGGCTCCAGGGCGCGTTGCAACAACCATAAGTCCCGGTAAATGTTTGAGAGATATGACAAAAACTCGCCGTTTTCGTGTTTTATGGCTGTTTTCATGAGCTAATACTCACAATTTTGGGGTTCTAGGGCGATTTACAATGACCGTAAAAACCTGATACATGTTTGGGATATATGACCAGCAACTTGTGGTTTTCGTATTTTATGGACATTTTCATGAGCTATTGCCCACACTTTTTGGGTTCTAGGGCGATATACAAGGACCGTAAGACCCGGTACATGTTTGAGATATATGACCAAAAAATTGTCCTTTTCGTGCTCTATGGCCATTTTCATGAGCTATTGCCCATGGTTTTGGGGTTTTAGGGCAATTTACAATGATAGCGAGACCCTATAAAAGTTTGAGAGATATGACCAAAAACTCGTCGTTTTCGCGTTTTATGGCCGTTTTCATGAGCTATTGCCCACAGATTTGGGGCTCCAAGACGATTTACAACGATAGTCAGACCGGTAAATGTTTAAGACATTTCACCAAAAACACGTCGTTTCGTGTTTTATGGCCGTTTCATGAGCGATTGCCCACAGTTTTGGGGTTCCAGAGCGCACCTGATACATGTTTGGGAGTTAAGACAAAAAACTCATCGTTTTCGCCTTGACGACCATTTTCATGAGATATTGCCCTTGGTTTTAGAGTTCCAGAGCGATTTACAACGACCATAAGACCCGATAAATGTTTTTGAGGTATGACAAAAAACTCGTCATTTTAGTGTTTTATGGCCGTTTTCATGATCTATTGCCCGCAGCTATGGGGTTACAGGGTGATTTACAACGATCATGACAACCGATACATGTTTGCAATATATGACAAAAAACTCGTTGTTTTCACGATTTATGGTCGTTTTCATGAGCTATTGCCCACAGTTTTGGGGTTTTAGGGCGATATACGACGAACGTAAGACCCAAATGTTTTTGATCGATATGAGGAAAAACTCGCCATTTTCATGTTTTATGGGTGTTTTCATAAGATAATACCCACAATTTTAGGGTTCTAGGGCGATTTCCAATGACCGTAAAAACCTATTATATGTTTGAGATATATGACCAAAAACTTGCCGTTTTCGCATTTTACGGTCGTTTTCATGAGTTATTGCCCACACTTTTGGGGTTCCAGGGCGATTTACAAGGACCGCAAGACCCGATACATGTTTGAGATATATGACCAAAAAATCGTCCTTTTCATGTTTTATGGCCATTTTCATGAACTATTGCCCATAGATTTGGGGTTTCAGGGTGATTTACAATGATAGCGAGACCCTATAAAAGTTTGAGAGATATGACCAAAAACTCATCGTTTTCACGTTTTATGGCCGTTTTCATGAGCTATTGCCCATAGATTTGGGGCTCCAACACGATTTACAGCGATAGTGAGACCCGGTAAATGTTTAAGACATTTCACCACAAACACGTCGTTTCCGTATTTTATGGCTATTTTCATGAGCTATTGTCTACGATTTTGGGGTTCTAGAGCACACTTGATAAATGTTTGGGGGTTAAGACCAAAAATTCATCGTTTTTGCATCGAGGGCCATTTTCATGAGCTATTGCCCTTGGTTTTAGGGTTCTAGGGCGATTTACAATGACCATAAGACCCGATAAATGTTTTGAGGTATGACAAAAACACGTCATTTTATTGTTTTATGGATGTTTTCATGAGCTATTGCCCACATCTTTGGGGTTCTAGGGTTATTTACAATGACCGTGAGAACCGATACATGTTTGCGATATATGACCAAAAACTTGTTGTTTTCATGTTTTATGGTCATTTTCATGAGCTATTGCCCACAGTTTTCGGGTTTTAGGGCGATATACGATGACCGCAAAACCTAAATGTTTTTGACCGATACGAGAAAAAACTCTCCATTTTTGTGTTTTATGGTTGTTTTCATGAGCTAATACCCACAATTTTGGGGTTTCAGGGCGATTTAAAATGACCGTAAAAACTTGATACATGTTTGAGATATATCACCAAAAACTTGTCGTTTTCGCATTTTATGGCCGTTTTCATGAGCTATTGCCCACACTTTTCAGATTCTAGGGTGATTTACAAGGACCGCAAGACCCGATACATGTTTGAGAGATATGACCAAAAAAATGTCCTTTTCATGCTTTATGGCCATTTTCATGAGCTATTTCCCATAGATTTGGGCTCCAGGGCGCCTGGCAACAACCATAAGTCCCAGTAAATGATTGACAGATATGACCAAAAACTCGCCGTTTCGTGTTTTATGGCTGTTTTCATGAGCCAATACCCACAATTTTGGGGTTCTAGGGCGATTTACAATGACCGTAAAATCCTGATACATGTTTGAGATATATGACCAAAAACTTGTGGTTTTCGCATTTTATGGACATTTTCATGAGCTATTGCCCACACTTTTGGGGTTCCAGAGTGATTTACAAGGACCGCAAGACCCGATACATGTTTGAGAGATATGACCAAAAAATTGTCCTTTTCGTGCTTTATAGCCATTTTCATGAGCTATTTCCCATATATTTGGGGCTCTAGGGCGCTTGGCAACAACCATAAGTCCCGGTAAATGTTTGACAGATATGACCAAAAACTCGCCGTTTTAGTGTTTTATGGCTGTTTTCATGAGCTAATACCCACAATTTTGGAGTTCTTGGGCGATTTACAATTACCGTAACAACCAAATGCTTTTGATCGATATGAGCAAAAACTCGCCATTTTCGTGTTTATGGGTGTTTTCATGAGCCAATACCCACAATTTTGGGGTTCTAGGGCGATTTCCAATGATCGTAAAAACCTGATATATGTTTGAGATATACGACCAAAAACTTGTGGTTTTCGCATTTTATGGACATTTTCTTGAGCTATTGCCCACACTTTTGGGGTTCGAGGGCGATATACAAGGACCGTAAGACCCGGTACATGTTTGAGAGATATGCCCAAAAAATCGTCCTTTTCGTGCTTTATGCCATTTTCATGAGCTATTTCCCACAGTTTTGGGGTTTTAGGGCGATTTACAACGATAGCGAGAACCTATAAAAGTTTGAGAGATATGACCAAAAACTCGTTGTTTTTGCGTTTTGTGGCCGTTTTCATAAGCTATTGCCCACAGATTTGGGGCTCCAAGCCGATTTACAACGATAGTGAGACCCGATAAATGTTTAAGACATTTCACCAAAAACACGTCGTTTTCGTATTTCATGGCCGTTTTCATGAGCTATTGCCCACAGTTTTGGGGTTCCAGAGCGCACCTGATACATGTTTGAGAGTTAAGACAAAAAAACTCGTCGTTTTCACATTGAGGACCATTTTCATGAGCTATTACCCTTTGTTTTAGGGTTCCAAGGCGATTTACAACGACCATAAGACCCGCTAAATGTTTTTGAGGTATGACAAAAAACTCGCAATTTTAGTGTTTTATGTCCGTTTTCATGAGCTATTGCCACAACTATGGGGGTTAAAGGGAGATTTAAAACGATCGTGACAACCGATACATGTTTACAATATATGACCAAAAACTCGTTGTTTTCACGATTTATGGTCGTTTTCATGAGCTATTGTCCACAGTTTTAGGGTTTTAGGGCGATATACGATGAACGTAAGACCCAAATGTTTTTGATCGATATGAGGAAAAACTCGCCATTTTCGTGTTTTATGGGTGTTTTCATGAGCTAATACCCACAATTTGGGGGTTCTAGGGTGATTTCCAACGACCGTAAAAACCTGATATATGTTTGAGATATATGACCAAAAACTTGTTGTTTTCACATTTTATGGCCGTTTTCATGAGCTATTGTGCAAAATTTTGATGTTCTAGGGCGATTTACAAGGACCGCAAGACCGTTACATGTTTGAGAGACATGACCAAAAAATCGTCCTTTTCATGCTTTATGGCCATTTTCATGAGCTATTTCCCACACTTTTGGGGTTTTAGGGCGATTTACAATGATAGCGAGACCCTATAAAAGTTTGAGAGATATGACCAAACACTTGTCGTTTTCGCGTTTTATGGCCGTTTTCATGAGCTATTTCCCACAGATTTGGGGCTCCAAGATGATTTACAATGATAGTGAGACCCGGTAAATGTTTAACACATTTCACCAAAAACATGTCGTTTCCGTGTTTTAAGGCTGTTTTGATGAGCTATAGCCCGCGGTTTTGTGGTTCCAGATCGCACTTGATACATGTTTGGTTGTTAAGACCAAAAACTCATCTATTTCGCATTGAGGGCCGTTTTCATGATCATTTGCCCTGGGTTTTGGGGTTCTACGGCGATTTACAATGACCATAAGACCTAAATGGTTTCGGGTTTTAGGGCGATATACGATGAATGCAAGACTTAAATGTTTTTGACCGATACGAGAAAAAACTCGCCATTTTTGTGTTTTATGATTGTTTTCATGAGCTAATACCCACAATTTTGGGGTTCCAGGGCGATTTACAATGACCGTAAAAACTTGATACATGTTTGAGATATATGACCAAAAACTTGTCGTTTTCACATTTTATGGCCGTTTTCATGAGCTATTGCCCACACTTTTCGGATTCTAGGGTGATTTACAAGGACCGTAAGACCCGATGCATGTTTGAGAGATATGCCCAAAAATGTCCTTTTCGTGCTTTATGGCCATTTTCATGAGCTATTTTCCATAGATTTGGGCTCCAGGGCTCTTGGCAACAACCATAAGTCCCGGTAAATGCTTGAGAGATATGACCAAAAACTCGGCGTTTCGTGTTTTATGGCTGTTTTCATGAGCCAATACCCACAATTTTGGGGTTCTAGGGCGATTTATAATGACCGTAAAAACCTGATACATGTTTGAGATATATGACCAAAAACTTGTGGTTTTCGCATTTTATGGACATTTTCATGAGCTACTGCCCACACTTTTGGGGTTCTAGAGTGATTTACAAGGACCGCAAGACCCGATACATGTTTGAGAGATATGACCAAAAAATTGTCCTTTTCGTGCTTTATAGCCATTTTCATGAGCTATTTCCCATATATTTGGGGCTCTAGGGCGCTTGGCAACAACCATAAGTCCCGGTAAATGTTTGACAGATATGACCAAAAACTCGCCGTTTTAGTGTTTTATGGCTGTTTTCATGAGCTAATACCCACAATTTTGGAGTTCTTGGGCGATTTACAATTACCGTAACAACCAAATGTTTTTGATCGATATGAGCAAAAACTCGCCATTTTCGTGTTTTATGGGTGTTTTCATGAGCCAATACCCACAATTTTGGGGTTATAGGGCGATTTCCAATGATCGTAAAAACCTGATATATGTTTGAGATATATGACCAAAAACTTGTGGTTTTCGCATTTTATGGACATTTTCTTGAGCTATTGCCCACACTTTTGGGGTTCGAGGGCGATATACAAGGACCGTAAGACCCGGTACATGTTTGAGAGATATGCCGAAAAAATCGTCCTTTTCGTGCTTTATGCCATTTTCATGAGCTATTTCCCACAGTTTTGGGGTTTTAGGGCGATTTACAACGATAGCGAGAACCTATAAAAGTTTGAGAGATATGACCAAAAACTCGTTGTTTTTGCGTTTTGTGGCCGTTTTCATAAGCTATTGCCCACAGATTTGGGGCTCCAAGCCGATTTACAACGATAGTGAGACCCGATAAATGTTTAAGACATTTCACCAAAAACACGTCGTTTTCGTATTTCATGGCCGTTTTGATGAGTTATTGCCCATAGTTTTGGGGTCCAGAGCGCACCTAATACATGTTTGAGAGTTAAGACAAAAAACTCGTCGTTTTCGCATTGAGGACCATTTTCATGAGCTATTACCCTTTGTTTTAGGGGTCCAGGGCGATTTACAACGACCATAATACCCGCTAAATGTTTTTGAGGTATGACAAAAAACTCGTAATTTTACTGTTTTATGTCCGTTTTCATGAGCTATTGCCACAACTATGGGGGTTAAAGGGTGATTTAAAACGATCGTGACAACCGATACATGTTTACGATATATGACCAAAAACTCGTTGTTTTTACGATTTATGGTCGTTTTCATGAGCTATTGTCCACAGTTTTAGGGTTTTAGGGCGATATACGATGAACGTAAGACCCAAATGTTTTTGATCGATATGAGCAAAAACTCGCCATTTTCGTGTTTTATGGGTGTTTTCATGAGCTAATACCCACAATTTGGGGGTTCTAGGGCGATTTCCAACGACCGTAAAAACCTGATATATGTTTGAGATATATGACCAAAAACTTGTTGTTTTCATATTTTATGGCCGTTTTCATGAGCTATTGTCCATACTTTTGATGTTCTAGGGCGATTTACAAGGACCGCAAGACCGTTACATGTTTGAGAGACATGACCAAAAAATCGTCCTTTTCATGCTTTATAGCCATTTTCATGAGCTATTTCCCACACATTTGGGGTTTTAGGGCGATTTACAATGATAGCGAGACCCTATAAAAGTTTGAGAGATATGACCAAACACTTGTCGTTTTCGCGTTTTATGGTCGTTTTCATGAGCTATTTCCCACAGATTTGGGGCTCCAAGATGATTTACAACGATAGTGAGACCCGGTAAATGTTTAACACATTTCACCAAAAACATGCCGTTTCCGTGTTTTAAGGCTGTTTTGATGAGCTATAGCCCGCGGTTTTGGGGTTCCAGAGCACACTTGATACATGTTTGGTTGTTAAGACCAAAAACTCATCGTTTTCGCATTGAGGGCCGTTTTCATGATCAATTGCCCTTCGTTTTGGGGTTCTACGGCGATTTACAATGACCATAAGACCTAAATGTTTTCGGGTTTTAGGGCGATATACGATGAACGCAAGACCTAAATGTTTGTGACCGATACGAGAAAAAACTCGCCATTTTTGTGTTTTATGATTGTTTTCATGAGCTAATACCCACAATTTTGGGGTTCCAGGGCGATTTACAATGACCGTAAAAACTTGACACATGTTTGAGATATATGACCAAAAACTTGTCGTTTTCGCATTTTATGGCCGTTTTCATGAGCTATTGCCCACACTTTTCGGATTCTAGGGTGATTTACAAGGACCACAAGACCCGATACATGTTTGAGAGATATGCCCAAAAAATGTCCTTTTCGTGCTTTATGGCCATTTTCATGAGCTATTTTCCATAGATTTGGGCTCCAGGGATCTTGGCAACAACCATAAGTCCCGGTAAATGCTTGAGAGATATGACCAAAAACTCGCCGTTTCGTGTTTTATGGCTGTTTTCATGAGCCAATACCCACAATTTTGGGGTTCTAGGGCGATTTACAATGACCGTAAAAACCTGATACATGTTTGAGATATATGACCAAAAACCTGTGGTTTTCGCATTTTATGGACATTTTCATGAGCTATTGCCCACACTTTTGGGGTTCTAGAGTGATTTACAAGGACCGCATGACCCGATACATGTTTGAGAGATATGACCAAAAAATTGTCTTTTTCGTCCTTTATAGCCATTTTCATGAGCTATTTCCCATATATTTGGGGCTCTAGGGCGCTTGGCAACAACCATAAGTCCCGGTAAATGTTTGACAGATATTACCAAAAACTTGGCGTTTTAGTGTTTTATGGCTGTTTTCATGAGCTAATACCCACAATTTTGGAGTTCTTGGGCGATTTACAATTACCGTAACAACCAACAGTTTTTGATCAATATGAGCAAAAACTCGCGATTTTCGTGTTTTATGGGTGTTTTCATGAGCCAATACCCACAATTTTGGGGTTATAGGGCGATTTCCAATGACCGTAAAAACCTGATATATGTTTGTGATATATCACCAAAAACTTGTGGTTTTCGCATTTTATGGACATTTTCTTGAGCTATTGCCCACACTTTTGGGGTTCTAGGGCCATTTACAAGGACCGCAAGACCCGATACATGTTTGAGATATATGCCCAAAAAATCGTCCTTTTCGTGCTTTATGCCATTTTCATGAGCAATTTCCCATAGTTTTGGGGTTTTAGGGCGATTTACAACGATAGCGAGACCCTATAAAAGTTTGAGAGATATGACCAAAATCTCGTTGTTTTTGCGTTTTGTGGCCGTTTTCATAAGCTATTGCCCACAGATTTTGGGGCTCCAAGCCGATTTACAACGATAGTGAGACCCGATAAATGTTTAAGACATTTCACCAAAAACACGTCGTTTTCGTATTTCATGGCCGTTTTCATGAGCTATTGCCACAGTTTTGGGGTTCCAGAGCGCACCTGATACATGTTTGAGAGTTAAGACAAAAAACTTGTCGTTTTCGCATTGAGGACCATTTTCATGAGCTATTACCCTTGGTTTTAGGGTTTCAGGGCGATTTACAACGACCATAAGACCCGCTAAATGTTTTTGAGGTATGACAAAAAACTCGTAATTAGTGTTTTATGGCCGTTTTCATGAGCTATTGCCACAACTATGGGGGTTACAGGGTGATTTAAAACGATCGTGACAACCGATACATGTTTACGATATATGACCAAAAACTCATTGTTTTCATGATTTATGGTCGTTTTCATGAGCTATTGACCACAGTTTTGGGGTTTTAGGGCGATATACGATGAACGTAAGACCCAAATGTTTTTTTCTCAATATGAGCAAAAACTCACCATTTTCGTGTTTTATGGGTGTTTTCATGAGCTAATACCCACAATTTGAGGGTTCTAGGGCGATTTCCAACGACCGTAAAAACCTGATATATGATTGAGATATATGACCAAAAAGTTACTGTTTTCACATTTTATGGCCGTTTTATAAGCTATTGTCCACACTTTTGATGTTCCAGGGCGATTTACAAGGACCGCAAAACCGGTACATTCTTGAGAGACATGACCAAAAAATCGTCGTTTTCATGCTTTATGGCCATTTTCATGAGCTATTTCCCACAGTTTTGGGGTTTTAGGGCGATTTACAATGATAGCGTGACCCTATAAAAGTTTGAGAGATATGACCAAACACTTGTCGTTTTCGTGTTTTATGACCGTTTTCATGAGCTATTTCCCACAGATTTGGGGCTCCAAGATGATTTACAACGGTAGTGAGACCCGATAAATGTTTAAGACATTTCACCAAAAACATGTCGTTTCCGTGTTTTAAGGCTGTTTTGATGAGCTATAAACCGCTGTTTTTGGGTTCCAGAGCGCACTTGATACATGCCTGGTTGTTATGACCAAAAACTCATCGTTTTCGCATTGAGGGCCGTTTTCATGAGCTATTGGCCTTGGTTTTGGGGTTCTATGGCGATTTACAACGACCATAAGACATGGTTAGAGAATTAATATTACCATGTTGGCTTAGTGGTTTAAGAGCACGAGTGAAAATTAGTGATGTTGGGCTGCTTAAGAGCTGAGAGGTATTAACAAATTAGTAAGAGATGACAAGGTATACATGGTCCTTTAAGTCCGCCCCTGACAATGAATTGTGCATGCACCTCTAGTTGTTCGAGCGATAAATGATAAGCGCTATTGTCAAGGGCTTTGACTAAAATAGGGGTATATTCGTCCAGGTACAAAAAAGTTGACGGAAGGATCTAACGGAACTGGCGGTAGTGTCATATAAGGCAAAAAAAATTACACTATGTGTCAAATAAGGAAGTGGAAATATTTCAATGTCAAATAAGAAATCATATTGGAAACTAGAGTCAAATAAGAAATTCTCTCTTTTAGCTACCACTTAGTGTCGGAGACCTTAAGTGTGTCACCCTACGTTTTGCGAATAATACAGACATGATATACACCTCCCTTATCAATAACCAGAAGCGGGACCTAGAGATCCATACTAACTCCCACATATTCAACGATGACTCTAGTAATCATGTGAATCATTAACGTCATAACCAAATTATTTTTTCTCGCTATATTTTACTTTTCCGACATCCGATCATAGGTATCAACTATACTTTAGTTTGATCTCATTCCCGACAAGTACTCTTTACTCATTCTATGATACAACATCCTTGTGACCTAGTCAAATGCTTGCAAGCGGTGTTGATGTGATATCACTGAGAGGGCATACTCCCAGTCATTAGGATGGGCACTCATGATCCATGAGCCTCAACATAACACTTTTGGAATACCTAAACCCACCTTTATAGTCACCATGTTACGGTGTGATGTTTGATGTTACCAAGGCACTCTTCAAGTGTTAGCAATTGACATTGTCTCATGGTCTAAGGATTAAGTCTACTTCGTATATGTTTGATGTAGCAATGAAACTTCATGACTAGATCGTATTACTAAATCTAATTTAGGTGTATGTTCATCGTATCTTATGATCTCGTTATTAACAACATCTAATATTCATGATCAGTAAACCTTGATCATCTGTTAATCATCAAGCTAGTTAAAATGAGAGGCATAACTAGGAACTCTGGTTTGTTTATTAAACACACATGTATTAATGTTTCTGATTAAATTCTAGCATGAGAAATAAACATTTATCATAACATGGAATAAGATAATAACCATTTTATTATTGCCTCTCAGGCATATTCCCTTCAAAATTCCCCGCACCCCTCTCCATATTCCCCTGCTTTCCCAACTCCGAGAGCTGCCAAGCTGCCGCAATTTTTCACCGGAGTTCGTGTCTGTCCCACCGTTTTTGAGTCACGGACATTGACCCAGTTAGTCCAAACCGCCCCTTTTTGGTCCCTTTTCTTCCTCTTGCTCGAGAACTCATCCTCGGCCTCTTTTTCCTCCCTCTCGCATAGCCAATTGATGACAACATCGACGATCGAAGCTCGCACCTCGATGCTGTTTTAGGAAACGAGAGTCGACACCGCAACCTATTTTGACCTCCTTGAATCCCCGCATTGTGTCACCGAATTCACCCATTGACGTTTTTTATAAAAAACATCAAGCATGGGGATTATGAAACTGAATTTCACTTGCGCCTTTCGAACAACTGGAAAAACCTCAATTAACCAACGAAGGAAGGCGATGAGCACAAGCGAAGGGAGGCTAGTCGTCCCACTATCATGTCCCTCTATAGAGCCATTGGTGAACCAGAGCACCTGAAGCCTTCGTGTGAGGAGTGAGATCGAACACGACCATTGAAGGCACAATTGCACCTCGAGGTAGATGTGTGACTGAGTAGTGAGCACGATGCGACAAGGGGCTGGGAGAAGGCACTAGTACAAATCGGGTCTATTATGCCCCCTCCCCCCCCCATCGTGCACGAAAGACCCTTTCTGTGTGTGGATCAGAGGATTGTTGACCCCCAAAATTTTGGATCATATGCATACGGCCCAGGCAGCCCCGTGCGGGGATATGTCAAAACGACAAACTTTCAATGACCATTGGAAACATAACACACATGTTTTTTCCATGTGTGATCGTACGTGAAGCTTTCATTTATCGCCTACAGTTATCTTCTGCATAACCGCATCTTTTTAACCTAAATATTTCTTCCTCACACAACTGTCGGTGAAATTTTCAATTTTGCAGACAGTTTATCCTATACTTGTGCATTTTCTATTCTCGCTTCTTTTCCGTTTTCCTGCTTCCTTATTCGGTTGCTTTGATGCTTTTCCCGCCTAAATTATAAGAGAGTGTCATCGATAGATCATATCTACGATGAATTATTGAAAATACTCCAGAAATGTCCTGCCATCGCAAATCTATGACAGCTCAGGAAGAAACTCTACTGGCCGCGCATATAGCATGGGTGGAGGTGTGCCTCCCTCCTCCATTGTTCATAGCCCTGCCTGGCAGATTATGAGCCCTTGCGAATCCGGTACTCCTGCTACCTGGTGAAGGTGCAGCTCCCTCTGTCACCCCTACAGGGGAGTTGTCGATTGAGGTTCCCGTTGGGGATTCGTTGGATGTCTCCATTGAGTCACGGTGTTGTCATGCATTCACGTAGCCTTGTCACTTGGATGGCTTGCAGGCTTTGTCCGACGACCACTCACGGGCATATACATGATGTACCGACTAACAGTAGATTTCAAGAACTACAGAGTTGAAGACCCCACGCCAAAGCGAAAAAGGCGCATGGCCAAGAGGAGCCCCGCCGACGATGTTGATGCACCAAGCTCGACAAAGGCCCGGCTGACAAGTCCGAATTTTAGCCTAATTAGTTATTGTCTTATCTATGTATTTGTATCAATGGTGGAAAATGTTATCCTGTGCCACCCCGCACACATATTACTTAGTTTTCTATGTTTCCACTGAATCATTATCCCACGTCATCCACAATACAAATATGCATCAACGTTGTGAGCTATAAAATATAGTATACTAGAACTAGGGATGCCATCGTTTGTGATTAGTCCAAATGTTTTCGAGTAAACTTTTCTCCAAAATCGTGGACCATTTATTTCATAATTTCATGTGGTTGCTTCCCATGAAAAATAATGCATGTTGACAGGAAAATAGTCAGAAGTAAACACACGGTGTTTGTTGATAAACGTATGCATTACAATTTATCCCACACAGATCCAAAGTTCATATCGTGTGAAACTAACGAATTCCAGTCAATTCCTATATTGAAAACTATGTGTGACTCAAGTCCGCGTGAATCCCATCGGCCATTCGAAGTTGGAACCATCTTAATCACAGTTTCCTTCGAGGAAAGGTGCTAATCAAAAAATATCATTGATTATGTTGTTGATTTGCACCACATTGGGTTCCAGGGTGATTTACAACGATAGTGAGACCCGGTACAAGTTTGAGATATATGACCAGAACCTCGTCATTTTTGTGCTTTATGGCCATTTTCAACAGCTATTGCCCATATATTTGGGCCTCCAGGACGCTTTGCAACGATATTAAGTCCCGGTAAATGTTTGGGAGATAGGACAAAAAGCTCATCGTTTTCTTGTTTTATAGCCGTTTTCATGAGCTATTGCCCACGGTTTTGGGGTTCCAGGGCGCACCTGATACATGTTTCAGAGTTAAGACCAAAAACTTATCGTTTTTGCATTTAGGGGCATTTTCATGAGCTATTGCCCTTGGTTTGGGGGTTTCAGGGCGATTTACAACGACCATTATACCCGATAAATGTTTTAAGTTATGACAAAAACTCGTCATTGTAGTGTTTTATGACCATTTTCATGAGCTATTATCCACATTTTTGGGGTTTCAAGGTGATTTACAACAACCATGAGAACCTATGCATGTTTGAGATATATGACCAAAAACTCATTGTTTTCGCATTTTATGGTCGTTTTTATGAGCTATTGCCCATAGTTTTTGGGTTTTAGGGCGATTTGTGATGACCGTAAGATCCGATAAATGTTTGAGAGATAAGACCAAAAACGCATCGTTTTCGCATTTTATGGCTATTTTCATGAGCTATTGCCCATACTTTTGGGGTTCCAGGGCGATTTACAAGGACCGTACGGCCCAATACTTGTTTGAGATGACAAAAAAATTGTCCTGTTCGTGCTTTATGGCCATTTCCATGAGCTATTGTCCATAGTTTTGGGGTTTCAGGGAGATTTACAACGATAGTGAGACTCTAAAAGTTTGAGAGATATGACCAAAAACACGTCGTTTTCATGTTTTATGGCCGTTTTCATGACTATTCCCCATAGTTTTGGGGTTCTAGGGCGCACCTGATACATGTTTGGGAGTTAAGACCAAAAAATCATCGTTTTTGCATTTAGGTCCGTTTTCATGAGCTATTACCCATAGTTTTAGGGTTCCAGGGCGATTTACGACGACCGTAAGACCCAATACATGTTTGAGAGATATCACCAAACTCGTCGTTTTCATGCTTTATGGCTGTTTTTATGAGCTATTTCCCATAGATTTGGGGCTCCAGGGAAATTTACAAGAACCATAAGACCCGATACATGTTTGAGAGATATGAACAAAAAATCATCCTTTTCGTGCTTTATGTCCATTTTCATGAGCTATTGCCCATAGTTTTGTGGTTTTAAGGAGATTTACAACGATAGTGAGACCCTATAAAAGTTTGAGAGATATGTCCAAAACTCGTCGTTTTTGTGCTTTAAGGCCATTTTAATGAGCTATTTCCCATAGATTTGGGGCTCCAGGGCGCGTTGCAACAACCATAAGTCCCGGTAAATGTTTGAGAGATATCACCAAAAACTCGCCATTTTCGTGTTTTATGGGTGTTTTCATGAGCTAATACCCACAATTTTGGGGTTCTAGAGTGATTTACAAGGACCGCAAGACCCGATACATGTTTGAGATTTTGACCCAAAAATTGTCCTTTTCGTGCTTTATAGCCATTTTCATGAGCTATTTCCCATATATTTGGGGCTCTAGGGCGCTTGGCAACAACCATAAGTCCCGGTAAATGTTTGACAGATATGACCAAAAACTCGCCGTTTTAGTGTTTTATGGCTGTTTTCATGAGCTAATACCCACAATTTTGGAGTTCTTGGGCGATTTACAATTACCGTAACAACCAAATGTTTTTGATTGATATGAGCAAAAACTCGCCATTTTCGTGTTTTATGGGTGTTTTCATGAGCCAATACCCACAATTTTGGGGTTCTAGGGCGATTTCCAATGATCTGAAAAACCTGATATATGTTTGAGATATATGACCAAAAACTTGTGGTTTTTGCATTTTATGGACATTTTCTTGAGCTATTGCCCACACTTTTGGGGTTCGAGGGCGATATACAAGGACCGTAAGACCCGGTACCTGTTTGAGAGATATGCCCAAAAAATCGTCCTTTTCGTGCTTTATGCCATTTTCATGAGCTATTTCCCACAGTTTTGGGGTTTTAGGGCGATTTACAACGATAGAGAGACCCTATAAAAGTTTGAGATATATGACCAAAAACTCATCGTTTTCGCGTTTTATGGCCGTTTTCATGAGCTATTGCCCACAAATTTGGGGCTCCAAGTCGATTTACAACGATAGTGAGACCCGGTAAATGTTTAAGACATTTCACCAAGAACACGTCGTTTCCGTGTTTTAAGGCCATTTTCATGAGCTATTGCCCGCGGTTTTGGGGTTCCAGAGCACACTTGATACATGTTTGGGAGTTAAGACCAAAAACTCATCGTTTTTCGCATTGAGGGCCGTTTTCATGAGCTATTGCCCTTGTTTTTGGGGTTCCAGGGTGATTTACAACGACCATAAGACCCGATAAATGTTTTTGAGTTATGACAAAAAACTCGTCATTTTAGTGTTTTATGGCCGTTTTCATGAGCTATTGCCGACAACTTTAGGGTTCCAGGGTGATTTACAACAATCGTGACAACCGGTACATGTTTGCGATATATGACCAAAAAATCGTTGTTTTCACGATTTATGGTCGTTTTCATGAGATATTGCCCACAGTTTTGGGGTTTTAGGGTGATATACGATGAACGTAACACCCAAATGTTTTTGATCGATATGAGCAAAAACTCGCCATTTTCGTGTTTTATGGGTGTTTTCATGAGCTAATACCCACAATTTTGGGGTTCTAGGGCGATTTCCAATGACCGTAAAAACCTGATATATGTTTGAGATATATGACCAAAAACTTGTCGTTTTCGCATTTTATGGCTGTTTTCGTGAGCTATTGCCCACACTTTTGGGGTTGTAGGGCGATTTACAAGGACCACAAGACCCGATACATGTTTGAGAGATATGACCAAAAAATCATCCTTTTGATGCTTTATGGCCTTTTTTATGAACTATTGCCCACAGACTTGGGGTTTCAGGGCAATTTACAAGGATAACGAGACCCTATAAAAGTTTGAGAGATATCACCAAAAACTCGTCGTTTTCACGTTTTATGGCCGTTTTCATGAGCTATTGCCCACAGATTTGGGGCTCCAAGACGATTTACAGCGATAGTGAGACCCGGTAAATGTTTAAGAAATTTCACCAAGAACACGTTGTTTCTGTGTTTTAAGGCCGTTTTCATGAGCTATTGCCCGAGGTTTTGGGGTTCTAGAGCGCACTTGATACATGTTTGGGAGTTAAGACCAAAAACTCATCGTTTTCGCATTGAGGGCCGTTTTCATGAGCTATTGCCCTTGGTTTTGGTGTTCCAGGGCGATTTACAACGACCATAAGGCCCGATAAATATTTTTGAGTTATGACAAAAAACTCGTCATTTTAGTGTTTTATGGCCGTTTTCATGAGCTATTGCCGACAACTTTAGGGTTCCAGGGTGATTTACAACAATCGTGACAACCGGTACATGTTTGCGATATATGACCAAAAACTCGTTGTTTTCACGATTTATGGTCGTTTTCATGAGCTATTGCCCACAGTTTTGGGGTTTTAGGGCGATATACGCTGAACGTAAGACCCAAATGTTTTTGATCGATATGAGCAAAAACTTGCCATTTTCGTGTTTTATGGGTGTTTTCATGAGCTAATACCCACAATTTTGGGGTTCTAGGGCGATTTCCAATGACCGTAAAAACCTGATATATGTTTGAGATATATGACCAAAAACTTGTCGTTTTCGCATTTTATGGCTGTTTTCATGAGCTATTGCCCACACTTTTGGGGTTCTAGGGCGATTTACAAGGACCGCAAGACCCGATACATGTTTGAGAGATATGACCAAAAAATCGTCCTTTTCATGCTTTATGGCCATTTTCATGAACTATTGCCTTTATTGACTTGGGGTTTCCGGGCGATTTACAACGATAACGAGACCCTATAAAAGTTTGAGAGATATCACCAAAAACTCGTCGTTTTCACGTTTTATGGCCGTTTTCATGAGCTATTGCCCACAGATTTGGGGCTCCAAGACGATTTACAACGATAGTGAGACCCGGTAAATGTTTAAGACATTTCACCAAGAACACGTCGTTTCCGTGTTTTAAGGCCGTTTTCATGAGCTATTGCCCGCGGTTTTGGGGTTCCAGAGTGCACTTGATACATGTTTGGGAGTTAAGACCAAAAACTCATCGTTTTTCGCATTGAGGGCCGTTTTCATGAGCTATTGCCCTTGGTTTTGGGGTTCTAGGGTGATTTACAACGACCATAAGACCCGATAAATGTTTTTGAGTTATGACAAAAAAACTCGTCATTTTAGTGTTTTATGGCCGTTTTCATGAGCTATTGCCCACAACTTTAGGGTTCCAGGGTGATTTACAACAATCGTGACAACCGGTACATGTTTGTGATATATGACCAAAAACTCGTTGTTTTCACGATTTATGGTCGTTTTCATGAGCTATTGCCCACAGTTTTGGGGTTTTAGGGCGATATACGCTGAACGTAAGACCCAAATGTTTTTGATCGATATGAGCAAAAACTTGCCATTTTCGTGTTTTATGGGTGTTTTCATGAGCTAATACCCACAATTTTGGGGTTCTAGGGCGATTTCCAATGACCGTAAAAACCTGATATATGTTTGAGAGATATGACCAAAAACTTGTCGTTTCATGAGCTATTGCCCACACTTTTGGGGTTCTAGGGCGATTTACAAGGACCGCAAGACCCGATACATGTTTGAGAGATATGACCAAAAAATCGTCCTTTTCATGCTTTATGGCCATTTTCATGAACTATTGCCCACAGACTTGGGGTTTCAGGGCGATTTACAACGATAACGAGACCCTATAAAAGTTTGAGAGATATCACCAAAAACTCGTCGTTTTCACGTTTTATGGCCGTTTTCATGAGCAATTGCCCATAGATTTGGGGCTCCAAGACGATTTACAACGATAGTGAGACCTGTTAAATGTTTAAGACATTTCACCAAGAACACGTTGTTTCCGTGTTTTAAGGCCGTTTTCATGAGCTATTGCCCGCGGTTTTGGGGTTCCAGAGTGCACTTGATACATGTTTGGGAGTTAAGACCAAAAACTCATCGTTTTTCGCATTGAGGGCCGTTTTCATGAGCTATTGCCCTTGGTTTTGGGGTTCTAGGGTGATTTACAACGACCATAAGACCCGATAAATGTTTTTGAGTTATGACAAAAAACTCGTCATTTTAGTGTTTTATGGCCGTTTTCATGAGCTATTGCCCACAACTTTAGGGTTCCAGGGTGATTTACAACAATCGTGACAACCGGTACATGTTTGCGATATATGACCAAAAACTCGTTGTTTTCACGATTTATGGTCGTTTTCATGAGCTATTGCCCACAGTTTTGGGGTTTTAGGGCGATATACGATGAACGTAAGACCCAAATGTTTTTGATCGATATGAGCAAAAACTCGCCATTTTCGTATTTTATGGGTGTTTTCATGAGCTTATACCCACAATTTTGGGGTTCTAGGGCGATTTCCAATGACCGTAAAAACCTGATATATGTTTGAGATATATGACCAAAAACTTGTCGTTTTCGCATTTTATGGCCATTTTCATGAGCTATTGCCCACACTTTTGGGGTTCTAGGGCGATTTACAAGGACCACAACACCCGATACATGTTTGAGAGATATGACTAAAAAATCATCCTTTTCATGCTTTATGGCCATTGCCATGAACTATTGCCCACAGACTTGGGGTTACAGGGCGATTTACAATGATAGAGAGACCCTATAAAAGTTTGAGAGATATGACCAAAAACTCGCCGCTTTCGCGTTTTATGTCCGTTTTCATGAGCTATTGCCCACAGATTTGAGGCTCCAAGATGATTTACAACGATAGTGAGACCCGGTAAATTTTTAAGATATTTCACCAAAAACACGTCACTTCCGTGTTTTAAGGACGTTTTCATGAGCTATTTCCCGCGGTTTTGGCGTTCTAGAGCGCACTTGATACATGTTTGGGAGTTAAGACCAAAAACTCATCGTTTTCGCATTGAGGGCCATTTTCATGAGCTATGGCCCTTGGATTTGGGGTTCCAGGGCCATTTACAAGGACCATAAGACCTGATAAATGTTTTTGAGTTATGACAAAAAACTCGTCATTTTAGTGTTTTATGGCCGTTTTCATGAGCTATTGCCCACAACTTTAGGGTTCCAGGGTGATTTACAACAATCGTGACAACCGATACATGTTTGCGATATATGACCAAAAACTCGTTGTTTTCACGATTTATGGTCGTTTTCATGAGCTCTTGCCCACAGTTTTGGAGTTTTAGGGCGATATACGATGAACGTAAGACCCAAATGTTTTTGATCGATATGAGCAAAAACTCGCCATTTTCGTATTTTATGCGTGTTTTCATGAGCTTATACCCACAATATTGGGGTTCTAGGGCGATTTCCAATGACCATAAACACCTGATATATGTTTGAGAGATATGACCAAAAACTTGTCGTTTTATGAGCTATTTCCCACACTTTTGGGGTTCTAGGGCGATTTACAAGGACCGCAAGACCCGATACATGTTTGAGAGATATGACCAAAAATCGCCCTTTTCATGCTTTATGGCCATTTTCATGAACTATTGCCCATGCACTTGGGGTTTAGGGCGATTTACAACGATAACGAGACCCTATAAAAGTTTGAGAGATATCACCAAAACTCGCTGCTTTCACGCTTTTATGGCCGCTTTCATGAGCTATTGCCCACATATTTGGGGCTCCAAGACGATTTACAACGATAGTGAGACCCGTAAATGTTTAAGACATTTCACCAAGAACACGCTGCTTCCGTGTTTTAAGGCCGCTTTCATGAGCTATCGCATGGCTTTTGGGGTTCCAGAGCGCACTTGATACATGTTTGGGAGTTAAGACCAAAACTCATCGCTTTCGCATTGAGGGCCATTTTCATGAGCTATTGCCCTTGGTTTTGGTGTTCCAGGCGATTTACAACGCACCATAAGGCCCGATAAATATTTTTGAGTTATGACAAAAACTCGTCATTTTAGTGTTTTATGGCCGTTTTCATGAGCTATTGCCCACAACTTTAGGGTTCCAGGGTGATTTACAACAATCGTGACAACCGATACATGTTTGCGATATATGACCAAAAACTCGTTGTTTTCACGATTTATGGTCGTTTTCATGAGCTATTGCCCATAGTTTTGGGGTTTTAGGGCGATATACGATGAAAGTAAGACCCAAATGTTTTTGATCGATATGAGCAAAAACTTGCCATTTTCGTGTTTTATGGGTGTTTTCATGAGCTAATACCCACAATTTTGGGGTTCTAGGGCGATTTCCAATGACCGTAAAAACCTGATATATGTTTGAGATATATGACCAAAAACTTGTCGTTTTCGCATTTTATGGCTGTTTTCATGAGCTATTGCCCACACTTTTGGGGTTCTAGGGCGATTTACAAGGACCGCAAGACCCGATACATGTTTGAGAGATATGACCAAAAAATCGCCCTTTTCATGCTTTATGGCCATTTTCATGAACTATTGCCCACAGACTTGGGGTTTCAGGGCGATTTACAACGATAAAGAGACCCTATAAAAGTTTGAGTGATATGACCAAAAACTCATCGTTTTCACGTTTTATGGACGTTTTCATGAGCTATTGCCCACAGATTTGGGGCTCCAAGACGATTTACAACGATAGTGAGACCCGGTAAATGTTTAAGACATTTCACCAAGAACACGTTGTTTCCGTGTTTTAAGGCCGTTTTCATGAGCTATTGCCCGCGGTTTTGGGGTTCCAGAGTGCACTTGATACATGTTTGGGAGTTAAGACCAAAAACTCATCGTTTTTCGCATTGAGGGCCGTTTTCATGAGCTATTGCCCTTGGTTTTGGGGTTCTAGGGTGATTTACAACGACCATAAGACCCGATAAATGTTTTTGAGTTATGACAAAAAACTCGTCATTTTAGTGTTTTATGGCCGTTTTCATGAGCTATTGCCCACAACTTTAGGGTTCCAGGGTGATTTACAACAATCGTGACAACCGATACATGTTTAAGATATATGACCAAAAACTCGTTGTTTTCACGATTTATGGTCGTTTTCATGAGCTATTGCCCATAGTTTTGGGGTTTTAGGGCGATATACGATGAACGTAAGACCCAAATGTTTTTGATCGATATGAGCAAAAACTCGCCATTTTCGTATTTTATGGGTGTTTTCATGAGCTTATACCCACAATTTTGGGGTTCTAGGGCGATTTCCAATGACCGTAAAAACCTGATATATGTTTGAGATATATGACCAAAAACTTGTCGTTTTCGCATTTTATGGCTGTTTTCATGAGCTATTGCCCACACTTTTGGGGTTCTAGGGCGATTTACAAGGACCGCAAGACCCGATACATGTTTGAGAGATATGACCAAAAAATCGTCCTTTTCATGCTTTATGGCCATTTTCATGAACTATTGCCCACAGACTTGGGGTTTCAGGCATTTACAACGATAACGAGACCCTATAAAAGTTTGAGAGATATCACCAAAACTCGCTTTTCACGCTTTTATGGCCGCTTTCATGAGCTATTGCCCACATATTTGGGGCTCCAAGACGATTTACAACGATAGTGAGACCCGTAAATGTTTAAGACATTTCACCAAGAACACGCTGCTTCCGTGTTTTAAGGCCGCTTCATGAGCTATTGCTGCGGTTTTGGGGTTCCAGAGCGCACTTGATACATGTTTGGGAGTTAAGACCAAAACTCATCGCTTTTCGCATTGAGGGCCATTTTCATGAGCTATTGCCCTTGGTTTTGGTGTTCCGTATGATTTACAACGACCATAAGGCCCGATAAATATTTTTGAGTTATGACAAAAACTCGCTATTTTAGTGTTTTATGGCCGCTTTTCATGAGCTATTGCCACAACTTTAGGGTTCCAGGTGATTTACAACAATCGTGACAACCGGTACATGTTTGCGATATATGACCAAAAACTCGTTGTTTTCACGATTTATGGTCGCTTTTCATGAGCTATTGCCCAGCTTTTGGGGTTTTAGGGCGATATACGATGAACGTAAGACCCAAATGTTTTTGATCGATATGAGCAAAACTCGCCATTTTCGTGTTTTATGGGTGTTTTCATGAGCTTATACCCACAATTTTGGGGTTCTAGGGCGATTTCCAATGACCGTAAAACCTGATATATGTTTGAGATATATGACCAAAAACTTGTCGCTGGATTTGATGGCTGTTTTCATGAGCTATTGCCCACACTTTTGGGGTTCTAGGGCCATTTACAAGGACCGCAAGACCCGATACATGTTTGAGGGATATGACCAAAAATCGCCCTTTTCATGCTTTATGGCCATTTTCATGAACTATTGCCCATGCACTTGGGGTTTTAGGCGATTTACAACGATAACGAGACCCTATAAAAGTTTGAGAGATATCACCAAAACTCGCTGCTTTCACGCTTTTATGGCCGTTTTCATGAGCTATTACCAACAGATTTGGGGCTCCAAGACGATTTACAACGATAGTGAGACCCGGTAAATGTTTAAGACATTTCACCAAGAACACGTCGTTTCCGTGTTTTAAGGCCGTTTTCATGAGCTATTGCCCGTGGTTTTGGGGTTCCAGAGCGCACTTGATACATGTTTGGGAGTTAAGACAAAAAACTCATCGTTTTCGCATGGAGGGTCGTTTTAACGAGCTATTGCCCTTGGTTTTGGGGTTCCAGGTGATTTACAACGACCATAAGACCCGATAAATATTTTTGAGTTATGACAAAAACTCGCTATTTTAGTGTTTTATGGCCGCTTTCATGAGCTATTGCCCACAACTTTAGGGTTCCAGGTGATTTACAACAATCGTGACAACCGGTACATGTTTGCGATATATGACCAAAACTCGTTGTTTTCACTATTTATGGTCGTTTTCATGAGATTTTGCCCACAGTTTTGGGGTTTTAGGGATATATACGATGAACGTAAGACCCAAATGTTTTTGATCGATATGAGCAAAAACTCGCCATTTTCGTATTTTATGGGTGTTTTCATGAGCTTATACCCACAATTTTGGGGTTCTAGGGCGATTTCCAATGACCGTAAAAACCTGATATATGTTTGAGATATATGACCAAAAACTTGTCGCTGATTTTATGGCTGTTTCATGAGCTATTGCCCACACTTTTGGGGTTCTAGGCGATTTACAAGGACCGCAAGACCCGATACATGTTTGAGAGATATGACCAAAAATCGCCCTTTCATGCTTTATGGCCATTTTCATGAACTATTGCCCACAGACTTGGGGTTTTAGGCGATTTACAACGATAACGAGACCCTATAAAAGTTTGAGAGATATCACCAAAACTCGCTGCTTTCACGCTTTATGGCCGTTTTCATGAGCTATTGCCCACATATTTGGGGCTCCAAGACGATTTACAACGATAGTGAGACCCGGTAAATGTTTAAGACATTTCACCAAGAACACGTCGTTTTCGTGTTTTAAGGATGTTTTCATGAGCTATTGCCCGCGGTTTTGGGGTTCTAGAGTGCACTTGATACATGTTTGGGAGTTAAGACCAAAAACTCATCGTTTTTAGCATTGAGGGCCATTTTCATGAGCTATTGCCTTGGTTTTGGTGTTCCAGGTGATTTACAACGACCATAAGGCCCGATAAATGTTTTGAGTTATGACAAAAACTCGTCATTTTAGTGTTTTATGGCCGTTTTCATGAGCTATTGCCGACAACTTTAGGGTTCCAGGGTGATTTACAACAATCGTGACAACCGGTACATGTTTGCGATTTATGACCCAAAACTCGTTGTTTTCACGATTTATGGTCGTTTTCATGAGCTATTGCCCACAGCTTTGGGGTTTTAGGGCGATATACGATGAACGTAAGACCCAAATGTTTTTGATCGATATGAGCAAAAACTAGCCATTTTCGTATTTTATGCGTGTTTTCATGAGCTTATACCCACAATATTGGGGTTCTAGGGCGATTTCCAATGACCATAAAAACGTGATATATATTTGAGATATATGACCAACAACTTGTCGTTTTCGCATTTTATGGCTGTTTTCGTGAGCTATTGCCCACACTTTTGGGGTTCTAGGGCGATTTACGAGGACCACAAGACCCGATACATGTTTGAGAGATATGACCAAAAAATCATCCTTTTGATGTTTTATGGCCATTTTTATGAACTATTGCCCACAGACTTGGGGTTTCAGGGCGGTTTACAAGGATAACGAGACCCTATAAAAGTTTGAGAGATATCACCAAAAACTCGTCGTTTTCACGTTTTATGGCCGTTTTCATGAGCTATTGCCCACAGATTTGGGGCTCCAAGACGATTTACAGCGATAGTGAGACCCGGTAAATTTTTAAGAAATTTCACCAAGAACACGTCGTTTCCGTGTTTTAAGGCCATTTCATGAGCTATTGCCTGCGGTTTTGGGGTTCTAGAGCGCACTTGATACATGTTTGGGAGTTAAGACCAAAAACTCATCGTTTTCGCATTGAGGGCCATTTTCATGAGCTATTGCCCTTGGTTTTGGTGTTCCAGGGCGATTTACAACGACCATAAGGCCCGATAAATGTTTTTGAGTTATGACAAAAAAATCGTCATTTTAGTGTTTTATGGCCGTTTTCATGAGCTATTGCCGACAACTTTAGGGTTCCAGGGTGATTTACAACAATCGTGACAACCGGTACATGTTTGCGATATATGACCAAAAACTCGTTGTTTTCACGATTTATGGTCGTTTTCATGAGCTATTGCCCACAGTTTTGGGGTTTTAGGGCGATATACGATGAATGTAACACCCAAATGTTTTTGATCGATATGAGCAAAAACTTGCCATTTTCGTGTTTTATGGGTGTTTTCATGAGCTAATACCCACAATTTTGGGGTTCTAGGGCGATTTCCAATGACCGTAAAAACCTGATATATGTTTGAGATATATGACCAAAAACTTGTCGTTTTATGGCCATTTTCATGAGCTATTGCCCACACTTTTGGGGTTCTATGGCCATTTACAAGGACCGCAAGACCCGATACATGTTTGAGAGATATGACCAAAAAATCGTCCTTTTCATGCTTTATGGCCATTTTCATGAACTATTGCCCATAGACTTGGGGTTTCAGGGCGATTTACAACGATAACGAGACCTATAAAAGTTTGAAAGATATCACCAAAAACTCGTCATTTTCACGTTTTATGGCCGTTTTCATGAGCTATTGCCCACAGATTTGGGGCTCCAAGACGATTTACAACGATAGTGAGACCCGGTAAATGTTTAAGACATTTCACCAAGAACACGTCGTTTCCGTGTTTTAAGGCCGTTTTCATGAGCTATTGCCCGCGGTTTTGGGGTTCCAGAGTGCACTTGATACATGTTTGGGAGTTAAGACCAAAAACTCATCGTTTTTCGCATTGAGGGACGTTTTCATGAGCTATTGCCCTTGGTTTTGGGGTTCTACAGTGATTTACAACGACCATAAGACCCGATAAATGTTTTTTGAGTTATGACAAAACACTCATCATTTTAGTGTTTTATGGCCGTTTTCATGAGCTATTGCCCACAACTTTAGGGTTCCAGGGTGATTTACAACGATCATGACAACCGATACATGTTTGCGATATATGACCAAAAACTAGTTGTTTTCATGATTTATGGTCGTTTTTATGGTCTATTGCCCACACTTTTGGGGTTTTAGGGCGATATACGATGAACAAGACCCAAATGTTTTTGATCGATATGACAAAAAACTCGCCATTTTCGTGTTTTATGGGTGTTTTCATGAGCTAATACCCACAATTTTGGGGTTCTAGGGCGATTTCCAATGACCTAAAAACCTGATATATGTTTTAGATATATGACCAAAAACTTGTCGTTTTCGCATTTTATGGCCGTTTTCATGAGCTATTGCCCACACTTTTGCGGTTCTAGGGCGATTTACAAGGACCGCAAGACCCGATACATGTTTGAGAGATATGACCAAAAAATCGTCCTTTTCATGCTTTATGGCCATTTTCATGAACTATTGCCCACAGACTTGGGGTTTCCGGGCGATTTACAACGATAACGAGACCCTATAAAAGTTTGAGAGATATCACCAAAACTCGCTGCTTTCACGCGTTTTATGGCCGTTTTCATGAGCTATTGCCCACAGATTTGAGGCTCCAAGACGATTTACAACGATAGTGAGACCCGTTAAATGTTTAAGACATTTCACCAAAAACATGTTGTTTCTGTGTTTTAAGGCCGTTTTCATGAGCTATTTCCCGCGGTTTTGGGGTTCCAGAGCGCACTTGATACATGTTTGGGTGTTAAGACCAAAAACTCATCATTTTCGCATTGAGGGCCATTTTCATGAGCTATTGCCCTTGGTTTTGGGGTTCCAGGGCGATTTACAACGACCATAAGGCCCGATAAATATTTTTGAGTTATGACCAAAAACTCGTCATTTTAGTGTTTTATGGCCGTTTTCATGAGCTATTGCCCACAACTTTAGGGTTCCAGGGTGATTTACAACAATCGTGACAACCGGTACATGTTTGCGATATATGACCAAAAACTCGTTGTTTTCACGATTTATGGTCGTTTTCATGAGCTATTGCCCACAGTTTTGGGGTTTTAGGGCGATATACGATGAACGTAAGACCCAAATGTTTTTGATCGATATGAGCAAAAACTCGCCATTTTCGTATTTTATGGGTGTTTTCATGAGCTTATACCCACAATTTTGGGGTTCTAGGGCGATTTCCAATGACCGTAAAAACCTGATATATGTTTGAGATATATGACCAAAAACTTGTCGTTTCATGAGCTATTGCCCACACTTTTGGGGTTCTAGGGCGATTTACAAGGACCGCAAGACCCGATACATGTTTGAGAGATATGACCAAAAAATCGTCCTTTTCATGCTTTATGGCCATTTTCATATTAACTATTGCCCATAGACTTGGGGTTTCAGGGCGATTTACAACGATAACGAGACCCTATAAAAGTTTGAGAGATATCACCAAAAACTCGTCGTTTTCACGTTTTATGGCCGTTTTCATGAGCTATTGCCCACAGATTTGGGGCTCCAAGACGATTTACAACGATAGTGAGACCCGGTAAATGTTTAAGACATTTCACCAAGAACACGTCGTTTTCATGAGCTATTGTCCACGGTTTTGGGGTTCCAGAGCGCACTTGATACATGTTTGGGAGTTAAGACAAAAAACCCATCGTTTTCGCATTGAGGCCATTTTCATGAGCTATTGCCCTTGGTTTTGGGGTTCCAGGGCGATTTACAATGACCACAAGACCCGATAAATATTTTTGAGTTATGACAAAAAAACTCATCATTTTAGTGTTTTATGGCTCTTTTCATGAGCTATTGCCCACAACTTTAGGGTTCCAGGGTGATTTACAACAATCGTGACAACCGATACATGTTTGCGATATATGACCAAAAACTTGTTGTTTTCACGATTTATGGTCGTTTTCATGAGCTATTGCCCACAGTTTTGGGGTTTTAGGGCGATATACGATGAACGTAAGACCCAAATGTTTTTGATCGATATGAGCAAAAACTCGCCATTTTCGTGTTTTATGGGTGTTTTCATGAGCTGATACCCACAATTTTGGGGTTCTAGGGCGATTTCCAATGACCGTAAAAACCTGATATATGTTTGAGATATATGACCAAAAACTTGTCGCTTCAGATTTTATGGTTGTTTTCATGAGCTATTGCCCACACTTTTGGGGTTCTAGTGCGATTTACAAGGACGGCAAGACCCGATACATGTTTGAGAGATATGACCAAAAAATCGTCCTTTTCATGCTTTATGGCCAGTTTCATGAACTATTGCCCACAGACTTGGGGTTTTAGGGCGATTTACAATGATAGAGAGACCCTATAAAAGTTTGAGAGATATGACCAAAAACTCGCTTTCGCTGCTTTTATGGCCGTTTTAATGAGCTATTGCCCACAGATTTGGGGCTCCAAGACGATTTACAACGATAGTGAGACCCGGTAAATGTTTAAGACATTTCACCAAGAACACGTCGTTTCCGTGTTTTAAGGCCGTTTTCATGAGCTATTGCCCGCGGTTTTGGGGTTCCAGAGCGCACTTGATACATGTTTGGGAGTTAAGACAAAAAACTCATCGTTTTCGCATTGAGGGCCGTTTTCATGAGCTATTGCCCTTGGTTTTGGTGTTCCAGGGCGATTTACAACGACCATAAGACCCGATAAATGTTTTTGAGTTATGACAAAAAACTCGTCATTTTAGTGTTTTATGGCCGTTTTCATGAGCTATTGCCCACAACTTTAGGGTTCCAGGGTGATTTACAACAATCGTGACAACCGGTACATGTTTGCGATATATGACCAAAAACTCGTTGTTTTCACGATTTATGGTCGTTTTCATGAGCTATTGCCCACAGTTTTGGGGTTTTAGGGCGATATACGATGAACGTAAGACCCAAATGTTTTTGATCGATATGAGCAAAAACTCGCCATTTTCGTATTTTATGGGTGTTTTCATGAGCTTATACCCACAATTTTGGGGTTCTAGGGCGATTTCCAATGACCGTAAAAACCTGATATATGTTTGAGATATATGACCAAAAACTTGTCGTTTTCGCATTTTATGGCTGTTTTCATGAGCTATTGCCCACACTTTTGGGGTTCTAGGGCGATTTACAAGGACCGCAAGACCCGATACATGTTTGAGAGATATGACCAAAAAATCGTCCTTTTCATGCTTTATGGCCATTTTCATGAACTATTGCCCACAGACTTGGGGTTTCAGGGCGATTTACAACGATAACGAGACCCTATAAAAGTTTGAGAGATATCACCAAAAACTCATCGTTTTATGGCCGTTTTCATGAGCTATTGACCACAAATTTGGGGCTCCAAGACGATTTACAATGATAGTGAGACCCGGTAAATGTTTAAGACATTTCACCAAGAACACGTCGTTTCCGTGTTTTAAGGCCGTTTTCATGAGCTATTGCCCGCGGTTTTGGGGTTCCAGAGCGCACTTGATACATGTTTGGGAGTTAAGACAAAAAACTCATCGTTTTCGCATTGAGGGCCGTTTTCATGAGCTATTGCCCTTGGTTTTGGTGTTCCAAGGTGATTTACAACGACCATACGGCCCGATAAATGTTTTGAGTTATGACAAAAACTCGCCATTTTAGTGTTTTATGGCCGCTTTTCATGAGCTATTGCCCACAACTTTAGGGTTCCAGGTGATTTACAACAATCGTGACAACCGTACATGTTTGCGATATATGACCAAAACTCGTTGTTTTCACGATTTATGGTCGCTTTTCATGAGCTATTGCCACAGTTTTGGGGTTTTAGGCGATATACGATGAACGTAAGACCCAAATGTTTTTGATCGATATGAGCAAAACTCGCCATTTTCGTGTTTTATGGGTGTTTTCATGAGCTTATACCCACAATTTTGGGGTTCTAGGCGATTTCCAATGACCGTAAAACCTGATATATGTTTGAGATATATGACCAAAACTTGTCGCTTTTTTTTATGGCAGTTTTCATGAGCTATTGCCCACACTTTTGGGGTTCTAAGGCGATTTACAAGGAACGCAAGACCCGATACATGTTTGAGAGATATGACCAAAAAATCGCCCTTTTCATGCTTTATGGCCATTTTCATGAACTATTGCCCACAGGCTTGGGGTTTCAGGGCGATTTACAACGATAACGAGACCCTATAGAAGTTTGAGAGATATCACCAAAAACTCTTCGTTTTCACGCTTTATGGCCGTTTTCATGAGCTATTGCCCACAGATTTGGGGCTCCAAGACGATTTACAACGATAGTGAGACCCGGTAAATATTCAAGACATTTCACCAAGAACACGTTGTTTCCGTGTTTTAAGGTCGTTTTCATGAGCTATTGCCCGCGGTTTTGGGGCTCCAGAGCGCACTTGATACATGTTTGGGAGTTAAGACAAAAAACTAATCGTTTTTGCATTTTGGGCCGTTTTCATGAGCTATTGCCCTTGGTTTTGGTGTTCCAGGGTCATTTACAACGACCATAAGGCCCGATAAATATTTTTGAGTTATGACAAAAAACTCGTCATTTTAGTGTTTTATGGCCGTTTTCATGAGCTATTGCCGACAACTTTAGGGTTCCAGGGTGATTTACAACAATCGTGACAACCGGTACATGTTTGCGATATATGACCAAAAACTCGTTGTTTTCACGATTTATGGTCGTTTTCATGAGCTATTGCCCATAGTTTTGGGGTTTTAGGGTGATATGTTTTTGATCGATATGAGCAAAAAATCGCCATTTTCGTGTTTTATGGGTGTTTTCATGAGCTTATACCCACAATTTTGGGGTTCTAGGGCGATTTCCGATGATCGTAAAAACCAGATATATGTTTGAGATATATGACCCAAACTTGTCGTTTTGGCATTTTATGGCTGTTTTCATGAGCTATTGCCCACACTTTTGGGGTTCTAGGGCGATTTACAAGGACCGCAAGACCCGATACATGTTTGAGAGATATGACCAAAAAATCGTCCTTTTCATGCTTTATGGCCATTTTCATGAACTATTGCCCACAGACTTGGGGTTTCAGGGCGATTTACAACGATAACGAGACCCTATAAAAGTTTGAGAGATATCAACCAAAACTCGTCGTTTTCACATTTTATCGCCGTTTTCATGAGCTATTGCCCACATATTTGGGGCTCCAAGACGATTTACAACGATAGTGAGACCCGGTAAATGTTTAAGACATTTCACCAAGAACACGTCGTTTCCGTGTTTTAAGGCCGTTTTCATGAGCTATTGCCCGCGGTTTTGGGGTTCCAGAGCGCACTTGATACATGTTTGGGAGTTAAGACAAAAAACTCATCGTTTTCGCATTGAGGGCCGTTTTCATGAGCTATTGCCCTTGGTTTTGGTGTTCCAGGGCGATTTACAACGACCATAAGGCCCGATAAATATTTTTGAGTTATGACAAAAAACTCGTCATTTTAGTGTTTTATGGCCGTTTTCATGAGCTATTGCCCACAACTTTAGGGTTCCAGGGTGATTTACAACAATCGTGACAACCGGTACATGTTTGAGATATATGACCAAAAACTCGTTGTTTTCACGATTTATGGTCGTTTTCATGAGCTATTGCCCACAGTTTTGGGGTTTTAGGGCGATATACGCTGAACGTAAGACCCAAATGTTTTTGATCGATATGAGCAAAAACTTGCCATTTTCGTGTTTTATGGGTGTTTTCATGAGCTTATACCCACAATTTTGGGGTTCTAGGGCGATTTCCAATGACCGTAAAAACCTGATATATGTTTGAGATATATGACCAAAAACATGTCGTTTCCGTATTTTATGGCTGTTTTCATGAGCTATTGCCCACACTTTTGGGGTTCTAGGGCGATTTACAAGGACCGCAAGACCCGATACATGTTTGAGAGATATGACCAAAAAATCGTCCTTTTCATGCTTTATGGCCATTTTCATGAACTATTGCCCACAGACTTGGGGTTTCAGGGCGATTTACAACGATAACGAGACCCTATAAAAGTTTGAGAGATATCACCAAAAACTCATGCTTTCACGCTTTATGGCCGCTTTTCATGAGCTATTGCCACATATTTGGGGCTCCAAGACGATTTACAACGATAGCGAGGCCCGGTAAATGTTTAAGACATTTCACCAAGAACACGTCGTTTTCGTGTTTTAAGGATGTTTTCATGAGCTATTGCCCGCGGTTTTGGGGTTCTAGAGTGCACTTGATACATGTTTGGGAGTTAAGACCAAAAACTCATCGTTTTTCGCATTGAGGGACGTTTTCATGAGCTATTGCCCTTGGCTTTGGGGTTCCAGGGTGATTTACAACGACCATAAGACCCGATAAATGTTTTTGAGTTATGACAAAAAACTCGTCATTTTAGTGTTTTATGGCTGTTTTCATGAGCTATTGCCCACAACTTTAGGGTTCCAGGGTGATTTACAACAATCGTGACAACCGATACATGTTTGCGATATATATGACCAAAACTCGTTGTTTTTATTTATGGTCGCTTTCTTTCGAGCTATCCCCAGCTTTTTTTTTTAGGCTTATATATGAACGAAAAGACCCAAATGTTTTTGATCGATATGAGCAAAAACTCGCCATTTTCGTGTTTTATGGGTGTTTTCATGAGCTTATACCCACAATTTTGGGGTTCTAGGCGATTTCCAATGACCGTAAAACCTGATATATGTTTTGATATATGACCAAAAACTTGTCTTTATGGCTGTTTTCATGAGCTATTGCCCACACTTTTGGGGTTCTAGGGCCATTTACAAGGACCGCAAGACCCGATACATGTTTGAGAGATATGACCAAAAAATCGTCCTTTTCATGCTTTATGGCCATTTTCATGAACTATTGCCCACAGACTTGGGTTTTTAGGGCGATTTAAAACGATAACGAGACCCTATAAAAGTTTGAGAGATATCACCAAAAACTCGTCGTTTTCACAATTTATGGCCGTTTTCATGAGCTATTGCCCACATATTTGGGGCTCCAAGACGATTTACAATGATAGTGAGACCCGGTAAATGTTTAAGACATTTCACCAAGAACACGTCGTTTCCGTGTTTTAAGGCCGTTTTCATGAGCTATTGCCCGCGGTTTTGGGGTTCCAGAGCGCACTTGATACATGTTTGGGAGTTAAGACAAAAAACTCATCGTTTTCGCATGGAGGGCCGTTTTCATGAGCTATTGCCCTTGGTTTTGGTGTTCCAGGGCGATTTACAACGACCATAAGGCCCGATAAATATTTTTGAGTTATGACAAAAAACTCGTCATTTTAGTGTTTTATGGCCGTTTTCATGAGCTATTGCCCACAACTTTAGGGTTCCAGGGTGATTTACAACAATCGTGACAACCGGTACATGTTTGCGATATATGACCAAAAACTCGTTGTTTTCACGATTTATGGTCGTTTTCATGAGCTATTGCCCACAGTTTTGGGGTTTTAGGGCGATATACGATGAACGTAAGACCCAAATGTTTTTGATCGATATGAGCAAAAACTCGCCGTTTTCGTATTTTATGGGTGTTTTCATGAGCTTATACCCACAATTTTGGGGTTCTAGGGCGATTTCCAATGACCGTAAAAACCTGATATATGCTTGAGAGATATGACCAAAAGCTTGTCGTTTCATGTGCTATTGCCCACACTTTTGGGGTTCTAGGGCGATTTACAAGGACCGCAAGACCCGATACATGTTTGAGAGATATGACCAAAAAATCGTCCTTTTCATGCTTTATGGCCATTTTCATGAACTATTGCCCACAGGCTTGGGGTTTCAGGGCGATTTACAACGATAACGAGACCCTATAAAAGTTTGAGAGATATCACCAAAAACTCGTCGTTTTCACGTTTTATGGCCGTTTTCATGAGCTATTGCCCACAGATTTGGGGCTCCAAGACGATTTACAACGATAGTGAGACCCGGTAAATGTTTAAGACATTTCACCAAGAACACGTCGTTTCCGTGTTTTAAGGCCGTTTTCATGAGCTATTGCCCGCGGTTTTGGGGTTCCAGAGTGCACTTGATACATGTTTGGGAGTTAAGACCAAAAACTCATCGTTTTTCGCATTGAGGGCCGTTTTCATGAGCTATTGCCCTTGGTTTTGGGGTTCTACGGTGATTTACAACGACCATAAGACCCGATAAATGTTTTTGAGTTATGACAAAAAACTCGTCATTTTAGTGTTTTATGGCCGTTTTCATGAGCTATTGCCGACAACTTTAGGGTTCCAGGGTGATTTACAACAATCGTGACAACCGGTACATGTTTGCGATATATGACCAAAAACTCGTTGTTTTCACGATTTATGGTCGTTTTCATGAGCTATTGCCCACAGTTTTGGGGTTTTAGGGCGATATACGATGAACGTAAGACCCAAATGTTTTTGATCGATATGAGCAAAAACTCGCCATTTTCGTATTTTATGGGTGTTTTCATGAGCTTATACCCACAATTTTGGGGTTCTAGGGCGATTTCCAATGACCGTAAAAACCTGATATATGTTTGAGATATATGACCAAAAACTTGTCGTTTTCGCATTTTATGGCTGTTTTCATGAGCTATTGCCCACACTTTTGGGGTTCTAGGGCCATTTACAAGGACCGCAAGACCCGATACATGTTTGAGAGATATGACCAAAAAATCGTCCTTTTCATGCTTTATGGCCATTTTCATGAACTATTGCCCACAGACTTGGGGTTTTAGGGCGATTTAAAACGATAACGAGACCCTATAAAAGTTTGAGAGATATCACCAAAAACTCGTCGTTTTCACGTTTTATGGCCGTTTTCATGAGCTATTGCCCACATATTTGGGGCTCCAAGACGATTTACAACGATAGTGAGACCCGATAAATGTTTAAGACATTTCACCAAGAACACGTCGTTTCCGTGTTTTAAGGCCGTTTTCATGAGCTATTGCCCGCGGTTTTGGGGTTCCAGAGCGCACTTGATACATGTTTGGGAGTTAAGACAAAAAACTCATCGTTTTCGCATTGAGGGCCGTTTTCATGAGCTATTGCCCTTGGTTTTGGTGTTCCAGGGCGATTTACAACGACCATAAGGCCCGATAAATATTTTTGAGTTATGACAAAAAACTCGTCATTTTAGTGTTTTATGGCCGTTTTCATGAGCTATTGCCCACAACTTTAGGGTTCCAGGGTGATTTACAACAATCGTGACAACCGGTACATGTTTGCGATATATGACCAAAAACTCGTTGTTTTCACGATTTATGGTCGTTTTCATGAGCTATTGCCCACAGTTTTGGGGTTTTAGGGCGATATACGATGAACGTAAGACCCAAATGTTTTTGATCGATATGAGCAAAAACTCGCCATTTTCGTATTTTATGGGTGTTTTCATGAGCTTATACCCACAATTTTGGGGTTCTAGGGCGATTTCCAATGACCGTAAAAACCTGATATATGTTTGAGATATATGACCAAAAACTTGTCGTTTCTACATTTTATGGCCGTTTTCATGAGCTATTGCCCACACTTTTGGGGTTCCAGGGCGATTTACAAGGACGGCAAGACCCGATACATGTTTGAGAGATATGACCAAAAAATCGTCCTTTTCATGCTTTATGGCCAGTTTCATGAACTATTGCCCACAGACTTGGGGTTTTAGGGCGATTTACAATGATAGAGAGACCCTATAAAAGTTTGAGAGATATGACCAAAAACACGTCGTTTTCGTGTTTTATGGTCGTTTTCATGAGCTATTGCCCACAAATTTGGGGCTCCAAGATGATTTACAACGATAGTGAGACCCGGTAAATGTTGAAGACATTTCACCAAGAACACATTGTTTCCGTGTTTTAAGGCCGTTTTCATGAGCTATTGCCCGCGGTTTTTGGGTTCTAGAGCGTACTTGATACATGTTTGGGAGTTAAGACCAAAAACTCATCGTTTTCGCATTGAGGCCATTTTCATGAGCTATTGCCCTTGGTTTTGGGGTTCCAGGGCGATTTACAATGACCACAAGACCCGATAAATATTTTTGAGTTATGACAAAAAAACTCATCATTTTAGTGTTTTATGGCTCTTTTCATGAGCTATTGCCCACAACTTTAGGGTTCCAGGGTGATTTACAACAATCGTGACAACCGATACATGTTTGCGATATATGACCAAAAACTTGTTGTTTTCACGATTTATGGTCGTTTTCATGAGCTATTGCCCACAGTTTTGGGGTTTTAGGGCGATATACGATGAACGTAAGACCCAAATGTTTTTGATCGATATGAGCAAAAACTCGCCATTTTCGTGTTTTATGGGTGTTTTCATGAGCTGATACCCACAATTTTGGGGTTCTAGGGCGATTTCCAATGACCGTAAAAACCTGATATATGTTTGAGATATATGACCAAAAACTTGTCATTTTCGCATTTTATGGTTGTTTTCATGAGCTACTGCCCACACTTTTGGGGTTCTAGTGCGATTTACAAGGACGGCAAGACCCGATACATGTTTGAGAGATATGACCAAAAAATCGTCCTTTTCATGCTTTATGGCCAGTTTCATGAACTATTGCCCACAGACTTGGGGTTTTAGGGCGATTTACAACGATAACGAGACCCTATAAAAGTTTGAGAGATATCACCAAAAACTCGTCGTTTTCACGTTTTATGGCCGTTTTCATGAGCTATTGCCCACAGATTTGGGGCTCCAAGACGATTTACAACGATAGTGAGACCCGGTAAATGTTTAAGACATTTCACCAAGAACACGTCGTTTCCGTGTTTTAAGGCCGTTTTCATGAGCTATTGCCCGTGGGTTTGGGGTTCCAGAGTGCACTTGACACATGTTTCGGAGTTAAGACCAAAAACTCATCGTTTTTCGCATTGAGGGCCGTTTTCATGAGCTATTGCCCTTGGTTTTGGGGTTCTAGGGTGATTTACAACGACCATAAGACCCGATAAATGTTTTTGAGTTATGACAAAAAACTCGTCATTTTAGTGTTTTACGGCCGTTTTCATGAGCTATTATCCCCAACCTTAGGGTTCCAGGGTGATTTATAATGATCGTGACAACCGATACATGTTTATGATATATGGCCAAAACCTAGTTGTTTTCACGATTTATGGTCGTTTTCATGAGCTATTGCCCACAGTTTTGGGGTTTTAGGGCGATATACGATGAACGTAAGACCCAAATGTTTTTGATCGATATGAGCAAAAACTCGCCATTTTCGTATTTTATGGGTGTTTTCATGAGCTTATACCCACAATTTTGGGGTTCTAGGGCGATTTCCAATGACCGTAAAAACCTGATATATGTTTGAGATATATGACCAAAAACTTGTCGTTTCATGAGCTATTGCCCACACTTTTGGGGTTCTAGGGCGATTTACAAGGACCGCAAGACCCGATACATGTTTGAGAGATATGACCAAAAAATCGTCCTTTTCATGCTTTATGGCCATTTTCATGAACTATTGCCCACAGACTTGGGGTTTTAGGGCGATTTAAAACGATAACGAGACCCTATAAAAGTTTTATGGCCGTTTTCATGAGCTATTGCCCACAGATTTGGGGCTCCAAGACGATTTACAACGATAGTGAGACCCGGTAAATGTTTAAGACATTTCACCAAGAACACGTCGTTTCCGTGTTTTAAGGCCGTTTTCATGAGCTATTGCCCGCGGTTTTGGGGTTCCAGAGCGCACTTGATACATGTTTGGGAGTTAAGACCAAAAACTCATCGTTTTCGCATTGAGGGCCATTTTCATGAGCTATTGCCCTTGGTTTTGGGGTTCCAGGGCGATTTACAACGACCATAAGACCCGATAAATGTTTTTGAGTTATGACAAAAAACTCGTCATTTTAGTGTTTTATGGCCGTTTTCATGAGCTATTGCCCACAACTTTAGGGTTCCAGGGTGATTTACAACAATCGTGACAACCGGTACATGTTTGCGATATATGACCAAAAACTCGTTGTTTTCACGATTTATGGTCGTTTTCATGAGCTATTGCCCACAGTTTTGGGGTTTTAGGGCGATATACGATGAACGTAAGACCCAAATGTTTTTGATCGATATGAGCAAAAACTTGCCATTTTCGTGTTTTATGGGTGTTTTCATGAGCTTATACCCACAATTTTGGGGTTCTAGGGCGATTTCCAATGACCGTAAAAACCTGATATATGTTTGAGATATATGACCAAAAACTTGTCGTTTTCGCATTTTATGGCTGTTTTCATGAGCTATTGCCCACACTTTTGGGGTTCTAGGGCGATTTACAAGGACCGCAAGACCCGATACATGTTTGAGAGATATGACCAAAAAATCGTCCTTTTCATGCTTTATGGCCATTTTCATGAACTATTGCCCACAGACTTGGGGTTTTAGGGCGATTTACAACGATAACGAGACCCTATAAAAGTTTGAGAGATATCACCAAAAACTCGTCGTTTTCACGTTTTATGGCCGTTTTCATGAGCTATTGCCCACATATTTGGGGCTCCAAGACGATTTACAACGATAGTGAGACCCGGTAAATGTTTAAGACATTTCACCAAGAACACGTCGTTTCCGTGTTTTAAGGCCGTTTTCATGAGCTATTGCCCGCGGTTTTGGGGTTCCAGAGTGCACTTGATACATGTTTGGGAGTTAAGACCAAAAACTCATCGTTTTTCGCATTGAGGGCCGTTTTCATGAGCTATTGCCCTTGGTTTTGGGGTTCTAGGGTGATTTACAACGACCATAAGACCCGATAAATGTTTTTGAGTTATGACAAAAAACTCGTCATTTTAGTGTTTTATGGCTGTTTTCATGAGCTATTGCCCACAACTTTAGGGTTCCAGGGTGATTTACAACAATCGTGACAACCGGTACATGTTTGCGATATATGACCAAAAACTCGTTGTTTTCACGATTTATGGTCGTTTTCATGAGCTATTGCCCACAGTTTTGGGGTTTTAGGGCGATATACGATGAACGTAAGACCCAAATGTTTTTGATCGATATGAGCAAAAACTTGCCATTTTCGTGTTTTATGGGTGTTTTCATGAGCTTATACCCACAATTTTGGGGTTCTAGGGCGATTTCAAATGACCGTAAAAACCTGATATATGTTTGAGATATATGACCAAAAACTTGTCGTTTTCGCATTTTATGGCTGTTTTCATGTGCTATTGCCCACACTTTTGGGGTTCTAGGGCGATTTACAAGGACCGCAAGACCCGATACATGTTTGAGAGATATGACCAAAAAATCGTCCTTTTCATGCTTTATGGCCATTTTCATGAACTATTGCCCACAGACTTGGGGTTTTAGGGCGATTTACAACGATAACGAGACCCTATAAAAGTTTGAGAGATATCACCAAAAACTCGTCGTTTTCACGTTTTATGGCCGTTTTCATGAGCTATTGCCCACATATTTGGGGCTCCAAGACGATTTACAACGATAGTGAGACCCGGTAAATGTTTAAGACATTTCACCAAGAACACGTCGTTTCCGTGTTTTAAGGCCGTTTTCATGAGCTATTGCCCGCGGTTTTTGGGTTCTAGAGCGTACTTGATACATGTTTGGGAGTTAAGACCAAAAACTCAACGTTTTCGCATTGAGGCCATTTTCATGAGCTATTGCCCTTGGTTTTGGGGTTCCAGGGCGATTTACAATGACCACAAGACCCGATAAATATTTTTGAGTTATGACAAAAAACTCGTCATTTTAGTGTTTTATGGCTGTTTTCATGAGCTATTGCCCACAACTTTAGGGTTCCAGGGTGATTTACAACAATCGTGACAACCGGTACATGTTTGCGATATATGACCAAAAACTCGTTGTTTTCACGATTTATGGTCGTTTTCATGAGCTATTGCCCACAGTTTTGGGGTTTTAGGGCGATATACGATGAACGTAAGACCCAAATGTTTTTGATCGATATGAGCAAAAACTCGCCATTTTCGTATTTTATGGGTGTTTTCATGAGCTTATACCCACAATTTTGGGGTTCTAGGGCGATTTCCAATGACCTAAAAACCTGATATATGTTTGAGATATATGACCAAAAACTTGTCGTTTTCGCATTTTATGGCTGTTTTCATGAGCTATTGCCCACACTTTTGGGGTTCTAGGGCGATTTACAAGGACCGCAAGACCCGATACATGTTTGAGAGATATGACCAAAAAATCGTCCTTTTCATGCTTTATGGCCATTTTCATGAACTATTGCCCACAGACTTGGGGTTTCCGGGCGATTTACAACGATAACGAGACCCTATAAAAGTTTGAGAGATATCACCAAAAACTCGTCGTTTTCACGTTTTATGGCCGTTTTCATGAGCTATTGCCCACATATTTGGGGCTCCAAGACGATTTACAACGATAGTGAGACCCGGTAAATGTTTAAGACATTTCACCAAGAACACGTCGTTTCCGTGTTTTAAGGCCGTTTTCATGAGCTATTGCCCGCGGTTTTGGGGTTCCAGAGTGCACTTGATACATGTTTGGGAGTTAAGACCAAAAACTCATCGTTTTTCGCATTGAGGGCCGTTTTCATGAGCTATTGCCCTTGGTTTTGGTGTTCCAGGGCGATTTACAACGACCATAAGGCCCGATAAATATTTTTGAGTTATGACAAAAAACTCGTCATTTTAGTGTTTTATGGCCGTTTTCATGAGCTATTGCCCACAACTTTAGGGTTCCAGGGTGATTTACAACAATCGTGACAACCGGTACATGTTTGCGATATATGACCAAAAACTCGTTGTTTTCACGATTTATGGTCGTTTTCATGAGCTATTGCCCATAGTTTTGGGGTTTTAGGGCGATATACGATGAAAGTAAGACCCAAATGTTTTTGATCGATATGAGCAAAAACTTGCCATTTTCGTGTTTTATGGGTGTTTTCATGAGCTAATACCCACAATTTTGGGGTTCTAGGGCGATTTCCAATGACCGTAAAAACCTGATATATGTTTGAGAGATATGACACTAAACTTGTCGTTTCATGAGCTATTGCCCACACTTTTGGGGTTCTAGGGCGATTTACAAGGACCACAAGACCCGATACATGTTTGAGAGATATGACCAAAAAATCGTCCTTTTCATGCTTTATGGCCATTTTCATGAACTATTGCCCACAGACTTGGGGTTTCAGGGCGATTTACAATGATAGAGAGACCCTATAAAAGTTTGAGAGATATGACCAAAAACTCGTCGTTTTCACGTTTTATGGCCGTTTTCATGAGCTATTGCCCACAGATTTGGGGCTCCAAGACGATTTACAACGATAGTGAGACCCGGTAAATGTTTAAGACATTTCACCAAGAACACGTCGTTTCCGTGTTTTAAGGACGTTTCATGAGCTATTTCCCACGGTTTTGGCGTTCTAGAGCGCACTTGATACATGTTTGGGAGTTAAGACCAAAAACTCATCGTTTTCGCATTGAGGGCCATTTTCATGAGCTATTGCCCTTGGTTTTGGGGTTCTAGGGTGATTTACAACGACCATAAGACCCGATAAATGTTTTTGAGTTATGACAAAAAACTCGTCATTTTAGTGTTTTATGGCCGTTTTCATGAGCTATTGCCCACAACTTTAGGGTTCCAGGGTGATTTACAACAATCGTGACAACCGGTACATGTTTGCGATATATGACCAAAAACTCGTTGTTTTCACGATTTATGGTCGTTTTCATGAGCTATTGCCCACAGTTTTGGGGTTTTAGGGCGATATACGATGAACGTAAGACCCAAATGTTTTTGATCGATATGAGCAAAAACTCGCCATTTTCGTATTTTATGGGTGTTTTCATGAGCTTATACCCACAATTTTGGGGTTCTAGGGCGATTTCCAATGACCGTAAAAACCTGATATATGTTTGAGATATATAAGAAAAAACTTATTGTTTTCGTATTTTATGGCTGTTTTCATGAGCTATTGCCCACACTTTTGGGGTTCTAGGGCCATTTACAAGGACCACAAGACCCGATACATGTTTGAGAGATATGACCAAAAAATCGTCCTTTTCATGCTTTATGGCCATTTTCATGAACTATTGCCCACAGACTTGGGGTTTTAGGGCGATTTAAAACAATAACGAGACCCTATAAAAGTTTGAGAGATATCACCAAAAACTCGTCGTTTTCACGTTTTATGGCCGTTTTCATGAGCTATTGCCCACATATTTGGGGCTCCAAGACGATTTACAACGATAGTGAGACCTAGTAAATGTTTAAGACATTTCACCAAGAACACGTCGTTTCCATGTTTTAAGGCCGTTTTCATGAGCTATTGCCCGCGGTTTTGGGGTTCCAGAGCGCACTTGATACATGTTTAGGAGTTAAGACAAAAAACTCATCGTTTTCGCATTGAGGGCCGTTTTCAGGAGCTATTGCCCTTGGTTTTGGTGTTCCAGGGCGATTTACAACGACCATAAGGCCCGATAAATATTTTTGAGTTATGACAAAAAACTCGTCATTTTAGTGTTTTATGGCCGTTTTCATGAGCTATTGCCCACAACTTTAGGGTTCCAGGGTGATTTACAACAATCGTGACAACCGGTACATGTTTGCGATATATGACCAAAAACTCGTTGTTTTCACGATTTATGGTCGTTTTCATGAGCTATTGCCCACAGTTTTGGGGTTTTAGGGCGATATACGCTGAACGTAAGACCCAAATGTTTTTGATCGATATGAGCAAAAACTTGCCATTTTCGTGTTTTATGGGTGTTTTCATGAGCTTATACCCACAATTTTGGGGTTCTAGGGCGATTTCCAATGACCGTAAAAACCTGATATATGTTTGAGATATATGACCAAAAACTTGTCGTTTTCGCATTTTATGGCTGTTTTCATGAGCTATTGCCCACACTTTTGGGGTTCTAGGGCGATTTACAAGGACCACAAGACCCGATACATGTTTGAGAGATATGACCAAAAAATCGTCCTTTTCATGCTTTATGGCCATTTTCATGAACTATTGCCCACAGACTTGGGGTTTCCGGGCGATTTACAACGATAACGAGACCCTATAAAAGTTTGAGAGATATCACCAAAAACTCGTCGTTTTCACGTTTTATGGCCGTTTTCATGAGCTATTGCCCACATATTTGGGGCTCCAAGACGATTTACAACGATAGTGAGACCCGGTAAATGTTTAAGACATTTCACCAAGAACACGTCGTTTCCGTGTTTTAAGGCCGTTTTCATGAGCTATTGCCCGCGGTTTTGGGGTTCCAGAGCGCACTTGATACATGTTTGGGAGTTAAGACAAAAAACTCATCGTTTTCGCATTGAGGGCCGTTTTCATGAGCTATTGCCCTTGGTTTTGGTGTTCCAGGGCGATTTACAACGACCATAAGGCCCGATAAATATTTTTGAGTTATGACAAAAAAACTCGTCATTTTAGTGTTTTATGGCCGTTTTCATGAGCTATTGCCCACAACTTTAGGGTTCCAGGGTGATTTACAACAATCGTGACAACCGGTACATGTTTGCGATATATGACCAAAAACTCGTTGTTTTCACGATTTATGGTCGTTTTCATGAGCTATTGCCCACAGTTTTGGGGTTTTAGGGCGATATACGCTGAACGTAAGACCCAAATGTTTTTGATCGATATGAGCAAAAACTTGCCATTTTCGTGTTTTATGGGTGTTTTCATGAGCTTATACCCACAATTTTGGGGTTCTAGGGCGATTTCCAATGACCGTAAAAACCTGATATATGCTTGAGAGATATGACCAAAAACTTGTCGTTTCATGAGCTATTGCCCACACTTTTGGGGTTCTAGGGCGATTTACAAGGACCGCAAGACCCGATACATGTTTGAGAGATATGACCAAAAAATCGTCCTTTTCATGCTTTATGGCCATTTTCATGAACTATTGCCCACAGACTTGGGGTTTTAGGGCGATTTAAAACAATAACGAGACCCTATAAAAGTTTGAGAGATATCACCAAAAACTCGTCGTTTTCACGTTTTATGGCCGTTTTCATGAGCTATTGCCCACATATTTGGGGCTCCAAGACGATTTACAACGATAGTGAGACCCGGTAAATGTTTAAGACATTTCACCAAGAACACGTCGTTTCCGTGTTTTAAGGCCGTTTTCATGAGCTATTGCCCGCGGTTTTGGGGTTCTAGAGCGCACTTGATACATGTTTGGGAGTTAAGACAAAAAACTCATCGTTTTCGCATGGAGGGCCGTTTTCATGAGCTATTGCCCTTGGTTTTGGTGTTCCAGGGCGATTTACAACGACCATAAGGCCCGATAAATATTTTTGAGTTATGACAAAAAAATCGTCATTTTAGTGTTTTATGGCCGTTTTCATGAGCTATTGCCCACAACTTTAGGGTTCGGTGATTTACAACAATCGTGACAACCGGTACATGTTTGCGATATATGACCAAAAACTCGTTGTTTTCACGATTTATGGTCATTTTCATGAGCTATTGCCCACCGTTTTGGGGTTTTAGGGCGATATACGCTGAACGTAAGACCCAAATGTTTTTGATCGATATGAGCAAAAACTTGCCATTTTCGTGTTTTATGGGTGTTTTCATGAGCTAATACCCACAATTTTGGGGTTCTAGGGCGATTTCCAATGACCGTAAAAACCTGATATATGTTTGAGATATATGACCAAAAACTTGTCGTTTCATGAGCTATTGCCCACACTTTTGGGGTTCTAGGGCGATTTACAAGGACCACAAGACCCGATACATGTTTGAGAGATATGACCAAAAAATCGTCCTTTTCATGCTTTATGGCCATTTTCATGAACTATTGCCCACAGACTTGGGGTTTTAGGGCGATTTACAATGATAACGAGACCCTATAAAAGTTTGAGAGATATCACCAAAAACTCGTCGTTTTCACGTTTTATGGCCGTTTTCATGAGCTATTGCCCACATATTTGGGGCTCCAAGACGATTTACAACGATAGTGAGACCTGATAAATGTTTAAGAAATTTAACCAATAACACGTTGTTCCGTGTTTAAGGCCGTTTTCATGAGCTATTGCCCTGGTTTTGGGGTTCCAGAGCGCACTTGATACATGTTTGGGAGTTAAGACAAAAAAACTCATCGTTTTTGCATTGAGGGCCGTTTTCACGAGCTATTGCCCTTGGTTTTGGTGTTCCAGGGCGATTTACAACGACCATAAGGCCCGATAAATATTTTTGAGTTATGACAAAAAACTCGTCATTTTAGTGTTTTATGGCCGTTTTCATGAGCTATTGCCCACAACTTTAGGGTTCCAGGGTGATTTACAACAATCGTGACAACCGGTACATGTTTGCGATATATGACCAAAAACTCGTTGTTTTCACGATTTATGGTCGTTTTCATGAGCTATTGCCCACAGTTTTGGGGTTTTAGGGCGATATACGATGAACGTAAGACCCAAATGTTTTTGATCGATATGAGCAAAAACTCGCCATTTTCGTGTTTTATGGGTGTTTTCATGAGCTTATACCCACAATTTTGGGGTTCTAGGGCGATTTCCAATGACCGTAAAAACCTGATATATGTTTGAGATATATGACCAAAAACTTGTCGTTTTCGCATTTTATGGCTGTTTTCATGAGCTATTGCCCACACTTTTGGGGTTCTAGGGCGATTTACAAGGACCGCAAGACCCGATACATGTTTGAGAGATATGACCAAAAAATCGTCCTTTTCATGCTTTATGGCCATTTTCATGAACTATTGCCCACAGACTTGGGGTTTTAGGGCGATTTACAACGATAACGAGACCCTATAAAAGTTTGAGAGATATGACCAAAAACTCGTCGTTTTCACGTTTTATGGCCGTTTTCATGAGCTATTGCCCACAGATTTGGGGCTCCAAGACGATTTACAACGATAGTGAGACCCGGTAAATGTTTAAGACATTTCACCAAGAACACGTCGTTTCCGTGTTTTAAGGCCGTTTTCATGAGCTATTGCCTGCGGTTTTGGGGTCCAGAGCACACTTGATACATGTTTGGGAGTTAAGACAAAAAACTCATCGTTTTCGCATTGAGGGCCGTTTTCATGAGCTATTGCCCTTGGTTTTGGTGTTCCAGGGCGATTTACAACGACCATAAGGCCCGATAAATATTTTTGAGTTATGACAAAAAACTCGTCATTTTAGTGTTTTATGGCCGTTTTCATGAGCTATTGCCCACAACTTTAGGGTTCCAGGGTGATTTACAACAATCGTGACAACCGGTACATGTTTGCGATATATGACCAAAAACTCGTTGTTTTCACGATTTATGGTCGTTTTCATGAGCTATTGCCCACAGTTTTGGGGTTTTAGGGCGATATACGATGAACGTAAGACCCAAATGTTTTTGATCGATATGAGCAAAAACTCGCCATTTTCGTGTTTTATGGGTGTTTTCATGAGCTAATACCCACAATTTTGGGGTTCTAGGGCGATTTCCAATGACCGTAAAAACCTGATATATGTTTGAGAGATATGACCCAAAACTTGTCGTTTCATGAGCTATTGCCCACACTTTTGGGGTTCTAGGCGATTTACAAGGACCGCAAGACCCGATACATGTTTGAGAGATATGACCAAAAAATCGTCCTTTTCATGCTTTATGGCCATTTTCATGAACTATTGCCCACAGACTTGGGGTTTCAAGGCGATTTACAATGATAGAGAGACCCTATAAAAGTTTGAGAGATATGACCAAAAACTCGTCGTTTTCGCGTTTATGGCCGTTTTCATGAGCTATTACCCACAGATTTGGGGCTCCAAAATGATTTACAACGAAAGTGAGACACGGTAAATGTTTAAGACATTTCACTAAAAACATGTCGTGTTCGTGTTTTAAGGCAGTTTTCATGAGCTATTTCCCGCGGTTTTGGGGTTCCGGAGCGCACTTGATACATGTTTGGGAGTTAAGACCAAAAACTCATCGTTTTCACATTGAGGGCCATTTTCATGAGCCATTGCCCTTGGTTTTGGGGTTCTAGGGCGATTTACAACGACCATAAGGCGATAAATATTTTTGAGTTATGACAAAAAAACTCATCATTTTAGTGTTTTATGGCTCTTTTCATGAGCTATTGCCCACAACTTTAGGGTTCCAGGGTGATTTACAAGAATCGTGACAACCGATACATGTTTGCGATATATGACCAAAAACTTGTTGTTTTCACGATTTATGGTCGTTTTCATGAGCTATTGCCCACAGTTTTGGGGTTTTAGGCGATATCGATGAGCGTAAGACCCAAATGTTTTTGATCGATATGAGCAAAAACTTCGCCATTTTCGTGTTTTATGGGTGTTTTCATGAGCTTATACCCACAATTTTGGGGTTCTAGGCGATTTCAATGACCGTAAAACCTGATATATGTTTGAGATATATGACCAAAAACTTGTCGTTTCGCATTTTATGGTTGTTTTCATGAGCTACTGCCCACACTTTTGGGGTTATAGTGCGATTTACAAGACCCATAAGACCCGATACATGTTTGAGAGATATGACCAAAAAATCGTCCTTTTCATGCTTTATGGCCATTTTCATGAACTATTGCCTTTATTGACTTGGGGTTTCCGGGCGATTTACAACGATAACGAGACCCTATAAAAGTTTGAGAGATATCACCAAAAACTCGTCGTTTTCACGTTTTATGGCCGTTTTCATGAGCTATTGCCCACATATTTGGGGCTCCAAGACGATTTACAACGATAGTGAGACCCGGTAAATGTTTAAGACATTTCACCAAGAACACGTCGATTCTGTGTTTTAAGGACCTTTTAATGATCTAATGCCTGCGGTTTTGGGGTTCAGGCGCACTTGATACATGTTTGGGAGTTAAGACAAAAACTCATCGTTTTTCGCATTGAGGCCGTTTTCATGAGCTATTGCCCTTGGTTTTGGTGTTCCAGGGCGATTTACAATGACCATAAGGCCCGATAAATATTTTTGAGTTATGACAAAAAACTCGTCATTTTAGTGTTTTATGGCCGTTTTCATGAGCTATTGCCCACAACTTTAGGGTTCCAGGGTGATTTACAACAATCGTGACAACCGGTACATGTTTGCGATATATGACCAAAAACTCGTTGTTTTCACGATTTATGGTCGTTTTCATGAGCTATTGCCCACAGTTTTGGGGTTTTAGGGCGATATACGATGAACGTAAGACCCAAATGTTTTTGATCGATATGAGCAAAAACTCGCCATTTTCGTATTTTATGGGTGTTTTCATGAGCTTATACCCACAATTTTGGGGTTCTAGGCCGATTTCCAATGACCGTAAAAACATGTCGTTTTTGCATTTTATGGCTGTTTTCATGAGCTATTGCCCACACTTTTGGGGTTCTAGGGCAATTTACAAGGACCACAAGACCCGATACATGTTTGAGAGATGTGACTAAAAAATTGTCCTTTTCATGCTTTATAGCCATTTTCATGAACTATTGCCCACAGACTTGGGGTTTCAGGGCGATTTACAATGATAACGAGACCCTATAAAAGTTTGAGAGATATCACCAAAAACTCGTCGTTTTCACGTTTTATGGCCGTTTTCATGAGCTATTGCCCACATATTTGGGGCTCCAAGACGATTTACAATGATAGTGAGACCCGGTAAATGTTTAAGACATTTCACCAAGAACACGTCGTTTCCGTGTTTTAAGGCCGTTTTCATGAGCTATTGCCCGCGGTTTTGGGGTTCCAGAGCGCACTTGATACATGTTTGGGAGTTAAGACAAAAACTAATCATTTTTGCATTGAGTGCCGTTTTCATGAGCTATTGCCCTTGGTTTTGGTGTTCCAGGGCGATTTACAACGACCATAAGGCCCGATAAATATTTTTGAGTTATGACAAAAAACTCGTCATTTTAGTGTTTTATGGCCGTTTTCATGAGCTATTGCCCACAACTTTAGGGTTCCAGGGTGATTTACAACAATCGTGACAACCGGTACATGTTTGCGATATATGACCAAAAACTCGTTGTTTTCACGATTTATGGTCGTTTTCATGAGCTATTGCCCACAGTTTTGGGGTTTTAGATGAACGTAAGACCCAAATGTTTTTGATCGATATGAGCAAAAACTCGCCATTCGTGTTTTATGGGTGTTTTCATGAGCTTATACCCACAATTTTGGGGTTCTAGGCGATTTCAATGGCCGTAAAAACCTGATATATGTTTGAGATATATGACCAAAAACTTGTCGTTTCATGAGCTATTGCCCACACTTTTGGGGTTCTAGGGCGATTTACAAGGACCACAAGACCCGATACATGTTTGAGAGATATGACCAAAAAATCGTCCTTTTCATGCTTTATGGCCATTTTCATGAACTATTGCCCACAGACTTGGGGTTTCAGGGCGATTTACAACGATAACGAGACCCTATAAAAGTTTGAGAGATATCACCAAAAACTCGTCGTTTTCACGTTTTATGGCCGTTTTCATGAGCTATTGCCCACAGATTTGGGGCTCCAAGACGATTTACAACGATAGTGAGACCCGGTAAATGTTTAAGACATTTCACCAAGAACACGTCGTTTCCGTGTTTTAAGGCCGTTTTCATGAGCTATTGCCCGCGGTTTTGGGGTTCTAGAGCGCACTTGATACATGTTTGGGAGTTAAGACAAAAAACTCATCGTTTTCGCATTGAGGGCCGTTTTCATGAGCTATTGCCCTTGGTTTTGGTGTTCCAGGGCGATTTACAACGACCATAAGGCCCGATAAATATTTTTGAGTTATGACAAAAAACTCGTCATTTTAGTGTTTTATGGCCGTTTTCATGAGCTATTGCCCACAACTTTAGGGTTCCAGGGTGATTTACAACAATCGTGACAACCGGTACATGTTTGCGATATATGACCAAAAACTCGTTGTTTTCACGATTTATGGTCGTTTTCATGAGCTATTGCCCACAATTTTGGATGAACGTAAGACCCAAATGTTTTTGATCGATATGAGCAAAAACTCGCCATTTTCGTATTTTATGGGTGTTTTCATGAGCTTATACCCACAATTTTGGGGTTCTAGGGCGATTTCCAATGACCGTAAAAACCTGATATATGTTTGAGATATATGACCAAAAACTTGTCGTTTTCGCATTTTATGGCTGTTTTCATGAGCTATTGCCCACACTTTTGGGGTTCTAGGGCCATTTACAAGGACCACAAGACCCGATACATGTTTGAGAGATATCACCAAAAACTCGGCCTTTTCATGCTTAATTGCCATTTTCATTAACTATTGCCCACAGACTTGGGGTTTTAGGGCGATTTAAAACAATAACGAGACCCTATAAAAGTTTGAGAGATATCACCAAAAACTCGTCGTTTTCACGTTTTATGGCCGTTTTCATGAGCTATTGCCCACATATTTGGGGCTCCAAGACGATTTACAACGATAGTGAGACCCGGTAAATGTTTAAGACATTTCACCAAGAACACGTCGTTTCCGTGTTTTAAGGCCGTTTTCATGAGCTATTGCCTGCGGTTTTGGGGTTCCAGAGCGCACTTGATACATGTTTGGGAGTTAAGACAAAAAACTCATCGTTTTCGCATTGAGGGCCGTTTTCATGAGCTATTGCCCTTGGTTTGTGGTGCTCCAGGGCGATTTACAATGACCATAAGGCCCGATAAATATTTTTGAGTTATGACAAAAAACTAGTCATTTTAGTGCTTTATGGCCGTTTTCATGAGCTATTGCCCACAACTTTGGGGTTCCAGGGTGATTTACAACAATCATGACAACCAGTACATTTTTGCGATATATGACCAAAAACTCGTTGTTTTCACGATTTATGGTCGTTTTCATGAGCTATTGCCCACAGTTTTGGGGTTTTAGGGCGATATACGATGAACGTAAGACCCAAATGTTTTTGATCGATATGAGCAAAAACTCGCCATTTTCGTGTTTTATGGGTGTTTTCATGAGCTTATACCCACAATTTTGGGGTTCTAGGGCGATTTCCAATGACCGTAAAAACCTGATATATGCTTGAGAGATATGACCAAAAACTTGTCGTTTCATGAGCTATTGCCCACACTTTTGGGGTTCTAGGGCGATTTACAAGGACCGCAAGACCCGATACATGTTTGAGAGATATGACCAAAAAATCGTCCTTTTCATGCTTTATGGCCATTTTCATGAACTATTGCCCACAGACTTGGGGTTTTAGGGCGATTTACAACGATAACGAGACCCTATAAAAGTTTGAGAGATATCACCAAAAACTCGTCGTTTTCACGTTTTATGGCCGTTTTCATGAGCTATTGCCCACAGATTTGGGGCTCCAAGACGATTTACAACGATAGTGAGACCCGGTAAATGTTTAAGACATTTCACCAAGAACACGTCGTTTCCGTGTTTTAAGGCCGTTTTCATGAGCTATTGCCCGCGGTTTTGGGGTTCCAGAGCGCACTTGATACATGTTTGGGAGTTAAGACAAAAAACTCATCGTTTTCGCATGGAGGGCCGTTTTCATGAGCTATTGCCCTTGGTTTTGGTGTTCCAGGGCGATTTACAACGACCATAAGGCCCGATAAATATTTTTGAGTTATGACAAAAAACTCGTCATTTTAGTGTTTTATGGCCGTTTTCATGAGCTATTGCCCACAACTTTAGGGTTCCAGGGTGATTTACAACAATCGTGACAACGGTACATGTTTGCGATATATGACCAAAAACTTCGTTGTTTTCACGATTTATGGTCGTTTTCATGAGCTATTGCCCACAGTTTTGGGGTTTTAGGCGATATCGATGAGCGTAAGACCCAAATGTTTTTGATCGATATGAGCAAAAACTTCGCCATTCGTGTTTTATGGGTGTTTTCATGAGCTTATACCCACAATTTTGGGGTTCTAGGCGATTTCAATGACCGTAAAAACTGATATATGTTTGAGATATAAGACCGAAAACTTGTCGTTTCATGAGCTATTGCCCACACTTTTGGGGTTCTAGGGCGATTTACAAGGACCGCAGACCCGATACATGTTTGAGAGATATGACCAAAAATCGTCCTTTTCATGCTTTATGGCCATTTTCATGAACTATTGCCACAGACTTGGGGTTTTAGGCGATTTACAACGATAACGAGACCCTATAAAAGTTTGAGAGATATCACCAAAAACTTCGTCGTTTTCATGTTTTATGGCCGTTTTCATGAGCTATTGCCCACAAATTTGGGGCTCCAAGGCGATTTACAGCGATAGTGAGACCCGGTAAATGTTTAAGACATTTCACCAAGAACACGTCGTTCCGTGTTTTAAAGGCCGTTTTCATGAGCTATTGCCGCGGTTTTGGGGTTCAGGCGCACTTGATACATGTTTGGGAGTTAAGACCAAAATCTAATCGTTTTTCGAATTGAGGTCCGTTTTCTTGATATATTGCCCTTTGTTTTGGTGTTCGAGGCGATTTACAACGACCATAAGGCCCGATAAATATTTTTGAGTTATGACAAAAACTTCGTCATTTAGTGTTTTATGGCTGTTTTCATGAGCTATTGCCCACAACTTTAGGGTTCCAGGGTGATTTACAACAATCGTGACAACCGATACATGTTTGCGATATATGACCAAAAACTTGTTGTTTTCACGATTTATGGTCGTTTTCATGAGCTATTGCCCACAGTTTTGGGATTTTAGGGCGATATACGATGAACATAAGACCCAAATGTTTTTGATCGATATGAGCAAAAACACGCCATTTTCGTGTTTTATGCGTCTTTTCATGAGCTAATACCCACAATTTTGGGGTTCTAGGGCGATTTCTAATGACCTAAAAACCTGATATATGTTTGAGATATATGACCAAAAACTTGTCGTTTTCGCATTTTATGCCCGTTTTCATGAGCTATTGCCCACACTTTTGGGGTTCCAGGGCGATTTACAAGGACGACAAGACCCGATACATGTTTGAGAGATATGACCAAAAAATCGTCCTTTTCATGCTTTATGGCCATTTTCATGAACTATTGCCCACAGACTTGGGGTTTCAAGGCGATTTACAATGATAGAGAGACCCTATAAAAGTTTGAGAGATATGACCAAAAACTCGTCGTTTTCACGTTTATGGCCGTTTTCATGAGCTATTACCCACAGATTTGGGGCTCCAAGACGATTTAGAACGATAGTGAGACCCGGTAAATGTTTAAGACATTTCACCAAAAACATGTCGTTTCCGTGTTTTAAGGCCGTTTTCATGAGCTATTTCCCACGGTTTTGGGTTCCAGGCGCTTGATACATGTTTGGGAGTTAAGACCAAAAACTCATCGTTTTCGCATTGAGGGCCGTTTCATGAGCTATTGCCCTTGGTTTTGGGTGTTCGAGGCGATTTACAACGACCATAAGGCCCGATAAATATTTTTGAGTTATGACAAAAACTTCGTCATTTTAGTGTTTTATGGCGTTTTCATGAGCTATTGCCCACAACTTTAGGGTTCGGGGTGATTTACAACAATCGTGACAACGGTACATGTTTGCGATATATGACCAAAAACTCGTTGTTTTCACGATTTATGGTCGTTTTCATGAGCTATTGCCCACAGTTTTGGGGTTTAGGGCGATATACGATGAACGTAAGACCCAAATGTTTTTGATCGATATGAGCAAAAACTCGCCATTTTCGTGTTTTATGGGTGTTTTCATGAGCTGATACGCACAATTTTGGGGTTCTAGGGCGATTTCCAATGACCGTAAAAACCTAATATATGTTTGAGATATATGACCAAAAACTTGTCGTTTTCGCATTTTATGGTTGTTTTCATGAGCTACTGCCCACACTTTTGGGGTTCTAGTGCGATTTACAAGGACGGCAAGACCCGATACATGTTTGAGAGATATGACCAAAATATCGTCCTTTTCATGCTTTATGGCCGTTTTCATGAACTATTGCCCACATACTTGGGGTTTTAGGGCGATTTACAACCATAACAAGACCCTATAAAAGTTTGAGAGATATGACCAAAAACTCGTCGTTTTCACATTTTATGACCGTTTTCATGAGCTATTGCCCACAGATTTGGGGCTCCAAGACGATTTACAATGATAGTGAGACCTGGTAAATGTTTAAGACATTTCACCAAGAACACGTCGTTTCCGTGTTTTAAGGCCGTTTTCATGAGCTATTGCCCGCGGTTTTGGGGTTCTAGAGCGCACTTGATACATGTTTGGGAGTTAAGACAAAAAACTCATCGTTTTCGCATTGAGGGCCGTTTTCATGAGCTATTGCCCTTGGTTTTGGTGTTCCAGGGCGATTTACAACGACCATAAGGCCCGATAAATATTTTTGAGTTATGACAAAAAACTCGTCATTTTAGTGTTTTATGGCCGTTTTCATGAGCTATTGCCCACAACTTTAGGGTTCCAGGGTGATTTACAACAATCGTGACAACCGGTACATGTTTGCGATATATGACCAAAAACTCGTTGTTTTCACGATTTATGGTCGTTTTCATGAGCTATTGCCCACAGTTTTGGAGTTTTAGGGCGATATACGATGAACCTAAGACCCAAATGTTTTTGATCGATATGAGCAAAAACACGCCATTTTCGCGTTTTATGGGTGTTTTCATGAGCTAATACCCACAATTTTAGGGTTCTAGGGCGATTTCCAATGACCTAAAAACCTGATATATGTTTTAGATATATGACCAAAAACTTGTCGTTTTCGCATTTTATGGCTGTTTTCATAAGCTATTGCCCACAGTTTTGGGGTTCCAGGGCCATTTACTAGACCATAAGAACAGAGACATGTTTGAGAGATATGACCAAAAAACGTCCTTTTCATACTTTATGGCCATTTTCATGAACTATTGCCGACAGACTTGGGGTTTCAGGACGATTTACAACGATAACGAGACCCTATAAAGTTTGAGAGATATGACCAAAAACTCATCGTTTTCGCGTTTTATGGCCGTTTTCATGAGCTATTGCCCACAGATTTGAGGCTCCAAGACGATTTACAACGATAGTGAGACCCGGTAAATGTTTAAGACATTTCACCAAGAACACGTCGTTTCCGTGTTTTAAGGCCGTTTTCATGAGCTATTGCCCGCGGTTTTGGGGTTCCAGAGCGCACTTGATACATGTTTGGGAGTTAAGACAAAAAACTCATCATTTTCGCATTGAGGGCCATTTTCATGAGCTATTGCCCTTGGTTTTGGGATTCCAGGGCGATTTCCAACAACCATAGGACCCGATAAATGTTTTTGAGTTATGAAAAAAACTCGTCATTTTAGTGTTTTATGGCCGTTTTCATGAGCTATTGCCCACAACTTTAGGGTTCCAGGGTGATTTACAACAATCGTGACAACCGGTACATGTTTGCGATATATGACCAAAAACTCGTTGTTTTCACGATTTATGGTCGTTTTCATGAGCTATTGCCCACAGTTTTGGGGTTTTAGGGCGATATACGATGAACGTAAGACCCAAATGTTTTTGATCGATATGAGCAAAAACTCGCCATTTTCGTATTTTATGGGTGTTTTCATGAGCTTATACCCACAATTTTGGGGTTCTAGGGCGATTTCCAATGACCGTAAAAACCTGATATATGTTTGAGATATATGACCAAAAACTTGTCGTTTTCGCATTTTATGGCTGTTTTCATGAGCTATTGCCCACACTTTTGGGGTTCTAGGGCCATTTACAAGGACCGCAAGACCCGATACATGTTTGAGAGATATGACCAAAAAATCGTCCTTTTCATGCTTTATGGCCATTTTCATGAACTATTGCCCACAGACTTGGGGTTTTAGGGCGATTTAAAACAATAACGAGACCCTATAAAAGTTTGAGAGATATCACCAAAAACTCGTCGTTTTCACGTTTTATGGCCGTTTTCATGAGCTATTGCCCATAGATTTGGGGCTCCAAGACGATTTACAACGATAGTGAGACCCGGTAAATGTTTAAGACATTTCACCAAGAACACGTCGTTTCCGTGTTTTAAGGCCGTTTTCATGAGCTATTGCCCGCGGTTTTGGGGTTCCAGAGCGCACTTGATACATGTTTGGGAGTTAAGACAAAAAACTCATCGTTTTCGCATTGAGGGCCGTTTTCATGAGCTATTGCCCTTGGTTTTGGTGTTCCAGGGCGATTTACAACGACCATAAGGCCCGATAAATATTTTTGAGTTATGACAAAAAACTCGTCATTTTAGTGTTTTATGGCCGTTTTCATGAGCTATTGCCCACAACTTTAGGGTTCCAGGGTGATTTACAACAATCGTGACAACCGGTACATGTTTGCGATATATGACCAAAAACTTCGTTGTTTCACGATTTATGGTCGTTTTCATGAGCTATTGCCCACAGTTTTTGGGGTTTTAGGGCGATATCGCTGAACGTAAGACCCAAATGTTTTTGATCGATATGAGCAAAAACTTGCCATTTTCGTGTTTTATGGGTGTTTTCATGAGCTTATACCCACAATTTTGGGGTTCTAGGGCGATTTCCAATGACCGTAAAAACCTGATATATGCTTGAGAGATATGACCAAAAAATCGTCCTTTTCATGCTTTATGGCCATTTTCATGAACTATTGCCCACAGACTTGGGGTTTCAGGGCGATTTACAACGATAACGAGACCCTATAAAAGTTTGAGAGATATCACCAAAAACTCGTCGTTTTCACGTTTTATGGCCGTTTTCATGAGCTATTGCCCACATATTTGGGGCTCCAAGACGATTTACAATGATAGTGAGACCCGGTAAATGTTTAAGACATTTCACCAAGAACACGTCGTTTCCGTGTTTTAAGGCCGTTTTCATGAGCTATTGCCCGCGGTTTTGGGGTTCCAGAGCGCACTTGATACATGTTTGGGAGTTAAGACAAAAAACTCATCGTTTTCGCATTGAGGGCCGTTTTCATGAGCTATTGCCCTTGGTTTTGGTGTTCCAGGGCGATTTACAACGACCATAAGGCCCGATAAATATTTTTGAGTTATGACAAAATTCGTTATTTTAGTGTTTTATGGCTGTTTTCATGAGCTATTGCCCACAACTTTAGGGTTCCAGGGTGATTTACAACAATCGTGACAACCGGTACATGTTTGCGATATATGACCAAAAACTCGTTGTTTTCACGATTTATGGTCGTTTTCATGAGCTATTGCCCACAGTTTTGGGGTTTTAGGGCGATATACGCTGAACGTAAGACCCAAATGTTTTTGATCGATATGAGCAAAAACTTGCCATTTTCGTGTTTTATGGGTGTTTTCAATAGCTAATACCCACAATTTTGGGGTTCTAGGGCGATTTCCAATGACCGTAAAAACCTGATATATGCTTGAGAGATATGACCAAAAGCTTGTCGTTTCATGTGCTATTGCCCACACTTTTGGGGTTCTAGGGCGATTTACAAGGACCGCAAGACCCGATACATGTTTGAGAGATATGACCAAAAAATCGTCCTTTTCATGCTTTGTGGCCATTTTAAATAACTAATGCCCACAGAAGTGGGGTTTAATGGCGATTTACAACGATAACGAGACCCTATAAAAGTTTGAGAGATATCACCAAAAACTCATCGTTTTCACGTTTTATGGCCGTTTTCATGAGCTATTGACCACAAATTTGGGGCTCCAAGACGATTTACAATGATAGTGAGACCCGGTAAATGTTTAAGACATTTCACCAAGAACATGTCGTTTCCGTGTTTTAAGGCCGTTTTCATGAGCTATTGCCCGCGGTTTTGGGGTTCCAGAGCGCACTTGATACATGTTTGGGAGTTAAGACAAAAAACTCATCGTTTTCGCATTGAGGGCCGTTTTCATGAGCTATTGCCCTTGGTTTTGGTGTTCCAGGGCGATTTACAACGACCATAAGGCCCGATAAATATTTTTGAGTTATGACAAAAAACTCGTCATTTTAGTGTTTTATGGCCGTTTTCATGAGCTATTGCCCACAACTTTAGGGTTCCAGGGTGATTTACAACAATCGTGACAACCGGTACATGTTTGCGATATATGACCAAAAACTCGTTGTTTTCACGATTTATGGTCGTTTTCATGAGCTATTGCCCACAGTTTTGGGGTTTTAGGGCGATATACGATGAACGTAAGACCCAAATGTTTTTGATCGATATGAGCAAAAACTTGCCATTTTCGTGTTTTATGGGTGTTTTCATGAGCTTATACCCACAATTTTGGGGTTCTAGGGCGATTTCCAATGACCGTAAAAACCTGATATATGTTTGAGATATATGACCAAAAACTTGTCGTTTCATGAGCTATTGCCCACACTTTTGGGGTTCTAGGGCGATTTACAAGGACCACAAGACCCGATACATGTTTGAGAGATATGACCAAAAAATCGTCCTTTTCATGCTTTATGGCCATTTTCATGAACTATTGCCCACAGACTTGGGGTTTTAGGGCGATTTACAACGATAACGAGACCCTATAAAAGTTTGAGAGATATCACCAAAAACTCGTCGTTTTCACGTTTTATGGCCGTTTTCATGAGCTATTGCCCACATATTTGGGGCTCCAAGACGATTTACAACGATAGTGAGACCCGGTAAATGTTTAAGACATTTCACCAAGAACACGTCGTTTCCGTGTTTTAAGGCCGTTTTCATGAGCTATTGCCCGCGGTTTTGGGGTTCCAGAGTGCACTTGATACATGTTTGGGAGTTAAGACCAAAAACTCATCGTTTTTCGCATTGAGGGCCGTTTTCATGAGCTATTGCCCTTGGTTTTTGGGTCTACGGTGATTTACAACGACCATAAGACCCGATAAATGTTTTTGAGTTATCACAAAAAACTCGTCATTTTAGTGTTTTATGGCCGTTTTCATGAGCTATTGCCCACAACTTTAGGGTTCCAGGGTGATTTACAACAATCGTGACAACCGATACATGTTTGCGATATATGACCAAAAACTTGTTGTTTTCACGATTTATGGTCGTTTTCATGAGCTATTGCCCACAGTTTTGGGGTTTTAGGGCGATATACGATGAACGTAAGACCCAAATGTTTTTGATCGATATGAGCAAAAACTCGCCATTTTCGTGTTTTATGGGTGTTTTCATGAGCTGATACCCACAATTTTGGGGTTCTAGGGCGATTTCCAATGACCGTAAAAACCTGATATATGTTTGAGATATATGACCAAAAACTTGTCATTTTCGCATTTTATGGTTGTTTTCATGAGCTACTGCCCACACTTTTGGGGTTCTAGTGCGATTTACAAGGACGGCAAGACCCGATACATGTTTGAGAGATATGACCAAAAAATCGTCCTTTTCATGCTTTATGGCCAGTTTCATGAACTATTGCCCACAGACTTGGGGTTTTAGGGCGATTTACAATGATAGAGAGACCCTATAAAAGTTTGAGAGATATGACCAAAAACACGTCGTTTTCGTGTTTTATGGCCATTTTCATGAGCTATTGCCCACGGATTTGGGGCTCCAATACGATTTACAACGATAGTGAGACCCGGTAAATGTTTAAGACATTTCACCAAAAACATGTCGTTTCCGTTTTTTAGGGTCGTTTCATTGAGCTATTGCCCGCGTTTTTTGGGTTCTATAGCGTACTTGATACATGTTTGGGAGTTAAGACCAAAAACTCATCGTTTTCGCATTGAGGCCATTTTCATGAGCTATTGCCCTTGGTTTTGGGGTTCCAGGGCGATTTACAATGACCACAAGACCCGATAAATATTTTTGAGTTATGACAAAAAAACTCATCATTTTAGTGTTTTATGGCTCTTTTCATGAGCTATTGCCCACAACTTTAGGGTTCCAGGGTGATTTACAACAATCGTGACAACCGATACATGTTTGCGATATATGACCAAAAACTTGTTGTTTTCACGATTTATGGTCGTTTTCATGAGCTATTGCCCACAGTTTTGGGGTTTTAGGGCGATATACGATGAACGTAAGACCCAAATGTTTTTGATCGATATGAGCAAAAACTCGCCATTTTCGTGTTTTATGGGTGTTTTCATGAGCTGATACCCACAATTTTGGGGTTCTAGGGCGATTTCCAATGACCGTAAAAACCTGATATATGTTTGAGAGATATGACCAAAAACTTGTCGTTTCATGAGCTATTGCCCACACTTTTGGGGTTCTAGGGCGATTTACAAGGACCACAAGACCCGATACATGTTTGAGAGATATGACCAAAAAATCGTCCTTTTCATGCTTTATGGCCATTTTCATGAACTATTGCCCACAGACTTGGGGTTTCAGGGCGATTTACAACGATAACGAGACCCTATAAAAGTTTGAGAGATATGACCAAAAACTCGTCGTTTTCACGTTTTATGGCCGTTTTCATGAGCTATTGCCCACAGATTTGGGGCTCCAAGACGATTTACAACGATAGTGAGACCCGGTAAATGTTTAAGACATTTCACCAAGAACACGTCGTTTCCGTGTTTTAAGGCCGTTTTCATGAGCTATTGCCCGCGGTTTTGGGGTTCCAGAGCGCACTTGATACATGTTTGGGAGTTAAGACAAAAAAACTCATCGTTTTCGCATTGAGGGCCGTTTTCATGAGCTATTGCCCTTGGTTTTGGTGTTCCAGGGCGATTTACAACGACCATAAGGCCCGATAAATATTTTTGAGTTATGACAAAAAACTCGTCATTTTAGTGTTTTATGGCCGTTTTCATGAGCTATTGCCCACAACTTTAGGGTTCCAGGGTGATTTACAACAATCGTGACAACCGGTACATGTTTGCGATATATGACCAAAAACTCGTTGTTTTCACGATTTATGGTCGTTTTCATGAGCTATTGCCCATAGTTTTGGGGTTTTAGGGCGATATACGATGAACGTAAGACCCAAATGTTTTTGATCGATATGAGCAAAAACTTGCCATTTTCGTGTTTTATGGGTGTTTTCATGAGCTTATACCCACAATTTTGGGGTTCTAGGGCGATTTCCAATGACCGTAAAAACCTGATATATGCTTGAGAGATATGACCAAAAACTTGTCGTTTCATGAGCTATTGCCCACACTTTTGGGGTTCTAGGGCGATTTACAAGGACCGCAAGACCCGATACATGTTTGAGAGATATGACCAAAAAATCGTCCTTTTCATGCTTTATGGCCATTTTCATGAACTATTGCCCACAGACTTGGGGTTTCAGGGCGATTTACAACGATAACGAGACCCTATAAAAGTTTGAGATATCACCAAAAACTCGTCGTTTTCACGTTTTATGGCCGTTTTCATGAGCTATTGCCCACAGATTTGGGGCTCCAAGACGATTTACAACGATAGTGAGACCCGGTAAATGTTTAAGACATTTCACCAAGAACACGTCGTTTCCGTGTTTTAAGGCCGTTTTCATGAGCTATTGCCCGCGGTTTTGGGGTTCCAGAGCGCACTTGATACATGTTTGGGAGTTAAGACAAAAAACTCATCGTTTTCGCATTGAGGGCCGTTTTCATGAGCTATTGCCCTTGGTTTTGGTGTTCCAGGGCGATTTACAACGACCATAAGGCCCGATAAATATTTTTGAGTTATGACAAAAAACTCGTCATTTTAGTGTTTTATGGCCGTTTTCATGAGCTATTGCCCACAACTTTAGGGTTCCAGGGTGATTTACAACAATCGTGACAACCGGTACATGTTTGCGATATATGACCAAAAACTCGTTGTTTTCACGATTTATGGTCGTTTTCATGAGCTATTGCCCACAGTTTTGGGGTTTTAGGGCGATATACGATGAACGTAAGACCCAAATGTTTTTGATCGATATGAGCAAAAACTTGCCATTTTCGTGTTTTATGGGTGTTTTCATGAGCTAATACCCACAATTTTGGGGTTCTAGGGCGATTTCCAATGATCGTAGAAACCTGATATATGTTTGAGATATATGACCAAAAACTTGTCGTTCATGAGCTATTGCCCACACTTTTGGGGTTCTAGGGCGATTTACAAGGACCGCAAGACCCGATACATGTTTGAGAGATATGACCAAAAAATCGTCCTTTTCATGCTTTATGGCCATTTTCATGAACTATTGCCCACAGACTTGGGGTTTCAGGGCGATTTACAACGATAACGAGACCCTATAAAAGTTTGAGAGATATCACCAAAAACTCGTCGTTTTCACGTTTTATGGCCGTTTTCATGAGCTATTGCCCATAGATTTGGGGCTCCAAGACGATTTACAATGATAGTGAGACCAGGTAAATGTTTAAGACATTTCACCAAGAACACGTTGTTTCCGTGTTTTAAGGCCGTTTTCATGAGCTATTGCCCGCGGTTTTGGGGTTCCAGAGCGCACTTGATACATGTTTGGGAGTTAAGACAAAAAACTCATCGTTTTCGCATGGAGGGCCGTTTTCATGAGCTATTGCCCTTGGTTTTGGTGTTCCAGGGCGATTTACAACGACCATAAGGCCCGATAAATATTTTTGAGTTATGACAAAAAACTCGTCATTTTAGTGTTTTATGGCCGTTTTCATGAGCTATTGCCCACAACTTTAGGGTTCCAGGGTGATTTACAACAATCGTGACAACCGGTACATGTTTGCGATATATGACCAAAAACTCGTTGTTTTCACAATTTATGGTCGTTTTCATGAGCTATTGCCCACAGTTTTGGGGTTTTAGGGCGATATACGATGAACGTAAGACCCAAATGTTTTTGATCGATATGAGCAAAAACTCGCCGTTTTCGTATTTTATGGGTGTTTTCATGAGCTTATACCCACAATTTTGGGGTTCTAGGGCGATTTCCAATGACCGTAAAAACCTGATATATGTTTGAGATATATGACCAAAAACTTGTCGTTTCATGAGCTATTGCCCACACTTTTGGGGTTCTAGGGCGATTTACAAGGACCACAAGACCCGATACATGTTTGAGAGATATGACCAAAAAATCGTCCTTTTCATGCTTTATGGCCATTTTCATGAACTATTGCCCACAGACTTGGGGTTTCCGGGCGATTTACAACGATAACGAGACCCTATAAAAGTTTGAGAGATATCACCAAAAACTCGTCGTTTTCACGTTTTATGGCCGTTTTCATGAGCTATTGCCCACAGATTTGGGGCTCCAAGACGATTTACAACGATAGTGAGACCCGGTAAATGTTTAAGACATTTCACCAAGAACACGTCGTTTCCGTGTTTTAAGGCCGTTTTCATGAGCTATTTCCCGTGGTTTTGGGGTTCCAGAGCGCACTTGATACATGTTTGGGAGTTAAGACAAAAAACTCATCGTTTTCGCATGGAGGGCCGTTTTCATGAGCTATTGCCCTTGGTTTTGGTGTTCCAGGGCGATTTACAACGACCATAAGGCCCGATAAATATTTTTGAGTTATGACAAAAAACTCGTCATTTTAGTGTTTTATGGCCGTTTTCATGAGCTATTGCCCACAACTTTAGGGTTCCAGGGTGATTTACAACAATCGTGACAACCGGTACATGTTTGCGATATATGACCAAAAACTCGTTGTTTTCACGATTTATGGTCGTTTTCATGAGCTATTGCCCACAGTTTTGGGGTTTTAGGGCGATATACGATGAACGTAAGACCCAAATGTTTTTGATCGATATGAGCAAAAACTCGCCATTTTCGTATTTTATGGGTGTTTTCATGAGCTTATACCCACAATTTTGGGGTTCTAGGGCGATTTCCAATGACCGTAAAAACCTGATATATGTTTGAGATATATGACCAAAAACTTGTCGTTTTCGCATTTTATGGCTGTTTTCATGAGCTATTGCCCACACTTTTGGGGTTCTAGGGCCATTTACAAGGACCGCAAGACCCGATACATGTTTGAGAGATATGACCAAAAAATCGTCCTTTTCATGCTTTATGGCCATTTTCATGAACTATTGCCCACAGACTTGGGGTTTCAGGGCGATTTACAACGATAACGAGACCCTATAAAAGTTTGAGAGATATCACCAAAAACTCGTCGTTTTCACGTTTTATGGCCGTTTTCATGAGCTATTGCCCACATATTTGGGGCTCCAAGACGATTTACAACGATAGTGAGACCCGGTAAATGTTTAAGACATTTCACCAAGAACACGTCGTTTCCGTGTTTTAAGGCCGTTTTCATGAGCTATTGCCCGTGGTTTTGGGGTTCCAGAGCGCACTTGATACATGTTTGGGAGTTAAGACAAAAAACTCATCGTTTTCGCATTGAGGGCCGTTTTCATGAGCTATTGCCCTTGGTTTTGGTGTTCCAGGGCGATTTACAACGACCATAAGGCCCGATAAATATTTTTGAGTTATGACAAAAAACTCGTCATTTTAGTGTTTTATGGCCGTTTTCATGAGCTATTGCCCACAACTTTAGGGTTCCAGGGTGATTTACAACAATCGTGACAACCGGTACATGTTTGCGATATATGACCAAAAACTCGTTGTTTTCACGATTTATGGTCGTTTTCATGAGCTATTGCCCATAGTTTTGGGGTTTTAGGGCGATATACGATGAACGTAAGACCCAAAAGTTTTTGATCGATATGAACAAAAACTCGCCATCTTCGTGATTTATGGGTGTTTTCATGAGCTGATACCCAAAATTTTGGGGTTCTAGGGCGATTTCCAATGACCGTAAAAACCTGATATATCTTTGAGAGATATGACCAAAAACTTGTCGTTTCATGAGCTATTGCCCACACTTTTGGGGTTCTAGGGCGATTTACAAGGACCGATACATGTTTGAGAGATATGACCAAAAAATCGTCCTTTTCATGCTTTATGGCCAGTTTCATGAACTATTGCCCACAGACTTGGGGTTTTAGGGCGATTTACAATGATAGAGAGACCCTATAAAAGTTTGAGAGATATGACCAAAAACACGTCGTTTTCGTGTTTTATGGCCATTTTCATGAGCTATTGCCCACGGATTTGGGGCTCCAATACGATTTACAACGATAGTGAGACCCGGTAAATGTTTAAGACATTTCACCAAAAACATGTCGTTTCCGTGTTTTAAGGCCGTTCTCATGAGCTATTGCCCGCGGTTTTGGGGTTCCAGAGTGCACTTGATACATGTTTGGGAGTTAAGACCAAAAACTCATCGTTTTCGCATTGAGGCCATTTTCATGAGCTATTGCCCTTGGTTTTGGGGTTCCAGGGCGATTTACAATGACCACAAGACCCGATAAATATTTTTGAGTTATGACAAAAAAACTCATCATTTTAGTGTTTTATGGCTGTTTTCATGAGCTATTGCCCACAACTTTAGGGTTCCAGGGTGATTTACAACAATCGTGACAACCGATACATGTTTGCGATATATGACCAAAAACTTGTTGTTTTCACGATTTATGGTCGTTTTCATGAGCTATTGCCCACAGTTTTGGGGTTTTAGGGCGATATACGATGAACGTAAGACCCAAATGTTTTTGATCGATATGAGCAAAAACTTGCCATTTTCGTGTTTTATGGGTGTTTTCATGAGATAATACCCACAATTTTGGGGTTCTAGGGCGATTTCCAATGACCATAAAAACCTGATATATGTTTGAGATATATGACCAAAAACTTGTCGTTTTCGCATTTTATGGCTGTTTTCCCACACTTTTGGGGTTCTAGGGCGATTTACAAGGACCACAAGACCCGATACATGTTTGAGAGATATGACCAAAAAATCATCCTTTTGATGCTTTATGGCCATTTTTATGAACTATTGCCCACAGACTTGGGGTTTCAGGGCGGTTTACAAGGATAACGAGACCCTATAAAAGTTTGAGAGATATCACCAAAAACTCGTCGTTTTCATGTTTTATGGCCGTTTTCATGAGCTATTGCCCACAGATTTGGGGCTCCAAGACGATTTATAGCGATAGTGAGACCCGGTAAATTTTTAAGAAATTTCACCAAGAACACATCGTTTCCGTGTTTTAAGGCCATTTCATGAGCTATTGCCTGCGGTTTTGGGGTTCTAGAGCGCACTTGATACATGTTTGGGAGTTAAGACCAAAAACTCATCGTTTTCGCATTGAGGACAATTTTCATGAGCTATTGCCCTTGGTTTTGGTGTTCCAGGGCTATTTACAACGACCATAAGGCCCGATAAATGTTTTTGAGTTATGACAAAAACTTCGTCATTTTAGTGTTTTATGGCGTTTTCATGAGCTATTGCTGACAACTTTAGGGTTCCAGGGTGATTTACAACAATCGTGACAACCGATCCATGTTTGCGATATATGACCAAAAACTCGTTGTTTTCACGATTTATGGTCGTTTTCATGAGCTATTGCCCACAGTTTTGGGGTTTAGGGCGATATACGATGAACGTAAGACCCAAATGTTTTTGATCGATATGAGCAAAAACTCGCCATTCGTGTTTTATGGGTGTTTTCATGAGCTTATACCCACAATTTTGGGGTTCTAGGCGATTTCAATGGCCGTAAAAACCTGATATATGTTTGAGATATATGACCAAAAACTTGTCGTTTCATGAGCTATTGCCCACACTTTTGGGGTTCTAGGGCGATTTACAAGGACCACAAGACCCGATACATGTTTGAGAGATATGACCAAAAAATCGTCCTTTTCATGCTTTATGGCCATTTTCATGAACTATTGCCCACAGACTTGGGGTTTCCGGGCGATTTACAACGATAACGAGACCCTATAAAAGTTTGAGAGATATCACCAAAAACTCGTCGTTTTCACGTGTTATGGCCGTTTTCATGGGCTATTGCCACATATTTGGGGCTCCAAGGCGATTTAGCGATAGTGAGACCGGTAAATGTTTAAGACATTTCACCAAGAACACGTCGTTTCCGTGTTTAAGGCCGTTTTCATGAGCTATTGCATGGTTTTGGGGTTCAGGCGCACTTGATACATGTTTGGGAGTTAAGACCAAAAACTCATCGTTTTTCGCATTGAGGCGTTTTCATGAGCTATTGCCCTTGGTTTTGGTGTTCGAGGCGATTTACGACCATAAGGCCGATAAATATTTTTGAGTTATGACAAAACTCGTCATTTTAGTGTTTTATGGCCGTTTTAAATAGCTATTGCCCACAACATTAGGGTTCGGGGTGATTTACAACAATCGTGACAACGGTACATGTTTGCGATATATGACCAAAAACTTCGTTGTTTTCACGATTTATGGTCGTTTTCATGAGCTATTGCCCAGTTTTGGGGTTTTAGGGCGATATCGATGAGCGTAAGACCCAAATGTTTTTGATCGATATGAGCAAAAACTTTGCATTTTCGTGTTTTATGGGTGTTTTCATGAGCTTATACCCACAATTTTGGGGTTCTAGGGCGATTTCCAATGACCGTAAAAACCTGATATATGCTTGAGAGATATGACCAAAAACTTGTCGTTTCATGAGCTATTGCCCACACTTTTGGGGTTCTAGGGCGATTTACAAGGACCACAAGACCCGATACATGTTTGAGAGATATGACCAAAAAATCGTCCTTTTCATGCTTTATGGCCATTTTCATGAACTATTGCCCACAGACTTGGGGTTTCAGGGCGATTTACAACGATAACGAGACCCTATAAAAGTTTGAGAGATATCACCAAAAACTCGTCGTTTTCACGTTTTATGGCCGTTTTCATGAGCTATTGCCCACATATTTGGGGCTCCAAGACGATTTACACATATAGTGAGACCGGGTAAATGTTTAAGACATTTCACCAAGAACACGTCGTTTCCGTGTTTTAAGGCCGTTTTCATAAGCTATTGCCCGCGGTTTTGGGGTTCCAGAGTGGACTTGATACATGTTGGGGAGTTAAGACCAAAAACTCATATTTTTTCGCATTGAGGGCCGTTTTCATGAGCTATTGCCCTTGGTTTTGGGGTTCTACCGTGATTTACAACGACAATAAGACCCGATAAATGTTTTTGAGTTATGACAAAAAACCTTTCATTTTAGTGTTTTATGGCCGTTTTCATGAGCTATTGCCGACAACTTTAGGGTTCCAGGGTGATTTACAACAATCGTGACAACCGGTACATGTTTGCGATATATGACCAAAAACTCGTTGTTTTCACGATTTATGGTCGTTTTCATGAGCTATTGCCCACAGTTTTCGGGTTTTAGGCGATATCGATGAGCGTAAGACCCAAATGTTTTGATCGATATGAGCAAAAACTTCGCCATTCGTATTTTATGGGTGTTTTCATGAGCTTATACCCACAATTTTGGGGTTCTAGGCGATTTCAATGACCGTAAAAACCTGATATATGTTTGAGATATATGACCAAAAACTTGTCGTTTCGCATTTATGGCTATTTTCATGTGCTATTGCCCACACTTTTGGGGTTCTAGGGCGATTTACAAGGACCGCAAGACCCGATACATGTTTGAGAGATATGACCAAAAAATCGTCCTTTTCATGCTTTGTGGCCATTTTCATGAACTATTGCCCACAGACTTGGGGTTTCCGGGCGATTTACAACGATAACGAGACCCTATAAAAGTTTGAGAGATATCACCAAAAACTCATCGTTTTCACGTTTTATGGCCGTTTTCATGAGCTATTGACCACAAATTTGGGGCTCCAAGACGATTTACAATGATAGTGAGACCCGGTAAATGTTTAAGACATTTCACCAAGAACATGTCGTTTCCGTGTTTTAAGGCCGTTTTCATGAGCTATTGCCCGCGGTTTTGGGGTTCCAGAGTGCACTTGATACATGACTGGGAGTTAAGACCAAAAACTCATAGTTTTTCGCATTGAGGGCCGTTTTCATGAGCTATTGCCCTTGGTTTTGGGGTTCTAGGGTGATTTACAACGACCATAAGACCTATAAATGTTTTTGAGTTATGACAAAAAACTCGTCATTTTAGTGTTTTATGGCCGTTTTCATGAGCTATTGCCCACAACTTTAGGGTTCCAGGGTGATTTACAACAATCGTGACAACCGGTACATGTTTGCGATATATGACCAAAAACTCGTTGTTTTCACGATTTATGGTCGTTTTCATGAGCTATTGCCCACATATTTGGGGGTTAAGGGCGATATACGATGAACGTAAGACCCAAATGTTTTGATCGATATGAGCAAAAACTTCGCCATTCGTATTTTATGGGTGTTTTCATGAGCTTATACCCACAATTTTGGGGTTCTAGGCGATTTCAATGACCGTAAAAACTTGATATATGTTTGAGATATATGACCAAAAACTTGTCGTTGTTTTCATGAGCTATTGCCCACACTTTTTGGGTTCTAGGGCAATTTACAAGGACCGCAAGACCCGATACATGTTTGAGAGATGGCCAAAAAATTGTCCTTTTCATGTTTTATGGCCATTTTCATGAACTATTTCCGACAGACTTGGGGTTTCAGGGCGATTTACAATGATAACGAGACCCTATAAAAGTTTGAGAGATATCACCAAAAACTCGTCGTTTTCACGTTTTATGGTCGTTTTCATGAGCTATTGCCCACATATTTGGGGCTCCAAGACGATTTACAATGATAGTGAGACTCGATAAATGTTTAAGACATTTCACCAAGAACACGTCGTTTCCGTGTTTTAACGTCGTTTTCATGAGCTATTTCCCGCGGTTTTGGGGTTCCGGAGCGCACTTGATACATGTTTGGGAGTTAAGACCAAAAACTCATCGTTTTCACATTGAGGGCCATTTTCATGAGCCATTGCCCTTGGTTTTGGGGTTCTAGGGCGATTTACAACGACCATAAGACCCGATAAATGTTTTTGAGTTATGACAAAAAACTCGTCATTTTAGTGTTTTATGGCCGTTTTCATGAGCTATTGCCCACAACTTTAGGGTTTCAGGGTGATTTACAACAATCGTGACAACCGATACATGTTTGCGATATATGACCAAAAACTCGTTGTTTTCACGATTTATGGTCGTTTTCATGAGCTATTGCCCATAGTTTTGGGGTTTTAGGGCAATATACGATGAACGTAAGACCCAAATGTTTTTGATCGATATGACAAAAAACTCGCCATTTTCATGTTTTATGGGTGTTTTCATGAGCTAATACCCAAAATTTTGGGGTTCTAGGGCGATTTCCAATTACCATAAAAACAAGATATATGTTTGAGATATATGACCAAAAAGTTGTCGTTTTCGCGTTTTATGGCCGTTTTCATGAGCTATTGCCCACTCTTTTGGGGTTCTAGGGCAATTTACAAGGACCGCAAGACCCAATAAATGTTTCAGAGATATGACGAAAAAACGTCCTTTTCATGCTTTATGGCCATTTTCATGAACTATTGCCCACAGACATGGGGTTTCAAGGCGATTTACAAACTTAACGAGACCCTATAAAAGTTTGAGAGATATGACCAAAAACTTGTCGTTTTCACGTTTTATGGCCGTTTTCATGAGCTATTGCCCACAGATTTGTGAAGGGTTTCGCAGCATAGTAAATCAAAATTTTCTACGGAAGCGAACAGAGGAAAAGCCAAGATCTAATCTATGAGATGCAAACAACGAGAGAGATTGGATTAGATCTTCATACCCTTGAAGATTCGCCGCAGTGAACGCTCATTTAACGTGGGTGATGTAGTCGTACTCGCTTCTCCTCCTCGCGATCCGATCCGATCTAGCACCACAAGTGGCAGTGCCTCCGTGAGATGCACATGTGCAGCACCTCGACGTCTCCTCCTTCCTAGGACCAGCAAGTAGGGTGGAGAGATAGATTGGATCTACAACACGACGGCGTGGTGTATATGGTGGAGAATTTCTGTAGCAGGGCTTCGCCTACAAACAGTCGGGAGGGAGAGAGGAGGGCAGCAGGGCAACTAGGGTTTGGAGGAAGGTGTAGGTTGGGGGAGGCGCCCTCTATATATAGAGGGGGGTGCCAGCCCTGCCCATCCTCCAAGCCTATCTCTAGTTTAAACGATTTAAACTTATCCCTTATCTAGAAACCCTATCTCTAGTTTAAACGAGTTTAAACTTATCTAGATCGCTGGGCCCTATGGGGCCTTGTGCCTGGCCCAATGCGCGCCAGGACACCCTCATAGGCCCATGCCACCTCTCGGAAGGTGGGACCACGTTGGCCCCTTCCGAAGGTTCTAGAAGCTTGCATAATACCGATTAATCCTAACAATTCGAACTCCAAAACTGCACCGCCTTATATGAATCTTATTCTCCGGACCATTCCGAACCTCTCGTGATGTCCCGGATCCCATCCGAGACCAACAAAAAATTCATAAACCAAGTATCCAATCTATCCTAGCCGAGACACGTTATGTGTGACCTGGGTTCGAGAATATGCGTACATGATCTTCTATCAATAATCAACAGCGGGTCTGGCACCCATATTGACTCCCACATTCATCGATGATCATATCGGAGGAACCACGATGCCAGGATTCAATCAATCCCATATATATATTCCCTTCGTCTCGCGATATTTTACTTGCCCGAGATTCGATCGTCGGTATCGTCATACCTGGTTCAATCTCGTTCATAGCAAGTACTTTACTCGTTCCGTAATCTGATATCACTTTGTGATTAACTCCTTAACCACGTGCTTGCAAGCGGTGTTGATATCGATTACCGAGTGGGCCTGAAGTATATCTCTCCGACTTGGGAGGGACAAATTCCATCTCGATACATACAACCCAACAGATACTTTCCGATCACCTGAGAGACACCTTTATGATCACCCTCTCATAGGATGACGTTTGATGACCTCAAAGCTTTCTTCCGATACCAGGGAGTTGCATTATCTCATGGTCTAAGGAATACAATATTTGACATAGGAAAAACTTCGCAAAGATGAACACAATGACACGATCTAATTGCTTCGCTTAGTTTGGGTCTGTCCACCATATCATTCTCCAATGATATGATCTCATTATCAATTGACAACTCATGTCTATGGTTAGGAAACCTTAACCATCATTGATCAATGAGCTAGTCCATAGAGGCGTACTAGGGACACGGTGTTGTTCACAAACCACACAAGTATTAATGTTTCCGCTTAATACAATTCTAGCATGGAATATAAACTTTATCATGAACAAGAATTATAATAATAACATCTTTATTATTGCCTCTAGGGCATAATTCCAACAGTCTCCCACTTGCACTAGAGTCAATAATCTAGTTTACATTTGGCAACAATCTTACACCCATGGCACTGAGGTGCTGATCATGTTTTACACGTGGAAGAGGTTTAGTCAATGGATCTGCGACATTCAGATCTGTATGTACTTTGCTGATCTTCAGATCTCCATCTGCTATATAATCTCGGATTATATGAAACTTGCGGTTGATATGCTTGGTCTTTGGATGATATCTTGGTTCCTTAGCGAGTGCTATGGCGCCAGTGTTGTCACACAATATCTCCAAGGTCCAATGCACTTGAACCACGCCAAGCTTCGAGGATGAAGTTTCGATCCAAACTCCTTCACTTGACGCTTCGCAGCAGCCATGTATTCCGCTTCTCATCAGATCCCGTGACCACGCTTTGCTTGCAGCTTCTCCAGCTCACAGCTCCTCCATTCAAAATATACACGTATCCTGTCTGAGATTTAGCATCATCCTTGTCGGTGTCGAAACTAGCATCGACGTAACCTTTTACGACGAGCTTTTCATCACCCCCATAGACTAAGAACATTTCTTTAGTCCTATTTAGGTACCTTAGGATGTTCTTCACGGCTGTCCAGTGTTCCACTCCTGGATCACTTTGATATCTGCTCGTCAAACTAAGAGCATTGGACACATCCGGCATACATGATGGAACCTATGGCCGAGGCATAAGGCACTTTGCTCATAGCTTCCCTATCATTTACCGTAGCTGGACACTGAGCCTTTCTCAATATCTTACCTGACAACATAGGAACTGAACCTTTCAATGCCTCATCCATTCTGAACCTTTTCAGAACTTTGTCTAGGTATGTACTCTGGCTTAAAGCTATCAAGCGTCTTTGTCTATCTCTATAGATTTTGATGCCCATTATATAAGCAGCTTCACCTAGGTCTTTCATTGAAAAACACTTGTTCAAATAACTCTTCACATCGTTAAGCATGTTGATGTCATTTCCAATAATCAATATGTCATCCACATATAGTACCAGAAACGTCACCGAGCTCCCACTCACTTTCTTGTAGATGCAAGCTTCGTAGCAATTTGGAACAAATCCAAAGCTCTTGATCACTTGATCAAAACGAAGGTTCCAACTCCGAGACGCTTGCTTTAGTCCATAAATGGAACGCTGAAGTTTGCATACTTTATCAGCATCCTTAGGATCGACAAAACCTTCGGGTTGCATCATATACAACTCTTCATCAATGTTGCCATTGAGGAAAGCCGTCTTGACATCCATTTGCCATATTTCATAATCATGAAACGCAGCAATTGCTAATAAAATCCGAATGGACTTAAACATCGCTACGGGAGAGAAAGTCTCATCGTATTCAACACCTTGAACTTGTCGAAAACCTTTCGCAACAAGCCGTGCTTTATAGACGGTAACATTACCATCCGCGCCCGTTTTCTTCTTTAAGATCCATTTGCACTCAACGGCCTTTCGGTCGCTAGGAGGGTCCACCAAAGTCCATACTTGGTTTTCGCTCATGGATCCCAATTCCGATTTCAAGGCTTCTAGCCATTTCTCAGAGTCTGGGCTCATCATCGCTTCCTCATAGTTCGTAGGTTCGCTGTCTTCTACTAACAAGACAGTCAAGACAGGGTTGCCGTACCACTCAGGAGGGGCACGCGACCTTGTCGACCTGCGTTCGCTCAAGAGTGCATCGTCCAAGCTTCATGATCCTTGTCATTAGCTTCCTATTGTTGGTGCAGCGTGACCTGGAACAATTTCAGGTGCTGCGCTACTCTCCAATTCAAGAGAAGGTTCAATAACCTCGTCTAGCTCTACTTTCCTCCCACTCACTTATTTTGAGAGAAACTCCTTCTCAAGAAAGGAACCGTTCTTTGCGGCAAACACTTTGCCTTCGGTTCTGTGATAGAAGTTATACCCAATAGTTTCCTTAGGGTATCCTATGAAGACGCATTTCTCCGCTTTGGGTTCGAGCTTGTCCGGCATCAACTTCTTGACGTAAGCTTCGCATCCCCAAACTTTAAGAAACGACAACTTAGGTTTAGCACCAAACCATAGTTCATACGGTGTCGTCTCAACGGATTTAGATGGAGCCCTATTTAAAGTGAATGCAGCGGTTTCTAATGCATAACCCCAAAATGATAACGGCAAATCAGTAAGAGACATCATCGATCGGACTATATCTAAAAGCATTCGATTCCGGCGTTTAGACACACCATTGCGCTGTGGTGTTCCGGGTGGCGTGAGTTGTGAAACGATTCCACTTGCTTTGAGATGCGTGAGAAAATCATAACTCAAATATTCGCCCCCACGATCGGATCGTAGAAACTTAATCTTTCTGTTACGATGGTTCTCCACTTCATTCTGAAATTCTTTGAACTTTTCAAACGTTTCAGATTTATGTTTCATTAAATAGATATACCCATATCTACTTAAGTCATCGGTAAAAGTGAGAAATAGCGATATCCACCGCGCGTCGAAACACTCATCGGTCCGCATACATCGGTATGTATGAATTCCAACAAGTCCGCTGTTTCGCTCCATCATACTGGAGAACGGGGTTTTGATCATCTTGCCCATGAGGCATGGTTCGCATGTGTCAAATGATTCAAAATCAAGAGACTCCAAAAGTCCATCAGAATGGAGTTTCTTCATACGCTTTACACCAATATGACCTAGACGACAGTGCCACAAATAAGTAGTATTATCACTATCTACTTTGCATCTCTTAGCCTCAATGTTATGGATGTGTGTTTCATCCCTTTCGAGATTTAGAAGAAATAAACCACTCACAAGAGGTGCATGACCATAAAAGATGTTACTCATATAAATAGAACAACCATTATTCTCCGATTTAAATGAATAACCGTCTTGCAATAAACACGATCCAGAAATAATGTTCATGCTCAACGCAGGCACATAATAACATTTATTAAGGTTTAAAACTAATCCTGAAGGTAAAACTAAGGAGAGCGTGCCGACGGCCATCACATCAACTCTTGATCCGTTGCCAACGCGCATCGTCACCTCATCCCTCGCAAGCCGCCGTCTATTCCGCAGCTCCTATTTCGAGTTACAAATATTAGCAACTGAACCGGTATCAAATACCCAGGCACTACAACGAGGGCTAGTAAGGAAAACATCAATAACATGTATATCAAATATACCTTTGATGGTGCCAGCCTTCTTGTCCGCTAAGTACTTCGGACATTTGCGCTTCCAGTGACCCTTGTCCTTGCAATAGAAGCACTCAGTGTCCGCATTAGGTCCAGACTTGAGCTTCTTCTCAGCAGGGGCAACGCGCTTTCCGCCGCTTTTCTTGAAGGGCTTCTTTGCACCTATACCTTTCTTAAAGGAGGGCTTGTTGACCATCAACACATGATTATCCTTCTTGATGTCCACCTCCGTAGCCTTCAGCTTTGCGAAGAGCTCGGTGATCGTATCAGTGGAACCAATTTGATTATGAGTCACTACAAAACTTTTGTAGCTGGGAGGGAGTGATTGCAGAACCCTTTCAATCTTGAGCTCCTCTGGAATCTTGCAGTCCAGTTGCTCAAGGCGTTGAGTGTAGCCCGACATCTTAATGGCGTGCTCACTAACGAAACTCCCTTCCTCCATCTTGTAGTTAAAGAACTTCTCAGAGATCTCATATCTCTCAGAACGGGCCTGAGTCTGAAACATGGTTTTCAGCTCCTCAAGAATCTCAAAGGGCCCGGGATAGTTTTCAAAACGATTTTGAAGTTCCGGTTCCATAGCAAACAACATGGTGCTCTTAATCACACCATAATCATCTTTGCGCGACTCATAGACAGCTTTCTCATCAGCCGGCGCAGTTGCAGCAGGGGGGTTACCTAACGCTTTCTCGAGGACATAGTCCTTTTGTCCGCCAGACAGAATGATTCTTAGATTGCGGAACCAGTTGGTGAAGTTAGACCCATTGTTTCTAAGCTTTTCTTTCTCAGCAAAAACATTGAAGTTGAAGTTGGACTTGGCCATGTGATCTACAGTATTTGCAAGTACAATTTAGACTATGTTCATGATAAATAGTTCAACTTAATTAAATTACTAGATGAACTCCCACTAAATTCAACATCCCTCAAGTTGTTTAGTGAACACGATCCAAATTCACCACACCTAATCCGATCATCACGAGAAGAGATGTGGTTTCAATGGTGGACAACGAAGTGTTGATCATATCATTCATATGACTCATGCTTAACCTTTCGGTTCTTGTGTTCCGAGGCCATGTCTGTACATGCTAGGCTCGTCAAGTTAGACCCAAGTATTTCGCGTGTGCAAAACTGGCTTGCACCCGTTGTATGTGAGCGTAGAGTCTATAGCACCCGATCATCACGTGATGCTTGGACACGACGAACTTCGTGATACGGTGCATACTTGGGGAGAACACAATTTTTATCTTGATCTTTAAGTGAGGAATCATCTTATAATGCTACCGTCGCGATCTAAGCATAATACGATACATAAAAGGATAAACATCACATGCATATAACTTTATGTGACATGGTATAGCCAATCTTCGCAATGATCTCCATCTTGTGCGTTCGCATGATCTCCATCACTCCACCATGATTGCCTCCACCACGAATAGCAACTACAACTATTGCTAACTACTTAGCGATAAAGTAAAGCTATTACATGGCGTATAAGAAGTTGACTCGCAGGTCATACACAATTATAAAGACAACCATATGGCTCCTGCCGGTTGTGTACTCATCGACATGCAAGTCGTGAAACATTACAAAACATGATCATCGCATACAATATACACATCACATCTTGGGCCATACCATATCACAGAAAACACTCCATGCAAAAACAAGTTAGACGCCTCTACTTTGTTGTTGCATGTTTTACGTGGCTTATGGGAGTAGATGCTAAGAATGATTCTTACCTACGGAAAGCCACAACGGTGATATTATGGTTGCCAAACTCCGGTGTTAATCCCATGACAACTATAGTGAGAGAAATCGACATCCACCAAATTGCATGTATGGTACAAGCCACACGTCAAGTGCGGGCCGGTCTCATGACGACGTCGCGTAAGGTTGGCCTGGACCGCTTCAATCTCACTATCCCGCGTCATAAGAAGAACACAAACAAGAGGCTTGAAACAGAAAACATCAACGCCCGCAACAACCATGTTGCGTTCTACTCGTGAATCACATCTACGCATAGATCTAGCTCTGATACCACTAAAGGGTTTCGCAGCATAGTAAATCAAAATTTTCTACGGAAGCGAACAGAGGGAAAGCCAAGATCTAATCTATGAGATGCAAACAACGAGAGAGATTGGATTAGATCTTCATACCCTTGAAGATTCGCACAGCGGAACGTTCGTCGGAACGTGGGTGATGTAGTCGTACTCGCTTCTCCTCCTCGCGATCCGATCCGATCTAGCACCACAAGTGGCAGTGCCTCCGTGAGATGCACATTTGCAGCACCTCGACGTCTCCTCCTTCCTCGGACCAGCAAGTAGGGTGGAGAGATAGATTGGATCTACAACACGACGGCGTGGTGTATATGGTGGAGAATTTCTGCAGCAGGGCTTCGCCTACAAACAGTCGGGAGGGAGAGAGGAGGGCAGCAGGGCAACTAGGGTTTGGAGGAAGGTCTAGGTTGGGGGGAGGGGCGCACCAGCCCTCTATATATAGAGGGGGGGGGTGCGGCCAGCCCTTGCCCATCCTCCAAGCCTATCTCTAGTTTAAACGATTTAAACTTATCCCTTATCTAGAAACCCTATCTCTAGTTTAAACGAGTTTAAACTTATCTAGGATCGGCTGGGCCCTATGGGGCCTTGTGCCCCTGGCCCAATGCGGCCAGGACACTCCCTCATAGGCCCATGCCACCTCCCGGAAGGTGGGACCACGTTGGCCCCCTTCCGGAAGGTTCTAGAAGCTTCCGGTACAATACCGATTAATTCGGAACAATTCCGAACTCCAAAAACTGCACTGCCTTATATGAATCTTATTCTCCGGACCATTCCGGAACCTCTCGTGATGTCCCGGATCCCATCCGAGACTCTGAACAAAAAATTCATAAACCAAGTATCCAATCTATCCTAGCGTCAAGACACGTTAAGTGTGTGACCCTGCGGGTTCGAGAATATGCAGACATGATCTTCTATCAATAATCAACAATGGGTCCAGGCACCCATATTGACTCCCACACATTCATCGATGATCATATCGGAGGAACCACGATGCCAGGATTCAATCAATCCCATATATATATTCCCTTCATCTCGCGATATTTTACTTGCCCGAGATTCGATCGTCGGTATCGTCATACCTAGTTCAATATCGTTCATAGCAAGTACTTTACTCGTTCCGTAATCTGATATCACTTTGTGATTAACTCCTTAACCACATGCTTGCAAGCGGTGTCGATATCTATTACCGAGTGGGCCCGAAGTATATCTCTCCGACTTGGGAGGGACAAATTCCATCTCGATACATACAACCCAACAGATACTTTCCGATCACCTGAGAGACACCTTTATGATCACCCTCTCATAGGATGACGTTTGATGACCTCAAAGCTTTCTTCCGATACCAGGGAGTTGCATTATCTCATGGTCTAAGGAATACAATATTTGACATAGGAAAAACTTCGCAAAGATGAACACAATGACACGATCTAATTGCTTCGCTTAGTTTGGGTCTGTCCACCATATCATTCTCCAATGATATGATCTCATTATCAATTGACAACTCATGTCTATGGTTAGGAAACCTTAACCATCATTGATCAATGAGCTAGTCCATAGAGGCGTACTAGGGACACGGTGTTGTTCACAAACCACACAAGTATTAATGTTTCCGCTTAATACAATTCTAGCATGGAATATAAACTTTATCATGAACAAGAATTATAATAATAACATCTTTATTATTGCCTCTAGGGCATAATTCCAACAATTTGGGGCTCCAAGACGATTTACAACGATAGTGAGACCCGGTAAATGTTTAAGACATTTCACCAAGAACACGTCGTTTCCGTGTTTTAAGGCCGTTTTCATGAGCTATTGCCCGCGGTTTCGGAGTTATGACCAAAAACTCATCGTTTTCGCATTGAGGGCCATTTTCATGAGCTATTGCCCTTGGTTTTGGGGTTCCAGGGTGATTTACAAGGACCATAAGACCCGATAAATGTTTTTGAGTTATGACAAAAAACACTCATCATTTTAGTGTTTTATGGCCGTTTTCATGAGCTAATACCCACAATTTTGGGGTTCTAGGGCGATTTCCAATGACCGTAAAAACCTGATATATGTTTGAGATATATGACCAAAAACTTGTCATTTTCGCATTTTATGGCTGTTTTCATGAGCTATTGCCCACACTTTTAGGGTTCCAGGATGATTTACAAGGACCGCAAGACCCGACACATGTTTGAGAGATATGACCAAAAAATTGTCCATTTCATGCTTTATGGCCATTTTCATGAACTATTGCCCACAAACATGGGGTTTCAGGGCGATTTACAATGATAGAGAGACCCTATAAAAGTTTGAGAGATATGTCCAAAAACTCGTCGTTTTCACGTTCTATGGCCGTTTTCATGAGCTATTGCCCACAAATTTGGGGTTCCAAGACGATTTACAATGATAGTGAGACCTAGTAAATGTTTAAGACATTTCACCAAAAACATGTCGTTTCCGTTTTTTAAGGCCGTTTTCGTGAGCTATTTCCCGCGGTTTTGGGGTTCTAGAGCGCACTTGATACATGTTTGGGAGTTAAGACCAAAAAGTCATCGTTTTCGCATTGAGGGCCATTTTCATGAGCTATTGCCCTTGGTTTTGGGGTTCCAGGGCGATTTACAACGACCATAAGACCCGATAAATGTTTTCGAGTTATGACAAAAAACTCATCATTTTAGTGTTTTATGGCCGTTTTCATGAACTATTGCCAACAACTTTAGGGTTCCAGGGTGATTTACAACGATCGTGACAACCGATACATGTTTCCGATATATGACCAAAAACTCATTGTTTTCACGGTTTATGGTCATTTTCATGAGCTATTGCCCATAGTTTTGGAGTTTTAGGGCGATATATGATGAACGTAAGACCCAAATGTTTTTGATCGATATGAGCAAAAACTCGCCATTTTCGTGTTTTTTTGGTGTTTTCATGAGCTAATACCCACAGTTTAGGGGTTCTAGGGCGATTTCCAATGACCGTGAAAACTTGCTATATGTTTGAGATATATGACCAAAAACTTGTCGTTTTCGCATTTTATGGCCGTTTTCATGAGCTATTGCCCACTCTTTTGGGGTTCTAGGGCGATTTACAAGGACCGCAAGACCCAATAAATGTTTGAGAGATATGACCAAAAAACGTCCTTTTCATGCTTTATGGCCATTTTCATGAACTATTGCCCACAGACTTGGGGTTCCAGGGCGATTTACAACGATAACGAGACCCTATAAATGTTTGAGACATAGGACCATAAACTCGTCGTTTTCACGTTTTATGGCTGTTTTCATGAGCTATTGCCCACCGATTTGGGGCTCCAAGACGATTTACAACGATAGTGAGACCCGGTAAATGTTTAAGACATTTCACCAAGAACACGTCGTTTCCGTGTTTTAAGGTCGTTTTCATGAGCTATTGCCCGCGGTTTTGGGGTTCGAGAGCGCACTTGATACATGTTTGGGAGTTAAGACCAAAAACTCATCGTTTTCGCATTGAGGGCCATTTTCATGACTATGGTTTTGGAGTTCCAGGGCGATTTACAACGACCATAAGACCCGATAAATGTTTTTGAGTTATGATAAAAAACTCGTCATTTTAGTGATTTATGGAAGTTTTCATGAGCTATTACGCACAACTTTAGGGTTCCAGGGTGATTTACAACGATTGTGACAATTGATACATGTTTGCGATATATGACTAAAAACTCGTTGTTTTCACGATTTATGGTTGTTTTCATGAGCTATTGCCCACAGTTTTGGGGTTTTAGGGCGATATACGATGAACGTAAGACCCAAATGTTTTTGATCGATATGAGCAAAAACTCGCCATTTTCGTGTTTTATGGGTGTTTTCATGAGCCAATACCCACAATTTTGGGGTTCTAGGGCGATTTCCAATGACCATAAAAACCTGATATATGTTTGAGATATATGACCAAAAACTTGTTGTTTTTGCATTTTATGGCTGTTTTCATGAGCTATTGTCCACACTTTTGGGGTTCCAGGGCGATTTACAAGGACGGCAAGACCCGATACATGTTTGAGAGATATGACCAAAAACTTGTCCTTTTCATGCTTTATGGCCATTTTCATGAACTATTGCCCACAGACTTGGGGTTTCAGCGCGATTTACAACGATAGAGAGACCCTATAAAAGTCTGAGAGAAATGACCAAAAACTCATCATTTTCACGTTCTATGGCCGTTTTCATGAGCTATTGCCCACAGATTTGGGGCTCCAAGACGATTTACAACGATAGTGAGACCCGGTAAATGTTTAAGACATTTCACCAAAAACATGTCGTTTCCGTTTTTAGGGTTGTTTTCATGAGCTATTGCCCGCGGTTTTGGGGTTCCAGAGCGCACTTGATACATATTTGGGAGTTAAGACCAAAAACTCATCGTTTTCGCATTGAGGGCCATTTTCATGAGCTATTGCCCTTGGTTTTGGGGTTCCAGGGCGATTTACAACGACCATAAGACCCGATAAATGTTTTCGAGTTATGACAAAAAACTCATCCTTTTAGTGTTTTATGGCCGTTTTCATGAGCTATTGCCCACAACTTTAGGGTTCCAGGGTGATTTACAACGATCGTGACAACTGATACATGTTTCCGATATATGACCAAAAACTCATTGTTTTCACGGTTTATGGTCGTTTTCATGAGCTATTGCCCATAGTTTTGGAGTTTTAGGGCGATATATGATGAACGTAAGATCCAAATGTTTTTGATCGATATGAGCAAAAACTCGCCATTTTTCGTGTTTTTTGGGTGTTTTCATGAGCTAATACCCACGATTTAGGGGTTCTAGGGCGATTTCCAATGACCGTAAAAACTTGCTATATGTTCGAGATATATGACCAAAAACTTGTCGTTTTCACATTTTATGGCCGTTTTCATGAGCTATTGCCCACTCTTTTGGGGTTCTAGGGCTATTTACAAGGACCGCAAGACCCAATAAATTTTTGAGAGATATGGCCAAGAAACGTCCTTTTCATGCTTTATGGCCATTTTCATGAACTATTGCCCACAGACTTGGGGTTCCAGGGCGATTTACAACGATAACGAGACCCTATAAATGTTTGAGACATAGGACCATAAACTCGTCGTTTTCACGTTTTATGGCTGTTTTCATGAGCTATTGCCAACCGATTTGGGGCTCCAAGACGATTTACAACGATAGTGAGACCCGGTAAATGTTTAAGACATTTCACCAAGAACACGTCGTTTCCGTGTTTTAAGGTCGTTTTCATGAGCTATTGCCTGCGGTTTTGGGGTTCAGGAGCGCACTTGATACATGTTTGGGAGTTAAGACCAAAAACTCATCGTTTTCGCATTGAGGGCCATTTTCATGAGCTATGGTTTTGGAGTTCCAGGGCAATTTACAACGACCATAAGACCCGATAAATGTTTTTGAGTTATGATAAAAAACTCGTCATTTTAGTGTTTTATGACCGTTTTCATGAGGTATTGCCCACAACTTTAGGGTTCCAGGGTGATTTACAACGATTGTGACGATTGATACATGTTTGTGATATATGACTAAAAACTCGTTGTTTTCACGATTTATGGCCGTTTTCATGAGCTATTGCCCACAGTTTTGGGGTTTTAGGGCGATATACGATGAACGTAAGACCCACATGTTTTTGATCGATATGAGCAAAAACTCGCCATTTTCGTGTTTTATGGGTGTTTTCATGAGCCAATACCCACAATTTTGGGGTTCTAGGGCCATTTCCAATGACCATAAAAACCTGAATATGTTTGAGATATATGACCAAAAACTTGTTGTTTTCGCATTTTATGGCTGTTTTCATGAGCTATTGTCCACACTTTTGGGGTTCCAGGGAGATTTACAAGGACGGCAAGACCCGATACATGTTTGAGAGATATGACCAAAAACTCGTCCTTTTCATGCTTTATGGCCATTTTCATGAACTATTTCCCACAGACTTGGGGTTTCAGCGCGATTTACAACGATAGAGAGACCCTATAAAAGTTTGAGAGAAATGACCAAAAACTCATCATTTTCACGTTCTATGGCCGTTTTCATGAGTTATTGCCCACAGATTTGGGGCTCCAAGACGATTTACAACGATAGTGAGACCCGGTAAATGTTTAAGACATTTCACCAAAAACATGTCGTTTCCGTTTTTAGGGTTGTTTTCATGAGCTATTGCCCGCGGTTTTGGGGTTCTAGAGCGCACTTGATACATATTTGGGAGTTAAGACCAAAAACTCATCGTTTTCGCATTGAGGGCCATTTTCATGAGCTATGGTCCTTGGTTTTGGGGTTCTAGGGCCATTTACAACGACCATAAGACCTGATAAATGTTTTTGAGTTATGACAAAAAACTCGTCATTTTAGTGTTTTATGGCCGTTTTCATGAGCTATTGCCCACAACTTTAGGGTTCCGGAGTGATTTACAACGATCGTGATGATCGATACATGTTTGTGATATATGACCAAAAACTCGTTGTTTTCACGATTTATGGTCGTTTTCATGAGCTATTGCCCACAGTTTTGGGGTTTTAGGGCGATATTCGATGAACGTAAGACCCAAATGTTTTTGATCGATATGAGAAAAAACTCGCCATTTTCATGTTTTATGGGTGTTTTCATGAGCTAATACCCACAATTTTGGGGTTCTAGGGCGATTTCCAATGACCGTAAAAACCTGATATATGTTTGAGATATATGACCAAAAACTTATCGTTTTCGCATTTTATGGCCGTTTTCATGAGCTATTGCCCACTCTTTTGGGGTTCTAGGGGGATTTACAAGGACCGCAAGACCCGATAAATGTTTGAGAGATATGACCAAGGAACGTCCTTTTCATGCTTTATGGCCCTTTTCATGAACTATTGCCCACAGACTTGGGGTTTCAGGGCGATTTACAACTATAACGAGACCCTATAAAAGTTTGAGAGATATCACCAAAGACTCGTAGTTTTCACGTTTTATGGCCGTTTTCATGAGCTATTGCCCACAGATTTGGGGCACCAAGACGATTTACAATGTTACTGAGACCCGGTAAATGTTTAAGACATTTCACCAAGAACACGTCGTTTCCGTGTTTTAAGGCCGTTTCCATGAGCTATTGCCCGCGGTTTGGGGGTTCCAGAGCACACTTGATACATGTTTGGGAGTTATGACCAAAAACTCATCGTTTTCGCATTGAGGGCCATTTTCATGAGCTATTGCCCTTGGTTTTGGGGTTCCAGGGTGATTTACAACGACCATAAGACCCGATAAATGTTTTTGAGTTATGATAAAAACTCGTCATTTCAAGGTTTTATGGCCGTTTTCATGAGCTATTGCCCACAACTTTAGGGTTCCAGGGTGATTTACAACGATCGTGACAACCGATACATGTTTGCGATATATGACCAAAAACTCGTTGTTTTCACGATTTATGGTTGTTTTCATGAGCTATTGCCCATAGTTTTGGGGTTCTAGAGCGCACTTGATACATGTTTGGGAGTTAAGACCAAAAACTCATCATTTTCGCATTGAGGGCAATTTTTATGTGCTATTGCCTCTGGTTTTGGGGTTCCAGGGCGATTTACAACGACCAGAAGACCCGATAAATGTTTTTGAGTTATGACAAAAAACTCGTCATTTTAGTGTTTTATGGCCGTTTTCATGAGCTATTGCCCACAACTTTAGGGTTCCAGGGTGATTTACAACGATCGTGACAACCGATACATGTTTGCGATATATGACCAAAAACTCGTTGTTTTCACGATTTATGGTCGTTTTCATGAGCTATTGCCCACAGTTTTGGGGTTTTAGGGCGATATACGATGAATGTCAGACCCAAATTTTTTTGATCGATATGAGCAAAAACTCGCCATTTTCATATTTTATGGGTGTTTTCATGAGCTAATACCCACAATTTTGGGGTTCTAGGGCGATTTCCAATGACCGTAAAAACCTGATATATGTTTGAGATATATGACCAAAAACTTACCGTTTTCGCATTTTGTGGTTGTTTTCATGAGCTATTGCCCACACTTTTGGGGTTCCAGGGCGATTTACAAGGACGGCAAGACCCGATACATGTTTGAGATATGTGACCAAAAAATCGTCCTTTTCATGCTTTATGGCCATTTTCATGAACTATTGCCCACAGACATGGGGTTTCAAGGCGATTTACAATGATAGAGAGACCCTATAAAAGTTTGAGAGACATGACCAAAAACTCGTCGCTTTCACGTTCTATGGTCGTTTTCATGAGCTATTGCCCACAGATTTGGGGCTCCAAGACGATTTACAACGATAGTGAGACCCGGTAAATGTTTAAGACATTTCACCAAAAACATGTCGTTTCCGTTTTTTAAGGACGTTTTCATGAGCTATTTCCCGCGGTTTTGGGGTTCCAGAGCGCACTTGATACATGTTTGGGAGTTAAGACCAAAAACTCATCGTTTTCGCATTGAGGGCCATTTTCATGAGCTATTGCCCTTGGTTTTGGGGTCCAGGGCGATTTACAACGACCATAAGACCCGATAAATGTTTTAGAGTTATGACAAAAAACTCGTCATTTTTGGGTTTTATGGCCGTTTTCATGAGCTATTGCCCATAACTTTAGGGATCCGGTGTGATTTACCACGATCGTGACAACCGATACATGTTTGCGATATATGACCAAAAACTCGTTGTTTTCACGATTTATGGTCGTTTTCATGAGCTATTGCCCATAGTTTTGGGGTTTTAGGGCGATATACGATGAACGTAAGACCCAAATGTTTTTGATCGATATGAGAAAAAACTCGCCATTTTCATGTTTTATGGGTGTTTTCATGAGCTAATACCCAAAATTTTGGGGTTCTAGGGCGATTTCCAATGACCATAAAAACAAGATATATGTTTGAGATATATGACCAAAAAGTTGTCGTTTTAGTGTTTTATGGCCGTTTTCATGAGCTATTGCCCACTCTTTTGGGGTTCTAGGGCGATTTACAAGGACCGCAAGTCCCAATAAATGTTTCAGAGATATGACGAAAAAACGTCCTTTTCATGCTTTATGGACATTTTCATGAACTATTGCCCACAGACATGAGGTTTCAAGGCGATTTACAACGGTAACGAGACCCTATAAAAGTTTGAGAGATATGACCAAAAACTCGTCGTTTTCACGTTTTATGGCCGTTTTCATGAGCTATTGCCCACAGATTTGGGGCTCCAAGACGATTTACAACGATAGTGAGACCCGGTAAATATTTAAGACATTTCACCAAGAACACGTCGTTTCTGTGTTTTAAGGCCATTTTCATGAGCTATTGCCCGCGGTTTTGGGGTTCCAGAGCACACTTGATACATGTTTGGGAGTTATGACCAAAAACTCATCGTTTTCGCATTGAGGGCCATTTTCATGAGCTATTGCCCTTGGTGTTGGGGTTCCAGGGTGATTTACAAGGACCATAAGACCCGATAAATGTTTTTGAGTTATGACAAAAAACAGTCATCATTTTAGTGTTTTATGGCCGTTTTCATGAGCTAATACCCACAATTTTGGGGTTCTAGGGTGATTTCCAATGACCGTAAAAACCTGATATATGTTTGAGATATATGACCAAAAACTTGTCGTTTTCGCATTTTATGGCTGTTTTCATGAGCTATTGCCCACACTTTTAGGGTTCCAGGGCGATTTACAAGGACAGCAAGACCCGACACATGTTTGAGAGATATGACCAAAAAATTGTCCATTTCATGCTTTATGGCCATTTTCATGAACTATTGCCCACAAACATGGGGTTTCAGGGCGATTTACAATGATAGAGAGACCCTATAAAAGTTTGAGAGATATGACCAAAAACTCGTCGTTTTCACGTTCTATGGCCGTTTTCATTAGCTATTGCCCACAAATTTGGGGTTCCAAGACGATTTACAATGATAGTGAGACCTAGTAAATGTTTAAGACATTTCACCAAAAACATGTCGTTTCCGTTTTTTAAGGCCGTTTTCGTGAGCTATTTCCCGCGGTTTTGGGGTTCTAGAGCGCACTTGATACATGTTTGGGAGTTAAGACCAAAAAGTCATCGTTTTCGCATTGAGGGCCATTTTCATGAGCTATTTCCCTTGGTTTTGGGGTTCCAGGGCGTTTTACAACGACCATAAGACCCGATAAATGTTTTCGAGTTATGACAAAAAACTCATCATTTTAGTGTTTTATGGCCGTTTTCATGAGCTATTGCCCACAACTTTAGGGTTCCAGGGTGATTTACAACGATCGTGACAACCGATACATGTTTCCGATATATGACCAAAAACTCATTGTTTTCACGGTTTATGGTCGTTTTCATGAGCTATTGCCCATACTTTTGGAGTTTTAGGGCGATATATGATGAACGTAAGACCCAAATGTTTTTGATCGATATGAGCAAAAACTCGCCATTTTCATGTTTTTTGGGTGTTTTCATGAGCTAATACCCACAATTTAGGGGTTCTAGGGTGATTTCCAATGACCGTAAAAACTTGCTATATGTTTGAGATATATGACCAAAAACTTGTCGTTTTCGCATTTTATGGCCGTTTTCACGAGCTATTGCCCACTCTTTTGGGGTTCTAGGGCGATTTACAAGGACCGCAAGACCCAATAAATGTTTGAGAGATATGACCAAAAAACGTCCTTTTCATGCTTTATGGCCATTTTCATGAACTATTGCCCACAGACTTGGGGTTCCAGGGCGATTTACAACGATAACGAGACCCTATAAATGTTTGAGACATAGGACCATAAACTCGTCGTTTTCATGTTTTATGGCTGTTTTCATGAGCTATTGCCCACCGATTTGGGGCTCCAAGACGATTTACAACGATAGTGAGACCCGGTAAATGTTTAAGACATTTCACCAAGAACACGTCGTTTCCGTGTTTTAAGGTCGTTTTCATGAGCTATTGCCCGCGGTTTTGGGGTTCGAGAGCGCACTTGATACATGTTTGGGAGTTAAGACCAAAAACTCATCGTTTTCGCATTGAGGGCCATTTTCATGACTATGGTTTTGGAGTTCCAGGGCGATTTACAACGACCATAAGACCCGATAAATGTTTTTGAGTTATGATAAAAAACTCGTCATTTTAGTGATTTATGGAAGTTTTCATGAGCTATTACGCACAACTTTAGGGTTCCAGGGTGATTTACAACGATTGTGACAATTGATACATGTTTGCGATATATGACTAAAAACTCGTTGTTTTCACGATTTATGGTTGTTTTCATGAGCTATTGCCCACAGTTTTGGGGTTTTAGGGCGATATACGATGAACGTAAGACCCAAATGTTTTTGATCGATATGAGCAAAAACTCGCCATTTTCGTGTTTTATGGGTGTTTTCATGAGCTGATACCCACAATTTTGGGGTTCTAGGGCGATTTCCAATGACCGTAAAAACCTGATATATGTTTGAGATATATGACCAAAAACTTGTCATTTTCGCATTTTATGGTTGTTTTCATGAGCTACTGCCCACACTTTTGGGGTTCTAGTGCGATTTACAAGGACGGCAAGACCCGATACATGTTTGAGAGATATGACCAAAAAATCGTCCTTTTCATGCTTTATGGCCAGTTTCATGAACTATTGCCCACAGACTTGGGGTTTTAGGGCGATTTACAATGATAGAGAGACCCTATAAAAGTCTGAGAGAAATGACCAAAAACTCATCATTTTCACATTCTATGGCCATTTTCATGAGCTATTGCCCACGGATTTGGGGCTCCAATACGATTTACAACGATAGTGAGACCCGGTAAATGTTTAAGACATTTCACCAAAAACATGTCGTTTCCGTTTTTTAGGGCCGTTTTCATGAGCTATTGCCCGCGGTTTTTGGGTTCTAGAGCGTACTTGATACATGTTTGGGAGTTAAGACCAAAAACTCAACGTTTTCGCATTGAGGCCATTTTCATGAGCTATTGCCCTTGGTTTTGGGGTTCCAGGGCGATTTACAATGACCACAAGACCCGATAAATGTTTTTGAGTTATGACAAAAAACTCGTCCTTTTAGTGTTTTATGGCCGTTTTCATGAGCTATTGCCCACAACTTTAGGGTTCCAGAGTGATTTACAACGATCGTGACGATCGATACATGTTTGCGATATATGACCAAAAACTCGTAGATTTCACGATTTATGGTCGTTTTCATGAGCTATTGCCCACAGTTTTGGGGTTTTAGGGCTATATACGATGAACGTAAGACCCAAATGTTTTTGATCGATATGAGAAAAAACTCGCCATTTTCATGTTTTATGGGTGTTTTCATGAGCTAATACCCACAATTTTGGGGTTCTAGGGCGATTTCCAATGATCGTAAAAACCAGATATATGTTTGAGATATATGACCAAAAACTTATCGTGTTCGCATTTTATGGCCGTTTTCATGAGCTATTGCCCACTCTTTTGGGGTTCTAGGGCGATTTACAAGGACCGCAAGACCCGATAAATGTTTGAGAGATATGACCAAGAAACGTCCTTTTCATGCTTTATGGCCCTTTTCATGAACTATTGCCCACACACTTGGGGTTTCAGGGCGATTTACAACTATAACGAGACCCTATAAAAGTTTGAGAGATATCACCAAAGACTCATAGTTTTCACGTTTTATTGGCTGTTTTCATGAGCTATTGCCCACAGATTTAGGGCACCAAGACGATTTACAATGTTACTGAGACCCGGTAAATGTTTAAGACATTTCACCAAGAACACGTCGTTTCCGTGTTTTAAGGCCGTTTCCATGAGCTATTGCCCGCGGTTTTGGGGTTCCAGAGCACACTTGATACATGTTTGGGAGTTATGACCAAAAACTCATCGTTTTCGCATTGAGGGCCATTTTCATGAGCTATTGCCCTTGGTTTTGGGGTTCCAGGGTGATTTACAACGACCATAAGACCCGATAAATGTTTTTGAGTTATGATAAAAACTCGTCATTTCAAGGTTTTATGGCCGTTTTCATGAGCTATTGCCCACAACTTTAGGGTTCCAGGGTGATTTACAACGATCGTGACAACCGATACATGTTTGCGATATATGACCAAAAACTCGTTGTTTTCACGATTTATGGTTGTTTTCATGAGCTATTGCCCATAGTTTTGGGGTTCTAGAGCGCACTTGATACATGTTTGGGAGTTAAGACCAAAAACTCATCGTTTTCGCATTGAGGGCAATTTTTATGTGCTATTGCCCTTGGTTTTGGGGTTCCAGGGCGATTTACAACGACCAGAAGACCCGATAAATGTTTTTGAGTTATGACAAAAAACTCGTCATTTTAGTGTTTTATGGCTGTTTTCATGAGCTATTGCCCACAAGTTTAGGGTTCCAGGGTGATTTACAACGATCATGACAACCGATACATGTTTGCGATATATGACCAAAAACTCGTTGGTTTCACGATTTATGGTCGTTTTCATGAGCTATTGCCCACAGTTTTGGGGTTTTAGGGCGATATACGATGAACGTAAGACCCAATTTTTTTTGATCGATATGAGCAAAAACTCGCCATTTTCATATTTTATGGGTGTTTTCATGAGCTAATACCCACAATTTTGGGGTTCTAGGGCGATTTCCAATGACCATAAAAACCTGATATATGACCAAAAACTTACCGTTTTCGCATTTTGTGGTTGTTTTCATGAGCTATTGCCCACTCTTTTGGGCTTCTAGAGCGATTTACAAGGACGGCAAGACCCGATACATGTTTGAGATATGTGACCAAAAAATCGTCTTTTTCATGCTTTATGGCCATTTTCATGAACTATTGCCCACAGACATGGGGTTTCAAGGCGATTTACAATGATAGAGAGACCCTATAAAAGTTTGAGAGACATGACCAAAAACTCGTCGCTTTCACGTTCTATGGTCGTTTTCATGAGATATTGCCCACAGATTTGGGGCTCCAAGACGATTTACAACGATAGTGAGACCCGGTAAATGTTTAAGACATTTCACCAAGAACACGTCGTTTCCGTGTTTTAAGGCCGTTTTCATGAGCTATTGCCCGCGGTTTTGGGGTTCTAGAGCGCACTTGATACATGTTTGGGAGTTATGACCAAAAACTAATCGTTTTCGCATTGAGGGCCATTTTCATGAGCTATTGACCTTGGTTTTGGGGTTCCAGGGCGATTTACAACGACCATAAGAACCGATAAATGTTTTTGAGTTATAACAAAAAACTCGTCATTTTTGGGTTTTATGGCCGTTTTCATGAGCTATTGCCCACAACTTTAGGGATCCGGTGTGATTTACAACGATCGTGACAACCGATACATGTTTGCGATATATGACCAAAAACTCGTTGTTTTCACGATTTATGGTCGTTTTCATGAGCTATTGCCCATAGTTTTCGGGTTTTAGGGCGATATACGATGAACGTAAGACCCAAATGTTTTTGATCGATATGAGAAAAAACTCGCCATTTTCATGTTTTATGGGTGTTTTCATGAGCTAATACCCAAAATTTTGGGGTTCTAGGGCAATTTCCAATGACCATAAAAACAAGATATATGTTTGAGATATATGACCAAAAACTTGTCGTTTTCGCGTTTTATGGCCGTTTTCATGAGCTATTGCCCACTCTTTTGGGGTTCTAGGGCGATTTACAAGGACCGCAAGACCCAATAAATGTTTCAGAGATATGACGAAAAAACGTCCTTTTCATGCTTTATGGCCATTTTCATGAACTATTGCCCACAGACATGGGTTTCAAGGCAATTTACAACGTTAACAAGACCCTATAAAAGTTTGAGAGATATGACCAAAAACTCGTCGTTTTCACATTTTATGGCCGTTTTCATGAGCTATTGCCCGCAGATTTGGGGCTCCAAGACGATTTACAACGATAGTGAGACCCGGTAAATGTTTAAGACATTTCACCAAGAACACGTCGTTTCCGTGTTTTAAGGCCGTTTTCATGAGCTATTGCCCACGGTTTTGGGGTTCCAGAGCACACTTGATACATGTTTGGGAGTTATGACCAAAAACTCATCGTTCTCGCATTGAGGGCCATTTTCATGAGCTATTGCCCTTGGTTTTGGGGTTCTAGGGCGATTTACAACGACCATAAAACCGATAAATGTTTTTGAGTTATGACAAAAAACTCGTCATTTTAGGGTTTTATGGCCATTTTCATGAGCTATTGCCCACAACATTAGGGTTCCGGTGTGATTTACAACGATCGTGACAACCGATACATCTTTGCGATATATGACCAAAAACTCGTTGTTTTCACGATTTATGGTCGTTTTCATGAGCTATTGCCCACAGTTTTGGGGTTTTAGGGCGATATACGATGAATGTCAGACCCAAATTTTTTTGATCGATATGAGCAAAAACTCGTTGTTTTCACGATTTATGGTCGTTTTCATGAGCTATTGCCCATAGTTTTGGGGTTTTAGGGCTATATACGATGAACGTAAGACCCAAATGTTTTTGATTGATATGAGAAAAAACTCGCCATTTTCATGTTTTATGGGTGTTTTCATGAGCTAATACCCACAATTTTGGGGTTCTAGGGCGATTTCCAATGACCATAAAAACCTGATATATGTTTGAGATATATGACCAAAAACTTGTCGTTTTCGCATTTTGTGGCCGTTTTCATCAGCTATTGCCCACTCTTTTGGGGTTCTAGGGCGATTTACAAGGACCGCAAGACCCAAGTTTGAGAGATATGACCAAAAAACGTCATTTTCATGCTTTCTGGCCATTTTCATGAACTATTGCCCACTGACTTGAGGTTTCAGGGCGATTTACAACGATAACGAGACCCTATAAAAGTTTGAGAGATATGACCAAAAACTCGTCGTTTTCACGTTTTATGGCTGTTTTGATGAGCTATTGCACACAGATTAGGGGCTCCAAGACGATTTACAATGCTACTGAGACCCGGTAAATGTTTAAGACATTTCACCAAGAACACGTCGTTTCCGTGTTTTAAGGCCGTTTTCATGAGCTATTGCATGGCTTTTAGGGTTCCAAAGCACACTTGATACATGTTTGGGAGTTATGACCAAAAACTCATTGTTTTCGCATTGAGGGCCATTTTCATGAGCTATTGCCCTTGGTTTTGGGGTTCCAGGGTGATTTACAACGACCATAAGACCCGATAAATGTTTTTGAGTTATGATAAAAACTCGTCATTTCAAGGTTTTATGGCCGTTTTCATGAGCTATTGCCCACAACTTTAGGGTTCCAGGGTGATTTACAACGATCGTGACAACCGATACATGTTTGCGATATATGACCAAAAACTCGTTGTTTTCACGATTTATGGTTGTTTTCATGAGCTATTGCCCACAGTTTTGGGGTTTTAGGGCGATATACAGTGAATGTAAGGCCCAAATGTTTTTGATCGATATAAACAAAAACTCGCCATTTTCGTGTTTTATGGGTCTTTTCATGAGCTAATAACCACAATTTTAGGGTTCTAGGGCGATTTCTAATGACCGTAAAAACCTGATATATGTTTGAGATATATGACCAAAAACTTGTTGTTTTCGCATTTTATGGCTGTTTTCATGAGCTATTGCCCACACTTTTGGGGTTCCAGGGCGATTTACAAGGACGGCAAGACCCGATATATGTTTGAGAGATATGACCAAAAAATCGTCCTTTTCATGCTTTATGGCAATTTTCAAGAACTATTGCCCACAGACTTGGGGTTTCAGGGCGATTTACAATGATAGAGAAACCCTATAAAAGTTTTAGAGAAATGACCAAAAACTCGTCGTTTTCACGTTCTATGGCCGTTTTCATGAGCTATTACCCACAGATTTGGTGCTCCAAGACGATTTACAACGATAGTGAGACCCGGTAAATGTTTAAGACATTTCACAAAAACATGTCATAACCGTTTTTTAAGGCCGTTTTAATGAGCTATTTCCCGCGGTTTTGGGGTTCCAGAGCGCACTTGATACATGTTTGGGAGTTAAGACCAAAAACTCATCGTTTTCGCACTGAGGGCCATTTTCAAGAGCTATTGCCCTTGGTTTTGGGGTTCCAGGGCGATTTACAACGACCATAAGACCCGATAAATGTTTTTGAGTTATGACAAAAAACTTGTCATTTTAGTGTTTTATGGTCGTTTTCATGAGCTATTGCCCACAACTTTAGGGTTCCAGGGTGATTTACAACAATCATGACAACCGATACATGTTTGCGATATATGACCAAAAACTCGTTGTTTTCACGATTTATGGTCGTTTTCATGAGCTATTGCCCACAGTTTTGGGGTTTTAGGGCGATATTCGATGAATGTAAGACCCAAATGTTTTTGATCGATATGAGCAAAAAGTCGCCATTTCATATTGTATGGGTGTTTTCATGAGCTAATACCCACAATTTTAGGGTTCTAGGGCGATTTCCAATGACCATAAAAACCTGATATATGTTTGAGATATATGACCAAAAACTTGTCGTTTTCGCATTTTATGGCCGTTTTCATGAGCTATTGCCCACTCTTTTGGGGTTCTAGGGCGAATTACAAGGACCGCAAGATCCGATAAATGTCTGAGAGATATGACCAAAAAACGTCCTTTTCATGCTTTATGGCCATTTCATGAACTATGCCTAGAGACTTGGGGTTTTAGGGCGATTTACAATGATAGAGAGACCCTATAAAAGTTTGAGAGATATGACCAAAAACTCATCGTTTTAACGTTCTATGGTCGTTTTCATGAGCTATTGCCCACAGATTTGGGGCTCCAAGACGATTTACAATGATAGTGAGACCCGGTAAATGTTTAAGACATTTCACCAAAAACATGTCGTTTCCGTTTTTTAAGGCCGTTTTCATGAGCTATTTCCCGCGGTTTTGGGGTTCCAGAGTGCACTTGATACATGTTTGGGAGTTAAGAACAAAAACTCATCGTTTTCGCATTGAGGGCCATTTTCATGAGCTATTGCCCTTGGTTTTGGGGTTCCAGGGCGATTTACAACGACTATAAGACCCGATAAATGTTTTTGAGTTATGACAAAAAAAACTCGTCATTTTAGTGTTTTATAGCTGTTTTCATGAGCTATTGCCCACAACTTTAGGGTTCCAGGGTGATTTACAACAATCGTGACAAATGATACATGTTTGCGATATATGACCAAAAACTCGTTGTTTTGACGATTTATGGTCGTTTTCATGAGCTATTGCCCACAGTTTTAGCGTTTTAGGGCGATATACGATGAACGTAAGACCCAAATGTTTTTGATTGATATGAGACAAAACTCGCCATTTTCATGTTTTATGGGTGTTTTCATGAGCTAATACCCACAATTTTGGGGTTCTACGGTGATTTCCAATGACCATAAAAACCAGATATATGTTTGAGATATATGACCAAAAACTTGTCGTTTTTGCATTTTATGGCCGTTTTCATGAGCTATTGCCCACTCTTTTGGGCTTCTAGAGCGATTTACAAGGACCGCAAGACCCAATAAATGTTTGAGAGATATGACCAAAAACGTCCTTTTCATGCTTTATGGCCATTTTCATGAACTATTGCCCACAGACTTGGGGTTTCAGGGCGATTTACAACGATAACGAGACCCTATAAATGTTTGAGAGATATGACCAAAAAACGTCCTTTTCATGCTTTATGGCCATTTTCATGAACTATTGCCCACAGACTTGGGGTTTGAGGGCGATTTACAACGATAGTGAGACCCGGTAAATGTTTAAGACATTTCACCAAGAACACGTCGTTTCGGTGTTTTAAGGCCGTTTTCATGAGTTATTGCCCGCGGTTTTGGGGTTCCAGAGCGCACTTGATACATGTTTGGGAGTTAAGACCAAAAACTCATCGTTTTCGCATTGAGGGCCATTTTCATGAGCTATTGCCCTTGGTTTTGGGGTTCCAGGGCGATTTACAATGACCATAAGACCCAATAAATGTTTTTGAGTTATGACCAAAACACTCGTCATTTTATTGTTTTATGGCCGTTTTCATGAGTTATTTCCACAACTTTAGGGTTCCAGGGCGATTTACAACGATCGTGACAATCGATACATGTTTGCGATATATGACCAAAAACTCGTTGTTTTCACGATTTATGGTCGTTTTCATGAGCTATTGCCCACAATTTTGGGGTTTTAGGGCGATATACGATGAACGTAAGACCCAAATGTTTTTGATCGATATGAGCAAAAACTCGCCATTTTCGTATTTTATGGGTGTTTTCATGAGCTAATACCCACCATTTTGGGGTTCTAGGTCGATTTCCAATGACCGTAAAAACCTCATATATCTTTGAGATATATGACCAAAAACTTGTCGTTTTCGCATTTTATGGCTGTTTTCATGAGCTAGTGCCCACACTTTTGGGGTTCCAGGGCGATTTACAAGGACGGCAAGACCCGATACATGTTTGAGAGATATGACCAAAAAATCGTCCTTTTCACGCTTTATGGCCATTTTCATGAACTATTGCCCACAGACTTGGGGTTTCAGGGCGATTTACAATGATAGAGAAACCCTATAAAAGTTTTAGAGATATCACCAAAAACTCGTCGTTTTCACGTTCTATGGCCGTTTTCATGAGCTATTGCCCACAAATTTGGGGCTCCAAGACGATTTACAACGATAGTGAGACCCGGTAAATGTTTAAGACATTTCACCAAAAACATGCCATCACCGTTTTTTAAGGCCGTTTTAATGAGCTATTTCCCGCGGTTTTGGGGTTCCAGAGCGCACTTGATACATGTTTGGTAGTTAAGACCAAAAACTCACTCATCGCTTTTGAGGGCCATTTTCATGAGCTATTGCCCTTGGTTTTAGGGTTCCAGGGCGATTTACAACGACCATAAGACCCGATAAATGTTTTTGAGTTATGACAAAAAACTTGTCATTTTAGTGTTTTATGGTCGTTTTCATGAGCTATTGCCCACAACTTTAGGGTTCCAGGGTGATTTACAACAATCGTGGCAACCGATACATGTTTGTGCTATATGACCAAAAACTCGTTGTTTTGACGATTTATGGTCGTTTTGATGAGCTATTGCCCACAATTTTTGGGGTTTTAGGGCAATATACGATGAACGTAAGACCCAAATGTTTTTGATCGATATGAGAAAAAACTCGCCATTTTCATGTTTTATGGGTGTTTTCATGAGATAATACCCACAATTTTGGGGTTCTAGGGCTATTTCCAATGACCATAAAAACCCGATATATGTTTGAGATGTATGACCAAAAACTTGTCGTTTTTGGCATTTTATGACCGTTTTCATGAGCTATTGCCCACACTTTTGGGGTTCTAGGGCGATTTACAAGGACCGCAAGACCCAATAAATGTTTGAGAGATATGACCAAAAAACGTCCTTTTCATGCTTTATGGCCATTTTCATGAACTATTGCCCACAAACTTGGGGTTTCAGGGCGATTTACAACGATAACGAGACCCTATAAAAGTTTGAGAGATATGACCAAAAACTCGTCGTTTTCACGTTTTTATGGACGTTTTCATGAGCTATTGCCCACAGATTCGGGGCTCCATGACGATTTACAACGATAGTGAGACCCGGTAAATGTTTAAGACATTTTACCAAGAACACGTCGTTTTCGTATTTTAAGGCCGTTTTCATTAGCTATTGCCCACAAATTTGGGGTTCCAAGACGATTTACAATGATAGTGAGACCTAGTAAATGTTTAAGACATTTCACCAAAAACATGTCGTTTCCGTTTTTTAAGGCCGTTTTCGTGAGCTATTTCCCGCGGTTTTGGGGTTCTAGAGCGCACTTGATACATGTTTGGGAGTTAAGACCAAAAAGTCATCGTTTTCGCATTGAGGGCCATTTTCATGAGCTATTTCCCTTGGTTTTGGGGTTCCAGGGCGTTTTACAACGACCATAAGACCCGATAAATGTTTTCGAGTTATGACAAAAAACTCATCATTTTAGTGTTTTATGGCCGTTTTCATGAGCTATTGCCCACAACTTTAGGGTTCCAGGGTGATTTACAACGATCATGACAACCGATACATGTTTCCGACATATGACCAAAAACTCATTGTTTTCACGGTTTATGGTCGTTTTCATGAGCTATTGCCCATACTTTTGGAGTTTTAGGGCGATATATGATGAACGTAAGACCCAAATGTTTTTGATCGATATGAGCAAAAACTCGCCATTTTCATGTTTTTTGGGTGTTTTCATGAGCTAATACCCATAATTTAGGGGTTCTAGGGTGATTTCCAATGACCGTAAAAACTTGCTATATGTTTGAGATATATGACCAAAAACTTGTCGTTTTCGCATTTTATGGCCGTTTTCATGAGCTATTGCCCAATCTTTTGGGGTTCTAGGGCGATTTACAAGGACCGCAAGACCCAATAAATGTTTGAGAGATATGACCAAAAAACGTCCTTTTCATGCTTTATGGCCATTTTCATGAACTATTGCCCACAGACTTGGGGTTCCAGGGCGATTTACAACGATAACGAGACCCTATAAATGTTTGAGACATAGGACCATAAACTCGTCGTTTTCACGTTTTATGGCTGTTTTCATGAGCTATTGCCCACCGATTTGGGGCTCCAAGACGATTTACAACGATAGTGAGACCCGGTAAATGTTTAAGACATTTCACCAAGAACACGTCGTTTCCGTGTTTTAAGGTCGTTTTCATGAGCTATTGCCCGCGGTTTTGGGGTTCCAGAGCGCACTTGATACATGTTTGGGAGTTAAGACCAAAAACTCATCGTTTTCTCATTGAGGGCCATTTTCATGAGCTATGGTTTTGGAGTTCCAGGGCGATTTACAACGACCATAAGACCCGATAAATGTTTTTGAGTTATGATAAAAAACTCGTCATTTTAGTGTTTTATGGACGTTTTCATGAGCTATTGCCCACAACTTTAGGGTTCCAGGGTGATTTACAACGATTGTGACAATTGATACATGTTTGCGATATATGACTAAAAACTCGTTGTTTTCACGATTTATGGCCGTTTTCATGAGCTATTGCCCACAGTTTTGGGGTTTTAGGGCGATATACGATGAACGTAAGACCCAAATGTTTTTGATCGATATGAGCAAAAACTCGCCATTTTCGTGTTTTATGGGTGTTTTCATGAGCCAATACCCACAATTTTGGGGTTCTAGGGCGATTTCCAATGACCATAAAAACCTGATATATGTTTGAGATATATGACCAAAAACTTGTTGTTTTCGCATTTTATGGCTGTTTTCATGAGCTATTGTCCACACTTTTGGGGTTCCAGGGCGATTTACAAGGATGGCAAGACCCGATACATGTTTGAGAGATATGACCAAAAACTCGTCCTCTTCATGCTTTATGGCCATTTTCATGAACTATTGCCCACAGACTTGGGGTTTCAGCGCGATTTACAACGATAGAGAGACCCTATAAAAGTCTGAGAGAAATGACCAAAAACTCATCATTTTCACATTCTATGGCCGTTTTCATGAGTTATTGCCCACAGATTTGGGGCTCCAAGACGATTTACAATGATAGTGAGACCCGGTAAATGTTTAAGACATTTCACCAAAAACATGTCGTTTCCGTTTTTAGGGTTGTTTTCATGAGCTATTGCCCGCGGTTTTGGGGTTCCAGAGCGCACTTGATACATATTTGGGAGTTAAGACCAAAAACTCATCGTTTTTGCATTGAGGGTCATTTTCATGAGCTATTGCCCTTGGTTTTGGGGTTCCAGGGCGATTTACAACGACCATAAGGCCCGATAAATATTTTTGAGTTATGACAAAAAACTGGTCATTTTAGTGTTTTATGGCCGTCTTCATGAGCTATTGCCGACAACTTTAGGGTTCCAGGGTGATTTACAACAATCGTGACAACCGGTACATGTTTGCGATATATGACCAAATACCCGTTGTTTTCACGATTTATGGTCGTTTTCATGAGCTATTGCCCACAGTTTGGGGGTTTTAGGGCGATATACGATGAACGTAAGCCCCAAATGTTTTTGATCGATATGAGCAAAAACTCGCCATTTTCGTATTTTATGGGTGTTTTCATGAGCTAATACCCACAATTTTGGGGTTCTAGGGCGATTTCCAATGATTGTAAAAACCAGATATATGTTTGAGATATATGACCAAAAACTTATCGTTTTCGCATTTTATGGCCGTTTTCATGAGCTATTGCCCACTCTTTTGGGGTTCTACGGGGATTTACAAGGACCGCAAGACCCGATAAATGTTTGAGAGATATGACCAAGAAAAGTCCTTTTCATGCTTTATGGCCCTTCTCATGAACTATTGCCCACAGACTTGGGGTTTCAGGGCGATTTACAACTATAACGAGACCTTATAAAAGTTTGAGACATATCACCAAAGACTCGTAGTTTTCACGTTTTATGGCTGTTTTCATGAGCTATTGCCCACAGATTTGGGGCACCAAGACGATTTACAATGTTACTGATACCCGGTAAATGTTTAAGACATTTCACCAAGAACACATCGTTTCCGTGTTTTAAGGCCGTTTCCATGAGCTATTGCCCGCGGTTTTGGGGTTCCAGAGCACACTTGATACATGTTTGGGAGTTATGACCAAAAACTCATCGTTTTCGCATTGAGAGGCATTTTCATGAGCTATTGCCCTTGGTTTTGGGGTTCCAAGGTGATTTACAACGACCATAAGACCCGATAAATGTTTTTGAGTTATGACAAAAAACTCGTCATTTTAGTGTTTTATGGTTGTTTTCATGAGCTATTGCCCACAAGTTTAGGGTTCCAGGGTGATTTACAACGATCATGACAACCGATACATGTTTGCGATATATGACCAAAAACTCGTTGGTTTCACGATTTATGGTCGTTTTCATGAGCTATTGCCCACAGTTTTGGGGTTTTAGGGCGATATACGATGAACGTAAGACCCAATTTTTTTTGATCGATATGAGCAAAAACTCGCCATTTTCATATTTTATGGGTGTTTTCATGAGCTAATACCCACAATTTTGGGGTTCTAGGGCGATTTCCAATGACCATAAAAACCTGATATATGTTTGAGATATATGACCAAAAACTTACCGTTTTCGCATTTTGTGGTTGTTTGCATGAGCTATTGCCCACTCTTTTGGGCTTCTAGAGCGATTTACAAGGACGGCAAGACCCGATACATGTTTGAGATATGTGACCAAAAAATCGTCTTTTTCATGCTTTATGGCCATTTTCATGAACTATTGCCCACAGACATGGGGTTTCAAGGCGATTTACAATGATAGAGAGACCCTATAAAAGTTCGAGAGACATGACCAAAAACTCGTCGCTTTCACGTTCTATGGTCGTTTTCATGAGATATTGCCCACAGATTTGGGGCTCCAAGACGATTTACCACGATAGTGAGACCCGGTAAATGTTTAAGACATTTCACCAAAAACATGTCATCACCGTTTTTTAAGGCCGTTTTAATGAGCTATTTCCCGCGGTTTTGGGGTTCCAGAGCGCACTTGATACATGTTTGGGAGTTATGACCAAAAACTAATCGTTTTCGCATTGAGGGCCATTTTCATGAGCTATTGCCCTTGGTTTTGGGGTTCCAGGGCGATTTACAACGACCATAAGAACCGATAAATGTTTTTGAGTTATAACAAAAAACTCGTCATTTTTGGGTTTTATGGACGTTTTCATGAGCTATTGCCCACAACTTTAGGGATCCGGTGTGATTTACAACGATCGTGACAACCGATACATGTTTGCGATATATGACCAAAAACTCGTTGTTTTCACGATTTATGGTCGTTTTCATGAGCTATTGCCCATAGTTTTGGGGTTTTAGGGCGATATACGATGAACGTAAGACCCAAATGTTTTTGATCGATATGAGAAAAAACTCGCCATTTTCATGTTTTATGGGTGTTTTCATGAGCTAATACCCACAATTTTGGGGTTCTAGGGCGATTTTCAATGACCATAAAACCTGATATATGTTTGAGATATATGACCAAAAACTTGTCGTTTTCGCGTTTTGTGGCCGTTTTCATCAGCTATTGCCCACTCTTTTGGGGTTCTAGGGCGATTTACAAGGACCGCAAGACCCAAGTTTGAGAGATATGACCAAAAAACGTCATTTTCATGCTTTATGGCCATTTTCATGAACTATTGCCCACAGACTTGAGGTTTCAGGGCGATTTACAACGATAACGAGACCCTATAAAAGTTTGAGAGATATGACCAAAAACTCGTCGTTTTCACGTTTTATGGCTGTTTTCATGAGCTATTGCACACAGATTAGGGGCTCCAAGACGATTTACAATGCTACTGAGACCCGGTAAATGTTTAAGACATTTCACCAAGAACATGTCGTTTCCGTGTTTTAAGGCCGTTTTCATGAGCTATTGCCCGCGGTTTTGGGGTTCCAAAGCACACTTGATACATGTTTGGGAGTTATGACCAAAAACTCATTGTTTTCGCATTGAGGGCCATTTTCATGAGCTATTGCCCTTGGTTTTGGGGTTCCAGGGTGATTTACAACGACCATAAGACCCGATAAATGTTTTTGAGTTATGATAAAAACTCGTCATTTCAAGGTTTTATGGCCGTTTTCATGAGCTATTGCCCACAACTTTAGGGTTCCAGGGTGATTTACAACGATCGTGACAACCGATACATGTTTGCGATATATGACCAAAAACTCGTTGTTTTCACGATTTATGGTTGTTTTCATGAGCTATTGCCCACAGTTTTGGGGTTTTAGGGCGATATACAGTGAATGTAAGGCCCAAATGTTTTTGATCGATATAAACAAAAACTCGCCATTTTCGTGTTTTATGGGTCTTTTCATGAGCTAATAACCACAATTTTAGGGTTCTAGGGCGATTTCTAATGACCGTAAAAACCTGATATATGTTTGAGATATATGACCAAAAACTTGTTGTTTTCGCATTTTATGGCTGTTTTCATGAGCTATTGCCCACACTTTTGGGGTTCCAGGGCGATTTACAAGGACGGCAAGACCCGATATATGTTTGAGAGATATGACCAAAAAATCGTCCTTTTCATGCTTTATGGCAATTTTCAAGAACTATTGCCCACAGACTTGGGGTTTCAGGGTGATTTACAATGATAGAGAAACCCTATAAAAGTTTTAGAGAAATGACCAAAACTCGTCGTTTTCACGTTCTATGGCCGTTTTCATGAGCTATTTCACAAAAACATGTCGTAACCGTTTTTAAGGCCGTTTTAATGAGCTATTTCCCGCGGTTTTGGGGTTCCAGAGCGCACTTGATACATGTTTGGGAGTTAAGACCAAAAACTCATCGTTTTCGCACTGAGGGCCATTTTCATGAGCTATTGCCCTTGGTTTTGGGGTTCCAGGGCGATTTACAACGACCATAAGACCCGATAAATGTTTTTTAGTTATGACAAAAAACTTGTCATTTTAGTGTTTTATGGTCGTTTTCATGAGCTATTGCCCACAACTTTAGGGTTCCAGGGTGATTTACAACAATCATGACAACCGATACATGTTTGCGATATATGACCAAAAACTCGTTGTTTTCACGATTTATGGTCGTTTTCATGAGCTATTGCCCACAGTTTTGGGGTTTTAGGGCGATATTCGATGAATGTAAGACCCAAATGTTTTTGATCGATATGAGCAAAAAGTCGCCATTTCATATTGTATGGGTGTTTTCATGAGCTAATACCCACAATTTTAGGGTTCTAGGGCGATTTCCAATGACCATAAAAACCTGATATATGTTTGAGATATATGACCAAAAACTTGTCGTTTTCGCATTTTATGGCCGTTTTCATGAGCTATTGCCCACTCTTTTGGGGTTCTAGGGCGAATTACAAGGACCGCAAGATCCGATAAATGTCTGAGAGATATGACCAAAAAACGTCCTTTTCATGCTTTATGGCCATTTTCATGAACTATGCCTAGAGACTTGGGGTTTTAGGGTGATTTACAATGATAGAGAGACCCTATAAAAGTTTGAGAGATATGACCAAAAACTCATCGTTTTAAAGTTCTATGGTCGTTTTCATGAGCTATTGCCCACAGATTTGGGGCTCCAAGACGATTTACAATGATAGTGAGACCCGGTAAATGTTTAAGACATTTCACCAAAAACATGTCGTTTCCGTTTTTTAAGGCCGTTTTCATGAGCTATTTCCCGCGGTTTTGGGGTTCCAGAGTGCACTTGATACATGTTTGGGAGTTAAGAACAAAAACTCATCGTTTTCGCATTGAGGGCCATTTTCATGAGCTATTGCCCTTGGTTTTGGGGTTCCAGGGCGATTTACAACGACTATAAGACCCGATAAATGTTTTTGAGTTATGACAAAAAAACTCGTCATTTTAATGTTTTATGGCTGTTTTCATGAGCTATTGCCCACAACTTTAGGGTTCCAGGGTGATTTACAACAATCGTGACAAATGATACATGTTTGCGATATATGACCAAAAACTCGTTGTTTTGACGATTTATGGTCGTTTTCATGAGCTATTGCCCACAGTTTTAGCGTTTTAGGGCGATATACGATGAACGTAAGACCCAAATGTTTTTGATCGATATGAGACAAAACTCGCCATTTTCATGTTTTATGGGTGTTTTCATGAGCTAATACCCACAATTTTGGGGTTCTACGGTGATTTCCAATGACCATAAAAACCAGATATATGTTTGAGATATATGACCAAAAACTTGTCGTTTTTGCATTTTATGGCCGTTTTCATGAGCTATTGCCCACTCTTTTGGGCTTCTAGAGCGATTTACAAGGACCGCAAGACCCAATAAATGTTTGAGAGATATGACCAAAAAACGTCCTTTTCATGCTTTATGGCCATTTTCATGAACTATTGCCCACAGACTTGGGGTTTCAGGGCGATTTACAACGATAACGAGACCCTATAAAAGTTTGAGAGATATGACCAAAAACTCATCATTTTAATGTTTTATGGCTGTTTTCATGAGCTATTGCCCACAGATTTGGGGCTCCAAGACGATTTACAACGATAGTGAGACCCGGTAAATGTTTAAGACATTTCACCAAGAACACGTCGTTTCCGTGTTTTAAGGCCGTTTTCATGAGTTATTGCCCGCGGTTTTGGGGTTCCAGAGCGCACTTGATACATGTTTGGGAGTTATGACCAAAAACTCATCGTTTTCGCATTGAGGGCCATTTTCATGAGCTATTGCCCTTGGTTTTGGGGTTCTAGGGCGATTTACAACGACCATAAGACCCGATAAATGTTTTTGAGTTATGACAAAAAACTCGTCATTTTAGTGTTTTACGGCCGTTTTCATAAGCTATTGCCCACAACTTTAGGGTTCTAGGGTGATTTACAACGATCGTGACAATCGATGCATGTTTGCGATATATGACCAAAAACTCGTTGTTTTCACGATTTATGGTCGTTTTCATGAGCTATTGCCCACAATTTTGGGGTTTTAGGGCGATATACGATGAACGTAAGACCCAAATGTTTTTGATCGATATGAGCAAAAACTCGCCATTTTCGTATTTTATGGGTGTTTTCATGAGCTAATACCCACCATTTTGGGGTTCTAGGGCGATTTCCAATGACCGTAAAAACCTCATATATCTTTGAGATATATGACCAAAAACTTGTCATTTTCGCATTTTATGGCTGTTTTCATGAGCTAGTGCCCACACTTTTGGGGTTCCAGGGCGATTTACAAGGACGGCAAGACCCGATACATGTTTGAGAGATATGACCAAAAAATCGTCCTTTTCATGCTTTATGGCCATTTTCATGAACTATTGCCCACAGACTTGGGGTTTCAAGGCGATTTACAATGATAGAGAAACCCTATAAAAGTTTTAGAGATATGACCAAAAACTCGTCGTTTTCACGTTCTATGGCTGTTTTCATGAGCTATTGCCCACAGATTTGGGGCTCCAAGACGATTTACAACGATAGTGAGACCCGGTAAATGTTTAAGACATTTCACCAAAAACATGTCGTCACCGTTTTTTAAGGCCGTTTTAATGAGCTATTTCCCGCGGTTTTGGGGTTCCAGAGCGCACTTGATACATGTTTGGGAGTTAAGACCAAAAACTCATCGTTTTCGCACTGAGGGCCATTTTCATGAGCTATTGCCCTTGGTTTTAGGGTTCCAGGGCGATTTACAACGACCATAAGACCCGATAAATGTTTTTGAGTTATGACAAAAAACTTGTCATTTTAGTGTTTTATGGTCGTTTTCATGAGCTATTGCCCACAACTTTAGGGTTCCAGGGTGATTTACAACAATCGTGACAACCGATACATGTTTGTGCTATATGACCAAAAACTCGTTGTTTTGACGATTTATGGTCGTTTTCATGAGCTATTGCCCACAATTTTTGGGGTTTTAGGGCAATATACGATGAACGTAAGACCCAAATGTTTTTGATCGATATGAGAAAAAACTCGCCATTTTCATGTTTTATGGGTGTTTTCATGAGATAATACCCACAATTTTGGGGTTCTAGGGCTATTTCCAATGACCATAAAAACCTGATATATGTTTGAGATGTATGACCAAAAACTTGTCGTTTTTGGCATTTTGTGGCCGTTTTCATGAGCTATTGCCCACACTTTTGGGGTTCTAGGGCGATTTACAAGGACCGCAAGACCCAATAAATGTTTGAGAGATATGACCAAAAAACGTCCTTTTCATGCTTTATGGCCATTTTCATGAACTATTGCCCACAAACTTGAGGTTTTAGGGCGATTTACAACGATAACGAGACCCTATAAAAGTTTGAGAGATATGACCAAAAACTCGTCGTTTTCACGTTTTTATGGACGTTTTCATGAGCTATTGCCCACAGATTAGGGGCTCCATGACGATTTACAACGATAGTGAGACCCGGTAAATGTTTAAGACATTTTACCAAGAACACGTCGTTTTCGTATTTTAAGGCCGTTTTCATGAGCTATTGCCCGCGGTTTTGGGGTTCGAGAGTGCACTTGATACATATTTGGGAGTTAAGACCAAAAACTCACCGTTTTCACATTGAGGGCCATTTTCATGACCTATTGCCCTTGGTTTTGGGGTTCCAAAGCGATTTACAACGACCATAAGACCCGATAAATGTTTTTGAGTTATGACAAAAAACTCATCATTTTAGTGTTTTATGGCCGTTTTCATGAGCTATTGCCCACAACTTTAGGGTTCCAGGGTGATTTACAACGATCGTGACAACCGATACATGTTTGCGATATATGACCAAAAACTCGTTGTTTTCACGATTTATGGTCGTTTTCATGAGCTATTGCCCACAGTTTTGGGGTTTTAGGGCGATATACGATGAATGTAAGACCCAAATGTTTTTGATCGATATGAGCAAAAAGTCGCCATTTTCGTATTTTATGGGTGTTTTCATGAGTTAATACCCACAATTTTTGGGTTCTAGGGCGATTTCCAATGACCATAAAAACCTGATATATGTTTGAGATATATGACCAAAAACTTGTCGTTTTCGCATTTTATGGCCGTTTTCATGAGCTATTGCCCACTCTTTTGGGGTTCTAGGGCGAATTACAAGGACCGCAAGATCCGATAAATGTCTGAGAGATATGACCAAAAAACGTCCTTTTCATGCTTTATGGCCATTTTCATGAACTATGCCCACAGACTTGGGGTTTCAGGGCGATTTACAATGATAGAGAGACCCTATAAAAGTTTGAGATATGACCAAAAACTCATTGTTTTAACGTTCTATGGTCGTTTTCATGAGCTATTGCCCACAGATTTGGGGCTCCAAGACGATTTACAACGATAGTGAGACCCGGTAAATGTTTAAGACATTTCACCAAAAACATGTCGTTTCCGTTTTTTAGGGCCGTTTTCATGAGCTATTTCCCGCGGTTTTGGGGTTCCAGAGCGCACTTGATACATGTTTGGGAGTTAAGAACAAAAACTCATCGTTTTCGCATTGAGGGCCATTTTCATGAGCTATTGCCCTTGGTTTTGGGGTTCCAGGGTGATTTACAACGACTATAAGACCCGATAAATGTTTTTCAGTTATGACAAAAAACTCGTCATTTTAGTGTTTTATGGCTGTTTTCATGAGCTATTGCCCACAACTTTAGGGTTCCAGGGTGATTTACAACAATCGTGACAAATGATACATGTTTGCGATATATGACCAAAAACTCGTTGTTTTGACGATTTATGGTCGTTTTCATGAGCTATTGCCCACAGTTTTAGGGTTTTAGGGCGATATACGATGAACGTAAGACCCAAATGTTTTTGATCGATATGAGCAAAAACTCGCCATTTTCATGTTTTATGGGTGTTTTCATGAGCTAATACCCACAATTTTGGGGTTCTACGGCGATTTCCAATGACCATAAAAACCAGATATATGTTTGAGATATATGACCAAAAACTTATCGTTTTCGCATTTTATGGCCGTTTTCATGAGCTATTGCCCACTCTTTTGGGGTTCTAGGGCGATTTACAAGGACCGCAAGACCTAATAAATGTTTGAGAGATATGACCAAGAAACGTCCTTTTCATGCTTCATGGCCCTTTTCCTGAACTATTGCCCACAGACTTGGGGTTTCAGGGCGATTTACAACTATAACGAGACCCTATAAAAGTTTGAGAGATATCACCAAAGACTCGTAGTTTTCATGTTTTATGGCCGTTTTCATGAGCTATTGCCCACAGATTTGGGGCTCCAAGACGATTTACAACGAAAGTGAGACCCGGTAAATGTTTAAGACATTTCACGAAGAACACGTCGTTTCCGTGTTTTAAGGCCGTTTTCATGAGCTATTGCCCGCGGTTTTGGGGTTCCAGAGCGCAGTTGATACATGTTTGGGAGTTATGAACAAAAACTCATCGTTTTCGCACTGAGGGCCATTTTCATGAGCTATTGCCCTTGGTTTTAGGGTTCCAGGGCGATTTACAATGACCATATGACCCGATAAATGTTTTTGAGTTATGACAAAAAACTCGTCATTTTAGTGTTTTATGGCCGTTTTCATGAGCTATTGCCCACAACTTGAGGGTTCTAGGGTGATTTACAACAATCATGACAACCGATACATGTTTGCGCTATATGACCAAAAACACGTTGTTTTCACGATTTATGGTCGTTTTCATGAACTATTGCCCACAATTTTTGGGGTTTTAGGGCAATATACGATGAACGTAAGACCCAAATGTTTTCGATCGATATGAGAAAAAACTCGCCATTTACATGTTTTATGGGTGTTTTCATGAGATAATACCCACAATTTTGCGGTTCTAGGGCGATTTCCAATGACCATAAAAACCAGATATATGTTTGAGATATATGACCAAAAACTTGTCATTTTCGCATTTTATGGCCGTTTTCATGAGCTATTGCCCACTCTTTTGGGCTTCTAGAGCGATTTACAAGGACCGCAAGACCCAATAAATGTTTGAGAGATATGACCAAAAAACGTCCTTTTCATGCTTTATGGCCATTTTCATGAACTATAGCCCACAGACTTGGGGTTTTAGGGCGATTTACAACGATAACGAGACCCTATAAAAGTTTGAGAGATATGACCAAAAACTCGTCATTTTCACGTTTTATGGCCGTTTTCATGAGCTATTGCCCACAGATTTGGGGCTCCAAGACGATTTACAACGATAGTGAGACCCGGTAAATGTTTAAGACATTTCACCAAGAACACGTCGTTTCCGTGTTTTAAGGCCGTTTTCATGAGTAGCCCGCGGTTTTGGGGTTCTAGAGCGCACTTGATACATGTTTGGGAGTTATGACCAAAAACTCATCGTTTTCGCATTGAGGGCCATTTTCATGAGCTATTGCCCATGGTTTTGGGGTTCTAGGGCGATTTACAACGACCATAAGACCCGATAAATATTTTTGAGTTATGACAAAAAACTCGTCATTTTAGTGTTTTACGGCCGTTTTCATAAGCTATTGCCCACAACTTGAGGGTTCCAGGGTGATTTACAACGATCTTGACAACCGATACATGTTTGCGATATATGACCAAAAACTCGTTGTTTTCACGATTTATGGTCGTTTTCATGAGCTATTGCCCACAGTTTTGGGGTTTTAGAGTGATATACGATGAATGTAAGACCCAAATGTTTTTGATCGATATGAGCAAAAACTCGCCATTTTCGTATTTTATGGGTGTTTTCATGAGCTAATACCCGCCATTTTGGGGTTCTAGGGCGATTTCCAATGACCGTAAAAACCTCATATATCTTTGAGATAAATGACCAAAAACTTGTCGTTTTCGCATTTTATGGCTGTTTTCATGAGCTAGTGCCCACACTTTTGGGGTTCCAGGGCGATTTACAAGGACGGCAAGACTCGATACATGTTTGAGAGATATGACCAAAAAATCGTCCTTTTCATTCTTTATGGCCATTTTCATGAACTATTGCCCACGGATTTGGGGCTCCAGGACGATTTACAATGATAGAGAGACCCTATAAAAGTTTGAGAGATATGACCAAAAACTCGTCGTTTTCACATTCTATGGCCGTTTTCATGAGCTATTGCCCACAGATTTGGGGCTCCAAGACGATTTACAACGATAGTGAGACCCGGTAAATTTTTAAGACATTAACCAAAAACATGTCGTTTCCATTTTTTAAGGCCGTTTTCATGAGCTATTTCCCACGGTTTTGGGGTTCCCGAGCGCACTTGATACATGTTTGGGAGTTAAGACCAAAAACTCATCGTTTTCGCATTGAAGGCCGTTTTCATGAGCTATTGCCCTTGGTTTTGGGGTTCCAGGGCAATTTACAACAACCATAAGACCCGATAAATGTTTTAGAGTTATGACAAAAAACTCGTCATTTTAGTGTTTTACGACCGTTTTCATGAGCTATTTCCCACAACTTTAGGGTTCTAGGGTGATTTATAACGATCATGACAACCGATACATGTTCGTGGTATATGACCAAAAACTCGTTGTTTTCATGATTTATGGTCGTTTTCATGAGCTATTGCCCACAATTTTGGAGTTTTAGGGCGATATATGATGAACGTAAGACCCAAATGTTTTTCATCGATATGAGCAAAAACTCGCCATTTTCGTGTTTTATGGGTGTTTTCATGAGCTAATACCCACAATTTTGGGGTTCTAGGGCAATTTCCAATGACCGAAAAAACTTGATATATGTTTGAGATATATGACCAAAAACTTGTCATTTTCGCATTTTATGGCCGTTTTCATGAGCTATTGCCCACACTTTTGGTTTTCTAGGGCGATTTACAAGGACCGCAAGACCTAATATATTGATTGAGAGATATGACCAAAAAACGTCGTTTTCATGCTTTATGGCCATTTTCATGAACTATTGCCCACAAACTTGTGGTTTTAGGGCGATTTACAACGATAACGAGACCCTATAATAGTTTGAGAGATATGACCAAAAACTCATCGTTTTCGCGTTTTATGTCCGTTTTGATGAGCTATTTGAAGGGGATATGCCCGAGAGGCAATAATAAAGTGGTTATTATCTTATTCCATGTTTACGATAATTGTTTATTTTACATGCTAGAATTGTATTGATCGGAAACATCAATACATGTGTGTTTAATAAACAAAAAGGGTTCCTAGTTGTGCCTCTCTTATAGACTAGTTTGTTGATAAACAAGATGATCAAGGTTTCCTGATCATGGACATTGGATGTTGTTAATAACAAGGTCACACCATAGGTGGAATGATGTGATGAACATTCATCCGAAGTATGGCATTACGATCAAAGTCATTATGTTTATATTGCTATAACATCATACGAAGTAATCTTTATCCATAGACCATGAGATCATGTTAATTGCTAACATCGGAAGAGTATCTTGATAACATCAAACATCACACTGTAACAGGGTGACTATAAAGGTGGGTTCAGTGCTATGAAGGTGTTATGTTGAGGCTCATGGATCAAGAGTGGGATTTCTCTGTCCCAATGATGGATAGATATACTCTGGGCCCTCTCGGTGATATCACATTGAAATAGCTTGCAAGCAAGTGATGTGATCACTAGAATGTTATATCACGGGAACGAGAAAAGAGTGCATGTCGGTAACGAGATCAAACTAGGTATGGAGATACCGATGATCCAATCTCGGACATGTAATATATCGCGGGACAAAGGGATTTAGTTACTAGCGTTAAAGGTTCTCACGATCACAGAAGTCATCTTTGAATGTGTAGGAGTCAGTATGGATCTCTAGGTCCCGCTGCTAATTATTGATCGGAGAGGGGTCTCGATCATGTCTGCATTATTCGCGAACCGTAGGGTGACACACTTAAGGGATACCGACACCATTTGGAGCAAATATGTTTCAGATAAAGATTTAAGAAAGCGCTGGAATTATTTCAATAGACACCGAAACTGTTTCGGGTGAAATTGCTGAAATTGGTTCTCCATGTAATATTGAAATGTTGTAGGGGGTTTTATGTGAATGTTTGTTAATTAAAGTAATTAACAAAATTCTGAATAAAAATAATAAAAAAGCTTGATTAAATGAGCGAGCATTAAATTTGGAGAAATTTAATGCATTTAAAGTGGAGACTTTAAAAGAGAATGTGAAGGGGCATTTTAATTCGATGGGTTACCACCAAATGAATGGAGGAGGTGAAGGGTCACCTCCCCCATGCGCCGGCCATGAAGGAGGGGTACCCTCCCCTCCTCCTATAAAAGGCCACCCTCTCCTCACTTCTCACACACACCTCCTTGTGAAGGATCTCTCTCCCCCTCTAGTATTATTTCGCCATGGTCTCGGATTAGCGAGATACATGTTCCCGGTGGCTTTATCTGGAAAGGAGTTGCTGCTTCCGCTGCTTTGCTGGAGCGAGTGACGGAGGTTCTCGGGGTACCGGACGTGTGTGCGATCACGGATGCACCGCTGCTTTGCGGTGCTGGACTTGGTGGTGCTGGAGCTGGATCTGATGGACGTGCTGGAGCCGGACCTGCTGGACTTCATCACGATCTTGAGATCGGCAAGTGTACGACTACATCAACCACGAGTTCCTACTCGTTAACAAAGCTCGTTTTCTACGAGGGTAAGTTCTTGTTGGATGTATGTCCACCCGTTGCTTTGTACCTAGTAGATAGATCTTGGTGTGTAGTTCACACCGTAGGAATTTTTTTTTCTATGCTAAGGACCCAACAGTGGTATCAGAGCCTGATCTATGCGTAGGTGCTTAGCACGGGTAGTACACATATGTTGATAAGTGGGCGATGATGATCATGTTATTGCATCTTCTATGTATTTTGGATATTGGTGGCATAGTGGGATGAAGCGGCCCGGACCAACCTTACATGTCATCGTACATGAGACCAATTCCACGACTGACATGCAACTTGTTTTGCATAAGTGGCTGGCAGGTGTCTGTCTCTCCTACTATAGTCAATATCTGATTTACAACGAGTTGCTAATAACTTAGTTATCCTCGTTGTGGTTCATGTTCGTAGGTAAGAACTGTTCTTTCTCCGAAATCCCTAAGCCACGTAAATCTTGCAATTGATAAATTAGAGGCGTCTAGTTTAGATCGTTGCTGGGCTAGTGTATTGATATGGTATTGTTGTAAGTAGATGTATGATAGATACTGACATGGGTATACCCTACAGGTACTCGAGCTTGGTATATACGGCCCAAATATGTACAGGTCCACGGTGTCGCCAAGGCCCGGATGGAGGGACTCGAGTAACCTATGGACTCTCAATTGCTTGAAGGATAAGAAGAAGCTAAAGATAGAAAGTTTGAAGGGGAAAACCCTAACTTGTAATCGACTTGACCTGCTACCCGGGACCTAGCCTATCTATATAAAGGCTAGGAGGGGGCGGCGAGGAGTACACACACGCAGCCCTAGTTTTCGCAACCCTCGCCAGATTTCATCTGCGCATCATTGTAACTTTTGACTCCCTCGATAATTCCACGAGCAGACAAGTAGGAGTAGGGACTTCTACGAGGCCTGAACCTGGGTAAATCCTTTGTCCCCTATGTGCTTGTTTGCTAGCCGATAGATGTCTCCAGCGCTCCCTCCTTCTCCAAAACCCAAGTCCATAACAATGGGCATTGACGAGTTAAACCCTCGTCAATTGGCGCCGTCTGTGGGAATAGGGAGTGCTGATGTTGCGGCTTCTTCGGCCCCACCAAACGCGATCTACCATGCATGGTACACTTCTACATCGATAAGCATGACGGCAAGAGAAAGTCCAGTCACCTCCTCAAGGACTTCCGTGAGTTCCTCAAACTACACGAGGGATTGGAACGGATGAACCGCAACACGGTCAAAAGAGGCTACGGAACCGCCCCAGGCGCCATGGCACATGGCGCACCACCACCACCACCTGGGCCACCCCCGAACGGAGCTGCACCAGACCAACACCACAGAGGCGAACCGTACCCATGGGCCATGGGTACCATGATGATCCAAAAGGGGCGCCCCTCCAATAGGGTGCAGAAGGCCATCACTCGCCAAGTCAACTTGGCCACGCACTCGCCACCATCCACCACTGAGTACCTCAGTGGCAGTGAGTCGTGCATTACCTTCGACAAACGCGACCACCCGCCTCAAGTACCTCGCCTAGGTCATTTCCCCCTCATACTCGAGGCGCAAATTGGAGGTTTCGACATGAGTCGCGTCTTCATGGACGGCGGAAGCGGTATCAACCTCATATTCGCGAGTACCTTGCGCGCAATGAGGATCCCTCTAACCTTCTTGGAGGCATCGGACACAACGTTCCACGGCATCGTCCTAGGAATGGGCGTATACCCCCTGGGAAAAATCAACCTCAACATCATATTCGGCACGCCGAAGAACTTCCGGCGTGAGCGCATCGACTTTGAAGTTGTCGACTGGCCCTCACAATACCACTGCATCCTCGGGCGCGTCGCGTTCGCTAGGTTCATGGCAGTACCTCACTACGCCTATCTACAGATGAAAATGCCAGGTCCCAACGGCGTCATCACGATCAACGGGAGTTTCGAGAGATCTGACAGTTGCGACAGGGAATTCAACAGAATCTCCTAGTCCTTCGGCATGCAGGTGGAAATCGCGCGATTGAAGGAAATGACAGACAACAGTCTACCCCCTCTGAGTAGACCAAGCTCACCTGATCTCTCCTTCGACTCATCTGTGCACACAAAGAAGGTGCAGGTCCATCCATCGGATCCTGCTAAAACGGCCCTCATCGCCAACAACTTGAGTCCCGCATAGGAACTCGCGCTCGTCGAATTCCTCCGTGAGCACTGGGAAATTTTCGCCTGGTGTCCTACGGACATGCCAGGAGTTCCCAGGGAATTCACCGAGCACACACTCAACGTCAACCCCGATGCAAGGCCAGTAAAGCAAACAATCAGGCGACTATCTGAGCCACGAGCACAAGCAGTTGGAATGGAGATCAACAGACTCCTTGAGGACAAATTCATACGCGAGATCAAGGAAAGCACCTGGGTCGCCAATACGGTGATGGTGCCAAAAAAGGACACGGAGATCCTGCGGATGTGCGTGGACTTCACTTCTCTTAACAAGCACTGCCCAAAAGATCACTTCCCGCTACCACGGATCGATCAAATCATCGACTCCACTGCTGGATGCGAGCGCCTCTGCTTCCTCGATGCCTACTCAGGCTATAACCAAATTCAAACGAAGGAGGAAGACCAGGAGAAGACAGCGTTTACAATGCCCTTCGGCGTGTTCTGCTACAACATAATGCTCTTCGGGCTAAAAAACGCAGGAGCCATGTACCAGCGGTGCATGCAGGCCTGCCTCAAGGAGCAACTTGGTCGCAACATCCAAGTCTATGTCGACGACATAGTAATCAAGACCAAGGACGAAACCTCTCTAATCGACGAATTGTGCGAAACCTTCGCCAATATCGATCGCTACCGGATTAAGCTCAATCCGGCCAATGCGCCTTCGGCGTACCCTCGGGACAACTGCTCGGATATCTCATCTCCGCGAGAGGGATTGAGGCAAACCCAAAAAATATAAAGGCCATATTGGCCATGGAGAAGCCAAAGAACATAAGAGGCGTTCAGCAACTAGCCGGGCGAATCGTGGCCCTCGGTCGATTTATCAGTCGAATGGGAGAAAAGGCGTTGCCTTTCTATCAGCTCCTCCGCAAAGCTGACAAGTTCGACTGGACCAACAAAGCACAAGAAGCATTCAAGGACCTCAAACGCCTACTATCCACCTCGCCAGTATTGGTAACTCAACGAGAAAGGGAACCACTGCTGCTGTACATCTCCGCCACCAACCAAGTGGTTAGCACAGTGCTCGTCGTCGAGCGGGCCGAGGAAAACAAGGTCCACGGTATACAACGACCGGTATACTACCTCAGCGAGGTCCTCGCGCCAACAAAGCAGCGGTACCCACACTACCATAAGCTGGCGTACGGCGTCTTTATGACCGCCCGGCGACTGCGCCATTACTTCCAGGAACACCCAATCGTGGTAGTCAACGACGCCCCATTGGGACATATCCTCAATAACCCTGACGCCACAGGACGAGTCGCGCTTTGGGGAATAGAGCTGTCTCCACGAGACATCACATATGAAAAGCGCGGCGCAATTAAGTCGCAAGTTCTCCCGGACTTCCTCGTACATTGGATGGAAAACCAACTCCCGGATAAGCCAGACATGTCCTACCTCTGGACAATGCACTTCGACGGGTCCAAGAGAAAAGATGGAGCAGGAGCAGGTGTCATACTGACATCGCCTCAAGGGGACAAGCTGAAATACGTCCTGCGAATGTAGTTCACAGCCTCAAACAACGAGGCTGAATACGAGGCCCTATTAAACGGGATAAGGATGGCAAAAGCCTGCGGCGCAAAGAGGCTAATCATATATGGCGATTCGAAGCTGGTCGTAAACCAAACAATGCACGAGTGCGACGCACTAAACGACAGCATGATTGCGTACCGCGACCTCTACGACACACTTGAAGGAGACTTTGACGGCTGCGAGTTGCGACACATAGGTCACGAAAGCAATGAGGAGGTGGATGCACTCGCCAACATAGGCTCCACCTGCGCACCCATACCACCTGGGTATTTCTCGAGCGCATATGCGAACGCTCCATAAAGCCGAAGGCCGCAGAGAAGAAAACAAGCGGAGCAACGGACTCGGGGGCTACGCCACCCAATGAGCCAACACCAATAGACGATTTGGAGCTCGACATAGGACTCGAGGGGCCAATGAGCATCATGATGATCGAACAATTCTGGACGCAGCCGTACATCACGTACCTCCTCCGCAAGCGCCTACCAGACGACCCGACAGACGCGCGACACATCGCGCGACGCTCCAAGGCATTCGCCGTTATCAACGGCGAACTATATAAACGTAGCATCACAGGCATGTTACAGCGATGCGTCTCCCTAGCCGATGGAAGAGCAGTCCTCCTTGACATCCATGAAGGGACCTGCGGGCACCACGCCGGCAGCCGTGCCCTCGTCGCCAAAGCTCTACGAGCTGGATTTTACTGGCCCACGGCCATGCGCGACGCCAAAGATATAGTCCAAAAGTGCAACGCCTGTCAGCGATTAGCGGACAAGCCACACGCACCAGGCGCGGAGCTATGGCCTATTCCATTGGCCTGGCCCATCGCCCAGTGGGGACTCGACATGGTCGGCAAACTTCCAAGGTCCTCGCAAGGAGGCTACGTCTACCTCTTGGTCGCAGTTGACAAGTTCACCAAGTGGATTGAGGCCATGCCAGTAACCAAACAATCAGGGCACAACGCAGTCAAGTTCTTCGAGTCCATCGTCTACCGCTTCGGCATGCCACACAGCATCATCACCGACAATGGAACGAACTTTACATCCAAGGAGTTCTAGGATTTCTGCGAGAACCTGGGGATCAACATCAGCTATGCCTCAGTCGCACACCCACAGACCAACGGTCAGGGAGAAAAGGCAAACAGGCTCGTCTGCAGCGGCATCAAGAAGCGACTCCTCCGGCCACTCGAACAAGCCATGGGCTGCTAGCCAAACGAACTGCAATCCGTACTCTGGAGCCTGCGTACAACTCCAAACAGCGCCACCGGCTACACACCATTCTTCATGGTACATGGGGCAGAGGCAGTATTACCCACCGAAGTACGGTACAAAGCGCTGCGCGTAGTCGCCTACAGCAAGAAGGAGTCATCCCTTGCACTCGAAGACTCCGTCGACCTCCTTGAAGAAGCAAGAGAAATCACCGCAGAAAGATCTACGATCTACCACAGTAACTCGTAACTACCATAGCGTAAGGCTTACCAAGATCCTTCGTCGAAGGTGACCTGGTCCTGCGACTGAAGCAGCAGGGGCATCTCAAGCTCCAGTCCCCCTGGGAAGGACCGTACGTGATTACAGAAGTAATCCCAGGTGGCGTCTATCGCCTTCAAGATTTAGAGACAGGAGTCGCATACTCCAACCCTTGGAACTATGCACAACTGCGACGCTTCTACCCTTAGACGTTTCTTCTTTACTTTTACATCACAAATAAGACTGTTCAGCCAAGGCTACTTAGCCGCACATTGTACTACGTATTGTTCTCCGAATAAATGAGAGCTAAGTGCCCCAAAACTCTGTGCTCTCTTTTCTTTTGTCAACTTTCATACTCGGGGACTGCGCCACCCTATATACATATGTTCTTCGAACAATAAATGCGACATCCTGAGTAGCTGGCACATCAATCGAACCCCTAAACATAAACACAACCCAGCTACCACGCAGCTGACAGGTTGACAGGGGAAAGATACAAAGATGACCAGGCTAACAAAAAGGACTCGCATAAGTGCAACGCACCCCACACTTATAAAAGTTATTTGTAAATTATCTACAAAATTTTATATGAGCTTTACAACACCAGTACACTTGTATGCAGGATACATATTCGGCTACCCTTGCAACAGAAGAACATTAATCTGCTCCTCGAAGAAGTCGACAATTTCCTCGGCTGGACGATCCACCACTTGATAATGCGGCACCATGTTCCAGGAAGATCCTGCAGGTGGCATCGGTGGCCTAGATGCAATGGCGGCGACATCCACGTCAGGCCTGTGCAAACGCACCAAAGAGAGCGCAACCTTAGCACCAGCCACTAGCTGCTGCCTCACGCACTCGCGAACCGCGGACATATCTTGAAATTTCGTCAGAAGGGCCAGCAGGCTTGATGGAGTATCATCCAACGGGAACATCGCCTGGTAAATGTTCTTCAGGCACGACTGCGACTTCTTCAGAAAGAGCATGACTCGCGAGGCGCGATCCTGCAGGGTCGCTAATGCAGTCGCACGATCATGATCTACCCAGAAGTATCCACTCTCTTGAAGTTTCTCTTGGGCAATCCTATCTCTCTCCTCCTGCGGACGGTGTGCGCTAACAACTACACGAAGCAGCATCAACAGCATGAATACAACTATTTAAACTGGTCACCCAGTTGCGTCACCTCGCCAAGCAGATATTTCTCGCGGGCGGCGGCTTTTTCAGCCTTTGACTTCCACACGTCGGCGCTACCACGGATCACGGGCAACTCATGCTCCAGCTGCTTAACGCGATCACGAAGTCGCGAAAGCAAGGAAAGCTCCTCTACTCTAGAGCAAGATGGTGCCGTTGCATCCTCAAAAGATGGCGAGTCCAGGGTTCCCCCCACAGGGCCACTTGATGTACCCTACCAAAAATCAAGACAGAAGAAAAACTAAGGTGACCAACTCAAAAGCCAAAAGTAATAGGTGCATTCAGGATCAATATAAGTATGTACAAAACACATCCACCAACAGGCATGAGCTACAATCAAAAGAGCGAGTTCATCAGCTATTACATGAAACTAACTACGGAGCAGCTGGCTTCTTTGACTTCGAGGACTTCGGGGGCTTCATCAAGTCCGTGGCAGTATCAGATGCCACTGCTTTCCGCCGGCCCCTGAGGCCGAAGTTTTCGCCGCCTTCTTGGCGCGATTGATCTCCTCCGAATACTTGGCAACGGTGTTTATCAAGGAATGGCCATATTTGGCACAGGCAGTCGCAAAGGGAGCGAACACTACATGCTGACCATCCGCGCCAACAGGCATTGTCTTCGACACCGCCGAGGGATCCACTTCGAATCCGTGAGCTTGCACCATGGCTGGCGACATAGTCGCGCCAGCTGCATGGAGGGAGTTCTTGTACGTGGCAGGCACACCCCCAGCGAGTGACTCCACCAGCTCCTCGACATTGTCGACTAGCTCCGCCTTCGGCATCAGCTCCTCCCGGAGGCGACTCAGGGTAGCCTTGGCTTTGGACAACGTGTTTTGGACAACGGCGCTGTGGTCTTCGACTGCAGATACCGCGCCCGCCAAAACGTCATCGCGACCAAGGGCTTGCGGGTCAAAGCTCAAGCCACCAGCATCTACAACAAAATACGTATGCGGATCAAACTCCTAAGGCCACCGGCACCACAGAGGAAGGGAAGAACATGAATAAAATATCTACCAAGTAGAGGTACCTGAGAGGGCCTTGGCGACTGACAAAAGCTGCTCTTCGAACAACTTCTCCCTAGCCGCAAAGGAGGCATGCAGATCCTCTTCGCGCTTCTAGGCCTCATCACGAGCCGCGATTGCCTCGTCGCGCCCCTTCACTGCTGCGGCCAGCGTCTTCTCCAATGTGGCGACGTCACGCAGTAAAGCATTATGCTCGGCTACAGGACAGTCCAAATCTGGTTGTCAGTCGATAATGCCAAAAATACAGAGAAAACAAAAAAGAACAGGTATGGAATACTCACTCTCAACCACGCAGTGGCGCTTCTCCAGCATTGCATGCTGGCGACCTATCGCCATCACTTGCTCCGCTACCTGCGCGGCTTCCTTTACAAGGATCTGTCGTGCAAAACAAGGAATCAGCAGAGGGCAACAAAGGGCCTTGACTGCTAACTTATATAAAATAGGGGGAGATATACTTACATGTTCCTCCAGCGACTCCGAAGAAGATTGCTGAACCATCATCCGAGCTACTACTCGATGCTCCCCTACATGAGGAGAGCTCGAAGAATTGTGCCCGGAGTGGGCCGCTGCCGGAGGAGAAGGAGCACGCTAACCTCCATCTTGGCCTTCGAGTTCGCGACTCCAGATTCCTTCAAAAATTCGACGTCGCCAGACGATGACAACACCTCTTGACTACAAGATAAAATCCGCACTCAAAAAGGGCAAACTCCCAGGGCAAAGTCAACAAGAAGAAAACAAGTGAAGAATGAGTGCACCAGCAAACTTACCAGTCAAATTTGTCAAGATCAAATGTGGCTTCCATCGACTCCGACGAAGACTCCTTGGGCAATCACATCTTCTTGCGAGATGACGGTGCCATAGCCCTCACAGGAATGGCGGGAATTGGCGACTCCGCACCAACAGCTGTGCCCCCTGGAGTGGAAGGAGTCGACGCGTTGGAATCCTCGCTACGCGAATGCTTGCAAGTATCCGGACTTTCAGACTCGGGGGGCTTCCTCTTCAACATCGGAAGGGACAGTCGACTCAGACTGGTCCACTTCCACAACCTCACGAGGAATAATCCCCTCAGGGAGGGGAGGCATGCAAGGCGACCCCGCCCACTCCTGCATACAAAAATAAAACAGATAAGCAACAGAAGACGCAATCACGAAAAAAAAACGCTACTACGTAGCACAACCATACCTCAGGGGGAGGATTCGAAGCATCGAAAGGAGGAACGACCGGCTCGTTTGGAAGCACATCCTTGATGGTATACTTCGTAACCAGTCGCACCCTCTTATCTACCTCACTCGCAGACATGCCATCGGCAGACACGCGAGTGGGATCATCAGAGCCACCCCATTGGAACATGGGATGGACCCTGGCCTGGAGAGGCTGGACACGACGACGCAACCAGGTCCTCACAAGGGCGCAGCTTCCCTCTTCTGCGCCTATACGACTCTCGAGGTCATAGACATGCTGATATAGCACGTCCGTCTCCGCGAGTTCGGAGTGCATGATCATGTTCTTCCAAGAACGCATCTTCTTGCAGGGAGTCGCGGGATCGAAGGGTGCAAGTCCAAAGTGCTCTTCATTGGCCTTCTGATCGGGCACATAGAACCATCTGTCCCTCCATCCCTGGATGGACTTGGTGAGCTTGATATCAAAATAGGTGGCGGATGGATCAACATGGATTCCGCAACCACCTACATCGTAAACTAAAGAGCCAGATGCGGACTGACGCTTCAATTTAAAAATGCATTTGAAAAGACCAAAGTGCGGCTCGATTAGCCAAAGACTGCAGAGGGTGATGAAACAAGTGATGTGGAGGAGAGAATTTGGGGACAGCTGGTGGAGCTGGAGCCCATAGAAACACAAAAGACCCTGAAGAAAGGGGTGAAGAGGCAAGGAAAGACCACGAATGATGAATGCAAGAAACATCACTCGATAACCAGCAGGAGGCACAGGAACGGTCTCACCGCTAGGGATGCGTGAATCGGCGACTGATGCAGAGATCACTCCGTCTTGGCGAAGAAGACGGAGATCCGACGCTTTGATGATGGAGGGGCGCCAAGCGACATTAGTCACGCGGGTGCCCGCGATCTTCTTCTTCCCGGCGGTGGCGGCGCTGGTGGCCGCAGCAGCGGAGCCACCCTTCTTCTTCGTGAGGGCGGACTCAGCGGCAGTGCCTCCTTTCTTCTTCCCCATTGCGCGGCGGTGATGAGAGCGAAGAAAATAGCTGGGGAACAAACGGAGCTGGTCCAGCGTCGTAGTGCAGATGGGCGTAGAGGAAAGCACGAAAGCAAAGGGCAATGGCGATGGCGGCAGGAAAAGAAAGAACACAGATGGGAAAATTACCGCTGCAGCATCACTACTTAACCCCTGGAAGATGCAATCCAACGGCTGACAAAAACCCTATTGGACGCGTGGCACGCATCGCGGAGGACACGTGGAGAAGAGGAAGCGCGAACCGTCCCCCCACTTCTACCATTACGTGCGGAAATCGAGGAGGCACAGTTAAAAATAAGATTACGCACGCCCAGTCAAATCAAAGTCAGAAAGTGGGACCAAGGCTCATCACGTACCGTCAAAACCGCTCACACGGGCAACTAAGGTCATACAAGCATCAGCATTGACGTCACCAAAGGCTATGCAATGGAGAACTTCGACTATTTTTAGTCCCTGCTGGAGTCTTCGACTCCACCAGGCACTCGGGGGCTACTCCCATAGGGAGCGTTGGCCGCGCACCCTACGATTTTTCCTTTCTTTTTGCAGGAACATGGACAATTACAAAAGGCAAACCCAACCACTGGAAACACAGTTTGATTATGAACATGGGTTACTCTCATAGGGAGCGCCGGAAACAGGCAGGCAAAAGACGACATCAGTCGCGGAAATATTTTTGCACCTGCCTGGGTCATCGACTGAAACAAGCAGGCAAAGACGATAGTAGTCGCGAAGGTATTTTACTGCCTTCCCGGGTCATCAATCGAATAAGCAAGCAAAAGACGACAGTAGTTGCAAAGGTTTTTAGTCCCTGCCTGAGTCTTCGACTCAACCAGGCACTCGGGGGCTACTCCCATAGGGAGCGCTGGTCGCGCACCCTATGATTATTTGAGCAAAAAACTGTGTGTTGATAATTTCCGCACTCGAAACTCATGGCGATATCGCCTCATAATTTTCCCCATACAAAGAGACTGTGTCTCCTGGGTTACACGAATCGTCTCCGCGATGATAAAATTTGGATGCCACGCCTACGGCGTGAAGGTAAGACCTGAATAAGGCCTGGCAACGCATTTAACTGCGCACTACCAGAAACATATCCATGCCCACAGGCACGATGAACATGCCTTGACGGACGCGTCAAGTGCTCACACCCATATAACTGGAATTCGACTCCTGTAAGACCTCCGCGGCCTGAGTCGAATTACACCAGCACTTTTCCGGATTCGAGTCCGGGGACCCGAATTCGAGTAGATTGTGTTGTTTCACCATAAGGTGGTTAACTGATACCGATACTTCGGTCATATCAGGCACGTATATCAACAATCCCTATGACACGAATAAAATCAATCGAAATATACTCATTCAGGCACTCGAAGGCTTCAAAAGTCCCCAGTCGAATCTTCGATTCCACTGGACACTCGGGGGCTACTGACATGGGTATACCCTACAGGTACTCGAGCTTGGTATATACGGCCCAAATACGTATAGGCCCACGGTGTCGCCAAGGCCCGGATGGAGGTACTCGAGTAACCTATGGACTCTCAATTGCTTGAAGTACAAGAAGAAGCTAAAGATAGAAAGTTTGAAGGGGAAAACCCTAACTTGTCACCGACTCGACCTGCTACCCGGGACCTAGCCTATCTATATAAAGGCTAGGAGGGGGCGGCGAGGAGTACACACACAGCCCTAGTTTTCACAACCCTCGCAAGATTTCATCTGCACATCATTGTAACTTTCGACTCCCTCGATAATTCCACGAGCAGACAAGCAAGAGTAGGGACTTCTACGAGGCCTGAACCTGGGTAAATCCTTTGTCCCCTGTGTGCTTGTTTGCTAGCCGATAGATGTCTCCAGCGCTCCCTCCTTCTCCAAAACCCAAGTCCATAGCAATGGGCATTGACGAGTTAAACCCTCGTCAGATACTCTTACAACACACTCAATGTGTAAGTTCCATAGACCTTGGCCTTACACACAAATGAATGATAGAGATCATACCACGATGCAAGTGATAGAGATCAAATGCATGGACCATATCATCTCACTTTACACATTAGATGTTAGCATCTTATACTGCTAGTTTGGCGCTTTCTATAGCATTGTAAGATGATCCCTCTTTTAGATATCAAGACAAAAATGTGTTCTTCCTTAAGTATGCACCGTTTTGTGGATCGTATTTCGAGACATCACGTGATGATCGGGTGTACGACTTTCACGCTTTCATACAAATGGGTGTAAGACAGTTTTACACATGCGAGTACTAAGGTTCTTACTTGGCGAGCCTAGCATGTACAGACATGGCCTCAGAACACGGAACGAAAGGTTAAGCATGAGTCATATAGTTGATATGAAGCCCATATAGATGCTCGCCTTTGAAGCTACATCATCTCACGTGATGATCGGACTTGGTGTAGTGGATTTGGTTCATGTAATCACCAAAAAGGCACGAGGGATGTTGTTTTTGAGTGGGAGTTCATTTCTAATTTGGATTAGTCGAACCAAATTTGTCATAAATTAAATCAAAGTGAATTTTCATAGTTTGTTGTAGTCATTGGCATTCGTTTTCTACCTTATGCTTAGTTTTTATTTGAGATAATAGAACTATAGAATTCTGGATATTTACTTTACGAACTGGTATCGTATTGTTTCGAATGTCAATTTAAAGTTTATAAGTCCTATTGCAAACTTTCAACAAACTCTATTTACTCCATGAAGTTTAATAAGTAGTATTAAATAGAGAGTAAGAATTCCAATGTTAGTATCTAAAGTATCATGTTTACCTCCATGATTATTGATATTCAAAAAGTTGTTTTTATATCAAGATTATATTTGAGCTGAAAATTGTTTCAGAAACCATCATGTTTGAAAGATATTGTGATATCTGAAACAGTGTTTTTTGGTTGCATTATGATAGAGTATAAATTAGCAAAATACATGTTCCCATATTGTACGAGAATTTGTGAAGGATGGAGATGTTAGGCATCCGAATCTACCAAAAAGGTCTTGGGAACTGATATTATACTCGCGATTCTTCCTTATAGGCTATAGTATCTTGATCATGAAAGTTGACATGATAAGGATGAATAGAAGATGTAAGTAAAATGTTTACTACACTAATAGATTACTAAAGAATGGATTTTTGAAAGAACACCAAACATTTGATGATGGTGATCCACTTCAAAGTGCAAGTCCAAAGGTATTAGTATTTGACTATATACGCTTTGTACCATGTGTCATGTTGATGACACCACTATTGATGTTGATAGATTCTTTGAAAAGAAAAGGAATTGCTGAAAGAGAATCTATAAAATATTTGGCAGAAAATAAAAGGTTGGAGATGTCCAACTTAGGTATATAGAAGATATACATGTTATGGCTATATTCCTTGCTTGTTAAACAATGTGGTTCTTAGGTATTGGATACCGGTATTGGATACCGAATTGGTTGGTATGAAGTGTCATACAGGACAACGCAATTCATGAACTACAATGGCCTAAGTAACCAGCAAGAGAATGAGTGATGATGTTCATTGAAAACAAATAAAGTGTTATTGTGTTTTTCGTTGTCATCAAACCAAGCCTTCAAGATTTGTTTAAATAATTGTTATTTTGTTCCAGTATCATGAGAACAATGGTTGTTCAAATAATTACCGTATTCCATAAAGGATGGATGAACTTTTACAAGTCTAGTTGGAGAAATCACATCCATAAACACTATTGTTAAAATGTCGCAAGACAAATGATTGAAAGATCACTTATGAAGTGACATCGCTGTTTAAATTATATTTGAAAGAAAACGTGAAGAAACTCCATGTTGATGGATTTTTGGAGTCTTTGATTTTGATCAATTGACGCATGTGAGACTTTCCTCGAGATAATTGAAACTCCGTCCATAGGCCAGAGAGGAACAGATGACTAGCTTATTGGAAATTGTGCATGCTGATGTGCATAGTCCATTATGTGTAGCCATATGCGATGGATCTTTTTGCTTCATATGCTTTCTCTGAAAATTTGAGTGAATATATCTGTATATTTACTTAATAAGGAAGAAGTATGAAACATTTGAAAATTGTTCAAAGACTTTCAAGATGAAGTGGAAAATCATTGTAACAAGAAAATAAAGAGTCTATGATTCGATCATAAAGGAAGATATTTGAGTTACATGTTTAGCAAAAACACCTAAGACTTGAGGAATTGTTCCTTGATTTGTGTTTCCCGATAAACCATAGAAGTATGGCATATTCGAGAGATAAAATCAAACCATGTTTGACATGGTAAGATCAAAGGTGTCATTTATAAAACTGCCATTATGTTTTAAAGATTGAAGCTTTAGAGACTACCGCTTTTACACTAAAAAGAGCACCATCGTGATCCATTGAAATGACACCATATGAGTTATGGTTTGGGATAAAACCCAAATTGTCTTTTCTTAAATTTTGGTATGCTATGCATAAGTAAAATGTTTACAACCAAAGTCGGATAAGCACGTCTTTGTAGGTTATCCCAAAGAATTTGTTGGGAATTTCTCCATAACACCGAGGACAAGAGAGTTTGTTACTTGGAACGTCAAGTTTTTTGAGAAGGAATTTTTCGTGAAAAGTTAAGTGGGAGGACAATAGAACTTTGATAAGGTTGTTGAACCTTAGCTATATGTGCTAAGTAGTGCAGCGCTGGAAAGTGTCCCGGTGGCGGCAACAATGCTCATGGCTCTCGTGATTACAAAAGGTGGAGTTCCTATAGAACCATGTGGGTCGGTAAGAATCAAATAGTAAGATTTGATAAGCAAGTCGTTATTGTTTTGACAATGATGAACCGACTACATGCAAAGAAGCGATGATGGGCCCTAACTCCATAAAATGACTAGAAGTCATAGAATCCGTGATAGTATCCATACACGAGAAAACAAGTTTCTGAACTTGGAAGACCCTCCGGAAAGGTGTGAAGCCCATCAGTCGTGTTTGGATCTATAAAGAAATAAGACATGGATGTTTAACATCTATGAAATAGTCGATATGTCAGAAAGAAGTTTACGACAATGTTGAAGGAGTTGACTATGAGAAGATTTGATCTTTCATAGCGATATATAGTCTTGACGGATTAATGTAGCAACCACTACATATAATTTGGTATATGGTAGTTGAATAAACAAAACAAGGTTCTTATAATAGAACGGTAACCTAGGACATGTACATGACATGGTCCGAAGGGTTTTGTTAATTCAAAGGGTGCTAAAACGGCAAGTAAACATCAATAGTTGAAGTAAGCATAGCGGAGTTGGAATCTTCACCCTCATGAAACTGTTAAAAGAGTTTAAATTCATCGGATATGATGAAGATGCTTGCATTTGCACGAAATTAAGTAGGAGCGCTGAGAAATATTTCTAATACATTATATAGAGGACATATTGTTGATTGGAAATGATGTATCTTGTATTGACACAAGGTAAGAATTTCATTAAAATAAGATTTCGATGAAAGACTTGGGCAAACCCGGAATATTAGGCATCAATATCTATATGGATAGATTAAGGCGCTAATATGGTTGTGCCAGACATATATATATATGAGAAATTGAAAGGGTTCAATATGGAAACAACAAGAAAGGTTCTTGCTGCATGGAAAGGATTGTATCAAGATTCAAGTGTTTCAACACTTGGTGAGTAAAATCACATGAAAATTTTGATCGATTATACCATGATATGTATATATGCAGAATGTCCTATGCTCTAAATGTTATGAGCATATACCAGAATGATTCATAAGATGATCATTGGACAATAGTGAACATATTATTATGAGCTTTGGAAGAACTAAGAATATATCATGTATAAGTGACAAATAGTTAAAGGTAGTTTATTGTAAAGTGTTACATTGATACTAGTTTTGTGACAAGATACAAATTAAATTTATCTCAATTTAGACTATGGGTGGCATAATATAATCGAAAGGATGTTCCATGATGGATTTGGACGAGTTCCAAAGTTGAGATATTGTGACGGATACGACAACAAAAGGCTAAGTATATGACTGCTATAGTAGCACCATAGGAGGGCATTTGTGTTAAGTAGTTTGTTATCAAACTAGGTGGTTCAAAGTGGGCTAATACTATGAAGATATATTGTGTGACAATAATATCAACATATTTTGTGCCGAACGAACTAAAGGTCTCACCAAAGGACCAAATTTATACAATGCCATCTCATTTGAGAATGAGTGATGCGTAGAGACACAAAGCCTTGCAAATACACACGGAACTGAAACTGTCAGATCCGGAGATTATGTTAACCACTAGCAATCGCGTATATGCAACACCAGAAAGCCATAGGTGTTCAATACGCAAAGTTTTTCAAACTAGATTATTGAATCTATTGCAAGTGGGAGACTGAAGGGAATATGCCCGAGAGGCAATAATAAAATGGTTATTAACTTATTCCATGTTTATGATAAATGTTTATTTTACATGCTAGAATTCTATTGATCGCAAACATCAATACATGTGTGTTTAATAAACAAAAAGGGTTCCTAGTTATGCCTCTCTTATAGACTAGCTTGTTGATTAACAAGATGATCAAGGTTTCCTGATCATGGACATTGAATGTTGTTAATAACAAGGTCACACCATTGGTGGAATGATGTGATGAACATTCATCCGAAGTATAGCATTACGATCAAAGTCATTATGTTTATATTGCTATAACATCATACGAAGTAATCTTTATCCTTAGACCATGAGATCATGTTAATTGCTAACACTGGAAGAGTATCTTGATAACACCAAACGTCACACCGTAATAGGGTGACTATAAAGGTTGGTTCAGTTCTACGAAGGTGTTATGTTGAGGCTCATGGATCAAGAGTGGGATTTTTCCATCCCGATGATGGATAGATATACTCTAGGCCCTCTCGGTGATATCACATTGAAATAGCTTGCAAGCAAGTGATGTGATCACTAGAATGTTATATCACGGGAACGACAAAAGAGTGCATGTTGGTAACAAGATCAAACTAGGTATGGAGATACCGATGATCGAATCTCGGACATGTAATATATCGCGGGACAAAGGGATTTAGTTACTAGCGTTTAAGGTTCTCACGATCACAGAAGTCATCGTTGAATGTGTAGGAGTCAGTATGGATCTCCAGGTCCCGCTGCTAATTATTGATCGGAGAGGGGTCTCGATCATGTCTGCATTATTTGCGAACCGTAGGGTGACACACTTAAGGGATACCGACACCATTTGGAGCAAATATGTTTCAGATAAACATTTAAGAAAGCGCTGGAATTATTTCAATAGACACCGAAACTGTTTCGGGTGAAATTGCTGAAATTGGTTCTGCATGTAATATTGAAATGTTGCAGGGGGTTTTATGTGAATGTTTGTTAATTAAAGTAATTAACAAAATTCTGAATAAAAATAATAAAAGAGTTTTATTAAATGAGAGAGCATTAAATTTGGAGAAATTTAATGCATTTAAAGTGGAGACTTTAACAGAGAATGTGAAGGGGCATTTTAATTGGAGGGGTTACCACCACATGAATGGAGGAGGTGAAGGGTCACCTCCCCCATGCGCCAGCCATGAAGGAGGGGTACCCTCCCCTCCTCCTATAAAAGGCCACCCTCTCCTCACTTCTCACACACACCTCCTTGTGAAGGATCTCTCTCCCCCTCTAGTATTATTCCGCCATGGTCTCCGATTAGCGAGATACATGTTCCCGGTGGCTTTATCTGGAAAGGAGTTGCTGCTTCCGCTGCTTTGCTGGAGCGAGGGACGGAGGTTGTCGGGGTACCGGACGTGTGTGCGATCACGGATGCACCGCTGCTTTGCGGTGCTGGACTTGGTGGTGCTGGAGCTGGATCTGATGGACGTGCTGGAGCCGGACCTGCTGGACTTCATCACGATCTTGAGATCGGCAAGCGTATGACTAAGTCAACCACGAGTTCCTACTCGTTAAAAAAGCTTGTTGTCTACGAGGGTAAGTTCTCGTTGGATGTATGTCCACCCGTTGCTTTGTACCTAGTAGATAGATCTTGGCGTGTAGTTCACACCGTAGGAAAATTTTTGTTTTCTATGCTGCGGACCCAACACTATTGCCCACAGATTTGGGGCTCCAAGACGATTTACAACGATAGTGATACCCAGTAAATATTTAAGACATTTCACCAAAAATATGTCGTTTCCATGTTTTAAGGCTGTTTTCATGAGCTATTTCCCGCGGTTTTGGGTTCTAGAGCGCACTTGATACATGTTTGAGAGTTAAGACCAAAAACTCATCGTTTTCGCATTGAGGGCCATTTTCATGAGCTATTGCCCTTGGTTTTGGGGTTCCGGAGCGATTTACAATGACCATAAGACCCTATAAATGTTTTTGAGCTATGACAAAAAAACTCGTCATTTTAGTGTTTTATGGCCGTTTTCATTAGCTATTGCCCACAACTTCAGGGTTCTAGGGTGATTTACAACGATCGTGACAACCGATACATGTTTGTGATATATGACCAAAAACTCGTTGTTTTCATGATTTATGGTCGTTTACATGAGCTATTGCCCACAGTTTTGGAGTTTTAGGGCGATATATGATGAACGTAAGACCCAAATGTTTTTGATCGATATGAGCAAAAACTCGCCATTTTCGTGTTTTATGGGTGTTTTGATGAGCTAATACCCACAATTTTGAGGTTCTAGGGGGATTTCCAATGACCGTAAAAACCTGATATATGTTTGAGATATATGACCAAAAACTTGTCGTTTTCGCATTTTATGGCCGTGTTCATGAGCTATTGCCCACACTTTTGGGGTTCCAGGGTAATTTAAAAGGACCGCAAGACCCGATACATGTTTGAGAGATATGACCAAAAAATCGTCCTTTTCATGCTTTATGGCCATTTTCATGAACTATAGCCCACAGACTTGGGGCTTCAGGGCCATTTACAATGATAGAGAGACCCTATAAAAGTTTGAGAGATATGACCAAAAACTCGTCGTTTTCGCGTTTTATGGCCGTGTTAATGAGCTATTGCCCACAGATTTGGGGCTCCAAGACGATTTACAATGATAGTGAGACCCGGTAAAATTTTAAGAAATTTCACCAAAAACATGACGTTTCCCTGTTTTAAGGCCGTTTTCATGAGCTATTTCCTGCGGTTTTGGGTTCCAGAGCACACTTGATACATGTTTAGGAGTTAAGACCAAAAACTCATAGTTTTCGCATTGAGGGCCATTTTCATGAGCTATTGCCCTTGGTTTTGGGGTTCCAGGGCGATTTACAATGACCATAAGACCCGATAAATGTTTTTGAGTTATGACAAAAAACTCGTCATTTTAGTGTTTTAGGGCCGTTTTCATGAGCTATTGCCCACAACTTTAGGGTTCCAGGGTGATTTACAACAATCATGAAAACCGATACATGTTTGCGATATATGACCAAAAACTCGTTGTTTTCATGATTTATGGTCGTTTTCATGAGCTATTGCCCACAGTTTTGGGGTTTTAGGGCGATATACGATGAACGTAAGACCCAAATGTTTTTGATCGATATGAGCAAAAACTCGCCATTTTCGTGTTTTATGGGTGTTTTCATGAGCAAATACCCACAATTTTGGGGTTCTAGGGCGATTTCCAATGACCGTAAAAACCTCATATATGTTTGAGATATATGACCAAAAACTTGTCGTTTTCGCATTTTATGGCCATTTTCATGAGCTATTGCCCACACTTTTAGGGTTCTAGGGCGATTTACAAGGACCGCAAGACCCAATAAATGTTTGAGAGATATGACCAAAAAATGTCCTTTTCATGCTTTATGGCCATTTTCATGAACTATTGCCCATAGACTTGGGGTTTTAGGGCGATTTACAACGATAACGAGACCCTATAAAAGTTTGAGAGATATGAACAAAAACTCGTTGTTTTCACGTTTTATGGCTGTTTTCATGAGCCGTTGCCCACAAATTTGGGGCTCCAAGACAAAGACCCGGTAAATGTTTAAGACATTTCACCAAGAACACATCGTTTCCGTGTTTTAAGGCCGTTTTTATGAGCTAGGGCCCGCGGTTTTGGGGTTCCGGGGTTTACTTGATACATGTCTAGGAGTTAAGACCAAAAACTCATCGTTTTCGCATTGAGGGACATTTTCATGAGCTATTGCCCTTGGTTTTGGGGTTCCAGGGCGATTTACAACAACCATAAGACCCGATAAATGTTTTAGAGTTATGAGAAAAACCTCGTCATTTTAGTGTTTTACGGCCGTTTTCATGAGCTATTGCCTACAACTTTCGGGTTCTAGGGTGATTTACAACGATCGTGACAACCGATACATGTTTGCGATATATGACCAAAAACTCGTTGTTTTCACGATTTATGGTCGTTTACATGAGATATTGCCCCCAATTTTGGAGTTTTAGGGCGATATATGATGAACGTAAGACCCAAATGTTTTTGATCGATATGAGCCAAAACTCGCCATTTTTGTGTTTTATGGGTGTTTAATGAGCTAATACCCACAATTTTGGGGTTCTATGGCAATTTCCAACGACCAGAAAAACCTGATATATATTTGAGATATATGACCAAAAACTTGTCGTTTTCGCATTTTATGGCCGTTTTCATGAGCTATTTCCCACAATTTTAGGGTTCTAGGGCGATTTACGAGGACCACAAGACCCAATAAATGTTTGAGAGATATGAGCAAAAAAACGTCCTTTTCATGCTTTATGGCCATTTTCACGAACTATTGCCCACAGACTTGGGGTTTCAGGGCGATTTACAACGATAACGAGACCCTATAAAAGTTTGAGAGATATGACCAAAAACTCTTCATTTTCACGTTTTATGGCCGTTTTCATGAGCTATTGCCAACAAATTTGGGGCTCCAAGACGATTTACAGCGATAGTGAGACCCGGTAAATGTTTAAGACATTTCACCAAGAACACGTCGTTTCTGTGTTTTAAGGCCGTTTTCATGAGCTATTCCCCGCGGTTTTGGGGTTCCAGAGCGCACTTGATATATGTTTGGGAGTTAAGACCAAAAACTCATCGTTTTCGCATTGAGGGCCGTTTTCATGAGCTATTGCCCTTGGTTTTGGGGTTCTAGGGCGATTTACAACAACCATAAGACCCGATAAATGTTTTAGAGTTATGACAAAAAACTCGTCATTTTAGTGTTTTACGGCCGTTTTCATGAGCTATTGCCCACAACTTTAGGGTTCCAGGGTGATTTACAACGATCGTGACAACCGATACATGTTTGTGATATATGACCAAAAACTCGTTGTTTTCATTATTTATGGTCGTTTACATGAGCTATTGCCCATAGATTTGTAGTTTTAGAGCGATATACGATGAACATAAGGCCCAAATGTTTTTGATCGATATGAGTAAAAACTCGCCATTTTCGTGTTTTATGGGTGTTTCAATGAGCTAATACCCACAATTTTGGGGTTCTAGGGCGATTTCCAATGACCGAAAAAACCTTATATATGTTTGAGATATATGACCAAAAACTTGTCGTTTTCGCATTTTATGGCCGTTTTCATGAGCTATTGTGCACACTTTTGGGGTTCTAGGCCGATTTACAAGGACTGCAAGACCCAATAAATGTTTGAGAGATATGACCAAAAAAAGTCCTTTTCATGCTTTATGGCCATTTTCATGAACTATTGCCCACAAACTTGGGGTTTTAGGGCGATTTACAAAGATAACGAGACCCTATAAAAGTTTGAGAGATATGAACAAAAACTCGTTGTTTTCATGTTTTATGGTTGTTTTCATGAGCCGTTGCCCACAAATTTGGGGCTCCAAGACAAAGACCCGGTAATTGTTTAAGACATTTCACCAACAACACGTCGTTTCCGTGTTTTAAGGCCGTTTTCATGAGCTATTGCCCGCGGTTTTGGGGTTCCAGGGTGCACTTGATACATGTCTGGGAGTTAAGACCAAAAACTCATCGTTTTCGCATTGAGGGCCATTTTCATGAGCTATTGCCCTTGGTTTTGGGGTTCCAGGGCGATTTACAACAACCATAAGACCCGATAAATGTTTTAGAGTTATGACAAAAAAATCGTCATTTTAGTGTTTTACGGCCGTTTTCATGAGCTATTGCCCACAACTTTAGGGTTCCAGGGTGATTTACAACGTTCCCGACAACCGATACATGTTTGTGATATATGACCAAAAACTCGTTGTTTTCATGATTTATGGTCGTTTACATGAGCTATTGCCCATAGTTTTGGAGTTTTAGAGCGATATACGATGGACGTAAGGCCCAAATGTTTTTGATCGATATGAGCAAAAACTCGCCATTTTCGTGTTTTATGGGTGTTTCAATGAGCTAATACCCACAATTTTGGGGTTCTAGGGTGATTTCCAATGACCGTAAAAACCTGATATATGTTTGAGATATATGACCAAAAAATTGTCGTTTTCGCATTTTATGGCCGTTTTCATGAGCTATTGCACACACTTTTGGGGTTCTAGGCCGATTTACAAGGACTGCAAGACCCAATAAATGTTTGAGAGATATGACCAAAAAAAGTCCTTTTCATGCTTTATGGCCATTTTCATGAACTATTGCCCACAAACTTGGGGTTTTAGGGCGATATACAAAGATAACGAGACCCTATAAAAGTTTGAGCGATATGAACAAAAACTCGTTGTTTTCACGTTTTATGGTTGTTTTCATGAGCCATTGCCCACAAATTTGGGGCTCCAAGACAAAGACCCGGTAATTGTTTAAGACATTTCACCAACAACACGTCGTTTCCGTGTTTTAAGGCCGTTTTCATGAGCTATTGCCCGCGGTTTTGGGGTTCCAGGGTGCACTTGATACATGTCTGGGAGTTAAGACCAAAAACTCATCGTTTTCGCATTGAGGGCCATTTTCATGAGCTATTGCCCTTGGTTTTGGGGTTCCAGGGCGATTTACAACAACCATAATACCCGATAAATGTTTTAGAGTTATGACAAAAAAATTGTCATTTTAGTGTTTTACGGCCGTTTTCATGAGCTATTGCCCACAACTTTAGGGTTCCAGGTTGATTTACAACGACCGTGAGAACTGATACATGTTTGTGATATGACCAAAAACTCGTTGTTTTCACGATTTATGGTTGTTTACATGAGCTATCGCCCATAGTTTTGGAGTTTTAGGGCGATATACGATGAACGTAAGACCCAAATGTTTTTGATCGATATAAGCAAAAACTCGCCATTTTCGTGTTTTATGGGTGTTTCAATGAGCTAATACCCACAATTTTGTGGTTCTAGGGTGATTTCCAATGACCGTAAAAACCTGATATATGATTGAGATATAAGACTAAAAACTTGTCGTTTTCGCATTTTATGGCCGTTTTCATGAGCTATTGCACACACTTTTGGGGTTCTAGGACGATTTACAAGGACCGCAAGACCCAATAAATGGTTGAGAGATATGACCAAAAAAAGTCCTTTTCGTGCTTTATGGCCATTTTCATGAACTATTGCCCACAAACTTGGGGTTTTAGGGCGATTTACAACGATAACGAGACCCTATAAAAGTTTGAGAGATATGAACAAAAACTCGTTGTTTTCACGTTTTATGGCTGTTTTCATGAGCCGTTGCCCACAAATTTGGGGCTCCAAGACAAAGAACCGGTAATTGTTTAAGACATTTCACCAGGAACACGTCGTTTCCGTGTTTTAAGGCCGTTTTCATGAGCTATTGCCCACGGTTTTGGGGTTCCAGGGTGCACTTGATACATGTCTGGGAGTTAAGACCAAAAACTCATCGTTTTCGCATTGAGGGCCATTTTCATGAGCTATTGCCCTTGGTTTTGGGGTTGCAGGGCGATTTACAATAACCATAAGACCCGATAAATGTTTTAGAGTTATGACAAAAACCTCATCATTTTAGTGTTTTATGGCCGTTTTCATGAGCTATTGCCTACAACTTTAGGGTTCTAGGGTGATTTACAACGATCGTGACAACCGATACATGTTTGCGATATATGACCAAAAACTCTTTGTTTTCACGATTTATGGTCGTTTACATGAGGTATTGCCCAAGGTTTTGGAGTTTTAGGGCGATATATGATGAACGTAAGACCCAAATGTTTTTGATCGATATCAGCAAAAACTCGCCATTTTCGTGTTTTATGGGTGTTTAATGAGCTAATACCCACAATTTTGGGGTTCTAGGGCAATTTCAAGTGACCGGAAAAACATGATATATATTTGAGATATATGACCAAAAACTTGTCGTTTTCGCATTTTATGGCCGTTTTCATGAGCTATTGCCCACACTTTTGTGGTTCTAGTGTGATTTACAAGGACCGCAAGACCCAATAAATGTTTGAGAGATATGACCAAAAAACATCCTTTTCATGCTTTATGGCCATTTTCATGAACTATTGGTGACAGACTTGGGGTTTCAGGGCGATTTACAACGATAACAAGACCTTATACAAGTTTGAGAGATATGACCAAAACTCGTCGTTTTCGCGTTCTATGGCCGTTTTCATGAGCTATTGCCCACATATTTGGGGCTCCAAGACGATTTACAACGATAGTGAGACCCGGTAAATGTTTAAGACATTTCACCAAAAACATGTTGTTTCCATGTTTTAAGGCTGTTTTCATGAGCTATTTCCCGTGGTTTTGGGGTTCCAGAGCACAGTTGATACATGTTTGGGAGTTAAGAACAAAAACTTATCGTTTTCACATTGAGGGCCATTTTCATGAGCTATTACCCTTGGTTTTGGGGTTCCAGGGCGATTCACAACGACCATAAGACCCGATAAATTCTTTTGATCGATATGAGAAAAAACTCGCCATTTTCATGTTTTATGGGTGTTTTCATGAGCTAATACCCACAATTTTGGGGTTCCAGGGCGATTTACAAGGACCGTAATAACCTGATATATGTTTGAGATATATGACCAAAAACTTGTCGTTTTCGCATTTTATGGCTGTTTTCATGAGCTATTGTCCATACTTTTGGGGTTCTAGGGCGATTTACAAGGACCGCAAGACCCAATAAATGTTTGAGTGATATGACCAAAACACGTCCTTTTCATGCTTTACGGCCATTTTCATGAACTATTGCCCACAGACTTGGGGTTTCAGGGCGATTTACAACGATAACGAGACCCTATAAAAGTTTGAGAGATATGAACAAAAACTCTTCATTTTCACGTTTTATGGCTGTTTTCACGAGCTATTGCCCACAAATTTGGGGCTCCAAGACGATTTACAGCGATACTGAGACCCGGTAAATGTTTAAGACATTTCACCAAGAACACGTCGTTTCCGTATTTTAAGGCCGTTTTCATGAGCTATTCCCCGCGGTTTTGGGGTTCCAGAGTGCACTTGATACATGTTTGGGAGTTAAGACCAAAAACTCATCGTTTTCGCATTGAGGGCCGTTTTCATGAGCTATTGCCCTTGGTTTTCGTGTTCCAGGGCGATTTACAACAACCATAAGACCCGATAAATGTTTTAGAGTTATGACAAAAAATTCGTCATTTTAGCGTTTTACGACCGTTTTCATGAGCTATTGCCCACAACTTTAGGGTTCCAGGGTGATGTACAACAATCATGACAACCGATACATGTTTGCGATATATGACCAAAAACTAGTTGTTTTCACGATTTATGGTCGTTTACATGAGCTATTGCCCACAGTTTTGGGGTTTTAGGGCGATATACGATAAATGTAAGACCCAAATGTTTTTTGATCGATATGAGCAAAAACTCGCCATTTTCATATTTTATGGGTGTTTTCATGAGCTAATACCCACAATTTTGGGGTTCTAGGGCGATTTCCAATGACCATAAAAACCTGATATATGTTTGAGATATATGACCAAAAACTTGTCGTTTTCGCATTTTATGGCCGTTTTCATGAGCTATTGCCCACTCTTTTGGGGTTCTAGAGCGATTTACAAGGACCGCAAAACCCAATAAATGTTTGAGAGATATGACCAAAAAACGTCCTTTTCATGCTTTATGGCCATTTTTGATGAACTATTTCCCACAGACTTAGGGTTTCAGGGCGATTTACAACAATAACGAGACCCTATAAATGTTTGAGAGATATGACCAAAAACTCGTCGTTTTCACGTTTTATGTCTGTTTTGTTGAGCTATTTGAAGGGGATATGCCCGAGAGGCAATAATAAAGTGGTTATTATCTTATTCCATGTTTACGATAATTGTTTATTTTACATGCTAGAATTGTATTGATCGGAAACATCAATACATGTGTGTTTAATAAACAAAAAGGGTTCCTAGTTATGCCTCTCTTATAGACTAGCTTGTTGATTAACAAGATGATCAAGGTTTCCTGATCATAGACATTGGATGTTGTTAATAACAAGGTCACACCATAGGTGGAATGATGTGATGAACATTCATCCGAAGTATAGCATTACGATCAAAGTCATTATGTTTATATTGCTATAACATCATACGAAGTAATCTTTATCCTTAGACCATGAGATCATGTTAATTGCTAACACCGTAAGAGTATCTTGATAACATCAAACGTCACACCGTAACAGGGTGACTATAAAGGTGGGTTCAGTGCTACGAAGGTGTTATATTGAGGCTCATGGATCAAGAGTGGGATTTGTCCATCCCAATGATTGATAGATATACTCTGGGCCCTCTCGGTGATATCACATTGAAATAGCTTGCAAGCAAGTGATGTGATCACTAGAATGTTATATCACGGGAACGAGAAAAGAGTGCATGTCGGTAACGAGATCAAACTAGGTATGGAGATACCGATGATCGAATCTCGGATATGTAATATATCGCGGGACAAAGGGATTTAGTTACTAGCGTTAAAGGTTCTCACGATCATAGAAGTCATTGTTGAATTTGTAGGAGACAGTATGGATCTCCAGGTCCCGCTGCTGATTATTGATCGGAGAGGGGTCTCGATCATGTCTGCATTATTCGCGAACTGTAGGGTGACACACTTAAGGTATACCGACACCATTTGGAGCAAATATGTTTCAGATAAAGATTTAAGAAAGCGCTGGAATTATTTCAATAGACACCGAAACTGTTTCAGGTGAAATTGCTGAAATTGGTTCTGCATGAAATATTGAAATGTTGCAGGGGGTTTTATGTGAATGTTTGCTAATTAAAGTAATTAACAACATTCTGAATAAAAATAATAAAAGAGTTTTATTAAATGAGAGAGCATTAAATTTGGAGAAATTTAATGCATTTAAAGTGGAGACTTTAAAAGAGAATGTGAAGGGGAATTTTAATATGGAGGGGTTACCACCACATGAATGGAGGAGGTGAAGGATCACCTCCCCGATGCGCCGGCCATGAAGGAGGGGTACCCTCCCCTCCTATAAAAGGCCACCCTCTCCTCACTTCTCACACACACCTCCTTGTGAAGGATCTCTCTCCCCCTCTAGTATTATTCCCCCATGGTCTCGGATTAGCGAGATACATGTTCCCAGTGGCATTATCTGGAAAGGAGTTGCTGCTTCCGCTGCTTTGCTGGAGCGAGGGACGGAGGTTCTCGGGGTACCGGACGTGTGTGCGATCACGAATGCACCGCTGCTTTGCGGTGCTGGACTTGGTGGTGCTGGAGCTGGATCTGATGGACGTGCTGGAGCCGGACCTGCTGGACTTCATCACGATCTTGAGATCAGCAAGTGTACGACTACATCAACCACGAGTTCCTACTCGTTAACAAAGCTCGTTGTCTAGGAGGGTAAGTTCTCGTTGGATGTATGTCCACTCGTTGCTTTGTACCTAGTAGATAGATCTTGGTGTGTAGTTCACACCGTAGGAATTTTTTTGTTTTCTATGCTAAGGACCCGACGGTGGTATCAGAGCCTGATCTATGCGTAGGTGCTTAGCACGCGTAGTACACATATGTTGATATGTGGGCGATGATGATCATGTTATTGCATCTTCTATGTATTTTGGATATTGGTGGCATAGTGGGATGAAGCGGCCCGGACCAACCTTACATGTCATCGTACATGAGACCAATTCCACGACTGACATGCAACTTGTTTTGCATAAGTGGCTGGCGGGTGTCTGTCTCTCCTACTATAGTCAATATCTGATTTACAACGAGTTGCTAATAACTTAGTTATCCTCGTTGTGGTTCATGTTCGTAGGTAAGAACGGTTCTTTCTCCGAAAGCCCTAAGCCACGTAAAACTTGCAATTGATAAATTAGAGGCATCTAGTTTAGATCGTTGCTGGGCTAGTGTATTGAGATGGTATTGTTGTAAGTAGATGTATGATAGATACTGACATGGTTATAACCTACAGGTACTCGAGCTTGGTATATACGGCCCAAATACGTACAGGCCCACGGTGTCGCCAAGGCCCGGATGGAGGGACTCGAGTAACCTATGGACTCTCAATTGCTTGAAGGACAAGAAGAAGCTAAAGATAGAAAGTTTGAAGGGGAAAACCCTAACTTGTAACCGACTCGACCTGCTACCCGGGACCTAGCCTATCTATATAAAGGCTAGGAGGGGGCGGCGAGGAGTACACACACGCAGCCCTAGTTTTCGCAACCCTCGCCAGATTTCATCTGCGCATCATTGTAACTTTTGACTCCCTCGATAATTCCACGAGCAGACAAGAAGGAGTAGGGACTTCTACGAGGCCTGAACCTGGGTAAATCCTTTGTCCCCTGTGATAGATGTCTCCAGCGCTACCTCCTTCTCCAAAACCCAAGTCCATAACAATCAGCATTGACGAGTTAAACCCTCGTCAATTGGCGCCGTCTGTGGGAATTGGGAGTGCTGATGTTGCGGCTTCTTTGGCCCCATCAAACGCGATCTACCATGCATGGTACACTTCTACATCGATAAGCATGACGGCAAGAGAAAGTCCAGTCACCTCCTCAAGGACTGCCGTGAGTTCCTCAAACTACACGAGGGATTGGAACGGATGAACCGCAACACGGTCGAAAGAGGCTACGGAACCGCCCCAGGCGCCGTGGCACATAGCGCACCACCACCACCACCTGGGCCACCCCCGAACGGAGCTGCACCGGACCAACACCACAAAGGCGAACCGTACGCATGGGCCATGGGTACCATGATGATCCAAAAGGGGCGCCCCTCCAATAGGGTGCAGAAGGCCATCACTCGCCAAGTCAACTTGGCACCGCTGCCACGATCATCCACCACTGAGTACCTCAGTGGTAGTGAGTCGTGCATTACCTTCGACAAACGCGACCACCCGCCTCAAGTACCTCGCCCAGGTCATTGCCCCCTCGTACTCGAGGCGCAAATTGGAGGTTTCGACATGAGTCGTGTCTTCATGGACGGCGGAAGCGGTATCAACCTCATATTTGTGAGTACCTTGCGTGCAATGAGGATCCCTCTAACCTTCTTGGAGGCATCGGACACAACGTTCCACGGCATCGTCCCAGGAAAGGGCGTATACCCCCTGGGCAAAATCAACCTCAACATCATATTCAGCACGCCGAAGAACTTCCGGCGCGAGCGCATCGACTTTGAAGTTGTCGACTGGCCCTCACAAAACCACTGCATCCTCGGGCGCGTCGCGTTCGCTAGATTCATGGCAGTACCTCACTACGCCTATCTAAAGATGAAAATGCCAGGTCCCAACGGCCTCATCACGATCAACGGGAGTTTCGAGAGATCTGACAGTTGCGACAGGGAATTCAACAGAATCTCCTAGTCCTTCGGCATGCAGGAGGAACTCGCGTGATTGAAGGAAACGACAGACAATAGTCTACCCCCTCTGAGTAGATCAAGCTCACCTGATCTCTCCTTCGACTCATCTATGCACACAAAGAAGGTGCAGGTCCATCCATCGGATCCTGCTAAAACGGCCCTCATCGCCAACAACTTGAGTCCCGCATAGGAACTCGCGCTCGTCGAATTCCTCCGTGAGCACTGGGAAATTTTCGCCTGGTGTACTGCGGACATGCCAGGAGTTCCCAGGGAATTCACCGAGAACACACTCAACGTCAACCCCGACGCAAGGCCAGTAAAGCAAACAATCAGGCGACTGTCTGAGCCACAAGCACAGGTAGTTGGAATGGAGATCAACAGACTCCTCGAGGCCAAATTCATACGCGAGATCAAGGAAAGCACCTGGCTCGCCAATACGGTGCTGGTGCCAAAAAAGGACACAGATATCCTGCGGATGTGCGTGGACTTCACTTCTCTTAACAAGCACTGCCCAAAAGATCACTTCCCGCTACCACGGATCGATCAAATCATCGACTCCACTGCTGGATGCGAGTGCCTCTTCTTCCTCGATGCCTACTCAGGCTATAACCAAATTCGAATGAAGGAGGAAGACCAGGAGAAGATCATACATAACGCCCTTCGCGTGTTCTACATAACACAATGCCCTTCGGGCTAAAAAACGCAGGAGCCATGTACCAGCGGTGCACGCAGGCCTGCCTCAAGGAGCAACTTGGTCGCAACATCCAAGTCTATGTCGACGACATAGTAATCAAGACCAAGGACGAAGCCTCTCTAATCGATGACTTGCGTGAAACCTTCGCCAATCTCGATCGCTACCGGATTAAGCTCAATCCAGACAAATGCGCCTTCGGCGTACCCTCGGGACAACTGCTCGGATATTTCATCTCCGCGAGAGGGATTGAGGCAAACCCAAAAAAGATAAAGGCCATATTGTCCATGGAGAAGCCAAAGAACATAAGAGGCGTTCAGCAACTAGCCGGGCGAATCGCGGCCCTCGACGATTATCGAATGAGAGAAAAGGCGCTGCCTTTCTATCAGCTCCTCCGCAAAGCTGACAAGTTCGAGTGGACCAACGAAGCACAAGAAGCATTCGAGGACCTCAAACGCCTACTATCCACCTCGCCAGTATTGGTAACTCCACGAGAAAGGGAACCACTGCTGCTGTACATCTCCGCCACCAACCAAGTGGTTAACACAGTGCTCGTCATCGAGCGGGCCGAAGAAAACAAGGTCCACGGCATACAACGACCGGTATACTACCTCAGCGAGGTCCTCACGCCAACAAAGCAGCGGTACCCACACTACCAGAAGCTGGCGTACGGCGTTTTTATGACCGCCCGGCGACTGCGCCATTACTTCCAGGAACACCCAATCGTGGTAGTCAACGACGCCCCATTGGGACATATCCTCAATAACCCTGACGCCACAGGACGAGTCGCGCTTTGGGGAATAGAGTTGTCTCCACGAGACATCACATATGAAAAGCGTGGCGCAATTAAGTCGCAAGTTCTCCCGGACTTCCTCGTACATTGGATGGAAAACCAACTCCCGGACAAGCCAGACATGTCCTACCTCTGGACAATGCACTTCGACGGGTCCAAGAGAAAAGATGGAGCTGGACCAGGTGTCATACTGACATCGCCTCAAGGGGACAAGCTGAAATACGTCCTGCAAATGCAGTTCACAGCCTCAAACAACGAGGCTGAATACGAGGCCCTGTTACACGGGATGAGGATGGCAAAAGCCTGCGGCGCAAAGAGGCTAATCATATATGGCGACTCGAAGCTGGTCGTAAACCAAACAATGCACGAGTGCGACGCACTAAACGACAGCATGATCGCGTACCGCGACCTCTACGACACACTTGAAGGAGACTTTGACGGCTGCGAGTTGCGACACATAGGTCGCGAAAGCAATGAGGAGGCGGATGCATTCGCCAACATAGGCTCCACATGCGCACCCATACCACCTGGGGTATTTATCGAGCGCATATGCGAACGCTCCATCAAGCCAAAGGCCGCAGAGAAGAAAACAAGCGCAGCAACGGACTCGGGGGTTACGCCACCCAATGAGCCAACACCAATAGACGATTTGGAGCTCGACACAGGACTCGAGGGGCCAATGAGCGTCATGATGATCGAACAATCCTGGACGCAGCCGTACATCACGTACCTCCTCCACAAGTGCCTACCAGACTACCCGACAGACGCGCGACACATCGCGCGATGCTCCAAGGCATTCGCCGTTATCAACGGCGAACTATATAAACGTAGCATCACAGGCGTGTTACAGCGATGCGTCTCCCTAGCCGATGGAAGAGCAGTCCTCCTTGACATCCATGAAGGGACCTGCGGGCACCACGCCGGCAGCCGTGCCCTCGTCGCCAAAGCACTACGAGCTGGATTTTACTGGCCCACAGCCATGCGCGACGCCAAAGATATAGTCCAAAAGTGCAACGCCTGTGAGCGATTCGCGGACAAGCCACACGCACCAGGCGCGGAGCTACGGCCTATTCCATTGGCCTGGCCCTTCGCCCAGTGGGGACTCGACATGGTCGGCAAACTTCCAAGGTCCTCGCAAGGAGGCTACGTCTACCTCTTGGTCGCAGTCGACAAGTTCACCAAGTGGATCGAGGCCATGCCAGTAACCATGCAATCAGGGCACAACGCAGTCAAGTTCTTCGAGTCCATCGTCTACAGCTTCGGCGTGCCACACAGCATCATCACCGATAATGGAACGAACTTTACATCCAAGGAGTTCCAGGATTTCTGCGAGAACCTGGGGATCAACATCAGCTATGCCTCAGTCGCACACCCACAGACCAACGGTCAGGTAGAAAAGGCAAACAGGCTCGTCTGCAGCGGCATCAAGAAGCGACTCCTCCGGCCACTCGAACAAGCCACGGGCTGCTAGCCAAACAAACTGCAATCCGTACTCTGGAGCCTGCGTACAACTCCAAACAGCGCCACCGGCTACACACCATTCTTCATGGTACATGGGGCAGAGGCAGTATTACCCGCCGAAGTACGGTACAAAGCGCCGCGCATAGTCGCCTACAGCGAGGAGTCATCCCTCGCACTCGAAGACTCCATCGACCTCCTTGACGAAGCAAGAGAAATCGCCACAGAAAGATCTACGATCTACCGAGAACTCAAGCAACTACCATAGCAGAAGGCTTCGCCCAAGATCCTTCGTCGAAGGTGACCTGGTCCTGCGACTGAAGCAGCAGGGGCATCCTAAGCTCGAGTCCCCCTGGGAGCCTATCGCCTTCAAGATTTAGAGATAGGAGTCACATACTCCAACCCTTGGAACGTTGCACAACTGCGACGCTTCTACCCTTAGACGTTTCTTCTTTAGTTTTACATCACAGATAAGACTATTCAGCCAAGGCTACTTAGCCGCACATTGTACTACGTACTGTTCTCTGAATAAATGAGAGCTAAGTGCCCAAAAACTCCGTGATCTCTTTTCTTTTGTCAACTTTCATACTCGGGGACTGCGCCACCCTATATACATATGTTCTTCGAACAATAAATGCGACATCCTGAGTAGCTGGCACATCAATCGAACCCCTAAACATAAACACAACCTAGCTACCACGCAGCTGACAGGTTGACAGGGGAAAGATACAAAGATGACCAGGCTAACAAAAAGGACTCGCATAAGTGCAACGCACCCCACACTTATAAAAGTTATTTGTAAATTATCTACAAAATTTTATATGAGCTTTACAACACCAGTACACTTGTATGCAGGATACATATTCGGCTACCCTTGCAACAGAAGAACATTAGTCTGCTCCTCGAAGAAGTCGACAATTTCCTCGGCTGGACGATCCACCACTTGATAATGCGGCACCATGTTCCAGGAAGATCCTGTAGGTGGCATCGGTAGCCCAGATGCAATGGCGGCGACATCCACGTCAGGCCTGTGCAAACGCACCAAAGAGAGCGCAGCCTTAGCACCATCCACTAGCTGCTGCCTCACGCACTCGTGAACCGCGGACATATCTTCAAATTTCGTCAGAAGGGCCAGCAGGCTTGATGGAGTATCATTCAACGGGAACATCGCCTGGTAAATGTTCTTCAGGCACAACTGCGACTTCTTCAGAAAGATCATGACTCGCGAGGCGCGATCCTGCAGGGTCGCTAACGCAGTCGCACGATCATGATCTACCCAGAAGTATCCACTCACTTGAAGTTTCTCTTGGGTAAGATCATGAAGGCGGATGGCAATCCTATCTCTCTCCTCCTGCGGACGGTGTGCGCTAACAACTACACGAAGCAGCATCAACAGCATGAATACAACTATTTAAACTGGTCACCCAGTTGCGTCACCTCGCCAAGCAGATATTTCTCGCGGGCGGCGGCTTTTTCAGCCTTTGACTTCCACACGTCGGCGCTACCACGGATCACGGGCAACTCACGCTCCAGCTGCTTAACGCGATCACGAAGTCGTGAAAGCAAGGAAAGCTCCTCTACTCTGGAGCAAGATGGTGCCGTTGCATCCTCAAAAGATGGCGAGTCCAGGGTTCCCCCCACAGGGCCACTTGATGTACCCTACCAAAAATCAAGCCAGAAGAAAAAATAAGGCGACCAACTCAAAAGCCAAAAGTAACAGGTGCATTCAGGATCAATAAAAGTATGTACAAAACACATCCACAAACAGGCATGAGCTATAATCAAAAGAGCGAGTTCATCAGCTATTACACGAAACTAACTACGGAGCAGCTGGCTTCTTTGACTTCAAGGACTTCGGGGGCTTCATCAAGTCCGTGGCAGTATCAGATGCCACTGACTTTCCGCCGGCCCCTGAGGCCGAAGTTTTCTCCGCCTTCTTGGCGCGATTGAGCTCCTCCGAATACTTGGCAACGGTGTTTATCAAGGAATGGCCATATTTGGCACAGGCAGTCGCAAAGGGAGCGAACACTACATGCTGACCATCCGCGCCAACAGGCATTGTCTTCGACACCGCAGAGGGATCCACTTCGACTCCGTGAGCTTGCACCATGGCTAGCGACATAGTCGCGCCAGCTGCGCGGAGGGAGTTCTTGTACGTGGCAGGCACACCCCCAGCGAGTGACTCCACCAGCTCCTCGACATTATCGACCAGCTCCGCCTTCGGCATCAGCTCCTCCCGGAGGTGACTCAGGGTAGCCTTGGCTTTGGACAACGTGTTTTGGACAACGGCGCTGTGGTCTTCGACTGCAGATACCGCGCCCGCCAAAACGTCATCGCGACCAAGGGCTTGCGGGTCAAAGCTCAAGCCACCAGCATCTACAACAAAATACGTATGCGGATCAAACTCCTAAGGCCACCGGCACCACAGAGGAAGGGAAGAACATGAATAAAATATCTACCAAGTAGAGGTACCTGAGAGGGCCTTGGCGACTGACAAAAGCTGCTCTTCGAACAACTTCTCCCTAGCCGCAAAGGAGGCACGCAGATCCTCTTCGCGCTTCTGGGCCTCATCACGAGCCGCGATTGCCTCGTCGCGCCCCTTCACTGCTGCGGCCAGCGTCTTCTCCAATGTGGCGACGTCACGCAGTAAAGCATTATGCTCGGCTACAGGCCAGTCAAAATCTGGTTGTCAGTCGATAATGCAAAAAATACAGAGAAAACAAAAAAGAACAGGTATGGAATACTCACTCTGAACCACGCGATGGCGCTTCTCCAGCATTGCATGCTGGCGACCTATCGCCATCACTTGCTCCGCTACCTGCGCGGCTTCCTTTACAAGGATCTGTCGTGCAAAGCAAGGAATCGGCAAAGGGCAACAAAGGGCCTTGACTGCTAACTTATATAAAAGAGGGGGAGATATACTTTCATGTTCCTCCAGTGACTCCAAAGAAGATTGCTGAACCATCATCCGAGCTACTACTCGATGCTCCCCTAGGTGAGGAGAGCTCTAAGAATTGTGCCTGGAGTGGGCCGCTGCCGGAGGAGAAGGAGCACGCTCAACCTCCATCTTGGACTTCGAGGTCGCGACTCCTGATTCCTTCAAAAATTCGACGTCGCCTCTTGACTACAAGATAAAATCCGCACTCAAAAAGGGCAAACTCCCAGGGCAAAGTCAACAAGAAGAAAACAAGTGAAGAATGAGTGCACCAGCAAACTTACCAGTCAAATTTGTCAAGATCAAATGTGGCTTCCATCGACTCCGACAAAGACTCCTTGGGCAATCACATCTTCTTGCGAGATGACGGTGCCATAGCCCTCACAGGAACGGCGGGAATTGGCGACTCCGCACCAACAGCTGTGCCCCTGGAGTGGAAGGAGTCAACGCGTCGGAATCCTTGCTACGTGAATGCTTGCGAGTATCCGGACTTTCGGACTCGGGGGATTCCTCTTCAACATCGGAAGGGACAGTCGACTCAGACTGGTCCTCTTCCACAGCCTCACGAGGAATAATCCCCTCAGGGAGGGGAGGCATGCAAGGCGACACCGCCCACTCCTGCATACAAAAATAAAACAGATAAGCAACAGAAGACGCAATCAAGAAAAAAAAACGCTACTACGTAGCACAACCATACCTCAGGGGGAGGATTCGAAGCATCGAAAGGAGGAACGACCAGCTCGTTCAGAAGCACATCCTTGAGGGTATACTTCGTAACCAGTCGCACCCTCTTATCTACCTCACTCGCAGACATGCCATCGGCAGACACGCGAGTGGGATCATCAAAGCCACCCCACTGGAACATGGGATGGACCCTGGCCTGGAGAGGCTGTACGCGATGATGCAACCAGGTCCTCACAAGGGCGTAGCCTCCCTCTTCTGCGCCTATACGACTCTCGAGGTCATAGACACGCTGATATAGCACGTCCGTCTCCGCGAGTTCGGAGGGCATGATCACGTTCTTCCAAGAACGCATCTTCTTGCAGGGAGTCGCGGGATCGAAGGGTGCAAGTCCAAAGTGCTCGACATTGGCCTTCTGATCGCACACATAGAACCATCTGTCCCTCCATCCCTGGACGGACTTGGTGAGCTTGATATCAAAATTGGTGGAGGATGGATCAACATGGATTCCGCAACCACCTACATCGTAAACTAAAGAGCCAGATGCGGACTGACGCTTCAATTTAAAAATGCATTTGAAAAGACCAAAGTGCGGCTCGATTGCGAGCCAGCACTGGCAGAGGGTGACGAAACAAGTGATGTGAAGGAGAGAATTTGGGGACAGCTGGTGGAGCTGGAGCCCATAGAAACACAAAAGACCCCGAAGAAAGGGGTGAAGAGGCAAGGAAAGACCACGAATGATGAATGCAAGAAACATCACTCGATAACCAGCAGGAGGCACAGGAACGGTCTCACCGCTGGGGACGCGTGAATCGGCGACTGATGCAGAGATCACTCCGTCTTGGCGAAGAATACGGAGATTCGACGCTTTGATGATGGAGGGGTGCCAAGCGCCATTAGTCACGCGGGTTCCCACGATCTTCTTCTTCCCGGCGGCGGCGGCGCTGGTGGCCGCAGCAGCGGAGCCACCCTTCTTCTTCGCGAGGGCGGACTCAGCGGCAGTGCCTCCCTTCTTCTTCCCCATTGCGCGGCGGCGATGAGAGCGAAGAAAATAGCTGGGGAACGAACGGAGCTGGTCCAGCATCGTAGAGCAGATGGGCGTAGAGGAAAGCACGAAAGCAAAGGGCAATGGCGATGGCAGCAGGAAAAGAAAGAACACAGATGGGAAAATTACCGCTGCAGCATCACTACTTAACCCCTGGAAGACGCAATCCAACGGCTGACAAAAACCCTATTGGACGCGTGGCACGCATCACGGAGGACACGTGGAGAAGAGGAAGCGTGAACCGTCCCCCCACTTCTACCATTACGCGTGGAAATCGAGGAGGCACAGTTAAAAATAAGATTACGCACGCCCAGTCAAATCAAAGTCAGAAAGTGGGACCAAGGCTCGTCACGTCCCGTCAAAACCGCTCACACGGGCAACTAAGGTCATACAAGCATCAGCATTGACATCACCAAAGGCTATGCAATGGAGAACTTCGACTATTTTTAGTCCCTGCTGGAGTCTTCGACTCCACCAGGCACTCGGGGGCTACTCCCATAGGGAGCGCTGGCCGCGCACGCTACGATTTTTCCTTTCTTTTTGCAGGAACATGGACAATTACAAAAGGCAAACCCAACCACTGGAAACATAGTTCGATTATGAACATGGGTTACTCCCATAGGGAGCGCCGGAAACAGGCAGGCAAAAGACGACATCAGTCACGAAAATATTTTTGCACCTGCCTGGGTCATCGACTGAAACAAGCTGGCAAAGACGATAGCAGTCGCGAAGGTATTTTACTACCTACCCGGGTCATCAATCGAATAAGCAAGCAAAAGACGACAGTAGTTGCAAAGGTTTTTAGTCCCTGCCTGAGTCTTCGACTCAACCAGGCACTCGGGTGCTACTCCCATAGGGAGCGCTGGTCGCGCACCCTATGATTATTTGAGCGAAAAACTGTGTGTTGATAATATCCGCACTCGAAACTCATGGTGATACCGCCTCATAATTTTTCCCCTACAAAGAGACTGCGTCTCCTGGGTTACCCGAATCGTCTCCGCGATGATAAAATTCGGATGCCACGCCTACGGCATGAAGGTGATACCTGAATAAGGCCTGGCAACGCATTTAACTGCGCACTACCAGAAACATATCCGTGCCCACAGGCACGATGAACATGCCTTGACGGACGCGTCAAGTTCTCACACCCATATAACTGGAATTCGACTCCTGTAAGACCTCCGCGGCCTGAGTCGAATTACACCAGCACTTTTCTGGATTCGAGTCCGGGGACACGAATTCGAGTAGATTGTGTTGTTTCACCCTAAGGTGGTTAACTGATACCGATACTTCGGTCATATCAGGCACGTATATCAACAATCCCTATGACACGAATAAGAGCAATCGAAATATACTCATTCAGGCACTCGAAGGCTTCAAAAGTCCCCAGTCAAATCTGCGATTCCACTGGACACTCGGGGGCTACTATCATGGGTATACCCTACAGGTACTCGAGCTTGGTATATACGGCCCAAATACGTACAGGCCCACGGTGTCGCCACGGCCCGGATGGAGGTACTCGAGTAACCTATGGACTCTCAATTGCTTGAAGGACAAGAAGAAGCTAAAGATAGAAAGTTTGAAGGGGAAACCCTAACTTGTAACCGACTCGACCTGCTACCCGGGACCTAGCCTATCTATATAAAGGCTAGGAGGGGGCGGCGAGGAGTACACACACGCAACCCTAGTTTTCACAACCCTCCCAAGATTTCATCTGTGCATCATTGTAACTTTCGACTCTCTCGATAATTCCACGAGCAGACAAGCAGGAGTAGGGACTTCTACGAGGCCTGAACCTGGGTAAATCCTTTGTCCCCTGTGTGCTTGTTTGCTAGCCGATAGATGTCTCCAGCGCTCCCTCCTTCTCCAAAACCCAAGTCCATAGCAATGGGCATTGACGAGTTAAACCCTCGTCAGATACTCTTACAACACACTCAACGTGTAAGTCCCATAGACCTTGGCCTTACACACAAAGGAACGATAGAGATCATACCACGATGCAAGTGACAGAGATCAAATGCATGGACCATATCATCTCACTTTACACATTAGATGTTAGCATCTTATACTGCTAGTTTGGCGCTTTCTATAGCATTGTAAGATGATCCCTCTTTTAGATATCAAGACAAAAATGTGTTCTTCCTTAAGTATGCACCGTTTTGTGGATCGTATTTCGAGACATCACGTGATGATCGGGTGTACTCGACTCTACGCTTTCATACAAATGGGTGTAAGACAGTTTTACACATGCGAGTACTAAGGTTCTTACTTGGCGAGCCTAGCATGTACAAACATGGCCTCGGAACACGGACCGAAAGGTTAAGCATGAGTCATATAGTTGATATGAAGCCCATATAGATGCTCGCCTTTGAAGCTACATCATCTCACGTGATGATCGGACTTGGTGTAGTGGATTTGGTTCATGTAATCACCAAAAAGGCACGAGGGATGTCGTTTTTGAGTGGGAGTTCATTTCTAATTTGGATTAGTCGAACCAAAATTGTCATAAATTAAATCAAAGTGAATTTGCATAGTTTGTTGTAGTCATTGGCATTCGTTTTCTACCTTATGCTTAGTTTTTATTTGAGATAATAGAACTATAGAATTCTGGATATTTACTTTACGAACTGGTATCGTATTGTTTCGAATGTCAATTTAAAGTTTATAGGTCCTATTGCAAACTTTCAGGAAACTCTATTTACTCCATGAAGTTTAATAAGTAGTATTAAATAGAGAGTAAGAATTCCAATGTTAGTATCTAAAGTATCATGTTTACCTCCATGATTATTGATATTCAAAAAGTTGTTTTAATATCAAGATTATATTTGAGCTGAAAATTGTTTCAGAAACCATCATGTGTGAAAGATATTGTGATATCTGAAACAATGTTTTTTGGTTGCATTATGATAGAGTATAATTTAGCAAAATACATGTTCTCTTATTGTACGAGAATTTGTGAAGGATGGAGATGTTAGGCATCCGAATCTACCAAAAAGGTCTTGGGAACTGATATTATACTCGCGATTCTTCCTTATAGGCTATACTATCTTGATCATGAAAGTTGACATGATAAGGATGAATAGAAGATGTAAGTAAAATGTTTACTACACTAATAGATTACTAAAGAATGGATTTTTGAAAGAACACCAAACATTTGATGATGGTGATCCACTTCAAAGTGCAAGTCCAAAGGTATTAGTATTTGACTATATACTTTGTACCATGTGTCATGTTGATGACACCACTATTGATGTTGATAGATTCTTTTAAAAGAAAAGGAATTGTTGGAAGAGAATCTATAAAATATTTGGCAGAAAATAAAAGGTTGGAGATGTCCAACTTAGGTATATAGAAGATATACATGTTATGGCTATATTCCTTGCTTGTTAAACAATGTGGTTCTTAGGTATTGGATACCGAATTGGTTGGTATGAAGTGTCATACAGGACAACGCAATTCATGAACTACAATGGCCTAAGTAACCAGCAAGAGAATGAGTGATGATGTTCATTGAAAACAAATAAAGTGTTATTGTGTTTTTCGTTGTCATCAAACCAAGCCTTCAAGATTTGTTTAAATAATTGTTATTTTGTTCCAGTATCATGAGAACAATGGCTGTTCAAATAATTACCGTATTCCATAAAGGATGGATGAACTTTTACAAGTCTAGTTGGAGAAATCACATCCATAAACACTATTGCTAAAATGTCGCAAGACAAATGATTGAAAGATCACTTATGAAGTGACATCGCTGTTTAAATTATATTTGAAAGAAAACATCCAGAAACTCCATGTTGATGGATTTTTGGAGTCTTTGATTTTGATCAATTGACGCATGTGAGACTTTCCTCGAGATAATTGAAACTCCATCCATAGGCCAGAGAGGAACAGATGACTAGCTTATTGGAAATTGTGCATGTTGATGTGCATAGTCCATTATGTGTAGCCATATGCGATGGATCTTTTTGCTTCATATGCTTTCTCCAAAAATTTGAGTGAATATATCTGTATATTTACTTAATAAGGAAGAAGTATGAAACATTTGAAAATTGTTCAAAGACTTTCAAGATGAAGTGGAAAATCATTGTAACAAGAAAATAAAGAGTTTATGATTCGATCATAAAGGAAGATATTTGAGTTACATGTTTAGCAAAAACACCTAAGACTTGAGGAATTGTTCCTTGATTTGTGTTTCCCGATAAACCATAGGAGTATGGCATATTCGAGAGATAAAATCAAACCATGTTTGACATGGTAAGATCAAAGGTGTCATTTATAAAACTGCCATTATGTTTTAAAGATTGAAGCTTTAGAGACTACCGCTTTTACACTGAAAAGAGCACCATCGTGATCCATTGAAATGACACCATATGAGTTATGGTTTGGGATAAAACCCGAATTGTCTTTTCTTAAATTTTGGTATGCTATGCATAAGTAAAATGTTTACAACCAAAGTCGGATAAGCACGTCTTTGTAGGTTATCCCAAAGAATTTGTTGGGAATTTCTCCATAACACCGAGGACAAGAGAGTTTGTTACTTGGAACGTCAAGTTTCTTGAGAAGGAATTTTTCGTGAAAAGTTAAGTGGGAGGACAATAGAACTTTGATAAGGTTGTTGAACCTTAGCTATATGTGCTAAGTAGCGCAGCGCCGGAAAGTGTCCCGGTGGCGGCAACAATGCTCATGGCTCTCGTGATTACAAAAGGTGGAGTTCGTATAGAACCGTGTGGGTCGGTAAGAATCAAATAGTAAGATTTGATAAGCAAGTCGTTATTGTTTTGACAATGATGAACCGAGTACATGCAAAGAAGCGATGATGGGCCCTAACTCCATAAAATGACTAGAAGTCATAGAATCCGTGATAGTATCCATACACGAGAAAACAAGTTTCTGAACTTGGAAGACCCTCCGGAAAGGTGTGAAGCCCATCAGTCGTGTTTGGATCTATAAATAAATAAGACATGGATGTTTAACATCTATGAAATAGTCGACATGTCAAAAATAAGTTTACGACAATGTTCAAGGAGTTGACTATGACAAGATTTGATCTTTCATAGCGATATATAGTCTTGACGGATTATTGTAGCAACCACAACATATAATTTGGTATATGGTAGTTGAATAAACAAAACAAGGTTCTTCTAATAGAACGGTAACCTAGGACATGTACATGACATGGTCCGAAGGGTTTTGTTAATTCAAAGGGTGCTAAAAGGGCATGTAAACTTCAATAGTTGAAATAAGCATAGCGAAGCTGGAATCTTCACCATCATGAAACTGTTAAAAGAGTTTAAATTCATCGGAGATGATGAAGATGCTTGCATTTGCAAGAAATTAAGTGGGAGCGCTGAGACATATTTCTAATACATTATGTAGAGGACATATTGTTGATTGGAAATGATGTATCTTGTATTGACACAAGTTAAGAATTTCATTAAAATAAGATTTCGATGAAAGACTTGGGCAAACCCGGAATATTAGGCATCAATATCTATATGGATAGATTAAGGCACTAATATGGTTGTGCCAGACATACATATATGAGATATTGAAAGGGTTCAATATGGAAACAACAAGAAAGGTTCTTGCTGCATGGAAAGGATTGTATCAAGATTCAAGTGTTTCAACACTTGGTGAGTAAAATCACATGAAAATTTTGATCGATTATACCACGATATGTATATATCCAGAATGTCCTATGCTCTAAATGTTATGAGCATATACCAGAATGATTCATAAGATGATCATTGGACAATAGTGAACATATTATTATGAGCTTTGGAAGAACTAAGAATATATCATGTATAAGTGACAAATAGTTAAAGGTAGTTTATTGTAAAGTGTTACATTGATACTAGTTTTGTCACAAGATACAAATTAAATTTATCTCAATTTAGACTATGGGTGGCATAATACAATGGAAAGGATGTTCCATGATGGATTTGGACGAGTTCCAAAGTTGAGATATTGTGACGGATACTACAACAAAAGGCTAAGTATATGACTGCTATAGTAGCAGCATAGGAGGGCATTTGTGTTAAGTAGTTTGTTATCAAACTAGGTGTGGTTCAAAGTGGGCTAATACTATGAAGATATATTGTGGGACAATAATATCAACAAAGTTTGAGCCGAACGAACTAAAGGTCTCACCAAAGGTCCAAATTTATACAATGCCATCTCATTTGAGAATGAGTGATGCGTAGAGACGCAAAGCCTTGCAAATACACACGGAACTGGAACTGTCAGATCCAGAGATTATGTTAACCACTAGCAATCGCGTATATGCAACACCAGAAAGCCATAGGTCTTCAATACGCAAAGTTTTTCAAACTAGATTATTGACTCTAGTGCAAGTGGGAGACTGAAGGGAATATGCCCGAGAGGCAATAATAAAATGGTTATTATCTTATTCCATGTTTATGATAAATGTTTATTTTACATGCTAGAATTCTATTGATCGCAAACATCAATACATGTGTGTTTAATAAACAAAAAAGGTTCCTAGTTATGCCTCTCTTATAGACTAGCTTGTTGATTAACAAGATGATCAAGGTTTCCTGATCATGGACATTGAATGTTGTTAATAACAAGGTCACACCATTGGTAGAATGATGTGATGAACATTCATCCGAAGTATAGCATTACGATCAAAGTCATTATGTTTATATTGCTATAACATCATATGAAGTAATCTTTATCCTTACACCATGAGATCATGTTAATTGCTAACACCGGAAGAGTATCTTGATAACATCAAACGTCACACCGTAACAGGGTGACTATAAAGGTGGGTTTAGTGCTACGAAGATGTTATGTTGAGGCTCATGGTTCAACAGTGGGATTTTTCCATCCCGATGATGGATAGATATACTCTAGGCCCTCTCGGTTATATCACATTGAAATAGCTTGCAAGCAAGTGATGTGATCACTAGAATGTTATATCACGGGAACGAGAAAAGAGTGCATGTCAGTAACGAGATCAAACTAGGTATGGAGATACCGATGATCGAATCTCGGACATGTAATATATCGCGGGACAAAGGGATTTAGTTACTAGCGTTTAAGGTTCTCACGATCACAGAAATCATCGTTGAATGTGTAGGAGTCAGTATGGATCTCTAGGTCCCGCTGCTAATTATTGATCGGAGAGGGGTCTCGATCATGTCTGCATTATTCGTGAACCGTAGGGTGACACACTTAAGGGATACCGACACCATTTGGAGCAAATATGTTTCAGATAAAGATTTAAGAAAGCGCTGGAATTATTTCAATAGACACCGAAACTGTTTCGGGTGAAATTGCTGAAATTGGTTCTCCATGTAATATTGAAATGTTGTAGGGGGTTTTATGTGAATGTTTGTTAATTAAAGTAATTAACAAAATTCTGAATAAAAATAATAAAAAAGCTTGATTAAATGAGCGAGCATTAAATTTAGAGAAATTTAATGCATTTAAAGTGGAGACTTTAAAAGAGAATGTGAAGGGGCATTTTAATTCGATGGGTTACCACCACATGAATGGAGGAGGTGAAGGGTCACCTCCCCCATGCGCCGGCCATGAAGGAGGGGTACCCTCCCCTCCTCCTATAAAAGGCCACCCTCTCCTCACTTCTCACACACCTGCTTGTGAAGGATCTCTCTCCCCCTCTAGTATTATTTCCCCATGGTCTCGGATTAGCGAGATACATGTTCCCGGTGGCTTTATCTGGAAAGGAGTTGCTGCTTCCGCTGCTTTGCTGGAGCGAGTGACGGAGGTTCTCGGGGTACCGGACGTGTGTGCGATCACGGATGCACCGCTGCTTTGCGGTGCTGGACTTGGTGGTGCTGGAGCTGGATCTGATGGACGTGCTGGAACCGGACCTGCTGGACTTCATCACGATCTTGAGATCGGCAAGTGTACGACTAAGTCAACCACGAGTTCCTACTCGTTAAAAAAGCTCGTTGGCTACGAGAGAAAGTTCTCGTTGGATGTATGTCCACCCGTTGCTTTGTACCTAGTAGATAGATCTTGGCGTGTAGTTCACACCGTAGGAAAATTTTTGTTTTCTATGCTGCGGACCCAAAACTATTGCCCACAGATTTGGGGCTCCAAGACGATTTACAACGATAGTGAGACCCGGTAAATGTTTAAGACATTTCACCAAAAATATGTCGTTTCCATGTTTTAAGGCTGTTTTCATGAGCTATTTCCCGCGGTTTTGGGGTTCTAGAGCGCACTTGATACATGTTTGAGAGTTAAGACCAAAAACTCATCGTTTTCGCATTGAGGGCCATTTTCATGAGCTATTGCCCTTGGTTTTGGGGTTCCAGGGCGATTTACAACGACCATAAGACCCTATAAATGTTTTTGAGTTATGACAAAAAAACTCATCATTTTAGTGTTTTATGGCCGTTTTCATGAGCTATTGCCCACAACTTTAGGGTTCTAGCGTGATTTACAACGATCGTGACAAACGATACATGTTTGTGATATATGACCCAAAATTCGTTGTTTTCATGATTTATGGTTGTTTACATGAGCTATTGCCCACAGTTTTGGAGTTTTAGGGCGATATATGATGAATGTAAGACCCAAATGTTTTTGATCGATATGAGAAAAAACTCGCCATTTTCATGTTTTATGGGTGTTTTCATGAGCTAATACCCACAATTTTGAGGTTCTAGGGCGATTTCCAATGACCGTAAAAACCTGATATATGTTTAAGATATATGACCAAAAACTTGTCGTTTTCGCATTTTATGGCCGTGTTCATGAGCTATTGCCCACACTTTTGGGGTTCCAGGGTGATTTAAAAGGACCGCAAGACCCGATACATGTTTGAGAGATATGACCAAAAAATCGTCCTTTTCATGCTTTATGGCCATCTTCATGAACTATTGCCCACAGACTTGGGGCTTCAGGGCGATTTACAATGATAGAGAGACCCTATAAAAGTTTGAGAGATATGACCAAAAACTCGTCGTTTTCGCGTTTCATGGCCGTTTTCATGAGCTATTGCCCACAGATTTGGGGCTCCAAGACGATTTACAACGATAGTGAGACCCGGTAAAATTTTAAGAAATTTCACCAAAAACATGACGTTTCCATGTTTTAAGGCCGTTTTCATGAGCTATTTCCCGCGGTTTTGGGTTCCAGAGCACACTTGATAAATGTTTAGGAGTTAAGACCAAAAACTCATAGTTTTCGCATTGAGGGCCATTTTCATGAGCTATTGCCCTTGGTTTTGGGGTTCTAGGGCGATTTACAACGACCATAAGACCCGATAAATGTTTTTGAGTTATGACAAAAAACTCGTCATTTTAGTGTTTTAGGGCCGTTTTCATGAGCTGTTGCCCACAACTTTAGGATTCCAGGGTGATTTACAACAATCGTGAAAACCGATACATGTTTGCGATATATGACCAAAAACTCGTTGTTTTCATCATTTATGGTCGTTTTCATGAGCTATTGCCCACAGTTTTGGGGTTTTAGGGCGATATACGATGAACGTAAGACCCAAATGTTTTTGATCGATATGAGCAAAAACTCGCCATTTTCGTGTTTTATGGGTGTTTTCATGAGCAAATACCCACAATTTTGGGGTTCTAGGGCGATTTCCAATGACCGTAAAAACCTGATATATGTTTGAGATATATGACCAAAAACTTGTCGTTTTCGCATTTTATGGCCGTTTTCATGAGCTATTGCCCACACTTTTGGGGTTCTAGGGCGATTTACGAGGACCGCAAGACCCAATAAATGTTTGAGAGATATGACCAAAAAAACGTCATTTTCATGGACTATTGCCCACAGACTTGGGGTTTCAGGGCGATTTACAATGATAACGAGACCCTATAAAAGTTTGAGAGATATGACCAAAAACTCTTCATTTTCACGTTTTATGGCCGTTTTCATGAGCTATTGCCAACAGATTTGGGGCTCCAAGACGATTTACAGCGATAGTGAGACCCGGTAAATGTTTAAGACATTTCACCAAGAACACGTCGTTTCTATGTTTTAAGGCCATTTTCATGTGCTATTCCCCGCGGTTTTGGGGTTCCAGAGCGCACTTGATACATGTTTGGGAGTTAAGACCAAAAACTCATCGTTTTCGCATTGAGGGCCGTTTTCATGAGCTATTGCCCTTGGTTTTGGGGTTTCAGGGCGATTTACAACAACCATAAGACCCAATAAATGTTTTAGAGTTATGACAACAAACTCGTCATTTTAGTGTTTTATGGCCGTTTTCATGAGATATTGCCCACAACTTCAGGGTTCTAGCGTGATTTACAACGATCGTGACAACCGATACATGTTTGTGATATATGACCAAAAATTCGTTGTTTTCATGATTTATGGTCGTTTACATGAGCTACTGCCCACAATTTTGGAGTTTTAGGGCGATATATGATGAACGTAAGACCCAAATGTTTTTGATCGATATGAGCAAAAACTCGCCATTTTCATGTTTTATGGGTGTTTTCATGAGCTAATACCCACAATTTTGAGGTTCTAGGGCGATTTCCAATGACCGTAAAAACCTGATATATGTTTGAGATATATGACCAAAAACTTGTCGTTTTCGCATTTTATGGCCGTGTTCATGAGCTATTGCCCACACTTTTGGGGTTCCAGGGTGATTTAAAAGGACCGCAAGACCCGATACATGTTTGAGAGATATGACCAAAAAATCGTCCTTTTCATGCTTTATGGCCATCTTCATGAACTATTGCCCTGCACTTGGGGCTTGTACATTTACAATGATAGAGAGACCCTATAAAAGTTTGAGAGATATGACCAAAAACTCGTCGTTTTCGCGTTTTATGGCCGTTTTCATGAGCTATTGCCCACAGATTTGGGGCTCCAAGACGATTTACAACGATAGTGAGACCCGGTAAAATTTTAAGAAATTTCACCAAAAACATGACGTTTCCATGTTTTAAGGCCGTTTTCATGAGCTATTTCCCGCGGTTTTGGGTTCCAGAGCACACTTGATAAATGTTTAGGAGTTAAGACCAAAAACTCATAGTTTTCGCATTGAGGGCCATTTTCATGAGCTATTGCCCTTGGTTTTGGGGTTCTAGGGCGATTTACAACGACCATAAGACCCGATAAATGTTTTTGAGTTATGACAAAAAACTCGTCATTTTAGTGTTTTAGGGTCGTTTTCATGAGCTGTTGCCCACAACTTTAGGGTTCCAGGGTGATTTACAACAATCGTGAAAACCGATACATGTTTGCGATATATGACCAAAAACTCGTTGTTTTCATGATTTATGGTCGTTTTCATGAGCTATTGCCCACAGTTTTGGGGTTTTAGGGCGATATACGATGAACGTAAGACCCAAATGTTTTTGATCGATATGAGCAAAAACTCGCCATTTTCGTGTTTTATGGGTGTTTTCATGAGCAAATACCCACAATTTTGGGGTTCTAGGGCGATTTCCAATGACCGTAAAAACCTGATATATGTTTGAGATATATGACCAAAAACTTGTCGTTTTCGCATTTTATGGCCGTTTTCATGAGCTATTGCCCACACTTTTGGGGTTCTAGGGCGATTTACGAGGACCGCAAGACCCAATAAATGTTTGAGAGATATGACCAAAAAAACGTCATTTTCATGGACTATTGCCCACAGACTTGGGGTTTCAGGGCGATTTACAACGATAACGAGACCCTATAAAAGTTTGAGAGATATGACCAAAAACTCTTCATTTTCACGTTTTATGGCCGTTTTCATGAGCTATTGCCAACAGATTTGGGGCTCCAAGACGATTTACAGCGATAGTGAGACCCGGTAAATGTTTAAGACATTTCACCAAGAACACGTCGTTTCTATGTTTTAAGGCCATTTTCATGTGCTATTCCCCGCGGTTTTGGGGTTCCAGAGCGCACTTGATACATGTTTGGGAGTTAAGACCAAAAACTCATCGTTTTCGCATTGAGGGCCGTTTTCATGAGCTATTGCCCTTGGTTTTGGGGTTTCAGGGCGATTTACAACAACCATAAGACCCAATAAATGTTTTAGAGTTATGACAACAAACTCGTCATTTTAGTGTTTTATGGCCGTTTTCATGAGCTATTGCCCACAACTTCAGGGTTCTAGCGTGATTTACAACGATCGTGACAACCGATACATGTTTGTGATATATGACCAAAAATTCGTTGTTTTCATGATTTATGGTCGTTTACATGAGCTACTGCCCACAATTTTGGAGTTTTAGGGCGATATATGATGAACGTAAGACCCAAATGTTTTTGATCGATATGAGCAAAAACTCGCCATTTTCATGTTTTATGGGTGTTTTCATGAGCTAATACCAACAATTTTGAGGTTCTAGGGCGATTTCCAATGACCGTAAAAACCTGATATATGTTTGAGATATATGACCAAAAACTTGTCGTTTTCGCATTTTATGGCCGTGTTCATGAGCTATTGCCCACACTTTTGGGGTTCCAGGGTGATTTAAAAGGACCGCAAGACCCGATACATGTTTGAGAGATATGACCAAAAAATCGTCCTTTTCATGCTTTATGGCCATCTTCATGAACTATTGCCCACAGACTTGGGGCTTCAGGGCGATTTACAATGATAGAGAGACCCTATAAAAGTTTGAGAGATATGACCAAAACTTTTCGCTGCTTTATGGCCGTTTTCATGAGCTATTGCCCACAGATTTGGGGCTCCAAGACGATTTACAACGATAGTGAGACCCGGTAAAATTTTAAGAAATTTCACCAAAAACATGACGTTTCCATGTTTTAAGGCCGTTTTCATGAGCTATTTCCCGCGGTTTTGGGTTCCAGAGCACACTTGATACATGTCTGGGAGTTAAGACCAAAAACTCATAGTTTTCGCATTGAGGGCCATTTTCATGAGTTATTGCCGTTGGTTTTGGGGTTCCGAGGCGATTTACAACGACCATAAGACCTGATAAATGTTTTAGAGTTATGACAAAAAACTCGTCATTTTAGTGTTTTACGGCCGTTTTCATGAGCTATTGCCTACAACTTTCGGGTTCTAGGGTGATTTACAACGATCGTGACAACCGATACATGTTTGCGATATATGACCAAAAACTCGTTGTTTTCACGATTTATGGTCGTTTACATGAGCTATTGCCCACAGTTTTGGAGTTTTAGGGCGATATATGATGAACGTAAGACCCAAATGTTTTTGATCTATATGAGCAAAAACTCGCCATTTTCGTGTTTTATGGGTGTTTAATGAGCTAATACCCACAATTTTGGGGTTCTAGGGCAATTTCCAGTGACCGGAAAAACTTGATTTATATTTGAGATATATGACCAAAAACTTGTCGTTTTCGTATTTTATGGCCGTTTTCATGAGCTATTGCCCACACTTTTGTGGTTCTAGGGTGATTTACAAGGACCACAAGACCCAATAAATGTTTGAGAGATATGACCAAAAAAACATCCTTTTCATGCTTTATGGCCATTTTCATGAACTATTGGTGACAGACTTGGGGTTTCAGGGCGATTTACAACGATAACAAGACCCTATAAAAGTTTGAGAGATATGACCAAAACTCGTCATTTTCGCGTTCTATGGCCGTTTTCATGAGCTATTGCCCACATATTTGGGGCTCCAAGACGATTTACAACGATAGTGAGACCCGGTAAATGTTTAAGACATTTCACCAAAAACATGTCGTTTCCATGTTTTAAGGCCGTTTTAATGAGCTATTTCCCGTGGTTTTGGCGTTCCAGAGCACAGTTGATACATGTTTGGGAGTTAAGAACAAAAACTCATCGTTTTCGCATTGAGGGACATTTTCATGAGCTATTACCCTTGGTTTTGGGGTTCCAGGGCGATTCGCAACGACCATAAGACCTGATAAATTCTTTTGATCGATATGAGAAAAAACTCGCCATTTTCATGTTTTATGGGTGTTTTCATGAGCTAATACCCACAATTTTGGGGTTCCAGGGCGATTTACAAGGACCGTAAAAACCTGATATATGTTTAAGATATATGACCAAAAACTTGTCGTTTTCGCATTTTATGGACGTTTTCATGAGCTATTGTCCATACTTTTGGGGTTCTAGGGCGATTTACAAGGACCGCAAGACCCAATAAATGTTTGAGTGATATGACCAAAAAACGTCCTTTTCATGCTTTACGGCCATTTTCATGAACTATTGCCCACAGACTTGGGGTTTCAGGGCGATTTACAACGATAACGAGACCCTATAAAAGTTTGAGAGATATGACCAAAAACTCATCATTTTCACGTTTTATGGCTGTTTTCACGAGCTATTGCCCACAAATTTGGGGCTCCAAGATGATTTACAGCGATAGTGAGACCCGGTAAATGTTTAAGACATTTCACCAAGAACTCGTCGTTTTTGTGTTTTAAGGCCGTTTTCATGAGCTATTCCCTGCGGTTTTGGGGTTCTAGAGTGCACTTGATACATGTTTGGGAGTTAAGACCAAAAACTCATCGTTTTCGCATTGAGGGCCATTTTCATGAGCTATTGCCCTTGGTTTTCGGGTTCCAGGGCGATTTACAACAACCATAAGACCCAATAAATGTTTTAGAGTTATGACAAAAAACTCATCATTTTAGCATTTTACGGTCGTTTTCATGAGCTATTACCCACAACTTTAGGGTTCTAGGGTGATTTACAACGACCGTGAGAACTGATACATGTTTGCGATATATGACCAAAAACTCGTTGTTTTCACAATTTATGGTCGTTTACATGAGCTATTGCCCACAATTTTGGAGTTTTAGGGCGATATACGATGAACGTAAGACCCAAATTTTTTGATCGATCTGAGCAAAAACTCGCCATTTTCGTGTTTTATGGGTGTTTCAATGAGCTAATACCCACAATTTTGGGGTTCTAGGGCGATTTTCAATGACCGTAAAAACCTGATATATGTTTGAGATATATGACCAAAAACTTGTCGTTTTCGCATTTTATGGCCGTTTTCATGAGCTATTGCCCACACTTTTGGGGTTCTAGGGCGATTTACAAGGACCGCAAGACCCAATAAATGTTTGAGAGATATGACCAAAAAAAGTCATTTTCATGCTTTATGGCCATTTTCATGAACAATTACCCACAAACTTGGGGTTTTAGGGCGATTTACAATGATAACGAGACCCTATAAAAGTTTGAGAGATATGAACAAAAACTCGTTGTTTTCACGTTTTATGGCCGTTTTCATGAGCCGTTGCCCACAAATTTGGGGCTCCAAGACAAAGACCCGGCAATTGTTTAAGACATTTCACCAAGAACTCGTCGTTTCTGTGTTTTAAGGCCGTTTTCATGAGCTATTGCCTGCGGTTTTGGGGTTCCAGGGTGCACTTGATACATGTCTGGGAGTTAAGACCAAAAACTCATCGTTTTCGCATTGGGTGCCGTTTTCATGAGCTATTTCCCTTGGTTTTCGGGTTCCAGGGCGATCTACAACAACCATAAGACCCGATAAATGTTTTAGAGTTATGATAAAAAACTCGTCATTTTAGCGTTTTACGGCCGTTTTCATGAGCTATTACCCACAACTTTAGGGTTCTAGGGTGATTTACAACGACCGTGAGAACGGATACATGTTTGCGATATATGACCAAAAACTCGTTGTTTTCACAATTTATGGTCGTTTACATGAGCTATTGCCCACAATTTTGGAGTTTTAGGGCGATATACGATGAACGTAAGACCCAAATTTTTTGATCGATCTGAGCAAAAACTCGCCATTTTCGTGTTTTATGGGTGTTTCAATGAGCTAATACCCACAATTTTGGGGTTCTAGGGCGATTTTCAATGACCGTAAAAACCTGATATATGTTTGAGATATATGACCAAAAACTTGTCGTTTTCGCATTTTATGGCCGTTTACATGAGCTATTGCCCACACTTTTGCGGTTCTAGGGCGATTTACAAGGACCGCAAGACCCAATAAATGTTTGAGAGATATGACCAAAAAAGTCATTTTCATGCTTTATGGCCATTTTCATGAACTATTGCCCACAAACTTGGGGTTTTAGGGCGATTTACAACGATAACGAGACCCTATAAAAGTTTGAGAGATATGAACAAAAACTCGTTGTTTTCACGTTTTATGGCCGTTTTCATGAGCCGTTGCCCACAAATTTGGGGCTCCAAGACAAAGACCCGGCAATTGTTTAAGACATTTCACCAAGAACACGTCGTTTCCGTGTTTTAAGGCCGTTTTTATGAGCTATTGCCCGCGGTTTTGGGGTTCCAGCGTGCACTTGATACATGTCTGGGAGTTAAGACCAAAAACTCATCGTTTTCATGAGCTATTTCCCTTGGTTTTCGGGTTCCAGGGCGATCTACAACAACCATAAGACCCGATAAATGTTTTAGAGTTATGACAAAAAACTCGTCATTTTAGCGTTTTACGGCCGTTTTCATGAGCTATTGCCTACATCATTAGGGTTCTAGGGTGATTTACAACGATCGTGACAACCGATACATGTTTGCGACATATGACCAAAAACTTGTTGTTTTCACGACTTATGGTCGTTTACATGAGCTATTGCCCACAGTTTTGGAGTTTTAGGGCGATATACGATGAACGTAAGACCCAAATTTTTTGATCGATCTGAGCAAAAACTCGCCATTTTCGTGTTTTATGGGTGTTTCAATGAGCTAATACCCACAATTTTGGGGTTCTAGGGCGATTTTCAATGACCGTAAAAACCTGATATATGTTTGAGATATATGACCAAAAACTTGTCGTTTTCGCATTTTATGGCCGTTTACATGAGCTATTGCCCACACTTTTGCGGTTCTAGGGCGATTTACAAGGACCGCAAGACCCAATAAATGTTTGAGAGATATGACCAAAAAAAGTCATTTTCATGCTTTATGGCCATTTTCATGAACTATTGCCCACAAACTTGGGGTTTTAGGGCGATTTACAACGATAACGAGACCCTATAAAAGTTTGAGAGATATGAACAAAAACTCGTTGTTTTCACGTTTTATGGCCGTTTTCATGAGCAGTTGCCCACAAATTTGGGGCTCCAAGACAAAGACCCGGCAATTGTTTAAGACATTTCACCAAGAACACGTCGTTTCCGTGTTTTAAGGCGTTTTTATGAGCTATTGCCCGCGGTTTTGGGGTTCCAGCGTGCACTTGATACATGTCTGGGAGTTAAGACCAAAAACTCATCGTTTTCGCATTGGGGGCCGTTTTCATGAGCTATTTCCCTTGGTTTTCGGGTTCCAGGGCGATCTACAACAACCATAAGACCCGATAAATGTTTTAGAGTTATGACAAAAAACTCGTCATTTTAGCGTTTTACGGCCGTTTTCATGAGCTATTGCCTACATCATTAGGGTTCTAGGGTGATTTACAACGATCGTGACAACCGATACATGTTTGCGAAATATGACCAAAAACTTGTTGTTTTCACGATTTATGGTCGTTTACATGAGCTATTGCCCACAGTTTTGGAGTTTTAGGGCGATATATGATGAACGTAAGACCCAAATGTTTTTGATCGATATGAGCAAAAACTCGCCATTTTTGTGTTTTATGGGTGTTTTCATGAGCTAATACCCACAATTTTGGGGTTCTAGGGAAATTTCCAATGACCGAGAAAACTTGATATATGTTTGAGTTATATGACCAAAAACTTGTCGTTTTCGCATTTTATGGCCATTTTCATGAGCTATTGCCCACACTTTTGCGGTTCTAGGGCGATTTACAAGGACCGCAAGACCCAATAAATGTTTGAGAGATATGACCAAAAAAGTCCTTTTCATGCTTTATGGCCATTTTCATGAACTATTGCCCACAGACTTGGGGTTTCAGGGCGATTTACAACGATAACGAGACCCTATAAAAGTTTGAGAGATATGACCAAAAACTCGTTGTTTTCATGTTTTATGGCCGTTTTCATGAGCCGTTGCCCACAAATTTGGGGCACCAAGACAAAGACCCAGTAATTCTTTAAGACATTTCACCAAGAACACGTCGTTTCCGTGTTTTAAGGCCGTTTTTATGAGCTAGGGCCCGCGGTTTTGGGGTTCCAGGGTGCACTTGATACATGTCTAGGAGTTAAGACCAAAAACTCATCGTTTTCGCATTGAGGGCCATTTTCATGAGCTATTGCCCTTGGTTTTGGGGTTCCGAGGCGATTTACAATAACCATAAGACCCGATAAATGTTTTAGAGTTATGACAAAAACCTCGTCATTTTAGCGTTTTACGGCCGTTTTCATGAGCTATTGCCTACAACTTTAGGGTTCTAGGGTGATTTACAACGATTGTGACAACCGATACATGTTTGCGATATATGACCAAAAACTCGTTGTTTTCACGATTCATGGTCGTTTACATGAGCTATTGCCCACAGTTTTAGTGTTTTAGGGCGATATATGATGAACGTAAGACCCAAATGTTTTTGATCGATATGAGCAAAACTCGCCATTTTTGTGTTTTATGGGTGTTTTCATGAGCTAATACCCACAATTTTGGGGTTCTAGGGTAATTTCCAATGACCGAGAAAACTTGATATATGTTTGAGTTATATGACCAAAAACTTGTCGTTTTCGCATTTTATGGCCATTTTCATGAGCTATTGCCCACACTTTTGCGGTTCTAGGGCGATTTACAAGGACCACAAGACCCAATAAATGTTTGAGAGATATGACCAAAAAAGTCCTTTTCATGCTTTATGGCCATTTTCATGAACTATTGCCCACAGACTTGGGGTTTCAGGGCGATTTACAACGATAACGAGACCCTATAAAAGTTTGAGAGATATGAACAAAAACTCGTTGTTTTCACGTTTTATGGCCGTTTTCATGAGCCGTTGCCCACATATTTGGGGCTCCAAGATGATTTACAACGATAGTGAGACCCGGTAAATGTTTAAGCCATTTCACCATCAACATGTCGTTTCCGTGTTTTAAGGCCATTTTCATGAGCTATTTCCCGCGATTTTGGGGTTCTAGAGTGCACTTGATACAGGTTTGGGAGTTAAGACCAAAAACTCATCGTTTTCGCATTGAGGGCCATTTTCATGAGCTATTGCCCTTGGTTTTGGGGTTCCAGGGAGATTTACAACGACCATAAGACCCGATAAATGTTTTAGAGTTATGACAAAAAACTCGTCATTTTGGCTTTCATGAGCTATTGCCTACAACTTTAGGGTTCCAGGGTGATTTACAACGATCATGACAACCGATACATGTTTGCCATATATGACCAAAAACTCGTTTCTTTCATGATTTATGGTTGTTTACATGAGCTATTCCCCAAGGTTTTGGAGTTTTAGGGCAATATATGATGAACGTAAGACCCAAATGCTTTTGATCGATATGAGAATAAACATGCCATTTTCGTCTTTTACGGGTGTTTAATGAGCTAAAACCCACAATTTTGGAGTTCTAGGGCGATTTCCAATGACCGTAAAAAGCTGATATATGTTTGAGATATATGACCAAAAACTTGTCGTTTTCGCATTTTATGGCTATTTTCATGAGCTATTGCCCACACTTTTGGGGTTCCAGGGCGATTTACAAGGACCGCAAGACCCGATACATGTTGGACAGATATGACCAAAAAATCGTCCTTTTCATGCTTTATGGCCATTTTCATGAACTATTGCCCACAAACTTGGGGTTTTATGGCGATTTACAACGATAACGAGACCCTATAAAAGTTTGAGAGATATGAACAAAAACTCGTTGTTTTCACGTTTTATGGCCGTTTTCATGAGCCGTTGCCCACAAATTTGGGGCTCCAAGACAAATACCCGGTAATTGTTTAAGACATTTCACCAAGAACACGTCGTTTCCGTGTTTTAAGGCCGTTTTTATGAGCTAGGGCCCGCGGTTTTGGGGTTCCGGGGTGCACTTGATACATGTCTAGGAGTTAAGACCAAAAACTCATCGTTTTCGCATTGAGGGACATTTTCATGAGCTATTGCCCTTGGTTTTGGGGTTCCAAGGGGATTTACAATAACCATAAGACCTGATAAATGTTTTAGAGTTATGACAAAAACCTCGTCATTTTAGTGTTTTACGGCAGTTTTCATGAGCTATTGCGTACAACTTTAGGGTTCTAGGGTGATCTACAATGATCGTGACAACCGATACATGTTTGCGATATATGACCAAAAAATCGTTGTTTTCACGATTCATGGTCGTTTACATGAGCTATTGCCCACAGTTTTAGTGTTTTAGGGCGATATGCGATGAACGTAAGACCGAAATGTTTTTGATCGATATGAGCAAAAACTCGCCATTTTCGTGTTTTATGGGTGTTTAATGAGCTAATACCCACAATTTTGGGGTTCTAGGGCAATTTCTAGTGACCAGAAAAGCATGATATATATTTGAGATATATGACAAAAAACTTGTCGTTTTCGCATTTTATGGGTGTTTTCATGAGCTATTGCCCACACTTTTGCGGTTCTAGGGCGATTTACAAGGACCGCAAGACCCAATAAATGTTTGAGAGATATGACCAAAAAACGTCCTTTTCATACTTTATGGCCATTTTCATGAACTATTGCCGACAGACTTGGGGTTTCAGGGCGATTTACAACGATAACAAGACCCTATAAAAGTTTGAGAGATATGACCAAAAACTCGTCATTTTCGCGTTTTATGGCCGTTTTCATGAGCTATTTCCTACATATTTGGGGCTCATAGACGATTTACAACGATAGTGAGACCCGGTAAATGTTTAAGCCATTTCACCATCAACATGTCGTTTCCGTGTTTTAAGGCCATTTTCATGAGCTATTTCCCGCGATTTTGGGGTTCCAGAGCGCACTTGATACAGGTTTGGGAGTTAAGCCCGAAAACTCATCGTTTTCGCATTGAGGGCCATTTTCATGAGCTATTGCCCTTGGTTTTGGGGTTCCAGGGCGATTTACAACGACCATAAGACCCGATAAATGTTTTAGAGTTATGACAAAAAACTCGTCATTTTAGTGTTTTACGGCCATTTTCATGAGCTATTGCCTACAACTTTAGGGTTCCAGGGTGATTTACAACGATCATGACAACCTATACATGTTTGCCATATATGACCAAAAACTCGTTGTTTTCATGATTTATGGTTGTTTACATGAGCTATTCCCCAAGGTTTTGGAGTTTTAGGGCAATATATGATGAACGTAAGACCCAAATGCTTTTGATCGATATGAGAAAAAACATGCCATTATCGTCTTTTATGGGTGTTTAATGAGCTAAAACCCACAATTTTGGGGTTCTAGGGCGATTTCCAATGACCATAAAAACCTGATATATGTTTGAGATATATGACCAAAACCTTGTCGTTTTCGCATTTTATGGCTATTTTCATGAGCTATTGCCCACACTTTTGGGGTTCCAGGGCGATTTACAAGGACCGCAAGACCCGATACATGTTTGAGAGATATGACCAAAAAATCGTCCTTTTCATGCTTTATGGCCATTTTCATGAACTATTGCCGACAGACTTGGGGTTTCAGGGCGATTTACAACGATAACAAGACCCTATAAAAGTTTGAGAGATATGACCAAAAACTCGTCGTTTTCGCGTTTTATTGCCGTTTTCATGAGCTATTGCCCACATATTTGGGGCTCCAAGATGATTTACAACGATAGTGAGACCCGGTAAATGTTTAAGCCATTTCACCATCAACATGTCGTTTCCGTGTTTTAAGGCCATTTTCATGAGCTATTTCCCGCGATTTTGGGGTTCCAGAGCGCTCTTGATACAGGTTTGGGAGTTAAGACCAAAAACTCATCGTTTTCGCATTGAGGGCCATTTTCATGAGCTATTGCCCTTGGTTTTGGGGTTCCAGGGCGATTTACAACGACCATAAGACCAGATAAACGTTTTAGAGTTATGACAAAAAAACTCGTCATTTTAGTGTTTTACGGCCGTTTTCATGAGCTATTGCCTACAACTTTAGGGTTCCAGGGTGATTTACAACGATCATGACAACCTATACATGTTTGCCATATATGAGTAAAAACTCGTTGTTTTCATGATTTATGGTTGTTTACATGAGCTATTCCCCAAGGTTTTGGAGTTTTAGGGCAATATATGATGAACGTAAGACCCAAATGCTTTTGATCGATATGAGAAAAAACATGCCATTTTCGTCTTTTATGGGTGTTTAATGAGCTAAAACCCACAATTTTGGGGTTCTAGGGCGATTTCCAATGACCATAAAAACCTGATATATGTTTGAGATATATGACCAAAAACTTGTCGTTTTCGCATTTTATGGCTATTTTCATGAGCTATTGCCCACACTTTTGGGGTTCCAGGGCGATTTACAAGGACGACAAGACCCGATACATGTTTGAGAGATATGACCAAAAAATCGTCCTTTTCATGCTTTATGGCCATTTTCATGAACTATTGCCGACAGACTTGGGGTTTTAGGGCGATTTACAACGATAGAGAGACCCTATAAAAGTTTGAGAGATATGACCAAAAACTCGTCATTTTCGCGTTTTATGGCCATTTTCATGAGCTATTGCCCACAGATTTGGGGCTCCAAGACGATTTAGAACGATAGTGAGACCCGGTAAATGTTTAAGACATTTCACCAAAAACATGTCGTTTCCGTGTTTTAAGGCCGTTTTCATGAGCTATTTCCCACGGTTTTGGGTTCCAGAGCACACATGATACATGTTTGGGAGTTAAGACCAAAAACTCATAGTTTTCGCATTGAGGGCCATTTTCATGAGCTATTGCCCTTGGTTTTGGGGTTCCAGGATGATTTACAATGACCATAAGACCAGATAAATGTTTTTGAGTTATGACAAAAAACTCGTCATTTTAGTGTTTTATGACCGTTTTCATGAGCTATTGCCCACAACTTTAGGGTTCCAGGGTGATTTACAACAATCGTGACAACCGATCCATGTTTGCGATATATGACCAAAAACTCGTTGTTTTCACGATTTATGGTCGTTTTCATGAGCTATTGCCCATAGTTTTAGGGTTTTAGGGCGATATACGATGAACGTAAGACCCAAATGTTTTCGATCGATATGAGAAAAAACTCGCAACTTTCGTGTTTTATGGGTGTTTTCATGAGCTAATACCCACAATTTTGGGGTTGTAGGGCAATTTCCAATGACCGTAAAAACCTGATATATGTTTGAGATATATGACCAAAAACTTATCGTTTTTGCATTTTATGGCCGTTTTCATGAGCTATTGCTCACACTTTTGGGGTACCAGGGCGATTTACAAAGACCGCAAGACCCAATAAATGTTTGAGAGATATGACCAAAAAATGTCGTTTTCATGCTTTATGGCCATTTTCATGAACTATTGCCCACGGACTTGGGGTTTCAAGGCGATTTACAACATAACGAGACCCTATAAAAGTTTGAGAGATATGACCGAAAACTCGTCGTTTTCGCGTTTTATGGTTGTTTTCATGAGCTATTGCCCACAGATTTGGGGCTCCAAGACGATTTACAACGATAGTGAGACCCAGTAAATGTTTAAGACATTTCACCATAAACATGTCGTTTCCGTGTTTTAAGGCCATTTTCATGAGCTATTTCCCGCGGTTTTGGGGTTCTAGAGCGCACTTGATACAGGTTTGGGAGTTAAGACCAAAAACTCATCGTTTTCGCATTGAGGGCCATTTTCATGAGCTATTGCCCTTGGTTTTGGGGTTCCAGTGCGATTTACAACAACCATCAGACCCGATAAATGTTTTAGAGTTATGACAAGAAACTCGTCATTTTAGTGTTTTACGGCCGTTTTCATGAGCTATTGCCTACAACTTTAGGGTTCCAGGGTGATTTACAACGATCGTGACAACCGATACATGTTTGCCATATATGACCAAAAACTCATTGTTTTCACGATTTATGGTCGTTTACATGAGCTATTGCCCAATGTTTTGGAGTTTTAGGGCAATATATGATGAACGTAAGACCCAAATGCTTTTGCTCGATATGAGAAAAAACTTGCCATTTTCGTGTTTTATGGGTGTTTAATGAGCTAAAACCCACAATTTTGGGGTTCTAGGGCGATTTCCAATGACCGTAAAAACCTGATATATGTTTGAGATATATGACCAAAAACTTGTCGTTTTCGCATTTTATGGCCATTTTCATGAGCTATTGCCCACAACCATAAGACCCGATAAATGTTTTAGAGTTATGACAAGAAACAAGTCATTTTAGTGTTTTACGGCCGTTTTCATGAGCTATTGCCTACAACTTTAGGGTTCCAGGGTGATTTACAACGATCGTGACAACCGATACATGTTTGCCATATATGACCAAAAACTCGTTGTTTTCACGATTTATGGTCGTTTACATGAGCTATTGCCCAATGTTTTGGAGTTTTAGGGCAATATATGATGAACGTAAGACCCAAATGCTTTTGCTCGATATGAGAAAAAACTTGCCATTTTCGTGTTTTATGGGTGTTTAATGAGCTAAAACCCACAATTTTGGAGTTCTAGGGCGATTTCCAATGACCGTAAAAACCTGATATATGTTTGAGATATATGACCAAAAACTTGTCGTTTTCGCATTTTATGGCCATTTTCATGAGCTATTGCCCACATATTTCGGGCTCCAAGACGATTTAGAACGATAGTGAGACCCGGTAAATGTTTAAGACATTTCACCAAAAACATGTCGTTTCCGTGTTTTAAGGCCGTTTTCATGAGCTATTTCCCGTGGTTTTGGGGTTCCAGAGCACACTTGATACATGTTTGGGAGTTAAGAACAAAAACTCATCGTTTTCGCATTGAGGGCCATTTTCATGAGCTATTACCCTCGGTTTTGGGGTTCCAGGGCGATTCACAATGACCATAAGACCCGATAAATTCTTTTGATCGATATGAGAAAAATTTCGCCATTTTCATGTTTTATGGGTGTTTTCATGAGGTAATACCCACAATTTTGGGGTTCCAGGGCGATTTACATGGACCGTAAAAACCTGATATATGTTTAAGATATATGACCAAAAAACTTGTCGTTTTCGCATTTTATGGCCGTTTTCATGAGCTATTGTCCATACTTTTGGGGTTCTAGGGCGATTTACAAGGACCGCAAGACCCAATAAATGTTTGAGTGATATGACCAAAAAACATCCTTTTCATGCTTTACGGCCATTTTCATGAACTATTTCCCATAGACTTGGGGTTTCAGGGCGATTTACAACGATAACGAGACCCTATAAAAGTTTGAGAGATATGAACAAAAACTCTTCATTTTCATGTTTTATGGCTGTTTTCACGAGCTATTGCCCACAAATTTGGGGCTCCAAGACGATTTACAGCGATAGTGAGACCCGGTAAGTGTTTAAGACATTTCACCAAGAACACGTCGTTTCCGTGTTTTAAGGCTGTTTTCATGAGCTATTCCCCGCGGTTTTGGGGTTCCAGAGTGCACTTGATACATGTTTGGGAGTTAAGACCAAAAACTCATCGTTTTCGCATTGAGGGCCGTTTTCATGAGCTATTGCCCTTGGTTTTTGGGTTCCAGGGCGATTTACAGCAACCATAAGACCCGATAAATGTTTTAGAGTTATGACGAAAAGCTCGTCATTTTAGCGTTTTACGGCCGTTTTCATGAGCTATTGCCCACAACTTTGGGGTTCTAGGGTGATTTACAACGACCGTGAGAACTGATACATGTTTGCGATATATGACCAAAAACTCGTTGTTTTCACGATTTATGGTCGTTTACATGAGCTATGCCCACAGTTTTGGAGTTTTAGGGCGATATACGATGAACGTAAGACCCAAATGTTTTTGATCGATATGAGAAAAAACTCGCCATTTTCGTGTTTTATGGGTGTTTCAATGAGCTAATACCCACAATTTTGGGGTTCTAGGCCGATTTCCAATGACCGTAAAAACCTGATATATGTTTGAGATATATGACCAAAAACTTGTCGTTTTCGCATTTTATGGCGGTTTTCATGAGCTATTGCCAACACTTTTGGGGTTCTAGGGCGATTTACAAGGACCGCAAGACCCAATAAATGTTTGAGAGATATGACCCAAAAAAGTCCTTTTCATGCTTTATGGCCATGTTCATGAACTATTGTCCACAAACTTGGGGTTTTAGGGCGATTTACAACGATAACGAGACCCTATAAAAGTTTGAGAGATATGAACAAAAACTCGTTGTTTTCACATTTTATGGATGTTTTCATGAGCCGTTGCCCACAAATTTGGGGCTCCAAGACAAATACCCGGTAATTGTTTAAGACATTTCACCAAGAACACGTCATTTCCGTGTTTTAAGGCCGTTTTCATGAGCTATTGCTCGCGGTTTTGGGGTTCCAGGGTGCACTTGATACATGTCTGGGAGTTAAGACCAAAAACTCATCGTTTTCGCATTGAGGGCCATTTTCATGAGCTATTGCCCTTGGTTTTGGGGTTTCGAGGCGATTTACAATAACCATAAGACCCGATAAATGTTTTAGAGTTATGAGAAAAACCTCGTCATTTTAGTGTTTTACGGCCGTTTTCATGAGCTATTGCCTACAACTTTAGGGTTCTAGGGTGATTTACAACGATCCTGACAACCGATACATGTTTGCGATATATGACCAAAAACTCGTTGTTTTCACGATTTATGGTCGTTTACATGAGCTATTGCCCATAGTTTTGGAGTTTTAGGGTGATATATGATGAACATAAGACCCAAATGTTTTTGATCGATATGAGCAAAAACTCGCCATTTTCGTGTTTTATGGGTGTTTAATGAGCTAATACCCACAATTTTGGGGTTCTAGGGCAATTTCTAGTGACCGGAAAAACCTGATATATATTTGAGATATATGACCAAAAACTTGTTGTTTTCGCATTTTATGGCCGTTTTCATGAGCTATTGCCCACACTTTTGGGGTTCTAGGGCGATTTACAAGGACCACAAGACCCAATAAATGTTTGAGAGATATGACCAAAAAAACATCCTTTTCATGCTTTATGGCCATTTTCATGAACTATTGCTGACAGACTTGGGGTTTTAGGGCGATTTACAACGATAACAAGACCCTATAAAAGTTTGAGAGATATGACCAAAAACTCGTCGTTTTCGCGTTCTATGGCCGTTTTCATGAGCTATTGCCCACATATTTGGGGCTCCAAGACGATTTACAACGATAGTGAGACCCGGTAAATGTTTAAGACATTTCACCAAGAACACGTCGTTTCCGTGTTTTAAGGCCGTTTTCATGAGCTATTCCCCGCCGTTTTGGGGTTTCAGAGTGCACTTGATACATGTTTGGGAGTTAAGACCAAAAACTCATCGTTTTCGCATTGGGGGCCATTTTCATGAGCTATTTCCCTTGGTTTTCGGGTTCCAGGGAGATCTACAACAACCATAAGACCCGATAAATGTTTTAGAGTTATGACAAAAAACTCGTCATTTTAGCGTTTTACGGCCGTTTTCATGAGCTATTGCCCACAACTTTAGGGTTCTAGGGTGATTTACAACGACCGTGAGAACTGATACATGTTTGCGATATATGACCAAAAACTCGTTGTTTTCACGATTTATGGTCGTTTACATGAGCTATTGCCCACAGTTTTGGAGTTTTAGGGCGATATATGATGAACGTAAGACCCAAATGTTTTTGATCGATATGAGCAAAAACTCGCCATTTTTGTGTTTTATGGGTGTTTTCATGAGCTAATACCCACAATTTTGCGGTTCTAGGGCAATTTCCAATGACTGAGAAAACTTGATATATGTTTGAGTTATATGACCAAAAACTTGTCGTTTTCGCATTTTATGGCCGTTTTCATGAGCTATTGCCCACACTTTTGCGGTTCTAGGGCGATTTACAAGGACCGCAAGACCCAATAAATATTTGAGAGATATGACCAAAAAAAAGTCCTTTTCATGCTTTATGGCCATTTTCATGAACTATTGCCCACAAACTTGGGGTTTTAGGGCGATTTACAATGATAACGAGACCCTATGAAAGTTTGAGAGATATGAACAAAAACTCGTTGTTTTCACGTTTTATGGCCGTTTTCATGAGCCGTTGCCCACAAATTTGGGGCTCCAAGACAAAGACCCGGTAATTGTTTAAGACATTTCACCAAGAACACGTTGTTTTCGTGTTTTAAGGCTGTTTTCATGAGCTATTGCCCGCGGTTTTGGGGTTCCAGCGTGCACTTGATACATGCCTGGGAGTTAAGACCAAAAACTCATCGTTTTCGCATGGAGGGCCATTTTCATGAGCTATTGCCCGTGGTTTTGGGGTTCCGGGGCGATTTACAATAACCATAAGACCCGATAAATGTTTCAGAGGTATGACAAAAACCTCGTCATTTTAGTGTTTTACGGCCGTTTTCATGAGCTATTGCCTACAACTTTATGGTTCTAGGGTGATTTGCAACGATTGTGACAACCGATACATGTTTGCGATATATGACCAAAAACTCGTTGTTTTCACGATTTATGGTCGTTTACATGAGCTATTGCCCAAAGTTTTGGAGTTTTAGGGCAATATATGATGAACGTAAGACCCAAATGTTTTTGATCGATATGAGCAAAAACTCGCCATTTTTGTGTTTTATGGGTGTTTTCATGAGCTAATACCCACAATTTTGAGGTTCTAGGGCAATTTACAATGACCGAGAAAACTTGATATATGTTTGAGTCATATGACCAAAAATTTGTCGTTTTCGCATTTTATGGCCGTTTTCATGAGCTATTGCCCACACTTTTGCGGTTCTAGGGCGATTTACAAGGACCGCAAGACCCAATAAATGTTTGAGAGATATGACCAAAAAAGTCCTTTTCATGCTTTATGGCCATTTTCATGAACTATTGCCCACAAACTTGGGGTTTTAGGGCGATTTACAACGATAACGAGACCCTATAAAAGTTTGAGAGATATGAACAAAAACTCGTTGTTTTCACGTTTTATGGCCGTTTTCATGAGCCGTTGCCCACAAATTTGGGGCTCCAAGACAAAGACCCGGTAATTGTTTAAGACATTTCACCATAAACATGTCGTTTCCGTGTTTTAAGGCCAATTTCATGAGCTATTTCCCGCGGTTTTCGGGTTCCAGAGCGCACTTGATACAGGTTTGGGAGTTAAGACCAAAAACTCATTGTTTTCGCATTGAGGGCCATTTTCATGAGCTATTGCCCTTGGTTTTGGGGTTCCAGGGCGATTTACAACTACCATAAGACCCGATAAATGGTTTAGAGTTATGACAAGAAACTCGTCATTTTAGTGTTTTACGGCCGTTTTCATGAGCTATTGCCTACAACTTTAGGGTTCTAGGGTGATTTACAACGATCGTGACAACCGATACATGTTTGCGATATATGACCAAAAACTCGTTGTTTTGACGATTTATGGTCGTTTACATGAGCTATTGCCCACAGTTTTGGAGTTTTAGGGCGATATATGATGAACGTAAGACCCAAATGCTTTTGATCGATATGAGAAAAAACTTGCCATTTTCGTGTTTTATGGGTGTTTAATGAGCTAAAACCCACAATTTTGGGGTTCTAGGGCGATTAACAATGACCATAAAAACCTGATATATGTTTGAGATATATGACCAAAAACTTGTCGTTTTCGCATTTTATGGCCATTTTCATGAGCTATTGCCCACACTTTTGGGGTTCCAGGCCGATTTACAAGGACTGCAAGACCCGATACATGTTTGAGAGATATGACCAAAAAATCGTCCTTTTCATGCTTTATGGCCATTTCCATGAACTATTGCCAACAGACTTGGGGTTTCAGGGCGATTTACAATGATAACAAGACCCTATAAAAGTTTGAGAGATATGACCAAAAACTCGTCGTTTTCGCGTTTTATGGCCGTTTTCATGAGCTATTCCCCACATATTTGGGGCTCCAAGACGATTTACAACGATTGTGAGACCCGGTAAATGTTTAAGCCCTTTCACCATCAACATGTTGTTTCCGTGTTTTAAGGCCATTTTCATGAGCTATTTCCCGCAATTTTGGGGTTCCAGAGCGCACTTGATACAGGTTTGGGAGTTAAGACCAAAAACTAATCGTTTTCGCATTCAGGGCCATTTTCATGAGCTATTGCCGACAGACTTGGGGTTTCAAGGCGATTTAAAATGATAGAGAGAACCTATAAAAGTTTGAGAGATATGACCAAAAAGTCGTCATTTTCGCGTTTTATGGCCATTTTCATGAGCTATTGCCCACATATTTGGGGCTCCAAGACGATTTAGAACGATAGTGAGACTCGGTAAATGTTTAAGACATGTCACCAAAAACATGTCGTTTCCATGTTTTAAGGCCGTTTTCATGAGCTATTTCCCACGGTTTTGGGTTCTAGAGCACACTTGATACATGTTTGGGAGTTAAGACCAAAAACTCATTGTTTTCGCATTGAGGGCCATTTTCATGACTATTGCCCTAGGTTTTGGGGTTCCAGGGCGATTTACAATGACCATAAGACCCGATAAATGTTTTTGAGTTATGAGAAAAACCTCGTCATTTTAGTGTTTTACGGCCGTTTTCATGAGCTATTGCCTACAACTTTAGGGTTCTAGGGTGATTTACAACGATCATGACAACCGATACATGTTTGCGATATATGACCAAAAACTCGTTGTTTTCACGATTTATGGTCGTTTACATGAGCTATTGCCCACAGTTTTGGAGTTTTAGGTGGATATATGATGAACGTAAGACCCAAATGTTTTTGATCGATATGAGCAAAAACTCGCCATTTTCGTGTTTTATGGGTGTTTAATGATAATACCCACAATTTTGGGGTTCTAGGGCAATTTCTAGTGACTGGAAAAACCTAATATATATTTGAGATATATGACCAAAAACTTGTCGTTTTCGCATTTTATGGCCGTTTTCATGAGCTATTGCCCACACTTTTGGGGTTCTAGGGCGATTTACAAGGACCACAAGACCCAATAAATGTTTGAGAGATATGACCAAAAAAACATCCTTTTCATGCTTTATGGCCATTTTCATGAACTATTGCTGACAGACTTGGGGTTTCAAGGCGATATACAACGATAACGAGGCCCTATAAAAGTTTGACAGATATGACCAAAAACTCGTCGTTTTCGCGTTCTATGGCCATTTTCATGAGCTATTGCCCACATATTTGGGGCTCCAAGACGATTTACAACGATAGCGAGACCCGGTAAATGTTTAAGACATTTCACCAAGAACATGTCGTTTCCGTGTTTTAAGGCCATTTTCATGAGCTATTCCCCGCGGTTTTGGGGTTCCAGAGTGCACTTGATACATGTTTGGGAGTTAAGACCAAAAACTCATCGTTTTCACATTGGGGTCCGTTTTCATGAGCTATTTCCCTTGGTTTTCGGGTTCCAGGGCGATCTACAATAACCATAAGACCCGATAAATATTTTAGAGTTATGACAAAAAAACTCGTCATTTTAGCGTTTTACGGCCGTTTTCATGAGCTATTGCCCACAACTTTAGGGTTCTAGGGTGATTTACAACGACCGTGAGAACCGATACATGTTTGCCATATATGACCAAAAACTCGTTGTTTTCACGATTTATGGTCGTTTACATGAGCTATTGCCCAAAGTTTTGGAGTTTTAGGGCAATATTTGATGAACATAAGACCCAAATGCTTTTGATCGATATGAGAAAAAACCTGATATATGTTTGAGATATATGACCAAAAACTTGTTGTTTTCGCATTTTATGGCCATTTCCATGAGCTATTGCCCACACTTTTGGGGCTCTAGGGCAATTTCCAATGACCATAAAAACCTGATATATGTTTGAGATATATGACCCAAAAACTTATCGTTTTCGCATTTTATGGCCATTTTCATGAGCTATTGCCCACACTTTTGAGAGATATGACCAACAAAACATCCTTTTCATGCTTTATGGCCATTTTCACGAACTATTGCCCACAGACATGGGGTTTCAAGGCGATTTACAACGATAACGAGACCCTATAAAAGTTTGATAGATATGACCAAAAACTCGTCATTTTTGCGTTTTATGGCCGTTTTCATGAGCTATTGCCCACCGATTTGGGCCTCCAAGAAGATTTACAATGATAGTGAGACCCGGTAAATGTTTAAGACATTTCACCATAAACATGTCGTTTCCGTGTTTTAAGGCCGTTTTCATGAGCTATTTCCCGCGGTTTTGGGGTTCCAGAGCACACTTGATACATGTTTGGGAGTTAAGACCAAACACTCATCGTTTTCGCATTGAGGGCCATTTTCATGAGCTATTTCCCTTGGTTTTGGGATTCCAGGGCGATTTACAACGACCATAAGACCCAATAAATGTTTTTGAGTTATGACAAAAAACTCGTCATTATAGTGTTTTATGGCCGTTTTCATGAGCTATTGCCCACAACTTTAGGGTTCCAGGATGATTTACAACAATCGTGACAACCGATACATGTTTGCGATACATGACCAAAAACTCGTTGTTTTCATGATTTATGGTCGTTTTCATGAGCTATTGCCCACAGTTTTGGGGTTTTAGGGCGATATAAGATGAACGTAAGACCCTAAAGTTTTGATGGATATGGGCAAAAACTCGCCATTTTCATGTTTTATGGGTGTTTTCATGAGCTAATACCCACAATTTTGGGGTTCTACGGCAATTTCCAATGAACGAAAAAACTTGATATATGTTTGAGATATATGACCAAAAACTTGCCGATTTCGCATTTTATGGCCGTTTTCATGAGCTATTGCCCACACTTTTGGGGTTCTAGGGCGATTTACAAGGACCGCAAGACCCAATAATGGTTGAGAGATATGACCAAAAAAACATTCTTTTCATGCTTTATGGCCATTTTCATGAACTATTGCCCACAGACTTGGGGTTTCAGGGCGATTTACAACGCTAACGAGACCCTATAAAAGTTTGTGAGATATGAAGAAAAACTCGTCGTTTTTGCGTTTTATGGCCGTTTTCATGAGCTATTGCCCACAGATTTTGGGGTTTTAGGGCGATATACGATGAACGTAAGACCCAAATGTTTTTGATCGATATGAGCAAAAACTCGCCATTTTCGTGTTTTATGGGTGCTTTCATGAGCTAATACCCACAATTTTGGGGTTCTAAGGCGATTCCCAATGACCGTAAAAACGTGATATATGTTTGAGATATATGACCAAAAACATGTCGTTTTCGCATTTTATGGTCGTGTTCATGAGCTATTGCCCACACTTTTGGGGTTCCAGGGCGATTTACAAGGACGGCAAGACCCGATACATGTTTGAGAGATATGACCAAAAAATCGTCCTTTTCATGCTTTATGGCCATTTTCATGAACTATTGCCCACAGACTTGGGGTTTCAGGGCGATTTACAATGATAGAGAGACCCTATAAAAGTTTGAGAGATATGACCAAAAACTCGTCGTTTTCGCGTTTTATGGCCGTTTTCATGAGCTATTGCCCACAGATTTGAGGCTCCAAGACGATTTACAACGATAGTGAGACCCGTTAAATGTTTAAGACATTTCACCAAAAACATGTCGTTTCCGTGTTTTAAGGCCGTTTTCATGAGCTATTTCCCACGGTTTTGGGTTCCAGAGCACACATGATACATGTTTGGGAGTTAAGACCAAAAACTTATAGTTTTCGCATTGAGGGCCATTTTCATGAGCTATTGCCCCTGATTTTGGGGTTCCAGAGCGATTTACAACGACCATAAGACCCGATAAATGTTTTTGAGTTATGACAAAAAACTCGTCATTTTAGTGTTTTATGGCCGTTTTCATGAGCTATTGCCCACAACTTTAGGGTTCCAGGGTGATTTACAACAATCGTGACAACCGATACATGTTTGCGATATATGACCAAAAACTCGTTGTTTTCACGATTTATGGTCGTTTTCATGAGCTATTGCCCACAGTTTTGGGGTTTTAGGGCGATATACGATGAACGTAAGACCCAAATGTTTTTGATGGATATGAGCAAAAACTCGCCATTTTTGTGTTTTATGGGTGTTTTCATGAGCTAATACCCACAATTTTGGGGTTCTAGGGCAATTTCCAATGAACGAAAAAACTTGATATATGTTTGAGATATATGACCAAAAACTTGTCGTTTTCGCATTTTATGGCCGTTTTCATGAGCTATTGCCCACACTTTTGGGGTTCTAGGGCGATTTACAAGGACCGCAAGACCCAATAATGGCTGAGAGATATGACCAAAAAAACATTCTTTTCATGCTTTATGGCCATTTTCATGAACTATTGCCCACAGACTTGGGGTTTCAGGGCGATTTACAACGCTAACGAGACCCTATAAAAGTTTGTGAGATATGAAGAAAAACTCGTCGTTTTTGCGTTTTATGGCCGTTTTCATGAGCTATTGCCCACAGATTTTGGGGTTTTAGGGCGATATACGATGAACGTAAGACCCAAATGTTTTTGATCGATATGAGCAAAAACTCGCCATTTTCGTGTTTTATGGGTGCTTTCATGAGCTAATACCCACAATTTTGGGGTTCTAAGGCGATTCCCAATGACCGTAAAAACGTGATATATGTTTGAGATATATGACCAAAAACATGTCGTTTTCGCATTTTATGGTCGTGTTCATGAGCTATTGCCCACACTTTTGGGGTTCCAGGGCGATTTACAAGGACCGCAAGACCCGATATATGTTTGAGAGATATGACCAAAAAATCGTCCTTTTCATGCTTTAGGGCCATTTTCATGAACTATTGCCCACAGACATGGGGTTTCAGGGCGATTTACAATCATAGAGAGACCCTATAAAATTTTGAGAGATATGACCAAAAACTCGTCGTTTTCGCGTTTTATGGCCGTTTTTATGAGCTATTGCCCACAGATTTGGGGCTCCAAGACAATTTAAAAAGATAGTGAGACACGGTAAATGTTTAAGACATTTCACCAAAAACATGTCGTTTCCGTGTTTTAAGGCCGTTTTCATGAGCTATTTCCTGCGGTTTTGGGTTCCAGAGCACACTTGATACATGTTTGGGAGTTAAGACCAAAAACTTATAGTTTTCGCATTGAGGGCCATTTTCATGAGCTATTGCCCTTGGTTTTGGGGTTCCAGGGCGATTTACAACTACCATAAGACCCGATAAATGGTTTAGAGTTATGACAAGAAACTCGTCATTTTAGTGTTTTACGGCCGTTTTCATGAGCTATTGCCTACAACTTTAGGGTTCTAGGGTGATTTACAACGATCGTGACAACCGATACATGTTTGCGATATATGACCAAAAACTCGTTGTTTTGACGATTTATGGTCGTTTACATGAGCTATTGCCCACAGTTTTGGAGTTTTAGGGCGATATATGATGAACGTAAGACCCAAATGCTTTTGATCGATATGAGCAAAAACTCGCCATTTTTGTGTTTTATGGGTGTTTTCATGAGCTAATACCCACAATTTTGGGGTTCTAGGGCAATTTCCAATGAACGAAAAAACTTGATATATGTTTGAGATATATGACCAAAAACTTGTCGTTTTCGCATTTTATGGCCGTTTTCATGAGCTATTGCCCACACTTTTGGGGTTCTAGGGCGATTTACAAGGACCGCAAGACCCAATAATGGTTGAGAGATATGACCAAAAAAACATCCTTTTCATGCTTTATGGCCATTTTCATGAACTATTGCCCACAGACTTGGGGTTTCAGGGCGATTTACAACGATAACGAGACCCTATAAAAGTTTGTGAGATATGACGAAAAACTCGTCATTTTTGCGTTTTATGGCCGTTTTCATGAGCTATTGCCCACAAATTTTGGGGTTTTAGGGCGATATACGATGAACGTAAGACCCAAATGTTTTTGATCGATATGAGCAAAAACTCGCCATTTTCGTGTTTTATGGGTGTTTTCATGAGCTAATACCCACAATTTTGGGGTTCTAAGGCGATTTCCAATGACCGTAGAAACGTGATATATGTTTGAGATATATGACCAAAAACATGTCGTTTTCGCATTTTATGGCCGTGTTCATGAGCTATTGCCCACACTTTTGGGGTTCCAGGGCGATTTACAAGGACCGCAAGACCCGATACATGTTTGAGAGATATGACCAAAAAATCGTCCTTTTCATGCTTTAGGGCCATTTTCATGAACTATTGCCCACAGACATGGGGTTTCAGGGCGATTTACAATCATAGAGAGACCCTATAAAATTTTGAGAGATATGACCAAAAACTCGTCGTTTTCGCGTTTTATGGCCGTTTTTATGAGCTATTGCCCACAGATTTGGGGCTCCAAGACGATTTACAACGATAGTGATACCCGGTAAATGTTTAAGACATTTCACCAAAAACATGTCGTTTCCGTGTTTTAAGGCCGTTTTCATGAGCTATTTCCCGCGGTTTTGGGTTCCAGAGCACACTTGATACATGTTTGGGAGTTAAGACCAAAAACTTATAGTTTTCGCATTGAGGGCCATTTTCATGAGCTATTGCCCCTGATTTTGGGGTTCCAGGGCGATTTACAACGACCATAAGCCCCGATAATGTTTTTTGAGTTATGACAAAAAACTCGTCGTTTTAGTGTTTTATGGCCGTTTTCATGAGCTATTGCCCACAACTTTAAGGTTCCAGGATGATTTACAACAATCGTGACAACCGATACATGTTTGCGATATATGACCGAAAACTCGTTGTTTTCATGATTTATGGTCGTTTTCATGAGCTATTGCCCACAGTTTTGGGGTTTTAGGGCGATATACGATGAACGTAAGATCCAAATGTTTTTGATCGATATGAGAAAAAACTCGCCATTTTCGTGTTTTATGGCCGTTTTTATGAGATATTGCCCATAGATTTGGGGTTCTAGGGCAATTTCCAATGACCAAAAAACCTGATATATGTTTGAGATATATTACCAAAAACTTGTCGTTTTCGCATTTTATGGCCGTTTTCATGAACTATTGCCCACAGTTTGGGGTTCTAGGGCGATTTACAAGGACTGCAAGACCCAATAAATTTTTGAGAGATATGACCAAAAAAACATCCTTTTCATGCTTTATGGCCATTTTCATGAACTATTGCCCACAAATTTGGGGTTTCAGGGCGATTTACAACGATAACGAGACTCTATAAAAGTTTGAGAGATATGACCAAAAACTCGTCGTTTTCGCGTTTTATGGCCGGTTTCATCAGCTATTGCCCACAGATTTGGGGCTCCAAGACGATTTACAACGATAGTGAGACCCGGTAAATGTTTAAGACATTTCACCAAAAACATGTCGTTTCCGTGTTTTAAGGCTGTTTTCATGAGCTATTTCCCGCGGTTTTGCGGTTCCAGAGCGCACTTCATACATGTTTGGGAGTTAAGACCAAAAACTCATCGTTTTCGCATTGAGAGCCATTTTCATGAGCTATTGCACTTGGTTTTGGGGTTCCAGGGCGATTTACAATGAGCATAAGACCCGATAAATGTTTTTGAGTTATGACAAAAAACTCGTCATTTTAGTGTTCTATGGCTGTTTTCATGAGCTATTGCCCACAACTTTAGGGTTCCAGGGTGATTTACAACAATCTTGACAACCGATACATGCTTGTGATATATGACCAAAAACTCGTTGTTTTCACGATTTATGGTCATTTTCATAAGCTATTGCCCACAATTTTTGGGTTTCAGGGCGATATACGATGAACGTAAGACCCAAATGTTTTTGATTGATATGAGCAAAAACTCGCCATTTTCGTGTTTTAATGGTGTTTTCATGAGCTAATACCCACAATTTTGGGTTCTAGGGCGATTTCCAATGACCGTAAAAACCAATTTATTTTTGAGATATATGACCAAAATCTTGTCGTTTTCGCGTTTTATGGCTATTTTCATGAGCTATTGCCAACACTTTCGGGGTTCTAGGGCGATTTACAAGGACTACAGGACCCGATACATGTTTGAGAGATATGACCAAAAAATCATCATTTTCATGCTTTATGGCCATTTCCATGAACTATTGCCCATATACTTGGGGTTTCAGGGCGATTTACAACGATAGCGAGACTATAAAAGTTTGAGAGATATGACCAAACACTCATTGTTTACGCGTTTTATGGCCGTATTCATGAGCTACTGCCCACAGATTTGGGGCTCCAAGATGATTTACGACGATAGTGAGACCCGGTAAATGTTTAAGACATTTCACCAAAAACATGTCGTTTCCGTGTTTTAAGGCCGTTTTCATGAGCTATTGCCTGCGGTTTTGGGGTTCTAGAGCGCACTTGACACATGTTTGGGAGTTAAGACCAAAAACTCATCGTTTTGGCATTGAGGGCCGTTTTCATGAGCTATTTCCCCTGGTTTTGGGGCTCCAGGGCGATTTACAACGACCATAAGACCTGGTAAATGTTTTTGATTTATGACAAAAAGCTTGTCATTTTAGTGTTTTATGGCCGTTTTCATGAGCTATTGCCCACAACTTTGGGGTTCCAGGGTGATTTACAACGACCGTGAGAACCGATACATGTTTGCGATATATGACCAAAAACTTGTTGTTTTCACGTTTGATGGTCGTTTTCATGAGCTATTGCCCACAGTTTTCGCGTTTTAGGGCGATATACGACGAACGTAAGACCCACAATTTTGGGGTTGCAGGGCGATTTACAATGACCGTAAAAACTTGATACATGTTTGAGATATATGACCAAAAAATTGTCGTTTTCGTATTTTATGGCTATTTTCATGAGCTATTAGTTTTGGGGTTCTAGGGCGATTTAAAAGGACCGCAAGACCCGATACATGTTTGAGAGATATGACCAAAAAATCGTCCTTTTCGTGCTTTATGGCCATTTTCATGAGCTATTACACATAAATTTGCGGTTTCAGGGCGATGTACAAGGATAGCGAGACCCTATAAAAGTTTGAGATATATGACCAAATACTCGTTGTTTTCACGTTTTATGACTATATTCAAGAGCTATTGCCCATAGATTTGGGGCTCCAAGACGATTTACAACAATAGTGAGACCCGGTAGATGTTTAAGACATTTCTCCAAAAACACATCGTTTTCGTGTTTTACGGCCGTTTTCATGAGCTATTGCCCACAGTTTTGGGGTTATAGAGCAGACCTGATACATGTTTGGGATTTAAGACATAAAACTCGTCGTTTTCGCATTTTATGGTAGTTTTCATGAGCTATTGCCCTTGGTTTTTGGGTTCCAGGGCGATTTACAACGACCATAAGACCTGATAAATGTTTTTGAGGTATGAAAAAAATCATCATTTTAGTGTTTTATGGCCGTTTTCATGAGCTATTGCCCACAGCATTGGGGTTCCAGGGTTATTTACAACGACCGTGAGAACCGATACATGTTTGCGTTATATGACCAAAAAATCGATGTTTTCTCGTTTTATGGTCGTTTTCATGAGCTATTGCCCACAATTTTGGGGTTTTAGGGTGAGATACGACGAACGTAAGACCTAAAAAAAATTATCGATATCAGCAAAAACTCTCTATTTTCGTGTTTTATGGCTATTTTCATGAGCTAATACCCATTATTTTTGGGTTCTAGGGCGATTTCCAACGACCGTAAAAACCTAATATATATGACCAAAAATTTGTCGTTTTTGCATTTTATGGCCGTTTTTATGAGCTATTGCCCACACTTTTGGGTTTCCAGGGCGATTTACAAGGACCGCAAGACCAGATACATGTTTGAGAGATATGACCAAAAAATCGTCATTTTCATGCTTTATGGCCATTTTCATGAACTATTGTCCATATATTTGGGGTTTCAGGGCGATTTACAATGATAGCGAGACCCTATAAAAGTTTGAGAGATATGACCAAACACTCAACGTTTATGCGTTTTATGGCCATATTCATGAGCTATTGCCCATAAATTTGGGGCTCCAAGATGATTTACGACGATAGTGAGACCCGGTAAATGTTTAAGGCATTTCACGAAAAACATGTCGTTTCCGTGTTTTAAGGCCGTTTTCATGAGCTATTGCCCGCGATTTTGGGGTTCTAGAGCGCACTTGACACATGTGTGGGAGTTAAGACCAAAAACTCATCGTTTTCGCATTGAGGGCCGTTTTCATGAGCTATTGCCCTTGATTTTGGGGTTCTAGTGCGATTTACAATGACAATAAGACCCGATAAATGTTTTTGAGTTATGAGAAACAAATCGTCATTTTAGTGTTTTATGGCCGTTTTCATGAGCCATTGCCCACAACTTTGGGGTTTCAGGGTGATTTACAACGATCGTGACAACCGATACATGTTTGCGATATATGACCGAAAACTCGTTGTTTTTATGATTTATGGTCGTTTTCATAAGCTATTGCACACCGTTTTGGGGTTTTAGGGCGATATACGATGAACGTAAGACCCAAACGTTTTTGATCGATATGAGCAAAAACTCGCCATTTTTGTATTTTATGGGTGTTTTCATGAGCTAATACCCACAATTTTGGGGTTCTAGGGCGATTTCCAATGACCGTAAAAACATGATTTATGTTTGAGATATATCACCAAAAACATGTCGTTTTCGTATTTTATGGCTGTTTTCATGAGCTATTGCCCACACTTTTGGGTTTCTATGGTGATTTACAAGGACCGTAAGACCAGATACATGTTTGAGAGATATGACCAAAAAATCGTCTTTTTCATACTTTATGGCCATTTTCATGAACTATTGCCCACAGACTTAGGGTTTCAGGGCGATTTACAATGATAGTGAGACCGGGTAAATGTTTAAGACATTTCACCAAAAACACGTCGTTTCCGTGTTTTAAGGCCGTTTTCATGAGCTATTGCCCGCGGTTTTGGGTTTCGAGAGCGCACTTGATACATGTTTGGGAGTTAAGACCAAAAACTCATCGTTTTGGCATTGAGGGCCGTTTTCATGAGCTATTGCTCCTGGTTTTGGGGCTCCAGGGCAATTTACAACGACCATAAGACCTGGTAAATGTTTTTGAGTTATGACAAAAAGCTCGTCATTTTAGTGTTTTATGGCCGTTTTCATGAGCAATTGCCCATAACTTTGGGGTTCCAGGGTGATTTACAAAGACCGTGAGAACCGATAAATGTTTGCGATATATGACCAAAAACTTGTTGTTTTCACGTTTTATGGTCGTTTTCATGAGCTATTGCCCACAGTTTTCGCGTTTTAGGGCAATATACGACGAACATAAGACCCACAATTTTGGGGTTCCAGGGCGATTTACAATGACCGTAAAAACTTGATACATGTTTGAGATATACGACCAAAAAATTGTCGTTTTCGTATTTTATGGCCATTTTCATGAGCTATTACCCACACTTTTGGGGTTCTAGGGCGATTTACAAGGACCGCAAGAACCGATACATGTTTGAGATATATGACCAAAAAATCGTCCTTTCCGTGCTTTATGGCCATTTTCATGAGCTATTACACATAAATTTGGGGTTTCAGGGCGAGTTACAAGGATAGAGAGACCCTATAAAATTTTTAGAGGTATGACCAAATACTCGTTGTTTTCGCGTTTTATGGCTATATTCATGAGCTATTGCCCACAGATTTGGGGCTCGAAGACGATTTACAACAATAGTGTGACCCGGTAAATGTTTAAGACATTTCTCCAAAAACACATCGTTTTCGTGTTTTACGGCCGTTTGCATGAGCTATTGCCTACAGTTTTGGGGTTACAGACCGGACCTAATACATGTTTGGGATTTAAGACAAAAAACTCGTCGTTTTCGCATTTTATGTAAGTTTTCATGAGCTATTGCCCTTGGTTTTAGGGCGATTTACAACGACCATAAGACCTGATAAATGTTTTTGAGGTATGAAAAAAATCATCATTTTAGTGTTTTATGGCCGTTTTCGTGAGCTATTGCCCACAGCTTTGGGGTTCCAGGGTTATTTACAACGACCGTGAGAACCGATACATGTTTGCGTTATATGACCAAAAAATCGATGTTTTCTCGTTTTATGGTCGTTTTCATGAGCTATTGCCCACAATTTTGGGGTTTTAGGGCGAGATACGACGAACGTAAGACCCAAAAAAAATTATCGATATCAGCAAAAACTCTCTATTTTCGTGTTTTATGGCTATTTTCATGAGCTAATACCCATTATTTTTGGGTTCTAGGGCGATTTCCAACGACCGTAAAAACCTAATATATATGACCAAAAATTTGTCGTTTTTGCATTTTATGTCCGTTTTCATGAGCTATTACCCACACTTTTGGGTTTCCAGGGCGATTTACAAGGACTGCAAGACCAGATACATGTTTGAGAGATATGACCAAAAAATCGTCATTTTCATGCTTTATGGCCATTTTCATGAACTATTGTCCATATATTTGGGGTTTCAGGGCGATTTACAATGATAGCGAGACCCTATAAAAGTTTGAGAGATATGACCAAACACTCATCGTTTACGCGTTTTATGGCCATATTCATGAGCTATTGCCCACAAATTTGGGGCTCCAAGATGATTTACGACGATAGTGAGACCCGGTAAACGTTTAAGGCATTTCACGAAAAACATGTCGTTTCCTTGTTTTAAGGCTGTTTTCATGAGCTATTGCCCGCGGTTTTGGGGTTCTAGAGCGCACTTGACACATGTGTGGGAGTTAAGACCAAAAACTCATCGTTTTCGCATTGAGGGCCGTTTTCATGAGCTATTGCCCTTGATTTTGGGGTTCTAGTGCGATTTACAATGACAATAAGACCCGATAAATGTTTTTGAGTTATGAGAAACAAATCGTTATTTTAGTGTTTTATGGCCGTTTTCATGAGCCATTGCCCACAACTTTGGGGTTTCAGGGTGATTTACAACGATCGTGACAACCGATACATGTTTGCGATATATGACCGAAAACTCGTTGTTTTTATGATTTATGGTCGTTTTCATAAGCTATTGCCCACCGTTTTGGGGTTTTAGGGCGATATACGATGAACGTAAGACCCAAACGTTTTTGATCGATATGAGCAAAAACTCGCCATTTTTGTATTTTATGGGTGTTTTCATAAGCTAATACCCACAATTTTGGTGTTCTAGGGCGATTTCCAATGACCGTAAAAACATGATTTATGTTTGAGATATATGACCAAAAACATGTCGTTTTCGTATTTTATGGCTGTTTTCATGAGCTATTGCTCACACTTTTGGGTTTCTAGGGTGATTTACAAGGACCGTAAGACCAGATACATGTTTGAGAGATATGACCAAAAAATCGTCTTTTTCATACTTTATGGCCATTTTCATGAACTATTGCCCACAGACTTGGGGTTTCAGGACGATTTACAATGATAGTGAGACCCGGTAAATGTTTAAGACATTTCACCAAGAACACGTCGTTTCCGTGTTTTAAGGCCGTTTTCATGAGCTATTGCCCGCGGTTTTGGGGTTCGAGAGCGCACTTGATACATGTTTGGGAGTTAAGACAAAACTCATCGTTTTGGCATTGAGGGCCGTTTTCATGAGCTATTGCTCCTGGTTTTGGGGCTCCAGGGCAATTTACAACGACCATAAGACCTGGTAAATGTTTTTGAGTTATGACAAAAAGCTCGTCATTTTAGTGTTTTATGGCCGTTTTCATGAGCTATTGCCCATAACTTTGGGGTTCCAGGGTGATTTAAAAAGACCGTGAGAACCGATAAATGTTTGCGATATATGACCAAAAACTTGTTGTTTTCACGTTTTATGGTCGTTTTCATGAGCTATTGCCCACAGTTTTCGCGTTTTAGGGCAATATACGACGAACATAAGACCCACAATTTTGGGGTTCCAGGGCGATTTACAATGACCGTAAAAACTTGATACATGTTTGAGATATACGACCAAAAAAATGTCGTTTTCGTATTTTATGGCCATTTTCATGAGCTATTACCCACACTTTTGGGGTTCTAGGGCGATTTACAAGGACCGCAAGAACCGATACATGTTTGAGAGATATGACCAAAAAATCGTCCTTTTCGTGCTTTATGGCCATTTTCATGAGCTATTACACATAAATTTGGGGTTTCAGGGCGAGTTACAAGGATAGCGAGACCCTATAAAATTTTTAGAGGTATGACCAAATACTCGTTGTTTTCGCGTTTTATGGCTATATTCATGAGCTATTGCCCACAAATTTGGGGCTCCAAGACGATTTACAACAATAGTGTGACCCGGTAAATGTGTAAGACATTTCTCCAAAAACACATCGTTTTCGTGTTTTACGGCCGTTTGCATGAGCTATTGCCTACAGTTTTGGGGTTACAGACCGGACCTAATACATGTTTGGGATTTAAGACAAAAAACTCGTCGTTTTCGCATTTTATGGAAGTTTTCATGAGCTATTGCCCTTGGTTTTAGGGCGATTTACAACGACCATAAGACCTGATAAATGTTTTTGAGGTATGAAAAAAATCATCATTTTAGTGTTTTATGGCCGTTTTCGTGAGCTATTGCCCACAGCTTTCGGGTTCCAGGGTTATTTACAACGACCATGAGAACCGATACATGTTTGCATTATATGACCAAAAAATCGATGTTTTCTCGTTTTATGGTCGTTTTCATGAGCTATTGCCCACAGTTTTGGGGTTTTAGGGCGAGATACGACGAACGTAAGACCCCAAAAATATTTATCGATATCAGCAAAAACTCTCTATTTTCGTGTTTTATGGCTATTTTCATGAGCTAATACCCACTATTTTTGGGTTCTAGGGCGATTTCCAACGACCGTAAATACCTGATATATATGACCAAAAAATTGACGTTTTTGCATTTTATGGTCGTTTTCATGAGCTATTGCCCACACTTTTGGGTTTCCAGGGCGATTTACAAGGACCGCAAGACCCGATTCATGTTTAACAGATATGACAAAAAATCGTCCTTTTCGTGCTTGATGGACATTTTCATGAACTATTTCCCACCGATTTGGGGTTTTAGGGCGATTTACAATGATAGTGAGACCCTATAAAAGTTTGAGAGATATGACCAAAAACTCGTCGTTTTCGCATTTTATGGTAGTTTTCATGAGCTTTTGCCCACAGATTTGGGGCTCCTAGACGATGTACAACGATAGAGAGACCCGGTAAATGTTTTAGACATTTCACATAAACCACGTCGTTTCCGTGTTTTATGGCCATTTTCATGAGCTATTGCCCGCAGTTTTGGGGTTCCAGAGCACACTTGATACATGTGTGGGAGTTAAGACCAAAAACTCATCGTTTTTGCATTGACGGTCGTTTTCATGAGCTATTGCCCTTGGTTTTGGGGTTCGAGGGCGATTTACAACGACCATAAGACCCGATAAATGTTTTTGAGGTATGACAAAAAAACTCGGCATTTTAGTGTTTTATGGCCGTTTTCATGAGCAATTGCCCACAACTTTGGGAGTCCAGGGTGATTTACAAAGACCGTGAGAACCAATACATGTTTGTGATATATGACCAAAAACTCGTTGTTTTCACGTTTTACGGTCATTGGCATGAGTTATTGCCCACAGTTTTTGGGTTTTAGGGCGATATACGACGAAAGTAAGACTCAAATGTTTTTTATCGATATGAGCAAAAACTCACCATTTTTGTGTTTTATGGTTGTTTTCATGAGCTAATACCCACAATTTTGGGGTTCCAAGGCAATTTACAAAGATCGTAAAAACTTGATACATGTTTGAGATATAAGACCAAAACCATGTCGTTTTCGCATTTTATGGCCGTTTTCATGAGCTTTTGCCCTGACTTTTGGGGTTTAGGGCGATTTACTAGGACCACAAGACCAGATACATGTTTGAGAGATATGACCAAAAAATCGTCCTTTTCGTGCTTTATGGCCATTTTCATGAGCTATTACCCATAGATTTGGGGTTTCAGGGCGATTGACAAGGATAGTGAGACCCTATAAAAGTTTGAGAGATATGACCAAATACTCGTTGTTTTCGCGTTTTATGGCCGTATTCATGAGCTATTGCCCACAGATTTGGGTATCCAAGACGATTTACAATGATAGTGAGACCCGGTAAATGTTTAAGACATTTAACCAAAAACACGTCGTTTTCATGTTTTATGGCCGTTTTCATGAGCTATTGCCCACAGTTTTAGGGTTCCAGAGCAGACCTGATACATGTTTGGGAGTTAAGACAAAAACTCGTCATTTTCGCATTTTAGGCCATTTTCATGAGGTATTGCCCACAGATTTGGGGCTCCAAGACGATTTACAATGGTACTGAGACCCGGTAAATGTTTAAGACATTTCACCAAAAACATGTCGTTTTCATGTTTTATGACCGTTTTCATGAGCTATTACCCACGATTTTGGGGTTCCAGAGCGCACCTGATACATGTTTGGGAGTTATGACCAAAAACTCGTCGTTTTCGCATTGCGGACCATTTTCATGAGCTATTGCCCTTGGTTTTAGGGTTCCAGGGCGATATACAACGACCATAAGACCTGATAAATGTTTTTGAGGTATGACAAAAAAGTCGTCATTTTAGTGTTTTACGGCCGTTTTCATGAGTGATGGCCCACAGCTATGGGGTTCTAGGGTGATTTACAACGACCGTGAGAACTGATACATGTTTGTGATGTATGACCAAAAACTTGTTTTTTCACGTTTAAGGTCGTTTTCATGAGCTATTGCCCACAGTTTTGGGGTTATAGGGCGATTTCCAATGACCGTAAAATCCTGATATATATGTTTGAGATATATGACCAAAAATTTGCCGTTTTCGCATTTTATGGCCATTTTCATGAGCTATTGCCCATACTTTTGGGGTTCTAGGGAGATTTACAAGGATCGCAAGACCCGATACATGTTTGAGAGATATGACCAAAAAATTGTCCTTTTCGTGCTTTAGGGCCATTTTCATGAACTATTGCCCACAGATTTGGGGTTTCAGGTTGATATACAATGATAGCGAGACCCTATAAAAGTTTGAGAGATATGAACAAAACTCGTCGTTTTCGCGTTTTATGGCGGTTTTCATGAGCTATTGCCCACAGATTTGGGGCTCCAAGACGATTTACAATGGTAGTGAGACCCGGTAAATATTTAAGACATTTCACCAAAAACACGTCGTTTCCATGTTTTATGGCCGTTTTCATGAGCTATTACCCGCGGTTTTGGGGTTCCAGAGCGCACCTGATACATATTTGGGACTTAAGACCAAAAACTCATCGTTTTCGCATTAAGGGCCGTTTTCATGAGCTATTGCCCTTCGTTTTGGGGTTCCAGGGTGATTTACCACGACCATAAGACCCGATAAATGTTTTTGAGGTATGACAAAAAAACTCGTCATTTTAGTGTTTTATGGCTGTTTTCATTAGCTATTGCCCACAGCTTTGGGGTTCTAGGGCAATTTACAACGACCGTGAGAACCGATACATGTTTGCGATATATGACCAAAAACTGATTGTTGATGACCCATAAGTATAGGGGGTGTATCACAGTATTTTTGATAAGTAAGAGTGTCGAACACAACGAGGAGCAGAAGGTGATGGCGAATGTCTAGGAGCAGGAATTCTCTGTAAATACTTAGCAAACGGATTTTTAGGGGTTTTTGATAATGCAGGTAAATAAAGTACTAGTAAATAAAAGACAATAAGGATAAATGCAGCAAGTGGCCCAATACTTTGTTTAGCAAAAGACAAGCCGGTTGTATTACTTAAGATGACCAAATGTTCTCGAGGACACATGGGAATATCGTCAAGTGCTTTCGCTTCATATAGTTGATTAATCTTCTTTAGTTTGCTAAGTGTTGTGTGGGCGAACCTGTGCTAATGTACCGACCTTCCTAGGACTAATACATACTTGTGATTATACCCCTTGCAAGCATCCGGAAGTGCAAGAAAGTAATTAAGGTAGAAACCTAACCACAGTTTTAAACTCTAAGACCCTGACGTCCCTTGTGCAATGGTTTCCTAACGGGGGTTCAGGTTTCTGTCACTCCGGCAGCCCCTACGATTAGTAGCCAAATACACAATGCATTCCCCTAGGCCCATATAGGTGAAGTGTCATGTAGTCGACATTCACATGACACCACTAGAAGAAGTACACCACAACTTAAATATCAAACTATTGAATCATTCTCAACACAATTCCACTACTAAAAACATGACTTCTCCCATGTCCTCAAGAACAAAACGAACTACCTACAAGACATCATATGGATCATGATCATAGATGAAATAATGATAAGTAACAATCTGAACATAAACGATAATTCAATGGCTCACTCAATAGCATCAACTACAAAGAGTAATCAACATCGGGAAAGTTTCCCCTAAGAACTATGCAAAATTCAACCCAATTGTTACAGCGGTATGAAGTGGTGATGATGGTGATGGTGGAGATGAGGGTGGTGATGATGATCCGGATGAAGTCCAGCTTGATAGTGGTGTTGATGGAGACGATCTCCCCTCTCCGGGAAGGAATTCCCCCGGCAGAATTCTGTCTGCCGGAGAGATCTTTCTCTCTCAGTGTTTTCCACCCCGCAGAGGCGGCGGAATATTTCTGTGGTTGCTCCCCGAGTCTTTGGGTTTCGGGAGGATAATATACGCTAGAGGGGAGAGGCTGGAGTGGACCAGGGCGGCCACACCACCTGGTGGCGCGGCCTGGGGTGGCCTGCGCCAGGGGGTGGTGTGGGCCTCCTCTGGCCCATCTCCACTTCCCCTTCTAGAAATCTCCGTCTTCTGGAAAACTAGATTTTTCCATGTATTTTCCTGGATTTTCTAATCTTCACGAATTTTGCCTCCAAACAACACCTTTTCCATCAGAATCCTGACTGTAGCGGTCCATGCTCCAAAAGTCATCAACCATGCAAAAGCAGATAAAATAACATAAGTATCATCTCTTAATATGAAATATATCAGCGAATAATAGTAAATTATGATATAGAATAGTGATGCAAAATGGACGTATCAACTCCCCCAAGCTTAGACTTCGCTTGTCCCCAAGTGAAACTGAACTCAATAAACATGACCTCGGGTTTATGGAGTGAAGAGTCGATAAAAGAATACGGACAAGAAGCATCACATTCATCACTACATATGTCATAATAGAAGACAACTCACTATTATATAACTTAACTTGCAATAAGTAAAAGAAATACAATAAACATACATAAAGTAAATCATAGTTGGTAATGGCAAACATAGATCTTGGTCAAAGAATAGTTGACGATTTGCAGGAGTTCACAAATAACTGGTTTTCAATCACAACTTTGAAAATAGTAATCACCAAGATAAGATCAATGTGCAAAACAAGGAACATAAGAAACATATGAATGAATGAAACACAACAACTCAAAATACTTGCTGAGGTAGAAGGGAGTAGGTTTACTGACTCAACTAAAAAGTAAAGGAAAGGCCCTTCGCAGAGGGAAGCAGGGATTTGAAGTTTCATAAATAGCTTCCAAAAATTATGGTACTTACTAGCTTTCAGCTCTCATTGCCCTATCATAGGCATCTTTAGGTGATTAAGGTGAAAGTGACACAACTAAGAGGATATACTTGACAAGTTATAAGTTGAAATCTCATGCCCCTTACTTACGAGTACCGAACCTCATGCTACTCAACTTCAGTCACAAGTAAGCTCTGGTCATTGTAAACACATATGTATCATAGAGAACTGCCAACGGGGTACCCCTTGCACATGATACAGGAGCTATCCCATAATCAAAATGACAAGGCAAGCAGACAATGAGCATCTCAACGATCTTTTTATTTGCTATTTGCATAGGTTTTTATTGAGGATGCTTCATAGAGTGCTCATTATGGTTATGCTACAAGTTTCTACCATGATTAGGCATGGCTTAGGCTAGCGGCCCAGGCGTTTCTCTAACACACATACAAACTCCATGATCTTACAAGTTCCCCTTTTATTTCACAACGTCGGGATCCATAAGCAAAAGAATCATGATATCAATGGAATATAAGTGCAAGGTTGAAAGCGTTCCCCATGATACATGGTTCTTCTAACTTAAACTTATGAAGTGCAAGCATATACACAACAAAGATGTACACAATGGTTCAAGTTTATTAAGTGCAAGAAAGTAAAGTGTTCCATCAAGTTCGTGAGAGCTTGAATCACTAATTTTCACATAACAAGTTTAATTTGGAAGGTAGATAAAAACATGAATTTATTTGGAATAACAATAGTGCTAGTACGTAGGTATGGTGGACACAAATGGCTTAGGTTTTGGTTTAAGTATAGGATGTACGAGAAGCATTCCTCTCAGTACAGGTTTTTGGCTAGCAAGGCTGGGTGGAAAGCATAAGAATTGAAGCAAACAAACAAACATACAAGCGATAAAAACAAACATGCAATCTTCCTTGGAAGCACAAAAGATCTTAACTAGAGAATACTAAACTTATGAGCAAATCAAGAAAGAAACATGATGAAATTATATTTCTTTAAGAGTAATTTTATCTTTTTCATTCAATTCTCAAAAATAGTGTTGCTATTGATCGAGCCAGGTCTGCCAAAACCAACTAAATTAACTCAATGATCCCAAAGTGATACCAATACTAACGACAACACCAATCATATAACCATGAATTGAAAACTGAAATAAGATATGCAAAAGAGTAAATGATATAACTTCTCATTAATATTCCAGAACGACAACTCACACCAAGGGATACATCAATATCTAACGAGAGGGGGGACACTTCCATAATGCAAACCATCCTACATGATAACTTCTCTATTCATGATATGACTGTACTAAAAAGGTAAAAGGATAGAAGATAGTGATGTGATACCGCGGCACTGCCCCAAGCTTGGAACAAACCAAGGGGATGCCAAAACTTGATGACGAATTACTCCTTCGGTGGTGGTGGTATTCTCTCATCATCGTCTGACTTCCAAGGTAAGGGCTCCCAATCAACAAAAGACATCGTGGTCTCTAGCATCCTGAAACTTGCAGGAGCACTTATGCATTTAAACCTAACCTCGTACTCATAGTTTTGATTTTGAACGTCGTAGAGTTGCACTTGCAGTTGGTGGGTTGTTTGGTGGAGTGAGAGAATTTCATCCTTGAGCTCAGTAGTTTCCTTTTGGTGCTCGGCGATGAGTTCGGAACAAATTTTATGGATGATATCCACTTTGCGTTCCGCCATCTTCTTGTACCTAAAGACTTCTTGCTCCAGCGCTTCCATCATGTCCTCGAGACTTCCTTCACCTTTAGGGCCTTGAACCTCTTTTATCCGTACCTCCCCATCTTCAAGCAACAACTCCTTGGGATGAATCTTCAACTCTCGCATGTATGGGTTGATGATATCCACTGAGGAATCTTCCTTGGCTGATCTAGAGGAAGACATTGTGGCTCCAAATTTGGGACTCTACCTGTTAGAAACAGATCGAAACGAAAACACGACGAGAACACGATATATGAACCTCGGGGGATCCGGGGGATTATATATTACGAATCTTTACAACAAAAGGGAGGTACTGGAAGAAAATGGGTCGAAGACGGAGTCCTCGGTGGCCACACCACCTGGTGGCATGGCTAGGGGGGCCCACGCTAGGGGGTGGTGTGAGCCACCCTGGCTCCGTTTCCATCCCTCTTTCGGTTCGTCGCTTTTCCTTGTTGGATAAAAACTCCAAAAATACAACTGGATAGAATTTTCGTGGAACTTTTCTTACCAGATATATTACCTATTCGAAAACAGACTCTATAGGTCTCTGAATTTGGTCTTTGATAAATTTTTCCGGAGTTACCACTTGAATAACATCAATATATTCATCTTCATACTAATATTACCCGAGTCATGAAACCTTTCTCTTTCTTATCCTCCGATAACCTGGAAATTTCTTCACACAAAACTTCACACAATTCTCGTTAGCAACATTAGTGTAAGCGAGATAATAAACCTTTTAAATCCAATTTCAACTTAAATCCATCAATAATAATGTATCAATTCCTTCCAAAAACACAAAACGAATTCAAAAAGGAAATCGATTTAAGAAGCAAATGCAAGAGTGGCAAAAATCTATCAAAACAGACCAGCAGGTAAAGATCAATTTTTTCGAAAATCTTCTGTTGCTGAAATCAAAAAGTGCGAAACTAACGAAAGTTATATAACAACATGGGGCAGAAGAACTCTCATGAATTTTTACGGTGAAGCACAAATTTTTTTTCCGGGACAGCAACTTCCCCAAATCTTACTTCTCTCTCATTAGAGGTTGATCTTGACACAAAAACCAAACAAAAAAGGATAAGGAGAGGTTATTGCTGAAACAATAACTTCCAAGACTCAAAGAAACAAAAAAAACTGAAAGCAAGAATATATTGGGTTGTCTCCTAAAAAGCACTTTCTTTATAGCTATTAAGATGGGCATGATAATTTCAATGATGCTCACATAAGAATAAAAATTGAAGTGAAAGAGAGAATTAAGAAGCAAAAATACACATGTTTAAGTCTAACCCACTTCCTATGTAAGGGAATTTTGTAAGCAAACAAGAGGCTACTAGCATAGGAAGGCAAAATAAGTGCAACATAAAAACTTTCAGCATAAAACGAGGAAACTTGATATTATTGAGATGCATAAGAACAGTCTTCCCTCTCTCATAATAACTTTCAGTAACATGCATAAATTTCATGATATAGCTACCACAAGAACCATTGTAGCAATGATCACTTATCGTAACAGAAAACACAGGGACACTAGCTCTCATAACACTACTTTGTAAAACAATATTAGAAGTATCACAGAGAATAGTGTGTCCATCTTCTACATATTTAGTGACAAAATCTTTCACATTTGTTATTATAGGTTCATCATCCATTTGTTTATCAGGTTCAATAGCTTTATTTGTACTTTCATTAACCATACTAGCTATCATAGAACGTTCCTTTATCTTAACTGGGAAAGGTATTTTCTCAATGTAAGGTTCAGGTAAAGCATGATTAGCAGTATAAACTTCAGTATTTTTGCAGGAACACACTTAGCAACATCTTTATATGGTTCATGATACTTATTCCACTTCTTTTTAAAAACTTCAATATAGGAAGCAAAACCTTAAAACAATTTGTAATAACTTGAGAATCAAGACCATAAGGATTTTTAATATTTTGAAAGTCATCAGTTCCCATCAAAGATTCAATGCATTCATAGTCATAATTTATACCTGTCTTTCTTCCATTATCATTCTCCCATGCTTCAGCATTGTCTTGAATACGGTCCAGAAGATCCCATTTAGCTTCTTCTTCCATGCGAGTGAATGAACCAGCACAAGAGGCATCCAATAAATCATTATCATGAAGAGAAAGCCTTGCATAAAAGTTATTGATAATAATATTGTTGGGGAGCTCATGAATGGGACATTTGAGCATTAGTAACTTCAATCTCCCCCAAGATTGAGTTGTACTCTCTCCATCAAGAGGACAAAAGTTGTATATTTGATTCCGATCTTTATGAATCTCACTAGGAGGATAAATCTTTGAATAAAAGAGAGGTACTATTTCCTCACATTCAAGAGATTGACCATTCTTCAGCAGTTTATGCCATTCTTCAGCTCTTCCTTTCAGTGATAATGAGAATAACTTCTTCTTGACTTGATCTGTTGTAATACCTGCACACTTGAACAACCCGCATAATTCATGTATAAAGAGAAAATGATCACCGGGATGGACAGTTCCATCTCCAACATAATAGTTATCCATAACACGATCAATAATTCTTGTAGGTATTTTAAAAGTATCATTCTTAGCAGGTGATGGTTCATCTACTACCTTAGAAGTGGTAGTAGCATTACGAAATAAGAAACTCAGTGAATTATCCATAATAAAAATAAAGAAACTAATAGAAGTAAACAATACTCATAGTAGAGGTTTCCTTTACCAGTTCCACTCGCCAATAGCTCTTTACTCCCCGGCAACGGCACTAGAAAATAGTCTTGATGACCCACAAGTATAGGGGGTGTATCGCAATATTTTCGATAAGTAAGAGTGTCGAACCCAACGAGGAGCAGAAGGTGCTGGCTAGTGGTATGGATCAGGAATTCTCTGCAAATACTTAGCAAACGGATTTTTAGGGGTTTTTGATAAAGCATGTAAACAAAGTATGAGTAAATAAAAGACAGTAGTACTAAATGCAGCAAGTGGCACAATCCTTTATGCAGCAAAGGACAAGCCGGATGTATTACTTAAGATGACCAAACGTTCTCTAGGACACATGGGAAGACTGTCAAGTGCTTTCGCTTCATATAGTTGATTAATCTTTTTTAGCTTGCTAAGTGTTGTGTGGGTGAACCTGTGCTAATGTACTGAGCTTCCTAGGACTAATTCATACTTGTGATTATACCCCTTGCAAACATCCGTAAGTACAAGAAAGTAATTAAGGTAGAAACCTAACCACAACGTTAAACTCTAAGACCCTTACGTCCCTTGTGCAATGGTTTCCTAATGGGGGTTCAGGTTTATGTCACTCCGGCAACCCCTATGATTAGTAGCCAAATACATAATGCATTCCCCTAGGCCCATATACGTGAAGTGTCATGTAGTCGACGTTCACATGACACCACTAGAAGAAGAACACCCCAACTTAAATATCAAACTATTGAATCTTTCTCAACACAATTCCACTAGTAACAACATGACTTCTCCCATGTCCTCAAGAACAAAACGAACTACTCACAAGACATCATATGGATCATGATCAGAGATGGAATAATGATGTATAACAATCTGAACATAAACAATAGTTCAATGGTTCACTCAAGAGTAATCAACACCGGGAAAGTTTCCCCTATGAACTATGCAAGATTCAACCCAATTGTTACAGAAAAATGGAGATGGTGATGAGGGTTCTGATGGTGATGATGGTCGTGATGATGATGATGATCTCGATGAAGTCCAGCTTGATGGTGGTGTTGATGGCGACGATCTCCCCTCTCCGAGAAGGAATTCCCCCGGCAGAAATCTGTCTGCCGGAGAGATCTTTCTCCCTCGGTGTTTTCCACCTCGTAGAGGCGGCGAAATCTTTCTGTGGTCGCTCCCCGAGTCTTAGGGTTTCGGGAGGATAATATACGCCAGAGGGGAGTGCCAGGGATGGACCAGGCTGGCCACACCACCTGGTGGCGCGGTCCAGGCTGGCCCGCGCCAGGGGGTGGTGTGGGCCCCCTGTGGCCCATCTCCAGCCCCCTTCTGGCTTCCTTCGTCTTCTAGAAAAATAGGATTTTCCGTATATTTTCCCGGATTTTCTGAACTTCGCGAATTTCGCCTCCAAACAGCACCTTTTCCATCAGAATCCTGACTGGAGCGGTCCATGCTCCAAAAGTCATCAACCATGCAAAAACGGATGAAATAACATAAGTATCACCTCTCAATACGAAATATATCAATGAATAACAGTGAATTAGGACATAGAATAGTGAGAACCGATAAATGTTTGCGATATATGACCAAAAACTTGTTGTTTTCACGTTTTATGGTCGTTTTCATGAGCTATTGCCCACAATTTTCAGTTTATAGGGCGATATACGATGAACGTAAGACACACAATTTTGGGGTTCCACGACGATTTACAATGACCGTAAAAACTTGATACATGTTTGAGATACATGACCAAAAACTTGTCATTTTCGCATTTTATGGCCGTTTTCATGAGCTATTGCCCACACTTTTGGGGTTCTAGGGCGATTTACAAGGACCGCAAGACCCAATACATGTTTGAGAGATATGATGAAAAAATCATCCTTTTCGTGCTTTATGGCCATTTTCTTGAGCTATTACACATAAATTTGGGGTTTCAGGGCGATTTACGAGGATACTGAGACCCTATAAAAGTTTGAGAGATATGACCAACTACTCGTCGTTTTCGCATTTTATGGCCGTATTCATGAGCTATTGCCCATAGATTTGGGCCTCCAAGACGATTTGCAATGGTAGTGAGACCCGGTAAATGTTTAAGACATTTCACCAAAAACACGTTATTTTCGTGTTGTATGGCCGTTTTCATGAGCTATTCCCCACGTTTTTGGGGTTATAGAGCGCACTTGATACATGTTTGGGAGTTAAGACCAAAAACTCGTTGTTTTCGCATTGAGGGGCGTTTTCATGAGCTGTTGCCCTTAGTTTTGGGGTTCCAGGGCAATTTACAATGACCATAAGACCCGATAAATGTTTTTGAGTTATGACAAAAATCTCGTCAATTTAGTGTTTTATGGTCGTTTTCATGAGCTATTGCCCATAGCTTTGGGGTTCCAGAGTGATTTACAATGACCGTGAGAACCGAGACATGTTTGCGATATATGACCAAAAACTTGTTGTTTTCACGTTTTATGGTCGTTTTCATGACCTATTGCCCACTGTTTTCGGGTTTTAGGGCGATTTACAAGGACCGCAAGACCCGATATATGTCTGCGAGATATGACCAAAAAACATTCCTTTTCGTGCTTTCTGGCCATTTTCATGAGCTATTGCCCATAGATTTGGGGTTTCAGGGCGATTTACAATGATATCGAGACCCTATAAAAGTTTGAGAGATATGACCAAAAACTCGTCGTTTTCGCGATTTATGGCCGTTTTCATGAGCTATTGCCCACTGATTTGGGGCTCCAAGACGATTTACAACGATAGTGAGACCCGGTAAATGTTTAAGACGTTTCACCAAAAACACGTCGTTTTCGTGTTTTATGGCTATTTTCATGAGCGATTGCCCACTATTTTGGGGTTCCAGAGCGCACCTGATACATGTTTGGCAGTTAAGACCAAAACCTCGTCATTTTTGCATTGAGGACAATTTTCATGAGCTATTGCCCTTGTTTTTGGGGTTCCAGGGCAATTTACAACGACCATAAGACCCGATAAACGTTTTTGAGGTATGACAAAAAACTCATCATTTTAGTGTTTTATGGCCGTCTTCATGAGCTATTGCCCACAGCTATGGGGTTCCAGGGTGATTTACAATGATCGTGCATGTTTGCGATATATGACCAAAAACTCGTTGTTTTCACGATTTATGCTCGTTTTCATGAGCTATTGCCCACCATTTTAGGGTTTTAGGGTGATATACGATATATGACCAACACATCGTCCTTTTCATGCTTTATGGCCATTTTCATGAACTATTGCCCACAGACTTGGGGTTTCAGGGCGATTTACAATGATAGCGAGACCCTATAAAAGTTCGAGAGATATGACAAAAAACTCATTGTTTCGCGTTTTATGGCCGTTTTCATGAGCTATTGCCCACGGTTTTGGGGCTCCAAGACGATTTACAACGATAGTGAGACCCGGTAAATGTTTAAGACTTTTCACCAAAAACACGTCATTTCTGTGTTTCAAGGCCAATTTCATGAGCTACTACCCGCGGTTTTGGGTTTCCAGAGCGCACTTGATACATGTTTGGTAGTTAAGACGAAAAACTCATCGTTTTCGCATTGAGGGCCGTTTTCATGAGCTATTGCCCTTAAATTTGGGGTTCCAGGGCGATTTACAACGACCATAAGACCCGATAAATGTTTTTGAGTTATGACAAAAAACTCGTCATTTTAGTGTTTTATGGTCGTTTTCGTGAGCTATTGCCCACAACTTTGGGGTTCCATGGTGATTTACAACGACCATGAGAACCGATACATGTTTGCGATATATGACCAAAAACTTGTTGTTTTCACGTTTTATGGTCGTTTTTATGAGCTATTGCCCACATTTTTTAGGTTTTAGGGCGTTATACGACGAACGTAAGACGCACAATTTGGGGTTGCACGGCGATTTACAATGACCGTAAAAACTTGATACATGTTTGAGATATGTGACCAAAAACTTGTCGTTTTTTGCATTTTATGGCCGTTTTTATGAGCTATTGCCCACACTTTTGGGATTCTAGGGCGATTTACAAGGACCGCAAGACCCGGTACATGTTTGTGAGATATGACCAAAAATTGTCCTTTTCGTGCTTTATGGCCATTTTCATGAGCTATTACACATAAATTTGGGGTTTCAGGGCGATTTACGAGGATAGTGAGACCCTATAAAAGGTTGAGAGATATGACCAAATACTCGTTGGTTTCGCGTTTTATGGCCGTATTCATGAGCTATTGCCCACAAATTTGGGGCTCCAAGACGATTTACAATGGTAGTGAGACCTAGTAAATGTTTAAGACGTTTCACCAAAAACACGTCATTTTCGTCTTGTATGGCCGTTTTCATGAGCTATTACCCACGGTTTTGGGGTTCTGGAGCGCACTTGATACATGTTTGGGACTTAAGACCAAAAACTCGTTGTTTTTGCATTGAGGGCCATTTTCAAGAGCTATTGCCCTTGGTTTTGGGGTTCCAGGGCGATTTACAACGACCATAAGACCTGATAAATGTTTTTGAGTTATGACAAAAATCTCGTCACTTTAGTGTTTTAAGATCATTTTCATGAGCTATTGCCCACAGCTTTGGGGTTCCAGAGTGATTTATAATGACTGTGAGAACCGATACATGTTTGTGATATATGAGCAAAAACTTGTTGTTTTCATGTTTTATGGTTGTTTTTATGAGCTATTGCCCACTGTTTTCAGGTTTTAGGGCGATTTACAAGGACCGCAAGACCCGATACATTTCTGAGAGATATGACCAAAAATTCTCCTTTTCGTGCTATATGGCCATTTTCGTGAGCTATTGCCCATATATTTGGGGTTTCAGGGCGATTTACAATGATAGCGAGACCCTATGAAAGTTTGAGAGATATGACCAAAACCTCGTCGTTTTCGCGTTTTATGGCCATTTTCATGAGCTATTGCCCACAGATTTGGGGCTCCAAGACGATTTACAACGATAGTGAGACCCGGTAAATGTTTCAGTCATTTCACCAAAAACACGTCGTTTTCGTGTTTTATAGTTGTTTTCATTTGCGATTGCCCACTGTTTTGGGGTTCCAGAGCGCACTTGATACATGTTTGGGAGTTAAGACCAAAAACTCATCATTTTTGCATTGAGGACCATTTTCATGAGCTATTGGGGTTCGAGGGCGATTTACAACGACCATAAGACCCGATAAAGTTATGACAAAAAACTCGTCATTTTAGTGTTTTATGGCCGTTTTCATGAGCTATGGCCCATAACTTTGGGGTTCTAGTGTGATTTACAACAACCATGAGAACCGATACATGTTTGTGATATATGTTCAAAAACTCGTTGTTTTCACGTTTTATGGTCGTTTTCATGAGCTATTGCTGATACGTCCATTTTGCATCACCAATCTATATCATAATTTATTGTTATTCATTGATATATTTCATATTAAGAGATGATACTTATGCTATTTCATCTGTTTTTGCATGGTTGATGACTTTTGGAGCATGGACCGCTCCAGTCAGGATTTTGATGGAAAAGGTGCTAATTGGGGGCAAAATTCGCGAAGATCAGAAAATCCGGGAAAATACATGGGAAATCCTATTTTTCCAGAAGATGAAGAAAGCCAGAAGGGGAAGTGGAGATGGGCCATGGGGGGCCCACACCACCTCAGTGCCACCCAGTAGCGCCACTGTGGTGTGGCCGCCCTGGTCCACTCCAGCCTCTCCCCTCTGGCGTATATTATCCTCCCGAAACCCTAAGACTTGGGGAGCAACCATAGAAAGATTCTGCCGCCTCTACGGGGCGGAAAACACCGAGAGAGAAAGATCTCTCCGGTAGACAGAATTCCGCCGAGGGAATTCCTTCACGGAGAGGGGGGATCGTCACCATCAACACCACCATCAAGCTAGACTTCATCGGGATCATCATCATCATCACCACCATGATCATTTCCACCAGAACCATCATCACCACCTCATAACGCTGTAACAATTGGGTTGAATCTTGCATAGTTCTTAAGGGAAACTTTCCTGGTGTTGATTACTCCTTGTAGTTGATGCTATTGAGTGAACCGTTGAATTATTGTTTATGTTCAGATTTTTACATACCATTATTTCATCTCTGATCATGATCCATATGATGTCTTGTGAGTAGTTCGTTTTGTTCTTGAGGACATGGGAGAAGTCATGTTGTTAGTAGTGGAATTGTGTTGAGAAAGATTCAATAGTTTGATATTTAAGTTGTGGTGTACTTCTTCTAGTGGTGTCATGTGAACGTGGACTACATGACACTTCACCTATATGGGCCTAGGGTAATGCATTGTGTATTTGGTTACTAATCGTAGGGGTTGTCGGAGTGATAGAAACCTGAACCCCCCATTAGGAAACCATTGCACAAGGGACTTCAGGGTCTTAGAGTTTAAAGTAGTGGTTAGTTTTCTACCTTAATTATTTTCTTGTACTTGCGGATGCTTGCAAGGGGTATAAACACAAGTATGTATTAGTCCTAGGAAGGTCGGTACATTAGCACAGGTTCACCCACACAACAATTAGCAAACTAAAGAAGATTAATCAACTATATGAAGCGAAAGCACTTGATGATATTCCCGTGTGTCCTCGAGAACATTTGGTCAGCTTAAGTAATACAACCGACTTATCCTTTGCTAAAGAAAGGATTGGGCCATTCACTTCATTTATTTTTATTGTATTTTATTTACTTATAATTTATTTACCTGCATTATCAAAAACCCCTAAAAACCCGGTTGTTAAGTATTTACAGAGAATTCCTGCTCCAAACCACTCGTCAACACCTTCTGCTCCTTGTTGGGTTCGACACTCTTACTTATCGAAAATACTGCGATACACCCCCTATACTTGTGGGTCATCAAGACTATTTTTTGGTGCCGTTGCCAGGGAGTGAAGCGGTATTGGAGAGTGGAGCTGGTAAAGGAAACTTCTACTTTGAGTATTGTTTATTTCTATTAGTTGCTTTATTTTCATTATTGATAATTCACTGAATTTCTTATTTCATAATGCTAGTGCCACTTCTAAGGTAGTATATGAACAACCACCTGCTCAGAATGATACTTTTAAAATACCTACAAGAGTTATTGATCATGGTATGGATAACTATTATGTTGGAGATCGAATGGTCCATCCCGGTGATCATTTGCTCTTTATACACAAATTATGCGGGTTGTTCAAGTGTGCAGGTATTACAACATATCAAGTCAAGAAGAAGTTATTCTCATTATCACTAAAAGGAAGAGCTGAGGAATGGTATAAGCTGCTGAAGAATGGTCAAGCTCTTGAATGGGAGGAAATAGTATCTCTCTTTTATTCAAATTTTTATCCTCCTAGTGAGATTCATAAAGATCGGAATCAAATATACAACTTTTGGCCTCTTGATGGAGAGAGTACAAATCAACCTTGGGGAGATTGAAATTACTAATGCTCAAATGTCCCATTCATGAGCTTCCCAACAATATTATTATCAATAACTTTTATGCAAGGCTTTCTCTTCATGATAAGGATTTATTGGATGCCTCTTGTGCTGGATCATTCACTCACATGGAAGAAGCTAAATGGGATCTTCTGGACCGTATTCAAGACAATGCTGAAGCATGGGAGAATGACAAAGGAGGAAAGTCAGGTATAAATTATGATTATGAATGCATTGAATCTTTTATGGGAACTGATGACTTTCAAAATATTAGTAATGCTTATTGTCTTGATTCTCAAGTTATTACAAATTGTTTTAAGGCTTTTGCTTCTTATATTGAAATTCCGAAAAAGGGATGGAACAAGTATCATGCACCATATAAAGATATTGTTGACTGTGTTCCTGTTGGGAGTACTGAATTTTGCACTATTGATCACATCCTACCCGAACCTTATATCGAGAAAATACCCTTCCCGGATAAGGTAAAGGATCATCCTATGATAACTAGTATAATCAATAAAAGTGCAAAGAGAACTATAAAACCTGATGAACAAATAAACATTGAACCTGTTGTAGCAATTGTGAAAGACCTTGTCACTAAAAGTGTAGAAGATGGATACATAGTCTTTTGTGGGGATGCTTCTAATATTGTCTCACATCCTAATTGAACTAAAAAGGCTAGTGTCCCTGTGCTTTCTGTTAGAATTGGTGATCATTGCTATTATGGTTTATGTGATATTGGTGCAAGTTCAAGTGTTATTCCTTATGAGCTCTACAAAGAAATTATGCATGAAATCAGTCCCTGCGAGCTGGAAGAGATTTATGTGTTTATTCACCTTCCTAATAGAGAGACCATCCCTCCAATTGATATTGTGCGGGATGTAGAAGTTCTTTGTGGTAAGATTAAATATCCTGCTGATTTTCTAGTACTTGGTTCAGCTGCTAGTAAAACTTATCCCATCATTTTTGGTAGACCTTTCTTGAGTACTTGTTGAGCTAATAGACTGCAAAAGGGAGAAAATATTGACTAAATTTGATGGGGAATCTTATGAGTTTAATTTTTCGAAATTTACTAAAGAACCTTGTGAAAATCAAACCCATAATGAGGATTTTAGAGTTGAACAACTTGCTTCTATTTCTCTTGCTCCTAACAATGCTTTGCAGCAATTGATGGAAGATCATGAAAGTGAAATCTTCATGGAAGAAAGAAATGAGATTGACGAGATTCTCCGTCGTGAACCTAAGATGCTTCAGCATAACTTGCGTGTAGAAGACTTGGGTACCATGTTGCCGCCTAAAAAGGATCCGGTCTTTGATCTAAAACCTTTCAGGAAGGAAGAAGAAAGGTTATTGGAGGTACTGAAGAAACATCGAGGGGCCATGGGCTATACTCTGGATGATTTAAAACAGATTTCTCCTACAATATGTCAGCATGATATCAATATAGAACCAGATCCAAAGCCCGTAGTAGAGCACCTATGGTGTTTAAATCCTAAGATGAAGAAAGTGGTAAGAAATGAGGTATTGAAACTCCTTGATGCTTGTTTTATTTACCCTATTGCTGATAGTGAATGGGTTAGTCCTATTCATTGTGTCCCTAAAAAAGGGGGAATTACCGTCGTCCCAAATGATAATGATGAGCTTATTCCCCAAAGAATAGTAGTAGGCTATAGAATGTGCATTGATTTCAGGAAAGTTAACAAAGTTACTAAGAAAGATCATTACCCACTTCCTTTTATTGATCAAATGTTAGAAAGGTTGTCTAAAAAGACCCATTTTTGTTTTCTTGATGGATATTCTGGTTTCTCTCAAATTGCTGTTAAACAACAAGATCAAGAAAAAACTACTTTTACATTCCCTTACGGAACCTATGCTTATAGACGTATGCCTTTTGGTTTATTTAATGCTCCTGCTACTTTTCAAAGATGCATGTGTGCTATCTTTCATGGTTTTTGTGAGGAAATTGTGGAAGTGTTCATGGATGACTTCTTCATCTATGGAACTTCTTTTGATAATTGTCTGCACAACCTCGATAAAGTTTTGCAGAGATGTGAAGAAACTAATCTTGTTCTTAATTGGGAGAAATGCCACTTCATGGTGAATGAAGGGATTGTACTTGGACATAAGGTTTCTAAAAGAGGCATAGAAGTTGATAGAGCTAAAGTTGAGGCAATTGAGAAAATGCCATGTCCAAGAGACATCAAAGGTATTCGTAGTATCCTTGGTCATGCTGGTTTCTATAGAAGGTTTATTAAAGATTTCTCTAAGATAACAAAACCCCTCACTAATCTTCTTCAAAAAGATGTACCCTTTGTCTTTGATGATGATTGTAAGGAAGCTTTTGAAACTCTAAAGAAGGCTTTAACTATAGCTCCTATCATTCAACCACCTGATTGGAGCTTACCCTTTGAAATAATGTGTGATGCTAGTGATTTTGCTGTAGGTGCTGTCCTTGGGCAACAAATTGACAAAAAGTTGAATGTTATTCATTATGCTAGTAAGACTCTTGATGTTGCTCAAAGAAATTATGCTACTACTGAAAAAGAATTCTTATCCATCATCTTTGCTTGTGATAAGTTTAGACCTTATATTGTGGACTCAAAAGTTACCATTCATACTGATAATGCTGCTATTAAGTACCTTATGACGAAGAAAGATGCTAAGCCTAGGATTATTAGATGGGTGCTACTCTTACAAGAGTTTGACCTACATATTATAGATAGGAAAGGTGCTGAAAATCATGTAGCTTATAATTTATCTGGATTGCAAAACATCTCTTTTGATCCTATGCCTGTTAATGATAGTTTCCCAAATGAACAGTTGGTTGTAGTAGGGGTGAGCTCGCGAGGGAGCCCTTGGTATGCTGATTATGCAAACTTTATTGTCTCCAAGTATTTGCCTCCAACTTTCATAGCACAACAAAGAAGGAAGTTCTTTTATGATTTGAGGCATTTTTTATGGGATGACCCACATTTATATGAAGAAGGAGTAGATGGTATTATGCGAAGATGTGTTTCAGAATATGAACAAAAGGAGATATTGCATAAATTTCATGGTAGTGCTTATGGAGGACATCATGCAGGAGATAGAACTACACAAAAGGTGCTACAATCAGCTTTCTACTGGCCTACCCTTTTTAAACATGCAAGAAAATTTGTTTAATCTTGTGATGAGTGTCATCGTGTTGGTAATATTTCTAGACGCAATGAAATGCCTATGAACTACTCTCTAGTTATTGAACCCTTTGATTGTTGGGGATTTGACTTTATGGGTCCTTTTCCTCCCTCAAAAGCTATACTCATATTCTTGTTGCCGTTGATTATGTCACTAAGGATGTTATCTTTCCTAGGTTTGGAGTTCCTAGGTATCTTATGACTAATGGAGGTTCTCATTTCATTCATGGTGGTTTTAGAAAGACCCTTGCTAAATATGATGTTAATCATTGAATCGCTTCAGCTTATCATCCCCAAACTAGTGGATGAGTAGAGTTAGCAAATAGAGAAATTAAATCCATCTTACAAAAGACTATTAATAGGTCTAGGAAAAATTGGGCTAAAAAGTTGAACGATGCTTTATGGGCTTATAGGACTTCCTATAAAAACCCTATGGGGATGTCTCCTTTTAAAATGGTTTATGGGAAAGCTTGTCACCTGCCCTTAGAATTAGAACACAAAGCTTATTGGGCAGTTAAAGAACATAATAGAGATTGTAAACTTGCTGGTGAAAAAATATTATTTGACTTAAGTTCGTTGGATGAATGGAGGCGTGAAGCATATGAGAATGCTAGACTCTTTAAGGAGAAAGTTAAAAGATGGCATGACAAGCGAATACTTAAGATAGAATTCCATGTTGGTGAGAAAGTTCTATTGTATAGGTCTCGTCTCAGATTTTTTGCAGGGAAACTACTGTCAAAATGGGAAGGACCTTTTGTTATTGAAGAAGTATACCGTTCAGGAGCAATAAAAAATTCTTCTTTAAAAGATAACAGTACACAAGTGGTGAATGGGCAGCGACTCAAGCACTATATGGCTGGAGATTCTTACAATGAAGATGTTGATGCTTTTCAAGTTATAACTCCGGAAAAAATATCAGAGACCAAATTCAGAGACCTGTAGTGTCTGTTTTTTAATAGGTAACAGTTCTGGTAAGAAAAGTTCCGCGAAATTCTGTCTAGTTATAATTTTGCAATTTTTATCCAACAAGGAAAGCTACGAAGCGAAAGAGGGACGAAAACGGAGCCTGGGTGGCTCACACCACCCCCTGGCACAGGCCCACCCTTGGCCGTGCCACCAGGTGGTGTGGCCACCTCGGCCTCCGTCTCCGACCCGTTTTCTCCTAGTACCTTCCTTTTGTTGTAAAACTTCGTAATATATAATCCCCCGGATCCCCCGAGGTTCGTATATCGTGTTCTCGTCGTGTTTTCGTTTCGATCTGTTTCTGACAGGTAGAGTCCCAAATTTGGAGCCACAATGTCTTCCTCTAGATCAGCCAAATAAGATTCCTCTAAGGATATCATTGATGGCCCAAAATATATTGAGCTCGTTGGGGAACCCCAAGAGGACGAAGGTATGATGAGCACAGCAGCAAGTTTTCCCTCAGTACGAAACCAAGGTTATCAATCTAGTAGGAGCAAGGAAACACCCCAAAGGTGTAGCTAGCTGAACGATGGCAGGGCACACTACCGGTGCCATCAGCAACGTGGAGACCTGCACAACACAACCACAGAACTCTGTCCCCAACTTGCGATGAGGTTGTCAATCTCACCGGTTTTGCTGAAAACAAAGGATTAAATGTATCGAATGGAAGGAAGTAATAGTTTGCAGAAAGTAAACACAAAGCAGTAAATAGTTTATAGATTGTATGTAAAAGAAAGGACCGGGATCCATAGTTCACTAGAGGTGGCTCTCCTTAAGATAGATAACATGCTAGGTGAACAAATTACAGCGGGGCAATTGACAAACATCGAGAAAGCAATACATGCATATACTAATCATCTTGACTCCTTTGAGATTCGATTGGGCATTACAACATTACACATAGACCGCCATCCAACTGCATCTATGACTAACAATCCACCTACAAGTTATCATCCGAACCCCCTCCAGTATTAAGTTGCAAGCAACAGATTATTGCTTTACGAATTGCGTGTAAAGTAAACAATACGATTGTTCTATGAACAAAGGATTGTTGTTTTCTCCTAGTAGCAACAGACATCTAGTACCTTAGAGATTTCTTACTTCCCAGTTACCAGAGGCATGAACCCACTATCGAGCATAAATACTAACTCTTGGAGTTGCTAGAATCTACTTGGCCAAGATAGCTACTAACAACGGAAAGCATGCAAGATCACAAATAACAAAGACATGATATAATCAATAATCAATCTGAAATAGCATCTCAATATCCATCGGATCCTCGCTAACACAACATGCAGAATTACAAATAGATGATCTTGATCATGAACGGATCTCACAAGATCTAAACATGAAAGCACAAAGGAGGAGAACCAGCCAACTAGCTACTACATGGATCCGTAGTCCAGAGATGAACTACTCACGCATCACACCGGAGGCTTGCATGGTGATGAAGAAGGCCTCCAGGGTGAATTCCCCTCTTCGGCAGGGTGCCGGGAAGAGCTTCAGATCCGTCCCGATCTAGGGATGGAGATGACGGCGGCTATAGACTCTTTTGTTGATTTTTGATCGGGTACTTAGGGTTTTCGTCCCGAGGGCATCTTATAGGCGGAAGTAGAGGCCGATGGGGTGCTGGGATCGGCCAAACCACCCCCTGGTGCGGGCCAGGCCTGGCCGCGTTGCCAGGTGGTGTGGCCACCCCCCAGCCCTTCTCCGTCTCATATTCTGGCATCTGATGACTTCCGGAAAAATAGGCACTTTGGCTTTTGTCCCGTCCAATTCCGAGAATATTCATTTTCTAACTTTCCTGGAACCAAAAACAGCAAAAAACAGGCAGTTGGCACTGTGGCTGTTGTTAATAGGTTAGTCCAAGAAATCATATGAAAAGTACTCCAAAGTGTGGACAAAACACAAGAAAGTGGATAAAACCAAGCATGGAAAATCAAAAATTATGGATACATTTGCAATGTATCAATCATCAACCCATACATGCGAGAGTTGAAGATTCACCCAAAGGAGTTGTTGCTTGAAGATGGGGAGGTATGGATAAAAGAGGTTCAAGGCCCTAAAGGTGAAGGAAGTCTGGAGGACAGGATGGAAACACTGGAGCAAGAAGTCTTTAGGTACAAGAAGATGGCGGAACGCGAAGTGGATATCATCCACAAGATTTGTTCCGAACTCATCGCCGAGCACCAAAAGGAGACTGCTGAACTCAGGGATGAAATTCTCTCACTCCATCAAACAACCAACCAACTGCAAGCACAGCTCTACGATGTTCAAAATCAAAACTGTGAGTACGAGGTTAGGTTTAAATGCATAAGTGTTGCTACAAGTTTTAGGATGCTGGAGACCATGATGTCTTTTGTTGATGGGGAACCCTTACCTTGGAAGTCGGACGATGATGAGAGAATACCACCACCACCGAAGGAGTAATTCGTCATTAGGTTTTGGCATCCCCTTGGTTTGTTCCAATCTTGGGGGAGTGTCGCGGTATCACATCACTATATTCTATCTTTTTACCTTATTAGTAGAGTCATATCATGAATAGAGAATTTATCATGTAGGATGGTTTGCATTATGGAAGTGTCCCCCTCTCGTTAGATATCTATGTATCCCTTAGAGTGAATTGCCGTTATGGAATATTAATGAGAAGCTCTATCATTTACTCTTTTGCATATCTTATATTAGTTTTCAATTCATGGTTATATGATTGATCTTGTCGTTAGTATAGGTATCACTTTGGGATCATTGAGTTAATTTAGTTGGTTTTGGCAAACCTGGCTCGGTTAGTAGCAACACTATTTTCAGAATTGAATGAAAAAGATAAAAGTACTCTAAAGAAATATAATTTCATCATCTTTCTTTCTTGATTTTCTCATAAGCTTAGTATTCTCTAGTTAAGATCTTGTGTGCTTCCAAGGAAGATTGCATTTTTTTTACCACTTGTATGTTTGTTTGTTTCCTTCAATTCTTATGCCTGCTACCCAGCCTTGCTAGCCAAAAACCTGTACTGAGAGGGAATGCTTCTCGTGCATCCAATCCTTAAACCAAAACCTATGCCATTTGTGTCCACCATACCTACCTATTAGCATTATTGATATTCCAAGTAAATTCATGTTTTTATCTACCTTCCAAATTAAACTTGTTATGAGAAAATTAGTAACTAAATCTCTGACGAACTTGATGGCACACTTTACTTTCTTGCAATTAATAAACTTGAAACATTGTGTCCATCTTTGTTGCGTATATGCTTGCGCTTTATAAGTTGAAGTTAGCAGAACCATGCATCATGGGGAACGCTTTCAATATTGCACTAGTACTTTGTACCTCGTTGATATCATGATTGTTTTGCTTATGGATCCCGGCTCTGTGAAAAAAAAGGGGAACTTGTAAGATCATGGAGTTTGTATGTTTGTTAGAGAAACGCCTGGGCCGCTAGCCTAAGCCATGCCTAATCATGGTGGAAACTTGCAGCATAACCATAATGAGCACTCTATGAAGCATCCGCAATAAAAACCTATGCAAATAGCAAATAAAAAGATCGTTGAGATGCTCATTGTCTGCTTGCCTTGTCATTTTGATTATGGGATAGCTCCTGTATCATGTGCAAGGGGTAGCCCGTTGGCGGTTCTCTATGATATATATGTATTTACAATGACAAGAGCTTATTTGTGACTGAAGTTGAGTAGCATGAGGTTCGGTACTCGTAAGTATGGGACATGAGATTTCAACTTATAACTTGTCAAGCATATCCTCTTAGTTGAGTCACTTTAACCTTAATCACCTAAAGATGCTTATGATAGGGGCAATGAGAGATGAAAGCTAATAAGTACCATAATTTTTGGAAGATCTTTATGAAACTTGAAATCCCTACTTCCCTTTGCGAAGGGCCTTTCTTTTTACTTTTTTGATGAGTCAGTAAACCTATTCCCTTCTATCTCAGCAAGTATGTTGAGTTGTTTTGTTTCATTCATTTATACGATGATTTATCCAATCATGTTTCTTATGTTCCTTGTTTTGCACATTGCTCTTATGTTGGTTTCTACTACTTTGAAAGTTATCATTGAAAACCAGTTATTTGTGAACTACAGCAAATTGTCAACTATTCTTCAACCAAGAGCTAAATTTGTCGTTACCAATTATGATTTACTTTATGTATCTTTATTGTGTTTCCTTTACTTATTCCAAGTTAAGTTATATAATAGTGAGTTGTCTTCTATTATGACTTATGTATTGATGAATGTTATGCTTCTTGTCCGTATTATTTTATCGACTCTTCACTCCATAAACCTGAGGTCATGTTTATTGAGTTCAGTTTGGCTTGGAGATAAGCGAAGTCTAAGCTTGGGGGGAGTTGATACGTCCATTTTGCATCACCATTCTATATCATAATTTACTGTTATTAATTGATATATTTCATATTAAGAGATGATACTTATGTTATTTCTTCTGTTTTTTGCATGGTTGATGACTTCTGGAGCATGGACTGCTGCAGTCAGGATTCAGATGGAAAAGGTACTGTTTGGAGGCAAAATTCGAGAAGATCAGAAAACACTAAGAGAGAAAGATCTCTCCGGCAGACAGAATTCTGCCGGGGGAATTCCTTCCCGGAGAGGGGAGATCGTCGCCATCAACACCACCATCAAGCTGGACTTCATCGGGATCATCATCATCATCACCACCATCATCTCCATCAACACCATCATCACCACCTCATACCACTGTAACAATTGGGTTGAATCTTGCATAGTTCTTAAGGGAAACTTTCCCGGTGTTGTTTACTCCTTGTAGTTCTTAGGGGAAACTTTCCCGGTGTTCTCCGTTGAATTATTGTTTATGTTCAGATTGTTACATATCATTATTTCATCTCTGATAATGATCCATATGATGTCTTGTGAGTAGTTAATTTTGTTCTGGAGGACATGGCAGAAGTCATGTTGTTAGTAGTGGAATTGTGTTGAGAAAGATTCAATAGTTTGATATTTAAGTTGTGGTGTACTTCTTCTAGTGGTTTTATGTGAATGTCGACTACATGACACTTCACCTATATGGGCCTAGGGGAATGCATTGTGTATTTGGCTACTAATCATAGGGGTTGCCGGAGTGACAGAAACTTGAACCCCTGTTAGGAAACCATTGCACAAGGGACGTCAGGGTCTTAGAGTTTAAAGCTGTGGTTAGGATTCTACCTTAATTAGTTTCTTGTACTTGCGGATGCTTGCAAGGGGTATAATCACAAGTATGTATTAGTCCTAGGAAGGTCAGAACATTAGCACAGGTTCACCCACACAACACTTAGAAAACTAAAGAAGATTAATCAACTATATGAAGAGAAAGCACTTGATGATATTCCCGTGTGTCCTGGAGAACGTTTGGTCATCTTAAGTAATACAACCGGCTTATCCTTTGCTAAAGAAAGGATTGGGCTACTCGCTGTATTTATTTTATTGTATTTTATTTACTCGTACTTTATTTACCTGCATTATCAAAAACCCACAAAAATCCAGTTGTTAAGTATTTACAGAGAATTCCTGCTCCACGATACTCGCCAACACCTTCTGCTCCTCGCTAGGTTCGACACTCTTACTTATCGAAAATACTGTGATACACCCCCTATACTTGTGGGTCATCAATTGCCCATAGTTTTCGGGTTTTAGCGTGATATACGACGAACGTAAGATGCACAATTCTGGGGTTCCGGGGCGATTTACAATGACCATAAAAACTTGATACATGTTTGAGATATATGACCAAAAACTTGTCCTTTTCGCATTTTATAGCCGTTTTCATGAGCTGTTGCCCACACATTTGGGGTTCTAGGGAGATTTATAAGGAACGCAAGACCCGATACATGTTTGAGAGATATGACCAAAAAATCGTCCTTTTCGTGCTTTATGGCCATTTTCATGAGCTATTACACATAAATTTGGGGTTCTAGAGCGATTTACAAGGACCGCAAGACGCGATACATGTTTGAGAGATATGACCAAAAAACCGTCCTTTTCGTGCTTTATGGCCATTTTCATGAGCTATTACACATAAATTTGGGGTTTCAGGGCGATTTACAAGGATAGCGAAACCCTAAAAAGTTTGAGAGATATGACCAAATACTCGTTGTTTTCGCGTTTTATGGCCGTATTCATGAGCTATTGCCCATAGATTTGGGGCTCCAAAACGATTTACAATGATAGTGAGACCCGGTAAATGTTTAAGACATTTCACCAAAAACACGTCGTTTTCGTTATTAATGGCCGTTTTCATGAGCTATTCCCCATAGTTTTGGGGATCTAGAGCAGACCTGGTACATGTTTGGGAGTTAAGACAAAAAACTTGTCATTTTTGCATTGAGGACCATTTTCATGAGCTATTGCCCACGGTTTTAGGTTTCCAGGGCGATTTACAACGACCATAAGACCCGATAAATGTTTTTGAGGTATGACAAAAAACTCATCATTTTAGTGTTTTATGGCCGTTTTCATGAGCTATTGCCCACAGCTTTGGGGTTCCAAGGTGATTTACAACAACCATGAGAACTGATACATGTTTGCTATATATATGACCAAAAACTCGTTGTTTTCTCATTTTATGGTCGTTTTCATGAGCTATTACCCATAGTTTTCGGGTTTTAGGGCGAGATACGACGAACGTAAGACCCAATTTTTTTATCGATATGAGCAAAATCTCACTATTTTCGTGTTTTATGGTTATTTTCATGAGCTAATACCCACTATTTTTGGGTTCTAGGGTGATTTCCAATGACCGTAAAAACCTGATATATATGACCAAAAACTTGTCGTTTTCGCATTTTATGGCCATTTTCATGAGCTATTGCCCACACTTTTGGGGTTCTAGGTCGATTTACAAGGACCATAAGACCCGATACATGTCTGAGAGATATCACCAAAAAATCGTCCTTTTCGTGCTTTATGGCCATTTTCATGAGCTATTGCCCACACATTTGGGGTTTCAGGGCGATTTACAATGATAGCGAGACCCTATAAATGTTTGAGAGATATGACCAAAAACTCGTCGTTTTCGCGTTTTATGGCCGTTTTCATGAGCTATTGCCCACAAATTTGGTGCTCCAAGACGATTTACAATGGTAGTGAGACCCGGTAAATGTTTAAGACATTTCACCAAAAACACGTTGTTTTGGTGTTTTATGGCCGTTTTCATGAGCTATTATCCACGGATTTGGGTTTCCAGAACGCACTTGATACATGTTTGGGAGTTAAGACCAAAAACTCATCGTTTTCACATTGAGGACCATTTTCATGAGCTATTGCCCTTGGTTTTGGGGTTCCAGGGCGATTTACAACGACCATAAGAACCGACAAATGTTTTTGAGTTATGAAAAAATCTCGTCACTTTAGTGTTTTATGGTCGGTTTCATGAGCTATTGCCCACAGCTTTGGGGTTCCATAGTGATTTACAACCACCGTGAGAACCGATACATGTTTATGATATATGACCAAAAACTCATTGTTTTCACGTTTTATGGTTATTTTCATGAGCTATTGCCCACTATTTTCAGGTTTTAGGGCGATTTACAAGGATCATTAGACCCGATACATGTCTGACAGATATGACCAAAAAATCGTCCTTTTCGTGCTTTATGGCCAATTTCATGAACTATTGCCCATAGATGTGGGGTTTCAGGGCGATTTACAATGATAGCGAGACCCTATAAAAGTTTGAGAGATATGACCAAAAACTCGTCGTTTTCACGTTTTATGGCCGTTTTCATGAGCTATTGCCCAACAATTTAGGGCTCCAAGACGATTTACAACGATAGTGAGACCCGGTAAATGTTTAAGACATTTCACCAAAAACACGTCGTTTCCATGTTTTATGGCCGTTTTCATGAGCTATTACCCGTGGTTTTGGGGTTCTAGAGCACACTTGATACATGTTTGGGAGTTAAGACCAAAAACTCATCGTTTTCGAATTGAGGGCCGTTTTCATGAGTTATTTCCCATGATTTTGGGGTTCCTGGGCGATTTACAACGACCATAATACCCGATAAGTGTTTTTGAGGTATGACAAAAAACTCATCATTTTAGTGTTTTATGGCTGATTTCATGAGCTATTGCCCACGGCTTTGGGGTTCCAGGGTGATTTACAACGACCCTGATAACCGATACATGTTTGCGATATATGAGCAAAGACTGATTGTTTCCATGTTTTATGGTCGTTTTCATGAGATATTGCCCACAATTTTGGAGTTTTAGGGCGATATACGACGAACGTAAGACCCAAATGTTTTTGATCGATATGATCAAAAACTCACCATTTTCGTGTTTTATGGCTGTTTTCATGAGCGAATACCCACAATTTTCGGGTTCCAGTGCGATTTATAATGACCGTAAAAACCTGATACTTGTTTCAGGTATATGACCAAAAAGTTCTCGTTTTCGCATTTTATGGTCATTTTCATGAGTTATTACCCACACTTTTGGGGTTCCAGGGAGATTTACAGGGACCGTAAGACCCGATACATGTCTGATAGATATGACCAAAAAATCGTCCTTTTCGTGCTTTATGGCCATTTTCATGAGCTATTGCCCACAGATTTGGGGTTTCAGGGCGATTTACAATGATAACGGGACCCTATAAAAGTTTTAGAGATATGACAAAAACTCGTCGTTTTCGCGTTTTATGGCCGTTTTCATGAGCTATTGCCCACAAATTTGGTGATCCAAGACGATTTACAATGGTAGTGAGACCCGGTAAATGTTTAAGACATTTCACCAAAAACACGTTGTTTTGGTGTTTTATGGCCGTTTTCATGAGCTATTATCCACAGATTTGGGTTTCCAGAGCGCACTTGATACATGTTTGGGAGTTAAGACCAAAAAATCGTTGTTTTCACATTGAGGACCATTTTCATGAGCTATTGCCCTTGGTTTTGGGGTTCCAGGGCGATTTACAACGACCATAAGAACCGACAAATGTTTTTGAGTTATGAAAAAATCTCGTCACTTTAGTGTTTTATGGTCGGTTTCATGAGCTATTGCCCACAGCTTTGGGGTTCCATAGTGATTTACAACCACCGTGAGAACCGATACATGTTTATGATATATGACCAAAAACTCATTGTTTTCACGTTTTATGGTTATTTTCATGAGCTATTGCCCACTATTTTCAGGTTTTAGGGCGATTTACAAGGATCATTAGACCCGATACATGTCTGACAGATATGACCAAAAAATCGTCCTTTTCGTGCTTTATGGCCAATTTCATGAACTATTGCCCATAGATGTGGGGTTTCAGGGCGATTTACAATGATAGCGAGACCCTATAAAAGTTTGAGAGATATGACCAAAAACTCGTCGTTTTCACGTTTTATGGCCGTTTTCATGAGCTATTGCCCAACAATTTAGGGCTCCAAGACGATTTACAACGATAGTGAGACCCGGTAAATGTTTAAGACATTTCACCAAAAACACGTCGTTTCCATGTTTTATGGCCGTTTTCATGAGCTATTACCCGTGGTTTTGGGGTTCTAGAGCACACTTGATACATGTTTGGGAGTTAAGACCAAAAACTCATCGTTTTCGAATTGAGGGCCGTTTTCATGAGTTATTTCCCATGATTTTGGGGTTCCTGGGCGATTTACAACGACCATAATACCCGATAAGTGTTTTTGAGGTATGACAAAAAACTCATCATTTTAGTGTTTTATGGCTGATTTCATGAGCTATTGCCCACGGCTTTGGGGTTCCAGGGTGATTTACAACGACCCTGATAACCGATACATGTTTGCGATATATGAGCAAAGACTGATTGTTTCCATGTTTTATGGTCGTTTTCATGAGATATTGCCCACAATTTTGGAGTTTTAGGGCTTATATACATTTAACGAAGACCCAAATGTTTTTGATCGATATGATCAAAAACTCACCATTTTCGTGTTTTATGGCTGTTTTCATGAGCGAATACCCACAATTTTCGGGTTCCAGTGCGATTTATAATGACCGTAAAAACCTGATACTTGTTTCAGGTATATGACCAAAAAGTTCTCGTTTTCGCATTTTATGGTCATTTTCATGAGCTATTACCCACACTTTTGGGGTTCCAGGGAGATTTACAGGGACCGTAAGACCCGATACATGTCTGATAGATATGACCAAAAAATCGTCCTTTTCGTGCTTTATGGCCATTTTCATGAGCTATTGCCCACAGATTTGGGGTTTCAGGGCGATTTACAATGATAACGGGACCCTATAAAAGTTTGAGAGATATGACAAAAACTCGTCGTTTTCGCGTTTTATGGCCGTTTTCATGAGCTATTGCCCACAAATTTGGTGATCCAAGACGATTTACAATGGTAGTGAGACCCGGTAAATGTTTAAGACATTTCACCAAAAACACGTTGTTTTGGTGTTTTATGGCCGTTTTCATGAGCTATTATCCACAGATTTGGGTTTCCAGAGCGCACTTGATACATGTTTGGGAGTTAAGACCAAAAAATCGTTGTTTTCACATTGAGGACCATTTTCATGAGCTATTGCCCTTGGTTTTGGGGTTCCAGGGCGATTTACAATGACCATAAGACCCGACAAATGTTTTTGAGTTATGAAAAAAATCTCGTCACTTTAGTGTTTTATGGTCGGTTTCATGAGCTACTGCCCACAGCTTTGGGGTTCCATAGTGATTTACAACCACCATGAGAACCGATACACGTTTGCGATATATGCCCAAAAACTCGTTGTTTTCACGTTTTATGGTCGTTTTCATGAGCTATTGCCCACTATTTCAGGTTTGAGGGTGATTTACAAGTACCGCAAGACCCGATACATGTCTTAGAGATATGACCATAAATCGTCCTTTTCATGCTTTATGGCTATTTTCATGAGCTATTGCCCACAGATTTGGGATTTCAGGGCGATTTACAATGATAGCGAGACCCTATAAAAGTTTGAGAGATATCACCAAAAACTCGTCGTTTTCACGTTTTATGGCCGTTTTCATGAGCTATTACACACTGATTTGGGGCTCCAAGACGATTTACAATGATAGTGAGACCCAGTAAATGTTTAATATATTTCACGAAAAACACGTCTTTTTGTGTTTTATGGCTGTTTTGATGAGCGGTTACCTACGGTTTTGGTGTTCCAGAGCACACCTGATACATGTTTGGCAGTTAAGACCAAAAACTCGTCGTATTCTCATTAAGGACCATTTCCATGAGCTATTGCCCTTGGTTTTAGGGTTCCAAGGCGATTTACAATCACCATAAGACACGATAAATGTTTTTGAGGTATGACAAAATACTCGTCATTTTAGTGTTTTATGGCCGTTTTCATGAGCTATTGCCCACAACTATGGGGTTCCAGGGTGATTTACAATGACCGTGAGAACTGATACGTGTTTGCGATATATGACCAAAAACTCATTTTTTCACGTTTTATGGTCGTTTTCATGAGATATTGCCCACAGTTTTAGAGTTTTAGGGCGATATACGACGAACGTAAGACCCAAATGTTTTTGATTGATATGAGCAAAAACTCGCCATTTTCGTGTTTTATGGCTGTTTTCATGAGCGAATACCCACAATTTTGGGGTTCCAGTGCGATTTATAATGACCATAAAAACCTGATACATGTTTCAGATATATGACCAAAAACTTGTCGTTTTCGCATTTTATGGCCATTTTCATGAGCTATTGCCCACACTTTTGGGGTTCTAGGGTGATTTACAAGGATGATAAGACCCGATACATGTTTGAGAGATATGATCAAAAATTCGTCCTTTTCGTGCTTTATGGCCAATTTCATGAACTATTGCCCACAGATTTGGGGTTTCAGGGAGATTTACAATGATATCGAGACCCGATAAAAGTTTGAGAGATATGACCAAATATCGTCGTTTTCGCGTTTTATGGCCATTTTCATGAGCTATTGCCTACAAATTTAGGGCTCCAAGACAATTTACAACGATAGTGAGACCCGTTAAATGTTTAAGACATTTCAACAAAAACACGTCGTTTCCATGTTTTATGGTCGTTTTCATGAGCTATTGCCCGTGGTTTTGGGGTTCTAGAGCGCACTTGATACATGTTTGGGAGTTAAGACCAAAACCTCATCGTTTTCGAATTGAGGGCCGTTTTCATGAGTTATTTCCCATGATTTTGGGGTTCCTAGGCAATTTACAATGACCATAATACCCGATAAGTGTTTTTGAGGTATGACAAAAAACTCATCATTTTACTGTTTTATGGCTGTTTTCATAAGCTATTCCCACAGCTTTGGGGTTCCAGGGTGATTTACAACGACCGTGATAACCGATACATGTTTGCGATATATGTGCAAAGACTGATTGTTTCCACGTTTTATGGTCGTTTTCATGAGATATTGCCCATAGTTTTGGAGTTTTAGAGCGATATATGACGAACGTAAGACCCAAATGTTTTTTATCGATATGATCAAAAACTCACCATTTTCATGTTTTATGGCTTATTTCATGAGCGAATACCCACAATTTTCGGGTTCCAGTGCGATTTATAATGACCATAAAAACCTGATACTTGTTTCAGGTATATGACCAAAAACTTCTCGTTTTCGCATTTTATGGCCATTTTCATGAGCTATTACCCACACTTTTGGGGTTTCAGGGAGATTTACAAGGACCGTAAGACCCGATACATGTCTGATAGATATGACCAAAAAATCGTCCTTTTCGTGCTTTATGGCCATTTTCATGAGTTATTGCCCACAGATTTGGGGTTTCAGGGCGATTAACAATGATAACGGGACCCTATAAAAGTTTGAGAGATATGACCAAAAACTGGTCGTTTTCGCGTTTTATGGCCGTTTTCATGAGCTATTGCCCACAAAATTGGTGATCCAAGACGATTTACAATGGTAGTGAGACCCAGTAAATGTTTAAGACATTTCACCAAAAACACGTTGTTTTGGTGTTTTATGGCCGTTTTCATGAGCTATTATCCACGGATTTGGGTTTCCAGAGCGCACTTGATACATGTTTGGGAGTTAAGACCAAAATATCGTTGATTTCACATTGAGGACCATTTTCATGAGCTATTGTCCTTGGTTTTGGGGTTCCAGGGCGATTTACAATGACCATAAGACCCGACAAATGTTTTTGAGTTATGAAAAAAATCTCGTCACTTTAGTGTTTTATGGTCGGTTTCATGAGCTACTTCACACAGCTTTGGGGTTCCATAGTGATTTACAACCACCATGAGAACCGATACACGTTTGCGATATATGACCAAAAACTCGTTTTCACGTTTTATGGTCGTTTTCATGAGCTATTGCCTACAATTTTCAGCTTTTAGGGTGATTTACAAGTACCGCAAGACCCGATACATGTCTTAGAGATATGACCATAAATCGTCCTTTTCATGCTTTATGGATATTTTCATGAGCTATTGCCCACAGATTTGGGGTTTCAGGGCGATTTACAAGTATAGCGAGACCCTATAAAAGTTTGAGAGATATGACCAAAAACTCGTCGTTTTCACGTTTTATGGCTGTTTTCATGAGCTATTACACACAGATTTGGGGCTCCAAGACGATTTACAATGATAGCGAGACCCAGTAAATGTTTAAGATATTTCACGAAAAACACGTCTTTTTTGTGTTTTATGGCTGTTTTCATGAGCGGTTACCCACGGTTTTGGTGTTCCAGAGCGCACCTGATACATGTTTGGCAGTTAAGACCAAAAACTCGTCGTTTTCTCATTAAGGACCATTTCCATGAGCTATTGCCCTTTGTTTTAGGGTTCCAGGGCGATTTACAATCACCATAAGACCCGATAAATGTTTTTGAGGTATGATAAAATACTCGTCATTTTGGTGTTTTATGGCCGTTTTCATGAGCTATTACCCACAACTATGGGGTTCCAGGGTGATTTCATACAACCGTGAGAACTGATACGTGTTTGCGATATATGACAAAAAACTCATTTTTTTCACGTTTTATGGTCGTTTTCATGAGATATTGCCCACAGTTTTGGAGTTTTAGGGCGATATACGACAAACGTAAGACCCAAATGTTTTTGATCGATATGAGCAAAAACTCGCCATTTTCATGTTTTATGGCTGTTTTCATGAGCGAATACCCACAATTTTGGGGTTCCAGTGCGATTTATAATGACCATAAAAACCTGATACATGTTTCAGATATATGACCAAAAACTTGTCGTTTTCGCATTTTATGGCCATTTTCATGAGCTATTGCCCACACTTTTGGGGTTCCAGGGCGATTTACAAGGATCATAAGACCCGATACATGTTTGAGAGATATGACCAAAAAATCGTCCTTTTCGTGCTTTATGGACAATTTCATGAACTATTGCCCATAGATTTGGGGTTTCAGGGAGATTTACAATGATATCGAGACCCGATAAAAGTTTGAGAGATATGATCAAATATCGTCGTTTTCGCGTTTTATGGCCGTTTTCATGAGCTATTGCCCACAAATTTAGGGCTCCAAGACGATTTACAACGATAGTGAGACCCGCTAAATGTTTAAGACATTTCACCAAAAACACGTCGTTTCCATGTTTTATGGACGTTTTCATGAGCTATTGCCCGTGGTTTTGGGGTTCTAGAGCGCACTTGATACATGTTTGGGAGTTAACACCAAAAACTCATCGTTTTCGAATTGAGGGACGTTTTCATGAGTTATTGCCCATGATTTTGGGGTTCCTGGGTGATTTACAACGACCATAATACCCGATAAGTGTTTTTGAGGTATGACAAAAATCTCATCATTTTAGTGTTTTATGGCTGTTTTCATGAGCTATTGCCCATAGCTTTGGGGTTCCAGGGTGATTTACAACGACCGTGATAACCGATACATGTTTGCGATATATGAGCAAAGACTGATTGTTTCCACATTTTATGGTCGTTTTCATGAGCTATTGCCCACAGTTTTGGAGTTATAGGGCGATATACGACGAACGTAAGACCCAAATGTTTTTGATCGATACTCACCATTTTCGTGTTTTATGGTTGTTTTCATGAGCGAATACCCACAATTTTTGGGTTCCAGTGCAATTTATAATAACCGTAAACACCTGATACATGTTTTAGATATATGACCAAAAACACGTTGTTTTGGTGTTTTATGGCCGTTTTCATGAGCTATTATCCACGGATTTGGGTTTCCAGAGCGCACTTGATACATGTTTGGGAGTTAAGCCCAAAATATCGTTGTTTTCACATTGAGGACCATTTTCATGAGCTATTGCCCTTGGTTTTGGGGTTCCAGGGCGATTTACAATGAACATAAGACCCGACAAATGTTTTTGAGTTATGAAAAAAATCTCGTCACTTTAATGTGTTATGGTCAGTTTCATGAGCTACTTCACACTGCTTTGGGGTTCCATAGTGATTTACAACCACCATGAGAACCGATACACGTTTGCGATATATGACCAAAAACTCGTTGTTTTCACGTTTTATGTTCGTTTTCATGAGCTATTGCCCACTGTTTTCGGGTATTAGGGCTTTTAGGGGGATACCCCCTAGTAGGGTAACGCCGGGGTACGGCACGGTCAAAGCAAAATGCTGACCGGGTCACCTCAAGGCAGGCCGAATCACGGTGTGGCCCGGCCCATGGGGCATCTCCTTGACAATGGTCCGGCCGGCATAGGATCTATGCCGGTCGTGCCTATCTGTTTTGCAGGTAATTGGGTAGGCCGAATTAGCTATATGCTAGCCGAATTACCTTGGCTTTAGAGAGAAGGAATTCCCCGTTGGTCAAAAGGTGGCTTTATTAGCTGAAGCATGTGCAAAGTAAAGTAAAGGAGAGGACCAGCGGATCAGCAGTGACCAAGGTGACGCAGGCAAAGCCAGATGACGTAGCCTGTGACGCCAAAAGACGAGGATGATGCTGCGGGTTACGTCCAAAGCCCGGACGAGCCGTTAAAGAAGAATAAAGAAGCATCTGCTTTAGGAAAGGAGCATATTCATAGAATATGCTGCCACCTAAGCCCTAGAATTGTAACCCGGGCTCCCCTATATAAGGAGCACCAGGGCCTCCATAGAGAGGGGACAGCATTTAGAGGAATTACTCTCTGTCTAAGGGAGAACTAAGGGGCTAGTTAGTGAGGGGTAAGAGACATCGTCTCCTTCTTGCTAAGAGCTTCAAGAACACTTGTAAACACCATTGATAGAGAGAATACAAGAACTTCCGTGTGTTGAATCACCACGTTCTCCCTCCCTGGATTCCCCTAGCACACATTGGGCCCATCTTTAGCCTATCCATGGCATCTGTTGTGCCACCACCACGACAGTTGGCGCCCACCGTGGGGCTAGCGGTGCTAGCAGGGGTGAAAATCAAGACGGGAAACTTCTCAAGCACAGGCGAGTGTATCGTCTCAGGCTTGGTTCAGCGCTTTGGAGGCTGGACTACGTCAGCGACAATGCGGGAAGCTTCGGCAGGAACCCTCCACCGCGCAACGGCGTCTTCATCAAGCTTGGCGCGCACAAGATCTACATCGGGGTGGATGAATCCTGCATTCAGCCGTGGCACATCATCGACGGTGGCGAGCCATCTCTCAGCGCCGCCCGTGGAGCGCGTATCACTCGCCCCACTAGCAGCGTTGAAGTCCAGATGACCACGCCAGATGCGGGAGCGAGCAAAGATCTGGCGCCAGAGCCACAGGTAATGCCCAAATAGACCAGGTCTAGGTTTCCTTTGCTAGAGAAACCAAAGAATGTGCTCCAGCAAGCGATAGATAGCTTAGCAACACCAATAGCACCTGTAGTACATCCGGCTCAAGCACAAGTTGAGTTGGAGGAAACTACACAAAAGATGTTAGCTAGAGCAAAGAAGGTAGCTGAGCTGCATCAGTCGCTGAACATCACCTTGAGAGAGTACGCTAAGGCAAACCACATCGATGAGGTGAAAATCCGAGGAAGAAACCTGATCACTGAGATTGACAAGGAGTACGAGCCTAGGCCGGGTCAGACAGCCACTATAGTGAGAGGAGGGCTCGATAGGTACAGTACCCCGGCAAAGAACCTCAGAGCAGCAAACGCGGCCACATCCGAGTTAGAAGGTTTGATAGGTGAGGCTCGGTAGAGGCATCAAGAGAGAGTGAATCACTTGTTGAGGGTCACATGCCAACAAAATGAAGAAATGAACAAAGCTAACCCGATGCCAACAGGAGCTTCACAAGTGGTACATTCGGCCAGAAATAACCCGGCAAGATCCAGAGGAGCCGCATCATCTCCGGGTCATGATCCTAGGAGAGAAGAGGTAGTGGACTCCGGGAGAAGAAACAAGCAAATGGTACCTTATGACCCAGTAAGAGCTGGAAAAGGAAAAGCAGTGCAAGTCGATGAGGATCGCCACAGTACCAGCCGTGGTGTGGCTGCCCGGGGTAACCATGACCAAGGTAATGCCGGTCAAAGGAATGCTGCCAACGGCAATGCCGGATAGCGTAATCCTGTGGGACCAGGCAAAATGTGCCTCAAGCGCAACAGCGTGAACCTCGGCAAGGAGGAAGTGCAGGACAAGCAGCACAACAGCGTCCCGTGCATCCGGATCAAGAAAGATACAATGATGGTTATTTGGCTATGGTTAACGATGGATACCCCAGACCAGATCATCATGTAATTGGATCATGGTTGGGAAGAAGGAACTTGTAGCTAGATGATGCGAGGTTGAAGTTGGATAGGATTTATAGGTCGGAGCAAATCGAGTTACAAGGTCCACCGAGTCCAGCGTGTTTCGGGCCGCGGATCATGAATGAGCCACCAGTGCCAAACTTCCAGCTGGCCAAGGGAACCCGAACTTATGATGGATGCACCAGACCAGAAGATTGGTTGATTGATTATGCCATAGCTGTCAAGATCGCAACAGGGAATTTGAGATGGGCAGTAAGATATGTACCATAGATGCTCGAAAGACCAGCGCGAGTTTGGCTGAACAATTTGCCACCAGGGAGTGTCAACTGTTAGTTGGATTTCAAGGAACTGTTTGTTAGCAACTTCTCAGGCACTTACAAGAGACCCAATAGACCGCAGACCCGTGCACTATGCCGGCAGAGACCGAATGAGCCAGATAGAGATTTCCTGACTCGGTGGTGCAACGTGCGAAACTCATGTGAAGAGGTGATCGAATCACAAGAAATTGCGTGGTTCGCTCAGGGATGCATGTATGGGAGTATGTTGTGGCAAAGGTTACAGCGAGATATGCCAACTACCTTGTCCGAGACAATCCGGTTTGCAGATTCATATGCCTTGGGAGATCCAACTCAACCCCGGCTGATGTCTAACGAAGCAAATGAGGAGTATTACAACCGAGATATCTCCGGGTCATCAAGGAGGAATGATTTCCGAGGAAAAGGAAGGGACAAGCAGCCGGATTATCGGTATAACTCGCAGCAGGTTGCAGCAGTGGACCTGGATCAGCCCAATGCCGGAGCAAGCCAACGCCAGAAAACTGGAGGGCAAAACTGGCAGCAGAAAAGCGAAGGAAGAAAGCCTTGGACACCGGAGCAGAAAAAGCAATGGAAAGAACGAAAGGATAGGCCGAGGTATACGTTCGAAAATATGCTAGATCAACCTTGCAAATTTCATACGCCAAGTCTGACCAGTCCAGCGAATCATACGACCCGCCAGTGTGAATGGATGAGGAAGTTGGAACAAGTGGGTTCAGGGAATGCTCAGGCACCTCGGAACGTAGCACCTAGAAATGAAACACCCCGGCCACCGTTACTAACTAGGGGAAATGGACAGCAATTGATGCTGCCGCCACCTCTGCCGAGGTACGAAAATCCGGAAAGAAGGGAAGTTGTACATCAGGTGGGCAATAACCAACAACAAGGCCAAGGATACAACGAGAATGAGGGACGGAATGAGTACAGGGAACATCATCAAAGCTATTGTGTGTTCACCATGGAAGAGAACGACCGGAAAATCTTACACCGCTGGCATAAGGAGGTGAACGCAGTAATGCCGGCTGTGCCGAGATACATGCCTTGGGCGGATCAAGAGATCACGTGGAGTGTCAATGATCACCCAAAGATCATGCCAAGCCCAGGAAACTACGCTCTAGTCTTGGATCCGACGTTTATCGGACCAAATCTTAATGTGAGGTTTTCCAAGGTATTGATTGACAACGGCAGCATTATCAACATTATGTACAAGGATACCATGCACAAGTTGGGGATAACAGAGAACATGTTGCAAGCGACAAGGACCACTTTTCACGGTATTGTGCAAGGTATCTCTTGTGAACCAATTGGAAAGGTCCGGGTTGACGTGTTATTCGGCACAAGAGACAATTGCCGCACTGAGAACTTAGAATTCGAAGTAGTGAATCTGGAAAGTGCTTATCACGCATTACTTGGCAGGCCAGCACTGAGCAAATTCATGGCAACTACCCACGTCAGTTACCTTAAGATGAAGTTGCCCGGACCAAGGGGTGTGATAACTATATCAGGGGACTTCTGGCATTCGATCGAATGCGCTTCAACTGGATCTAATTTAGCCGAGTCACTCGTGATAGCTCAAGAAAAAAGGAAGATACTAGAGGTGGCGGCATTGGCTCAGTCCTCACAACAACATATGCCGGCCCTGACCAACCCGCACGGGAGCGTATCGTTGCAAGCAACTAAGGATACAAAGAAAGTGCTAGTTGATGACCTGTTCCCAGAGCGCACCATTACCATAGGTGCCGGGGTAAGTAGTAAATACGAAAGCGAGCTCGTCAATTTCCTCCGTGAGAATCGAGTTATCTTTGCTTGCTCTACGCAAGATCTGCAAGGTGTACCGAGGGAGTTGGCTGAGCACTCATTGAATGTAAGACCCAGGGCTAAGCCGGTAAAGCAGCATCTCAGGTGTTTCGCAGAAGATATGAGAAAAGTAATTGGAGATGAGATAGCAAGATTGCTAGTGGCCGGATTTATCATGGAGGTACTTTATCCGGATTGGCTCTCCAATCCGGTGCTGGTGGAGAAAAATAAAGATGATCCGAACGTGGCAGTGGTATGGCGCATGTGTATTGATTACACGAACTTGAATAAGGCGTGTCCAAAAGGTCCATTTCCACTCCCTAGAATAGATCAGTTCATAGACTCAACTACCGTCTGTGAGCTACTGTCATTCATTGACGCATATTCTGGTTTCCATCAGATACCCCTAAATCCGGATGATCAAATAAAGACTGCGTTCATTACCCCATACGGGGCTTATTGTTATCAAACTATGCCGTTTGGATTACGTAATGCAGGAGCAACATACCAGCGATGTATGCAAAAATGCTTGCATGACCAAATAAGTCGGAATGTGCAGGTGTATGTGGATGATGTGGCGATAAAAACCAAGGAAAGCAATACGCTCCTTGAGGATATCCGGCAAACGTTCGCGAACTTGAGAAGGTTCCAAATGAAACTGATCCCGGAGAAATGCACCTTTGGTGTACCAGCCGGAAAGTTACTCGGTTTCCTGGTATCTAGCCACGGCATTGAAGCTAACCCGACGAAGATCCGGGCCATAGAAAGAATGGAGTTACCAAAGTGTCTTAATGATGTCCAGAAGTTCACTGGTTGCCTGGCATCATTGAGTCGGTTTGTATGTCGGTTGGGAGAGAAGGTCTTGCCCCTCTATCAGTTGATGAAGAAAGCAGATAAGTTCAAATGGACGCCACAGGCGGATCTTGCATTTCGCGAGTTGAAAAAGATGCTATCTACCGCGCCGATCCTAGCTGCACCGTTACCTAAGAAACCAATGTTGCTTTATGTAGCCGCGACCAACCGAGTCTTAAGTGCAGTGATCATGGTGGAGCGCGAAGAGGAAGGAAAGTCGGTGCAAAGGCCGGTGTATTATCTGAGCGAAGTATTGTCAGCGTCAAAACAGAATTATCCTCATTATCAGAAGATGGCGTATGGCGTATATATGTTGGCCAAGAAGCTCAAGCACTATTTCGAGGAACACCCCATCAAGGTGATTTGTGAGGCGCCTATTTCGGAGATCATGAGTAACAAGGATGCAAGCGGCAGGATGGCGAAGTGGGCAATCGAATTAGCTCCATACGCGCCATAGTTCGACAGAAGAGATGCGATCAAATCACAAGCAGTGGCAGATTTCTTTGTGGACTGGGCTGAAATGTAATACGAGCCACCCCTGCCGGACTCAAATTATTGGCAAATGCGCTTCGACGGATCAAAACTGAAGGACGGACTAGGCACTGGAGTAGTGCTTACCTCGCCCAAGAAGGATCAACTGAAGTGAAGGAAATATGCCCTGAGAGGCAATAATAAAGTTGTTATTATATATTCCTTATATGTGATAGATGTTTATTTTACATGCTAGAAATGTATTGATTCAGAAACATAAATACATGTGTGTTTAATAAACAAAAAGGGTTCCTAGTTATGCCTCTCTTATAGACTAGCTTGTTGATTAACATGATGATCAAGGTTTCCTGATCATGGAGATTGGATGTTGGTAATAACAAGGTCACACCATTGGTGGAATGATGTGATGAACATTCATCCGAAGTATAGCATTACGATCAAGTCATTATGTTTATATTGCTATAACATCATACGAAGTAATCTTTATCCTTAGACCATGAGATCATGTTAATTGCTAACACCGGAAGAGTATCTTGATAACATCAAACGTCACACCGTAACAGGGTGACTATAAAGATGGGTTCAGCACTACGAAGGTGTTATGTTGAGGCTCATGCATGAAGAGTGGAATTTGTCAATCCAGATGACGGATAGATATACTCTGGGCCCTCTCGGTGATATCACATTAGGATAGCTTGCAAGCAAGTGATGTGATCACTAGAATGTTATATCACGGGAACGTGAAAAGAGTGCATGTCGGTAACGAGATCAAACTAGGTATGGAGATACCGATGATCGAATCTCGGACATGTAATATATCAAGATACAAAGGGATTTAGTTACAATCATTAAAGGTTCTCACGATCACAGGAGTCATCGTTGAATGTGTAGTACTCAGTACAGATCTCTAGGTCCCGCTACTGATTATTGATCGGAGAAGGGTCTCGATCATGTCTGCATTATTCGCGAACCGTAGGGAGGCACACTTAAGAGTTATCAGACACCATTTTGGACCACATATGTTTCAGACGAAAGAATTGCAAAGCGCAGGAATTGTTTTAATAGAAACCGGAAATTGTTTCGGGTGAAATTGCAGAAGGTGGTTCTGCATGTGATATTGAAATATTGCAAGGGGCTATATGTGAATGTTTGTTAATTAAAGTAATTAACAAAATTCTTAATAAATTTAATAAAAAGAGTTTTATTAAATGAGAGAGCATTAAATTTGGAGAAATTAATGCATTTAAAGTGGAGACTTTAAAAGGGAATGTGAAGAGGTATTTTAATGTGGAGGGGTTACCACCACATGAAAGGGGGAGGTGAGGGGTCACCCCCCCCCCCCATGCATCGTCCATGGAGAGAGGGGCACCCCCTCCTCCTATAAAAGGCCACCCATTCCCTCCTTCATCCTCACACCTCCTTGTGAAGGATCTCTCTCCCCCTCTAGAATTATTCCCCCATGGTCTCGGATTAGCGAGATACATGTTCCTGGTGGAATTTAAATGCGGAAGGAGTTCTGCTCACTGGATCGCTGGAGCGAGGAGGTGGAGGTTGTCCGTGGCTTGAACGTGTGTGCAGTGCGGATCTGCTGCTGAGTTCTTGGCGCTCGGACTTCCTCACGATCTTGAGATCGGCAAGTGTTCGACTACATCAACCACGAGTTCCTACTCGTTAACAAAGCTCGTTGTCTACGAGGGTAAGTTCTTGTTGGATGTATGTCCACCTATTGCTTTGTACCTAGTAGATAGATCTTGGCGTGTAGTTCACACCGTAGGAAATTTTTTGTTTTCTATGCTGCGGACCCAACAGTGGTATCAGAGCCTGATCTATCCGTAGGTGCTTAGCACGGGTAGTACACATATGGTTGATATGTGGGCGATGATGATCATGTTATTGCATCTTCTATGTATTTTGGATATTGGTGGCATAGTGGGATGAAACGGCCCGGACCAACCTTACATGTCATCGTACATGAGACCGGTTCCACGACTGACATGCAACTTGTTTTGCATAAGTGGTTGGCGGGTGTCTGTCTCCCCTACTATAGTCAATATATGATTTACAACGAGGTGATAATAACTTAGTTATCCTCGTTGTGGTTAATGTTCGTAGGTAAGAACGGTTCTATCTCCGAAAGCCCTAAGCCACGTAAAACTTGCAATTGATAAATTAGAGGCGTCTAGTTTAGATCGTTGCTGGGCTAGTGTATTGATATGGTATTGTTGTAAGTAGATGTATGGTGGATATTCTTACAACACACTCAACTTGTAAGTTCCATAGACCTTGGCCTTACACACAAAGGAATGATAGAGATCATACCATGATGCAAGTGATAGAGATCAAATGCATGGACCATATCATCTCACTTTACACATTAGATGTTAGCATCTTATACTGCTAGTTTGGCGCGTTTGATAGCATTATAAGATGATCCCTCTTTTAGATATCAAGATAAAAATGTGTTTTTCCTTGAGTATGCACCGTTCTATGGATCGTGTTTCGAGACATCACGTGATGATCGGGTGTACTCAAATCTACGCTTTCATAGGAACGGGTGTAAGACAGTTTTACACACGCGAATACTAAGGTTCTTACTTGGTGAGCCTAGCATGTACAGACATGGCCTCGGAACACAGACCGAAAGGTTAAGCATGAGTCATATGGTTGATATGATGCCCATATAGATGCTCGCCTTTGAAGCTATATCAACTCACATGATGATCGGACTTGGTATAGTGGATTTGGTTCATGTAATCACCAAAAGGACACGAGGGATGTCGTTTTTGAGTGGGAGTTCATTAGTAATTTGGATTAGTTGAACTCAATCTATCATAAACTTAGTCTAAATAAACTTTACAAATTCTGTTGTAGATGACACCACCTGCTTTTAATTTCAATGTGTTCATGGAGAAAGAGAAACTTGCTGCGAATGGTAGCAACTTCACCAACTGGGCTATGAATTTGAGGATTCTCCTCCTTTCAAAAAAGCAATATGTGCTAGATCGCGCTAGGTCCCCCACCAGCTCCTGATGCCCCTGACGAGGAAAAGAATGTCTATGTGACTCGTCAGGAGGACCACAACTTAGTTCATTGCGGCATACTGTATGGGCTAGAGCTAGAACTTCGAAAGCGTTTTGAAAATGGCAATGCCTTTGATACCATGGCAGAATTGAAAATGATTTTCGATACCCATGCTGCCGTAGAGAGTTATAATGCTACTGAAAAGTTCTTTAGCTGCATGATGGAGGAAAACAGCTCCGTTAGTGAGCACGTACTCAAAATTTCTGGGTACGCCGATAAGCTTGTGTCCTTGGGAATAACGATTCCCATTGACTTAGGCATACATCGTGATCTCCAATCTCTTCCACCTAGCTACAAGAGCTTCGTGATGAACTATAATATGCAGGGCATGAAGAAGTCTCTTCCCGAGCTTCTGTCAGTGCTTAAGACTGCAGAAGTGGAGATTAGGAAAGAACATCAAGTGTTGATGATCAATAGGACCACCGATTTCAAGAAGGACAGGAAAGGCAAGCAAAAGGGAAATAAGGGTGGCAAGTCTGTTGCCACGCCTGAAAAGAAACCCTGGGCTGGCCCTAAGTCTGACACCGAGTGCTACTATTGCAAGGGATCGCCATTGGGCACTGCCCCAAGTATTTGGCGGACAAGAAGTCTAGCAAGGCAAACAAAGGTATATGTGATATACATGTTATTGATGTGTACTTGACTAGTACTCACAGTAGCACCTGGGTATTTGATACTGGATCGGTTGCTAATATATGTAACTCGGTTTAGGGGCTACAGAACAAGCGACAACTAGTAAGGGATGAGGTCAGTATGCGGGTCGGCAATGGATCAAGAGTTCATGTGATCGCCGTCGGGACGCTACCTCTCCATTTGCCATCGGGATTAGTTATAAACCTAAATAATTGTTATTTGGTGCCTGCACTGAGCATGAACATTGTATCTGGATCGTGTTTGATGCAAAGTGGTCATTCCTTTAAATCGGAGAACAATGGTTTTTCGATTTATAAGAATGATATATTTTATGGTCATGCACCTATGTTGAATGGTTTATTTCTATTGGATCTCGATAGTAATATTACGCACATTCGTAATGTTAATGCTAAAAAGATTAAACTTGATGACGATATGTCTACATATATGTGGCAATCGCTGCTCAGGTCATATTGGCGTTAAACGCATGAAGAAACTCCATTCTGATGGACTTTTGGAATCACTTGATTTTGAATCATTTGATACATGTGAGCCATGCCTTATGGGCAAGATGACTAGAATGCCGTTTTCCGGTTCAATGGAACGGGCGACAAATCTGTTCGAGATCATACATACTGATGTGTGTGGGCCAATGAGTGTGTCGGCGCGAGGTGGATATCGTTATTTTGTTACTTTCACGGATGATTTGAGTAGATATGGGTATATCTATTTGATGAAACACAAGTCTGAAACTTTTGAAAAGTTCAAGGAATTTCAGAATGAAGTGGAAAATCATCGTAATAGAAAGATCAAGTTTCTACGATCTGACCATGGAGGAGAGTATCTAAGTTACGAGTTTAGCACACACATGAAAGAGTGTGGAATAGTTTCACAACTCACGCCTGCCGGAACACCACAATGTAATGGTGTGTCGGAACGTCGTAGTCGTACCTTATTGGATATGGTTCGATCTATGATGTCTCTGACTGACTTACCTCTGTCATTTTGCGGTTATGCACTGCAAAAAGCTGCATTCACTTTAAATCAGGCACCATCTAAATCCGTTGAAACGACACCGTATGAATTATGGTTTCGAAACAAACCTAAGCTGTCATTTCTTAAGGTTTGGGGATGTGATGTTTATGTGAAGAAACTTCAACCGGATAAACTCGAACCCAAAGCGGAAAAATACGTCTTCATAGGATACCCTAAGGAAACAATTGGGTATACCTTCTATCACAGATCCGAGGGCAAGGTTTTTGTTGCCAAGAATGGATCCTTTCTTGAGAAGGAGTTTCTCAGGAAAGGTGTGAGTAGTCGGAAGGTAGAACTCGAAGAGGTTATTGAACCTTCTCTTCATGGAATGGCGAGTGGCGCAGCACCGGAAGTTGTTTCGGAGTTGACTTCACCTGATGAAGAGAGAGTTAATGATAATTATCATGAAACTCCGAAAGAGGACACTACCGAACCTCGTAGGTCAAGCAGGACACGTGCAGCTCCTGAACTGTACGGCAATCCTGTTGTGAATTTCATCGTTGATGAAATGGATGACCCTGTGACGTATGGAGAAGCGATGATGATCCCGGATTCCAACAAATGGCTAGAAGCCATGAAATCCGAGATGGAATCCATGTACGAGAACCAAGTTTGGAACTTGGTGGACTTACCTCACGACCGAAAGGCCATTGAGAATAAATGGATTTTCAAAAGGAAAACTGATGTTGATGGTAATGTGACCATCTATAAGGCTCGACTTGTCGCAAAGGGGTTTCGACAAATTCAAGGAGTTGACTATGATGAGACATTCTCTCCCGTAGTGATGCTTAAATCGGTTAGGATTATGTTAGCAATTGCTGCATATTTTGATTATGAAATATGGCAGATGGATGTCAAAACTGTGGTCCTCAATGGTAAGATGTAAGAAGAGTTGTATATGATACAACCTAAGGGTTTTGTCGATCCTAAGGATGCTAATAAGGTGTGCAAACTTCAGCGATCCATCTATGGACTGAAGCAAGCATCACGAAGTTGGAATCTCCGCATTGATGAGGTGATCAAAGAGTTTGGATTTGTCAAAACTTATGGAGAGGCTTGTATTTACAAGAAAGTGAGTGGGAGCAATGTGGCATTTCTGATATTATATGTGGATGACATATTATTGATTGGAAATGATATAGATCTTTTAAACAGTGTTAAAAGTTATCTAAACAACAAATTTTCGATGAAAAACCTTGGTCAAGCGTCATATATATTAGGCATTAAAATCTATAGAGATAGATGAAGGCACCTAATTGGGCTATCGCAGAGTACATACCTTGATAAGATATTAACGAAGTTTAATATGGACGAAAGTAAGAAGGGGTTCTTACCTATGTTGCAAGGCAAGACATTGAGTAAGATTCAAAGTCCGGCTACGGCGGAAGAAAGAGAGATGATGGATAAGATCCCCGATGCCTCGACCATAGGCTCTATTATGTATGCCATGCTATGTACAAGACCAGATGTGGCACATGCTATTAGTTTGACTAGTAGGTACCAATCTGATCCAGGTTCAAAACACTGGATAGCGGTAAAGAACATCCTCAAGTACTTGAGAAGAACTAAGGATATGTTTCTCATATACGGAGGTGAAGAAGAGCTAGTCTCTTAGTGTTATGTTGATGCTAGCTTTGACACCGATCTGGATGAATCTAAGTCTCAATCCGGATACGTATTTCTCTTGAACGGAGCAGCAGTTAGTTGGAGGAGTTCCAAGCAACCTGTGGTGGCCGGATCAACAACGGAGGCGGAATATGTTGTTGCTTCGTGGCTTGCGCAGAAGCGCTTTGGATGAAAGAGTACATTACAGAACTGGGTGTGGTTCCCAGTGCGTTGGACCTGATGGTGATCTATTGTGACAACAGTGGAGCCATAGCCAACGCAAAGGAACCAAGGTCTCACAAGAATTCCAAACATATTAAGCGTCGGTTTCACTCCATCCGCGAGCATGTCAAGGATGGAGATATAAAGACTTGTAAAGTACAGACGGACCGAAATGTAGCAGATTCGTTGACTAAAGTTCTCCCTAGGGAAAAACATGATCAACACCAGAACTCCATGGGTGTTAGATTTATCACTATGTGAACTAGATTATTGTCTCTAGTGCAAGTGGGAGACTGAAGGAAATATGCCCTGAGAGGCAATAATAAAGTTGTTATTATATATTCCTTATATATGATAGATGTTTATTTTTCATGCTAGAAATGTATTGATTCGGAAACATCAATACATGTGTGTTTAATAAATAAAAAGGGTTCCTAGTCATGCCTCTCTTATAGACTAGCTTGTTGATTAACAGGATGATCAAGGTTTCCTGATCATGGACATTGGATGTTGTTAATAACAAGGTCACACCATTGGAGGAATGATGTGATGAACATTCATCCGAAGTATAGCATTACGATCAAGTCATTATGTTTATATTGCTATAACATCATACGAAGTAATCTTTATCCTTAGACCATGAGATCATGTTAATTGCTAACACTGGAAGAGTATCTTGATAACATCAAACATCACACCGTAACAGGCTGACTATAAAGATGGGTTCAGTACTACGAAGGTGTTATGTTGAGGATCATGGATCAAGAGTGGAATTTGTCAATCCATATGATGGATAGATATACTCTGGGCCCTCTCGGTGTTATCACATTAGGATAGCTTGCAAGCAAGTGATGTGATCACTAGAATGTTATATCACGGGAACGAGAAAAGAGTGCATGTCGGTAATGAGATCAAACTAGGTATGGAGATACCGATGATCGAATCTCGGACATGTAATATATCGAGAGACAAAGGGATTTAGTTACAAGCGTTAAAGGTTCTCACGATCATAGGAGTCATCGTTGAATGTGTAGGAGTCAGTACGGATCTCCGTGTCCGGCTGATTATTGATCGGAGAAGGGTCTCGATCATGTCTGCATTATTCGCGAACCATAGGGTGGCACACTTAAGAGTTACCGGACACCATTTTGGAGCACAAATGTTTTAGACGAAAGAATTGCAAAGCACAGGAATTGTTTCAATAGAAACCGGAAATTGTTTCGGGTGAAATTGCAGAAGGTGGTTCTGCATGTGATATTGAAATATTGCAAGGGGATATATGTGAATGTTTGTTAATTAAAGTAATTAACAAAATTCTGAATAAATTTAATAAAAGGAGCTTTATTAAATGAGAGAGCATTAAATTTGGAGAAATTTAATGCATTTAAAGTGGAGACTTTAAAAGGGAATGTGAAGAGGCATTTTAATGTGGAGGGGTTACCACCACATGAATGGGGACGGAGGTCACCCCCCATGCGCCCGCCATGGAGAGAGGGGGCACCCCCCTCCTCCTATAAACGGCCACCCATTCCCTCCTTCATCCTCACACCTCCTTGTGAAGGATCTCTCTCCCCCTCTAGAATTATTCCCCCATGGTCTGGGATTAGCGAGATACATGTTCCCTGTGGCATTTCATCTGGAAGGAGTTCCTGCTTCCGCTGGATCGCTGGAGCGAGGAGGTGGAGGTTGTCTGGTGGCTTGAACGTGTGTGCGAGTGCGGATGCGCTGCTGAGTTGGGGCGCTCGGACTTCCTCATGATCTTGAGATCGGCAAGTGTACGACTACATCAACCACGAGTTCCTACTCGTTAACAAAGCTCGTTGTCTACGAGGGTAAGTTCTCGTTGGATGTATGTCCACCCATTGCTTTGTACCTAGTAGATAGATCTTGGCGTGTAGTTCACACCATAGGAAATTTTTTGTTTTCTATGTTGCGGACCCAACATGAAGTATGTCCTACAGATCCATTTCAGTGCCTCGAATAATGTGGCGGAATACGAAGAATTGGTATATGGTCTCAAAGTGGCAAAGGAAGTGGGAATACGCCGGATACAGTGCTTTGGAGACTCGGATTTGGTGGTATAGCAGGTGTCTTGAAATTGGGATGCCCTGGATGCTAACATGGCCTTGTATAGGTTCCATGTCCAGAAGATAAGCGGGTTTTTCGAAGGGTGTGAGTTCCATCACGTACCTCGGAGCGAAAACAAGGCAGCAGATACACTGTCCAAGCTGGGCTCATCCCGGCAACCCATTCCGCCAAATGTGGCCTTGGAACACTTGAGAAAACCGTCTATCACACCGTCACCCGAATCAGATTCAATTTATATACCGGCGCTCACTGGACCAGGAGTTGCACCTATGGAAATAGAATGGGGAGGCACCTCAGCAAACCCGGGGACTACTTCAACAAACCCGGGGACCGCTTCAGCATACCCGGGGACTATGCAGCTTGATCCCGCAGGAGTTATGTTGGTGGATGCAATGGAAGTGGATGAGGAACCATTTCCCGTCCGACCTATACCGTCATGGGCCAAGCCAATTTTTGATTTCCTGAAGGAGGGAATCTTGCCGGATGATGAAATAAGTTCAAGGCAAATTCAGAGAAGGGCAAAGGCTTATACCATTATCAATGTCGAATTATACAAAAGGAGTGCGACAGCAGTACTTCAACGGTGCGCTAATCCGGAGGAAGGACTCGACATACTCCAAGATATTCACCAAGGCGAATGTGGCCACCATGCTTCCTCAAGGGCCTTAGTAGCAAAGGCTTTCCAGCATGGATTTTATTGGCCCAGTGCTTTGGAGCAAGCAGAGGACTTGGTGAGAAAATGTGATGGTTGTCAAATATACGCCGTGACAACTCACCTGCCAATGTTGGAGCTGAAAACTATCCCAATTACATGGCCATTTGTTGTATGGTGCCTAGATATGGTAGGGCCATTTAAGCCGGCCAAAGGAGGGATGACCCACATGTTGGTCATGGTTGACAAGTTCACCAAATGGATTGAAATGAAACCAATTCAGAAATGTGATGGGGCAACAGCAGTAAGATTCCTCAAGGATATAATCTTAAGGTACGTCTACCCTCATAGCATCATAACTGATAACGGGACAAATTTTGCCAAGGAGCATTTGCGAGGTTCTGCCAGGAAAAGAAGATCCCGTTAGATGTCGCCTCAGTCGCCCACCCCGCGTCGAACGGGTAAGTGGAAAGATCCAACGGACTAGTATTGTCGGCGATAAAACCTCGGCTCATAGAGCCGCTGCAAAGATCAGTGGGGTGCTGGATAGAAGAACTACCAGCGATACTGTGGAGTTTAAGAACAACTCTGAATCGATCAACGGGCTATACGCCATTCTTTCTGGTATATGGGGCAGAAGCTGTATTACTAGCCGACATAGAGCATGATTCGCCTAGGGTCACCCAATACATCGAAGCCGAAGTGCGTGAAGCCTGGCAGAATGATGTTGATCTACTGTAAGAAGCGAGAGAACTGGCTTTGTCCAGATCCGCCATATACCAGCAAAATCTTCGACGCTATCATAGCTGGAAAGTAAACCCCCGTGTTTTTCGGGAAGGTGATCTGGTGCTAAGGCTTATACATCGCACCGCTGGCATGCATAAGTTATCCCCCCATGGGAAGGGCCCTTCATTGTGATCAAAGCTTTGCGTAATGATTCCTACTATCTTATTGCTCTAGCAAAAGAACAAGGCGGACAGGTCCGGAGAGGAATCCAAAAGACCATGGAACGTAGCACTGCTGCGTCCTTTCTACACTTGAGAGGTGAATGTATCCGAACTACTCGTATGTCGGTATGTATGTCGGCAATGAGCTTATCAATAAAAAATTTGCCACCCCGAGCAGAGACTCGGGGACTGCTATAGCACTTGTCTTGTTTTCATATTCTTTATGTCGGCTGGGTTAAGTCGCTTACCTCTTAGTTGGATTAGTAATGTGTTAGCACCAAAAACCTAACTCTTCGACTTTGCTGCTGTCCAACAAGAATTGGCTTCACACCAAGCAAGAGAACAAGTTTGGAATGGCAAAGCACATGAAAAACGGCTAAGGAAGAAGAACTTAAGCGGGCCGACGCTAGTTTTTTGGCTAACCCTTAGTTTATTTTCTTCACTAAAGCGCCGAATCATTTTGAGCTAATCTCAAGGTTTCAAGTACTATTAAGACAATTTTTTGAACCTCGGACTCGTAAGTCAAAAAAACCGAATCAAGGTAGACGCGAGCCGAGTCAAAAAATTGGAGGAACAGGAAAATGAAACTCGGGCAATTCGCCCACGATAATCCGGCAATAAAAACATAGTTCGAAACATAAAATTGTAGCACAAACAAACCAAGGTATTCAAGTACATCTGCACCCAACATTCCGGGGATCTGATAAATATGATGAGTGTTTTTCAAGGGGCAGAAGCAGCAGGAGAATCATCTGTTGAGGGAGGTACTCCGGAGTGTGCGGGAGGAGCGCTAGCTTCGGCCTCGTCGTCCGGGTCAACTTCGTTGTCCTCCAGGTCTTCAGCTTCGTCGCCTAACTCGTAGTCCTCGCTCTCATTCCCTTCTTCAGCCCTAGAGACAATTTCATCACCAGCAGCGTCAAGGAAGCTCGGCCCCTCATTCCAGGCATGGCAGAAGGAGTACTGAATGGGATTGTTAGCACAGGCCTGGCGGCACACGATCCACTCCGGATCCTTGCACCACTTAGACCCAGTGCGCATATGCTTGAGCAATGCCAAGTCAATCCCTTCATACCACGAAAGCGTAAACTTCGAAGCAATGTCGGCTCCAGTCCGTGCTGCAGATTCGCGCCACAGGTCAAGTTGTGTCTCGCGTTCCATGAGTTTGGCTATGAAGTCCGAGGTTCTCTTGGGAATGGTCTCACTGGGCCAAAGGCAGCCCAACATCCGTGTCGCTGTTGGGATAATGTCCGAGCCAAAATTCCTCACTATATCAAGGCGAGCGGTGAGACTCTCCAGGAGATCCTCTGTGTTATAAGGAATTGGCTCGGCATCAGGGCCAACAGAAATTCCACGCTGCTCACGGGATTCACGTATAGCGGAGGCGGCGAACGAGTCGCTCTCTAGAAATTTGCCTAAGGGTAAGAGGAGCAACAGTGAGCGGATGGACCGAATTCGAATTGTAACAAATCAAGCAAGAGCGGAGAACTTACGCGCAATCTGGAAGAGAAGACGATGAATCTCGGAATCAGTGTTGGTGTTGTGGACCCAGAGTTTTTCGCACTCAGTGATCACCGACGCAAGTTTGACATCGGCTTCCTCCAGTAGGCCCTTGTCCTTAGAGATTTGCGTAACAAGACACTCCTTCTCTTCGGCAAACTCCTGATCGGCCTTGTCTAGCACGGACTGATGAGAGCTTTTGAGCCTCTGGATTTCGGCATTCAGCCAAGTAATCTCCAAGTCGTGCTACTGGATCCGAGCTATCTCAGCGTCCTTCTTCTTCAATTCAGCTTCATACTTCCCTGATTGTTCCAGGCAGTGGGTCATCAGTTCAGGCATAGGAACACTGTCCTCAAGAGCAACTGCAACATGATCCCAAGGACCCAAAATATGAGTGTCCACCGGATAAAGCATGGAGGGTACGATGATCATGTGAAGGGGATGAAATTACCTTTAATCTCCACAAGATTCTTCCTCATAATTTTATTCTCAGCCTCAACCTCGGCTGCATAATCCAGACAAAACATTCATATAAGCTCTAAGAAGTTGAAATGAACAAGGGAGGGAAATGAAAACTAACCCCTCTTCTGGTACTCCTCCAGGAGTTTACCATGATGCCCGCGTATGTCTTTGTAGGAGTCCAGCAGGCGCTGGAACTTGGCGGATCGGTGGTTAGTGGTAATCTGAAACAAGAAAGAGACAAAAGTTCAGAGACAGTGGAAATTATTCTAAGGCTATAAGATCCAGGCCAAGTGGAACTTAACCTGGCTCTAGGTGTGTGGATATTCGAAGTCTACAAGATCCGGGCCAAGTGGAACTTAAACCGGCTCTAGGTGTGTGGATATTCGAAGTCTACAAGATCCGGGCCAAGTGGAACTTAACCCGGCTCTAGGTGTGTGGATATTCGAAGTCTACAAGATCCGGGCCAAGTGGAACTTAACCCGGCTCTAGTTGTGTGGATATTCGAAGTCTACAAGATCCATTCATGTGGTGGTAACCCCTCCACATTAAAATGCCTCTTCACCTCCCCCATTCATGTGGTGGTAACCCCTCCACATTAAAATGCCTCTTCACATTCCCTTTTAAAGTCTCCACTTTAAATGCATTAAATTTCTCCAAATTTAATGCTCTCACATTTAATAAACTCTTTTTATTAAATTTATTCAGAATTTTGTTAATTACTTTAATTAACAAACATTCACATATAGCCCCTTGCAATATTTCAATATCACATGTAGAACCACCTTCTGCAATTTCACCCAAAACAATTTCTGGTTTCTATTGAAACAATTCCTGCGCTTTGCAATTCTTTCGTCTGAAAAATTTGTGCTCCAAAATGGTGTCCGGTAACTCTTAAGTGTGCCACCCTACGGTTCGCGAATAATGCAGACATGATCGAGACCCTTCTCCGATCAATAATCAGCAGCGGGACCTGGAGATCCGTACTGACTCCTGCACATTCAACGATGACTCCTATGATCGTGCGAACCTTTAACGCTTGTAACTAAATCCCTTTGTCTCTCGATATATTACATGTCCGAGATTCGATCATCGGTATCTCCATACCTAGTTTGATCTCGTTACCGACATGCACTCTTTTCTCGTTCCCGTGATATAACATTCTAGTGATCACATCACTTGCTTGCAAGCTATCCTAATGTGATATCACCGAGAGGGCCCAGATTATATCTATCCGTCATCTGGATTGACAAATTCCACTCTTGAATCATGAGCCTCAACATAACACCTTCGTAGTACTGAACCCATCTTTATAGTCACCCTGTTACAGTGTGACGTTTGAAAATCCATCAGCATCAGTTTTCCTTTTGAAAATCCATTTATTCTCAACGGCCTTTCGGTCGTGAGGTAAGTCCACCAAGTTCCAAACTTGGTTCTCGTACATGGATTCCATCTCGGATTTCATGGCTTCTAGCCATTTGTTGGAATCCGGGCTCATCATTGCTTCTTCATACGTCATAGGGTCATCCATTTCATCAACCATGAAATTCACAACAAGATTGCCGTATAGTTCAGGAGCTGCATGTGTCTTGCTTGACCTGCGAGGTTCGGTAGTGTCCTCTTTCGGAGTTTCATGATCATTATCATTAGCTCTCTCTTCATCAGGTGAAGTCAACTCCGAAACAACTTCCGATTGTTGCCACTCGCCATTCCATGAAGAGAAGGTTCAATAACCTCTTCGAGTTCTACCTTCCGACTACTCACACCTTTCGCGAGAAATTCCTTCTCAAGAAAGGATCCATTCTTGGCAATAAAAACCTTGCCCTCGGATCTGTGATAGAAGGTATACCCAATTGTTTCCTTAGGGTATCCTATGAAGACGCATTTTTCCGCTTTGGGTTCGAGTTTATCCGGTTGAAGTTTCTTCACATAAACATCGCATCCCCAAAGCTTAAGAAATGACAGCTTAGGTTTGTTTCCAAACCATAATTCATACAGTGTCGTTTCAACGGATTTAGATGGTGCCCGATTTAAAGTGAATGCAGCTATTTCCAGTGCATAACCGCAAAATGACAGAGATAAGTCAGTCAGAGACATCATAGATCGAACCATATCCAATAAGGTACGATTACGACGTTCTGACAAACCATTACGTTGTGGTGTTCTGGCAAGCATGAGTTGTGAAACTATTCCACACTCTTTCATGTGTGTGCTAAACTCGTAACTTAGATACTCTCCTCCACGGTCAGACCGTAGAAACTTGATCTTTCTATTATGATGATTTTCCACTTCATTCTGAAATTCCTTGAACTTTTCAAAAGTTTCAGACTTGTGTTTCAAAAGTTTTCTACTCAAATCATCCGTGAAAGTAACAAAATAACGATATCCACCTTGCGCCGACACACTCACTGGTCCACACACATCAGTATGTATGATTTCCAATAGATCTGTCGCCCGTTCCATTGAACCGGAAAACGGCGTTCTAGTCATCTTGCCCATAATGCATGGCTCACATGTATCAAATGATTCAAAATCAAGTGATTCCAAAAGTCCATTAGAATGGAGTTTCTTCATGCGTTTAACGCCAATATGACCTAGACGGCAGTGCCACATATATGTAGACATATCGTCATCAAGTTTAATCTTTTTAGCATTAACATTATGAATGTGCGTAATATTACTATCGAGATCCAATAGAAATAAACCATTCAACATAGGTGCATGACCATAAAAGATATCATTCCTATAAATCGAATAACCATTGTTTTCAGATTTAAAGGAATGACCACTTTGCATCAAACACGATCCAGATACAATGTTCATGCTTAGTGCAGGCACCAAATAACAATTATATAGGTTTATAACTAATCCCGATGGCAAATTGAGAGGTAGCATCCCGACAGCGATCACATCAACTCTTGATCCATTGCTGACCCGCATCCTGACCTCATCCCTTGCTGGTTGTCGCTTGTTCCGTAGACCCTGAACCGAGTTACATATATTAGCAACCGAGCCGATATCAAATACCCAGGTGCTACTGCCAATACTAGTCAAGTACACATCAATAACATGTATATCACATATACCTTTGTTTGCCTTGCTGGACTTCTTGTCCGCCAAATACTTGGGGCGATTATTCCAATGGCGATCCCTTGCAATAGTAGCACTCGGTGTCAGACTTAGGGCCAGCCCGGCGTTTCTTTTTAGGCGTGGCAACAGACTTGCCACCCTTCTTTCCCTTGTGCTTGCCTTTCTTGTCCTTCTTGAAACCGGTGGTCCTATTGATCATCAACACTTGATGTTCTTTCCTAATCTCCATTTCTCTAGTCTTAAGCATTGACAGAAGCTCGGGAAGAGAATTCTTCATGCCCTGCATATTATAGTTCATCACGAAGCTCTTGTAGCTAGGTGGCAGAGATTGGAGAACACGATGTATGCCTAAGTCAATGGGAATCGTTATTCCCAAGGACACAAGCTTATCGGCGTACCCAGACATTTTGAGTACGTGCTCACTAACGGAGCTGTTTTCCTCCATCATGCAGCTAAAGAAATTTTCAGTAGCATTATAACTCTCTACGGCAGCATGGGTATCGAAAATCATTTTCAATTCTCCCATGGTATCAAAGGCATTGCCATTTTCGAAACGCTTTCAAAGTTCTGTGTCTAGCCCATACAGTATGCCGCAATGAACTAAGTTGTGGTCCTCCTGACGAGTCACATAGACATTCTTTTCCTCGTCAGGGGCATCAGGAGCTGGTGGGGGGCCTAGCGGCGCATCTAGCACATATTGCTTTTGTGCAGCAGTGAGGAGAATCCTCAAATTCATAGCCCAGTTGGTGAAGTTGCTACCATTCGCAACAAGTTTCTCTTTCTCCATGAACACATTGAAATTAAAAGCAGGTGGTGCCATCTACAACAGAATTTGTATAGTTTATTTAGACTAAGTTTCTGACAGATTGAGTTCAACTAATCCAAATTACTAATGAACTCCCACTCAAAAACGACATCCCTCGTGTCCTTTTGGTGATTACATGAACCAAATACACGTGAGTTGATATACCTTCAAAGGCGAGCATCTATATGGGCATCATATCAACCATATGACTCATTCTTAACCTTTCGGTCTGTGTTCCGAGGACATGTCTGTACATGCTAGGCTCGCCAAGTAAGAACCTTAGTATTCGCGTGTGTAAAACTGTCTTACACCCGTTCCTATGAAAGCGTAGATTCGAGTACACCCGATCATCACGTGATGTCTCGAAACACGATCCATAGAACGGTGCATACTCAAGGAAGAACACATTTTTATCTTGATATCTAAAAGAGGGATCATCTTATAATTCTATCAAACGTGCCAAACTAGCAGTATAAGATGCTAACATCTAATGTGTAAAGTGAGATGATATGGTCCATGCATTTGATCTCTATCACTTGCATCATGGTATGATCTCTATCATTCCTTTGTGTGTAAGGCCAAGGTATATGCAACTTACACGTTGAGTGTGTTGTAAGAGTATCCACCATACATCTACTCACAACAATACCATATCAACACACTAGCCCAGCAACGATCTAAACTAGACGCCTCTAATTTATCAATTGCAAGTTTTACGTGGCTTAGGGCTTTCGGAGATAGAACCGTTCTTACCTATGAACATGAACCACAACGAGGATAACTAAGTTATTAGCAAATCGTTGTAAATCAGATATTGACTATAGTAGGAGAGACAGACACCCGCCAGCCACTTATGCAAAACAAGTTGCATGTCAGTCGTGGAACCGGTCTCATGTACGATGACATGTAAGGTTGGTCTGGGCCGCTTCATCCCACTATGCCACCAATATCCAAAATACATAGAAGATGCAATAACATGATCATTATTGCCCACATATCAACCATATGTGTACTACCCGTGCTAAGCACCTACGCATAGATCAGGCTCTGATACCACTATTGGGTCCGCAGCATAGAAAACAAAAAAATTCCTATGGTGTGAACTACACGCCAAGATCTATCTACTAGGTACAAAGCAACCGGTGGACATACATCCAACAAGAACTTACCCTCGTAGACAACGAGCTTTGTTAACGAGTAGGAACCATGGTTGATGTAGTCGTACACTTGCTGATCTCAAGATCATGAGGAAGTCCGAGCGCCGCAACTCAGCAGCCTTTCCACTTTTCACACATTCAAGCCACTGGACAACCTCCACCTCCTCGCTCCAGCGATCTAGCGGAAGCAGCAACTCCTTCCAAACGAAATGCCACCGGGAACATGTATCTCGCTAATCCGAGACCATGGGGGAATAATTCTAGAGGGGGAGAGAGATCCTTCACAAGGAGGTGTGAGGATGAAGGAGGGAATGGGTGGCCTTTTATAGGAGGAGGGGGGGTGCCCCCTCTCTCCATGGCCGGCGCATGGGGGGTGACCCCTCACCTCCCCCATTCATGTGGTGGTAACCCCCCCCCCCACATTAAAATGCCTCTTCACATTCCCTTTTAAAGTCTCCACTTTAAATGCATTAAATTTCTCCAAATTTAATGCTCTCTCATTTAATTAAACTCTTTTTATTAAATTTATTCAGAATTTTGTTAATTACTTTAATTAACAAACATTCACATATAGCCCCTTGCAATATTTCAATTATCACATGCAGAACCACCTTCTACAATTTCAGCCGAAACAATTTCCGGTTTCTATTGAAACAATTCCTGTGCTTTGCAATTCTTTCGTCTGAAACATATGTGCTCCAAAATGGTGTCCGGTAACTCTTAAGTGTGCCACCCTACGGTTCGCGAATAATGCAGACATGATCGAGACCCTTCTCCGATCAATAATCAGCAGCGGGACCTGGAGATCTGTACTGACTCCTACACATTCAACGATGACTCCTATGATCATGAGAACCTTTAAGGCTTGTAACTAAATCCCTTTGTCTCTCGATATATTACATGTCCGAGATTCGATCATCGGTATCTCCATACCTAGTTTGATCTCGTTACCGACATGCACTCTTTTCTTGTTCCCATGATATAACATTCTAGTGATCACATCACTTGCTTGCAAGCTATCCTAATGTGATATCACCGAGAGGGCCCAGAGTATATCTATCCGTCATCTGGATTGACAAATTCCACTCTTGATCCATGAGCCTCAACATAACACCTTCATAGTACTGAACCCATCTTTATAGTCACCCTGTTACGGTGTGACGTTTGATGTTATCAAGATACTCTTCCGGTGTTAGCAATTAACATGATCTCATGGTCTAAGGATAAAGATTACTTCGTATGATGTTATAGCAATATAAACATAATGACTTGATCGTAATGCTATACTTCGGATGAATGTTCATCACATCATTCCACCAATGGTGTGACCTTGTTATTAACAACATCCAATGTACATGATCAGGAAACCTTGATCATCCTGTTAATCAACAAGCTAGTCTATAAGAGAGACATGACTAGGAACCCTTTTTGTATATTAAACACACATGTATTGATGTTTCCGAATGAATACATTTCTAGCATGTAAAATAAACATCTATCATATATAAGGAATATATAATAACAACTTTATTATTGCCTCTCAGGGCATATTTCCTTCAGATATTAAGATGCGTACTTACTTTGTTGCTATGATTTTTCCTTTGTCACTGCAAGGAGAAGCTAAAACTTGGTTTAGTAATTTACCTCCTAGATCTATTGATAGCCCTGAGTGCTTAATTAGTACTTTCCTGCAGAAATATTTTCCTCCCAGTGCTAGACATGCTATTTTGCAGGAACTTTTTAATTTCAAACAGGGAGAAAAAGAGGTATTGCCCGAATATTGGGCGAGGTTTTGTGCTCTGATTCATGCACAGGCTGGAAGTCCCTTACCTAAGAATGAGCTTCTTGGTATATTTTATAATGGACTAACCGAGGAATCTAGGACATACCTAGATAGTTGTGCTGATTGTGTTTTCAGGAATAGGACTCCTAAGGAAGCTGAGGAATTTATGGCTAAAATAAGCAAGAATTATGAAGATTGGACTCCTCCTAAACAAGCTATACCTGAAGTAATTGTACCTGAACCATCTATTCCGGTGCCTATTCCAACATCAAAGAGGAGGGGAGTTATTGAATTAAATGATGCAGTGATGAAGGAAGCTAAGAAATGTCTTAAGGAGAAGGGAATTAAAGCTGCAGATGTCAAGAATTTACCTCCTATAGAAGAATTATGTAAGCCTATTCCCTACTCATCCACTATTGAGGTACACTCTCTCCAACACTTTGATGAAGGTGATATCCCTTAGTTGAAGCCTCCTGATCAATGCTTAGAAGAATTTGATATCTTTATTGTTAAGCAAGATAACTTTAATAAAAGGGTGCAAAATCATCTAATGGAAAACACTAGAGCTATTGTTGAGTTGAAAGATATTGTGGAAAGAACCTCTAGTGATGTTAAAATGATTGTTAAACACTTTCAAATGGTTCAAACTCAAAGAAAAACATGCTAGTTAAAGTGCAAAACGACTTGCTAGTTAATGTTGCTAAAGAAAAACATGCTTATGAAATTAGAACTAGAAGTGGAGCTGCTACCCAGGATCCTCTATATCCTGAGGGGCATCCCAAAAGAATTGAGCAGGATTCTCAACAAGCTGAAAATAGTGGTTCTACTCGTAAGAAAAGGAAAAAGAAACATAAAACTATTGTAGAACCCTCTGAACCTGCTATAGATCCTAATAGTATATCTATCTCTGATGCTGAAACTGAAAGTGGTAATGAAGAAAATGAAGTGCCTAATGAAGAAAAGTTGAAGAAGAACCTGAAAACCACACTAAGAATACTAAATACACTAAAGAAGATTTTATTGCTAAGAAACATGGTAGTGAAAGAGAACCTTGGGTCCAAAAACCTATGCCTTTCCCTGATAAGAAACACAAGTCAAAGGAAGATGAACACTATAATAAGTGTTGTGAGTGGATGAAGCCTTTATTCTTGCAAATTACTTTGACTGATGCTATTAAATTGCCTCTTTACTCAAAGTATATGAAGGACATTGTCTCGAATAAAAGGAAGATCCCTAATGAAGAAATTTCTACTTTGCTTGCTAATTATTCCTTCAATGGTAAGGTTCCTAAGAAACTTGGAGACCTAGGGATTCCAACTATCCGTTGCTCTATTAAGAACAGTTATGTTAGAACTGCTTTGTGTGATTTGGGAGCTGGAGTTAGTGTTATGCCTTTATCTCTCTATAAGAGGCTTCAACTTTAAAAATTAATACCAACTGATATATCTTTGCAAATGGCTGATAAATCTACCACTATTCCTGTGGGTATATGTGAGGATGTACCTGTTCAGGTGGCTCACAATTGCTTGATATTAACTGATTTTGTTGTGCTTGAAATGCCTGAAGATGATAATATGTCAATTATTCTTGGGAGACCTTTTCTTAATACTACAGGAGCTGTTATTAATTGTAATCAAGGAAAGGTGACCTTCAATGTTAATGACAAGGAACATACTATCTATTTCCCCAAGAAGATTGAAAGAACTTATGGTTTAAATTCAATTGAACATGTTGAAGGCATTCAAGTTAGAGAAATATATTGTCCCATACCAAGAGAAAAATTTGAAACTATTATGATTGGGACCATTGCTATCAAGGTTAAGGTAACATAATCATTAGTGAAGTACAAAGTTTTGTATCGTATGCAATTGTTTTGGTAGCAAGACTTGATCAACATTGCTAACAAAAGGATTCCATTGAACAAAACAATGTTTTCATTATGATTATCTCCGTTTATTTCTATCCTTTGCATTTTAGTTTTTGCTTTCGTTTAGTTTTCTTTGTGTTGTTAGTTCCTTGCATGCTAGAACTTCTGTAGTTCTAGCCTTGTTTTGTCCTTGCATCATGTTTCCAAAAAAAAAAAATCATGCATCAGAAAAATCATTCTTCTATTTCTGAAAAAGCCCAAAAATAAAGTGTCTCGAAAAATTCTAGAAAATTCATATTAAATTTTTACGTGAAAAAAGGGGCAGAGGAGTACCTGGTAGGTACCAGGGGCCCACCAGGCAGGCACACCATGTGGTGGCGCGGCCAGCCCTAGGTGGCGCCATGCCCTGGTGTGGGCACCCCTGGCCCCCCACTACCTCTCTCACCTGCCACTTTCTTCCCTCTCCCAAGTAAGCTCCAGTTCATAGCTCAAAATCATGTTCTTTCTATGCTTGCTCTCGATTTCTTCGATCTCCTTGCTCAGCCCATCTTTCTTGCTGAAATTTGGAGCATTTGCTCCTTGGTATGTGACTCCTCCCCTTGTCCAAGTAGATTTGTGTTTAGTGGATTATATGTTGAGTATTTTGCTGCTGTATGTGCTTGGTTATGAGAGCTTGTAAGCTTGTTTGATGCTTAGAGATATAGTTTTGATGCATGTTTAGGCCTCTTGCAAGTCCCTATGAGTAGAATATTTTATTATATTTACTTTTCAATCACTTGTTTAATAGGTGTTTAAATTTCAGAATACAAGATGAGTGAACACCACCTAAACCAACATGAGCTTTGGATGCCTGAAGTCATGAAGGTCCATCGGGAGGAGGAAGTTTTTCCCTCCATTTATCCATGCTCTGAGTTCATGAGAGCTGCAGGAATTCTACAAGATTTCCACACTTTGGTTTCTAATGCAGGGTTAGAGCGCTTCTTGGAAGATGAACCTTGTCAATTTGTGAAGCTAACCATGTCTGCGGTGCAGGATTTCCAATTTAGTCACTGTTTGCCTAACCCCATGGTCCATTACAAAATTTACAATATTGCTGTCAATCTTCCTCCTGATGATTTTTGTGCAGCTATTAAGGTACCTCAGTGGGGATCATGTAAGAAGATTAAAGGGAGACCGGAACCACTCATGGATTTATATGTAGAAATTTGTCAAGGGAGTAGCTTCTCGAAGGAGAATGGAAAAATCCGTAACATTCATCTTCCCTCCATTCGCTACTTTGCCTACTTTATTGCCAAGTGTGTTCTTGCTAGGAAAACTGCCAATAAGTTATCTTTGTTTGATCTAGCATTATCTCTGCTTCCCTTAGACGAGATAGGTCTTACAACTTGGGTGCTTTGATAGCCTTCCGTCTTGCTGCTAACCGTGAGAAAGGTGGAATTTGTGGACTTATTGCTTCTCGTTTACTAGCATTGCATGGTTTAGTGCCCCATCATCTAGACCTACAGTTTCCCATAGAGAGGCTTGATCTTAATTCCATGATACAACATAAATTTATTTCCTCATGGGCTAGTTTGAGTGAGTTATCTTATGAAATAACCTTTCGCAAAGCTGGTTGGAGAAAGAGCAAGTCCGAGCGTGTTGTTCTTTTGCCTGCACCTGTTTTGTTTAACCTTGATAACAGGAAAGGATGGTCCCTCACTGAGGAGGAGCTTGACATGTACTTGGGAGAGCTCTCCCAACATGAGCAGGACACTAGAAGGAAGGTCACCGATGATTCGGTCTAGCCCTCGAATGAGCGAAACCCAATAAAAGTTTGAGATATATGACCAAAAACTCGTCGTTTTCGCGTTTTATGGCTGTTTTCATGAGCTATTGCACACAGATTTGGGGCTCCAAGACGATTTACAACGATAGTGAGACTCGGTAATGTTTAGGACATTTCACCAAAAACACGTCGTTTTCGTGTTTTATGGCTGTTTTCATGAGCGATTACCAACAGTTTTGTTGTTCCGGAGCGCACCTGATACATGTTTGGCAGTTAAGACCAAAAACTCGTCGTTTTCACATTGAGGACCATTTTCATGAGCTATTGCCTTGGTTTTAGGGTTCCAGGGAGATTTACAATCACCATAAGACCCGATAAATGTTTTTGAGGTATGACAAAAAAACTCGTCATTTTAGTGTTTTATGGCTGTTTTCATGAGCTATTGCCCACAGCTATGGGGTTCTAGGGTGATATACAACGACCGTGAGAAATGATACGTGTTTGCGATATATGACCCAAAACTCATTTTTTCACGTTTTATGGTCGTTTTCATGAGCTATTGCCCACAGTTTTGGAGTTTTAGGGCGATATACGACGAATGTAAGACCCAAATATTTTTGATCGATATGAGCAAAAACTCGCCATTTTCGTGTTTTATGGCTATTTTCATGAGCGAATACCTACAATTTTGGGGTTCTAGTGCGATTTATAATGACCGTAAACACCTGATATATGTTTCAGATATACGACCAAAAACTTATTGTTTTCGCATTTTTGGCCATTTTCATGAGCTATTGCCCACACTTTTGGGGTTCCAGGGCGATTTACAAGTACTATAAGACCCGATACATGTCTGAGAGATATGACCAAAAAATCGTCCTTTTTGTTTTTTATGGCCATTTTCATGAGCTATTACCCACTGATTTGGGGTTTCATGGCGATTTACAATGATAGCGAGACCTTATATAAGTTTGTGAGATATGACCAAAAACTCTTCGTTTTCGCGTTTTATGGCCGTTTTCATAAGCTATTGCCCACATATTTGGGGCTCTAAGACTATTTACAATGGTAGTGAGACCCGGTAAATGTTTAAGACATTTCACCAAAAACACGTCATTTTCGTGTTTTATGGCCGTTTTCATTAGCTATTACCCACGGTTTTGGGGTTCCAGAGCGCACTTGATACATGTTTGGGAGTTAAGACCAAAAACTCATCATTTTTGCATTGAGGGGCGTTTTCATGAGCTGTTTCCCTTGGGTTTCGGGTTCCAGGGCGATTTACAACGACCATAAGACCCGGCAAATGTTTTTGAGTTATGACAAAAATATCGTCACTTTAGTGTTTTATGGTTGTTTTCATGAGCTATTGCCCATACCTTTGGGGTTCTAGAGTGATTTACAACGACCGTGATAACCGATACATGTTTGTGATATATGACCAAAAACTCATTGTTTTCACGTTTTATGGTCGTTTTCATGAGCTATTTCCCATTGTTTTCGGATATTAGGGCGATTTACAAGGACCACAAGACCCGATACATGTCTGAGAGATATGACCAAAAATCGTCCTTTTCGTGCTTTATGGCCATTTTTATAAGCTATTACCCATAGATTTAGGGTTTCAGGGCGATTTACAATGATAGCGAGACCCAATAAAAGTTTGAGAGATATGACCAAAAACTCGTCGTTTTCGCGTTTTATGGCCGTTTTCATGAGCTATTGCCCACAGATTTGGGGCTCCAAGACTATTTACAATGGTAGTGAGACCCGGTAAATGTTTAAGACATTTCACCAAAAACAAGTCGTTTTCGTGTTTTATGGCCGTTTTCATTAGCTATTACCCACGGTTTTGGGGTTCCAGAGCGCACTTGATACATGTTTGCGAGTTAAGACCAAAAACTCGTCGTTTTCGCATTGAGGACCATTTTCATGAGCTATTGCCCTTGGTTTTAGGGTTCTAGGGAGATTTACAATCACCATAAGACCCGATAAATGTTTTTGACTAATGACAAAAAACTCGTCATTTTAGTGTTTTATGGTCGTTTTCATGAGCTATTGCCCACAGCTATGGGTTCCAGAGTGATTTACAACAACCATGAGAACCGATATCTGTTTGCGATATATGACCAAAACCTCATTGTTTTCACGTTTTATGGTCGTTTTCATGAGCTAGTGCCCACTGTTTTCGGGTATTAGGGCGATTTACAAGGACCGCAAGACCCGATACATGTCTAAGAGATATGACCAAAAATCGTCCTTTTCGTGCTTTATGGCTATTTTTATGAGCTATTGCCCACAGATTTGGGGTTTCAGGGCGATTTACAATGATAGCGAGACCCAATAAAAGTTTGAGAGATATGACCAAAAACTCGTCGTTTTCACGTTTTATGGCCGTTTTCATGAACTATTGCACACAGATTTGGAGTTTTAGGGCGATATACGACGAACGTAAGACCCAAATGTTTTTGATCGATATGAGCAAAAACTCGCCATTTTCGTGTTTTATGGCTGTTTTCATGAGCGAATACCTACAATTTTGGGGTTCTAGTGCGATTTATAATGACCGTAAAAACCTGATACATGTTTCAGATATACGACCAAAAACTTATTGTTTTCGCATTTTTGGCTATTTTCATGAGCTATTGCCCACACTTTTGGGGTTCCAGGGCGATTTAAATGTATCGTAAGACCCGATACATGTCTGAGAGATATGACCAAAAAATTGTCCTTTTCGTTCTTTATGGCCATTTTCATGAGCTATTACCCACAGGTTTGGGGTTTCAGGGCGATTTACAATGATAGTGAGACCTTATAAAAGTTTGAGAGATATGACCAAAACCTCGTCGTTTTCGCGTTTTATGGCTGTTTTCATAAGCTATTGCCCACATATTTGGGGCTCCAAGACTATTTACAATGGTAGTGAGACCCGGTAAATGTTTAAAACATTTCACCAAAAACACGTCGTTTTCGTGTTTTATGGCCGTTTTCATTAGCTATTACCCACAGTTTTGGGGTTCCAGAGTGCACTTGATACATGTTTGGGAGTTAAGACCAAAAACTCATCATTTTTGCATTGAAGGGCGTTTTCATGAGCTGTTGCCCATGGGTTTCGGGTTCCAGGGCGATTTACAACGACCATAAGACCCGGCAAATGTTTTTGAGTTATGACAAAAATATCATCACTTTAGTGTTTTATGCTCGTTTTCATGAGCTATTGCCCATACCTTTGGGGTTCTAGAGTGATTTACAACGACCGTGATAACCGATACATGTTTGTGATATATGACCAAAAACTCATTGTTTTCACGTTTTATGGTCGTTTTCATGAGCTATTTCCCACTGTTTTCGGATATTAGGGCGATTTACAAGGACCGCAAGACCCGATACATGTCTGAGAGATATGACCAAAAATCGTCCTTTTCGTGCTTTATGGCCATTTTTATGAGCTATTACCCATAGATTTGGGGTTTCAGGGCGATTTACAATGATAGCGAGACCCAATAAAAGTTTGAGAGATATGACCAAAAACTCGTCGTTTTCGCGTTTTATGGCCGTTTTCATGAGCTATTGCCCACAGATTTGGGGCTCCAAGACTATTTACAATGGTAGTGAGACCCGGTAAATGTTTAAGACATTTCACCAAAAACACGTCGTTTTCGTGTTTTATGGCCGTTTTCATTAGCTATTACCCACGGTTTTGGGGTTCCAGAGCGCACTTGATACATGTTTGCGAGTTAAGACCAAAAACTCGTCGTTTTCGCATTGAGGACCATTTTCATGAGCTATTGCCCTTGGTTTTAGGGTTCTAGGGAGATTTACAATCACCATAAGACCCGATAAATGTTTTTGAGTAATGACAAAAAACTCGTCATTTTAGTGTTTTATGGTCGTTTTCATGAGCTATTGCCCACAGCTATGGGGTTCCAGAGTGATTTACAACGACCATGAGAACCGATATCTGTTTGCGATATATGACCAAACACTCATTGTTTTCACGTTTTATGGTCGTTTTCATGAGCTATTGCCCACTGTTTTCGGGTATTAGGGCGATTACAAGGACCGCAAGACCCGATACATGTCTAAGAGATATGACCAAAAATCGTCCTTTTCGTGCTTTATGGCTATTTTTATGAGCTATTGCCCACAGATTTGGGGTTTCAGGGCGATTTACAATGATAGCGAGACCCAATAAAAGTTTGAGAGATATGACCAAAAACTCGTCGTTTTCACGTTTTATGGCCGTTTTCATGAACTATTGCACACAGATTTGGAGTTTTAGGGCGATATACGACGAACGTAAGACCCAAATGTTTTTGATCGATATGAGCAAAAACTAGCCATTTTCATGTTTTATGGCTGTTTTCATGAGCGAATACCTACAATTTTGGGGTTGTAGTGCGATTTATAATGACCATAAAAACCTGATACATGTTTCAGATATACGACCAAAAACTTATTGTTTTCGCATTTTTGGCCATTTTCATGAGCTATTGCCCACACTTTTGGGGTTCTAGGGCGATTTACAAGTACTGTAAGACCCGATACATGTCTGAGAGATATGACCAAAAAATCGTCCTTTTCGTTCTTTATGGCCATTTTCATGAGCTATTACCCACAGATTTGTGGTTTCAGAGCGATTTACAATGATAGCGAGATCCTATATAAGTTTGAGAGATATGACCAAAAACTCGTCGTTTTCGCGTTTTATGGCCGTATTCATGAGCTATTGCCCACAGATTTGGGGCTCCAAGACTATTTACAATGGTAGTGAGACCCGGTAAATGTTTAAGACATTTCACCAAAAACACGTCGTTTTCGTGTATTATGGCCGTTTTCATTAGCTATTACCCACGGTTTTGGGGTTCAAGAGCGCACTTGATACATGTTTGGGAGTTAAGACCAAAAACTCGTCGTTTTGGCATTGAGGACCATTTTCATCAGCTATTGCCCTTGGTTTTGGGGTTCTAGGGAGATTTACAATCACCATAAGACCCGATAAATGTTTTTGAGGAATGACAAAAAAACTCATCATTTTAGTGTTTTATGGCCATGAGAACTGATACGTGTTTGTGATATATGACCAAAAACTCATTTTTTTCACGTTTTATGGTCGTTTTCATGAGCTATTGCCCACAGTTTTGGAGTTTTAGGGCGATATACGACGTACGTAAGACCCAAATGTTTTTGATAGATATGAGCAAAAACTCGCCATTTTCGTGTTTTATGGCTGTTTTCATGAGCGAATACCTACAATTTTGGGGTTCTAGTGCGATTTATAATGACCGTAAAAACCGGATACATGTTTCAGATATACGACCAAAAACTTATTGTTTTTGCATTTTATGGCCATTTTCATGAGCTATTGTCCACACTTTTGGGGTTCTAGGGCGATTTACAAGTACTGTAAGACCCGATACATGTCTTAGGGATATGACCAAAAAATCGTCCTATTCGTTCTTTATGGCCATTTTCATGAGCTATTAACCACTGATTTGGGGTTTAGGGCGATTTACAATGATAGCGAGATCCTATATAAGTTTGAGATATATGACCAAAAACTCGTCGTTTTCGCGTTTTATGGCCATATTCATGAGCTATTGCCCACAGATTTGGGGCTCCAAGACTATTTACAATGGTAGTGAGACCCGGTAAATGTTTAAGACATTTCACCAAAAACACGTCGTTTTCGTGTTTTATGGCCGTTTCCATTAGCTATTACCCACGGTTTTGGGGTTCCAGAGCGCACTTGATACATGTTTGCGAGTTAAGACCAAAAACTCATGATTTTTGCATTGAGGGGCGTTTTCATGAGCTGTTGCCCTTGGGTTTCAGGTTCCAGGGCGATTTACAATGACCATAAGACCCGACAAATGTTTTTGAGTTATGACAAAAATATCGTCACTTTAGTGTTATATGGTCGTTTTCATGAGCTACTGCCCATACCTTTGGGGTTCTAGAGTGATTTACAACGACCATGAAAACCGATACATGTTTGTGATATATGACCAAAAACTCGTTGTTTTTATGTTTTATGGTTGTTTTCATGAGCTATTGCCCACTGTTTTCGTGTATTAGGGCGATTTACAAGGACCGCAAGACCCGATACATGTCTGAGAGATATGACCAAAAATCATCCTTTTCGTGCTTTATGGCCATTTTTATGAGCTATTGCCCACAGATTTTGGGTTTCAGGGCGATTTACAATGATAGCAAGAGCCAATAAAAGTTTGAGAGACATGACGAAAAACTCGTCGTTTTCGCGTTTTATGGCCGTTTTCATGAGCTATTGCACACATATTTGGGGCTCCAAGACGATTTACAACGATAGTGAGACCCGATAAATGTTTAGGACATTTCACCAAAAACACGTCGTTTTCGTGTTTTATGGTTGTTTTTATGAGCGATTACCCACAATTTTGGTGTTCCAGAGCGCACATGATACATGTTTGGCAGTTAAGACCAAAAACTCCTCGTTTTCACATTGAGGACCATTTTCATGAGCTATTGCCCATGGTTTTAGGGTTCCAGGGAGATTTACAATCACCATAAGACCCGATAAATGTTTTTGAGGTATGACAAGAAAACTCGTCATTTTAGTGTTTTATGGCTGTTTTCATGAGCTATTGCCCACCGCTATGGGGTTCCAGAGTGATTTACAACGACCGTGAGAACTGATACATGTTTGCGATATATGACCAAAAACTCATTGTTTTCATGTTTTATGGTTGTTTTCATGAGCTATTGCCCACTGTTTTCGTGTATTAGGGCGATTTACAAGGACCGCAAGACCTGATACATGTCTAAGAGATATGACCAAAAATTGTCATTTTCGTGCTTTATGGCCATTTTTATGAGCTATTGCCCACAGATTTGGGGTTTCAGGGCGATTTACAATGATAGCAAGACCCAATAAAAGTTTGAGAGATTTGACGAAAAACTCGTCGTTTTCGCGTTTTATGGCCGTTTTCATGAGCTATTGCACACAGAATTGGGGCTCCAAGACGATATACAACGATAGTGAGACCCGATAAATGTTTAGGACATTTCACCAAAAACACGTCGTTTTCGTGTTTTATGGTTGTTTTCATGAGCGATTACCCACAATTTTGGTGTTCCAGAGTGCACCTGATACATGTTTGGCAGTTAAGACCAAAAACTCGTCTTTTCGCATTGAGGACCATTTTCATGAGCTATTTCCCTTGGTTTTAGGGTTCTAGGGAGATTTAGAATCACCATAAGACCCGATAAATGTTTTTGAGGAATGACAAAAAACTCGTCATTTTAGTGTTTTATGGCCATGAGAACTGATACGTGTTTGCGATATGTGATCAAAAACTCATTTTTTCATGTTTTACGGTCGTTTTCATGAGCTATTGCCCATAGTTTTGGAGCTTTAGGGCGATATACGATGAACGTAAGACCCAAATGTTTTTGATCGATATGAGCAAAAACTCGCCATTTTCGTGTTTTATGGCTGTTTTCATGAGCGAATACCAACAATTTTGGGGTTCCAGTGCGATTTATAATGACCGTAAAAACCTGATACATGTTTAAGACATTTCACCAAAAACTCGTTGTTTTCATGTTTTATGGTCGTTTTCATGAGCTATTGCCCACTGTTTTCGCGTTTTAGGGCAATTCACAAGGACCGCGAGACCCGATACATGTCTGAGAGATATGACCAAAAAACCGTGCTTTACGTGCTTTATGGCCATTTTCATGAGCTTTTCCCCACAGATTTGGGATTTCAGGGCGATTTACAATGATAGCAAGACCCTATAAAAGTTTGAGAGATATGACCAAAAACTCGTCATTTTCGCATTTTATGGTTGTTTTCATGAGCTATTGCACACAGATTTAGGGTTCCAAGACGATTTACAACGATAGTGAGACCCGGTAAATGTTTAAGACACTTCACCGAAAACACTTCATTTTCGTGTTTGATGGCCGTTTTCATGAGCGATTGCCCACGGTTTTGGTGTTCCAGAGCACACCTGATATATGTTTGGCAGTTAAGACCAAAAACTCGTCGTTTTCACATTGAGGGCCGTTTTCATGAGCTATTGCCCTTGGTTTTGGGGTTCCAGGGCGATTTACCACGACCATAAGACTCGATAAATGTTTTTGAGGTATGGCAAAAAACTCGTCATTTTAGTGTTTTATGGCCATTTTCATGAGCTATTGGCCACAGCTTTGGGGTTCCAGGGTGATTTACAACGACCATGAGAACTGATACATGTTTGCGATATATGACCAAAAACTCATTTTTTCACGTTTTATGGTCGTTTCCATGAGCAATTGCCCACAGTTTTGGAGTTTTAGGGCGATATACGACGAACGTAAGACCCAAATGTTTTTTATGGATATGAGCAAAAACTCGCCATTTTCGTGTTTTATGGCTGTTTTCATGAGCGAATACCCACAATTTTGGGGTTATAGGGCGATTTATGATGACCGTAAAAACCTGATACATGTTTCAGATATATGACCAAAAACTTGTCGTTTTCGCATTTCATGGCCATTTTCATAAGCTATTGCCCACACTATCGGGGTTCCAGGGCGATTTACCTGTACCGTAAGACCTGATACATGTCTGCGAGATATGACAAAAAAATTGTCCTTTTCATGCTTTATGGCCATTTTCATGAGCTATTGCCCACAGATTTGGGGTTTCAGGGCGATTTACAATGATAGCGAGACCCTATAAAAGTTTGAGAGATATGACCAAAAACTCGATGTTTTCGCATTTTATGTCCGTTTTCATGAGCTATTGCCTACAGATTTGGGGCTCCAAGATGATTTACAATGGTGGTGAGACCCGATAAATTTTTAAGACATTTCACAAAAAAACACGTCGTTTTCGTGTTTTATGGCCGTTTTCATGAGCAAGAACGCACTTGATACATGTTTGGGAGTTAAGACCAAAAACTCATCGTTTTGGCATTGAGGGGCGTGTTCATGAGCTATTGCCCTTGGTTTTCCCGACAAATGTTTTTGAGTTATGACAAAAATCTCATCACTTTAGTGTTTTATGGTCGTTTTCATGAGCTATTGCCCACAGCTTTGGGGTTCCAGAGTGATTTACAACGACCGTGAGAACTGATACATGTTTGTGCTATATGACCAAAAACTCATTGTTTTCACGTTTGATGGTCGTTTTCATGAGCTATTGCCCACTGCTTTCGAGTGTTAGGAAGATTTACAAGGACCGCAAGACTCGATACATGTCTGAGAGATATGACCAAAAAATCGTCCTTTTCGTGCTTTATGGCCATTTTCATTAGCTATTGCCCACAAATTTGGGGTTTCAGTGCGATTTACAATGATAGCGAGACCCTATAAAAGTTTGAGAGATATGACCAAAAACTCATCGTTTTCGCGTTTTATGGCCGTTTTCATGAGCTATTGCACACAGATTTGGGGCTCCAAGACGATTTACAACGATAGTGAGACCCGGTAAATGTTTAAGACTTTTCACCAAGAACACGTCGTTTTCGTGTTTTATGGTTGTTTTCATGAGCGATTGCCCACGGTTTTGGTGTTCTAGAGCGCACCTGATACATGTTTGGCAATTAAGACCAAAAACACGTCGTTTTTGCATTGAGGACCATTTTCATGAGCTATTGCCCTTGGTTTAGGGTTCTAGGGCGATTTACAATGACCATAAGACCCGTTAAATGTTTTTGAGGTATGACAAAAAACTCGTCATTTTAGTGTTTTATGGCCGTTTTCATGAGCTATTGCCCACATCTATGGGGTTATTGGGTGATTTACAACGACCATGAGAACTGATACGTGTTTGCGATATATGGCAAATAAACTCATATTTTTCACGTTTTATGGTCGTTTTCATGAGCTATTGCCCACAGTTTTGGAGATTTAGTCCGATATACGACGAACGTAAGACGCAAATGTTTTTAATCGATATGAGCAAAAACTCGCCATTTTTGTGTTTTATGGCTGTTTTCGTGAGCGAATACCCACAATTTTGGGGTTCCTGTGGAATTTATAATGACCATAAAAACCGGATACATGTTTCAGATATGTGACCAAAAACTTGTCGTTTTCGCATTTTATGGCCATTTTCATGGGCTATTGCCCACACTTTTGGGGTTCCAGGGCGATTTACAAGTACCGTAAGACCCAATACATGTCTGAGAGATATGACCAAAATATCATCCTTTTCGTGCTTTATGGCCATTTTCATGAGCTATTACCCACAGATTTGGGGTTTCAGGGCGATTTACAATAATAGCGAGACCCTATAAAAGTTTGAGAGATATGACCAAAAATTCGTCGTTTTCGCGTTTTATGGCCGTTTTCATGAGCTATTGCCCACAGATTTGAGGCTCCAAGACGATTTACAATGGTAGTGAGACCTGGTAAATGTTTAAGACATTTCACCAAAAACACGTTGTTTTCGTGTTTTATGGCCATTTTCATGAGTTATTACCCACGGTTTTGGGGTTTTAGAGCGCACTTGATACATGTTTGGGATTTAAGACCAAAAACTCATCGTTTTCGCATTGAGGGGCATTTTCATGAGCTGTTGCCCTTGGTTTTGGGGTTCCAGGGCAATTAACAACGACCATAAGACCCGACAAATGTTTTTGAGTTATGACAAAAATCTCGTCACTTCAGTGTTTTACGGTTGTTTTCATGAGCTATTGCCCATAGATTTGGGGTTCTGGAGTGATTTACAACGACCGTGAGAACCGATACATGTTTGCGATATATGACCAAAAACTCGTTGTTTTCACCTTTTATGGTCGTTTTCATGAGCTATTGCCCACTGTTTTCGGGTTTTAGGGCGATATACGACGAACGTAAGACCCAAATGTTTTTTATCGATATGAGCAAAAAGTTGCCATTTTGATCTTTTATTGTTGTTTTCATGAGTTAATACCCACAATTTTAGGGTTATAGGGCGATTTCCAATGACCGCAAAACCTGATATATATGTTTGAGATATATGACCAAAAACTTCTCGTTTTCGCATTTTATGGCCATTTTCATGAGCTATTGCCCACACTATTGGGGTTCCAGGGCGATTTACCTGTACCGTAAGACCCGATACATGTTTGAGAGATATGACCAAAAAATAGTCATTTTCGTGCTTTATGGCCATTTTCATGAGTTATTGCCCACAGATTTGGGGTTTCAGGGCGATTTGCAATGATAGTGAGACCCTATAAAAGTTTGAGAGATATGACCAAAAACTCGTTGTTTTCGCGGTTTATGTCCGTTTTCATGAGCTATTGCCCACGGATTTGGGGCTCCAAGATGATTTACAATGGTGGTGAGACCCGGTAATGTTTAGGACATTTCACAAAAAAAACGTCGTTTTCGTGTTTTATGGCCGTTTTCATGAGCTATTACCCACAGTTTTGGGGTTCCAAAGCGCACTTGATACATGTTTGGGAGTTAAGACCAAAAACTCATCGTTTTCGCATTGAGGGGCGTTTTTATGAGCTGTTGCCCTTGGTTTTGGGGTTCCAGGGCGATTTACAACGACCATAAGACCCGACAAATGTTTTTGAGTTATGACAAAAATCTCGTCACTTTAGTGTTTTATGGTCGTTTGCATGAGCTATTGTCCACATCTTTGGGGTTCCAGAGTGATTTACAATGACCATCAGAACGGATACATGTTTGTGATATATGACCAAAAACTCGTTGTTTTCACATTTTATGGCCATTTTCATGAGCTATTGCCCACACTATTGGGGTTCCAGGGCGATTTACCTGTACCGCAAGACCCGATACATGTCTGAGAGATATGACAAAAAATCATCCTTTTCGTGCTTTATGGCTATTTTGATGAGCTATTGCCCACAGATTTGGGGTTTCAGGGCGATTTACAATGATAGAGAGACCCTATAAAAGTTTGAGAGATATAACCAGAAACTCGTCGTTTTTGCGTTTTATGGCCGTTTTTATGAGCTATTACCCACATATTTTAGGCTCCAAGACGATTTACAATGGTAGTGAGACCTGGTAATTATTTAAGACATTTCACCAAAAACACGTTGTTTTCGTGTTTTATGGCCATTTTCATGAGCTATTACCCACGGTTTGGGGTTTCAGAGCGCACTTGATACATGTTTGGGAGTTAAGACCAAAAACTCATCATTTTCGCATTGAGGGGCGTTTTCATGAGCTGTTGCCCTTGGTTTTGGGGTTCTAGGGCGATTTACAACGACCATAAGACCTAACAAATGTTTTTGAGTTATGACAAAAATCTCGTCACTTTAGTGTTTTATGGTTGTTTTCATGAGCTATTGCCCACAGTTTTGGGGTTCCAGAGAGATTTACAATGACCGTGAGAACCGATACACGTTTGCGATATATGACCAAAAACTCGTTGTTTTCACGTTTTATGGTCGTTTTCATGAGTTATTGCCCACTGTTTTCGGTTTTTAGGGCGATTTACAAGTACCGCAGGACCCGATACATGCCTCAGAAATATGACCAAAAATCGTCCTTTTCGTGCTTTATGGCCATTTTCAAGAGCTATTGCCCACGGATTCGGGGTTTCAGGGCGATTTACAATGATATCGAGACCCTATAAAAGTTTGAGAGATATGACCAAAAAATCGTCGTTTTCGCGTTTTATGGCCGTTTTCATGAGCTATTGCACACAGATTTGGGTCTCCAAGACGATTTACAACGATTGTGAGACCCGGTAAATGTTTAGGACATTTCACCAAAAACACTTCGTTTTCGTGTTTTATGGCCGTTTTCATGAGCGATTGCCCACAGTTTTAGGGTTCCACAATGCACTTGATACATGTTTGGGAGTTAAGAGGAAAAACTAGTCATTTTCGCATTGAGGGCCGTTTTCATGAGCTATTGCCCTTGGTTTTGGGGTTCCAGGGCGATTTACAATGACCATAAGACCCTATAAATGTTTTTGAGGTATGGCAAAAAACTCGTCATTTTAGTGTTTTATGGCCGTTTTCAAGAGCTATTGCCCACAACTTTGGGGTTCCAGGGTGATTTACAACGACCGTGAGAACCGATACATGTTTGTGATATATGACCAAAAACTCTTTTTTTTCACGTTTTATGGTCGTTTTCATGAGCTATTGAAGGAAATATGCCCTGAGAGGCAATAATAAAGTTGTTATTATGTATTCCTTATATATGATAGATGTTTATTTTGCATGCTAGAATTGTATTGATCAGAAACATCAATACATGTCTGTTTAATAAACAAAAAGGGTTCCTAGTTATGCCTCTCTTATAGACAAGCTTGTTGATTAACAAGATGATCAAGGTTTCTTGATCATGTACATTGGATGTTGTTAATAACAAGGTCACACCATTGGTGGAATGATGTGATGAACATTCATCCGAAGTATAGCATTACGATCAAGTCATTATGTTTATATTGCTATAACATCATACGAAGTAATCTTTATCCTTAGACCATGAGATCATGTTAATTGCTAACACCTGAAGAGTATCTTGATAACATCAAACGTCACACCGTAACAGGGTGACTATAAAGATGGGTTCAGTACTACGAAGGTGTTATGTTGAGGCTCATGGATCAAGAGTGGAATTTGTCAATCCCGATGACGGATAGATATACTCTGGGCCCTCTCGGTGATATCACATTGAGATAGCTTGCAAGCAAGTGATGTGATCACTAGAATGTTATATCACGGGAACGAGAAAAGAGTGCATGTCGGTAACAAGATCAAACTAGGTATTTGGATACCGATGATAGAATCTCGGACAAGTATTATATTATGAGACAAAGGGATTAAATTACAAGCGTTAAAGGTTCTCACGATCACATAAGTCATCGTTGAATATGCAGGAGTCAGTATGGATCTCCAGGTCTCGCCTCTGACTATTGATCTGAGAGGAGTCTCAATCATGTCTGCATTATTCGCGAACCATAGGGTGACACACTTAAGAGTTACTGGACACCATTTTGGAGCACATATGTTTCAGACGAAAGAATTGCAAAGCGCAGGAATTGTTTCGATAGAAACCGGAAATTGCAGAAAGTGGTTCTGCATGTGATATTGAAATATTGCAAGGGATTATATGTGAATGTTTGTTAATTAAAGTAATTAACAAAATTCTGAATAAATTAAATAAAAGAGTTTTATTAAATGAGAGAGCATTAAACTTGGAGAATTTTAATGCATTTAAAGTGGGGACTTTAAAAGGGAATGTGAAGAGGCATTCTAATGTGGAGGGGTTACCACCACATGAATGGGGGAGGTGAGGGGTCACCTCCCCCATGCGCCGGCCATGGAGAGGAGGGGCACCCCCCCTCCTCCTATAAAAGGCCCTCTTCCTCTTCCTTCTTCCTTGCACCTCCTTGTGAAGGATCTCTCTCCCCCTCTAGAATTATTCCCCCATGGTCGTGGATTAGCGAGATACATGTTCCCGGTGGCATTTCGTCTGGAAGGAGTTGCTACTTCCGCTGGATCGCTGGAGCGAGGAGGTGGAGGTAGTCCGATGGCTTGAACGTGTGTGCGAGTATGGATGCGCTGCTCAGTTGTGGCGCTCGGACTTCCTCACGATCTTGAGATCGGCAAGTGTACGACTACATCAACCACGAGTTCCTACTCGTTAACAAAACTCGTTTTCTTCGAGGGTAAGTTCTCGTGGGATGTATATCCACCCGTTGCTTTGTTCCTAGTAGATAGATCTTGGCGTGTAGTTCTCATCATATGAAATTTTTTGTTTTCTATGCTGCGGGCCCAACAGCTATTGCCCATAGTTTTGGAGTTTTAGGGCGATATACGATGAATGTAAGACCCAAATGTTTTTTATCAATATGAGCAAAACTCGCCATTTTCGTGTTTTATGGCTGTTTTAATGAGCGAATACCCAGAATTTTGGGGTTCCAGTGCGATTTATAATGACCATAAAAACCTGATACATGTTTCAGATATGTGACCAAAAACTTGTCGTTTTCACATTTTATGGCCATTTTCATGAGCTATTGCCCACACTTTTGGGGTTCCAAGGCGATTTACAAGTACCGTAAGACCCGATACATGTCTGAGAGATATGACCCAAAAATCGTCCTTTTCGTGCTTTATGGCCATTTTCATGAGCTATTGCCCGCAGATTTGGGGTTTCAGGGCGATTTACAATGATAGAGAGACCCTATAAAAGTTTGAGAGATATGACTAAAAACTCGTTGTTTTCGCGTTTTATCTCTGTTTTCATGAGCTATTGCCCATAGATTTGGGGCTCCAAGATGATTTACAATGGTGGTGAGAGCCAGTAAATTTTTAAGATATTTCACAAAAAACACGTCGTTTTCGTGTTTTATGGCCGTTTTCATGAACTATTACCTACAGTTTTGGGGTTCCAGAGTGCACTTGATACATGTTTGGGAGTTAAGACCAAAAAATCATCGTTTTCGCATTGAGGGGCATTTTCATGAGCTATTGCCCTTGGTTTTGGGGTTCTAGTGCAAGTTACAACGACCATAAAACCCGAGAAATGTTTTTGAGTTATGACAAAAATCTCGTCACTTTATTGTTTTATGGTCGTTTTCATGAGCTATTGCCCACATCTTTGGGGTTCTAGAGTGATTTACAACGACCGTGAGAACTGATACATGTTTGCGCTATACGACCAAAAATTTGTTGTCTTCACGTTCTATGGTCGTTTTCATGAGCTATTGCCCACTGTTTTCGGGTTTTAGGGCGATTTACAAGGATCACAAGACCCAATACATGTCTCAGAGATATGACCAAAAAATCGTCCTGTTCGTGCTTTCTGGCCATTTTCATAAACTATTGCCCACAAATTTGTGGTTTTAGGGCGATTTACAAGGATAGCGAGACCCTATAAAAGTTTGAGAGATATGACCAAAAACTCGTCGTTTTCGCGTTTTATGGCCGTTTTCATGAGCTATTGCACACAGATTTCAGGATCCAAGACGATTTACATCGATAGTGAGACCCGATAAATGTTTAAGACATTTCACCAAAAACACGTCGTTTTCGTGTTTTATGGCTGTTTTCATGAGCGATTGCCCACGGTTTTGGTGTTCCAGAGCACACTTGATACATGTTTCGCAGTTAAGACCAAAAACTCGTCGTTTTCGCATTGAGGACCATTTCCATGAGCTATTGCCCTTGGTTTTAGGGTTCCAGGGTGATTTACAATGACCATAAGACCCGTTAAATGTTTTTGAGGTATGACAAAAAACTCGTCATTTTAGTGTTTTATGGCCGTTTTCATGAGCTATAGCTCACAGCTATGGGGTTCCAGGGTGATTTACAACGACCATGAGAACTGATACATGTTTGCGATATATGACAAAAAAACTCATTTTTTCATGTTTTATGGTCGTTTTCATGAGCTATTGCCCACAGTTTTGGAGTTTTAGGCCGATATACGCCGAACGTAAGACCCAAAAACTCACCATTTTCGGGTTTTATGGTTGTTTTCATGAGCGAATACCCACAATTTTTGGGTTCTAGTGCAATTTATAATGACCATAAAAACCTGATACATGTTTGAGATATATGACCAAAAACTTGTCGTTTTCGCATTTTATGGCCATTTTCATGACCTATTGCCCACACTTTTGGGGTTCCAGGGCGATATACAAGTACCGTAAGACCCGATTCATGTATGAGAGATATGACCAAAAAAATCGTCCTTTTCGTGTTTTATGGCCATTTTCATGAGCTATTACCCACAGATTTGGGGTTTCAGGGCAGTTTACCATAATAGCGAGACCCTATAAAAGATTGAGAGATATGACCAAAAACTCATCGTTTTCGCGTTTTATGGCCATTTTCATGAGATATTGCCCATAGATTTGAGGATCCAAGACGATTTACAATGGTAGTGAGACCTGGTAAATGTTTACGACGTTTCACCAAAAACACGTCATTTTCGTGTTTTATGGCCATTTTCATTTGCTATTAACCACGGTTTTGGGGTTCCAGAGCGCACTTGATACATTTTTATTAGTTAAGACCAAAAACTCATCATTTTCGCATTGAGGGGCATTTTCATGAGCTGTTGCCCTTTGTTTTGGGTTCCAGGGTGATTTACAACGACCATAAGACCCGACAAATGTTTTTCAGTTATGACAAAAATCGCGTCACTTCAGTGTTTTATGGTCGTTTTCATGAGCTATTGCCCATAGCTTTGGGGTTCTAGGGTGATTTATAACGACCGTGCGAACCGATAGATGTTTGCGATACATGACCAAAAACTCGTTGTTTTCACGTTTTATGGTCGTTTTTATGAGCTATTGCCCACAGTTTTCGGGTTTTAGGGCGATTTACAAGGACCGCAAGACCCGATACATGTTTGAGAGATATGACGAAAAAATCATCCTTTTCGTGCTTTATGGCTATTTTCATGAGCTATTGCCCACAGATTTGGGGTTTCAGGGCGATTTACAATGATAGCGAGACCCTATAAAAGTTTGAGAGATATGACCAGAAACTCGTCGTTTTCGCGTTTTATGGCCGTTTTTATGAGCTATTACCCACATATTTGAGGCTCCAAGACGATTTACAATGGTAGTGAGACCTGGTAATTGTTTAAGACATTTCACCAAAAACACGTTGTTTTCGTGTTTTATGGCCATTTTCATGAGCTATTACCCACGGTTTGGGGTTTCAGAGCGCACTTGATACATGTTTGGGAGTTAAGACCAAAAACTCATCATTTTCGCATTGAGGGGCGTTTTCATGAGCTGTTGCCCTTGGTTTTGGGGTTCCAGGGCGATTTACAACGACCATAAGACCTAACAAATGTTTTTGAGTTATGACAAAAATCTCGTCACTTTAGTGTTTTATGGTTGTTTTCATGAGCTATTGCCCACAGTTTTGGGGTTCCAGAGATATTTACAATGACCGTGAGAACCGATACACGTTTGCGATATATGACCAAAAACTCGTTGTTTTCACGTTTATGGTCGTTTTCATGAGCTATTGCCCACTGTTTTCGGTTTTTAGGGCGATTTACAAGTACCGCAGGACCCGATACATGCCTCAGAGATATGACCAAAAATTGTCCTTTTCGTGCTTTATGGCCATTTTCAAGAGCTATTGCCCATGGATTCGGGGTTTCAGGGCGATTTACAATGATATCGAGACCCTATAAAAGTTTGAGAGATATGACCAAAAAATCGTCGTTTTCGCTTTTTATGGCCGTTTTCATGAGCTATTGCACACAGATTTGGGTCTCCAAGACGATTTACAATGATTGTGAGACCCGGTAAATGTTTAGGACATTTCACCAAAAACACTTCGTTTTCGTGTTTTATGGCCGTTTTCATGAGCGATTGCCTACGGTTTTAGGGTTCCAGAACGCACTTGATACATGTTTGGGAGTTAAGAGGAAAAACTAGTCATTTTCGCATTGAGGGCCGTTTTCATGAGCTATTGCCCTTGGTTTTGGGTTTCCAGGGCGATTTACAATGACCATAAGACCCTATAAATGTTTTTGAGGTATGGCAAAAAACTTGTCATTTTAGTGATTTATGGCCGTTTTATCCTTAGACCATGAGATCATGTTAATTGCTAACACCTGAAGAGTATCTTGATAACATCAAATGTCACACCGTAACAGGGTGACTATAAAGATGGGTTCAGTACTACGAAGGTGTTATGTTGAGGCTCATGGATCAAGAGTGGAATTTGTCAATCCCGATGACGGATAGATATACTCTGGGCCCTCTCGGTGATATCACATTGAGATAGCTTGCAAGCAAGTGATGTGATCACTAGAATGTTATATCACGGGAACAAGAAAAGAGTGCATGTCGGTAACAAGATCAAACTAGGTATTTGGATACCGATGATAGAATCTCGGACAAGTATTATATCATGAGACAAAGGGATTAAATTACAAGAGTTAAAGGTTCTCACGATCACAGAAGTCATCGTTGAATATGCAGGAGTCAGTATGGATCTCCAGGTCCCGCCTCTGACTACTGATCTGAGAGGAGTCTCAATCATGTATGCATTATTCGCGAACCATAGGGTGACACACTTAAGAGTTACCGGACACCATTTTGGAGCACATATGTTTCAGACGAAAGAATTGCAAAGCGCAGGAATTGTTTCGATAGAAACCGGAAATTATTTCGGGTGAAATTGCAGAAAGTGGTTCTGCATGTGATATTGAAATATTGCAAGGGATTATATGTGAATGGGGGAGGTGAGGGATCACCCCCCCATGCGCCGGCCATGGAGAGGAGGGGCACCCCCTCCTCCTATAAAAGGCCCTCTTCCTCTTCCTTCTTCCTCGCACCTCCTTGTGAAGGATCTCTCTCCCCCTCTAGAATTATTCCCCCATGGTCTTGGATTAGCGAGATACATGTTCCCGATGGCATTTCGTCTAGAAGGAGTTGCTACTTCCGTTGGATCGCTGGAGCGAGGAGGTGGAGGTTGTCCGGTGGCTTGAACGTGTGTGCGAGTGCGGATGTGCTGCTGAGTTGCGGCGCTTGGACTTCCTCACGATCTTGAGATCGGAAAGTGTACGACTACATCAACCACGAGTTCCTACTCGTTAACAAAACTCGTTGTCTTCGATGGTTAGTTCTCGTGGGATGTATATCCACCCGTTGCTTTATACCTAGTAGATAGATCTTGGCGTGTAGTTCTCATCATATGAAAAATTCTGTTTTCTATGCTGCGGGCCCAACAGCTATTGCCCATAGTTTTGGAGTTTTAGGGCGATATACGATGAATGTAAGACCCAAATGTTTTTTATCGATATGAGCAAAACTCGCCATTTTCGTGTTTTATGGCTGTTTTAATGAGCGAATACCCACAATTTTGGGGTTCCAGTGCGATTTATAATGACTGTAAAAACCTGATACATGTTTCAGATATGTGACCAAAAACTTGTCGTTTTCACATTTTATGGCCATTTTCATGAGCTATTGCCCACACTTTTGGGGTTCCAAGGCGATTTACAAGTACCGTAAGACCCGATACATGTCTGAGAGATATGACCCAAAAATCGTCCTTTTCGTGCTTTATGGCCATTTTCATGAGCTATTGCCCACAGATTTGGGGTTTCAAGGCGATTTACAATGATAGAGAGACCCTATAAAAGTTTGAGAGATATGACTAAAAACTCGTTCTTTTCGTGTTTTATGTCCGTTTTCATGAGCTATTGCCCATAGATTTGGGGCTCCAAGATGATTTACAATGGTGGGGAGACCCGATAAATTTTTAAGACATTTCACAAAAAACACGTCGTTTTCGTGTTTTATGGCCGTTTTCATGAACTATTACCTACAGTTTTGGGGTTCCAGACTTGATACATGTTTGGGAGTTAAGACCAAAAAATCATCGTTTTCGCATTGAGGGGCGTTTTCATGAGCTATTGCCCTTGGTTTTGGGGTTCTAGTGCAAGTTACAACGACCATAAAACCCGAGAAATGTTGTTGAGTTATGAAAAAAATCTCGTCACTTTAGTGTTTTATGGTCGTTTCATGAGCTATTGCCCACATCTTTGGGGTTCCAGAGTGATTTACAACGACCGTGAGAACTGATACATGTTTGCGCTATACGACCAAAAACTCGTTGTCTTCACGTTCTATGGTCGTTTTCATGAGCTATTGCCCACTGTTTTCGGGTTTTAGGGCGATTTACAAGGATCGCAAGACCCGATACATGTCTGAGAGATATGACCAAAAAATCGTCATGTTCGTGCTTTCTGGCCATTTTCATAAACTATTGCCCACAAATTTGGGGTTTGAGGGCGATTTACAATGATAGCGAGACCCTATAAAAGTTTGAGAGATATGACCAAAAACTCGTCGTTTTCGCGTTTTATGGCCGTTTTCATGAGCTATTGCACACAGATTTCAGGCTCCAAGATGATTTACATCGATAGTGAGACCCGGTAAATGTTTAAGACATTTCACCAAAAACACGTCGTTTTCGTGTTTTATTGGTGTTTTCATGAGCGATTGCCCACGGTTTTGGTGTTCCAGAGCACACTTGATACATGTTTGGCAGTTAAGACCAAAAACTCGTCGTTTTCGCATTGAGGACCATTTTCATGAGCTATTGCCCTTCGTTTTAGGGTTCTAGGGTGATTTACAATGACCATAAGACCCGTTAAATGTTTTTGAGGTATGACAAAAAACTCGTCATTTTAGTGTTTTATGGCCGTTTTCATGAGCTATAGCTCACAGCTATGGGGTTCCAGGGTGATTTACAACGGCCATGAGAACTGATACATGTTTGCGATGTATGACAAAAAACTCATTTTTTCATGTTTTATGGTCGTTTTCATGAGCTATTGCCCACAGTTTTGGAGTTTTAGGGCGATATACGATGAACGTAAGACCCAAATGTTTTTGATCGATATGAGCAAAAACTCGCCATTTTCGTGTTTTATGGCTGTTTTCATGAGCGAATACCCACAATTTTGGGGTTCGAGTGCGATTTATAATGACCTAAAAACCTGATACATGTTTCAGATATATGACCAAAAACTTGTCGTTTCCGCATTTTATGGCCATTTTCATGAGTTATTGCCCACACTTTTGGGGTTCCAGGGCGATTTACAAGTACCGTAAGACCCGATACATGTCTGATAGATATGACCAAAAAATCGTCCTTTTCGTGCTTTATGGCCATTTTCATGAGCTATTGCCCACAGATTTCGGGGTTCTAGAGCGCACTAGATACATGTTTGGGAGTTAAGACGAAAAACTCGTCATATTCGCATTGAGGGCCGTTTTCATGAGCTATTGCCCTTGGTTTTGGGGTTCCAGGGCGATTTACAACGACCATAAGACCCGATAAATGTTTTCGAGGTATGGCAAAAAACTCGTCATTTTAGTGTTTTATGGCCGATTTCATGAGCTATTGCCCACAGCTTTGAGGTTCCAGGGTGATTTACAATGACCATGCGAACCGATACATGTTTGCGATACAAGACCAAAAACTCGTTGTTTTCACGTTTTATGGTCGTTTTTATGAGCTATTGCCCACAGTTTTCAGGTTTTAGGGCGATTTACAAGGACCGCAAGACCCGATACATGTTTGAGAGATATGACCAAAAAATCGTCCTTTTCGTGCTTTATGGCCATTTTCATGAGCTATTGCCCATAGATTTGGGGTTTTAGGGTGATTTACAATGATAGCGAGACCCTATAAAAGTTTGAGAGATATGACCAAAAGCTCGTCGTTTTCGCCTTTTATGGCCGTTTCCATGAGCTATTGCACACAGATTTGGGTCTCCAAGACGATTTACAACAATAGTGAGACCCGGTAAATGTTTAGAACATTTCACCAAAACCACTTCATTTGCATGTTTTATGGTTGTTTTCATGAGCGATTGCCCACGGTTTTGGGGTTCCAGAGCGCACTTGATACATGTTTGGCAGTTAAGAAAAAAACTCGTCATTTTCGCATTGAGGGCCGTTTTCATGAGCTATTGCCCTTGGTTTTGGGGTTCCAGGGCGATTTACAACGACCATAAGACCCGATAAATGTTTTTGAGGTATAGCAAAAAAACTCGTCATTTTAGTGTTTTATGGCCGTTTTCATGAGCTATTGCCCAAACCTTTGGGGTTCCAGGGTGATTTACAACAACCGTGAGAACCGATACATGTTTGCGATATATGACCAAAAACTCATTTTTTTCACGTTTTATGGTAGTTTTCATGAGCTATTGCCCACAGTTTTGGAGTTTTAGGGCGATATACAATGAACGTAAGACCCAAATGTTTTTGATTGATATGAGCAAAAACTTGCCATTTTCGTGTTTTATGGCTGTTTTCATGAGCGAATACCCACAATTTTGGGGTTCGAGTGTGATTTATAATGACCGTAAAAACCTAATACATGTTTTAGATATATGACCAAAAACTTGTCGGTTTTGCATTTTATGGCCATTTTCATGGGTTATTGCCCACACTTTTGATGTTCCAGGGCGATTTACAAGTACCGTAAGACCCGATACATCTCTAAGCGATATGACCAAAAAATCGTCCTTTTTGTGCTTTATGGCCATTTTCATGAGCTATTGCCCACAGATTTGGGGTTTCAGGGCGATTTACAATGATAGCGAGACCCTATAAAAGTGTGAGAGATCTAACCAAAAACTCGTTGTTTTCGCGTTTTATGTCCGTTTTCATGAGCTATTGCCCACAGATTTGGGGCTCCAAGCCGATTTACAATGGTGGTGAGACCCGGTAAATGTTTAAGACATTTCACAAAAACACGTCGTTTTCGTGCTTTATGGCCGTTTTCATGAGCGATTGCCCACGGTTTCGGGGTTCTAGAGCGCACTAGATACATGTTTGGGAGTTAAGACAAAAAACTCGTCATTTTCGCATTGAGGGCCGTTTTCATGAGCTATTGCCCTTGGTTTTGGTGTTCCAGGTCGATTTACAACGACCATAAGACCCGATAAATGTTTTCGAGGTATGGCAAAAAACTCGTCATTTTAGTGTTTTATGGCCGTTTTCATGAGCTATTGCCCACAGCTTTGGGGTTCCAGGGTGATTTACAATGACCCTTGTTGTTTTCACGTTTTATGGTCGTTTTTATGAGCTATTGCCCACAGTTTTCGGGTTTTAGGGCGATTTACAAGGACCGCAAGACCCGATACATGTTTGAGAGATATGACCAAAAAATCGTCCTTTTCGTGCTTTATGGCCATTTTCATGAGCTATTGCCCATAGATTTGGGGTTTCAGGGTGATTTACAATGATAGCGAGACCCTATAAAAGTGTGAGAGATATGACCGAAAGCTCGTCGTTTTCGCGTTTTATGACCGTTTCCATGAGCTATTGCACACAGATTTGGTTCTCCAAGACGATTTACAACGATAGTGAGACCCGGTAAATGTTTAGAACATTTCACCAAAACCACTTCGTTTGCATGTTTTATGGTTGTTTTCATGAGCGATTGCCCACGGTTTTAGGGTTCCAGAGCGCACTTGATACATGTTTGGCAGTTAAGAAAAAAACTCGTCATTTTCGCATTGAGGGCCGTTTTCATGAGCTATTGCCCTTAGTTTTGGGGTTCCAGGGCGATTTACAACGACCATAAGACCCGATAAATGTTTTTGAGGTATAGCAAAAAACTCGTCATTTTAGTGTTTTATGGCCGTTTTCATGAGCTATTGCCCAAACCTTTGGGGTTCCAGGGTGATTTACAACAACCGTGAGAACCGATACATGTTTGCGATATATGACCAAAAACTCATTTTTTTCACGTTTTATGGTAGTTTTCATGAGCTATTGCCCACAGTTTTGGAGTTTTAGGGCGATATACAATGAACGTAATACCCAAATGTTTTTGATTGATATGAGCAAAAACATGCCATTTTCGTGTTTTATGGCTGTTTTCATGAGCGAATAGCCACAATTTTGGGGTTCGAGTGTGATTTATAATGACCGTAAAAACCTAATACATGTTTTAGATATATGACCAAAAACTTGTCGGTTTTGCATTTTATGGCCATTTTCATGAGTTATTGCCCACACTTTTGGGGTTCCAGGGCGATTTACAAGTACCGTAAGACCCGATACATGTCTAAGCGATATGACCAAAAAATCGTCCTTTTCGTGCTTTATGGCCATTTTCATGAGCTATTGCCCACAGATTTGGGGTTTCAGGGCGATTTACAATGATAGCGAGACCCTATAAAAGTGTGAGAGATCTAACCAAAAACTCGTTGTTTTCGCGTTTTATGTCTGTTTTCATGAGCTATTGCCCACAGATTTGGGGCTCCAAGCCGATTTACAGTGGTGGTGAGACCCGGTAAATGTTTAAGACATTTCACAAAAAACACGTCGTTTTCGTGCTTTATGGCCGTTTTCATGAGCGATTGCCCACGGTTTCGGGGTTCTAGAGCGCACAAGATACATGTTTGGGAGTTAAGACAAAAAACTCGTCATTTTCGCATTGAGGGCCGTTTTCATGAGCTATTGCCCTTGGTTTTGGGGTTCCAGGGCGATTTACAACGACCATAAGACCCGATAAATGTTTTTGAGGTATGGCAAAAAACTCGTCATTTTAGTGTTTTATGGCCGTTTTCATGAGCTATTGCCCACAGCTTTGAGGTTCCAGGGTGATTTCAACGACCGTGCGAACCGATACATGTTTGCGATACATGACCAAAAACTTGTTGTTTTCACGTTTTATGGTCGTTTTTATGAGCTATTGCCCACAGTTTTCGGGTTTTAGGGCGATTTACAAGGACCGCAAGACCCGATACACGTTTGAGAGATATGACCAAAAAATCGTCCTTTTCGTGCTTTATGGCCATTTTCATGAGCTATTGCCCATAGATTTGGGGTTTCAGGGTGATTTACAATGATAGCGAGACCCTATAAAAGTGTGAGAGATATGACCAAAAACTCGTCATTTTCGCGTTTTATGGCCGTTTTCATGAGCTATTGCACACAAATTTGGGGCTCCAAGACGATTTACAACGATAGTGAGACCCGGTAAATGTTTAAGACATTTCACCAAAAACACGTCGTTTTCGTTGACCATAAGAACCGATAAGTGTTTTTGAGTTATGACAAAAAGTCATCATTTTAATGTTTTATGGCCGTTTTCATGACAAAAACCGATATATAACCAAACTCGTTATTTCGCGTTTTCATGAGCTATAGCGCACAATTTTGTGGTTCCAAGGCGATTTGCATGGCCCGTCAGACCTGATACATGTTTGAGAGATATGACCGGAAACTCGTCCTTTTCGCACTTTATGTCCGTTTTCATCTGCTATTGCCCACAGTTATTGGGTTTTAGGGCGAATAACAACGACCGCAAAACCCGATACAAGTTTGAGATATATGACCAAAAACTTGTCGTTTTCGTGTTTTATGGCCCTTTTCATGAGCTAATGCTCATAATTTTGGGGTTCTAGGGCAATTTACAATGACCATAAAAACCTGATTCATGTTTGAGAGATATGACCAAAAAGTCATCCTTTTCACGCTTTATGGCCGTTATCATGAGATATTGCCCATAGTTTTGGGCTTTCGGGGCGATTTACAACTATAGTGAGACCCTATAAAAGTTTGAGAGATATGACCAAAAACTCATTGTTTTCGCGCTTTATGGCTGTTTTCATAAGCTATTGTGGATAGATGTGGGGCTCCAGGGCCCTTTGCAATAACAGTAAGTCTCGGTATCTATTTGAGCTATTGCCGACGGTTTTGGGGTTGTTGGAGTGTACAATATTCTTGTGTTCCTCGATATACGGAGCCACCAAGGTGGAACTTTGTACAACTGTGTAGTGTGCTTTAGTGAGAGAATGTCCGTCCACACATATCCTTGCTTTCTTTCTGAGCGTGCCTTTTCCACTCAGTCTACCCTCATGCCGTGATTCAGGAACACGGATGGGCTTAAGGTCATGAATAAAGTCAACACAAAACTCAATGACCTCCTCTGTTCCATATCCCTTTGAGATGCTTCCTTCTGGCTTAGCACGGTTATGAACATATTTCTTTAACACTCCCATGAACCTCTCAAAGGGGAACATATTATGTAGAAATATAGGACCGAGAATGTTAATCTCTTCGACTAGGTGAACTAGCAGGTGCATCATAATATTGAAGAAGGATGGTGGGAACACCAACTCGAAGCTAACAAGACATTGGACCACATCAATCTGTAACCTTGGTAGACTATCTAGACTGATTACCTTCTGAGAAATTGCATTGAGAAACGCACATAGCTTCATAATGGGTACTCAAACATTTTCCGGCAGGAGTCCCCTCAATGCAATCGGAAGTAGCTGTGCCATAAGCACGTGGCCGTCATGAGACTTTAGGTTTTGAAATTTTTCTCTGCCATATTTATTATTCCCTTTACGTTCGACGAGAAACCAGACGGGACCTTGATACTGTAAAGGACTTCAAAAAAGATTTCCTTCTCTTCTTTGGTAAGAGCGTAGCTGGCAGTACCTTCAAACAGCTCTAGATGCATGCCGTCTCAGTCTTTCATACGTTGTTGGTCCTGTCGTTCTTCCGGTGTATCTTTATTCTTCCCATACACGCCCAAGATCCCTAGCAGCATCATGCAAAGATTCTTCATCAGGTGCATCACGTCAATTGCAGAGCGGACCTCTAGGACTTTCCAATGGGGTAGCTCCCAAAATATAGATTTCTTTTTCCACATGGGTGCGTGTCCGACATCGTCCTTCGGAACAGATTGTCTACCAGGATCCTTTCCAAATATTACTTTCAAATCCTTCACCATATCAAATACATCATCACCAATTCAGAGGATAGGCTTACACCGGCTGTCTGCCTCACCATTGAAATGCTTACCTTTCTTTCTTAGGGTGTGTGTGGGTGGAAGAAAACGACGATTCCCCGGGTACACATTCTTCTTACATTTATCCAAATATATTCTTTTAGTCTCATTTAAACGGTGTGTGCAAGCATTGTATCCCTTGTTTGTCTGTCCTGAAATGTTACTAAGAGCAGGCTAATCATTGATTGTTATGAACAACAACGCTCGTAGGGAAAATTCCTCCTGCTTGTTCTCGTCCCACACACGTACACCTTGTCTATGCCACAACTGTAAGAGTTCTTCAACTAATGGCCTTAGGTACACATCAATGTCGTTGCCGGGTTGCTTCAGGCCTTGGATGAGCATTGGCATCATAATAAACTTCCGCTTCATGCATAACCAAGGAGGAAGGTTATAGATACACAGAGTCACAGGACAGGTGCTATGACTACAGCTCTTCTCCCCAAAAGGATTCATGCCATCTGTACTTAGATCAAACCGTAAGTTCCTCGCGTCACCTGCAAAGTCTGGGAACTCTCTCTCGGTTTTTCTCCACTTCGACCCATCAGCGGGGTGTCTCAACATCTTGTCTTTCTTACGGTCTTCCATGTGCCATCACAACAACTTGGTATGCTCTTTGTTCCTGAACAAATGTTTCAACCGTGGTATTATAGGAGCATACCACATCACCTTGGCAGGAACCCTCTTCATGCAGCGCTTGCCCTCAACATCACCAGGGTCATCTCGTCTTATCTAATACCGCAATGCAGTGCATACTGGGCATGCATCCAAATTCTCGTACTATTCGCCACGGTAGAGGATACAGTCATTAATGCATGCATGTATCTTCTGCACCTCTAATCCTAGAGGGCAGACAATCTTCTTTGCTTCGTAGGTACTGGCGGGTAGTTAGTTATCCTTTGGAAACAACTTCTTCATTATTTTCAGCAACTTTACAAATCCTTTTTCAGTCACACCATTCTCTGCCTTCCATTGTAGCAATTCCAGTGTGCTACCCAGTTTTTTGTGCCCATCTTCACAATTTGGGTACAACAATTTGTTGTGATCCTCTAACATCTGCTTGAACTTCAACCTCTCCCTTTCAGTTACGGATTCTTCTTAGGCATCAGCAATGGCCCGACTAAGATCATCATCAGGCAGATCTGATTCCCGTTCTTCATCTTCTTCTTCATCATTGTCTTCCATTGTAGTCCCCATCATATTCAGGGGACATAGTAGGGTAGTCATTATCATTCTCTTCTTCTTTGTTGTCTTCCATCATAACCCCTGTTTCTCTGTTCTTGGTTCAACAATTATAGTCGGTCATGAAACCGGACTGAAATAGGTGGCTGTGAAGGACTCTTGAGGAAGAGTATTCCTTATGATTCTGACAGACACCACATGGACAAGACATAAAACCATTCCGCTTGTTTGCCTCGGACACAAGGAGAAAAGAATGCACGCCTTTAATGAACTCGCTAGAGAGTCGGTCAGCGTACATCCATTGCCGGCTCATCTACATTATATAATTAAGTACATCAAACAGAATCATGATGATAAAATTAGTACTGGTCTAAAAAACAAAATTAAAGCCAACAACTGGGACTAAAGATATGATGAACCTTTAGTCCCACTTGGAGGCACCAACCGGGACTAAATATGGATGAGGCGACAACATGTCGACACTATGTCCTCAGTGGGCAGCACTAAGCCAGTAAATGACGACACTATTTTGGGTGGGTGGCAACACTATGTCAGGGGTGAGTGTGTCGACATTATTTATTCAGTGCCCGACACTATGTTGTGATGCTTAATCTATAAATAGGTATGCATTCTTGTGAAGAACTGCAAGATGGTGTGCGAGACCAGGGACACCACTACGGCGGAGCTTCTCGAAGATGTCTTAGGACCTCGTCCTCAGACATCTTTGAGGAGCTCGCCATAGAGGCACTCCCTAATATGTGAAATTAGTTAGCTCCACCAGCATAATGATCTAGCTAGAGAAGATATAAATTGAAAGATGGTGTGCGAGAGTAGGGACACCACTACGGAAGAGCTTCTCGAAGATGTCTCAGGATCCCGTCCTCAGACATCTTCGAGGAGCTCGCCAATAGGCACTCCCTCATTTAATTTGGTAGCTCCCCAGCGTGTTCATGTTTTTGGTTTGCTTAAGTGGTCGATGATTAAAATGCTAGGGCGCCAATATATATATGTATGCCTTCATAGTTTTGGTTCTTATTTTTGTTGCAATGGATTTTGTGACGGCAGGTAGAAGAAGAAGAAGGATATTTTGTTGCTCGATGGTGGCATGATGCACATATTGTGATATTTACCTTGGAGTACCTTACATTAATACAAGATAGATAGAATCTAAACATCGATCTCATGTTATCATTGCAAAAATTACTACCAAACTAAATCCACAAATCCATCTACAAGATAGAGCATGAAATGAGCTAATATAGCAATGAGAGTTCAAAGGATGAAGTTGCTCACCTTTTAGAACCTTTGGATAGATGGGGCACCACAAAATATAGACAAATCTTGAGAAAAAATTGGGTATGACTCGAGCTTGTTGAAGCAAATAAAGAGAGAGGAGCCACCAGCTTGAAATGGGGGCTCGGGCAAGTTGGGGAAGAAGATATAGCCAGGCCTTTACTCCCGGTTTGTTTCTAGAACCGGGACTAAAAGTCCACCTTTAGTCCTGGTTTGTAAAACAAACTGGGACTAGAGGGTCTGGCGCTGGACCCAGTCTGCCTGACGCCGTTTAGTCCTGGTTTGTTGCCCGAACCGGGACTAAAGGGTGCGTTCGAACCGGGAATAGTGTCTATTGTCCCCTGCGGCCAGATAGAGCCGTTGAGACCGGGGCATTAGTCCCGGTTTGTAGCAGAACCAGGACTAATACACCTGGACCCAAGGTTCGTTTTCTACTAGTGGCCCCCTGGCACTCCACCGACCTTGCCCCTTCGCCTATAAAAGTCTCCTTGGACGAAAACCCTAAGTACCCGATCAAAACTCCATGAAAGAGTCTATCACCGCCACCATCTCCATCCCTAGATCGGGAGGGATCTAAAGCTCTTCCCGGCACCCCGCTGGAGGGGAGAGATCACCCTAGAGGCCTTCTTCATCACCATGCATGCCTCCGGTGTGATGCGTGAGTAGTTCATCCCTAGACTACGGGTCCATGTAGTAGCTAGATGGTTGGTTCTCCTTTGTGCTACCATGTTTAGATCTTCTGAGCTCCGTTCATGATCAAGATCATCTATTTGTAATCTTACATGTTGTGTTTGCGGGGATCCAATGGATATTGAGATGCTATTTCAGATTGATTATTGATTCTATCATGTCTATGTTATTTGTGATGTTGCATGCTTTCCGTTGTTAGTAGCTATCTTGGCCAAGTAGATGCTAGCAACTCCAAGAGGGAGTATTTATGCTCGATAGTGGGTTCATGCCTCTAGTAATCTGGTGAAGTGACAGAAATCTCTAAGGTACTAGATGTGCTATTGCTACTAGGGAGAAACCAGCAATCCTTTGTCCATAGGGCAATCGTATTGTTTACTTTACACACTTTGCTTAATGCAATTATCTTTTGCTTACAACTTAATACTAGAGGGGGTTCGGATGATAACCTGAAGGTGGATTATTAGTCATAGATGCAGTTGGATTACGGTCTATGTATAATGTTGTAATGCCCAATCATTAAGAAGTCAAGCAACTCTATAAATTGAGTATTAAGACCATGGTAAAATAAATGGCAAATAGTCGATTCAGAATAGCCATGATTGGGAATGCTATTGACCATTCCAAAGAATCTGTCCTAGGCTTGTGGGTAGTTTTCTCCCACGTTCTGACTAAAGTTGCCTAATTTCTTTCTTAGTTCGTTTACCTTTTTAAATGGATTAAACCTATTTATGAATTTAACAATGCAGTTTTCCCAACATTTAATGTAATGGTGAGGGAGGAAATATAACCAGTCTAGACCTTTACCTTTTAGATACCAACGAAATAATTTTAGACGAGAGAAGTCTCTTGGCAAACCTTTTGGTCCAAGCGATGTCATCACATCGTCGAACTCTCTAATATGTCTCCCTGGGTCTTCATCTTCCCTCCACCAAAAGCTTTTTCCTGCAAAATTTTAATAATTTCACTATCAAATCGATATTCTCTAACTCCAGGATTAGGGAATTCTATTGGTTGTCTAAGAAATGCAGAACTTGGAGCACTGTATTCTCTCAGAGTTTTCTCAGGTTTCATGGGAGTTGTCCTGTAAATAGACATGATTTCCATAATATCACTCAGGTTTTCAACTTCAACTTTATTCGATCTTAAAAGTTTTTCAATAATTTCTTCGCGCCTTTGAGTAGGCACGCGCTCAATATAATCCAGTACATAGGTCCTACTAGAGCATGTAGACCCTTTGTCTCCTAGGGAGAACAATTTGCACTAGCAACACATGAAATGTCAAAATACAAACACTTAGCGCTTAGCTCCCCGGCAACAATCCAAGAAAATAGCTTGATGTATGCAAGTGCATAGATCGTTTGTAGCTAGTTTCGAAGTAGAGATATCGATCACCCAGGGAGCCCAAAGGTAAGTATTTATGACTGAAGTCTCTGTCACACCCGAAGTTGTCACAGGTCTTCGAGTGAATTGACTACAAGTGTTCAAATAAGAATGGGGTTTTGTTTAAACGGAGTGTAAAAAAACTAAAATGTAAACTTCAGAAATATAAAGCATAAAAGTAAAGAACGGCTTGGTTGTTTGTTGTTTTCTGTAGATTCAGTTCATGGTGATAGTGACTGCGCCGGGTGGACGAATGATATATGTAACAATTATAACCTTATAAGTATATGTTTAGGCGAGCAACCCATAATTAGCCGGAACTCCTCTTGGTAGATTTCATCCCAACTTCAGTAATCCTACTAGTCTGTTACCAAAACCATTAAGGGAATATGCCCGAGAGGCAATAATAAAGTGGTTATTATCTTATTCCTTGTTTATGATAAATGATTATTTTGCATGCTATAATTGTATTAATTTGGAAACGTTAATACATGTGTGTTTAATAAACAAAATGAAATTTCCTAGTTATGCCTCTCTTATAAACTAGTTTGTTGATTAACAAGATGATCAAGGTTTCCTGATCATGGACATTAGATGTTGTTAATAACGAGGTCACAACATTAGTGGAATGGTGTGATGAACATTCATCCGAGGTATGGCATTACGATCAAAGTCATTGTGTTTATATTGCTATAACATCATACGAAATAATCCTAGTCCTTAGACCATGAGATCATGTCAATCACTAACACTGGAAGAGTATCTTGATAACATCAAACGTCACACCGTGAAAGGGTGATCATATAGGCGGGTTCAATGCTACGAAAGTGTTATGTAGATTTGTCCATCCCGATGACGGATAGATATAATATGGGCCCTCTCGGTGATATCACATTGGTTAGCTTCCAAGCAAATGATGAGATCACTAGAATGTTATATCACGGGAACGAGAAAAGAGTACATGTCGGTAACAAGAAAAAACTAGATATGGAGATACCGATGATCGAATCTCGGACATGTAATATATCGCGAGACAAAGGGAGTTAGTTACTAGCGTTAAAGGTTCTCACGATCACAGAAGTCATTGTTGAATGTGTAGGAGTCAGTATGGATGTCCAGGTCCCGCTTCTGATTATTGATCTGAGAGGGGTCTCGATCATGTCTACATTATTCGCGAACCATAGGGTGACACACGTAAGGGATACCGACACCATTTGGAGCAAATATGTTTCAGATAAAGATTTAAGAAAGCGCTGGAATTATTTCGATGGAAACCGGAATTTTTTCGGGTGAAATTGCAGAAACCGGTTCTAAATGTGATATTGAAATATTCCAGGGGGGTTATGTGAATGTTTGTTAATTAAAGTAATTAACAAAAATCTGAATAAAATTAATAAAAGAGTTTTATTAAATGAGAGAGCATTAAATTTGGAGAAATTTAATGCATTTAAAGTGGAGACTTTAAAAGGGAATGGGGGAGTTGAGGGCTCACCTCCATGGGGCACCGGCCATGGGAGGGGTACCCTCCCCTCCTCCTATAAAAGGCCCCCCTCTCCTCAGTTCTCACTAATACCTCCTTGTGAAGGATCTCTCTCCCCCTCTAGTATTTTCCCCCATGGTCTCGGATTAGCGAGATACATGCTCCTGGTGGCTTTATCTGGGAAGGAGTAGCTGCTTCCGCTGCTTTGCTGGAGTGAGGGACGGAGGTTGTCGGGGTACCGAATGTGTGTGCGATCACGGATGCAGCGCTGCTTTGCGGTGCTGGACTTGGTGGTTCTGGACTTGCTGGAGCTGGATCTGATGGATGTGCTAGAGCTGGACCTGCTGGACCTGCTAGACTTCATCACGATCTTGAGATCGACAAGTGTACGACTACATCATCCACGAGTTCCATCTCATTAACAAAGCTTTGTTGTCTTTGAGGGTATGTTCTCTATGGATGTATATCCACCTGTTGCTGGTATCTAGTAGATAGATCCTGGCGTATAGTAGTTCACATCGTATGAATTTTTTTTCTTCTAAGCTGCAAACCCAAAAGTGGTATCAAAGCCTGATCTATGCGTAGGTGCTTTGCACGGGTAGAACACATACGAGTATGTGGGAAGTGATGATCATGTTATTGCTTCTTATATGTACTTTGGATATTGGTGGCATAGTGGGATGAAGCGGCCCGGACCAACTTTACATGTCATCGCACATCAGACCGGTTTCACGACTGACATGCAACTAGATTTGCAAAAGTGGTTGGCGGGTGTCTGTCTCTCCTACTATAGTCAATATCTGATTTATAATGAGTTACTAATAACTTAATTATCATCGTTGTGGTTCCATGTTTGTAGGTAAGACCGGTTCTATCTTCGAAAGACCTAAGCCACGTAAAAACTTACAATTGATAAATAAGAGGCATCTAGTTTAGGTCGTTGCTGGGCTAGTGTCATGATATGGAAATTTTATAAGTTGATGTATAGTTGAAACCCTTACAACACACCTAACGAGTAAGTTACATAGACCTTGGCCTTACACATAAAGGAATGATAGAGATCATACCACAATGCACATGATAGTGATCAAATGCATGGAGCATATCATTCCACTTTACACATATGATGTTTGCATCTTATATTGCTAGTTTGGCATTTTAGTAACATTATAAGATGATCCCTCACTTAAATATCAAGATAAAAATGTGTTCTTCCTTGAGTATGCACCGTTCTATGGATCGTGTTTCGAGACATCACGTGATGATCGGGTGTACTCGACTTTGCGCTTTCATACAACGGGTGTAAGACAGTTTTACACACGCGAGTACTAAGGTTCTTACTTGGCGAGCCTAGCATGTATAGACATGGCCTCGGAACATGGACCGAAAGGTTAAGCATGAGTCATATAGTTGATGTGATGCCCATATTGATGCTCGCCTTTGAAGCTACACCGACTCACGTGATGATCGGACTTGGTGTAGTGGATTTGGTTCATGTAATCACCAAAAAGGCACGACGGATGTCGTTTTTGAGTGGGAGTTTATTTCTATTTTGGATTAGTCGAACCAAATTGTCATCAACTAAATCAAAGTGAATTTGCATAATTTGCTGTAGTCATTCACATTTGTTTACTACCTTCTGCTTAGTTTTAATTGAGATAATAGAACTATAGAATTCTGGATATTTACTTTACGAACTGGTATCGTATTGTTTTGAGTGTCAATCTACAGTTTAGAAGTCCTATTGCAAACTTTCAGCAAAACCTCACTTACTCTGTGAAATTCCATAAATAGTATTGAATCAAGAGTAATAATTCCAGTGTTAGTATCTTAAGTATCATGCTTGCCTCCATGATTCTTGATATTCAACAATTGTTTTAATATCGAGGTTATCTAGGAGCTAAAAGAATTGTTTCAGAAACTATCATGTGTGAAAGATATTGTGATATCTGAAACAATTTTTATGGTTGCAATATGATAGAGTATAATTTAACAAAATACACGTTCTCATATTGTATGAGAATTTGTGAAGGTTGGAGACGCTAGGCGTCCTAATCTACCAAAAAGGTTTTGGAAACTAACATTATACTCGTGATTCTTCCTTATAGGCTATAGTAGCTTGATCATGAAAGTTGTCATGATAAGGATGAATAGAAGATGTAAGTAAAATGTTTACTACACTAATAGATTACTAAAGAATGGATTTTTAAAAGAACACCAAACATTTGATGACGGTGATCCACTTCAAAGTGCAAGTCCAAAGGTATTAGTATTTGACTATATATACTTTGTACTATGTGTCATGCGAATGACACCACTATTGATGTTGATATATTCTTTTAAAAGAAAAGGAATTGCTGAAAGAGAATCTATAAAATATATGGCAGACAAGAAAAACTTGGAGATGTCCAGCTTAGGTATATAGAAGATATACATGTTATGGCTGTATTCTTTGCTTGTTAAACAATGTGGTTCTTAGGTGTTGGATACCGGTATTGGATACACCAATTGGTTGGTGTGAAGTGTCATATAGAACAACACAATTCATGAACTACAATGACCTAAGTAACTAGCAAGAGAATAAGTAATGATGTTCATCAAAAACAAATAAAGTGTTATTGTGTTTTTCGTTGTCGTCAAACCTAGCCTTCAAGATTTGATTTAATAATTGTTATTTTGTTCTAGTATTACGAGAACAATGGTTGTTCAAATAATTACCGTATTCCATTAAGGATGGACGAACTTTTACATGTCTAGTTGGAGAAATCACATCCATAAACATTATTGATAAAATATCGTAAGGCAAATGATTGGAAGATCACTTATGAAGTGACATCGCTGTTTGAATTATATTGGAAAGTAAACATGAAGAAACTCCATGTTCATGGATTTTTGGAGTCTTGATTTTGATCAATTGATGGTTGTGAAACTTTCCTCGAGATAATTGAAACTCCGTTCATAGGCCAAAGAGGAACGAATGACTAGCTTAATGGAAATTGTGCATGCTAATGTGCATAGTCCATTATGTGTAGCCATATGCGATGGATCGTTTTGCTTCATATGCTTTCTCCAGAAATTTGAGTGAATATATCTATATATTTACTTAATAAGGAAGAAGTATGAAACATTTGAAAATTGTTCAAAGACTTTCAAGATGAAGTGAAAAATCATCGTAACAAGAAAATAAAAGAATTTATTATTTGATCATAAAGGAAGATATTTGAGTTACAGGTTTAGCAAAACACCTAAGATTTCAAGAATTGTTCCATGAATTTGCACTTCCCGATAAACCATAGGAGTATGGTATGTTCGAGAGATCAAATCAAACCTTGTTTGACATGGTAAGATCAAAGGTGTCATTTATAAAACGGCCATTATGTTTTAAGGATTAAAGCTTTAGAGACTACCTCTTTTACACTAAAAAGAGCACCATCCTGATCCATTGAAATGACACCATATGAGTTATGGTTTGGGATCAAACCTGAATTGTCATTCTTAAATTTTGGTATGTTATGCATCAGTAAAATATTTACAAGCAAAGTCGGATAAGCATGTCTTTGTAGGTTATCCCAAAGAATTTGTTGGGAATTCCTCCATAACATCGAGGACAAAAGAGTTTGCCGCTTGGAACGTCATGTTTCTTGAGCAGGAATTTTTCGTGAAAATATAAGTGGGAGGACAATAGAACTTTGATAAGGTTGTTGAACCTTAGCTATATGTGCTAAGTAGTGCAGCGCCGGAAAGTGTCCCGATGGCGGCCACAATGCTCATGGCTCCCGTGATTACAAAGGGTGTGATCTTAGAGATTAGAGTTCCTATTTGAACCGTATGCATCGGGTAAGGATCAAATAATGAGATTTGATAAACAAGTCGTTATTGTTTTCACAATGATGAAGCGACTGCATGCAAAGAAGCGATGATGGGCCCTGACTCCATAAAATGACTAGAAGTCATAGAATCCATGATAGTATCCATACACGAGAAATCAAGTTTCTGAACTTAGAAGACCCTCCGGAAAGGCGTGAAGCCTATCGGTCGTGTTTGGATCTATAAAGAAATAGACATGGATGTTTAACATCTATGAAATAGCCGACATGTTGGAAAGAAGTTTACGACAATGTTCAAGGAGTTTACTATGACAAGATTTGATCTTTCATAGCGATATTTAGTCTTGACGGATTAATGTAGCAACCACTACATATAATTTGGTCTATGGTAGTTGAACAAACAAAACATTGTTCTTCTAATAGAATAGTTACCTAGGATGTGTACAAGACATGCTCCAAAGGATTTTGTTAATTCAAAGGCTGCTAAAAGGGCATGCAAACTTCAATAGTTGAAGTGAGCATAGCGGAGTTGGAATCTTCACCATGATGAAAATGTTAAAGGAGTTTAAATTCATTAGAGACGATGAAGATGCTTGCATTTGCAAGAAATTAAGAGGGAGCACTGAGAAAAATTTCCAATACTTTATGCAGAGTACATATTGTTGATTGGAAATGATGTATCTTTTGTTGACATGAGTTAAGAATTTCATTAAAATAGGATTTCGATGAAAGACTTGGGCAAAACCGAAATATTTGGCATCAATGTCTATATGGATAGATTGAGGTGCTAAGATGGTTGTGCCAGAGGTACATATATGACATATTGAAGGGGTTCAATATGGAAACAACAAGAAAGGTTCTTGCTGCATGGAAAGGATTGTATCAAGATTCAAGTGTTTCAACACTTGGTGAGTAAAATCACATGAAGATTTTGATCGATTATACCGTGATATGTATATATCCAGATATGTCCTATGCTCTAAATGTTATGAGCACATACCAGAATGATTCATAATATGATCATTGGACGATGGTAAAGATATTCTTATGAGCTTTGGAAGAACTAAGAATATATCATGTAGAAGTGATAAATAGTTAAAGGTAGTTCATTATAAAGTGTTAATTTGATACTAGTTTTGTCACAAGATACAAATTAAAATTTATCTCAGTTTAGACTGTGGGTGGCACAATGTAATTGAAAGGATGTTCCATGATGGATTTGGATGAGTTCCAAATTAGAGACATTGTGACGGATACTACAACAAAAGGTTAAGTATAGGACTGCTATAGTAGCAGCAAAGGAGGGCATTTGTGTTAAGTAGTTTGTTATCAAACTAGGTGTGGTTCAAAATGTGCTAATACTATGAAGATATATTGTATGACAATAATATCAACATATTTTAACCCGAATGAACTAAAGGTCTCACCAAAGGACCAAATTTATACAATGCCATCTCATTTGAGAATGAGTGATGCGTAGAGATGCAAAGACATGCAAATACACACGGACCTGAAACTGTCAGATCCGGAGATTATGTTAACCACTAGCAATTGCGTATATGCAACACCACAAAGCCATAGGTGTTCAATACGCAAAGTTTTTCAAACTTGATTATTGACTCTAGTGCAAGAGGGAGACTAAAGGGAATATGCCCTAAGAGGCAATAATAAAGTTGTTATTATACATATTCCAAGTATATGATAGATGTTTATTTTGCATGCTATAGTTGTATTAATTTGGAACCGTTAATACATGTGTCTTTAATAAACAAAAGGAAAGTTCCTAGTTATGCCTCTCTTACAAACTAGCTCGTTGATTAACAAGATGATCAAGGTTTCCTGATCATGGACATTGGATGTTGTTAATAACGAGGTCACAACATTAGTGGAATGATGTGATGAAAATTCATCCGAAGTATAGCATTACGATCAAAGTAATTGTGATTATATTGCTATAACATCATACGAAGTAATCCTAGTCCTTATACCATGAGATCATGTCAATCACTAACACTGCAAGAGTATCTTGATAACATCAAACGTCACATCATGAAAGGGTGATTGTAAAGGTGGGTTCAGTGCTACGAAAGTGTTATGTAGAGGCTCATGGATCAATCTTGGGATTTGTCCATCCCGATGACAGATAGATATACTCTGGTCCCTCTCGGTGATATCACATTGCTTAGCTTGCAAGCAAGTGATGAGATCACTAGAATGTGAAGGGAATATGCCCTGAGAGGCAATAATAAAGTTGTTATTATACATATTCCAAGTATATGATAGATGTTTATTTTGCATGCTATAATTGTATTAATTTGGAAACGTTAATACATGTGTGTTTAATAAACAAAAGGACAGTTCCTAGTTATGCCTCTCTTATAAACTAGCTCGTTGATTAACAAGATGATCAAGGTTTCCTGATCATGGACATTGGATGTTGTTAATAACGAGGTCACAACATTAGTGGAATGATGTGATGAAAATTCATTCGAAGTATAGCATTACGATCAAAGTAATTGTGTTTATATTGCTATAACATCATACGAAGTAATCCTAGTCCTTATACCATGAGATCATGTCAATCACTAACACTGCAAGAGTATCTTGATAACATCAAACGTCACATCATGAAAGGGTGATTGTAAAGGTGGGTTCAGTGCTACGAAAGTGTTATGTAGAGGCTCATGGATCAAGCTTGGGATTTGTCCATCCCGATGACAGATAGATATACTCTGGTCCCTCTCGGTGATATCACATTGCTTAGCTTGCAAGCAAGTGATGAGATCACTAGAATGTGAAGGGAATATGCCCTGAGAGGCAATAATAAAGTTGTTATTATACATATTCCAAGTATATGATAGATGTTTATTTTGCATGCTATAATTGTATTAATTTGGAAACGTTAATACATGTGTGTTTAATAAACAAAAGGACAGTTCCTAGTTATGCCTCTCTTATAAACTAGCTCGTTGATTAACAAGATGATCAAGGTTTCCTCATCATGGACATTGGATGTTGTTAATAACGAGGTCACAACCTTAGTGGAACGATGTGATGAAAATTCATCCGAAGTATAGCATTACGATCAAAGTAATTGTGTTTATATTGCTATAACATCATACGAAGTAATCCTAGTCCTTATACCATGAGATCATGTCAATCACTAACACTGCAAGAGTATCTTGATAACATCAAACGTCACATCATGAAAGGGTGATTGTAAAGGTGGGTTCAGTGCTACGAAAGTGTTATGTAGAGGCTCATGGATCAAGCTTGGGATTTGTCCATCCCGATGACAGATAGATATACTCTGGTCCCTCTCGGTGATATCACATTGCTTAGCTTGCAAGCAAGTGATGAGATCACTAGAATGTGAAGGGAATATGCCCTGAGAGGCAATAATAAAGTTGTTATTATACATATTCCAAGCATATGATAGATGTTTATTTTGCATGCTATAATTGTATTAATTTGGAAACGTTAATACATGTGTGTTTAATAAACAAAAGGACAGTTCCTAGTTATGCCTCTCTTATAAACTAGCTCGTTGATTAACAAGATGATCAAGGTTTCCTCATCATGGACATTGGATGTTGTTAATAACGAGGTCACAACCATAGTGGAATGATGTGATGAACATTCATCCGAAGTATAGCATTATGATAAAAGTCATTGTGTTTGTATTGCTATAACATCTAACAAAGTAATCCTAGTCCTTAGACCATGAGATCATATTAATCTCTAACACTAGAAGAGTATATTGATAACATCAAATGTCACACTGTGAAAGGGTGATTATAAAGGTGGGTTCAGTGCTACAAAAGTGTTATGTAGAAGCTCATGGATGAAGAGTGGGATTTTTCCATCCCGATGACGGATAGATATTCTTTGGGCCCTCTCGGTGATATCACATTGGTTAGCTTGCAAGCAAGTGATGAGATCACTAGAATGTTATATCCCGGGAACGAGAAAAGAGTACATGTCGGTAACGAGATGAAACTAGGTATGGAGATACCGATGATCGAATCTCGGACAGGTAATATATTGCGAGACAAAGGGATTTAGTTACTAGCGTTAAAGGTTCTCACGATCACAGAAGTCATCGTAGAATGTGTAGGAGTTAGTATGGATCTCCAGGTCTCGCTTCTGATTATTGATCTAAGAGTGGTCTCGATCATGTCTGCATTATTCACGAACCGTAGGGTGACACACTTAAGGGACACCAACACCATTTCGAGCAAATGTGTTTCAGACGAATGAATTGCAAAGCACTGGAATTATTTCAATAGACACTAAAACTGTTTCAGGTGAAATTGCTAAAACTGGTTCTCCATGTAATATTGAAATGTTGCAGGGGATTTTATGTGAATGTTTGCTAATTAAAGTAATTAACAAAATTCTGAATAAATTTAATTAAAGAGAAATTTAAATGAGAGAGATTTAAATTTGGAGAAATTTAATGCATTAAATTTGGAGAGAGCATTAAATTTGGAGAAATTTAATGCATCTAAAGTAAAGACTTTAAAGAGGAATGTTAAGGGACACTTTTATGTGGAGGGGGTTACCACCACATGAATGGGGGAGGTGAGGGGTCACCCCCCATGGGGCTCCGGCCATGGGAAGGGGTACCCCCCTCCTCCTATAAAAGGCCACCCCTCTCACCCTTCTTCCTCGCACCTCCTCGTGAAGGATCTCTCTCCCCCTCTAGAATTATTCCCCCATGGTCTCGGATTAGCGACATACGTGTTCTCGGTGGCATTTCATCTGGAAGGAGTTGCTGCTTCCGCTGCATCGCTGGAGCGAGGAGGCGGAGGTTGTTCGGTGGCCTGAACGTGTGTGCGAGTGCGGATGCGCTGCTGGTTTGCGGCGCTAGGACTTCCACATGATCTTGAGATCCGCAAGCGTATGACTACATTATCAACGAGTTCCTACTCGTTAACAAAACTTTGTTGTCTTTGAGGGTAAGTTCTCCATGGATGTATATCCACCCATTGCTTGTATCTAGTAGATAGATCTTGGCGTATAGTTCTCATCGTTGGAATTTTTTTTGTTTTCTATGCTACGTACCCTTCAGAATGTTATATCATGGGAACGAGAAAAGAGTACATGCCGGTAACTAGATATAACTAGGTATGGAGGTACCGATGATCGAATCTCGGACATGTAATATATCGTGAGACAAAGGGATTTAGTTACTAGCGTTAAAGGTTCTCACGATCACAGAAGTCATCGTTGAATGTGTAGGAGTCAGTATGGATCTCCAGGTCCTGCTTCTGATTATTGATCTATGAGGGGTCTCGATCATGTGTACATTATTCACGAACCATAGGGTGACACACTTAAGGGGTACCGACACCATTTGGAGCAAATATGTTTCAGATAAAGATTTAAGAAAGCACTAGAATTATTTCTATGGAAACCGGAATTGTTTCGGGTGAAATTGCAGAAACTGGTTCTGCATGTGATATTGAAATATTGCAGGGGGGTTTTATGTGAATGTTTGTTAATTAAAGTAATTAACAAACTTCTGAAAAAATAAATAAAAGAGTTTTATTAAATGAGAGAGCATTAAATTTGGAGAAATTTAATGCATTTAAAGTAGAGACTTTAAAAGGGAATGTTAAGGGGCAAATTTATGTGGAGGGGGTTACCACCACATGAATGGGGGAGGTGAGGGGTCACCTCCATGGGGAGCCAGCCATGGTAGGGGTACCCTCCCCTCCTCCTATAAAAGGCCCCCCTCTCCTCACTTCTCACTAACACCTCCTCATGAAGGATCTCTCTCCCCCTCTAGTATTTTTCCCGCATGGTCTCGGATTAGCGAGATACATATTCCCGATGCCTTTATCTGGAAAGGATTTGCTTCTTCCGCTGCTTTGCTGGAGCGAGGGATGGAGGTTGTCGGGTACCAGACGTTTGTGCGATCACAGATGCACCGTTGCTTTGCGGTGCTGGACTTGCTGGAGCTGGATCTGATGGACGTGCTGGAGCTGGACCTGCTGGACCTGCTGGATTCATCACGATCTTGAGATCGGCAAGTGTACGACTACATCATCCACGAGTTCTAGCTCGTTAACAAAGCTTTGTTGTCTTCGAGCGTATGTTCTCTATGGATGTATATCCACCTGTTGCTTGTATCTAGTAGATAGATCCTGGGGTATAGTAGTTCACATGGTAGGAATTTTTTATTTTCTATGTTGCGAACCCAACAAACCATGCTCCGATACTAGACGATTAAGACCCTTCAGGTCGCCTAGTGATTAAGCTCCTTGGATCGGACAATTGCAATAAGCACAGTGGTTGCTCGTTATCCGCGGGTCGACTAGTTTTCCATTGATATCCCCGTGTCACTCGGGGGTTGCCAGTCTGCTAGCGAACAAGATCCTATCTATGTATCACAAAGCATCATGTTGTCTGGGCCCTTAATTGGACAACAAGCATTAGGCATCCCACAGATAGTCAAGCACACATAATATAGTAATTAAAATCAATCACAAGCTAATGGAAAATATATGAAGGCACATCACATCTCACCAATCCCCTACATCTCCCAGGCCCAAGGAACTTACTCACACATGAGAGAAGAAAGGATCATTGATATAATTAAATAAAGGGAATTCTTCTTGATATTATCATGGAGATCCACAATAAGAATAGAAAAGTATCCAACACAATTCAAGATAGGAAGAAACAATCTCAAACCCTAGTCTTGCAAGGTGAAGATCCCTCTCTCTCTCTCTCAAGTACAAGTACTGGCTATGGGGGTGTATTGGCTAGGAGGTCGAAGATCGTGGAGCGAGATGAAGAACATCTTCCCCTTCTTCTCCGGATCTCTTCTTTCTCCCTTCTAGATGGGATGGCGGCTGCTGTGTTGTGTTTTCACGTATGGCCTCTTCACGGAAGTTGTCCCTTTTGACAAGATAGAGGCGGCGGAAACTATACGCGGGAACTATACGGCCAGAAAAACATTCCCACTATATAGTTACTCGTTAAAGCGTCTATATGTTCCCCTCGAGTGATTCCAAAGGGAGACTTGCTTGTTTTCGCCTAAATCTTGTGTTTCTCTAGTTAAAACCTTTTGTTGACATTCAGAACATGAAACACACATTGAAAACCAAGTTTTCTTTGCTACCAAAGTATTAGCGTTAGGTAAAGCTAGAAAACGATCAAATCCGGGAGAAAACCATCAATAAAAGCCATAAACAATGTGTCGAATCTGACAACTATCTATAGTGAGACCCTATGAAAGTTTGAGAGATATGACCAAAAACTTGTTGTTTTCGCGCTTTATGGCCATTTGCATGAGCTATTGCCCAGAGATTTGGGGCTCTAGGGATCTTTGCAAAGACCATAAGTCCCGGTAATGTTTTTGAGTTATGACAAAAACTCGTCATTTTCGCATTTAGGGTCGTTTTCATGAACTATTGCCCACAGTTTTGGGGTTCTAGGGAGCACCTGCTACATGTTTGGGAGTTAAGACCAAAAAATCGTCGTTTTCCCATTTAGGGCCGTTTTCATGAGCTATTGCCCTTAGTTTTGTGGTTCCAGGGCAATTTACAATGACCGTGAGAACCGATACATGTTTGAGATATATAACCAAAAACTCATTATTTTCGCGTTAATGGCCGTTTTCATGAGCTATTGCCCACAATTTTACGGTTCCAAGTTGATTTGCATGGCCCATCAGACCCGATACATGTTTGAGAGATATGACCGGAAATTCGTCCTTTTCGCACTTTATGTCTGTTTTCTTGAGCTATTGCCCTGAGTTATTGGGTTTTATGGAGATTAACAATGACCACAAGACCCGATACAAGTTTGAGAGATATGACCAAAAACTCGTCGTTTCTGCATTTTATGGCCATTTTCATGAGATATTTCCATAATTTTGGAGTTCCAGGGCGATTTACAACGACCATATGACCAAAAATGTTTGATCGATATGACCAAAAACTCGCCATTTTCGTGTTTTATGGCCCTTTTCATGAACTAATGCCCACAATTTTGGGGTTCCAAGGAGATTTACAATGACCATAAAAACCTGATATATGTTTGAGAGATATGACCAAAAACTCGTCCTTTTCGCGCTTTATGGCTGTTATCATTAGATATTGCCCATAGTTTTGTGGTTTCAGTGTGATTTACAACGAAGTGAGACCCTATAGAAGTTTGAGAGATATGATCAAAAGCTCGTCGTTTTCGCACTTTATGGCCGTTTTCATGAGCTATTGCCCATAGATTTGGGGCACTAGGGCGCTTTGCAACGACCGTAAGTGTTTGAGAGATATGACCAAAAACTCGTCATTTTAGTATTTTATGGCCGTTTTCATTAGCTATTGCCCATGGTTTTGGGGTTCTAGGGCGCACCTGATACATGTTTGGGAGTTAAGACCAAAAACTCATCATTTTCGCATTCAGGGTCGTTATCATGACCTATTGCCCTTGGTTTTGGGGTTCCAGGGCAATTTACAACGACAATAAGACCCGATAAATGTTTTTGAGTTATGACAAAAACTAGTCATTTTAGTGTTTTAAGGATGTTTTAATGAGCTATTGCCCATAGTTTTGGGGTTCCAGGGTGAGTTACAACGACCTTGAGAACCAATACATGTTTGTGATATATGACCAAAAACTCATTGTTTTCGTGTTTCATGGTCGTTTTCATTAGCTATTTCTCACAATTTTGGGGTTTCGGGGCGATTTTTGACGACAGTAAGACCCGATACATGTTTGAGAGATACAACCAAAAACTCATCATTTTCGCATTTTATGGCTGTTTTCATGAGCTTTGGGCTTTTAGGGTGATTTACAAGGACCGTAAGACCCGATACATGTTTGAGAGATATGACCAAAAAATCGTCCTTTTCGTGCTTTATGGCCATTCTCATGAGATATTTCCCATAATTTTGGGGTTTTAAGGCGATTTACAATGATAGTGAGACCCTATAAAAGTTTGAGAGATATGACCAAAAACTCGTCCTTTTCGCGCTTTATGGCCGTTTAGATGAGCTATTGCCCATAGATTTGGGGCTCCAGGGCACTTTGCAACGGCCATAAGTTCCGGTAAATGTTTGAGAGATATGACCAAAAACTCGTTGTTTTCGTGTTTTATGGCCGTTTTCATGAGCTATTGCCCACGGTTTTGGGGTTCTAGGGCGCACCTAATACATGTTTGGGCGTTGAGACCAAAACCTCGTCGTTTTCATGCTTTATGGCCGTTTGCATGAGTTATTGCCCATAGATTTGGGGCTCCAGGGCGCTTTGCAAACGACTGTAAGTTCCGCTAAATGTTTGAGAGATATGACCAAAAACTCATCGTTTTCGTGTTTTATGGTAGTTTTCATGAGCTATTGCCCACGGATTTGGGGTTCCAAGGCGCACCTGATACATGTTTGGGAGTAAAGGCCAAAAAACTCGTCGTTTTGCATTTAGGACCATTTTCATGACCTATTGCCCTTGGTTTTGGGTCCTAGGGCGATTTACCACGACCATAAGAACCGATAAATGTTTTTGACTTATGACAAAAAAACTCGTAATTTTAGTGTTTTATGGCCGTTTCGATGAGCTATTGCCCATAGTTTTTGGGTTTTAGGGTGATTTACAACGACCGCAAGACCCGATATAAGTTTGCGATATATGACCAAAAACACGTCATTTTTGCGTTTTATGACCATTTTCATGAGCTATTGCCCACGGTTTTCGGGTTCCAAGGCAATTTACAACTACCGTTTGACCCGGTAAATGTTTCATTGATATGACATAAAACTCACCATTTTCGTGTTTTTTGGCTGTTTTGATGAGCTAATGCCCACAATTTTGCGGTTCAAGACGATTTACGATGACTGTAAGACCCGATACATGTTTGAGAGATATGAACAAAAACTTGTCGTTTTCGCATTTTTTGGCCGTTTTCATGAGCTATTGCCGACACTTTTGCGGTTTTAGGGGGATTTACTAGGAGCATAAGACCCGATACATGTTTGAAAGATATGACAAAAAAATCGTCCTTTTCGTGCTTTCTGGCCATTTTCATGAGCTATTGCCCATAGTTTTAGGGTGTCAGGGCGATTTACAACGAAGTGAGACCCTATAAAAGTTTGAGAGATATGATAAAAACTCGTCGTTTTCGCGCTTTATGGCCGTTTTCATGAGCTATGGCCCACATATTTGGGGCTCCACGAAGATTTACAACTATAGTGAGACCCGGTAAATGTTTGAGAGATATGACCAAAAACTCGTCGTTTTAGTATTTTATGGCCGTTTTCATTAGCTATTGCCCATGGTTTTGGGGTTCCAGGGCGCACCTGATACATGTTTGGGAGTTAAGACCAAAAACTCGTCGTTTTTGCATTTAGGGCCGTTTTCATGACCTATTGCCCTTGGTTTTTGGGGTTCCAGGGCGATTTACAATGACAATAAGACTAGATAAATGTTTTTGAGTTATGAAAAAAACTCGTCATTTTTGTGTTTTATGGCCGTTTTCATGAGAGTTTTGGGGATCTAGGGTGATTTACAACGACCGTGAGAACCGTTACATGTTTGAGATATATCACCAAAAACTCGTCGTTTTCGCGTTTTATGGTCGTTTTCATGTGCTATTTCTCACAGTGTTGGGGTTTCTGGGCGATTTATTACGACGGCAAGACCCGATACATGTTTGAGAGATACGGACAAAACTCGTCGTTTTCGCATTTTATGGCTGTTTTCATGAGCTTTGCCCACAAATTTGGGGTTTCAGGTCGATTTACAAGGACCGTAAGACCCGATACATGTTTGAGAGATATGACCAAAAAATTGTCCTTTCGTGCTTTATGGCTGTTTTCTTGAGCTATTGCCCACAGTTTTGGGGTTTTAGGTCGATTTACAATGATAGTGGGGCCCTATAAAAGTTTGAGAGATATGACCAAAAACTCGTCGTTTTCGCGCTTTATGGCCATTTGCATGAGCAATTACACATAGATTTGGGGCTCTAGGGCACTTTGCAATGACCGTAAGTTCCGGTAAATGTTTGAGAGATATGACCAAAAACTCGTAATTTTCGTGTTTTATGGCCGTTTTCATGAGCTATTTCCCACAGTTTTGGGGTTCTAGGGCGCACCTGATACATTTTTGGGATATAAGACCAAAAACTCATCGTTTTCACGCTTTATGGCCGTTTGCATGAGCTATTGCCCATAGATTTGGGGCTCCATGGCGCTTTGCAACGACCGTAAGTTTCGGTAAATGTTTGAGAGATGTGACCAAAAATTCATCGTTTTCGTGTTTTATGGTAGTTTTCATGAGCTAATGCCCACGGTTTTGGGGTTCCAGGGCGCACCTAATACATGTCTGGGACTTAAGACCAAAAACTCGTCGTTTTTGCATTTAGGTCCATTTTTATGACCTATTGCCCTTGGTTTTGCGGTCCTAGGGCGATTTACAACGACCATAAGAACCAATAAATGTTTTTGAGTTTCGTTAAAAAATCGTAATTTTAGTGTTTTATGGACGTTTCCATGAGCTATTGTCCACGGTTTTTGGGTTTTAGGGCGATTTACAACGACCGCAAGACCCGATATAAGTTTGCGATATATGACCAAGAACTCGTCGTTGTTGCATTTCATGACCATTTTCATGAGCTATTGCCCATGGTTTTGGCGTTCCAAGGCTATTTACAACTACCGTATGACCCGATAAATGTTTCAACGATATGACCAAAAACTCGCCATTTCGTGTTTTTTGGCCGTTTTCATGAGCTAATGCCCACAATTTTGGGGTTTGGGGCGATTTACGATGACTGTAAGACCCGATACATGTTTGAGAGATATGACCAAAAACCTGTCGTTTTCGCATTTTATGGCCGTTTTCATGAGCTATTACCCACAGTTTTGCGGTTTCAGGGCAATTTACAAGGACCATAAGACCCGATACATGTTTGAAAGATATGACCAAAAAATCGTCCATTTCGTTCTTTATGGCTATTTTATGAGCTATTGCCCACAGTTTTGGGGTTTCAGGGCGATTTACAATGAAGTGGGACCCTTTAAAAGTTTGAGAGATATGAACAAACACTCGTCGTTTTCGCGCTTTATGGTTGTTTTCATGAGCTATTGCCCACATATTTGGGGCGCCAAGAAGATTTAGAACTATAGTGAGACCCGATAAATGTTTGACAGTTATGACCAGAAACTCGTCGTTTTAGTATTTTGTGGTTGTTTTCATTATCTATTGCCCATGGTTTTGGGGTTCCAGGGCGCACATGATACATGTTTGGGAGTTAAGACCAATAAAACTCATGTTTTCGTATTTAGGGTCGTTTTCATGACCTATTTCCCTTTGTTTGGGGGTTTCAGGGCGATTTACAACGATAATAAGACCCGATAAATGTTTTTGAGTTATGACAAAAACTCGTCATTTTAGTGTTTTATGGCCGTTTACATGAGCTATTGCCCACGGTTTTGGGGTTCCAGGGCGCACCTGATACATGTTTCGGACTTAAGACCAAAAGCTCGTCGTTTTCGCATTTAGGGTTGTTTTCATGAGCTATTGCCCTTGGTTTTGGGGTCCTAGGGTGATTTACAACGACCATAAGATCCGATACATATTTGAGAGATATGACCGAAAACTCATCCTTTTAGTGGTTTATGGTCGCTTCCATGAGCTATTGCCCAAGTTTTTGGGCTTTAGGGCGATTTACAACGACCGCAAGACCCTATATAAGTTTGTGATATATGACCAAAAACTCGTCGTTTTTTTGTTTTATGACCATTTTCATGAGTTATTGCCCATGGTTTTGCGGTTCCAGGGAAATTTACAACTACCATATGACTCAATAAATGTTTCATCGATATGACCAAAAAGTCGCCATTTTCGTGTTTTTGGCTGTTTTCATGAGATAATGCCCACAATTTTGGGGTTCCAGGGCGATTTACAATGACCGTAAAAACCTCATGCATGTTTGAGAGATATGACCAAAAACGCATCCTTTTCGCGCTTTATGGCTGTTATCATGAAATATTGCCCATAGTTTTTCGTTTTCAGGGCAATTTATAATGATAGTTAGATCCGATACAATTTTGAAATATATGACCAAACCTCATCGTTTTTGTGCTTTATGGCCATTTTCGTGAGCTATTGCCCATAGATTTGGGGCTCCAGGGCGCTTTGCAACAACCGTAAGTTGTGGTAAATGTTTGAGAGATATGACCAAAAACTCGTCGTTTTAGTGTTTTATGGCCGTTTTCATGAGCTATTGCCCACGATTTTGAGGCTCCGGGGCGCACCTGATACATGTTTGGGAGTTAAGACCAAAAACTCGTCGTTTTCGCATTTAGCGCCGTATTCATGAGCTATTTCCCTTGGTTTTGGGCTTCTAGGGAGATTTATGACGACCATAAGGAACCGATAAATGTTCTTGAGTTATGACAAAAACTCATAATTTTAGTGTTTTATGTCTATTTTCATGAGCTATTGCAAACAGTTTGGGGGTTCTAAAGCGATTTACAATGACCGTGAGAACTGATACATGTTTGAGATATATGACCAAAAACTTGTTGTTTTCGTGTTTTATGGTTGTTTTCATGAGCTATTGCCCATAGTTTTGGAGTTCTAGAGCGATTTACAACGACCATATGACCCAAAAAATGTTTGATTGTTATGACCAAAAATTCGCCATTTTCTTGTTTTATGGCCGTTTTCATGAGCTAATGCCCACAATTTTGGGGTTCCAGGGCGATTTACAATGACCATAAAAACCTGATACATGTTTGAGAGATATGACCAAAAACTCGTCATTTTCGCGCTTTATGGTCATTGTCATGAGATATTGCACATAGTTTTTGGGCCTCAGGGCAATTTACAACGATAGTGAGACCCGATACAATTTTGAGAGATATGACCAAAACCTCGTCGTTTTCGCGCTTTATGGATGTTTTCATGAGTTATTGCCCATAGATTTGGGGCTCTAGTGCGCTATGCAACAATCTTAAGTCTTGACAAATGTTTGAGACATATAACCAAAAACTCGTTGCTTTCGTGTTTTATGGCTGTTTCCATGAGCTATTGCCCACAATTTTGGGGTTTTAGAGCGATTTACGATGACCGCAAGAACCGATATAAGTTTGCGATATATGACGAAAAACTCATCGTTTTTGTGTTTTATGACCATTTTCATGAGTTATTGCCCTTGGTTTTGTGGTTCGAGGGCAATTTACAACTACCATTTTCGTGTTTTTTGGCCGTTTTGATGAGCTAATCCCCACAATTTTGGGGTTCCAGGGTGATTTACAATGACTGTAAAAACCTGATACATGTTTGAGAGATATGACCAAAAACTCATCCTTTTTCGTCTTTTCAGTATTTTATGGCCATTTTCATTAGCTATTGCCCATGGTTTTAGGTTTGCAGGGCTCACCTAATACATGTTTGGAAGTTAAGACCAAAGAGTCGTCATTTTCGCATTTAGGGCCGTTTTCATGAGCTATTTCCCTTGGTTTGGGGGTTCTAGGGCGATTTACAACGACCATAAGACCCGATAAATGTTTTTGAGTTATGATAAAAACTCGTCGTTTTAGTGTTTTATGGCTGTTTCCATGAGCTATTGCCCACAGTTTTGGGATTCCAGGGTGATTTACAACGACCGTGAGAACCGATACATGTTTGAGATATATAACCAAAAACTCGTTGTTTTCGCATTTTATGGTCGTTTTCATGAAATATTTCTCACAGCTTTTGGGTTTCAGGGCGATTTACAACGACCGTAAGACCTGATACATGTTTGAGAGATATGACCAAAAACTCGTCATTTTCGCATTTTATGGCCGTTTTCATGAGCTATTGCCCACACTTTTGGGGTTCCAGGGCGATTTACAAGGACCGTAAGACCCAATATATGTTTGAGATATATGACTAAAAAATCGTCCTTTTCGTGCTTTATGGCCATTTTCATGAGCTATTGCCCACAGTTTTGCGGTTTTAGGGCGATTTACAATGATAGTGAGACCCTATGAAATTTTGATAGATATGACCAAAAACTTGTTGCTTTCGCGCTTTATGGCCGTTTGCATGTGCTATTGCCCATATATTTAGGGCTCTAGGGCGCTTTAAAACTATAGTGAGACCTGATAAATCTTTAAGGCATTTCACCAAAAGCACGTCATTTTCGTGTTTTATGGCTGTTTTCATGAGCTATTGCCCACAGTTTCGGGGTGTAGGGCGCACATGATACATGTTTGGGAGTTAAGACCCAAAACTCATCGTTTTCGCATTTAGGGCCATTTTCATGAGCTATTGCCCTTAGTTTTGGCGTTGCAGGGCGATTTATAACGACCGTGAGAACTGATACATGTTTGAGATATATGACCAAAAACTCATCGTTTTCGCGTTTTATGTCTATTTTCATGAGCTATAGCGCACAATTTTGCAGTTCCAAGGCGATTTGCATGGCCTGTCAGACCCCATAGATGGTTGATAGATATGATTAGAAACTCGTCCTTTTCGCACTTTATGTCTGCTTTCATGAGCTATTGCCCATAGTTATTGGGTTTTGGGGCGATTTACAACGACCGCAAGACCCGATACAAGTTTGAGATATATGACCAAAAAAACTTGTTGTTTTCGTATTTTATGGCCATTTTCATGAGATATTGCCCATAGTTTTGGAGTTCCATGGCGATTTACAATGACCATATGACCAGAATGTTTGACCGATATGACCAAAAACTCGCCATTTTCTTGTTTTATTACCGTTTTCATGAGCGAATGCCCACAATTTTGGTGTTCTAGGGCGATTTACAATGACCATAAAAACCTAATACATGTTTGAGAGATATGACCAAAAACTTGTCTTTTTCGCGCTTTACGGCCGTTATCATGAGATATTGCCCATAGTTTTTGGGTTTCAGGGCAATTTACAACGATAGTGAGACCCGATACAATTTTGAGAGATATGACCAAACCCTCGTCGTTTTCGCGCTTTATGGCCGTTTTCATGAGCTATTGCCCATAGATTTGGTCCTCCAAGGCACTTTACAACAACCGTAAATCCCGGTAAATGTTTGAGATATATGACCAAAAACTCATCGTTTTCGTGTTTTTTGGTCGTTTTCATGAGCTATTGCCCACTGTTTTGGGGTTCCAGAGCGCACCTGATACATGTTCAGGAGTTAAGACCAAAAACTTGTCGTTTTCGCATTTAGGGTTGTATTAATGAGTTATTCCCTTGCTTTTGGGGTTCCAGGTCAATTTACAATGACCATGTGAACCGATAAATGTTTTTGAGTTATGACAAAAACTCATCATTTTAGTGTTTTATGTCCGTTTTCATGAGCTATTGCCCATAGTTTGGGGTTCTAGGGTGATTTACAATGACCGTGAGAACCGATACATGCTTGATCAAAACTCGTTGTTTTCATGTTTTATGGTTGTTTTCATGAGCTATTGCACATAGTTTTGGGGTTTCAGGGCAATTTACAATGACCGTAAGATCCAAAAATGTTTGATCGATATGTCCAAAAACTCTCCATTTTCGTGTTTTATAGCCGTTTGAACCCACAATTTCGGGGTTCCAGGGCGATTTACAATAACCGTAAACCCCTAATTCATGTTTGAGAGATATGACCAAAAATTCGTCATTTCGCGCTTTATGTCTGTTCTCGTGAGCTATTGCCCACAGTTTTGGGGATTCAGGGAGATTTACAACAATAGTGAGACCCTATAAAAGTTTGAGAGATATGTGTTGGTGTTCGCAGCATAGAAAACAAAAAAATTCCTACAATGGGAACTATACGCCAAGATCTATCTACTAGATACAAGCAATGGGTGGATATACATCCATGGAGAACTTACCCTCGAAGACAACAAAGCTTTGTTAACGAGATGGAACTCGTGGATGATGTAGTCGTACACTTGCCGATCTCAAGATCGTGATGAAGTCCAGCAGGTCCGGCTCCAGCAGGTCTGGCTCCAGCAGGTCCAGCAGATCCAGCTCCATAAAGTCCAGCACCACCAAGTCCAGCACCACAAAGCAACGGTGCATCCGTGATTGCACACACGTCCCCAGACCCGAAAACCTCATCCCTCGCTCCAAAGAATGCAATGAAGCAAGAACTCGTTTCCAGATAAAGCCACCGGGAACATGTATCTCGCTAATCTAAGACCATGGGGAATAACTAGACGGGGAGAGAGATCCTTCACGAGGAGGTGTGAGGAAGAAGGAGTGAGAGGGGGCCTTTTATAGGAGGAGGGGAGGGTGTCCCTTCACCTCCCCCATTCATGTGGTGGTAACCCCCTCCACATTAAAATGCCCCTTCACATTCTCTTTTAAAGTCTCCACTTTAAATGCATTAAATTTCTCCAAATTTAATGCTCTCTCATTTAATAAAACTCTTTTATTAATTTTATTTAGAATTTTTTTAATTACTTTAATTAACAAACATTCACATAAAACCCCCTGCAACATTTCAATATTACATGCAGAACCAATTTTAGCAATTTCACCCGAAACAGTTTTGGTGTCTATTGAAATAATTCCAGTGTTTTCTTAATCTTTATTTGAAACATATTTGCTCCTAAATGGTGTCGGTATCCCTTAAGTGTGTCACCCTACGGTTCGCGAATAATGCAGACATGATAGAGACCCCTCTCCGATCAATAATCAGCAGCGGGACATGGAGATCCATACTAACTCCCACATATTCAACGATGACCCTTGTGATCGTGTGAACCTTTAACGTCGTAACTAAATTCCTTTGTCTCGCGATATATTACATGTCCGAGATTCGATCATTGGCATCCAAATACCTAGTTTGATCTTGTTACCGACATGCACTCTTTTCTCGTTCCCGTGATATAACATTCTAGTGATCACATCACTTGCTTGCAAGCTATCTTAATGTGATATCACCGAGAGGGCCCAGAGTATATCTATCTGTCATCGGGATGGACAAATCCCACTCTTGATCCATGAGCCTCAACATAACACCTTAATAGCACTGAACCCACCTTTATAATCACCCTGTTACGGTGTGACGTTTGATGTTATCAAGATACTCTTCCGGTGTTAGCAATTAACATGATCTCACGGTCTAAGGACTAAGATTACTTCGTATGATGTTATAGCAATATAAACATAATGACTCTGATCGTAATGCTATACTTCGGATGAATGTTCATCACATCATTCCACCAATGTTGTGACCTCGTTATTAACGACATCCAATGTCCATGATCAGGAAACCTTGATCATCTTGTTAATCAACGAGCTAGTTTATAAGAGAGGCATAACTAGGAACTTTTCTTTTGTTTATTAAACACACATGTATTAATGTTTCCAAATTAATACAATTATAGCATGCAAAATAAACATTTATCATAAACAAGGAATAAGACAATAACCACTTTATTATTGCCTCTCGGGCATATTCCCTTCAATACGACCAAAAATTCGTCGTTTTCGCGTTTTATGGCCGTTTTCATGATCTATTGCCCACGGATTTGGGGCTCCAAGACGATTTACAATTATTGTGAGACCCGGTAAATGTTTGGGAGTTAAAACCAAAAACTCATCGTTTTCACATTTAGGGGCGTTTTCATGAGCTATTGCCCTTAGTTTTGGAGTTATGGCCCGTCAGACCCGATACATGTTTGAGAGATATGACTGGAAACTCGTCATTTTCGCACTTTATGGCCGTTTTCATTAGCTATTGCCCATAGTTTTTGGGTTTTATGGCGATTTATAACGACCGCAAGACCCGATATAAGTTTGCGATATGTGACCAAAAACTCGTTGTTTTGCGTTTTATGACCATTTTCATGAGCTATTGCCCATAGTTTTGGAGTTTCAGGGCGATTTACAACTACCGTATGACCTGATAAATGTTTCATCGATATGACCAAAAACTCGCCATTTTCGTGTTTTTTGGCTGTTTTCATGAGCTAATTCGCATAATTGTAGGGTTTCAGGGCGATTTACAAGGACCGTAAAAACCTAATACATGTTGAGAGATATGACCAAAAACTCGTCATTTTCATGCTTTATGGCCGTTACCATGAGCTATTGCATACAGTTTTTTTCGATTTCAGTGTGTTTTACAACGATAGCGAGACCCGATAAATATTTGATAAATATGTCTTTCCAGTCTTAACCACCTCGTATTGGAACAATGCTGGACCCAGACATCATCGACAGAATTGCAACATTTCACCGTAATGTCAAATGGCAAAATATTTTCATAAATTTCTATAGAGGACCACTTTTTCCAATTGAGGTTCTCTAGGGAGAGTCCTACGATTCTACATCGTTCAAAAAAACTAGCTCGATTCCATGTCCCTAATACAAAGTTTTCAAGGTTTTAAACTTGCCGTGAAATCTGCATCGGCAGTCCCCCGTGTCACGGTCACAACGTACCTTAACTATGTGCTTAAGCAACATAATTGATACTAGAATCCTCTATACTATCCACCCTAACTTCCTACATGTCATTCCTATCTTAACCACCTCGTACTGGAACAATATTATACCTAGACATCTTCGACGGAATTGCAACATTTCACCGTAACATCCGTTGTTTTGTGTCATATGATAAAATATTTTCAAAAATTTCTATAGAGGACCACTTTTGTCAATTCATGTTCTCTAGGGTGAGTCCTATGATTCTACAAATGTGAATTCATGTTCTCTAGGATCCACCATAACTTCCTACATGCCATTCCTGTCTTAACTACCTCGTATTGGAACAATTTTTGATCGATTTCACACTTATCATTTAACTTGAATGAGTTCACATGACTCTAACTACTATAAAATCCTAAGATTACGAAATGATCGACACTACACACAACCTCCTCTCTCTCCTCTCGATCATGAAGTTCATCCAGCAAAGCCCAAGAACATCGAAGCATCGTCACTGGCGGCCCCTTACCAAGGACACACATCTTCTCCTACAAGGAGTAGAAGATGTTCTTGAAGGTGACTTTCACCCACCTTACATGGAGGGTGGAGAGGTGGATACGATACATGTAGGAGCGGTTCCTCAATGCCGCTCCGACCAACTGCATTGGCTTGTACTATGAGTTCATGCCAGCGTCGAGGAAGAATGCATGGCGCCGGTTCATTCCATCAGCCTAGTTCAAGCGCGCCGCCGTCCTGCAGATGTCCGTCGCCTATGAGGTAATCGTCTTCCAGATCATCCATGCTGAAAGGGTGAAGGACGTCCTACGGGGATTTCTTAGGTATGAACCCATCATGTTCTGCGGTGCTATGATCGACAATGATGTGCACAAGCTCGCTCCCTATGGCCTCAGCATTCCTGGTGCGCATGACCTCCAACATGCGGTCTGGAACCCGACGGCCAACACTCTTCCTTCTCTGATTGATCTTGCCAACTACTACCTCAAGACAACTCTACGGAAGAATTCCAGCAAACACGATAGTTGGGCCGACTTTACTTTAGATTGCGAACAAATTAGACATCGCTAGGAGTTGCAGGAACCTCGTCGGCTACAACACCAGCCAAGATCATCTCAAAGTAGAGTAGTTTTATGATATAATAGCCCATCGTATGTAATGAAGTTATATTTTGAATAATCTCTTTACGCTCATTGTATCACACACGAGATTTAGGAGGAATCATCATCTTACTAATACAGAAGATTCGGGTTTGGAAAAACGTATGCGATGTGCTGACGGATACTTAAATACCCGTACTGGCCTCCTTCTTGTTTGAGTATTCACTCTTCTCCCAAACTCTTCTAGTTGTTACCATCGAGCTGTAGGGGTTCGTAGCATGGAAAACAAAAAATTTCTATCGCATACAAACAAACAAGCCAAGATCTATCTACTAGATTGTAGCAACGAGTCGATGGAATAACTCACCCTCGAAGATTCCAAAGTGTTTAACGAGAGCAGATTCTCGTGGGTGATGTAGTCGTACTCTTTCCGATCTCAAGATCGCGTAGACGATCCTTCCGGCGCCTTCCGCAGCGCTCCCAGATGGTCACACGTTCGGTACTGACGAAGACCTTCCTCTCCTTGTTCCAAAGAAAATGGAGGTTGTAGCACTCTCCTCGCGATTCCGGCTGACAACTGGCGTGGTACCGGAGGTAGAGGGGAGATCCCGCAGGGCTTCGCCTTAAGCCGGTGCGAGTATGGTGGAGCTTATGAGAGAGGCTATTAGTGGTCTAGTAATTAGACACACCAATTAGAGGGCTCTAAACCAATTAGAAGGCTCTAAACCGAAACAGCTCTAAACCGGGGTCTAGATCTAGTTTCTAGTTTAGAGGATAGGAACTTGTGTGTCTCTAGAGGGGAGGCCCTGCCCCTCCCTTTATAGGTGGGAGGGCTGGCTGGCCAGGAGGAGGAGTCCTCCCCAACTCGGCCTAGGGCTGGCCACGGCTTGGGAGGAGGACTCCTCCCAAGTCGGTTTCAACTTCTCCTCTTCCAAAATCGGTTTGACCAAAACTCAGCTTGACTTTTCCAATTTAGGAATTAAATAAACCCTTTATTTTGGACAGCGAGAACACTTAGTACATGATGCAATCATTCCATCTTGCAATGACACATTCATGTACCCCTTCCCCGGAGTGCGGACATTCCGGGACCTTCTAGAATGTTCCCGATGAAAACACCTAACCATTCCCCAACTCCGAAATGGGACTTTCCTTATATGAATCTTATTCTCGACCATTCCGGATCACCTCGTGATATCCCGGATCCCATCCGAGACTCGAACAACATTCGGTCTCTTTCATAATACCATAACTACTCAAACAACGTCAATCCTTATGTGTCTCCACGGTTCGTGAATTATGCGGACATGATCGAGACACTTCTAACAATAACCAATAGAGGAATCTGGAAATTCATATGGCTCCTACATATTTCTACGATTACTTGCGATCGAATGAACCACTTACATACGATACCAATTTCCTTTGTCTCACGATGTTACTTATCCGAGGTCATGATCGGTATCTCCGCATACCTAGTTCAACCTCATATCGATAAGTACTCTTTTCTCGTTCCCGTGATATGTGATCCCTTGTGACCAAGTCACATGCTTGCAAGCTAATTGGATGACATTTCACCGAGAGGGCCCAGAGAATATCTATCCGTCATGTGGATGGACAAATCCCACTCTTGATCCATGTGTTTCAACCAATACTTTCCAACACCCAATGCCACTTTTATAGCCACCCTGTTACGGTGTGGTGTTTGATGACATCAAAGCATCCATCCAAGAAAGGCAATATGCATGATCTCATGGTCGAAGGAATTAGGTTACTATGTATCGTAAAGCATATAGCAATTGAACTATTGAAATGACTTGATCTTTATGCTACGCTTGTCTATAGGAGTATGTCCACCATATCATTCTCCTAACGATATGATCTTGTTGTTGATAACATCTCAATGTTCATGACAAAGAAACCACATCATCAATCAACCAACAAGCTAGTGAAGTATAGAGGCCATACTAGGGACTTCAAATTAAGTTTACAAATCACACAAGTATTAATGGTTTCCTTGTTAATACTATTATAGCATGAATGTAAACATTTATCATAAACACAAAGATATATAATAATAACTACATTTATTATTACCTCTAGGGCATATCTCCAAGTCTCCCACTTGCACTAGAGTCATCTAATCTAGATTACATGGTAATATACCGAACACCCATGGCAGTTTGGTGTTGGTCATGTTTTGCCCTTGGGAGAGGTTTAGTCAATGGATCCGCCACATTCAGATCTGTGTGTACTTTGCAAATCTTTATATCCCCATCCTGGATATGTTCTCGAATAGCGTGAAAACGCAGCTTGATATGCTTCAGCTTCTTGTGTGACCTTGGTTCTTGCGCATTGGCTATGGCGCCCATGTTATCACAAGAGATAGACATTGGGTCCAGACTAGAAACCACACCCAGCTCTGTTATGAACTATTTGATACATATCGCTTCTTTTGTAGCCTCCGTAGCATGCATGTTTTCCGATTCAGTTGAAGATCTCGCCACAACGCTTTGCTTTGCACTCCTCCAGCTAACTGCTGCACCATTCAAAATAAATACGTATCCAGATTGTGATTTAGAATCATCCGGATCGGTGTTCCAACTAGCATCGGTGTAACCATTAACAACGAGCTGTTCATCACCTCCATAAGAAAGAACCATATCCTTAGTTCTTCTCAAGTACTTAAGGATGTTTTTGATCACGTCCAATGATCCACTCGGATCACTTTGATATCTGCTAGTTAGACTAACAAGATATGCGATGTCGGGTCTAGTACATAACATGGCATACATTAGAGATCCTATGGCTGAGGCATAGGAGTCTTACTCATCTTTTCTATCTTCTCGATGTCGGACTTTGAGTTTTACTCAACGTCAGATTAGCAACATGGGCAAGAACCCTTTCTTGCTATCTTCCATTCCAAACCTCTTTAGAACTTTGTCCAAATATGTACTTTGTGATAATGATATTTGGCTTCGATCTATCTCTATAAATCTTTATGCCTAATATGTAAGCTGCTTCGCCAAGATCCTTCATTGAAAAACTATTATTCAAATACTCTTTGACACTATTAAGAAGGTCTACATCATTCCCAATCAACAATATGTCATCCACATACGATTAAGAATGCTACGAGCTCCCACTCACTTTCTTGTAAATACAAGCTTCTCCATAAGTTTGTATAAAACCAAAACTTTTGATTACCTTATCAAAACGTTGATTCCAACTGGATGCTTGCTTCAATCCATAGATGGACCGTTGAAGTTTGCATACCTTGTTAGCATCTTTAGGATCGACAAAACCTTTGGGTTGCATCATATACAACTCTTCATCAATGTCTCCATTGAGGAATGCTGTTTTGACATCCATCCGCCATATCTCATAATCATAATATGCAGATTGCTAACATAATCCTCACAGACTTTAGCTTCTACCGTGAGAAAGTCTCATCGTAGTCAACTCCTTGAATTTGTCGAAACCCTTTTGCGACAAGTCGAGCTTTATAGATAACATTACCATCAAGATCTGCTTTCTTCTTGAAAATCCATTTGTTCTCGACAGCTTCCGCCATCCTAAGTCCACCAAAGTCCATACTTGGTTTTCGTACATGGATCCAATCTCGGATTTCATGGCTTCTTGCCATTTATTGAATCTGGGCTCATCATTGCTTCCTCATATGTCTCGGGTCATCGGTGTTGTCCACCAACATGACATTCATAACGGAATCATACCAATGGAGTGGTACGATTTCTCGCTGACCTCCGAGGCTCAGAGCAACTTCAACCAAGTTTCATGATCACCATCACTAGCTTCCTCTCTTATTGGTGCAGCACCACAGAACTTCTTCCGGTCGCGCTACTCGCAATTTCGAGAGAAGGTTCGACAACCTCGTCGAGTTCTACTTTCCTTCCACACTTCTTCGAGAGAAATTCCTTCTCTAGAAAGGATCCATTCTTGGCAACAAAGATTTTGCCTTCGGATCTATGATAGAAGGTATACCCAATAGTTTCCTTCGGTATCCTATGAAGACGCATTTTTCCGCTTTGGGTTCAAGCTTGTCCGCTGTAACTTCTTTACATAGGCTTCAGATCCCCAAACTTTAAGGAACGACAATTTAGGTTTCTTCCCAAACCATAATTCATACGGTGTCGTTTCAACGGATTTAGACGGTGCCCTATTTAAAGTGAATGCGGCTTTCTAATGCATAACCCCAAAATGATAGTGGCAACTGTAAGTGACATCATAGAACGAACCATATCTAAGAGAGTTCGACACGACGCTCAGACACACCATTACGGTGGTGTTCCCGCGGTGTCAATCATGAAAGTATTCCACATTTCTTCAAATGCTCGCCAAACTCAGAATTTAGATATTCACCTCCACGATCGAACGTAGAAATTTAATCTTCTTGTTACGTTGATTCTCTACCTCACTTTGAAACTCCTTAAACTTCTCAAAGTTTCGACTTATGTTTCATGAAATAGATATACCCATATCTACTCAAGTCATCCGTGAAGGTAAGAACATAACGATAACCATCACATGATGCTACACTCATTGGACCACACACATCGGTATGTATGATTTCCAATAAGTCTCGTAGCTCGCCCATCATACCGTAAAATGGAGTCTTAGTCATTTTACCCATCGACATGCTTCGCATCTTTCAAGTGATTCAAAATCAAGTGATTCAAGAAGTCCATCGAATGGAGTTTCTTCATACGCTTCACTCCAATGTGACCAAGACGATTGCCACATATAGGTCAAATTATCGCTGATTTCAAACGCTTAGCCTCAATGTTATTAATATGTGTATTTCTACTATCGAGATTCAATATGAATAGACCATCTATCAAAGGTGCATGTGCATAAAACACATTACTCATATAAATCGAACAACCATTATTCTCGGATTTAAACAAGTAACGCCTCGCAATAAACAAGATCCCGAGATAATGTTCATGCTTAACGCAGCACCAAATAACAATTATTTAAGTATAAAACTAATCCCGATGGTAGATGAAGAGGTAGTGTGCCGACCGCGATCACATCAACCTTTGATCCGCTTCCCACGCGCATCGTCACCTCGCTCTTCACTAGCTTCCGCTTAGTTCGTAGCTCTGCTTCGAGTTACAAATATGAGCAACCGAACCAAGATCAAATACCCGTGCACTACTACGAATACTAGTGAGATACACATCAATAACATGTATATCGATATACCTTTCTTCTTGATGTTGCCGTTCTTCAAATCTGCCAAGTACTTTGGGCAATTCCGCTCAAAGGACCTTCTCCCTTGCAAAGAAAAGCACTCGTTTCAGGTTTGTCCAGCCTTGGTCCTCTTCGTCGGTATGGTAACTTTCTTACCACCCTTCTTGAAGTGTCCCTTCCGCTTAGACTTGCCTTTCTTGAATTTGGTGGTCTTATTGACCATCAACACTTGGTGCTCTTTCTTGATCTCCACTTCGCAGATTTTAACATAGCAAATAGTTCGCAACTCTTTGTTCATGTTCTCATGTTGTAGTTCATCACAAAGTTCTTGTAACTTGGTGGTAGTGATTGAGGATGGTAAACCCCAAAGTATTAGGAATCACTATACCCAAACTTTGAAGTTTATTTATGCCCTGCACATCTTAAGCACATGCTCACCGACGAGCTACCCTCTTCCATCTTGCGCTTAAAGAATTTTTCGAAGCTTCATAACTTTCAATTGCCGCATGAGTCTCAAAGATTAATTTGAGATCCTCGACAATATCATATGGGTCTGACTCTTCAAACCTTTTCTCAAGTCTGATTCTAAACCATACAAGATAGCACACTGAACTATGGAGTCGATTCTTCCGAGCGAGGTAAACATTCTTTACTTCATCGGTAGCATCAGGCAGTGGGTCACCTAGCGTGCATCCAGCACATAGGTCAAATTACCACTGTGAGGACAATCCTCAAATTGCGGAACCAATCCGAAGTTGCTTCCATTGTTTTTCAACTTTTCTTTCTCTAGGAACGCATTAAAATTGATGGTAGGGCTGCCATTGATCTACAACATATTTGCAATAGTTTAGACTAAGTTTATGACAAATTGAGTTCAATTAATTAATGAAATTAAACTAGGTGAACTCCCACTCAAAACAACATCCCTCACATTGTTTTAGTGATCACACGAACCAAATCCACTACATCAACACCGATCATCACGAGAGTTGATATAGTTTCAATGGCGAACAATCATCATGTTCATCATATCTACTATATGATTCATGCTTTGCCTTTCGGCCATCCGTGTTCCCGAGGCCATGTCTCAGACATGCTAGGCTCGTCAAGACAAACCTTAGCTTCCGCATAAGCAAATCTGGCTTGCTTACGCGTTGTAGTCACCCATGGAATCAAAGACACCCGATCATCACGTGGTGCTTCAAGCGTTAAGCTTTGGCAACGGTGCATACTAAGGGTGAACACTTTAGAACTTGAAATTTATGTGCATGAGGGATCATCTTATAATGCTACCGCCGTCTACTAAGCAATACAAGATGCATAAAGGATTAACATCACATGCAATTCATAATATGTGATATGATATGGCCTTTCTTCTTTGTGCTTCCGATCTCCATCTTCAAGCACGAACATGATCTCCATCATCTCCGCATAGCATCAAGGTCAATGACGCTTCTTCATGGTTGTCGCCCACCAGCTTCAACTATTACAACTATTTTGAATAGACACGCAGGTCTTAATGTAAATTAAAGACAACCATATGGTTCTCCGCCGTTGCCAACTTACAATAAGGAACATTGCATACATCAAATATAATCACAATCATGGCCATATCACATCATCAGACACCGCAAAACAAAGTTAGACGCTTCTACTTTCTTTGCATATTTTACGTGGTTTGGGGCTTTCCATAAGTGTCGCTCTAACTTACGAACAAGAACCACAACATTGATACTAGCATTGTTGATTACCCGTTGTAAATTGGATCTTAACTATGCTAGGAGAAACAGCACCGCAAAAGCCACTTATGCAATACAAGTTGCATGTTGCGTGGAGCAAGTCTCATGAACGATGTCATGTAAGGTTAGCCCGGCCGCTTCATCCCAACATACCGCAAGATGCAAAGTACACAAAAAGCAATCTACAATAAAGCATCAACGCCCACAATGATCATTGTGTTCTACTCTGCAACAGATCTACATATAGACACGGCTCGATACCATCAGAGGGGTTCGTAGCATGGAAAACAAAATTTTCTATCGCATACAAACAAACAAGCCAAGATCTATCTACTAGATTGTAGCAACGAGTCGATGGAATAACTCACCTCAAGATTCCAAAGTGTTTAACGAGAGCAGATTCTCGTGGGTGATGTAGTCGCATTCTTCCGATCTCAAGATCGCCAGACGATCCTTCCGGGCCAGCTCCTCAAGCGCCCCGCAATCGGTCACACGCTCGGTACTGACGAAGACCTTCCTCTCCTTGTTCCAAAGAAAATGGAGGTTGTAGCACTCTCCTCGCGATTCCGCAAGACAACGGCGTGGTACCGGAGGTAGAGGGAGATCCCAGGCTTCGCTTAAGCCGGTCAAGTAGTATGGTGGAGCTTATGAGAGAGGCTATTAGTGGTCTAGTAATTAGACACACCAATTAGAGGGCTCTAAACCAATTAGAAGGCTCTAAACCAAACAGCTCTAAACCGGGGTCTAGATCTAGTTTCTAGTTTAGAGGATAGGAACTGTGTGTCTCTAGAGGGAGGCCCTGCCCCTCCCTTTATAGGTGGGAGGGCTGGCGGCCAGGGGAGGGAGGAGTCCTCCCCAACTCGGCCTAGGCTGGCCGGCTTGGGAGGAGGACTCCTCCCCAAGTCGGTTTCAACTTCTTCTTCCAAAATCGGCGTTTGACCGAAACTGCGCTTGACTTTTCCAATTTAGGAATTAAATAAACCCTTTATTTTGGACAGCGAGAACACTTAGTACATGATGCAATCATTCCATCTTGCAATGACACATTCATGTACCCTTCCCTGAGTGCCGACATTCCGGACCTTCTAGAATGTTCCCATGAAAACACCTAACCATTCCCCAACTCCGAAATGGGACTTTCCTTATATGAATCTTATTCTGACCATTCCGGATCACCTCGTGATATCCCGGATCCCATCCGAGACTCAACAACATTCGGTCTCTTTCTCATAATACCATAACTACTCAAACAACGTCAATCCTTATGTGTCTCCTACGGTTCGTGAATTATGCGGACATGATCGAGACACTTCTCCTAACAATAACCAATAGAGGAATCTGGAAATTCATATGGCTACATATTTCTACGATTACTTTGCGATCGAATGAACCACTTACATACGATACCAATTTCCCTTTGTCTCACGATATGTTACTTATCCGAGGTCATGATCGCTCAGATCTCTCGCATACCTAGTTCAACCTCACATCGATAAGTACTCTTTTCTCGCTCGTGATATGTGATCCCTTGTGACCAAGTCACATGCTTGCAAGCTAATTGGATGACATTTCACCGAGAGGGCCCAGAATATCTATCCGTCATGTGGATGGACAAATCCCACTCTTGATCCATGTGTTTCAACCAATACTTTCCGAACACCCAATGCCACTTTTATAGCCACCCTGTTACGGTGTGGTGTTTGATGACATCAAAGCATCCATCCAGTAAAGGCAATATGCATGATCTCATGGTCGAAGGAATTAGGTTACTATGTATCAGAAAGCATATAGCAATTGAACTATTGAAATGACTTGATCTTTATGCTACGCTTGTCTATAGGAGTATGTCCACCATATCATTCTCCTAACGATATGATCTTGTTGTTGATAACATCTCAATGTTCATGACAAAGAAACCACATCATCAATCAACCAACAAGCTAGTGAAGTATAGAGGCCATACTAGGGACTTCAAATTAAGTTTACAAATCACACAAGTATTAATGGTTTCCTTGTTAATACTATTATAGCATGAATGTAAACATTTATCATAAACACAAAGATATATAATAATAACTACATTTATTATTACCTCTAGGGCATATCTCCAACACGAGCTCCGTCTCCCGCATTCATGTGAACATGTTTTGCCAACAATCGCCCTGGTCTTGATTACCGAGAGCGTGCACAGGAAGTCTGACGGCTCTAACAGCAGAGCCACCGAGGTTTGCAGATTTAATTAGGGATATTTTCTACATCTAGATTTAGGTTTTCTCATCTTTGTGAATATTCTAGCTTCCCCATTGCGACTACGAAGATGTGCATACCTAGCTAAAGCTATGTGTTTAAAGTCTAAACATTGTTGTCGAGGAGAAGAAGAAAGAAGAGGAAGAAGCGAAGAAGTTTAAAGATGAAAATATGTAGATGGAACTATATTTGGCAGATACTCTGGACAGACAGAAGATAAAGGCAGAGGTAGACAACATAAAGACGAAGAAGATTAAGAAACATAACCGTGACATGGAAAATAAGCTACATTATGCTTTTACTTCTGTTGTAATCCTAATTTGGTACGTGCAAGTAGTGGACATTCTATACAATTCTGATCAATGGGTGAAACAATGAAGTATTTGGGAAATTTAATTTTACTACCAGTTTGCATTTCTCCTTGAGCACACACAGTTTTCTAGGAGTAAACGTTTGTAATGTGTATATGATGCAAATTATTAACCCAAGGAAAACCTGTGCATAATTTTGTCCCATATGTGCCCAACATATGCGCGCCAACAATGCATACGGTTTGTCAAAAAACATCTTGTGCGTAAGTGTGGCCCATGTAGGCCAACATATGAAACCCCTACCAGCGTTGTCGTATAAATAAGGATCAGTGACGCCTTATCCTCTCTCACATCACTCCATAGCCGCTCCCTCTTTAGGAAACATTTGGTACCCTGAGAACTCACCTGGTCAGCGACATGGAAGCTAGCTAGCTTCTTGCTAGAGGCCTTCCTTTAGCTTCTGGATGAAGGCCTTTCTCTAGCTTTTGGCCAGAGGCCTTCCTCCCGGCGGCATGTTCGCAGTGGATTCGTGCCAACGCTCGTAGGCGGTACATGTCGCCGACACCTCCACCGTGACTGCCACGGGGCCGACTACCCTGGACCTCTGTGAGGTTTGCGTTCATTTTTCGCTTATTTAACTACTTATATATGGATCTACTTGAACGACTGATGGTTGGCATTGCTCGATTCTTAGAATATTGTTAGGGTGCACGTTCTATGTACAAATTATATCTACTTTATTGTGTTATTTCAAGCAGATATATGAAGTGTTCATTAGATATAATATATTGTGTTATTTTCGGCAGATGTACAAATGTGTTAATTGGATCTACTTTATTATGTTCTTTTTAGACAGATGTGCAAATAAATGTGGTCATTAGATCTATTTATTTCCATATGATAAATGATGTGCCTCTAAGTAGCATTATATCTCTAGCTATTATAGTTAGCTTTTTCTCTCTAGTTAGGTTGGATTTACAATACTATTACTTTGGAGACACTGCATAGAAAGAGTTGGTTACCGATCTTCTGTCATGTTCTTAGCTAGTGCTAAGAATAAATGAAACAAAGATGTAACCAAGAGGAAAGGTTATCTTGTAGCGTTGTGGCTACTGTGAGGTATTGCAGGGTCAGGTATCCCTCTTTCATATAGCATGGCATGATCACGAGGAGCTTCTTTTCTCAAATGCATCATCCTCCCGTGCTAGCGAAAGAGTAAGTATATATGCTGAAAACTCGTAGTTGATCTATTTCGTTCAATCATATCACAAATTCACTAACTTATTTCTATGTAAACAGGGAGTCTACAAGGTTCACCAAAGGCTATGATCCAGGATCTTGGGAAAACTATGAAAGATTGTGGATACAAATATGTAACCAAGAAAACCTCATTTGTATAGCTACAACTCCATTTGTAAAGCTAACAATTCAGTATATATAGAATGCATGTATACATGTGGTGTATGATATACAGAATAAAATATACTAGAAATATGCTATTGTATTTTGATTGAACTCTACGTGGGTTGCTGGTACAGCTGTGGATGATACATGGGTTGTAGGGACACATAACCGTTAAGACAAAAAATGTTTGCGTTATTTTGTCAAAGCAGTCGATCAAGTCAAATTCACTGTCTATGGACAAAGCAAAATTCACACAACTGACATGTTATAACCGCCTCCCACCTTACACAAGCGCACATGGGTGCAGGAGAAAACACGTGTCGAAAACAGGATGCTATCGCAAACGGTCTGTTTTGATCAAATGTGTACCCTTTCACACACGAGTTCCAAAACCGTCAGCGTACTAGAGACTCATTACATACCCACGGGTAGCGACAGTTCATCACATGTGAATGCGACCTATACTAGTGTGGTGAGAATGACAATGGTGGTGGCGCAGGGAGATATGGACCCGTAGAAGTATAGATGCAAGTTTAGAACCTTTAGGGTAACCTCTATTTTAGTCTAGTTTAAACAAATGAACTAGTTTTATCAAAAAGTGATGATCTATGAAAATATAGTTCATTTTTTGTACTAAAGAGGGTAGAGGGTACCCTAAAGGTTACCCGTTTGCATCCTTGTCGTAGAAGCTTGTTATACACCTGATAGCTGAAAACCCAATTAAGCGCCCCAATCATGTTTGCCCCAATTCACGATAAGACACCGAGGTTGTTCTCCAGAGCAGCAGCTCTTTCATTGGGAAAAGCCTATATCCTGTTCAATCCGAGATACATTCTATCCTGCTCATGTTGGAGGAGAACTGGGCCACGACACCGTCTTTAGGGGCGGTTTTTGCAGATTTTGGTTCATTTTTTGAATGGTTTTTTGTTTCTTCAAATTCGAATGGTTTAGAAATTTAAATAATATTTAAATTCGAACTTTTAGATTTAAAAAAAATCTCAAACTGGAACATTTACAAATTTAAATAATGTTTATATTTGGACATTTTTAACATATGCATATTTTTTTAAAATCTAAACTATTCTAAAATATATTTCACACAGCTAAAATATATTTGTTTAATGAGACTTTTTTTTGCGGGAGGGACATAGGGACTCTCCTGTCATTTGTGGGCGGAGCATAATCCGCCCATACGCGAGCGGTAGGCTGACCAACATTGAATTACAATCTGCTTGCCGAGCATCCTCCATGGATTGGAAAGCACGATTCTCCCCTTGCTAGGCGTCTCATTAAACTGTTATGCCAACCCTGCTAATCTTCATAATTAGACTGGTCACAATGGGGAGTATCATATAGTAGTACAATACATAGTATGTAGTATCATAGTTTTAGTTTATTTATTGTTTTGTAGAATCTCAATGTAAAACTATGTACAAGATTTAGTTGAGACTAGCTGAATGCTCGTGCGTGGCTAAAAAAAATTGTTAGTATAATAAATATACATTGTAAAAGCAGTATAATGATTTACTTGAGGACAATTGTTGTTGATCTTATCTAAGAGTGAAAGCCAGTTAGGCCAAGCTGTGTTTACAACCGAAGTAAATTGCATGGTCTAGTTCACTTGAAATCCATCATCACGAAATTAGTTCTTCAGAAAAAATCTACTTTTTACAATTAAATGGATGCTTACCTGTATGTACATACAGCAAGGCCGCAAGGGCAATTGGACCACTGCATGAATTTGTACCATGGCCAAAAAGCTCTTAAGGATTTAATTCTTCAACAAATAATCTGTCTATAAATGATGTAACAAAATCTCCCAGAAACAAGCTGCCTTGTCTATAAACGATCTAGACTCCTAGTATATTCACTCTAATTGGAAGAAAATCATATGCAACAATTACACAACATAATTACAAAAAACTCCAAGGTATCACCCCATCATCTTTCTCTTCGGGGATCAACTCTCGTGGAGAGTAGGAGAAGAACGCAAGCATATAAAATTATACCCGATACTAACACTCCAATAAATCTGTGTCTCGTCTGTACCAGGTGTCCACAAATGAATAATTTCCTTCACCTGCTAGTGAACTGGACCTAATGATGAATATAGCATAATACAATAAATCAGTGGTTATAGCAGAAGTTCCATAGATTGTAATAGAGAATAAATTCATAGTTTGACAAACAACAATAAAAACAATAAATTGGTGTACTTGTATGAAATTTTTTCCTACAAGCTCCAATCATACCAATGGTTAGAAACATGGCGTGGAGCATCTCAAACCACCGTAGGTAGAAGGAACACAAGGGTGTCCCACGTGCCTCATTTATTAATCGTCTGATAGTAAGTAACACCCTTGTAGTGATTGTGCAATAATTTTGCTTCATCTTTGTCTGCATATGAGAAGCTTGAAGCGTCACCGTGATCAAGATCTGAAGCATTTGCTCCTGAGAAGGTGAGATAAAGAGCAAAACCAGCAGGGCATTAGTACAACGTCACATCTCTGTGAGGTACCACCATGACAGGCTAGATAACTAAAGTAACTCGATGATGGAGTCGCATTGAAATTACTTCCAAACAGCTGCTGCTACTTGAGTTGTCCAGCGCTTCTTGTAGCCAGTTGTACCGCTCACCTCCTGGACTGGTACCTGAATAAACTAAAATTCAGTTGCAGGATTTGCTCATATCTAAACTCAAATACTGCAGTGGGTGACTGCTAAGCCATGATTCCAGCACCCTAGTGACCTCCTGGACTGCAAACATGAAGCCATTGAATCCCCTTCTCGGCCACAATTGCTCTCAGCTGCCTTCCATTCTCCATGACGTCTTTTGTTCCTAGCTTATAGCTAGCATATTCAAGATAATAAGTCAAACTCGCAGCAGGCAGAATGGCAAACGGAATCACGGACGGGTTAGCACTAATCAATAGTCAGCACTCAACAAATAGAAAGGTACATGAGTTGCTGAGTAAAGAAGCAAGAGGATGCACATACGACACATTACCTGGCATGAATTCTGGCTACAGCAAACTTCACCACTGTGAGACGGGGAGGGAGATGATTCTGGCGAGTAGAATCACTGAATGATGTTCCAGCCAGAGTAGAATCATTGAATGATGATTCTGGCACGGCAGTAGACATGATATCCCCTCTCGTGACGGGATCTGGTTCCGCAAAGCTCCAGCACGCCAGACTTGTTGAAGATGTCGCGATTGGAGGCCACGCAACAGCCGTGCGACCTGCCCTGTTCTCCACGCGCACCTGCAGTGACCCCGCATCCAGAACCACACGAATCCCGGGGACAGCATCGCCGGCGGCCGATCTGGAGCAGGATGGTGACCTAGCAGCTTTACAGCGGTGGCTAGGATTCGGGGGTAAACTGGAAAAGGACCCTCCGGCTCGACCCGCGCGTCGTCCAGATCAAGTACGCTCAAGACCTCAACATGTACCTCGCTGTCACGTCCGGCTCCTCGCCGACGGCTTGGAGTCTCGGGGCAGAGTTGGAGCTGGAATGTCCAGCTACGCGCTGAGGTCTCCCCGGGGAATAAGCGAGCCAGGGGAGAGGAAGAGCACCGGAGGTAGAGAAGTAGGGGCAGAGGGGCGGCCTCGCACCGGCGACGGCGAGGGGCCGGAGACAATGCGGTTCTGCACGGGATTGACTTTGCAGTGGCAGGGCGGGTAAATAACTCAGAGTGGCAGGGGCAAACTCGTCTTTTTACGACAGACTGAAAATCTGATGCAACGAACTTACGTAAGCTTAAATTTATTTGAGATTATTTTTTCTAGTTGTACGTGCTATGATACCGTATCTATCTATGATACCAACATAATCTTTTCATCATTAATTAGCATGCCATATCATAATTTTGCCAAAATGACATGTATGATACTACCTACTCCCATTGGGGTTAGTCTTAGACGATCAAGGGGTCCCACCACATTGGCATGATTTTGCACCGCTCGCATCCTATCCACTCCTGAGTTCCGAGTCATCACCACGGTGCACCGTAGGCCCCGCCGCCTTCACCCATCTGCCCGCCGTCGCCGCCGGCCACCGCAGTCGTCGTTTTTACCTCCCTATTTTTTCCCTATTCCATCACCACGGAGTATTATTTAAATGATGTGTATTTATATATGATGTTTAAGGGAATCACAATAAATGATGTGTATTTATAGACATAATAGATTGAATATTCTTACCCCGGCGAAACCTTGGGATTAGAAGACGTTGGGAATGAATGTTTTCGACTAGGCAAAAACTATAGCATAGCACTCCGACCATCAAGTGCTAAGTGTTCTTGACTCCTTTGCCACCATGTCCCCTTCAATCCTCCATCGACATGACCAAGCGCCGCTTCCACCATTTGCAGATGCCACATTGAGAGTATAGTGCTCGTGGCAAAGCAATAGACACATAAAAAAGGTCGGGAAAAGAAAATGCATGCCCATTAGAGTGTTTTTTTATTTCATATACACAAGTCAAATTGAACACACTTTTACTTAGTTCATATCCAACTAGAATTTTTTCCTCAAATAATTCCAACTTCAGTTTATTATAGTTGGATGGTACAAGTTGTATCCCACTCATCAGTGTTATCGTCTTGCCTACACTCTTTGTTTACTTCTCATTCACATCACTCATGCCTTCGTGAACGTGATGATTGTCACAATATTGACAGAGTTGTTCTTGCTAACTCCGAGGGGATACAATAATATCGCGGATTCTCTCTCCCTAATTTTGCATGTTAACTTTATTGTTTTGTTCCATTTTGTAGCTTTCACTTTTGCTTTAAATTATAGGATTGTGGTATTCACCTTTCTTATTGAACTGTACCATTCAACTGTCCGAGAACATCTGAACAAATTCATTTTATTTGTTCAAAAAAATTGAGGCAAGCATTTTCTCTTCCAGGTATTGCGAGGAATGCTTTGTCTTTTTTAGCATATTAAAAACATTGGCATTGGAAATTTCTAGAACTTTATGGTTCCTACTTTCGCATTAACCCCTATATGTACTCTATAGAGTAGCATAATTCTAGTGAGAGTGAATTTTTAGGACATGGGTACTCCGGAACCTGAAGTTTTATACAGTTTGAACCTTAAGTTATTTGTATCATAGTTAAGTTTCGTATTCTCATTATTAAGTTTCGAGCTATTTTGAATTTAAGTTACAGGATTCCAAGAAACTTGTCGGGGTGCTTCTTACTATTCATTTGAAAAAAAATCATTTTTTCCTAAGCTACATAGTTTGGAGTTCTGATACGCAAAAAATCTCAGGTGAATTCATACGTGTTTCCTCTACATGTGAAGTTTTTTCGATTTTTTTAACTTTATTTACCATGGTTTTCTATTTTCTTCATGAACACTCTTCTAGGCGAGTTCCGGAGTGCCCTCTACCCATCACGTAATTCCGTACTTCTCGTGTGTGTACTCTATGCAGTATCACAGTAATAGTATAGACAACGATAGCCATATGTCACTATATCTATTTATACACATTCTTTCTATCTCTCTCTCCATTTCATCAACCGTATGTACAATAATAACTTCTGAAATGACAAAATATTAACATTATTCACAACCACACTATGCATAAACAACTATTTATGCACCACCAGTAATAAAATGCACATTTCATGCTTCGAGGGTTATTTAACCTCTGTTCTACCCTACACCAACATTGCCAGCAGAAATAATGCAAGAAAAATAGTTTATGCCAGACCACCAACCGGGTGTGTTTTCTACATGCTTTTGATTCATTGAGGTTTAACACCTTATTCTCATAAACATATTTAGAGGAATGCTAGAAAATTTAAACAAGGGCTGAGATTACCCTGAGAATAGCAGACATCAGGAATGAAATGTCTCGGCTGCACCAGCAATATATTGTAGCTGTCCTACCACCATGTTCTAAGAATTTTTGTTGCCCTTTGCCACCACGTCTCGTCAACGTGCATCTTCCTAACCACGGTTGTGTCTATTGGAAGGGGCTAGAAGAAGCAGTTTAAGAGAAGGTGAGCAGAAGCAACCTCACGTAACCGGGTTGCATTGCTAGAGAAAAAAAAGCATGAACTCGCTTTGCCTACACTCTGTTCGCTCATTTCTCTTTGTTTTCGCTAGCTTCTTGCTGCTGCTGCTGATCTGCTCAAGGCAAAAGAGTCCTCTTTTTTCTATTTATTCTGCCAAATTTAGTGAAATAAAAACGAATCCATGGATTTTAGTATAGTACAGTGTTTAAAAGATCTTTACAAATTCGCAAATTACAACAATTGGAAAATTTTATTTCGAATTTATAATATGGCCATGACCTTAAAAAATGTTTACATATTTACAAAATGTCCGGGATTTGGAAAATGTTCACAAATTTATAAAATATATTTGCTTGTTTCAGAATTTTTTATGAATGCTTAAGAATGGTATTGAATTAAATAGTGTTCGCGATTTTTTAGAATATTCAGAAATCAAAAAAATGTGTGTGGTTTTGAAAAAATTACACAAATTTAAAATCTATTCACATGTTTTAAAATGTTCACAAAATAAAAAATGCCTGTGTATTTTTTAAAAAGGGAACAAACTAGACAAATAATAATAGAAGGAAAAATGAAAAAAAAAACCTAGCCAATAGCTTCTATCAGCTTCTTAAACTCGTGAAAAGAGGGCCAGACTGGGAAGTGCGAGCTTGGTAAGCGGAAGCACATGGATGGGTGGTCAAATGGGGATGGCCACCCGCCTGGCCACACGAAACCTAATATCTGACCAGCTATCGATGTTTTGTTACGTGTTTTGTTGTTGGGAGCATGGATGGCAGTAGGGGCAAATGTTCCTCTTCTCCATTCATGCCGAATGAAGTTGACCGCACCGGGATGTGATGACCATAAGGATGATCCTCGGACATTGTGCCACAAAGTCCCAGTCTCATATCTTGCATCGGTTGGCTTCATCGGCTCAAAAAACATCTTTGTATGTGAAGACATTCTCCCAAGTCTGGTAGGTTACGGTTTGCCTCTTCTTATGACGTTGCCAAGGTGGCGGTACAAGACACTGATGGACAATCTCGATGGGTGAAATTGTAAATTTTTTCTTTCGGGGTCCTTCGTGTAAAGTACCTTTGACACGCCTATGTTTTCCCTTTCAACTCTTTAACACCCATGTTTATCTTACATGGTGAGCATGTTTCTAATCTCTGTAAAAATCTGTCTAATGTACGTTTTAATGCAATATGTTGGTGAAAGGAAAAGGCGACATAAAAAACACCGGGAAAAGAAAATGAACGCCCATTAGAGTGTTTTTTTATTTCATATACACAAGTCAAACTGAATACACTTTTACTTAGTTAATATCCAACTAAAATTGTTTCCTCAAATAATTCCAACTTCAATTCATAATAGTTGGATGGTACAAGTTGTATCCCACTCATCTGTCTTATCATCTTGTCAACACTCTTTGTTTACTTCTCATTCACATCACTCATGACTTGGTGAATGTGATGATTGTCACAACATTAACGGAGTCGCTCTTCCTATAATTAGGGGCAACGACTCTGTGTCCCTAATTTTGCATGTTGACTGTATTTCTTTTTTCCATTTTGTAGCTTCCACTTTTCCTTTAAGTTTCAGGATTGTGGTGTTCACCTTTCTTACTGAACTGTATCATTCAACTGTCCAAGAGTATCTGAAGAAACATATTTTGTTTGTTCAAAAAACTTGAGGGCGAGAATTTTCTCTTCCAAGAATTACAAGGAATGCTTTATCTTTTTAAGCATAATAAAAATATTGGCATTGGAAATTTGTAGAACGTTATGGTTCCCACTCTGGCACCACCCCCTATATGTTCTATAGAGTATCACACTTCTAGTGTACTTCTAGTGTATGTACTCTATATAGTATCACAACGATAGTGTACACAACAACCATCGTATATTAACATATCTCCTCATACACATTGTCCCGTTCTCTCTAATTCATTTCATCTACTATATGTACAATAATATCTTGTGAAATGATAACATATTGATGCTATTCACAACCACACTATGCACAAACAACTAGTTATGCACCACTGACAATAAAATGCAGTCTTCATGCTTCTCGAGTCCTTTTAACTTTGTTCTCTCCAGCATCACATTGCCAGCACAAATAAATAAAGCAAAAAGCTTATGCCGAGTCATCGACCGAGTGTATTTTCTAGATCCTTTAGATTCACTAAGGTTTGAGACCTTCTTTCATACATATTTATAGAGAAATGCTAGAAAAGCCAAAACAAGGGCTCAGATTACCTTGAGAATAGGTGTCATCGGGAATGAAACATTTCAGATGAACCTCAAATATAGCGTAGCAGTGCTGCTGACATGTGCAAGGAGTTCTTTTGGGCCTTTCCCGCCATGTCTCTCTAGATCTTTAGACACAACGACTCATCCAATCCTATGTGCATTAAACTCCCTCGTGAAAATCTTAGGGCGCCTGTCGACCACACTGTCCACACCCACACAACAACACCACTCTCCACCGTGTACGGCATTCCACTTTGATGATGTATTGTCGGCGACAAAGTATGTCACAGATGGAACGCACCCATGAGAGAGTTTCTTATTTCTTATACACTAGATGAATTCAAACCAACTCCTCCGATCTACTTTCCAACTATAAATTTTTTGGAACGAAATTCAAATTAGAAGAGTTGGACTGGACAAATGTTTACCCAATGCGTTTTTATCATGGTCGTCCCACCACTCTTTGTCTACTTCTCTGCATCCCCATCTCTCATGCCTCGGTGAAGATAATAATGTTCACAGCAAGGATGGGTCCACTATCGTTGGCAGTGATTGGCTCAACATCAACATGTACATGCCATTGCGAGGAGCATGCGACTATTTAATTAACCAGCATGGTTGGTGTCCTTGGCTAATGCAAGGACATCTTTATTTTTCTTAGATAGATATGCCTTGTCTTTACTGTGTCAATATTATACTAGAAGTAATTTTTTATATAGTAACATTATTTCTTGGAAGATAATACATATAGGCGCCACAATTTATACTAAATAAGTATACCTAAGTAGAAAACATATTTAATAGTCTTTATTTGTTGAGCACTCCCTAGCAAATTGTAAATACAATAGATTGACCAGATGTCTCATTTTAAACAATATTAAATTGTTATATAAAATTAAAATTTAGATTGTGAGTTAGTGTGATTTTTTTATTTTTCCCTTCTAAAATCATATGTATGGCCATAGAATTGTCCATGATGCAACCTAGTTTCTTCTCTGGCCTGCATGGTGCCGTCTGGAATGATGGCACATTTCCTTGGTCTCAAACTTCTTGTATGGATCCACATGTATGGTAGAGTAATTCACAGAGCTACTGGTAGTAGCACTTGTTCGAACGTACTCCCTTCGTTTAGTAATATAAGACATTTTAGCTTTGTGAAATAAATGTATCTAGACGCTTAGTGTATATGTTCAATCTGAAACTTTACGAACCTATACAACAAAAGACGTCTAGATATATTCGATGCACAAAGCTAAAACGTCTTATATTTCTGAACGGAGGGAGTATGAATCAATTCATTTCGGGAGCCTTTTATATATTTTTCTTAGCTTATATATGTGCCACCATGTCGTAGGGTAGTAGCACTTGTATTTTCTAACACGCTCACACGCTAAGCTATATACACACACGGTCAGCTTTGGAGCTTTTCTTACTTAGGTATCAGCTACGCATAGACTTCGGCAATCGGCATTAATCATTTAGTGAACCGGAATCTCAGGTTATAGTAAACTCCTAGCTATAGTTCAATAATATAGTTTTGTGAATTCTCTATAGACCGAGAATTAAGTTATTGCTCAGTTGGAAATAACTTTTTCAGTTGTAGGTATGGTTGCAACAGAGATTTTTTTAGTTACAGGTGTTGCAACTGAAAAAAATTAGTTGCAAGTGAGTTGCTAGTAATGATGCAAAGTGAGATAAATTAAACGCCCATAAAATATTAATTGCCAATTAGAGACCTCAAACCTACACTTTGTAGTTAGAGCAAACTCTACACAAATTGAACTAAATCTGGGAGATATGCCAATTAAATACGTCTCCTCAACGCTTTGAACTGATGCGCTTCTCAGTTTATCGTACATGACTCGGTATGCTTTGAACTGATGCGCTTTCTCAGTTGAACTATCTTTGGTTCAGAAAAATTGAACTATCCAACTAACTCCTCCTCGAATCAGGCTTCCGCCTTGCTTTATAAATAAAGCCAAATCAGAGTACAAAGTTCACACCCAACACCGACGCCGAGGCACCAACGAGAGAAAGAAAACAAGTCCGCTGGGGCTACATCACAACATCCCCCAAATGATAAAACAAAAAGGAGGTGAAGCTCAAGCCCTAGACATGTCCCTCGGAGATGTTACGCATAGGTGCCACAAAGCGTTGGGCCGGCGCTCTCAGCGCCTGGAGGAGGTTGTCCAAGTGCTCCCGGTCCCGATGTTTAGATAGCGAGTACCACTGCTGACGGTAGGGAAGAAAAGCAAAAAACAGAGTCATACGCACGCCTCGGAAAGATCCGCTCTATCACCATTTTATTACGAATGTTCCACAATGTCCATGTAAGGGTCGCAAATACTAGCCAGAAGAGGTGGCGTCTTCTTCTAGTATGATTTTCCTCTGTCTCAATGAACTCGTCGAGGTCTTGGGCCTGTCAGGCAAGCCCGGGAGCTTCTCGGATAAAGCTCCAAAGAAACTGAGCGGCAGGACATGTGAATATAACATGGTTCCATGTCTCCAGCATCCCACATAATGGATACAATCCGTTGCCAGGACCGTTACATTTCGACACCTCCACCCCCGAGGGGAGGCAATCCCGAAGAAGTTGCCATAGGAAGATCCTCAAGCTAAGTGGTATGGGTGCCTTCCAAATGGGGTTGTCCAAGTAAGTTATGGTTCCTAGAAGAGGGACCTACATGCCGAACTAACCGAAAAGGCTCCATAAGGAGACTAGCACCACAACACCCTGTTCCTCTCCTTCGGAGGCAGGGCACCCCGAAGGCTCAAGAAATCAGCAGCTTCGGCGTCGCTGAAGGTTCTCCGGAACAGGATGTTCTAGTTGCCTCCCTGACCCATCACATCCACTAACACCATGGGCTCTACGCAGATGGCGAATAATTCCAGGAACTCCTGGCACATGGGGGTGGTCGCAAGCCAAGGATCTAGCCAAAAAGGACCCCACGCCCATTGCCCACGTCAAAGAGAGCCTTCTGCCAGATGAAATGTTTAATGTATTGGATGGCTAGCAAAAACTGGGAGCCCTCTGAGCTTGCATCACAAGAGTGGGCATCCTTGAGGTATTTGGCTTTAATAAATTGAAGCCACAACCCCCAATTGTCCTAGAGGATGCACCAAACTCATTTGAGTATCAGGGCAACATTGAAGCGGCGTGTGTCCAGAATCCCCAATCCCCCAAGAATCTTGGGGGTGCAAATATCTGTCCATTTCACCATATGGTATTTATGGTGACCATCCCTAGAAAGCCAAAATAACCTGGACAACTCTTTAGCAATCCCGCGTGGGTCCCCTCAGGTAGAAGGTATGGCCCCATCAGATACATGTAAGGTTGGACAGACATGAGTTGATTAGTATCATCTTGCTCCCCTTAGACGTGAGTCGTGAGTCTGGCTCTCCGATATTCAGCCTTAGACCACATTCTCGCTAACATGGTAGCTAGATCCTTGATCAAAACACGAGCATCCTTGATTGGCATCCCCAAATAGGTGATGGGGAAGGCAGCCAACCTGTAGTTTAGGTTGTTTGTTGATACATTGCAAATGTATCTATAATTTTTGATGTTCCATGCTTGGTTTTATCTCCTTTCTTGTGTTTTGTCCACACTTTGGAGTACTTTTTATATGATTTCTTGGACTAACCTATTAACAAGAGCCACAGTGCCAGCTGCCTGTTTTCTGCTGTTTTTGGTTCCAGGAAAGTCAGAAAATGAATATTCTCGGAATTGGACGGGACAAAAGCCAAAGTGCCTATTTTCGGAAGACTCATGGTGCCGTATCACGAGGCGGAGGAGGCCAGGCTGGCCACGCCACCCCGAGCGCTGAGCTAGGCCGCGCCAGGCATGGTGGTGGCCCTGTGCACCCTCGTCTCCCTCTTCGCCTATAAGAAGCCTTCTGACCTAAAAACTCAGGAGGGTTCGACGTTTTTCTAGACGGAGTTCCGCTCTGCCGCCACCACCAGATTCCACGAAACAGCACCAGAAACTTCGTTCTGGCACCCTACCGGGACGGGGAATTGGAGGAGATCATCGCCATCATCATCACCATCGCTTCTCCATCGACCATCCATGTCTCCCCCATCTATGAGTGAGTAATCCCCCGTTGTAGGCTATGGGGATGGTAGGGATTGGATGAGATTGTTCATGTAATGGCATCAGATTGTTTAGGGCATGGTGCCTAGTATCTTTTATTAGTGCTTTATGACTTTGTTGCGACTTGTTGTGCTTAATGCTTGTCACTAGGGCCCGAGTGCCATGATTTCAGATCTGAACATGTTATTGATTCATTATGATAGTATTGTTTTTAGTCTTATCTGCAAGTTGTATACACACGTTGTTATCCGGAACCTATGGCCCCGAAGTGACAGAAATCGGGATAACCGGAAGGGAATGGATTTGATGTGAGGATCACATGTGCTCACGGAGTGTTAATGCTTTGCTCCGGTGCTCTATTGAAAGGAGCACCTTAATTGCCAGTAGTTCCCTAGAGGCCCCGCTGCAAACGGGCTGGCAGGACAAAAGATGTTGTGCAAGTTCTCATTGCGAGCACGTATGACTATATACGGAACACATGCCTAGGATTGTCTAGTACTTGGATGCTTTATCTTATTTATCTGCAATTGCCCTATGTTCTAATTGTCATGTGAATTGTCTTGTCCATGCAATGCCCGTCCATCCATCCCTATGCCTACCGTATTCGAATCCCATTATTTACTGCTTTTGTTACTACTGTCTTTGCTTTACTACTGCTGTTACTTTACTATTCCTACTACAAAACTGTTGCTACTGATAAACTGTTGTGAGCAAGATTGTTTCCAGGTGCAGCTGAATTGACAACTCAGTTGTTAAGGCTTATAAATATTCTTTCGCTCCCCTTGTGTCGAATCAATAAATTGGGTTTCACTTCCCTCGAAAATACTGCGATACACCCCCTATACTTGTGGGTCATCAAGACTATTTTCTGGCGCCGTTGCCAGGGAGCATAATGATGTGCTCGTCGTTCGACATAGAGCTCGTTGGGAACCCCAAGAGGAAGGTATGATGAGCACAGCAGCAAGTTTTCCCTCAGTTATGAAACCAAGGTTTAATCGAACCAGTAGGAGCTAGGAAACACCCCAAAGGTGTTACTAGCTGAGCTTTGGCAGGGCGCACTACCGGTGCTAGTAGCAACAGGGAGACCTACACAACACAACCACAGAACTTTGTCCCCAACTTGCGATGAGGTTGTCAATCTCACCGTGTTTTGCGGAAAACAAAGGATTAAACGTATCGAATGGAAAGAAGTAAAAGTTTGCAAAAAGTAAACACAAAGTAGTAAACAGTTGTAGATTGTATGTAAATAGAAAGGACCGGGATCCATAGTTCACTAGAGGTGGCTCTCCTTAGATAGATAACATGCTGGGTGAACAAATTACAGCGGGGCAATTGACAAACATCGAGAAAGCAATACATGCATATACTAATCATCTTGACTCCTTTGAGACTTGATTGGGCATTACAACATAATACATAGACCGCCATCCAACTGCATCTATGACTAATAATCCACCTTCAGGTTATCATCCGAACCCCTCCAAAGATTAAGTTGCAAGCAACAGATTATTGCTTTACGAATCGTGTAAAGTAAACAATACGATTGTTCTATGAACAAAGGATTGTTGTTTTCTCCCTAGTAGCAACAACACATCTAGTACCTTAGATTTACATCACTTCCCAGTTACGGAGGCATGAACCCACTATCGAGCATAAATACTAACTCTTGGAGTTACTAGCATCTACTTGGCCAAGATAGCTACTAACAACAGAAAGCATGCAAGATCACAAATAACAAAGACATGATAGAATCAATAATCAATCTGAAATAGCATCTCAATATCGATCCGATCCCCGCAAACACAACATGTATGAATTACAAATAGATGATCTTGATCATGAACGGAGCTCACAAGATCTAAACATGAAAGCACAAAGGAGGAGAACCAGCCATCTAACTACTACATGGATCCGTAGTCCAAGGATGAACTACTCACGCATCACACCGGAGGCTTGCATGGTGATGAAGAAGGCCTCTAGGGTGAATTCCCCTCTCCAGCAGGGTGCCGAGAAGAGCTTCAGATCCCTCCCGATCTAGGGATGGAGATAACGGCGGCTACAGACTCTTTCGTGGATTTTTGATCGGGCCCTTAGGGATTTCGTCCCGAGGGCAATATATAGGCGGAAGGAGAGGCCGAGGGGGTGCCGGGAGCGGCCACACCACCCCCTGGTGTGGGCCAGGCCTGGCCATGGCCAGTGTGGTGGTGGCTTCTGCCCTTCTCCGCCTCGTATTCGCACTTGATCACTTCCAAAAATAGGCACTTTGGCTTTGTCCGTCCAATTCCAAGAATATTCATTTTCGACTTTCCGAACCAAAAACAGCAAAACAGCAGGCGGCATCGTGGCTCTTGTTAATAGGTTAGTCCAAGAAATCATATGAAAAGTACTCCAAAGTTGGAACAAAACACAAGAAAGTAGATAAAATCAAGCATGGAACGTCAAAAATTATAGATACATTTGCAATGTATCACATAGCTTTATTTATCAAGTCCACTTGGAATCACTATTATTCAAGCTAAGTTTATTTCTTCCTTGTTTGATTCTTTCTTTATCAAAAATACAAAAAAATTGGTTCCTACTCTAGTTGTTATTTTCGTTGGTCTGTTATTGTCTTGCTTTATCATGCTTGCTGTCAATGGTTGGTTTCTTTGAAACTGAATCTTATTGGCAAGGTGGGTTCACGGAAGATCAAAAAGATTATTATAAGGAACACCGCTTGTCACAAAAAGGAAAACAGTTATGGGAACAAATTGATAAATTGTATACCATTGCTAGAAACGTGTGCTCTACTTATAATATTACTTATTGCTTTGATAAATCTTGTTGCTGCAGGAGGTATAACCACATCCCTTTTCAATGTGAGTATAATGATAATGTTACCATATCTTCTTATGTTAAAGGGAATTGTGACTTTTATGATGTGGAACAAATTGAGGAATTTATTGCTTGGAAGGGTGCATTTGAACTTGCTAGTTTGCTTGAAAATATTGATGATTCACCTTACAAATATGAGGTTTATGGTATACTTAAATTTTGCTTTGATAATTACAAGGATGAAAATTGCTATATTCTTGAATATTTTAATAGATGCTTTCCACAAATGGAAGAGACTAATGCCTTGCAGGATCCTATGGAAGAAGAAATTGATGAACCTGAAATCTCATTAGATGAAAAAGAGGAGGAGAGTGATGAACAGAAGGAGGAAGAATGGATTAGCTACCCATGCCTACCTTCTAATGAGAGTAACTCTTTATCCCTTACATTATTTGATTGTCCCCCATGCTTACTAAAGAAGGATGAATGTTATGTTCTTGAGGATTCTTTTGAAGATGTTTATGATAAAGCTCTAGTGCTTGTAGATCATGAAAATCATGCTTTATGTGATAGTTATATTGTTGAGTTTATTCATGAGGATACTTAAAATTATTATGAGAGAGGAAAATATGGTGGTAGAAGTTTTCATGGTATTGAAACACCTCTCTATGTGCTGAAAGTTTTGAAGTCACTCTTGTTTTATCTTCCTATGCCTGTCACTTTGTTCTTTGCGAATTTATTTGCATACACGATTCCTATGCATAGGAAGTGGGTTAGACTTAAATGTGTTTTGTATTTGCTTCTTGATGCTCTCTTTTACTTCACTTCATATTTCTTATGTGAGCATCCTCTCAAACTATTATGCCTGAAGATGATAATATGTCTATTATTCTTGGGAGACCTTTTCTTAAATACTGCAGGAGCTATTATTAATTGTAATCAAGGGAAGGTGACCTTCAATCTTAATGACAAGGATCATACTGTCTATTTCCCCAAGAATATTGAAAGGACTTATGGTTTGAATTCAATTGAACATGTTGAGGGCATTCAAGTTGGAGAAATATATTGTCCCATACCAAGAGAAAATTTGAAACTATTATGATTGGGACCATTGCTATCAAGGTTGAGGTAACATAATCATTAGTGGAATACAAAGTTTTGTCTCATATGAAATTGTTTTGGTAGCAAAACCTGATCAACCTTGTTAACAAAAGGATTTCATTGAATAAAACAATGTTTTCACCATGATTATCTCCGCTTACTTCTATTCTATCCATTTTAATTTTTCCTTATGCCTAACTTAAAGGCGTTAAAGAAAAGTACTTATTGGGAGATAATCCAAAAGTTTTAGATGAGTCTTGGAAGTTATTACCTCAGTAATAACTGCTTCTTATCCTTTTTATTTGCTTTTTGTGCCGAGAGTAACCTCTAATGAGAGAGAAGTAATGATTGGGAAAGTTGTTGTCCCGAAACAGATTTCTGTGCTTTACCGTAAAAATTCGTGTAAAATCTCTGAACATATTTTTGAGGCGTGAATTTTTGTGCCTCTGCCCGAGGTTGTTATCTAACTTTCGTTAGTTCAACACTTTTCGATTTGAGCAAAATAAGGTCTTGGAAAAAATTCGTCTTTACCTGCTGGTTTGTTTTGACAGATTTCTGCCATTATTTGCATTTGCTTCTTGTTGGTTCCTTTTTGAGTTCTTTTTGGGAATTGAGCTTTTTGAGGGAAGTTATACAGTAGTTAGTGTTCTAATGGAAGTTTATTTGGTGTTAGAACTGAACCTTAATACTTATAATCTTGAGTGCACTAATGTTGCTAATAAAGATTGTGTGAAGTTTTGTATGAAGGAAAATTTTCAGGTGTATGGAAGGAATGAGTAATGAGATGAAGGATAGACTAAACCTCAAGCTTGGGGATGCCACGCGTGTCACCCCAAGAAACATCCAAGAAGTACAAGCGTCAAAGCTTGGGGATGCCCAACACATCCGCTTCTTCATCAATAAAAATCCCAGGTTTCTTCCAAACACTTTATTTTTATTGTTTCATGCACAGTTGTGTTGTTCTTGGAGCGTCTTCTTTTTCGTTTTTGTTTTCGTTTTTAGTTTGCGTGGTTTGCTTAGTTTGCTGAATAAATTGGTTGTACCTCCTCTTTCATGCGTTGGTTTTCAAATAGTTTGGTTTGGTTTGGAAAAGAGTAGGAAACTCATGCTTAAGTGGTAAAGAGAGCTTGTTTTTGACTGTGGCCTATGCTTTCGCTTGATATTGTTTTGGCTTTATGCTTAGTATTCTTTTCTGTAGCATGATTATTATAAACAATTGAGATTGCTTAATGTGCCTTGGATGGATCATGCGTTGTTTTAGCATATTAAAGCATAGTATAGTGGTATTCTCCTTTGATGCTTTATTTGGATTGACTTGGCACATGCTCACACCATGTTATGACTATCCCAAGTCACCATAATCCTTTATGACCTTTAGTTTTCAACTTGTAGTATCACTTTATGCTTTGATCAATGATGTTTTGTTGCTCTGCATGATTATGGCCATTATTGCTCTCTCGTTTGTCGCTCCCTTACTATTGCTAGCCTTCACTTCCACTGAGTGTTGAAGGAAATATGCCCTGAGAGGCAATAATAAAGTTGTTATTATGTATTCCTTGTATATGATAGATGTTTATTTTGCATGCTATAATTGTATTGATAGGAAACATCAATACATGTGTGTTTAATAAACAAAAGGGTTCCTAGTTATGCCTCTCTTATAGACTAGCTTGTTGATTAACAAGATGATCAAGGTTTCCTGATCATGGACATTGGATGTTGTTAATAACAAGGTCACAACATTTGTGAAATGATGTGATGAACATTCATCCGAAGTATAGCATTACGATCAAGTCATTATGTTTATATTGCTATAACATCATACAAAGTAGTCTTAGTCCTTAGACCATTAGATCAAGTTAATTGCTAACACCGGAAGAGTATCTTGATGACATCAAACGTCACACCGTAACAGGGTGACCATAAAGGTGGGTTCAGTGCTATGAAGGTGTTATGTTGAGGCTCATGGATCAAGAGTGGAATTTTTCAATCCCGATGACGGATAGATATACTCTGGGCCCTCTCGGTGATATCACATTAAGATAGCTTGCAAGCAAGTGATGTGATCCCTAGAATGTTATATCACGGGAACGAGAAAAGAGTGCATGTCGGTAACGAGATCAAACTAGGTATTTGGATACCGATGATCGAATCTCGGACATGTATTATATCATGAGACAAAGGGATTAAATTGATGATGTTAAAGGTTCTCACGATCACAGAAGTCATCGTTGAATATGCAGGAGTCAGTATGGATCTCCAGGTCCCGCTTCTGATTATTGATCTGAGAGGAGTCTCAATCATGTCTGCATTATTCACGAACCGTAGGGTGACACACTTAAGGGTTGTCGGACACCATTTAGGAGCACATATGTTCCAGACAAAAGGTTTGCAAAGCGTAGGAAATGTTTCGATAGAAACAAGAATTGTTTCGATAGAAACCGGAATTGTTTCGGGTGAAATTGCAGAAAGTGGTTCTGCATGTGATATTGAAATGTTGCAAGGGGTTTTATGTGAATGCTTGTTAATTAAAGTAATTAACAAAATTCTGAATAAAATAAATAAAAGAGTTTTATTAATTGAGAGTTGCATTTAATTTGGTGGAAATTAAATACATGTGAGTGGGATTTTGGGTGGAGGCCATGTTTATGTGAGTGGAGGTTCACCACATGAATGAAGGAGGGGAGGAGTCCCCCCCCCTCATGCGCCGGCTATGGGAGGGGAGGGGTCTCCATCCCTCCTATATAAAGCCCCCCTCTCCCCTCTCACAAACCACACCTCCTCGTGAAGGATCTCTCTCCCCCTCTAGATATTCCCCCATGGTCTCGGATTAGCGAGATACATGTTCCCGGTGGCCTTGCGTCTGGAAGGAGTTGCTGCTTCCACTGATTCGCTGGAGCGAGGAGGTGGAGGTTGTCCGGTGGCTTGAACGTGTGTGCGAGGACGGATGCGCTGCTGATTTGCGGCGCTCGGACTTCCAAATGATCTTGAGATCGGCAAGCGTACGACTACATCAACCACGAGTTCCTACTCGTTAACAAAACTCGTTGTCTTCGAGGGTAAGTTCTCCATGGATGTATGTCGACCCGTTGCTCTGTATCTAGTAGATAGATCTTGGCGTATAGTTCTCATCGTAGGAAATTTTTTGTTTTCTATGCTACGGACCCAACTGTGGTATCAGAGTCTGATCTATGCATAGGTGCTTTGCACGGGTAGTACACATATGTTTATATGTGGGCGATGATGATCATGTTATTGCATCTTCTATGGACTTTGGATATTGGTGGCATAGTGGGATGAAGCGGGCCGGACCAACCTTACATGTCATCGTACATGAGACCGGTTCCACGACTGACATGCAACTAGTTTTGCATAAGTGGCTAGCGGGTGTCTGTCTCTCCTACTATAGTCAATATCTGATTTACAACGAGTTGCTAATAACTTGGTTATCCTCATTGTGGTTCATGTTCGTAGGTAAGACCGGTTCTATCTCTGAAAGCCCTAAGCCACGTAAAACTTGCAATTGATAAATTAGAGGCGTCTAGTTTAGATCGTTACTGGGCTAGTGTCTTGATATGAATTGTTGTAAGTAGATGTATGATAGATACTCTTACAACTCACTTAACGTGTAAGTTCCATAGACCTTGGCCTTACACACAAAGGAATGATAGAGATCATACCACGATGCAAATGATAGAGATCAAATGCATGGACCATATCACCTCACTTCACACATTAGATGTTAGCATCTTATATTGCTAGTTTGGCGCTTTTGGTAGCATTATAAGATGATCCCTCATTTAGATATCAAGATAAAATGTGTTCTTCCTTAAGTATGCACCGTTTTGTGGATCGTGTTTTGAGGCATCACGTGATGATCGGGTGTTCTCGACTCTACGCTTTCATACAACGGGTGTAAGACAGTTTTACACACGCGAATACTAAGGTTCTTACTTGACGAGCCTAGCATGTACAGACATGGCCTTAGAACACGGACCGAAAGGTTAAGCATGAGTCATATAGTTGATATGATGCTCATATAGATGCTCGCCTTTGAAGCTACACCGACTCACGTGATGATCGGACTTGGTGTAGTGGATTTGGTTCATGTAATCACCAAAAGGACACGAGGGATGTCGTTTTTGAGTGGGAGTTCAATAGTAATTTGGATTAGTTGAACTCAATCTATCATAAACTTAGTCTAAATATATTTTACAAATTCTGTTGTAGATGGCACCACCTGCTTTTAATTTCAATGTGTTCATAGAGAAAGAGAAACTTGCTGCGAATGGTAGCAACTTCACCAACTGGGCTATGAATTTGAGGATTCTCCTCACTGCTGCACAAAAGCAATATGTGCTAGATGCGCCGCTAGGCCCCCCACTAGCTCCTGATGCCCCTGACGAGGAAAAGAACGTCTATATAACTCGTCAGGAGGACCACAACTTAGTTCATTGCGGCATACTGTATGGGCTAGAGCCAGAACTTCGAAAACGTTTCGAAAATGGCAATGCCTTTGATACCATGGGAGAATTGAAAATGATTTTCGACACCCATGCTGCCGTAGAGAGTTATAATGCTTCTGAAAAGTTCTTTAGCTGCATGACGAAAGAGAACAGCTCCGTTAGTGAGCGCGTACTCAAAATGTCTAGGTACGCCGATAAGCTTGTGTCCTTGGGAATAACGATTCCCATTGACTTAGGCATACATCGTGTTCTCCAATCTCTGCCACCTAGCTACAAGAGCTTCGTGATGAACTATAATATGCATGGCATGAAGAAGTCTCTTCCCGAGCTTCTATCAATGCTTAAGACTGCAGAAGTGGAGATTAGGAAAGAACATCAAGTGTTGATGATCAATAAGACCACCGGTTTCAAGAAGGACAAGAAAGGCAAGCAGAAGGGAAAGAAGGGAGGCAAATCTGTTGTCGCGCCTGAAAAGAAACCCCGAGCTGGACTAAGTCTGACACCGAGTGCTACTATTGCAAGGGGACTGACCATTGGAAGCGCAACTGCCCCAAGTATTTGGCGGACAAGAAGGCCGGCAAGGCAAACAAAGGTATATGTGATATACATGTTATTGATGTGTACTTGACTAGTACTCGCAGTAGCACCTGGGTATTTGATACGGGATCAGTTGCTAATATATGTAACTCGGTTCAGGGGCAGCGGAACAAGCGACAACTAGCAAGGGATGAGGTCACGATGCGGGTCGTCAATGGATCAAGAGTTGATGTGATCGCCGTCGGAACGCTGCCTCTCCATATGCCGTCAGGATTAGTTATAAACCTGAATAATTGTTATTTGGTGCCTGCACTGAGCATGAACATTGTATCCGGATCGTGTTTGATGCAAAATGGTTATTCGTTTAAGTCTGAAAACAATGGTTGTTCGATTTATATGAATAATATCTTTTATGGTCATGCACCTATGTTGAATGGTTTATTTCTGTTGGATCTCGATAGTAGTATTACGCATATTCAAAATATTGATGCTAAAAGGATTAAACTTGATAATGATATATCTACATATATGTGGCACTGCCGTCTAGGTCATATTGGCGTTAAACGCATGAAGAAACTCCATTCTGATGGACTTTTGGAATCACTTGATTTTGAATCATTTGATACATGTGAGCCATGCCTTATGGGCAAGATGACTAGAACGCCATTTTCCGGTTCAATAGAACGGGCGACAGATTTATTAGAAATCATACATACTGATATGTGTGGACCAATGAGTGTGTCGGCGCGAGGTGGATATCGTTATTTTGTTACTTTCACAGATGATTTGAGTAGATACGGGTATATCTATTTGATGAAACATAAGTCTGAAACCTTTGAAAAGTTCAAAGAATTTCAGAATAAAGTGGAAAATCATCGTAACAGAAAGATCAAATTTCTGCGGTCCGACCGTGGAGAGTATCTTAGTTACGAGTTTAGCACACATATGAAAGACTGTGGAATAGTTTCACAACTCACGCCTGCCGGAACACCACAACGTAATGGTGTGTCAGAACGTCGTAATCGTACTTTATTGGATATGGTTCGATCTATGATGTCTCTGACTGACTTGCCACTGTCATTTTGGGGTTATGCACTGGAAACCGCTGCATTCACTTTAAATAGGGCACCATCTAAATCCGTTGAAAAGACACCATATGAATTATGGTTTGGAAACAAACCTAAGCTGTCATTTCTTAAAGTTTGGGGATGCGATGTTTATGTGAAGAAACTTCAACCGGATAAACTCGAACCCAAAGCGGAAAAATGCGTCTTCATAGGATACCCTAAGGAAACGATTGGGTATACCTTCTATCACAGATCCGAGGGCAAGGTCTTTGTTGCCAAGAATGGATCCTTTCTTGAGAAGGAGTTTCTCGTGAAAGGTGTGAGTAGTCGGAAGGTAGAACTCGAAGAGGTTATTGAACCTTCTCTTCATGAAATGGCGAGTAGCGCAGTACCGGAAGTTGTTTCGGAGTTGACTTCACCTAATGAAAAGAGAGCTAATGATATTGATCATGAAACTCCGAAAGAGGACACTACCGAACCTCGCAGGTCAAGCAGGACACGTGTAGCTCCTGAACTATACGGCAATCCTGTTATGAATTTCATGATTGATGAAATAGATGACCCTGCGACGTATGAAGAAGCGATGATGATCCCTGATTCCAACAAATGGCTAGAAGCCATGAAATCCGAGATGGAATCCATGTACGAAAACCAGGTTTGGACCTTGGTGGACTTACCTCACGATCGAAAGGCCGTTTAGAATAAATGGATTTTCAAAAGAAAAACTAATGCTGATGGTAATGTAACCATCTATAAGGCTCGACTTGTCGCAAAGGCGTTTCGACAAATTCAAGGATTTGACTACGATGAGACATTCTATCCCGTAGCGATGCTTAAGTCGGTTAGGATTATATTAGCAATTGCTGCATATTTCGATTATGAAATATGGCAGATGGATGTCAAAACTGCATTCCTCAATGGTAATATTGAAGAAGAATTGTATATGATACAACCTAAGGGTTTTGTCGATCCTAAGGATGTTGATAAGGTGTGCAAACTTCAGCGATCCATCTATGGACTAAAGCAAGCATCCCAGAGTTGGAATCTTCGCTTTGATGAGGTGATCAAAGAGTTTGGATTTGTCCAAACTTATGGAGAGGCTTGTATTTACAAGAAAGTGAGTGGGAGCAATGTGGCATTTCTGATATTATATGTGGATGACATATTATTGATTGGAAATGATATAGATCTTTTAAACAGTGTTAAAAGTTATCTAAACAACAAATTTTCGATGAAGGACCTTGGTGAAGCTTCATATATATTAGGCATTAAAATCTATAGAGATAGATCAAGACGCCTAATTGGGCTATCACAGAGTACATACCTTCATAAGATATTAAAGAAGTTTAATATGGACGGAAGTAAGAAGGGGTACTTACCTATGTTGCAAGGCAAGACATTGAGTAAGACTCAAAGTCCGGCTACGGCGGAAGAAAGAGAGATAATGGATAAGATCCCCTATGCCTCAGCCACAGGCTCTATAATGTATGCCATGCTATGTACAAGACCGGATGTGGCACATGCTATTAGTTTGACTAGTAGGTACCAATCTGATCCAGGTTCAGAATAGTGGATAGCGGTCAAGAATATCCTTAAGTACTTGAGAAGAACTAAGGATATGTTTCTTGTATACGGAGGTGAAGAAGAGCTAGTCGCTAAGTGTTATGTCGATGCTAGCTTTGACACTGATCCGGATGACTCTAAGTCTCAATCCGGATACGTATTTCTCTTGAACGGAGCAGCAGTTAGTTGGAGGAGCTCCAAAGGACCTGTGGTAGCTGGATCAACGACGGAGGCGGAATATGTTGCTGCTTCAGAAGCAGCGCAGGAAATATGCCCTGAGAGGCAATAATAAAGTTGTTATTATGTATTCCTTGTATATGATAGATGTTTATTTTGCATGCTATAATTGTATTGATAGGAAACATCAATACATGTGTGTTTAATAAACAAAAGGGTTCCTAGTTATGTCTCTCTTATAGACTAGCTTGTTGATTAACAAGATGATCAAGGTTTCCTGATCATGGACATTGGATGTTGTTAATAACAAGGTCACAACATTTGTGAAATGATGTGATGAACATTCATCCGAAGTATAGCATTACGATCAAGTCATTATGTTTATATTGCTATAACATCATACAAAGTAGTCTTAGTCCTTAGACCATGAGATCATGTTAATTGCTAACACCGGAAGAGTATCTTGATAACATCAAACGTCACACCGTAACAGGGTGACCATAAATGTGGGTTCAGTGCTATGAAGGTGTTATGTTGAGGCTCATGGATCAAGAGTGGAATTTTTCAATCCCGATGACGGATAGATATACTCTGGGCCCTCTCGGTGATATCACATTAAGATAGCTTGCAAGCAAGTGATGTGATCACTAGAATGTTATATCACGAACGAAAAGAGTGCATGTAACGAGATCAAACTAGGTATTTGGATACCGATGATCGAATCTCGGACATGTATTATATCATGAGACAAAGGGATTAAATTGCTGACATTAAAGGTTCTCACGATCACAGAAGTCATCGTTGAATATGCAGGAGTCAGTATGGATCTCCAGGTCTCGCTTCTGATTATTGATCTGAGAGGAGTCTCAATCATATACGCATTATTCATGAACCGTAGGGTGACACACTTAAGGGTTGCGGACACCATTTAGGAGCACATATGTTCCAGACAAAAGGTTTGCAAAGCGCAGGAAATGTTTCGATAGAAACAGGAATTGTTTCGATAGAAACCGGAATTGTTTTGGGTGAAATTGCAGAAAGTGGTTCTGCATGTGACATTGAAATGTTGCAAGGAGTTTTATATGAATGTTTGTTAATTAAAGTAATTAACAAAATTCTGAATAAAATAAATAAAAGAGTTTTATTAATTGAGAGTTGCATTTAATTTGGTGGAAATTAAATACATGTGAGTGGGATTTTGGGTGGAGGCCATGTTTATGTGAGTGGAGGTTCACCACATGAATGAAGGAGGAGGAGTCCCCTCGTGCGCCCGGCTATGGGAGGAGGGTCTCCTCCTCCTATATAAAGCCCCTCTCCTCTCACAAACCACACCTCCTCGTGAAGGATCTCTCTCCCCCTCTAGATATTTCCCCATGGTCTCGGATTAGCGAGATACATGTTCCCGGTGGCCTTGCGTCTGGAAGGAGTTGCTGCTTCCGCTGATTCGCTGGAGCGAGGAGGTGGAGGTTGTCCGGTGGCTTGAACGTGTGTGCGAGGACGGATGCGCTGCTGATTTGCGGCGCTCGGACTTCCACACGGTCTTGAGATCGGCAAGCGTACGACTACATCAACCACGAGTTTCTACTCATTAACAAAACTCGTTGTCTTCGAGGGTAAGTTCTCCATGGATGTATGTCCACCCGTTGCTCTATATCTAGTAGATAGATCTTGGCATATAGTTCTCATCGTAGGAAATTTTTTGTTTTCTATGCTGCGGACCCAACAAGTGTTTTACTCATGCTTCCAACTCCCTACACCAAATATTTCCAAAGTGTCCACCATAGCTACCTATTAGCATCATTTTCTACTCCCGTGCATATTCAATATGCCTTGTTTTCTTCTGAATAAAATGTTTGCTTGTTATGAGAAAGTTACTTAGTAAAGATCTCACGAACTTGATGGCACACTTTATTTCCTGCACTTTATAAACCCGAACCATTGTGAACTCTCCATGAAAGTTATATGCTTGCTAATTATAGGCTGGAGATTAGCAGAACCGTGTTGTCATGGAGAACGCTTTCAACACTTGTAATTATATACCTAGTTGATACCTTGCTCTTTTATTTGCGGATGTCGTCGGTGTGAAATAAAAGGGGAGCTTGTAAGTCCATGGAGTTATGTATGTGTGTTAGAGAAACGCCTGGGCCACTGCTCTAATCCATGCTGACATGGTGGAAACCTGCAGCGTAACCATAATGATATCTATGAAGCATTCTTCTTATAAAAAAAGAGAGATAGCTATTGAGAAAAAGAAAAAAAGAGATTTATGAAAAGAGGAAAGAGAGAAAAAAGCACCATTTTCCCATGGTAAATAAGAAGATTGCTGAGATACTCATTGTCTGCTTGCCTTGTCATTTTGATATGAGGATTCTTCCGTATCATCGGGCAAGGGGTACCCCGTTGGTGGTTCTCTATGATACACACATACTTACGATGACAAGAACTTACCGGTAACTAAAGTTGAGTAGCATGAGGAGCGGCCCTCGTACTCAAGGGACTTGGGATTTTCAGTTTATAGTCTGTCAAGCATATAACTCAGATTGGACCTCACTTTCACCTTAACCACATTAAAGATGCTTATGATAGGGGCAATGAGAGCTCAAAGCTAATGAGTACCATACTTTCAGCATTTTGAAGCCTTTCAAACTATTCAAAACCTTTTCATTTCCTTGTTGAGTCTCCACACATTCTATGAGCACTTTCTTGAGAGCATAGTGGCCATTCTTAGTTCTATGTACATTATCCCAAGACTTGTTGATTGATGCTCCCATTGTGTAGAATCAATAAATTGGGTTTCACTTCCCTCGAAAATACTGCGATACACCCCCTATACTTGTGGGTCATCATCTGTGATACGTTGACTATCCTCATCAGAGTACCCTAATATCATGACCTTGCTCTTGTCGAAGTTAATCTTGAGGCCTGACAGGATTCAAAGAAAATTAGCAAGAATTTGAGATTAATGATATCAAGCTTTGAGCCCAGAACCATGATCATGGTATCATCCGCATATTGGAGGAGGGTAATCCCACCTCCTAGGATAAGATGCCTTACCACACCCGATATGTGGTCAATGATTTTGGTCTTATCCAAAATCTCTGCAAGGACATCCACCACAGAGTTAAACAAAAGAGGAGAGATAGGGTCCCCTTATCTAACTCGGCAGAATAGCCTGAAGTATGGTCCAACCACCTCATTTACATTAATCGCGGTGCTACCACTCATGATGAACTACCTACTAATCACCATGTCATCAAGTCCTCCTCTCGAGGACCTGCGTCAAGAAGGCCCAGTCCAACCTATCATAAGCCCTCTGAAACTTCAACTTGAGGAACACTCCTCTATGATGGCATACCTTGACCTCGTGAATAATTTTATGGAGGGAAAGGACATCGTCATGGATCAAGCGTCCTTTCAAGAAGGCAAACTGGAGAGAGGGTGGGTTAGGTGTTCCATGACCGGGGCGAGTCTCAAGGCGCGGACTTTGGTGAAGATGCGCTAGATCACATTAACCACCATGATTGGTCTAAATTGGCGGATATCCATGGTCCCACTAATTTGGGGATCAGGGTAATCACGCCAAAGTTCAGGATTGACATCACTAGAGTCTCCGTGTAAAACTCCTGGAACATAAGCACAATGACCGACTGGCTAGATTTCATGTCTCGGTGTAAAAAACCAACTTATGGGGAGATCTCCTTGGTTTTCAAGATTTCATGTCTAAATCATAGCCAAAAAAAGTTTAGGTGGAGTGTGCTCCAATACTTAAGATTTAAGGTGACAACTATGCTTACTCCTGTGATGTAAAGCAAAATGTGCCAAAGAAATAAAAAGGATACAAGGAACTACTCCTTCTATCCAGCCACCTCCTTATGCGCGCAGGCGCAGCTGCAGCGGCCACACTCTGTTCCGTTTTAGCTAGCCTCGTTTATATAAGCAATTAAGCACAGCATCTGCCCTGCCGCTGGTGGCACCCGTGAACCCTCAAAGATTCCCCTATGCCTAGAGGCAGGGGTCACATGGCGCCAATGACCACTACCACCCGACGCCACCGCGGCCGGAGGCGCAGCGGGCACGGCGCCGACACGGCGGACGACGACGACGACATGGTGGTGGTTCCATCGCGGGAGAAGCAGGGGTGGGGAGGTATATTTTGCGGGTACGTTTCACGGAGTTTTTTTTTTGCTCCTTTGTAAATAGTAGAGATGAAAATATATGCAACTAGGCCATATCACACATACAACCATGCCTGGCGGTGATTCTCTGGTCCCGATGCCTCATTTTATTATGTTCCACTTTATGTATTCCTCTATCCGTAGAGTACACTGAATGTACAGAAATGGCTATAACAGAGTTTCTGTTATTCGTATTAATAGCTACTCTAGGGGGAATGTTTTTATGTGGTGCTAACGATTTAATAACTATCTTTGTAGCTCCAGAATATTTCCGTAGAAATACATCACGATCCCCTGTGGAAAAAAAAGAATTTGTTGAGATGGAAGTATAGATATAATATTCTTACCAAGATAACTGGAAGCCCCAACCGATAAGAATCCTAGTGAACCTAGAAAAAGAATACAGGCCCAGAAAAAATTACCAGGATGTGAAAAGAGGTATAAATATCCTCATATACCAAAAGTTCGCAAATTAGTACCGCGTCTTCAAAATTGTAACCTTCCCATGGCATATAAGCTACTAATACGTTTTTTCCTAAAGCAAGAGTTTTCTATATGCACAATTTCTCGATGTTTCGATGAGAATTTCTTAACTTTCCATATATAGAAAGAGATAGACTATAAATGACATCTCTTATGTCAATAAGACCAAAGGGATGGATATTAAATGATAGGAAGTGCCAGGAAGTGAAATAGAATGAAATAGAGCCACTTTCTTTGGGCTTCCCTATGAAATGAGGCATATATACGTCCGAATCTAGACAAATTCGAGTCAACTAATATGGGTCGGAGGGAGTATCTTATTGAACCGGTGAAGGTATTCTTTGTCTTGTTGTCTACATCTCCATGTGTTCTTTTTTTTGTGCAATCCAAAGTCACACTATCGTGTTTCAACAAATGTCCTTTGTCGTATCATATCTATTCCGTATTCATCTCGGTGATTTTTAATTTTGTGTGTGTTTTCGGGTTGCTCGGTTTGGTTTCCGATTCGGAAAAGACAAGCTAAAACAGAAATGATAAAGCATGTTTCCGTGCGCTTCGGTTTCGTTTTCAACTCTATCAAAAACCACCCAGAATCAAAAAACAATTCAAGGGGATATCTCGCTTGTTTTCAAAGTCTCGGTATACACTTTTTCTTCCGTGTCCCCCCCTCTGTTTCAAACTTGGAAAACAAAAATACGATACCGATTCATTTCGAAGACCGTATAAATCCACCCAAAGCCCGTATGGTTCTCTTAGACGTATACTCACCGTACATCTATACTCACGTCGCTACGGGAGGCAGAAATTGGGAGGTATATAGCAGGAGCAACATAATTTCAAAACATGGCTTGTAAAGACGTAGATCGCGATAACGGGAGGTGGTATCAGCCGGTAAAAACGTGGAGTATACCTAGCTCGACTGAGTACACTTACGCGGAGGTATATATAGCCTGGATATAGGTTTCAACCGGTCAAAATAAAACTGGTCCATGCAAACTTAAGTTTTAGGGGGGACATCGAAGCACACCTCGTATACAGTATATAAATCAAACACAAAAAGAGTTTTAGGTGGAGTTTGCTGCAATCCTTGAGATTTGAGGTGAAAACTATGCTTAATCCTGTAATCTATGCTCAATGGCGAGCCAGGCCCCCGCGATATGGCATCGTAGGGGCCTGAGACAGTGAGACCTCATGTCGCCAATGTTGTTCGTTCTCTTCATCAACTCCGCTCAACAGGGTGATGGCTAAGGCCTTGGAGTTCGGCATCTTGATTGCGAGGGGCTTCCTTTGGGCAGGGAGGGCTCATGCCAAAGGCGGTCACTGCCACGTCAACTGGGAGATAATTTGTCGGCCTAAGTGTTATGGGGGCTTTGGAGTACCCGATCTGGCTAGTGTCGCGACCAGCCTCCGTACCCGCTGGATTTGGAGAATGCGCACCGACCCGCTGCGACCTTGGCGCGGCCTGGATATGCGCTTCACGGAGGTCGAGTTGCAGGTGTTCGACGCTTCGACCGTTATGAGGGTTGGCGAGGACGAGACCGCGCTCTTCTGGATCGACAGGTGGCTCGATGGGAGCACCATTAGGGAGACAGCGCCGGACTTGCTGGCACTGATCCCTAAGCGCGCTCAGAAGCGCGGGACAGTCAGAGAGGCGCTAACCCAGCGTCGGTGGATCTCTCACATCCAGGGTGCGCTAATCCCGCTTGCCCTCTGGCAGTACGTGAAGTTGTGGATCAGGGTGTGGGACCTCGAGCTTTCGTCTGAGCCGGACACCCTGATATGGCGCTGGATGATGGACGCGCAGTACTCTGCCAAATCTTGTTACGAGTTCCTTTTCTAGGGTTCCATCGTTTCAAGATCGTGGCAGCTGAACTGGCGCACCTGGGCGCCTCCTAGGGTTAAGTTCTTCGTTTGGATGGCCTGCTAGAACCGTTTCTAGATGGCAGAGCGTCTTGCAAGACGTGGGCTGGCGCACCCCCCCTCCCACTGCCCCTCTATGATCAGTCAGGGGATACGATGACCTACCTCCTGGTAGGTTGCCCATTCTCCAGGGCGGCCTGGCACGAGGTGCTCTTATGGATTTGATCCATGGTCTCACCTCCAGATGGGGAAGGGGACTTCGTGGACTGGTGGATGCAGGCTTCCTGCTCCACCCCCACGCCTTGTATAGGGGGACGTCATCGCTCATCATGCTGACGCCCTGGTGGATTTTGGAAACAGTGTAACGCGGTCGTCTTCGACAATGCGTCACCTAACATGTCCGACCTTCTCAGCATGATTCGATCTGAGGCTCATTCCTCGGCTGCGGCCGGTGCGGTTGGCTTACGGGCCCTGCTCCCCGCTGCCCCGCAGTCCTAGTGGGTTGAGTTGTGGGGGTGTTTAGCTTCCCCTAGCCGATGTATATATGTTGTACACAACTCTTTTTCTATCAATGGATTGAAACGCAAGATAAAAAATGAGGAAAAGAAACAAAACGGATACAATGTGCTAGTCCTACCTAGCCGGCTCCTCGCGCGCAACCTATATGGGCCGGCCACACTCTGTTCCGTCTTAGCCTAGCCTCCCTCATTTCCCTGAAAATAGCACTGTCCTTTATATAAGCAATTAAGCACGGCATATGGCCTCTGACCATCTGCCCTGCCTCTCGTGGCGCCCATGAACCCTCAAAAATTCCCAATGCAGAGACGCAGGGGTCCCACGGCTTTGGTGACCACCACCACCGCGGCGACCCGGCGCCACCGCGGCCGGAGACGCAGAGGGCATGCCGCCGAGATGGCGGACGACGACCACGACATGGTGGTGGTTCCGTCGCGGGAGAAGCAGGGGTGGGGGAGGCGGCTGTCGCGGTTCGAGGAGCTTCCCGACTACCTCCGGGACAACGAGTTCATCCTCGGCCACTACCGCTGCGAGTGGTCCGTCCGCGACTCCCTCCGCAGCGCCTTCGCCTGGCACAACGAGACCCTCAACGTCTGGACGTACGCCCCCTCGCGCCTCAGCGTCGTCCCTGAATCTGAATCTGAATTTGTTCTCTCTCGTATTTTCATCTGACTCTGTTTCTTGCTTGCTTGCTTGCAGACATCTGGGCGGCTTCTTCCTGTTCCTGTGGCTCGCCGTCGCCGGCGAGGCGGAGTGGCCGGCCGCCGCTCCGGCTCCGGGGATCATCACGACGTCCGCCAACGCCTCGTCCTCCGCGGCCAGCAACATTTCGGTAAGAACCAGAGAAAAACTCTAATCTTTTACTCCTTCGGTGCATGCAACCCGTTGCTGGTTCAGATATCTTTTGGTTTTATTCAAGCAAGAATACAAGAACAGGCTGTAGAAAGAAAATGCTGGAGACAGAGCATGTGCATCTGGCATCGATTCAAAGGGAAAGCTGTTAGAGTCAGATTTCTTTGGACCCCAGTGCCGACAACACGAACATCTTTTTCTAAAACAAAACAAAGCAGCATCTTTCTCCATGTCACGTGGGCTACCTTTTCATAATCTTCCCCAACTCGTATCCGTTTGAACAGTACCAACATAACTGTAGCTCGGTTCTACCATTAGTTCTTAGCCAATTTTGTTAAAACTTGAGTAATTTTATAGGAAAAGTAGTAGCAGCATTATTTGTTACTAGATATACAGGTTTAACGTCATGAATGTCGCTGCAATTTTCTGTAAAGCTGGTTAGATTTCATAAAGTAGTAGCTAAATACGTGTGTTTCCATGGGTACCTAATTTTTTTTCTGACAAACCATTACTGTTATATACTAAGAAATTTGGCAAGTAATTGTCAAAAAAAAAGAAATTTGGCAAGTAAATATTGATTTATAATTGATAGTGAGAATTGCGGTTTCAAATTTGACAAGTAAGAATTCATTTATAATTGACCGTGAGAATTAAGGTTTCAAACTTGGCGAATAAAGAATTGATTGATAATTGATATGTGATAAGAGATTATGTAGATGCGCACACAATTAATTTTTTCAATTTTTTCCAGTTATTACCTTTCGAATTCTAATTATTTTCTTTCTAAAATTTTTCCTGACGCGATTGGGTGGTGCTATTGCTCCCCGTGTTTGGTGGATGTGTTTGAGGGTGATTTGACGGTTCAGATCCTTCCAATCTTTTTGATGACCACCAACTCCAGTTTAATAATAAAGCTGACTTAGGACAAACCTTAGATGTACACTTTTTCGTCGATGAAGCATCTTTCTCCACATGGTGGAAAGTTTTCCCACTCGGGCTGCCACGTGGGTTCTGGGTGCTTTTAGTCGTGTTGGTGTGTTTTCAGTATTGGAGCAACGATGGCCAAATATGCCAATTTGGAAGAAAACTTTGGCTACCTAGACAAAACCATTAGGTCTATGTGCATGCATATGTGTATGCTTTAGGACCTGCTCTAACTAATTGTATTTTCTGGTCCTAGATTAACCAAATGGCGTCTGTATCTGACGAATGGAACAACTAAACGTGCAACAAAATTGAGCTCAAGTCTTCACAGTGATCACCAGCTACAACTAGCAAAAATAATTCCTTTGTGTACACAAACAATCTTTGCTGCCCAATTTCTCCACAATTTTTTCAGTTACTTAGCATTGTCCCAGTGTCAGATTTGAATTTTTAGTAGTTGGCAGACTAAAACGTACGAGTATGGGATAATATGTTACTAACCGGTGATTCCCTTTTGGATTTAGCAGAGCTTGGTGACCTACATTTTACCGGGAATAGGCAGCACCAACAGGCACGCGGTGGCACAGTGGCCGCGGACGGTTTTCCTCTACGGTGTCATGACGTGCTTGTTGGCGAGCGCGGTGGCGCACCTGCTGGCCTCCCACTCGCGCCGCTTCAGCCAATTCTTATGGCAGCTCGACTACGCGGGCATCGCCATCATGATGGTCTCCTGCTACTTCCCGCCGATCTACTACATCTTCATCGGTAGCACCACCGCGCAGACCGCCTACCTCTCTGTCATCACCCTTCTTGGTGTGCTTGTCGTAGTCGCGCTCTTGGCCCCTGCTCGCTCCTCGCCTCAGCTCCGCCACATCCGGGCAGGACTCTTTGCGTCCATAGGCCTTTTCGGCATCGTGCCAGCGTTGCACGCGCTCTGGCTCAACTGGGGACACCCAGAGTGCTATGTTGCGCTATCGCTCGTGCTCATCATGGGACTCGTTGACGCGGTGGGCGCAGGGTTTTATGTGGCCAGAGTGCCAGAGAGGTGGTGCCCTAGTGTGTTCGACTGTGTGGGGCATAGCCACCAGATCTTCCATGTGCTAGTGCTAGTTGGCACGCTCACGCACTATGCGTCCACCGGCATCCTCATCGGCTGGCGAGAGGCTATGGCCATCGGTGCTGGCACTCCGTCAGTTTTGTTTTGATCGCGGGTGTAATGTGATTATGTGTATGTAGACATTCCGTTGATTCTTGTACGTAGTGTAGATGATTCTTTGGACTCGGGGCTTGTATCAGAAGTTTATGATCCTTGGATTTTCACTAACATTCTTACTGTCTGAAATGGCGAGGCCATCAGAGCTTGACAATGATACGATCAATCGCCGTGTAAGTGCAAATCTCTTCACTTCAAAGGTTCACAATGGCTCTGCTTGGACTGTAAAATCCGAATCAATATTCTTTTTGGTGTTTTCGTTTCTCTCTTCGGTTCCTTGGCACTACCTAGTTTTCTACATAGTGTTAGCGTTGCTCGGTTTTCTCCTCATCTTTTTCTGTTCTTCATGGTTCTAAATTTTTTGAAATACCAGGGAGCTTTAATATCAACTCCCCATCTCAGGTTGCATACAGTAGATTTCAGTCCATTTATGATCGTACCTAACACATTTCAAGACCTTCATTTTATTCTCGTCAGCAATGAGATGATGAGATCAAAACTATTCATAACTAAAAAAAGTACCGATGTTTTACCATTCTGTCTACTTCAGAAACCTGAGAAGAGTATTGAACAAGGTTGGTATTATATAACAAAAATCAATGGATGTAATAGTGAGGGGAGATTTTACCGGTGAGGCTTCGTTAGGAAAAATATATATCAAATATATAGGCACTAGTTGTTTAGCAATCGGTTGGAGCTTCTCTTGTACTAGTTCATGCGTTCTCAACAGGAAGAAGCAGGGAAGAAAAGGAAACGAAGCATCCAAACCGTTTTCTGGGCCTAATGGTGGGTTTAGCTTAGCCCATTAGTGGATACCTGCCCAAGAGGGATGGATTAGAGAGAGCAGCCTACAAACCCTAAAAAACAAAGAGAGAGAGAGAGCAGCCTACAGGTTCATCAACCAAAGTCGATTGTTCCTCCTATCTTTTTTTCTTTGCGAAATTCCACTGGTTTATTAATAATCATCAATAGCAGTGCAAAGAGCCTTAAAAGTAATAGAAATTGCAAATAGTTAATTGTGGTTGCAAATAGGTAATCTCCTTAAAAAATCGTATGCTTCTGCTTTCTTACTGAACCGGATCATCCAGCTACATGTAGACTTATGGTAGTTTTTGTTTTGGAAAAAATTGTGGTTAATTATTAGTATATCTTTAAGGGGATCTCGATGAATGTTTATTATTGTGAGGAGAATCGAAAGGATCATCATTCAAAATTAGTGTTATTGCTATAACTAAATTACTGTCATATTTTGTTTTCTAAGCTAATTTTTGGTCTGTCGAAATTCACTAGATAATTTTTTTTTCATAGAGAGAACCAGATAAAACTTCACCCAGCCCGATAAATACAATGAGGGGGGCAGAGTTATTAACTAGGCATCCTAATAATAATGCAGCAAGTGGGCAAGTGAAGAGGTGAAGGCTAGTGCAAACCTCTTCTCATTAGTTTCTTTTAAGCATGAGAACCGAGCGTGGAACGGCGAAGCTCATAGGTTGGCTCGTTCAGCAGTGTCTACTTCTTTGGGACGTCAGGTTTGGTTGGATCAATCTTCTGAAGGTCTTTGTATTTGCAACGATAGCTTGCGTTAATAAAGTGCTGAATTCTCAAAACAAAAAAAAGTGGGCAAGTGAAGAAGCATGCCGGTGTGTATAAGCTGGAAGAAAAGCGAACCGTGTTTTGGCATCTCTCCCACCACCATCTCTGATCTGCCACCACCACCGCTGATTCAGCAACCTCGATCCTCTGCCATGGCTGCCACCATCTTCTGACCAGCCGGCCGACGACACTGAAGCTGCCGGAGACGATGCAATCTCCAGTGTCCTTGTCGTCATAGGTAGGTACCCTTGCCCTCCCACGGAATCCACCCCCTCCCTTGAGGCTGCTGTGTTGCTTGCTTATTGTGTTTTGGGGCGTTTGGTTGCAGCGATGCAGACAGAGGCGCTCCTGCTCTTTGTGATTTGTGTAGCAAAGCACAGAATAAGTGCTTAGCCCTTTTTAGTCTTGAGGATGACAAATGCATAGCAAACGTCCCCATGCTTGTTTGTATTGCATTATATGCACATATTATCAAACAGAGAGAGAACTACATGAGCTGGGCTCGCTGACATTGGAATGGCCATGATAATGTTGGCAAAGTATATAATAAGATTACATGGATGGATGATGTCAATTATTTATGTAGAGCTTCCGTATAACTATTCGAAAGGCCTGAGGCCGATATTTATTAAGATGGAAGGGAAAAACGGAAAAAGGTACACGATGGTAACCGGCTCCGAGGTGAAGTGAGTTACAAGCCAATACATGGACACGCCCTGGTTGCCAACGGAGCCGCAGGCTCAAAAGAGAAAATTACAGGAGACAAGCCACACACGCACACGTAGATCAGGTGGCAATGATCCGACCTTTTGACCGCCATAGAGAGATCTCCTCCACGCTATGGGTTAAGTTATCGAAAATCCTGGAGTTTCTTTCCTTCCAGATCTTCCGTACAGTACAACAATTACTCATGAAACTGATTCGGCGTAAGTATTCCTTTCCACCACAGCATGTGTTGACATATCTACAAAAACCAATCACTGGAGATAACATATATAAATACCACCACAACATGCAAGTGGTGGCTATATGTACTACGAATGTTTATTGGACGCAGCCACAGAGTGCACGACACATTTTAATTCTCCACAAATCATTTCAAATCAAATGAGACCGAGATGAATATGGGTCAAGTATGTATTTGATTCATAGGAAAACCAAATCAAGTCTAACACGAGGTTTAAGTGGATTAAAGTTTTCCTTCAAAAGCATGTACAAGTGACTCATTAGGAAAATTTATCAAGGATTCGAATCGTGTGAATCAAAAAAAAATGTTGTAGCAATGTTTCCTAAGGAACCAAATCCACCACAAACCCTTTGAAATTCCTTTGAATCAAAAGAGCCCATATATCTAGAGCATGTAGCCAGCTTCAGGTACTTTTTTTTTATATTAATCCTTGGCATCACACCATGCTATGCACTGGAGTAGTATTGCTTGCTATAATGCTATTTCTAGCAACATGTAGACATGTGATTTGATGTATGTGCTAGCTCAGGTATGCCGTTGTCAGCGGGACCGCTGTGTAGCATTCCTGTTTTATATTCTTGGAAGACAACCATTACTTGTTTACACCTTTCGTACAAAAATAACCCATGAATTGATCCGGCATAAATACAGCTGTCCGCCGCTGCATGTCTGGTTATACATACTACCACAGATCCAAATAAATATCATCACAGCAGGCCAATGGTTGCTACAGATCATTGTAGATGATCGAAATGAATATCACCACATCACGGCAAGTGGTGGCTATAGATACTAGGCTATTTTCATGAGTCACTTGATCATATACTTCTTTCCTAGACTTACTGTTAGCAGAAAAATTGCAAGAAATATTATAAGGGGTTGTATTTGGAATAAGAAACATCCGGAAATTAATGCTTAGCTCAAGATGAACTATAAGTGCTACAGAATGACCCAAGAAAGCGACGAAAGGAGGATAACCAAAATTCTCAGAGTCCGTTCATGAGCAGCTGCCTGTAGTGTGCACTGGCATCAGAGTGTGATTCGACTAGTAGTTCATGGAGGACACCAGGGCCGCACGTGCTAACATATCCTCTTGATGCTCGAGTCGTTTACTGTGAAGCTGTAATCTCTGTATACATCTTCTTGTTCAGTATTATAAATCCAGTCCCTAATTGTTGATATTCTGAAATTGTTTACTGAACTCTTATAGTGTTTTATACAGAAATCTGTTCAATCCACACCGATAAGAACTGATCTTTGGACTACTGTACGTAGAATCAGTCCCTTGTACGTAGAACTGATCTTTGGAACATCGGACATGTGACACCCCAACACGAGTTTTGTCTGCTGCATAGCCAAAACACTTATGTTTCTGTTAGTTGAAAAATGGAGGTAAGTTCATACAGATTGTTAATGAAAACTTAAGGATTGCTGAAAATTAGAATAATTTCATCGGCCAGTCTTTCTGATCAGACAAACATCACAACTAATGCCACTGAAAGACAACAACAATAGAATGGTAAAATCTCCAGGTGCTTGAGCCGTCATGTTGCTGAAGCCGTTCCTGATCCATCCATGCATGCATCCGCTGTTTAACAACTGTTATACCTATTTACAAACCTCCACACAGTTGACTGGTTTAGGTAGGCCACATTAGCTGCGAACATGCATCAAATTTCAAAGCTTGTTCCTTCGGCACGATATTGTTCTCTTATGGCCAGGGCCAGATCCTGACACGACACAATCCCGGGTGCAAGACCAAAAACTGAATGCAGGGCAAGATGGTTGTGGATCAGGACAAGGACTAGAGAAGTCAGGGAAGAAAAGGGACGGCTTTGATGGATGCATCCACCAGAGGGCCAAGCAAAAGTGAATGTAGATGGGCCTTTCACCAGTAATGGGGATGTATGAGCAAGAATGCACTGGACGGAAATGAACTTCACCTTGGAAACAGACTGCTCGGAAACGATTGAGTTAATCCAGGAGAGTACCCCAAACAAGTCTGTTTATGCGTTCAGAATATCTGTCATTCGATGATTTGTTAAGGGGGAGAGAAATCAAAGTAGTCAATATTAGCCGTGTAGTGTAAACCAGGTTAGTCATGAACTAGCTAAGTTGGGAAAATGCTGCATGAAACTGAGGTATGCCTCCGGAATTTCCCTCGGGAAATTGCCAATGTCATGAACAATGACTGTATTCCTATTGATCATTAATATAATCTCTTGTCCTCGCAAAAATAAAACACGGATTGATGAAGATAATTTCTTCGGGACCCATGAAAACATAAATTGAATGACAAAATATCCACCTAACCTACCCTTTCTCTGAAATATTCGGCAACCATCTACAGTTGTACAATGCACAAATGCCCATAATTCCACATTCACCTACATTATACATTTCCACATTTTATTTGAAATTTTTATCATAGTAAAACATGGATATTATGGGTGCAATAATCGGGAAGAAATCAGCTAACATGCATATATGACTGGGAGGCATAGGGAAAGAAACATGTATGGGGCTTGTCCCTTCGACGAACACATAGCAAGAACCACCATGTTGTTGCTGGCCTGCTTGTATGACACATACATATGCTATATGTGCAACAATTGAGTATCCAATATTTCACAGATGCTGTACATTTTTCTAGGACGATGTAATCCATACTAATGAACATTGTATTCCAGTCATATGTATAGGCTGTACACAAGCGATAATATATGATTACAATTCAAAGGGTTGAGTATGTATATGACAGGAAAACTGTATATGCAGTCGGAGCTCGAATGTTGATACTCGTCAGATTCAGGGAAGAGAGAAGACTCCAATCATTTGGTGAAAATGTCCGCATACAATCTTGAAAAAAAATGTTCACATACTTTGACGCCATGGGTACGAGAAGTGCGCACAATTATCCAATGGGTTATATGTACACCCTCTGTCCTGAAATAAGTGATATGGTTTTGTCCAGATTCGTATATATCTTGACTTTAGTGTGTAGATACATCCAAATCTAAACAATTTCAAGTCACTTATTTCAGGATGGAGGGAGTATATGGTTCACCAACCGATGTTGCACTTGACTTCATGCGATATATATCTAAGAATGTACTGAAGATTGCAGACATCATTCCCACAGAGCTCCATGGTGACTTTGTCGTCGGCTACCCCGCAACCACCGACAGGGTTTGCTTTAAGCGTGTCAACAGGTCGACCGAAGCGGAAGAAGAACAGAAACAATAGTACGTAGTGCAGTGGCGACAAAAGGCCGTGTCTGCAACTCCTCCAGTATAACAGCTAGTCAAAGTTAAATCTTGTGCAGGGTGAGAGTAGTCACAAAACGATTTGATTTTCATAACGACCTCGCCCGAGTGTCGAAACAACGAAGTCCTAATTGTATCTACCACAAGAAGGAGCTCTCGCTTGAGTCAAGAGAAAACATGGTAGATGTGCTACAATCTGCAACGGACGCCAGGGGTGTCCAAGATAAAACATCAACTTTTTTTATATTGAAAGAGGGCATCCAGGATTGGCTAGATCTATTGTGAGTGGTTATAGCTCCTTAATAAATATCCATCTTATTAAATGAAAGATGAAACTATGGGGCTCTTCCCAGTAGTTTGTGATACACCTATGCCTAATGCCACTTGGATGTAATAAATAACTAGTTATATTCATATTATGAGTTGCCGCTTAAACATCACTCTCTCTATGAACTAGGGGTGCATATTCAAGGCTTTTGTCACCTCTTTGGTTAAGACTTTCGACAATTAAATCAGTTTGAAAAACAACTCTTGGGATTTTATTCCAAACTTTTTAGAACAAGAGAAAGTGTCAATGACAACTTTGGTGCCATGTTTTTCTCTTGAGGGTTTAACCTTAGTAGTGCTCAACCCCACATACTAATCGTTGACTTGATGATACCTTATGAAAAAGAATTACTTGATGGAACGAACTTTTTGGATTAGGAGAGGGAGATGCCAAAATTTGTGTTGATTGGTTATAAAAAATAAAAGAGAAAAGAAAAATAAAAAGAGAAGAGCAAAAGTATTTGATCCTTGAGTTTACAAAAGAAATAAAATAGAAAAGAAAAAGAAATATTCGTTGATCCTTGAGAAGGAAAAAGAAAAGATCCGTTATTGAAATATGAGCTGAAATACTTTCGATACCTTTTGATTCTTGGCATCACCTCACTACCAAAAATATGCAATTAGAGTTCGTGATAAGTAAGGAAAAGATGAGGTATTTGATAGCCACGATTATCGAAGTGGGTGATTAATGAAAAAGCTCTAAGTTTATTTTTTTTTTACATCTACATGTGCACCCTTAATTTTGATTCAAACAACATGGCTTAAAGATATTTTTAATCTCATAACAAGAGGGGCGCTGAAAGAAATTGATTTGTAAAGCTTTACCAAATTTTTAACAATCTCATTTTAGTTACAAGAACTATTAGATAGCGAGTTACTTGCGTTTAGGGATCAAGCTTAAGTGCAATTGTTCAGATATATTTGCAGGATTTGAGACGATGAATTATGATACAACCTCGAACTTGTAAGTCTTTATCTTGATTCAATTCTTCGCTATTATTTATTATAGCTTTGTCACTCGAGGGCGAGTAACCGCTAAGCTTGGAGATGTTGATAGCTCCAAATTTCATCACTTTTTACCATTGGTTTTCCTCTTGTTTTTTCCGGATTTTCCTGAAGATTGCCCTTTTCACTAACATTAATGTCGCAATTAGTGAATCTTTGTTTTCTTGTGATGGTTTTCAGGCAATAAACATTTATTGAAGATCTAATAGAATTTATGGGTAATTACACTTGAATAAGCAAATCCCCAATTGAAGCCATTTTCATTGGAGGCGTCGGCACGTATACCGACCAACTGTACGGTCGGGGCGCGCCCGTACTGCCCGCCCATACTATCTACCAGCGCCTTCCCTATATCAATACAAGCAACTTTCGTTAAAGGGGAGAGACGAGAAGAAACACAAAACAGAAGTTACAGGCACCGCAAGACATCTGGAGGGAGAGATCAGATCTGAAAGAGGAGAAGAACTTCCCCTCGTTCTCCGACGATCTTCAACCTCAAAACCACACACTCCACCATCATCCCATCATTACTTAGAGAGAGAGACAAAGAGAGAGATTGGCACTTGTAAGATTAGGGTTTGATACTTTAATCTACCTTTGGTTTGTATTTGATTGGATCTTTAAATCGCTATTGTGGTTTGCTACAATAACTTCGAGATGATTTCTATTTGCAATACAATTAGGCCTGATCTGTCTAACTCTCATGTCTGAGTAAATCCCCATAGGCGTGGGAGATGTAGGGGATTGGTGAGATGTGATGTGCCTATTTTATTTCCATTTATTTGTGATTGTTGCAATGCTTATTTAAATAGTGAGAATGATTATCTATGTGTGTCTAATGCTTGTCATCTAATTTAAGGGCCCAGGTAACATGATCCAAAGATCTCATAGGTATGAACTTGTATGCTAGTAATTCAGCAACCCTCGAGTGACACATCCGATATCAAAGAAGAGCTAGCACTACTCGAAAACAACACGGAACCACCAAGATTAAAGCCTTGATCCAGTTGAAAGACCTTAATTAATGCACTGACCATGGCTGTGATAACAGGCGGATGGATCATTGAGATTAGGAAGAATTGGCCATGAGGACTCCTAGTTGGTATATGGGTTGCTTTCCTAGTCACTTATAAATAAGAATTATCATTATCAGTTATTCCATTTGGCACTTTCACACTCACCATGAACTGATTCTCTCTGCATCTCATCTGCAGGACCTCTATACATCTTCCGCATCTTTACTTTTATGCAATTTCCTTATTTCCTAAGCAAGTTCCTCTATCTTTTATTAACCACTTCCACCATCAACGTTTGCAGCCAATTCACTCGAGATTTGTGACACCTTAGGTGCGGCAGAAACACCGCATAAAACACTTTCCTAAGCTCCTCGTTGGGATCGATATAAAAACTGGAATTAATACTTCCGTGAAAATATTCTCTGACGAACATGTGCACTTGAAGGCCATCACTAGCGCAACACCACTCGAGCATCTCCAGTCGAGCCCCCCAAACGGTTTTGGGGGTGGCCGGCGCGAAAAATCGCTCCCAGCCCCCCATTTAGTTTTCATCCGGCAAAGGGTAACTATTTATCCGGCACCACCAGGACACCTCCAACACATCGGGAGGCAACCGGGGGCACCGACTACAACCTTTGGTCCCAAGGGGCCACCCGGCAGCCTCCCTACTCTCTTTCGTATTGGGGGTGTGACTAGGTAGCATCCACCCTCTAAAATCAAAAATCATCCTCACACCCCGATACAAGCTATTGCTTGACTCCTTATGGGTGTGTGTGGGGGGGGGGGGGGGGGGCGGGATGGGGGAGGATTGAGTGGAGATGCTCTAACCTGTGGGATACTCAAAAGCTAATGCCCTCCTTTGTGTTGCGACCTAACAGATTTCCTGAAGGTTCCCCATGGACTAGATTCCAAAGCGACTACAAAGGCCTCCACAATGACCTTGTTTGGCTAGAAAAATATCCTCTTCTTGGTAAGTTTTTGCCGATGGCTGCAATCACATATTCTCAGTGGATCAGAGTGTTCTATTTTTCCTAATCAACTTCGGAAAATCAGTCAAAACGTGTTTGTGATTCTTAACTCTATACCTTAACAACAACTAATGTCCTTCAAGAGTTGATAGTGTTGGCGTAGTATCGGTAGCTCTGGTCACTTATGCTCCTATACAATTGTTCAAGCTAGACCTTATCATCGACGCTGGTACTACTGGAGGTTTCGAGGTAGCGGTTCGGTGCTATTGCTTATTTGATGCCGTTGTTTGTGCACTTTAATTTTGCTGATCTTTGCCTTCTTCATTCTAGGCCAGAGCGGCGAGTATTGGAGAAGTATACTTAGCTTCAAATGTTACGTTCCATGACATAAGAATCCTGATTCCTGTGAGTCATGTCTCACGCTTCTTGTCTATGCAATGGGATTGCTTCAACTTTCCTATAGCATGATTCCATTCATGGGCTTTACAGTTTGTTGGAAATTAGGAAGTCATGTATCAAAAAATCGTACTTAGCTAGTTTTTACCATATGAATTTCGTACTTCAATCCATTTTATCTGACTAATACTATGCCAACACGAAAAATCATGTATTCTTAATGCTTGTGGTATGTTCCTCTTGTGTTGTATGTTATTTCTTCCACAGACGTTATCTTTCACATTTCATTCGTCCATATTTTGTTCAAACTTAAATGGAATTGACATAGAATTTCTGATTAGGTCTTTGAAAGTTACGGAATTGGAAAAGGAAAAAACAATTGCTACCCCAATTATTGCGAAGGAACTCAATTTGAAGTAATTTGCAGTACTTTGCTAGTCTACTTGAGACATCAACATATTTTGCTATTTAATTTTAACTAGCATGGTGGCTCTCACAAATGCGAGGGTATTATCTTAAGTGTGTTTATACTATGTATGTTGTTCGCATCATGAGACAGAATTATTATGGCTGAATAGGCATCATTAAGTATGAAAATTACTATTTTTTGGAGAAAAATGTTATTTGTTAACTTTGTTTATGAATGGTTATTTATAATCTCATTTCTGTTTATAAGCACCATATTAGTGACAATATGTGTTTGTTCTGTGTGAGAATCTCCAGAATGTCATTCTCTTCACATTGTTCCATGAATTGCATTAGATCTCTGAAAAAACATCATATTATGAGTCAAAAAATGAATTTTTCAAAAAATCATGAACATTATATCATGTACCTGTAGTTCAAATTGGACCCACTTCCTACCGATTCGGCAGACATTTGTCTTTTTCACTCGGGGTGGATGGAAAGGTTTTAGATACCCCGGTTGGGACATCGTCCATATAAGGTAGGTTATTATTTTTTAAATATGGGCTGGTATCATTTAGAAATAATCCTTTGGTGGTTGCTTCACAAAACGCGCTGTTTTTAGAACTCGTCAAATAGAAAATGGCTTTTTCGTGCAACAAAAAGGAAAAATTTCTCCTACAACATTGTCCGCCATCCCAAGATACACATATATGCACAATACGGGCACACTATCACAAACTTCCTCTATGGGAGCTCCTCGAAGATCTTCGAGAAGCTCCGCCATAGTGGTTTCCCTACTCTCGCACACCATCTAGCTTGCAGTTTGTAACTCCTCTAGCTATATCAATCCGCCAGGGAGCTAAAAAAATTCACATATTAGGGAGTGACTCTATGGCGAGCTCCTCGAAGATGTCTGAGGACGGGATCCTAAGACATCTTTGAGAAGCTCCGCCATAGTGGTTTCCCTGCACTCGCACACCATCTAGCTTGCAGTTTGTAACTTCTCTAGCTAGATCAGTATGTCGGGGAGCTAATAAAATTCACATATTAGTGAGTGCCTCTATGGCGAGCTCCTCAAAGATGTCTGAGGACGGGATCCTAAGACATCTTCGAGAAGCTCCGCCGTAGTGGTTTCCCTACTCTCGCACACCATCTAGCTTGCAGTTTGTAACTTCTCTAGCTACAACAATATGCCGGGGAGCTAAAAAATCACATATTAGGGAGTGAATCTATGGCGAGCTCCTCGAAGATGTCTGAGGACGGGATCCTAAGACATCTTCGAGAAGCTCCACCGTAGTGGTTTCCCTGCTCTCGCACACCATCTAGCTTGCAGTTGATAACTTCACAAGGATGCCTATTTATAGATTAAGCAACAGAACATAGTGTCGACACTCACGACATAATGTCGATACTCAGCCGTGGGGGAGTCTCGCCACTCACTGGCATAGTGTCGACACTCACCGGCATAGTGTCACCACCCACCGAAATACTGTCGGCATCCATGTTTAGTACCGGTTGGTGTCTCCAACTGGGACTAAAGGTTCATCTTTAGTCCTGGTTGGAGACACCACCCGGGACTAAAGATATTTCCCGCCAATTTCAGAGTCGTCAAGCCACACGTCATGCTTTCCCGCCATTTCCCTCCCCTTCCCTCCATGTTTTACCTTCCTTTCCCTCCAATTCCTGCCATATTTTCCCGCAATTTACCTCTATATCTAGGCCGACCATGCCATGGCTATCCACACATCTATACTAGGACATTCTCACACTGGAGGAGACCGAGGCGCTGTGCGCCTCCAGCTACTCATGCCCGCCGGGCTACCGGCTGCGCGCCGACTGGATGCTAAGCGTTGGATGGGTTCTTGTCCCTCCTGTGCCTCATGGTTCCGCCCGCCAGGTGGTCATCACGAACCACTTCTACCTAGAGCTCACACCGGAGCAGCAGATGGATCCCCATTGGGAACTTGAATACTACGACACTTGGAATGCCTTCTTCGCTTACCGGCAGGAAAGGGAGCTCACCAGGTATGAGGGTGACGACCCTCCCATGGTGATCCACAACGAAGCCGGTTGTCGCGTGTCGTGGGCAAACCAGACTATCGCCAGTGTGATGTGCTACATCGCCGAGGGAGATCATCCTCGCCTACGGTACCACACTTTCACCCGCCGCAAAGCCACAAGAAGGATGGCGGTGGTGAAAGCCGCGGGCGTAGCGGCATCGTCATCTGGAAGCCCCTCCCCCTCGCGTCGTGAATCCAAGGCCGGAGTGGAAGGTGCCCCTGGAATATGCCATGGTTCACGGTCTCCGGTTCCCCCGTACACAAGCCGAGGAAGGGCTAAGGATCCAGCCGCGTGAGCCTAGCGATGACGATGATGACGATGACGAAGACGAAGACGACCCTGAAGCTGTGTACTATAGGGCTATATATGATTATGACTAATAAATGTCTCTACTAGAATCCTCCCGAACTATGAAGATGTTGTATTCTTGTGAGTTTGCTAAGTGCTCAAATACTTATTTTCTAATTTTAATAATTGCCATGGGAACTTTTCATCACGCTCAGGAACAATACATTACATATAAAATGTTTAATACATTATTACACATCATAAAAATGATTTACCATATTAAATAATAGATTTTTTACAAAAAAATAAATTATATTTTTATTAGGTAGATATTTCTATTATGAACATTTTGATATGCTATATATATATGTATTACATATATTTTGATATGCTATATATATTTTAACATACAATAAGGCGGGAACCAGAATATATACTCAAAGTTTAAATAATTTTTTTGAAAGGCCCTTTAGTCTCGGATCATGCCAAGACTCGGGACTAAAGGTGGACGGCTGGCACGCGGCTGCTGGACTACTGCCAAATCTCACCTTTAGCCCCGGGTCATGCCACGACCCGGGACTAAACCGTGGCATGACCCGGGGCTAAAGGCCCCTGCCATATAACTGCGCCGCCCCTTCTTCCCCAAATCTCCATCTCTTACTTCGATCAGCAGGAGGCTACGACGTGAAGTAGTGAGACTCCTCGACGCTGGAAGGCTGCCCGATCTCCACGTGCGCCGCCCCCTCTTCGTCGCCATCCGTCGTCTGGCCACCGCGCGCAGAGCTGCCCTGGCCGCCACCAGCACTGCACCGACCGCCGCCGTCGTCGTCGCCATCTAGGTACGCCACTCTCCTCTCTCTATATAGGCCGGAGATAGATAGGGTAGCTAGCGGCACGAGGAGCAGGGGCAGGGTGAGGTGGTGCACGCGACGAGCAAGGGGAGGCGCGACGGCTTTCTAGATGAGACGGCAGCGCATGTGTTAGTCGCTATTTTTTAGTTAGTATTTTTATTATTCTTTTTAATAGTATTTAGTAGTATTTTTATTAGTCTTTTTATAAGTATTTATTTGTATTTTTAGTAGTATTTTTATTAGTCTTTTTAGTAGTATTTATTAGTCTTTTAGAAGTATTTATTAGTCTTTTATTATGTGTTTATTATGTAGCCTTCTTTAGTAGTGTTTTTATTAGCCTTTTTAATAGTATTTACTAGTCTTTTTAGGAGTACTTTTATTATGTAGTTTTTTAGTAGTATTACTAGCTAGTATTCGTATTACTTTACTAGTTTTTGTACTATTACTAGTACTATAGTATTAGTAGTACTATTGCATTTGTGGTTAGGGAGGGCAGATGTACGAACACGACAATGCGCTCCATATAGGGCCGATGGACGTGCACGACAACGCGCGCTATATAGGGCCGATGGACGGGCGCGACAACGCGCGCCATATAGGGACGATGGACAGGCACGACAACGTGCGCCAAATAGGGCCGATAGACGGATGTAGCAACGCACGCCATATAGGGCTGAAGGACAGGCGTGGCAACGCGCGCCATATGGGGACGATGGATGGGCGCATCAAGTTTATAGCACTGTAATTTATTAGCGCTTTGCTATGTTTATAGTATTGAAATAATTAGCAAGTTTTTGCAGAAACTATGGATCATGACCTGGATCAAGAAGAGATATTGGAGGATATGATAAACAAAAATAACAATATCACCTCGCAGTATCTGAACAACTCCGGTGAGAGAGTGGATGAGGATATTGAGCAAGGAGACGGCTTCGGTGAGAGAGTTGACTAGGATCTCTAGTGAAGAGATGGCTCCGATGAGAGAACCTTCACTACAAAGTGCGATAAGGTATATAAATTTAGCCGCTGCTGACTATATGCATTAGTTGATTTGTATATATATTAACAATTCTTTATTATTTTAGCCCTCCGAATCGAAGCAATCTACTGGAAGCAAACAATTCCCGACAAAAATGTTGGCCTCCGATGTTAGGTTCATGATCGAAGAAGTCGCTGCAGACGGTGCCCTGATTGCTCCCGAGCACAACGTAAGTTTTTTTGTAAGTCAGTGTGGAGTTATTGTTAGAGACACTATCCCGATCACCATTCGAGAATGGAATAAGCCAAAGGAGGGTGGAGTTATTTATGTCGAGGATAGATGCAAAGATAATCTTTAGAATATGCTCTTGATAAATTTAACCCTACCGCCAGAGGTGGATCCACAAAACAAAGTTATAAAACCAAAAGTCAAGCAATGGGCTCTTAAGAAGATGGCCTCACAATTCAGAGACCATAAGAAAAGATTTTATAAGAAGTATGTCCTGGCATCTGGAGTTCACCGGAGTAAACGAGAAGCTAAGAGGTCACCGGGAGGAATTTCTGGAGTACAAGAACTCGGTTGTAGCTCTGAAAAGGTCCGAAATAAACAAGGAAAATATCGCGCTGAAGAAATATCACCATGGTATGGGGACAGGTGGCTACAAGGCTGCCAGGCCTAAGTGGGAGAAAGCTGAGAATGACTTGATTGATAAAGGTATCGATCTAGAGACATCAGGGTGGACTGACCGGGCAAAGTCTTGGTTCTACGGGCATGGGGGAAAGTTGGACCAAGAAACAGGGAAGTGTATTTATTCGAAAGAACATACTGGAACACCTTTAGAAGACCTGAAAACTACAGTGAAGGAGGTGCAGGAGGGGAAGTTCTTTCCCGACAAAGAGAACGACAAGCTGACATGCGCCTTTTGGAATAAAGAACATAAAGGACGAACAAGAGGCACTGAACACTCCATTTCATGGAAGCTCGGCTTTCTCGAAGACAGGAAGAAATATCCCGATAAAATCCATCAGAGGAGAAAGGACAGGGAGACAGACCGAATGCGACATATAGAAGAAACAATAAGGATGCAGCAAGAGCAAATAAACACACTTAATAGCTAGCAAGCTACCGGCCCAGCTCAGAGACATGACGAAGATCCTGCATTCGATGCTACCGACCCACCATCTCGGCAAAAAAGCAGCGTGGCTTACACGGAGGTCCCGGTAGATGATGATGCACTGGCGACGGCTCGCTGCTACCCCGTGGATGATATCACAGGTTTAGAAAATTGCGAGTTGCATATGATAGTTGTGAACATATCCGTAAAGGTGGCAGTCGGCTTTGCCTTACCTTCTGGACCTAGACCAACTTACCAATGCTCTCCAGTTCCAGATGGCTACGCTATTGTCGGGGTTGATGAAGTTATGAAGGGATTTGAGCACCCGAAGCTTGACTTCCCTGCAGGCGAAGGGGATGTGACTGAACTAGGAGAAGCCAGGAAAAGCACCGTTCTATGGCGAAAGAAAAACATCGTGCTTCCAAATTTCACGACAAGGCCACCGACTCCTCCTAGTTGCAATCCATCTCAATCTCCGTCGCCTCAACCGTCTCCGCCGCGTCTGCAGACTCCATCGCGTCAGCAGACTCCGCTGCCTCGGCCGCCTCAGCCCTCTCTAGCGCGTCTGCAATGTCTGCCACCTCAGCTGTCTCCCGCGCTTCTGCAGACTCCACCGCACCAGCAGACTCCGCCGCCCTAGCCCCGGTTGCAAAAGCGGAAGAGCACCTGCGCTACGGAGGTTAGTACTACAACATGTATAGGGACGAGAGTCTCAGCAGGTAGGAAGAAAGACAAGGAAGAACCTCCGAAGTTCCCTTGCAACATGACTGATGAGGTACTCAGAAAGGTCATGGATGAAGATGTCAAACACCAACTTGCACCGAAACGGCCCCCACCAAAGTAGTACATAGCACCGAAAATGGTACAACACTTTGTGAACCTACTTGAGCGACCAAGGCTAGACAATCTGGTATCAGACTATGACCAGTCAATTATGAAGTCACATAAGAAGAATGTGGAGCAGTCGAGAGGTACTAGTAGAAGCGGGGAAACAATTCCCCAGATCGACGAACAGAAGAACCAATCGTGCCCTCCGCTGAAAGTGTTATACGATCCAGATCCGGAGGTTGCACGAATCCGATCCAGATCCGGAGGTTGCACGAATCCGATCCAGATCCAGAGGTTGCACGAATCCGATCCAGATCCGGAGGTTGCACGAATAGTCGCACAGAAGTCGCATACAAATACGAGTACGGGAAGCCTCTCGTCAGACCTGAGGAGGTCCCGCTTCTACAAACACAAATGTGGAAATTGCATGAGTGTATGCGAGCCTCAAAGGAAGGCACGATCATGATGATAGTGGGAGTTAGAGATGAGCTTTACTTCAGTGGAAACGACGACATACACATTGACTTCATGAAATTATTTCCGTTATTCCATCAAGACTCCCTCGACAAATCTCTCATCAGTTGCTTTTGTCTGTAAGTGATTTATTTCTATAATTAAGTATCTAGCTCAGCTCGTTCATTTCATGTATAATTATCCTCACTATATTATTTTGTACGATATTATGCAGAATAAAGATTCTAGAATGCAAAAGAGGACGAATCTATGACATTGGGTTCATTCATCCAAATAGAATTCATGAATATATGGTAAAGAATAGTGCCAAGGAAATAGAGGATTACTTGCTAAAGTTTCTACTGAAACAACAAAACAAAACGGAAATATTATTTCCTTACAACTTCCTGTGAGTGTTACTGTCTTATACACATTCGATTTCATATACTCAATGTTAAGTGTAACTGATGAGTTATGCGTGCGCAGGTTCCACTTCATGCTGCTAATCATTTATCTTGACAAAGGAAAGTTACTGGTCATGGACTCGAAACGTAAAGACCCTCGGATATGGGAGGACCTGATTGAAATGCTCCAGAGGTAACTTTAATCATTATCGCACTATATCGGCATCTTCCATTCATTTCCTGATATCAACTAATTAATAACTCATTTACTCATTTTCTTTGCCGGGCAGAGTTTGGAAACGGTTCACCAAGGCTGATAGGGGTAAATGGCAAGAGGAGCAGCGATTTCAACAACTTAATGTAAGTAGTACTGTAGCTAGGTCCACGCATCTCTTTGATTCTTGTTTAGGATGCTTGATTATTATTTTAATTAAACTCTATTCTCGTGAAGTGTTTGAGGCAGGAAGCCGGCAATAATTTATATATGTGGATACTACATTTGCGAGTACATTCGCCAGACGATCGATGAGCTAGGCAGAATTCCACAGCAACTTGCAGTACATAAACAATGTTCACAATCTTATTTTATTACCATCAGTTGGGTTGAGTTTTATTCATATATATTGAAAGTCCCCTTCTTTAAATTAGATCGAACGGATGTGGGGCGGTCTCCTAGAAAATGATCGCATACAAGCAATTCAAGAGGAATTGGCGGGATTCTTAAATAAGGAGGTCATAGATCCATTGGGAGAATACCATCGGGAATATGTATTTATTCATTAGGAATCGTAAGAAAGATTATTTTTTTATATGCCTTATTAATGCATGGTTCCTTCATTTCTATACATTCCGGAGAATACTTCGATCTCTATATTCATGACAATGTTCTGTAATGGTTCCTTTATTTCTGTAGTTGTACATATATCAGCCCTTGGCACGTTACTTACGCCAAACCTCTACCTCCTGCCGCGGCAAAAAACGCCCCTAAACCCTGCGGCGGTAGAACCCTAAACTCTAAACCCTGCCCTGCCGCGGCAGAGTATTGAGGCGTTTTTCTACCGCAGCAGAGATCAGCTAGTCCCAGTTTGTGCTACGAACCTGGACTAAAGGTCCTCCACCCTCCGCTCTCCGCGACGGCCACGTGGAGCAGCTTTAGTCCCGGTTTTCTGGGTTGCACCAATAGGGGTATCTTGAATATGTTCATGAAATCCAGGTCCCCCGGAATCAGTTAGTGAGCTACTTTATACATTACTTGGGTGTACAGTGATTTCAGGTGGGTTTCACACAAGTTACTTCCCATTACTTTGTACAAAATTCTTGGCGATTACTTGGAGCCATTGTATGGGATTTTGTAGAGTTTTGCCAAATGTGCAGCGTGGTGAAGCTTAATAATGTGGCGTTCTGTTAAACGAGAATAAATATTTTTCTGGATATTATTCCCATGGATTCGGTAGGCAAAGAAATTTATGATTGATGGACACATCTTGGCATCTTGTCACATGTTTAACGGCTAGCTTTCCGAATGCAGCCAACCGTGCTTAACCACATGCAGAGAGCTGAGAATAGCTAAGCCTTGCAAATGCAGAGAACAGTGAATTAATTCAGTTCTGATGTACTCTTGTCTGCTGGTAGTTTTTCTTGCTTATTTACCATTCTAACTTTGAAAGGCTGTAGATTCATCATCGCTCGGCACTGAGCTGAACAACACAAGTGAAGTAGTCTCTCCTTCCATGCTCTGCTCAAGTGCTCGTGGCGCTCTGCTACTTGCCCCCAAATTATTTTTCTGTCTCGATTTTATTTTCAAGTGGCTACTACTAACTTCTCACTCATCACATGACGGGAGAGATCGAGTGATCACTGTAATTAATTTCCAAGTAGGCACCATGGTTCAAGGCCCCGTAGCGTTCAAGGACGCGCACAAGGAGGAGGACAATCGGATCTGCCCGCCGGAAGAGTACGCGGACATCATCTCCACCTTGCCGAGCTTCGAGGGCTCAGGCTTGCGCGTGCTCTACCAGGACGTGTGGTTGCTCGACCATGTGGTCCCTGGGACGATAGCCCTCCAGCGGCGCCACAAGCCACAGCCTGGCGACGTGGTCCTGGCGAGCCCGCCCAAGTCCGGCACCACCTGGCTCAAGGCGCTCTCCTTTGCTGTCATGGGGCGGGCAGCCTACCCTCCCTCCGACGCCGACCACCCACTTCGCTGCCTCAACCCACACCAGTGCGTCCCGTTCATGGATAACTTGTTCGCCGCCGGCCAGTAATCCAAGCTGGATGCGCTGCCCTCGCCTAGGCTTCTGCAGACGCACGCGCACCACTCCATGCTGCCTCCCTCCATGGCCGACTGCAAGATCGTCTTCGTCTGCAGGTACCTAGTACATACAACTTCCTTCTTTTCTCTGGTTATATTACGTAGTAGTAACGAGTGAATTACCAACTATGAGTGAGCTGCGTCTGCATGTATATTATTGTAGGGAGCCCAAGGATATGCTGGTTTCCATGTGGCACTTCTTGAGAAGCTCTGGATCCAACAAAGACTTTCCTTTCTCCGCCCTGTTCGAGTTGGCGTGCGAGGGAAAGAACCCCTACGGCCCCATCTGGGACCACCTCTTGGGCTACTGGAGCGCCAGTAGAACCACCCCGGAGAGGGTCCTGTTTCTCAAGTACGAGGAGATGCTGGTCGACCCAGTGAGCACCGTCCGGGAGCTTGCACGGTTCCTCGGCGTGCCCTTCACCGACGCCGAGGAGGCTGCAGACTGGCCGCTGGACATCGCCAACATGTGCAGCATCGACGCCTTGAGAGAACTCCAGGCCAACATGACTGGTAACTCTGGGCTCTTCTTCAAGTGGCCCCACCAATCCTTCTTCAGGAAAGGCGTGGTGGGGACTGGGTGGGCCATATGACGCCCGAGATGGCCCGTCGCATGGATGGCATTTTCGAGGAAAAGCTAAGGGGATCGGGACTCACCTTCAAGTCTTGACTCTATCTCACGACTTTACAAGACGCATACCTCGTTCTGTTGCTTTTCATCTCGTTTTTTCCTTCTCATGTCCTATTTGTGTTTGTGATTGCGTTGCTTTACATCCGCTATAAAAATGGTCTAAATGCACTCATTTTACAAAGTTAAAACATCTTATATTATGAAACGAAAGGAGTATGTTGTAGTATACCTAATAATAAAGGAAAAAAATGTTTCTACCGAAATTGATAATTTTGCCCCTGTAGTTGGCACAAATTACCCACCAATGACATCGCTTAGCCTCGTACGTAGCTTTATAAAATAAGTGTATCTAGACCTCTTTTACTGAATCTACACATTAAAAAAGATCTAGAAACACTTCTATTCCTGTAGTGAGTCCCAAATCTGATCGGCAAATTGCCATCGGCAAGGACATTACAAAGTGGTATGAGAGCAAACGCACATGGATGCCGAAAAATGGAGTTCCCTCATTTTGGGGGGAGAGGGGCTGCGCATGTGGATTGACAATTGTGAGGCCTACTTTATGCTCTGTCAACATCAATTCATTTGCATCATATTGTTGCCAACTGGTAGCAATCAGTTAAATTCATAGATGCATGTATGAGATGGGAAACTTTTTGTGCAACAATTCTTACTGAATTTAACATTAATGTGCATCAAAACTGTATGAGAGAGCTCCTAGTTCTGAAACAAATTAGCACAGTTCATGACTATCAGTCTGCATTCAATTCGTTGGTGTATCAGGTCAGATTATATGAAGGAGCGCTCAGTGAGACAATGTTGGTAACACAGTTCATACTGGGACCGAAGGACAAGATACAAGCAGCAGTTGAGTTTCAGTTGCCAACATCTGTCCATGTGGCTTATCAACACGCATTTGTCCAGGAAGCTTTGATAACAAGGGGGAAATATCCAGTGGGAAGTTCAGCGACAAGGACAACTGAAAACACAATTTGACCGCACAGATGACAACGGCAAACCTCAGTTTGCTGTAGGTGAAGTGTGGAAGGCTCGAAAGCTAAAGGAGTACAGACGTGCAAATGGGCTCTGTTACAGCTGCGGGGATAAGTATATATCAGGACACATGTGTGCAAATAAACAAACAGCTCAAGCAAAAGCAATAGAAACTTAGGCTGACGGGTGATTCTGTCAAATGCAATATCAGGAGAGGAAATTGTCAAAGAGGCGGCTACTTTTCTCACAGCGAATGCTATAACAGGGACAACCCATGCAAAGTCCATTAAATTGCGAGCTCTGATGCGGAACCAAGTGATGTTGCTACTTGTAGACTCAGGTTGTTCTCACACTATATGAGGGATGCTCGTAGGAAACAATTAATTTTGATAAATCTTCGGTCATGTTCAGTAGGAACACTAGCAAAAGAGACAAAAGGAAGGTGTTGAGAGTGCTCAACATAAATGAGGAAGCCAAAACTGAAAAGTATTTGGGATTGCCGGTGTATGTGGGAAGGAATAGAGCAAAAATGTTTGAGTAATTAAAGGATAGGATATGGAAGAAGATCCAAGGGTGGAAAGAGCACATGCTGTCACGTGTGGGGAAAGATGTGCTGATTAAGGCAATTTCCCAAGCAATACCAACATTTGCTATGTCATGCTTTGACTTGACTAGAGGTTTGCGTGAACAAATGAGTACGATGATTTGCCAGTTTTGGTGGGCTCAATAGGAGAATGAGAACAAAATACACTGGTTGAGTTGGGAGGTTTTGACAAAGCCGAAGAGAGAAGGAGGCTTTGGATTTAGAGATCTACATGGCTTCAACTTAGCCATGCTTGCATGACAGGGCTGGAGAATGCTCACAAATCCAGGCTCTTTGTGTGCGCAGGTTTTGAAGGCGAAATATTTTCCAAATTGCTCAATTTTAGATGCACAACCAGTGGCTAGTATGTCCTATTCATGGCGCAACATTCTCAAAGGCGTATCTCTAATGAAAGATGGGGTTATCTGGAGGGTAGGAGACGGAACTGACATACATATCTGGGCAGATCCGTGACTACCACGAGAAGGTGCAACTAAACCAATTACACGGAGAAGGAATTGTCTGTTGACTAGAGTTTGTGAACTCATTGACCCATACACTGGTCTGTGGGATGATACACTGGTGCAAAACACATTCTGTGAGTTTGATGCAAAAACAATCCTAGCAATGCCTATACGGGAAGATTTTGAGGATTTCTTTGCATGGCAACATGAAGAGGAAGGTTTGTTTTCAGTGAAATCGGCATATAAGTTGTATGTGAGGAATATAGATGGTACCCAACCTACTAGTTCAAACACCAACTCCTCGGAGCAGTTTCGGAAAGCAATTTGGAAAATTCCAGTAATGCCAAAAGTTGAGCAATTCCTCTGGCGTCTTGCACACAATAGCCTTCCATTGAGGGTGAAAATCAAACGACGCGGGATGGACTGTGACAGATTGTGCCCCTGCTGCGGTCGCCTTGATGAAGATGGCGCACATCTTTTGTAAAATGTAAGGCTGTGAGCTAAGCATGGAAACGGTTGGGGCTTGAGGACGTGCATGGTCGCATGCTGAGCGCCAAACGGCCAAGGCAATGGTGGAGGATGTGCTTGCATTGGGGGAAGAGAAGAGAATTGTGGTCGCATGTACGTTGTGGAGCTGCTGAACTCTCGTAGGAACAAAATCAATGCTCATGAGAAGGGGTGGACATTGGAGGAATTATTGTCTCAGATAAATTATTGGGCCACGGAGACGGAAATGTACTGCCATATTCAAACTGCTTCAGTGGTAGTCAGACAGAACCGACACTGGTTGGTGCATCAAATTTATCACTGATGGGGCTTTTTACCAGCAAACCAATGAAGGAGGTTGGGGTTTCGTAGGGCGAGACGGTCAGGGCCATGCAGACTAGGAGCCACATGCAGGCTATGGGGGCAGGTGCAGGTCGCCTGAAAGCTGTCTCTAGTGCAGCACATGCAGAAGCTGTCGCCTATGCCGAAGCGCTCCATGCAGTGTTAAACTGGCGTATGACACAAATCATCATTGAAACAGACTCGACCAATCTAGTACGAGCTGTGGAAAGTACGGAGTTAGATCGTGCAGCCGAGGGAGTCATTAACAGGGACATCAGAGCTTTTTGCCGCCTTAATTTTACACATGTCCAGTTTATGCATTGTCCTCGTAACTGTAGTAATAAGGTTGCTCACGCCATTGCGGCGATAGGTACTAGTGTGGATGGACGATGTACCTGACTATGTGTTGGTACTAGTGGCCGGCGATTCCGCGGTGCCTCCTAACTAATGGAATCACTATGTTCCATCTAAAAACTCACACTTTTCTTGACCAACACTAGATAGAGAAGTTGAAATGCCAACTGACAGCGATGACGAGCAGCCAGGGAGACTTGACCAATTCAGACAGGACATCAACATAGTTAGATCGCTGAAGATGCCTAGATTCAAATCTCCCCCGTAACCAGCAAAAGGCGGATCAGACTAGGTCACAATGGTGGACATGGTGAGGAAGATCGACGCAGACTAGGAGCCACGGGCACACCAGACACCATCTTTGAGCACCAAGAATGTATCCTATGCACGCAACCTAAAATATACACAAAAGAGTTAAAGAAAAATGTCGAAAATAACCTATCATGTATGTATAGTGAATATCTATGACGTTGTCGCAGACTGTCAATTTAAAATTCTACCAAAAACTATAGGATAAACATTGTAAATCACATTGTCAATAGTACTTATTTCACATTGGGCTGGCAATTGAGCATGTTAATAATAGGATAGGAGAGGTAAATTTGTCATTTTTATTTTCTCAAGATGTGTTTGAAATTTTGATTTGAAACTTTGTGACATTTTGATTTATTCCCGAAATTTTTGCATGTAATAAGCTTTAGTGAAAAACGCACCCATGGTACATCAACTTGCCAAGAACGAGCACATTGGTCACAAACTCGCGTTTTGCCCAGTTCAAGTCATGAACTTGCCACCCGTGTGCATTTGAGTCACTCCGTGACGGTGAGACTAAAATCTAACGGAATTTGCTAACTGTCTATAACTTTTTTCCGAAAACACCTGGCTCTATTGTCCCCTCCTCCTCCCGTTGGTACAGACGATAGAGACAACCAGGGTGCACGCGGTTCTGACCGTGGCGACAGCGGCGGCGTACGTGGCACCGATTCGATGGCTTCCCCGCCGCTGATTTCCTCGTTGCCCTCATCTTTGCCGCCCTCACCTCCGCCACCCACATCTCCCCTCTTAGAGCTCCGCCGCCCTTAGCTCCAAACGAGTAGGAGAAGGTGCGGCCGCGCTGCAGAGAGCTAGGCACCTGCGCTCCAGACTACAGTGAGTCCAAATCTCCCATTTCTTAATCCATTTAGCTAGTGTGGTGTTGCAATTGCACAAATTGCTAGGGCATGGGAAAGTGAACTTGATTTAGGGTTTCTGAAATGGGAATTTTTTGTGCACTATGATATGTAGGTCTTTAGCTAGGGAAATTTACAGTAGAGTTGCATCATGGAGGATTTTTCTGTGGCCTTGGTTCTAATCGTTCATATCTGGAAGGGAAAGTAGATTGGTTCGATGATTGCTTAGCAGATACATGGTGTCAAGGTGATATAGATGATCTGCTGAAGCACTACAGCTGTCCTGCAACGAACCTAGAGAATGTGTACTGGCTGCAGCCTGGGAAGTCACTTGCAGATGGTTTGAAGCACATAATATTGGAAATACATGCCCCGGAGATGGCTGGTGCATCCTCAGTTTATCAAGAAATTTGTTTTGTATGTGGATCATGTTAGTTTGTTAAAGAAACAGAAAATGACTAATGATGTTGCAGTACAAGGCAGTCCGGTGAAAGCGAGGAAGCAGAGAAAAACGGGAATTGAAGATGATGCAGATGGTGGACAGCAAAGTGGGTCAGATACATATTTATATGACAGTGATTATGATTGCAAAGATGAAGATTGTTCAGACGACGATGATTTTGTGAAAGCAGTAGATGATGATGTTGAGGATGTCCTTATTAAGAAGCAAGCAAAAGATGAGGTGTGGGAAGATGCACCTGAAGAAGACGATGATTTGTAGCTACCTACATGTGAAGATGACTTCAAAATTAAGTTCCACACTAAAACTTTTAATCCAGAAACTGATATGCAACATCTTCAGTTCAAGCTCAACATGGTGTTCAGTAGCATGGTAGAGTTGATGAAAGCACTAGCTGAATATTCTATGAAAGAGAGAGTGCTAGTCAGGAAGAAGAGGAACAATGCAAAAAGGTTGGAAGCACATTGTATAGGAAAGAGTCCAAGAGGAAAATGTCCATGGAAACTTGTGGTGTCCATGGACAACAGGACAGAGAAGTTCTTGCTTAAGGAATTTGAGGGAGAGCATGACTGTGAGAGGGTCTGGGATGTTAAGGAATTTACATATGGGTACTTGGCCAAACAGTTTATTGAGGAATTCAGAGACAATGAAAATGTCTCGCTCAAATCAGTTGCCAAAACTATCCAGAAGGAGCTGAACATGACACCAAATAGGTACAAGTTAGCCAGAGAAAAGTACAAAGCTCTACAAGTTATCCATGGAGATGAGAAGCAACAATACAATCTTCTATGGGACTATGGAGAAGAAATAAGGTACACAAATCCTAGCAGCACAGTTTATTTGAGGACAGTAGGCAATCTAGGTGTATTCAGTACACTATACATGGCATTGGACAGTTGCAAAAGGGGTTTTCTAAAGGGATGCAGACCATTGATTTGTCTTGATGGTACACATATCAAGACAAAATATGGGGGACAACTATTAACATCTGTGAGCATAGATGGAAATAATTGCATATTCCCAATTGCATGGGAATATGTCAAAGTGGAGTGCTATTCCAGCTAGAAATGGTTCTTGACAACTCTACAGGATGACCTAAACATTTGTAATACTTCTCCGTTCACCATAATGAGTGACAAGCAAAAGGTGAATGGAAATGTAATTTCTTTTACTATTTTCTTGTTGATGTTTACAATTTCTCCGTTAATCATATTGTCCATTGCAGGGATTGATCAAGGCAGTAATGGAGGTGTTTCCTGACAGTGAGCACAAATTTTGTGTTAGGCACTTGTGGTAGAACATGAAGGCAACATTGGAAAGGAGAAACAATCAAACACCTTTTGTGGGCATGTGTAAGATCAACTACAATTGCTAGGTGGGAAGCAAACATGGAGAAGTTAAAGACAAAATGCCCTTATGCACATGAATGGTTAGAGAAGATGCCACCAAATACATGGTGCAAGGCCTTTTTTAGTGATTTCCCTAACTATGATCTTCTCTTGAATAATGTTTGTGAAGGGTTCAACAAGTAAGCCTTCTCATCCTATTATGCTTTTTAATTTCCCAAACAAATAATCTCATGCTATTATGTACTTATTTGGTAGGATGATTCTGGAAGTAGAGAAGTATGTGTTATTTCAATGTTTGAGAGAGTTAAAAGTGTAGTCCAGAATAGGATGTACACTAAAAAGAAAGAAGCAATTGAGAAGTGGAAAGGGAGATTGTGCCCGAAAATCATGCAGAAAGTTAGGAAATTAACAGATCTGTCCAATCTATGTGTTGCAACTCCAACTGACAATGGAGTTTTCTCAGTTATGTCAAACCAAATACAATATGTGGTTGAGTTGAACATGAGAAATTGCACATGGAGGAGGTGGCAATTGACTGGTATCCCTTGCCATCATGTGATTAGCTGTTTGAGGCATGATAGGGTTCCACCAGAATCTGCGGTCTCTAATTGCTACTCTTTAGAAGTGTACTTGCTGGCATATGAAAAAGCTATCATGCCTTGCAGAGATAGTACAGAATGGACTAGAACTAATGGCCCTGATGTGCTGCATCCCTATTATGAGAAAAAGGTTGGCCGGCCAAAGAGATGTAGGATAAAGGATCCGAAAGAAAATGAAGCTGGCACAAAAACTAGCAAGCATGGTGTGAAGATGCACTGTAGCTATTGTAGATCTGGAGATCACACAAAGAGAAATTGTGCACAGTACAAGGCTGATTTGGAACATGGGATTGCATTTCCTCCTAAGCAGAGGGCAGCCGAGGAAGTAGCAGTAGATGATGAGCTAGCCGAGGAAGTAGCAGCGGAGGAAATAATAGTAGATGATCTGCCAGCAGAGGAAGTAGCAGCAGAAGATGAACAAGTGTCAACAAATGAACAAGCAGCAGAAGACGAACAAGTGCCAACAAATGAACAAGCAGCAAGAGCTGAGCAAGTTCTGGGGAAAAGAAAGAGAAAACCAAGCCTGAAGAAGATGGAGCAGCAAGAAGGAGAAGCTGAATATGAGGCAAGGAGGAAAAAAGCAAAAAAAATGATGAAAATGGTGACATTGATTGTCCAGAAATATTACAAGTAAGTTTGGCAATTGATTCACTTCTCTGATATTTTCTTGTGCCATTTCCTGACTAACCGTCACATTATTTACACTTCCAGAATATTATACCTAAACCTTTAGTTCCTAGCCATGATCCAACACACTTGACTAACACCATGGTGTACAAGTTGTCACATGAGGTAAATTCTCAATATTTTCTTGTGTTATTCAAGTTGATTTCTTTTCATATGACATTTCATCGTCAATCAATGACTCATTTTTCACTTGCACACAGATTTGTACGAGGACAACTCCAGTTGTTGAACCATTGCTTGAAGAGTCTTCGTTTGTGAGTGAGCACAGAGCTGCAATTCTAGCTAATGGCAGGGCAAGCACTGCACTCAGTGCTTGGACAGTTGCAAGAGCCATAGCAAGAGGATCTGGGGCTAGAGGAAGAACAGGAAGATGGACAAGAAATGTTGTTGATCATGTACCACCAAGAGGAAGAGGAGCAAAGAGGAGTAGAGGGCATACAAAACAAAAAAGAGGAGCACGTTGGCTTCTATTTGGAGAAGAAGGGTCTACATACAAGCCACAAGAGGAGTACCAGAACATTGAAATTAATAGCACACAAGGAGCACCTAGAGAGTACTCTGATTAGTGGAACACGGCACAACTTTTGAAACTTGTGAATGCTGTTAAAATTTATTATATGTGGTACAATATGTTGATTGCATGTAACTGAATTTGGTATTTTGTTGGGAAGTCTACTTTTGTTAGCTACATTCTGGATGTTATCTATCAATATCAAGTAAATTTCAGAATGTTAACTGAATGTTGCCGTATCTTATTGTCAATGTTGTCATATATTTGATTGAATATTGCCTATTTTATTAACCGTATGTTAACTGAATATCTTTTTTTATTGACTGAATCTTGAATGATGCTGTTCATATATACACGATGCAGTTTTCTAGACTAGTTAGACAAAACAAGTTGTAGGTGGTTTTCACAAAACTAACAGCCCTAGAAGTCCCTCATGCGCTTTTCACGTGATCACTTAACGGCTCTCTCAGCCTCGCCGTTACGGAGTGACTCAGGCGCACACGAGTGTCAAGTTCGTGACCTGAACCAGGCAAAACGCGAGTTCGTGACCAATGTGCCCGCTCTTGGCAAGTTGTTGTACTACGGGTGCGTTTTTCAATAAGTTTTATGTTGGGCGCACCGGTTGCAGCTGTTATTCGACGGGTGCATAGAATACGTTCTCCTTGGAAGCACCCCAACACCATCTTAGAGTCGATCTGAGGAATATCAAATGCCATATTTGTCCAAGTGGAGGGAAGAGAAAAAACTAGCAAGTAGTACTAGCTAGCTTGATCGGTTTGGTTTGTGACCCCAAATCGTACGTTGCGTATAAATAAATGTATGTAGCTCGCTCATCACATCACGGGAGAGAGTGAGCACTGCAAGTTCCTAGTAGGCACCATGGTTCAAGGTCCCGTAGCGTTCAAGGACGTGCACAAGGAGGAGGACAATAGGATCTGCCCGCCACAAGAGTACGCCGACATCATCTCCACCTTGCCGAGCTTCGAGAGCCCAGGCTTGCGCGTGCGGCTCTACCAGGACGTGTGGTTGCTCGACCATGTGGTCCCTGGGATGATAGCCCTCCAGCGGCGCCACAAGCCGCAGCCAGGCGACGTGGTCCTGGCGAGCCCGCCCAAGTCCGGCACCACCTGGCTCAAGGCGCTCTCCTTCGCCGTCATGGGGCGGGCTGCCTACCCGCCCTCCCACGGCGACCACCCACTCCGGCGCCTCAACCCGCACGAGTGTGTCCCGTTTATGGATAACCTGTTCAGCGCCGGCCAGGAAGCCAAGCTGGATGCGCTGCCGTCGCCTAGGCTTCTGCACACGCACGCCCACCACTCCATGCTGCCTCCCTCCATGGCCGACTCCAAGATCGTCTTTGTCTGCAGGTAATAATACATACAACTTAGTTATTATTATGATCTTTCAGCACCCAGGATGCAGAATAGTTATTTTGCACCCACATATTTTTATCTTCTCACATTCAGAAATTTATGTTTTGTATGCTAATAATTATGTTTATATTTATTAGAAATGCAAAAAAATCGACATAAAAATACAATTTTTGAGTCATTATAGTGTAAAATACGTAGAAAATATGTTTTTTATGTCGTATTTTTATACGGTATGTAAACAATTTTTTTTACGACATGTCTAAATTTTCTTATGTTCTTCTTGACTTCTAAGGTAAGAAAAAATTTACGTGACGTAAAAATCATGTACGGTTTGAAAGATAGAAGGTGGGTGAAGAATAACTATTCTACACCCTGGATGTCAAATAGCGCCACTCTATATATATATTTATTTTTATTGTAGGGAGCCCAAGGATATGCTGGTTTCCATGTGGCACTTCTTGAGAAGCTCTGGATCCAACAACGACTTTCCTTTCTCCGCCCTGTTCGAGTTGGCTTGCGAGGGCAAGAACCCATACGGCCCCATCTGGGACCAGCTCCTCGGCTACTGGAGCGCCAGCAGAGCCACCCCGGAGAGGGTCTTATTTCTCAAGTACGAGGAGATGCTGGTCGACCCAGTGAGCACCGTCCGGGAGCTCGCACGGTTCCTCGGCGTGCCCTTCACGGACGCCGAGGAGGCTGCGGGCTGGCCGCTGGACATCGCCAACATGTGCAACATCGACGCCTTGAGAGGACTCTAGGCCAACAACACGGGGAACACCGGGCTCTTCTTCAAGTGCCCCCACCAATCCTTCTTCAGGAAAGGGGTGGCGGGGGACTGGGTGGGCCATATGACGCCGGAGATGGCCCGTCGCTTGGATGCCATTGTCGAGGAAAAGCTAAGGGGACCGGGACTCACCTTCAAGTCTTGACTCCACCACCGTTATGTTGCTTGTCATCTCGTTTTTCCTTCTCATCTCCTATTTGTGTTTGCGTTGCTTTACATCCGTTGTATCGAGTCGACTTGTGTATGGCACCATCCTTAGCTCCCCCATGAGTATCGTCTTGGCAAGCTCTCTTACTAATAATAAATAAGAAAGGGAAGAAAATCATTGAATATGCACACGATAATCCCGCCAATATGGTACGTCACGTTACAATATTCCGTGCACACACATGAAGTGGCATGTAATACACTGATTCATAAATAAATATGAAATCGATCTCCTCCTTACTTTTCTCTCGTACATTTCAGCCCTCCCCTGTAAAAATGTCGATTGTGGCATAGATTAACATATAACCGAGAACACACAACCACAACCCTCTCCCGACCTAACCCTAGGCGCCGCTGCCGGAGGGGCCAAGGGCAAAGCCCAGGCGTCCCAAGGAGGGTGGCGGCGGAGATCCTGGCTGGTGATGCAGCACGGGCCCGCTGCCGCCAGGAGTGCGGGTTGCCGCCAGTGCAGCAGGCGTAGGTGGAGGCTGGTGGTGGGTCGCCTGGTCTTTGGCCCAGATGTGCCCACCCCTGCATTCGATATCTGACGGACAGATGGTGCGGTGGTGCGGCCGGGAACCCAGGTGCCTCCGCCTGTGCACTTTCTCCGCCGATCGGATTTCGGAGGATCTCCGTAGGTCTCTTCACGCCAGGTTGCGGTCCTGTCGGCCTGGGCTGCCTACTCCCTTGCCGGCCTTGCTGGTGGGGCATCGGGCGGCTGGTCCCGTGGGGAGCCAGTGAGCGGCGGCGTGGGGACCGACGATCTGCCTAATAAAGGTGCCGGTCCTAAGATCCCTCTCAAGACATGATGATGTTCTGCATGTCGCCGTCGTCAGTGATCTGGTCGAAGTGCCGAGTTCTGGAGTTCTACGCTGACGAACTCCAAATGGATGACATGCCTGGAGTTTGCCGGATCAGATGGATCTAGGTCGTGCGTATCCATGTTTTTTTCCGACCGTTTGGTTTCATAGGAAGCGTTGCGAAGCTCTGCATTTTGTTACCATCGTGGGACATGTCTATAGTCTCACGGTGAAGTCAGTCGTGGAGAAGGGCATGGAAGGCGAAGGTCTGAGGACGAGAAGAGTAGTTCGAGTCCTGGTGATGACGAGGTTTCGGCTAGGTGATTTATGAATTGGAGCAGCGACAATGGCAAGTGGGGGTGACAATGCAGGAGGAATTTAGTGTCTAATCTTATAGGTGAAAGCCGAAGGTCTGGCCTTAGTTGGTTGTGCCTGTTAATGACCTTGTTAGACGCATTGTTTTTCGATTTCGGACTTCCTCCTGGGTGAAAACCTATGATCGATGATCAGGGCGATTCGGCGCTTCTGCAATGTTTTCCTTCTTGAAGGCGTCGTTTTTGGAGAAGTTGGATTTCTGGTGTTGTCTTGGTGGTGGTTGGTCCGCTGCAACAAGAGAGTAGATCACTTTAGCGGGACTTTTCTTCTTTTTTGTAATTCTTCTTCCTTATTTTGTGCTGTGTTGATCCGTAAGGCCGCTAGAACATACGTTGTTATAGATGCTGGGTGTAATTGGTACCTCCGTGATATTAATATAGACTCTTTTCAAAAAAAAAAAAACATGTAACCGGTCCTTAGACAAAGGCTATTTTGTTCAACCGAACGAGTAGCGATCATATGATATATCATAGACAATATCCTCAAATACATGTATGTGGCTTGCTCCCCCATCCACCGCCATGGAAAATATCTAGCTGGGCAAGGCGTGAGGAAAAGACCAACAAGAGAGAATCATCTCCTGTCACAATCTCAAGTGCATCCACGATTCACGGAGATCGGTTGATGGACTTCATTGATGGCAAGAAGGAGGCCCTGTTTCGAGACACTCTTTGATAAGGATGCAAACCGAGCAAGGATCCCAACCATGCGTATGCTGCATGGTTTACAGTGGGCCAGAAACTCTTTCCTTTCCGGTTAACACCCTCTTGAAAGAGATTCTGGTCTCTGTGATTGGGCAGGAGCAGTCTTGAGGGCGATCAAGGCGATGTTCGCATCCCAGTCCATGATGCGGGTCTTAGATTGAACATGTGGGTCGTCCTTGCCAAGTCGAGGGAGGAAAATATTACCACAGCGTGATGCTTTGCCAAGATGAAGGGCCTAATTGTAGTGCTCCCGGACCGGGCGTGTGCAGTTTTACCATTTTCCGCCTAAAATCTGCATAGAAATGACTAGAAGACGTCCACCAAGTGCAATGGAAAACAAAATAGTACTCTTTATCACAATAGAACCAACAAGAAACATCTATATGCAACAATGACTCTAGCGAGTCAAGAATAAAAATAGGTACAATTCACAATAAAATGAAATATCATCTGCGTACGGATAAAGAGATATGAAGATAACTATGCGACATCCGTAACCCTATTCAGGTGAAGCCAAAAGGGTAAACTTTCTAATAAGTTGTGGAACCCATACTAGTAAGGAACTAGTGGAGAACGGACCTATAGTCCCGGCTCGTAAGGGCCTTTAGTCCCGGTTGCGGTACCGGGACTGGAAAGGCGGGACTAAAGGCCCATCCACTAGTCCCGTCCGCTTACTAGCCGGGACCAATGGGCATCCACGTGGGCGCCCCTGCGCACGCTAGGTCCACCCCCATTAGTCCCGGTTGATAATACAAACCGGGACTAGTGGTTCTCTGCTGCGGCAGAGTTTTGACCACTTTCTTTACCACGACGGAGAATTCATTTTGTTTCTTTTTTCATTTTCAAAATAGATTTCTATGCTACCACATACCGTACACGTTACCGGGACTAGAACATACAAATATATACATGATATTTACATGGAGAACCATTAGGATCGAGCATACATAAATATATACATGATAGTTACATGGAGATATCACAGTTACCGGGACTAGAGCCCGTCTATTCAATTACACGGTGGGGGATCATCGGTAGCGCCTATTCACACTAAATTCTCCGGCGTCATCTATCATCTCTTTCATCAAGAATCCTGCCAGTTCTTCAGCAATTCCTAGTACGCATTGCTCTGGTAGGAGCTGGTCCCGCATTCTATTGAACTATATATAAGAAAAGGAGATCAATATATTAATACCAATCATGATAACAAAAAGTGACGATAATAAAAATAATGTTGTGAATGTATTTCTTACATCGACTTTATAATTTTTGTGCTCAGTGATAAACGTGCGAATGAACTCGCAAACATAGAATCCACATAGATTCGTCCTGGGTGGCTGCCTAGCGCACTTTACGAGAATAGAATTCAATCAAAATAATATTCTAGCATCATAATTATATTGAAACTATAGAAGTAAAGAGATGTGTGTACTACTTACCGAGACCGGCTTAAACATCAGCTTCTCACTAAAGTGACCCGTAACCGCACTCTTGAACTGGTTCCAAACCCTGCCCAGTAAACAAAATGAATGAATTATTTATTACGTGATATCTTAGGAAATGAACGAAAGAGACCGATGTAGCGCGAAAATTACCTCTGGAGTGTGTCCTGCATGTCCCCAAACTGTTCCAGGGGTCTTTTTAATGGGTCCATGACTTCAACTCTTCCCTTATCAAGTTGAATGTTTAGCAGAATCCAGTGGAATCTGCACACATGTTTATATATACATCAGTAACTCATCAATAACACTTAAATTGAGTAAGAAAATGTGAATGTGTACACCAGAGTAAGACTGTCACTTGAAATTGTAAGGAAACAGTATGTGGTCACAGAAATTTTGCTCCGTTAGAAACCTTAGAAGGTTTTCCTGCGTCTCCTCGGGTTTATCCGTTAGCGTCTTTATATGTATTTTATCTGGGTCAATGAACCCAACACTAAAGAGTGACCTTCTTTTACATTCCCGGATCTTCATTCTGCATAATAATAGAGTACAAAAGGATATAATGAGGATAATTACATGCAATAAACTGAATAACTGAAAAATTGAACAACTTATATGTAGACAATGAATTCAACAACTTACAGACAATAGAAACTCATGATAGATTTGTCGAGGGCGTCGAAAGTGTATAATTGGAAGAGTTCTAGAAACTCAACATGGACCTCTTGTTCTCGCAAGTAGTAGTCATGTGGTACTTTCGCCACGATCATTATTCTCTCCTTCTTTGCGGCTTTCAAGTACCAGTTATGTAAACTCCGCATTTGTGTTGGCAGTTGTTGCAACCTCTCTGGGGTGACCAATGGCATCCCTGGGACATATTGAGGGACTACATCAGCCTTGGGTAACTTGTCGTCCTGTGAACCTAGGAGTTCCTCAATAGTCACATTCATAGCGACCGGAAGTACCGCAGCTTCTTCTATATCCTGCTGGGGAATGTCATAGGATGCCACCCTGAGGGGTGGGATCGATTTTTTGGCCTATTCCCCGAGCTGGGGGACGCCCTTTCTTTTCCCAGTTGCACTTTGACTTGATGATTTCTCCCCCTTGCACTTTTACTTGATTTGCTCTTCTTCACTTCCTTTTGAAGCGTGCGTAGATAGTCATCTGGCTTATGATGCAAGTCATATTGCAATTTTGTGTTCAGAAAACCAAGTGCATACGCTTTTTGCTTCTCGGTGTATACTGGGGCGGGCTCAGGTTTCTTCTTTTGAAGCTGTGGAACACATTCGGCCTTTGCGATCGCTGCGGTTTCCTCTTCAGTACGATCATAAGGTCTGATGGGAAGATTCTTATGAGGTACTATTTGGAGGGGCGACATTTGTCGTTTTGGGCTGCTGTGTCGTTTAGTACTCATCGACGGAGCACACTTCCACTTATTGTCCTTAGAGGGCGGCGAAGACAGCTGACCCTGTGGCGAAGATCGAGATGGACCCGAGCTGTGGTGGTCGTAGTCATGGGGTGGGCTTCTTGGAGGTGATGGAGGTGAAGCTGACATGCGATGACTCGGAGGCGGTGTTGGCCTTGGCGCTAAGCCTGGAAGCTTGATGTTGTTCTTGTCCCATAGAATGATTCCACCCAATACTTCTCCAACTGTCCTCTCACCTTCAGTTCCAGGAATTTCAAGCTCTATTGAGTCCCACCCCGTTGCGATTTCATCCACCTCGACTTTAGCATAGCCAGTTGGAATCTCATGGCCATGCTAGCGTGCGTCAGGTGGACAAGGTAAAGCACATCCGACCACCACCTTGATGGATAGGTTCTTCACCTTTTGATGGAGCTCACAAGATGTCTGCTCCTTGATTCCATCCACAGGGTAGCCGAGACCACCATCTACTATCCGTGCATTGTCAGACGGGACCTCCGATTCAGCCACGCTGCTTCTCCGTTAAGACAGGACGACGGTAATATCGAGTGCAGGATCTTGCAAGCGCGCTACTCCTCGAAGTTCGTCAATCTGTTGCTGATGAATTCGAAGTGTTCCAAGCAACTCAATGAACCTGTCTCCATCCTCCTCCTCCCGTCGCCTCTTTGCTCTCTCTCGGCTCCTATAACTATCTCTGTCTTTGGGAAACCCCATCTCCCAAGTATAACTAGTGCCAAGGCCTCGTAATCTTCCTCCGTGTTCTTTATTCCTGAGGGCCTTTGTCAGCAAGTCATTCTCTCTATCGGGACAGAAATTTGTTGTCCCCTCTTTGATTTCCTTCACCACTCTCTGCCATGTCTCCCGGGGTATCCTAATCCCGTCACTGCAAATAAGGTCCCCTGAATTTTCGTCATACTCACTCCCATGCCCAAGGAACCAATTTCTTGCCCTCAAATCCCATTCTTCGCGTATTGGTTCTGGAGTGATCTCTTTAGCGAGCAACTCATTCTCTTTAGCATCCCACTTTGGCATGGCAATCGCGTAGCCCCCCGGCCCCAGGTGATGGTGATATTTCTTCTTCGCAACATTTAACTTGTTTTTTCCGACTTTTCCTTAGCAGCTTCTGACTCCTTGCACTTGACAAATGCATCCAAGTTAGCCTGCTGCTTCGTTAGATAGGATTCGAATTTAGGAGGAGTCTTCTTCTTCTGATACTTTTGCCATAATGATTTCTTCCAGTTCTTGAATAGTTTGGCCATCTTCGTAAGAGTCCATTGCTTGACTTTCTTCCTCAATGCAGCTGTGTCGGCTTCATCCTCAAATTCTGGCAGGGTGAAATGTGTCATGAGGTCATTCCAAAGACCCTCTTTGTACCTGTCGGCGACATACCCACCCTCTCACGCCCGTTTTGTCCTATTCCACTCTCGAACGGTGATCAGGATGTGATCCTTAACCATAACTCCGCATTGTTGTACAAATACACTTTTAGCCTTTTTGGGTTCCAATGGTTCACCCCGTGGTGATACCTGCGTAATTGTATAATGCGTAGATGCGTCCAACTTTTTGGCCGGGCCTTGTTTGGAATATTTTTGGCTCGATGTGGAGGCCTAAGAGAAGAAACATTCGTCAATTTATATATATACAACTCAATTAATGCATCTACTCATCACCGGACTTATATATATACCTCGTCGGACTTAGTTAAGGGTCCACTGGAGGCGTCGGCTTCACCATCATCGGAGGCGTCGGCTTATCCATCATCGGATCCATCGGCTTCTCCCTGGTCATTTCGGTCGACCTCCTGACCCTCACCGGAGCGGTTCACATACATCGATAGAGATTCCGGTGGATGAACATGGGGGCGCCGTGGATCATATTCTCGAGAATTTCTTCTTGTTCCAGGTCTCTGCGGATTGGACTAGGTGGATCCATAGTTTTCTGCAAAAATGCACACAATATAAAATAATACTAAATAATAATACGTACACCTAATTTGCTACAATAAAACTAAACAACAGCAAAATTCTAGTGCACCCTACCACCCTAACCCTAAGTCCGGGGCCCGCGAGCACTACCACCCAAACCCTAAGTCTAGGGGCTCGCGAGCACCACCACCCAAACCCTAAGTTCGGGCGCCCACGAGCACTACCACCCAAACCCTAAGTCCGGGGGCCCGCGAGCACCACCACCCTAACCCTAAGTTTGGGGGGCCGCGAGCACCACCACCCTAACCGTAAGTCCGGGGGCCCGCGAACACTACCACCCTAACCCTAAGTCCGGGGGCCCGTGAGCACTACCACCCTAACCCTAAGTCCGGGGGCCCGCGAGCACCACTACCCTAACCCCACGTCCGGGGGGGGGGGGGCGAGCACCACCACCCTAACCCTAAGTCCCGGGGCCCGCGAGCACTACCACCCTAACCCTAAGTCCGGGGGCCCACGAGCACTACCACCCTAACCTTATGTCCGGAGGCCCGTGAGCACTGCCACCCAAACCCTAAGTCCGGGGGCCCACGAGCACCACCACCCTAACCCTAAGTCCGGGGGCCCGCGAGCACCACCACCCTAACCCTAAGTCCGGGGGCCCGCGAGCACCACCACCCTAACCCTAATTCCGGGTGCCCGTGAGCACTACCACCCTAACCCTAAGTCCGGGGCCCATGAGCACTACCACCCTAACCCTAAGTCCGGGGGCCTGCGAGCACTACCACCCTTACCCTAAGTCCGGGGGCCCGCGAGCACTACCACCCTAACCCTAAGTCTAGGGGCCCGTGAGCACCACTACCCTAACCCTAAGTCCGGGGGGCGCGAGCACCACCATCCTAACCCTAAGTCCCGGGGCCCGCGAGCACTACCACCCTAACCCTAAGTCCGGGGGCCCACGAGCACTACCACCCTAACCTTAGGTCCGAAGGCCCGTGAGCACTACCACCCAAATCCTAAGTCCGGGGGGCTGCGAGCACCACCACCGTAACCCTAAGTCCGGGGGACCACGAGCACCACCACCCTAACCCTAATTCCGGGGGCCCGCGAGCACTACCACCCTAACCCTAAGTCCAGGGCCCACGAGCACTACCACCCTAACCCTAAGTCCGGGGGCCCGCAAGCACTACCACCCTAACCCTAAGTCCGGGGCCGGCGAGCACTACCACCCTAACCCTAAGTTCGGGGGCCCGCGAGCACCGCCACCCTAACCCTAAGTCCAGGGGGCCGCGACCACCCTAACCCTAAGTCTGGGGGCCCACGAGCACCATCACCCTAAGCCTAACTCCGGGGGCCCGCGAGCACCACTATATATATTATATATACACTATATATTATACTAGAAAATATATTACACTATATATTATATTACTATTACACTGAAAATATATACACTAAAAAAATACACTAACCTATTATATAATACACTAATTAACATACTACACTAATATATACTACTAAAACATAAAAAATACACTAACATATTATATTATACTACACTAGTTAACATACTACACTAACATATACTACACTATATATTAAAAAATACACTATATTTACACTACTATATATACTACTAAAAAATAAAAATAAAATTAACTAGCAGATCGTCGCCGGGGGCGCCTGCCTGTTCGGCCTTACTACATGCACGGCCGGCCGACGACCTGCCGGCCTGCTTGCCCATTGGTGGCGCGCCACAAGATCAAGGCACGTGACGGCTGCTCCACCGCACCAGCCGGACGGGGGAAAGGGGAGGGGGCGGGGTAGACCTACTAGCCCGGGGCGCGTACGCGGCGGCTGGAGGTAGGGGACGACGCGCTGGTGGCGGCGGTTGGGGTTGGTGGCGCTGGTGGCGGCCGGAGCTAGCGGGAGTGGTCGGGCAGCCTGCCGGCGTCCTGTGGTTGTCCTCGCGCGCTTCGTCGTTCCCTGTAGAGTGTGGTGATTTGGGGAGAAGAAGGGGTGCGGAAATATAAAGGAGAGGGACCTTTAGTCCCGGTTCGTAGAACGCACGGGGACTAAAGTTTAGAAAATTTCAATTTGCATATTTTTTAAACATTTGAATTATACAGTTTTTTGCATACTTATGAATTTGAGAAAATTTTCAACATGAAAAGTTCTTGAATTTGAATAAGTAATCCAAATCCATTTTCTGTTTTATAAAATAATTATTCTAACTAGTCAAACCTTCTTTGCTTCGTCTGCACGTCTAACGCTAGAGGAAAGACAACCTTCTTTGCTTCGTACGTACTGGAGGGCAATTCGTTATTTCTTAGAAGCAGCTTTTTCATTATTACTAGCAAGTTTTCAAATCCTGAGTCAGTCACACCGTTCTCTGCCTTTCACTTCAGAAATTCTAATGTGTTATCCAGCTTCTTCTGGCCATCTTCACAAGTTGGGTATAACAATTTTTTGTGGTGCTGTAACATCTTCTCGAACTGCAACCTCTAATTTTCCATGTCGTAGTCTCGCTTTGCATCAGAAATGACCTGACCAAGATCATCAGAGGGCTCATCTTGTTCCCGTTCTTCTTCATTATCTTCCATTGTGGTATCAGCGTATTCAGGAAACATAGATCAGTAGTTGTCATCATCGTTCTCTTCTTCATCGCCGTCCTCCATCATAACACCTCTTTCTCCGTGCTTGGTCCAAACATTATAGCCGGACATGAAGCCAGACCGAGGCAGGTGGCTCTGAATGACTCTTGAGGAAGTGTGAGCTTGCTCATTCCGACATTCAACACATGGACAACATATAAAACCATCCCGTCGCTTGTTCGCCTCGGCCACAAGGCAAAAAGAACGCACGCCTTCTCTGTAAGCATCAGAGCGTCGGTCACCGTACATCCATGGATGACTCATCTGCATCATACAACCATATATATCAAACGCAATCACGATGATAAAATTACTACCGCACAGTCTAATCGAGAAAATACTTGCTAACCTTTTAGGACACCTGGAAAGAAAGATGAGAAAACTTAACTGTGGCTCTGGCACCTCATATCAAGTTTTGTCTTGTGTGAACTCAAGTGGCATCGTACTAACAAGCATTTCACCGAACACCTCTAGTGCATATGAATAAAAAAATTAGCACAAAGTTATACCCACCTCACATAGGAAAAAAACAGGAGATAGTGGAGGGTTGGGTGCAATATATCTAGGGCCAGACTATTAGTCCCGTTTTGAGACACAAACCGGGACTAATAGTTCTGCCAGGACCACGCGGGCGTGCCCAGACCCATTAGTCCCGGTTTGTATCTCAAACCAGGACTAATGGTCCCTTACGGGCCGGGACAAAGGACATCGGTGTCCTCGGGCCGTCTGGTTCGGACCATTAGTCCCGGCCCCAGCCACAGCCGGGACTAGTGGTCCGAACCAAAGGGCCATTTTCTACTAGTGAAGGTTACTAATGGTTGCCTATAAAGTGGGAAAATAGCAGTGGGTATAGAATGTACTCGTGAGACTTAGAATTTGGCAGCTCGCTCTACTACAAGTTATAGTGGGTTAGGTGGTAGCAAAGCTTGCACTAGAATAACCTATAGAGGCATGGGACAACTAGTCTTTTAAGAGAGATCTATTCAGAACCAACTAGATACTAACACCAATCGATAACTCAACCAAACCATTACCATTACTTATGCCGCATAACCAATGAGGGAGTCACTCACACAGTTGGAAATATATAGAGTATTTAGTTAACTAGACTAACTTACTGTTCAAGTTATCAGAGTAAATAATAGCATCCCCGATTCTTTCTGGATGTGGGATGGACGCCGGAAACGACACCCGATGCCATTGCGACGGAACTCGGCTCTCCCGGGGAGGCCGGGCCCGTGCCCGAGATTCCCTGGCGTGGACAAATAGCATGCCTTTTCCTGCCCCGAGTTGCCGGATAGTGGGCCGCGCGCCTTCCCCTAGTCCACGCATCAACGGCTATGAGCGACCACGTTCTTTGTAGATCCGTATGGAGGAAGACCGGCACTCCGCACCAACTGGATCATGGGGCCTAGCATTTGCCGACGTAGCAGCGAAAACCCTCGACCACCGCAGGTTCTCATGCTGTGGGGTCCGTCGAGAGCTGAAGTGGAAGCGTAAACCATCACCCTCCATGGGTCCTCAGATCCGAGAGATGAGGTGGCAGTGGAAACCCTCAACGGTCGCAGATTCATGCGAAGAGGCCATGTTGTGTGGCCTAGATAAGCGTGGAACCTCCTCTCCCAAGGAGGCGGGGCCGTGAGATAGGATTCCTTATCGTGGGCAGCTCACGTGCCCTTTCCTGCACCGCGTCACCGGACGGTGGGCCGCATGCGTGACTGCACATGCTGTCAGTGGCCGTGGGAAGGACCGTGCTATGTGAGAGGCGTTCGAGATGTGGTAGGGTTTCGTATGCCTTAAACCATGCTTCTCACTCTCCTCTATCCTCTTTTCCTTCTTCCTCCGTTTTTCCCATTCTATGCCTTTTCTACGCTTATCCCTTCCCTCTGTTCCCAGCGTCTTCGCCATGAAAGGTGCTCTCATGTGGTGAGCAGCATATGTATATTCATCGTCCTCCTGCACTGTGGTGGTAGCTGGGGGGTGCAATGAACCTATGCACCCTTCTCGATGCGTGACTACCCTCTATACATCTTGCCATTTGACAAACACCATCTTCTTCATACACCATGGTGACTTTAGGGCTGTGACGTTAGCTTGGCAGCTCACTTGCATCGACAAGGATCTGAGGCACCGTTCCTTTCCGCGACTGTGTTGGCGGCATGGGATGGTTCTTTAGACACTTATCGATGCGCATTGCTGCTAGCTTGCTCCTTCTGCTTTTAGCAGCTACCTTGCATCGAGAAGGATATGCAACATCGTTTCTCTATGCCATTGTGCTGGTAGCATCGGGAGAATGTGCTTTATCCGCTTCATGACACACATGGTCTTTGTCTTCCTTGTGTTCATGCGTCCTCCACCGAAGACCATACATTCAGTAGTTTTTCTCTGTACAGCGCTATGGTCGAAACATCATCATCCTCTAGACACCTAAGCGGTCATATGGATGGTGATGATTTTCGCTCACGTTGCGGAACAACAGCGATATATAGGAAGTAGCTACATCGTCGGCGTGCATCATTTGCACCAGTTCTATACTCGATGTTTACCAAAGGAGCGGCAGGAGGAGGAGGACGTCAGCAGTTATCCGTGTATAACGTCTGTGGCGGTTCTCTCCTGATCGGTAACTGTCCCCATGTTTGTGGTGTTATGTCCAAGGTTTTGACACCGCGTATGGGAGGTCCCCTTTTTTGGCTACGGCGCCAAGTACGGCAAGCACGATCGGGGAACGACAAGAACTCATGAACAAACAGAGAAACGAGTATTTTACCTAGGTTCAGGCTGCATTGTGTGAAACCCTATGTCATGCAATGATGAACTATATGGTGGATAATGAAGTGGTTACAGAGTTTTCCCAGAAAAGGACCAACTGATTTCTTCCTAACTATGCTTCTTTCTTCTCTAACGCCCCCTCATCGACTGGCTCGGGCATCCTTTTATATTGTCAAGGGGAGAACAGAAGGGTCGATCACCATGCGGCGAGGTGCGACATCCATGGTGAGAACATGACGGAGCGCATCTGCTGCTGGACGCTTGGTCTAGCCTGTCTAACTAAGCGGTGCTACGAAGGGATCTGTCCCATCAGTCTATCTCTATCCGTAGCTTTCTTACTAGCTACTCTTCTGTCCCGGGGTACTCCCGGTTCCATGGAGACGACAATATCCCTCAAGCATGCCTCAACCTAGTTATATATGGCTAGGGCAGCATCCTTATCCTAGGTGGAGGCGCAACTTTAATTATATCTTCATCATGTGAGTCTTGAGCCTTCTGCTTGTGAGGTGTTAATTCTACCCTGATCCGCACAAGAAGGTGTGGCCCGCTATTTGCTAGCCTACCCTCAGAATGCGAAGTAGTAACTGTGGGGTGAGGAGCGGGTTAGATGTGTTTCCTAGGCCTAGGGCTATAAAGAAATGATATTAGCCACACCCCATTTACTCATCACGCTCTTTCTTGTCATCCTTTCCTCACACCTCAGACCTTTTTTGGCATCATCCTAATGGCACACAAGGCAAGCCAAGGCTCCTTGGGGAAAAGGGGCCCTTCTAGGACTAGGTCTGGAGCTCTTGGGATCAGGAGGAACGTGAGATCTCGTCTTCCTCCCACCATCGACCAACAGTAACTTCTTGCCTTGAAGCTCCTAGCGGCCGATGGGCGCCATGAGCACGGAGCCACCATGGTCTATTGTACTGGAGGGGGAATTAGAGATGGGGAGATACCCATCTACAATTGCTTCCTCAAGATAGGGCCGGTTCCGCCCTTTTTTGATTTCTTCATCGAGTTGAAGAAGGCATACGACTTTCATCTTGTTCAGCTCCATCCCAATGCCTTGTTGGCGTTGGCTGCCTTCGCACACTTATGAGAAGGGTTCGTTGGGGTGCTACCCTCCGTATATTCATTTCTCCATTATTTCACTCCTCGGGTTGATAAGAAACCGAGGATTACCGGGCATCACTTTTCATCTTCGAAACAAACTTTCCAAGAAATACCTTGAGGGGAAATTCAAATCCAAGTGCCAGGAGTGGTGCAGCGAGCATTGCGTGGTGTGTGTAGAGGATCAATACCCATGGATGTATGATCCTCAGGAGGTCGTCCAGTGTCGCCCAAGTTGGGGAATGCTGGGCGCCTAGATCCCGAGCATGAGGCCTATGACCTACTGAATCTAGGTTCTCGCGAATAAAAGTATGACAGTGCATGCCGTCATCTTGGTCTATCTTTGCCAACGAATAGTGCCGCTACAGAGGAGGTCACGCTCGGCTTGGGCGTATCGAGGTCCTAATGACCCAATCCGCCTTCTGCCCGAGAATGACCGATATTTTTCCTAGGAGGAGTACTCTATGTTGATGAAGGATATCTTCTTCCCGACGGCCACGGGAGGCCGGCCGAAGGGGTTCTTTCCTCTTTTCTTTGATAAGTGTCGCCATAAAATCCTTGCTGTGTTTCCCTCTTGCAATGCTAGCTAAGGGTCTCATCGGGGGTGAGAGGTCGGACTCCGTGACCGATGACAAGTTGGAGGAGGACACGGAGCCCTATTCTAGCGCTACTGTTGAATATTGGATGTTGTTCACTCTACTTCGAAGGGGGATTCTTCCTGCAAAGACTCCTTGACCTTGGCATAGCACGAATCTGGGGGGATGTCGCCCCTGAGGATTTATTATGCTCTCCGGGAAAGGTACGCGGGGAAAGGAAGGAGCCCCCACACGCACCATTACATGAGTAAATCTCAGTTCACCGCGATCCTGAGTAGTTCGCATCGTTTGACGCTTCCCCGACTATTCGGTGCAAGATATCTCACCCTTCTCCTAGCGAATATTTAATTTTCCCACCCGGTTCTCCTTCTTGCACCAAGAAAGGGAGGTGTGATTTCAAGTGTACATGCAGGTGAGTGTCTTCCTTTTCTTTTTTCCTTGACAATGATGAGATTCTGCCTCTAACGCGATTCTTTGCTGAAGGGAGAGCATTCCCGAATCCACCGGGATTCCGCTAGTATGTTAACTAGGGGTGTAAGGTGTACCTGAAGTAAATGAATAGAAAAGAGATGAGATAAGATAGAAATAAAATTACCCACTAGCCTGACCTAACTAATGAAGTCTATCATATGTTAGGTGTCTAGGTAACAATTGTTTGGAGTTGGTTAAACAGTATAAAATCTAAATATGTGGTCAGCTATATATCGAACTTTTTTAATTAGGGTGTAGTGGGAGCTGAGTTTTATGAAGAGACTAGTGGTGACATGAGATACATAATATAATTACCCAAAAATCCTTTCATAAGACTATTAAATAACAGAGTGACTAGTCAAGAATATCTTGTAGTTTGTTTAAACTATGGGCAATATAACATGGCTTCATTAAGATGTCAATTAGGGTAGAAGATAGAAAATGAAATGACCCAATAAACATACAGAATTAATGAAGGCCACAAAGGATCAAGTTTGTTGTCAGGCATATTTTAGTGTTCGTTTAAATTATGATGCCGTATTTGTATTCAACGGGGAGGTTAGAGATGACAGATAAGATAATATAATGTATAATTAGGTGGTAGTCTATCACAATTCATTAGGGTATAAAATGACATGGTGTCTTGTCATGAATATTTTGATATTAGTTTACAGAAGCATCTGAGTACGTGGGCTTCAGTAAGATATGAGTGATTAGACAAGATAGAAAACGCAATCCCAACTAACCTAACGAAATAATGAATTGTCTAGTCAGACATATTTTAGGATATGTTAACTGGGGATGTAAGGTGTACCTGAACTAAATAAATAGAAAGGAGATGGCATAAGATAGACATATAATTGAATGACATAACTAATGAAGTCTATCATATGGTAAGTGTATAGGTGAGATTTTTTTTGGTGTTGGTTTAAATGATATACAATATTATTATTTGGTAAAGGTATATATCGAAGTTTGTTTGAATTAGGGTGTAGTTGGAGCTGAATTGTATGAAGAGACCAGAGGTGACATGAGATAGATAACATAATTACCCGAATAGTCTGCGATAATTAATCAAGTCTATCAAATAAAATAGTGTCTAGTTAAGATTATATTGGAGTTCATTTAAAGTATGGGCACTATAATATGGCTTCATTAAGATGTCAACTAGGGTAGAAGATACCAAATAAAATTACCCACTAAACTTCCACAATTAATGAAGAACACAATGGATCAAGTTGGTTTTTATGCATATCAGTGTTCATTTAAATTATGATACTATATTTTAATTTAACGAAGAGATAAGAGATGACACATAAGATCAATAATGTATAATTAGCTGGTAACCTGTCACGATTCATTAGGATATGTGTCTAGGTAGGAATTGTTTGGTGTTGGTTAAAACGATATACAATCTAAACATTTGGTTAGGTATATATCTAAGTTTGTTTGAGTTAGAGTGTAGTTGGAGCTGAATTGTATGAAGAGACTAGAGATGACATGAGATAAATAATATAATTTACCAAAAAAATCCTTCCATAAGTTTATTAAATAAAAGAGTGTCTAGTCAATAATATTTTTTAGTTCGTTTAAACTCTGATAAAAATAATATGGCTTCATTAACATGTCAATTAGGGCAGAAGATAGAAAATAAAATTACCGAATAAACATACACAATTAATAAAGGCCACAAAGGATAAAGTTTGTTGTCAGGCATATTTTAGTGTCCGTTTAAATTATGATGTCGTATTTGAATTTAACAAAGAGATTAGAGATGACAGATAAGATTATATAATCTATAATTAGCTGGTAGTCTGTCACGATTCTTTTCACGTATCAAATGATACGGTGTCTTGTCAAGAATATTTCGATAATCTTTTACACAAGCTTCTCAGTACACCAGCTTCACTAAGATATTAGTGATTAGACAATATAGAAAATGGTGCGTTGTCTTGCCAACAATATTTAAATATTTTTTACACAAGCTTCTGAGTACACGGGCGTCACTAAGATATTAGTGGTTAGACAAGATAGAAAACTCAATCTCAACTAACCGTACTAAATTAGTAAATGTTATAAAATAATGAATTGTCTGGTCAGGCATATTTTGGAGTACGTTAACTAGGGGTGTTATTAGGTTTAGCTGAACTAAATGAATATAAAGGAGATGACATAAGATAGTTACCCATAAGATTGACGTAAATAATGAAGTCTATCATATGGTAGGAGTCTAGGTAAGAATTATTTGGAGTTGGTTAAAATGGTATACAATCTAAATATTTAGTCAGGTATATATGGAAGTTTTTTAAATACGGTGTAGTTGGAGCTGAGTTGTATGAAGAGACTAGAGGTGACATGAGATAGATAATATAATTACCCAAAAATCCTTCCATATGTCTATTAAATAAAAGAGTGTCTAGTTAAGAATATTTTGGAGTTCATTTAAACTATGGGCAATATAATATGGCTTTATTAAGATATCAATTTGGGCAGAAGATACAAAATGAAATTACCCATTAAACTTACACAATCATTGAAGGCCATAAAGGATCAAGTTTGATGTTAGGCTGATTTTACTGTTTGTTTAAATTATGAGGTCGTATTTGAACTTAACAAAGAGGTTAGAGATGACAGATAAGATTCTATAATATGTAATTAGCTGGTAGTTTGTCACGGTCCTTTAGGTGTATCAAATAATATAGTGTCTTGTCAAGAATATTTCGATGGTCTTTTACACAAGCTTCTCAGTACACCGGCTTCACTAAGATATCAAATAAAATTACCCACTAAACTTACACAATTAATGAAGAACACAAAGGATCAAGTTGGTTGTTAGGCATCTCATTGTTGGTTTAAATTATGATGCCGTATTTGAATTTAACGAAGAGGTTAGAGATGATAGATAAGATCAATAGTGTATAATTAGTTGGTAGCCTGTCTCGATTCATTAGTATATGAGTCTTGGTAGGAATTGCTTGGTGTTGGTTAAAGCGATATACAATCTAAAGATTTGGTTAGGTATATATCTAAGTTTCTTTGAGTTAGAGTGTAGTTGGAGCTGAATTGTATGAAGAGACTAGAGATGACATGAGATAAATAATATAATTTACCCGGAAATCCTTCCATAAGTCTATTAAATAAAATAGTGTCTAGTTAAGAATATTTTTGAGTTTGTTTAAACTATGAGAAATATAATATGGCTTCATTAACATGTCAATTATGGCAGAAGATAGAAAATGAAATTACTGAATAGACATACAAAATTAATGAAGGCCACAAAGGATCAAGTTTGTTGTCGGGAATATTTTAGTGTTCGTTTAAATTATGATGTCGTATTTAAATTTAACAAAGAGATTATAGACGACAAATAATATTATATAATATATATAATTAGCTAGTAGTCTGTCACGATTCTTTTGGGGTATCAAATGATACGGTGTCTTGTCAAGAATATTTTGAGTACGTGACTCTAAATTCGTAAAGTTTATAAAATAATGAATTGTCTGGTCAGGAATATGTTGGAGTATGTTAACTGGGTTGTAAGGTGTAGTTGAACTAAATGAATATAAAGGACATGACATAAGATAGTCACTACTAGGAAACACCTCATAAGTGGCGCACGGGTTTGCACTTTCTTTCCGTGGCGCATATCTGATGCGCCACTATTACGTCACCACTAATATATGCATTCTGTGGCACATATCAATATGCGCCACAGAATTCTCAGACTTCTGTGGCGCATTTCTCCCTATGTGCCACACGGGAATGTTTTCAGTGGCGCATATCGTGCCATGCACCACATAATGTATATGCGCCACAGACACCTTTACTATATGCACCAATGACTGTATTACATGTATTCAAATTAGAGTATGTTCCTGGTGTATAATCAGATATTTATACAGGATGTATATAGATCAGTAGAAACAGTACACTGCACATATAATAGATGAAAACCGACATAGAATACAAACACAAGTATAATGTCATCACACTTAGAGCCAGATCGAGATACATATATAGTGTCAAGTGCCGAATTTTTACACAAGTGCTGAATACAAAGTTTATATCATCTCACATTACAAATATGAAGTGGTCACCACCTACACTAGGATCAAATAGAATACAGCTGTGATGACGGTGAGCAAGAGCAGGAGCCCGAGCAATATCTTCATCTGGTTCTTCTTCCACAAGTGGTTCCTCCACTTGGCTATCGCCTCCTCTCGAGCCGCGTATCCTTTATAGATGTTGCCGGTGAACTTGTTCACTTGTTTGTGACAGTCCTCCCACTCCTCATAGACTCCTGGAACCCGACCCATGTACACCACATACCACCTCGTCGCCATCTCTATAGACGACAAGGCATATTAGTAAAACATGCAATGAGAAGAATTAATAAAGGGTTCACATGCATATATGTTCACAAAATATAAAGCAAAGGATCCATAAACCTAAAAGATAGCATCGCGATCATCATAGAATTAATAAGTTCAATGACAACACGACCACAATAGTTAAGTCCAACAACAACGACCGTTTCGACCACAAGATAGTAAAGTTTATGACACACACACTACATGCATACATCAAGAATATACACACTCGATCATGCTAGGCACACATCGATCATGAAGACTTATTCTCGCTCGGCTTCGGGAACGGTTGTTAGCCCTCTTTCGTCATCTATGTCCTTGTGTCACCCTGCTTATGGAGGCGTTCTTCGAGCTCCCTCTTAGTCAACCCTCTGGCTTGTTGTAGCCCCTCGTTGTGTTGACATATTCAATGATGATTTGTGATAACTTCATCCGAATGCGATGGAAGTCTTCTCTAAGATCATTATCGTTGATTTGCGTTAACTTTTCAGCCCATCCCCGGAGACTAGAAGGCAACGATAGGTTCTGGCAATCCCGGACAAACCCTTTAAGGTGATGGAGAACGTAGAAGGCCTCCTTGGCGCTACCAGTAGCCGGCTGCTTGATGCAGGGGAACTCGAGCACATGCTTGAACACGTGTTTGCCATCCTTGATACATTCCCCCTTATTTATGAAGTTGCATCCCTTGTTGGCGTAGCCCTTGAGAGCCTCATTGAGAACACCACTTATTCTGGTGTAGTCTTTCTTCTTCGTTAAACTCCCCGAGTCGAAATACGAGGCTAGCGAATACCTCGGGGCAATAATGATGAGTGTGTAGTATTTGTCTCCATGCAACACAATTGGAATAGAATGTTGGAAAAAGATCAAATGAAGAAATCTATAAGAAAGGCATAAGTTACGGTGGCGAGCGAGTGTGTACTTAGTCGGGAAAGAAATGCAGCAAAAGTGTGTCCTTCCTCTTGTAGTCCAGCATGAACTTCTCGAGGTACGCCGTCGCCTTGGTCCGTGTCTCTGATCCTTCGACCAACTGGCTATCCCGCATGTAGTAGGGATCCACTATCGCGACTTGTGAGGTACTCTCTCTCTTGATCTTCATCGCCAGATTAAGCGCATAGAGGAGGACCAAGTTATAGTCCATCCGTTTCGAGAGAAAGAGCTTGAAGACGTCCTTGTACGCTATGAACAATAGATCTGCGGGGGCTTCATGGACGAAGCCCACGTCCGATGGCACCTTGGCCGTGAAAACCGGGTAATTTGGATCTTTGTCTTTAATAAGGAGGCCCTCTAGTGTATTGTGGGGTAGATCTAGAGTCAATATCGGATCAGCAGCTACATGCACTCGGGGCAATCCATATTGTGTGGATGGTACGACAATGACAACCTGAGCCCGGATCCTCTTCGGAGGAGGCTAGCTCGCAGCCTTATTATTATTATTACCTCTCTTCATGTGCTTCTTCTTTGCAACAGGGTCCTCCACTGCCATCTCCTCATCGGCCGCCTTTTGGAGTGTGTTAGGGCTGAAAACCAATCCCGGTTTCTCCTGTGGTGGATCAACAGCCGGAGGCATCTATTGAGAAAAACCATGGAAGACTAGGCGCTGCGAGCATCTATTGGGCCGACCAGCTTGATGGTCGCGAGCTGTGAAGGGTTCTTCACCCACATAACGCATATACAATCCTTTGTCAGCGCCGGTGTTGATGAAGCTGTCAACGTTGTCCCATTCATCATCATATTCATGGTTGCCATCATGTGGTGGTCGTAGAGGCGGCAACGGCTTTGCCATGGGGAGGTACACACGCTCCCGAGAGTTGCTGGTAACGACTGGTGGTGGCGACAACGGCGATTACTGCTGGCTTCCGAGGTGGTGGCCGGACGATCGATCGAGAGGTGGTGCCGGTGCTCCCCCCGCAAGACGAATCTGGTTCTTCGGCCATGTCAAGGGCCAGTTGTAGCATTCTCCCAGGGTCTTGTGTTTGTCGGCTCCCTGAGGTTGAAAGGGGGTCCATGTTGTCGCACCCTAGCAACACCCGAGCCAACTTGACCCTCATCACGTCATCATCCATTGTATTGTTGTGCATCGTGCGGCTCGCCGGTTGTATGAGAGTGCCCTTGGCAACATCCTTCAACTTTCCGCCGGCAACTTTAAGGAGTACGCAAGTAGTGTCCTGAGTCAAAACATTTTGGGCATCATGAGATGGCAGCAGTCATCAGAGGAATAAAGGAGATGACGTGCACTAACTAATTATTGACCTTGGTGATAGCGTTGAGCTCGACTAATGTAGAGACACGGCCGATGCCAGTGGCTGGCCTATCATCTGCATTCTCCCGCTCGGGTGCCTCGCGAAGCACCACCGCCATTGGCTGCGCCTTGGTATCTTTGGCGGGAGGGGGCATTGGTGCGACCAAAACGAGCGGTCGTGTCCTGGTGTTGACGACCGACGGGGTCACCAGGTCTAGCGACACGTTAACATTGATGCCCGAGTTGCTGCCGCTTAAGCTGGGCAGATGTATCGGCCCCTTTCGACTTCCTGCATTCCAAGAAGTTAGCCCGTCGAAAAACTCAGGGAGGATCATCGCGCGGAGCTTTTCTTCCACTAACTTGTCCACTATTTTCTCATCCACTGCTTTTTCCTCTTGTGTCTGCACCTTCATCTTCAGCTCTTTATCAATGGCTTTATCCTTCTTGAATTTCTTCACCTCCGGATCGTCGGTGACAAACTCCCCTGTAACCGGGTCTAGATACTAGCGGGCCCAGACAAAGTTCCTAAGCTGCAAGTTCGTGATTTTAAGCCACAGGTTGTCTTTACCTAGGCGTTCAAGATCGGCGTCCTCCTTGTCCCAAATGAGTTGTTTCCCTCTGTAACCGCCGCTTCCAAGACGGTGGTTACTGATTGCTCTGAATTATAGCCATCTACGTCCACATTTAAACTGGATATTATTCATATTTTTTATGAAATATCTCTCTAAACTCTGCAACTAATGTCTAATATTCAGAAGGGTATGCAATCCTTTCTTTTTATATTTTTCCTGCGCAGATAATGTCGTTTGAAGATGGGAATCACTACATGAAAGTCAAAGATACAAGATTTCCAACAACCAAAAGAAACCAGGAGCCATGAAGCGGAGGCTAACGCTTTAACGACCAACTATACGATCGGAGCGTTGTTGTGGAATTTTGCCCAGCTCATAGGTTGTCTGGCGAATGTACTCAGAAACGTAATATCCACATAAATTATTTCCAGCTTCCTGTCTCAAACACTTCACGAGAATAGAGTTCAATCAAAATAATAATCAAGTATGGTAATGGTATTGAAAAAAGAATCAAAGTGATGCGAGTACCTAGCTATAGTACTACTTACACTAAGTTGTCGAAATCGCAACTCCTCTTTCCATTCACCCCTAACTTCCTTGATGAACCATTTCCAAACCTTGTTCGGGAAAGAAAATGAGTAAAGGAGTTATTAATTACTTGATATTAGGAAATGAACGAAAGATGCCGATATAGTGCGATAATGATTGAAATTACCTCTGGACCATTTCAACCAGGTTCGTTCATCTCTCAGGGTTTTTACGTTTTGACTCCATCACGAGTAATTTTGCTTGGTCAACTTGAATGATTAGCATAATAAAGTGGAACCTGCGCACGTATAAGTCATCAATTACACTTAACATCGAGTAAACAAAATCAAAAATGTACAAGACAATAACACTCACTCGAAGTTGTAAGGAAATAGTATTTCTATTTTGTTTTGTTGTTTCATTAGAAACTTTAGCAAGTAATCCTCTATTTTCTTAGCGTTCTTTTTTACCGTATATTTATGAATGTTATTTGGATCAATTAAACCAACATCATAGATTTGTCCTATATATTTTGCATTTGAAAATCTTCTTTCTGCATAATAATGTACAAAAGAATATAGTGGGTACAATTATTCATGCAATTAATGAGCTGAGATAAAGACTTAATTACAGAAATAAATCACTTACATATAATAGCAACTGATGATAGATCTATTGAGGGCGTCTTGATTGAATAACTGAAATAATTCCGTGAAGGCAATGTGTATCTCGTCCTTTCCATGAAAATAATGCTCCTCTCTAATTGCCACTATGAGCACGATCTCGCCTTTCTCTGAGGCTCGCATATACCACTCATGCAAGTTTCGCATTTGTGTTTGTAGAAGCGGGACCTTCTCAGGTATGATGAGAGGCTAGTATTTGTATGCTACTTCAGCTCTGGGTGTGGCATCCGTGTCTAAGTATTGACCAACAGTCATACCAAAATCCCTAGACGCCTGTGCGACTAGTTCTGCATCGGAAAATACGTTCAATGGGGGGCATGATTGGTTTTCTGTTCTCCGAATTGTGGAATTATTTTCCCGCTTCTACTAGTACTTCTCGACCGCTCCATATTGTCCTTATGTGACATGATAATAGAGCGGTCATATTCTGATGCCAGTTCTAATGGACATGGTCGCTCAAGAAATTCCACATAGTGTTTTACTATTTTGGGTGCTATATACAGCTTTGGTGGGGGCCGTTTCGGTGCAAGCTGGCGTTTCACATCTTCAGCCACAACATTTCTGAGTTTCTCAGCAGTCAAGTCATCAGGAAACTTGGCAGGAGTTTGCTTGGCCTTCTTTCTTGTAACTACTGAGGATTTCACCGCAGCTGTAGTACTAGCCGCCGGAGTGGGGGTGTTTTTCCCCTTTTGCAACGGGGGCTGAGGTGGCGGAGTCTGCCTAAAAATGCATATACTATATCAAAATGTTCACAAAAATCATATCTACTGAGTAAAAATATAACATTACTAGTTTGAGTGAAATAAAATACAACTAAGTATTAAAACCATTAAATATCTCAAATGAGAAAAGAAAAATAAGGAAAAATCATAAAAATCACTTTTGTGAATGAAAATTCATCCACAATCATAGAAAAATAATAAATATGAAATTCTAAGTAATTTTGGTGTTTCTAAAAATAAATGAGATAAAAGAGTGTTAAATCCTTTTTCTTGCATTCAAATAAATAGAAAGTATTTTCTTTTATCACATATAAATACAAATAAATTCCTTTTAACTTTTCTTTGAGTCTTTACAATTTATTGCTTTTCATAAATTATATTATTTCCTTAATAATTATAAATAAGATGTTTTTAATGTTTTAAAATTACTTTTACCTTTATAACTTGGGTAAAACATACAAAGAAGGTTAAAGTATCCATTCTACCATAGGTAAAGTCATAGTAGGAATCGTTATGTTCAACAAAGTCACTTTTAGGCATTTATCAATAATCCAAGTTAAAATATGTTATTCCAAAGAATCATATTGATGTCTTTACAAATAAATACTCAAACAACATACATTTGAGTCCATAGTTATATCAACTTAGAACTTAGGTTATGGAACTTACTTATGTAATATTTCCAACACTTACATATAAATATAAGGAATTCACTTAAATGTGAAACCATGTCATCCACTCACATTGGGAGTGGATGATCTCGTATCTTTGATTATGCATAGGAAAATCCTAGAATTTGGTAATAGCATAAATATTATGTCTTAAGTCCATTTATATTTTTATAGTTAACTTTGGTCTAATATATAATAAACTAAAAGTATAATAACTCAAGATCATTTGTACTTTATCAATACCCATAGTCCAAGTCCATGTAATCTTCAGAATTGATTAAATTAACATAAAAAATATTTTCTTCAAAAGTTATTCTTTTTGCCACTTTAAATAAACATATTATATCATTATTTTAAGTCTTAACAACGTAAAATATGGACTTTCATAACAGTTACATGGTACTAATTAACCTTAATCTTGTATTACTATTACACTTTACTTTTTGTAACTTGTATGTTAGTCTTAAGTTTCTTATAGATATATTTACTTGCGAAGTAAATTTGAAGATAAACCAAATCTTAAGAAATCACCTAAGTTCAACTCACTTACCATGTTGGGAATTACTTAGGGAGTTTTATAAAATGCATAGCATTATTTATGCGTAATAGCATCTTGTTTCTCTAAACAATAGTCCTTATCGGACCAATGATGGTATTTTCAGATATTGGAGTTTATATTGTCTCGAAGACCATGATTGCATAATATTGTAATCACAAAAGGCAAGTTCACACTTGCTCATGTACTTGATCATTTTCTATTAATTATTTGCAATCTACTAATGTTATCACCTGCATTTCAAAAAGGTCAGAAAACTCTATTTTCCTAATAATATGATTATGGGTTATTTACCAAGAGGTAATGACCTACTATGAAAGTTCCAATGGTAAGAAACATAATACCTAGGACTTAACAACAAATATCGTGAATGATTCTTGCGCAGTATAATACGAATTAACCATAAGATAAAGAACAGGGACATACTCCTGGTTGAGCAACAAGTCTTAAGATCTCTTATGGGAAAAGTGACGCACCTCTTTAGAGTATACAAAAGTATGATATGTTACTCCCTATTTCGGGAAGGAGCTACGAAAGCGGCAGGAAAGGAACTCAACAAAGTTTTGGTTAACCTGTGAAGCCTGTCGGACATAGCTTATCAGAATAAAAGAATAAAAGCAACCTGTGAAGAAATGTTTACGAAAACCTACATAACCTACGAACTTTGGTCCGTGTTTATACATAGTGCATCAAACAATCTTTTTTTGTGAACTTCCTGAGTACGCTCTTACTCAACCGTACCTTCTTAACCCTTGCTAGATTCTCAAGTCATTGAAGACCTCATCAACACCAAGGGATGCTAAGGAGAATACCACAAGAGTGTAAGACTAACCAATAAAGTTGATGAAGTCAACATCAACATCAACTTAAGTAAAGGCGAAGTTCCTTGTTAGATAGGAGTATAATCTCTAGCCATAGAACGTATTTCTGTAGAGCATTGCAGTAGATGGAATCGCAAGCCAATTAGTATTAGAAGTCGACTTATTGTTAGCATAGCTTATGAGTTTTTATTTCTGGTTCTTCTTTGTAAAAAATTTCTTCCTCTATAACTTAATTTGTTCTATGGATCTTTTGTAAAGAGTTAACTTATAATCTATAGTCATGTCCTGGACCTGCACTGCTTTTATTGTACCACTCTGAGGGATGTAATACTAGTGGAATGGTGTTTCATTGGTGTTATATCAACGATTATAGTATACTACATCATGCAATTGTATGCGGGGTCACCACACGACCTTACGTGTAACCTTATACTAGACTGGTTTCACAACAAATATATATGGCTTGTACCATATAAGTGGCTAGCGGGTGTCTATCTCTCCAACATTAGTTGATATGGAATTTACAAAGGATGGCGCTGAAAAGGGATTTAAAGCAGCAACCAGTCACTCCATGTTATGGTTGATGTTCGTAGGTAAGAAATGGTTCTTGGGAAAATCCCAAACAGCCACGTAAAATATGCAAAGATAAATTAGAGGCGTCTAACTTTATTTTGCAAAGACGTGTGATATGTATGGTCAAGGTAAGTGTTTATGAGATGAACTGCTGAATGCAAGATGGCACCATGAACCCGGCACACTCGATGGAGATCAAGGTGCGATGACCATAACATATCGTATAAAATATTTACATTTGATGTTAATTACTTATGCATCTTATTTTGCTAGTACTATACTTTCGACGGTAGCATTATTAGATGATCCCTCAAACATAATTTCAACGTTCATGTTCTCCCATTAGTGTAAACCACCAAGAAAATCCATCGTTATATAGCAGGCCATGATGATCGGGTGCTATACATATTGACGTTCCCATACGGTGGGTGTAAACCATGTATGCACCGTAATATTGTCGAGCCTAACATGTACAGACATGGCCTCGGAACACAAACGACCGAAAGGTTAATCATGAGTCACATGATGATGTGATCAACACTGTGTTGTCCACCCTTGCAGCTATATCAAAGACCGTGACAATATCGATGTCGAATCTTTTCCTCTGGTCCTTTTTCGCTAGAGATGTCGATGTCTAATCTTGTCCACTTTAGAAGCTTGCCTCTGAGTGGTATTCCTTTAGGAGAATTACTGGGATCAACGTCGGTTGGTTGGTTGATTGATCTTTTCTTAGCCGCATCTCCCCATCACTGGATCCGAACGCATGCCTTGACACAATAGAACCAGTCGAGCAACCATCGCCGATGTTGACAACCGTAAATCAGAAGAGACTGACCTCAACCCACCCCAACGAATACGAAAAACGACAGGACCCAAGATTCCGCCGGACACACGACTCCACGCGCCATAGGATGTCACTAGACGCACCACCGGAATGAGGATAGGACAACAAGAAGCTTATTTTGACTTTAGGATACACTAGCCGCCTTAATATCACGAAAAAGACACTAAAAAGGGGATTAAAAAAGAAACCCCTCCCAGGCCACTGGATATGGACCGAAATATGCAACAAAGAAAAATACTTATTTATTTAGGTAATGCAAGAAATAAAAAGTTCATAGTGCACAAACTATTTTGATAAGTTTGTCAAAGTTTTCCCTGCTGACGCCGCCGGGTGCGAAGGCCGTGGCCGCTATGCCTCGCAGCTCTTGCATCCTCGCTCCTTCCTCAACGCCGAGGAGCGAGGCCACCGCCGCGGCCACTCCCTGGCGCGTGACCGGCTCATATTCCAAGGTCCGGCTCCGGCATCGGCGATGAGGGTGAAAACAGAGCGGATACGGTCGAATAGTAGTGGAACCGCATTCGTATCCATATTTTTTTCCTAGACACAGAGTCGGAGCGGATAGTGGGCGGATATGAATATGGAATCGGAGCATGTCGGTTATGAATACGGATCGAATACGGGGCGGATAAGGTTCGGCTTGGGATAGACATTTTGTCGAATGACGATTCAAATTAGGTTCAACAAATTATATAATTTCAATAGTTAATGCTCCATGATCCATTGACCATATGACATAACAAAATATGTATGGCTGAAATTCATTATATTTGCAATAGTTAATGATCGACGATCCACTGATAAAGGGGTTACCAAGTTTGGGATGGGATGCAATTTCATATATTAGTGGGCCTGTGGATTGAGGTACTAGTTGTCGGATATTTTGCCGGATATTGGCCGGATATTACCATCTAATATATTATATTTTCGGATACGGACATATCCGGCAACTATCCGACCGAATCTGTATTTGCCTTCCGTAAGCCTATGGTCGGTCGGTCGGTCGGAAATAATCCGTACCAGTTTCGGTTGGTCGGGCCGGCGCTGAGCTTCCAGCCGAGCAGGCACCGGAAGTCTGGCGGCGCCATGTAGCCGGCGTCGTGAAGCATGGGGGCGTCCCACGGCTGGAGGGTGCGCCGACCGAAGCTATTCGCCGCGGCGGGATCGCCTGGGTACCTCTCTGCCATCGCTGAAGCTTCTTCTTCTTCTCGCCGGAGGTGGAGTTCGCGGGGGAAATGGGAAAGGCTCAGAGTGTGTGCTGCGAGCCGGCGAGGGCGCTGGCTTTTATAGCCGAAATGGCCGGCGAAGGCGGGAGGGTGTAGCGGCGTCGGCAGGAAATAGGAAACGGCGGGAAGGTGAGCCGGCGGTGGCGCGCCAATACGGTGACGCGTGGCCGGCGAGACGGGCAGTTATTGCCCGGCGGTCTGTCGCGGGAGCCGAGGTAGGAGGATGAGGACGACTCACCTTCACTCGCTGACACAGTGGGTCCACAGGAGAACACATTTTTTTCGGCGTTTCCTTTGCGTCTGGCGTTCCCAGACGGTTCCGAGCTCCCTGGGTTCGGATTGGGATCGCCGGATGAAAGTTTGGCCAAATTCGAATGAATTCGGCGTCCTGGGAATGCAACTGGACCGTTTTTCGCTGTCCGGATAAAATTTTCACCCTGGAAACGGCCTTCTGGGAACCTTAGTGGAGATGCACTTATTTTGACTTTAGGATACAGCGGCCACCTTAATTTATAGTACTCCCTACGTTCTAAAATAAGTGACTTGAGTTTGTCTAGATTCGTATGTATCTAGACAAACCCATGTCACTTATTTTAGGACGGAGGGAGTAGTACCTATAATAAAGGACAAAAGATTTCTTACTGTTCGTCCCGCTTTTACTGTTTCGTAAGTGAAAACAGACAAATCATTCAACGGGCCTCTGATGGGCACATATACCACGCCTTCCTAATTCGATGGCTATTATTACGTACAAACACGCTATAACGAGCAGGTCGTGGATATTAGCGTCGCTGCTGTAGATCTCCAGTTCCGTTGAATTTCCAATTTCGCAGCTGTAGATCGGCTGCCAGCAAATATCTTTTATGCCTCGTTGCTTGTAAAGCCAAGAACAATAGTATAGTCAGCTGCTGGCTATAAGCCAGTGTAATGTCATCTATAGCTAACTTAGAGCTAGCAGGTATAATAGTGAGCTACAAAAATATACTTTTTTAATAATACATTGCTCACCTTTTACTCTCTCAAAGTGCTTAGAAGAACGTGCTATAGCTGGTTCTTGCATTAGAGGCCACTCTTTTTCTCTCTCCTATTCTCTCTTCCAACTAGGCAAGTAAATAATATTTTAATCCTTATAACCAGCTGACTAGGACTTATTGTACTCGCTTCCCCAAATTAGCTCTTCCACGATTAGTTGGTCCTGAAAACGTTCATCATTACCGTAGAAAGCCTAGATTGGTGGAGGCATACACACGAGTAAATTCGAGATTTCACATCAGGTATGTATAAGGCTGGTCATAGTGGGAGTATCATATTACTAGTATCATGCATATGATACTAGTATATGATACTACCTCTGTAGTGGTTAGTATTATCTAGTAGTATCACAGTAACATTGTATTTAATTTTTTCTACAATCTCAATGCAATTGTGTGTATGAGATGTATTGGTCATTAAATTATCTAGTTTCACGTGTTATGATACGGTATTATATTATAATACTACTAACACCTCTCTCTTTATTAATTATAGTGCCATATCAGATTTTTGTCAGGGTGGCATGCATGATACTCCCACTAGGACTAGCCTAATGGCGATCCAACCTTAATGAAAGTATAGCCCCGTATTTATTACTCTCCACGCACTAGTATTTTGTTGGCTTCATAATTTCGAACACGGTGTCTCAGACCTCTTCGTTTATTTATTAATCACAGTTCCCACCATCAAATTAATACGTTAATAATTTACAAAATTTATTTATTTATATGTAGGTCAGAGGTTGATACTCCTGCATAGAAGGTATGGCACAATGCTACGATAAGTTTGGAGGATCAAATCCTATGTTATTCTTAAAGAAACTCATAGTATGATTCTTCATAGGATAGTATTAGGTTTGCGGAAGAACAAGAAAACATGAACTGATTGATTTTTTTAAAGTGTTTTTGAATCCACCGTCATGAGATTTTGATTTGGAGATTCAATTTCCAGGTCACTGTCTCAAATAACAAATTAAATAAAAACCATTTTAACAAAAATTAATTTTAAATAGTATTAAAGAGTAGATCAAATAAGAATCATCCTCAATGTGGTGATTTTTACGACATGCCTGAACTTTACATACGACAACTTATTTTCTACATTCTATACGTTTTTTCTTCCGGTGCAACGCACGGGCATGTTCCCGAGTATAAAAAAAACACTAAAAAGGGGCTAAAAAAAGGATACCAGCAAAGTCGTCGGGCCACCGGATATGGACCGGAATGCAACAAAAGCTCTTATCTATCTATTACTACTAGAGCCACCATGTACGAAAAGCAATATAAGGATGTCTAATAGAGCCACCATGTTAAGCCACATCATCTAATTTATTTTGATAGTTAGATCTAAAATATGTGGTTAGGATTTAACAAGAGTTAATAGGTACGTAACTTTGTCATCTGGTCTGAGACGGTGCAAATAGACTCTTCCTAATTAAATCAACAAGTATTTCCCTAGGACTCTACGAAAGCTGCGTCCTAGAAAATCAGCCACGTGTTCTAACTACCCGGCTTAAGCGTGGTAGTTGTCAACAAACTTTGCCCTTAATTATACAGACGTGCCTACTTCCAAATCCTTAATAAAATTAGGGTTTTCAATTAAACAGAGTTCTCCCGAGGAACACCTTTTCTTCCACGCGCGCGTCTGTTCATTTCTTCTCGCTCCACCTGATTGCTTCTTCTCAATCTCGAAGGCATGTATGACTCGAGCGACAAGAAGCCTGACAATTCTTTCTGCTATTGTTGAAGTCCAATAGTGGGGAGAACTTCAGCAAATACTGGGCAAGCAACGACCATTGTTGATAGTCAGGCCCTGTTGATAGTAGACCAAAAAGGGTGCTCTTTATCAGAATCTATCGTTAATTCTTTCTACTATGAGTATATTGGACACTCCCCATATTTTTGCAAATTAGGTATGGTTACTACATCAGATCTTTTGAACTATCCTTATATACATATCTATCGTATATACATATCTATCCAGTTATATTTGCTAATATGACATATGCTCTCCGCACGATGCAATATCATTACTAGGAGGATTCACCTTATAAACTGTATGAATAATAAATGGAATTATGTTCGGACCACATTCTGATTTACACACTTTCAGCGCCATAGCAACATATTCAAACCATATTATATATTAAACAGATGCCTTACAACTGATACTATTTTCGCACCCTATAACTACAATTGAAGTATTCTAATATTTTTCCCAATGTTGTTAGCCAATTTGATTGGATCATCAGTCCCATACTTAGGCCAACATCCTGCAGAGTCGAGATATTTTTAGGGCGCACTGTCACCTGAACGTGTCCGACCATGGGCCAATGACGCCTTCTGCTCATGTTCGTCATTAGTATCGATTTCGGAAACATGTGAAGATTTTGGTGACAAAAACTTATATAGGACATCATTTTCAAAAAGCATGGTCGACTAAAAAGTGGTACAAAGTCAACATCTGCAACAACTCCCCAGTATTCTTGATGAACACACGTACTTAAGTTTTGTACTTGCACATCATGTTCGAGAAAATGTTCTACCTCCAAATATTAATTAAATTTTGCTACTTTTTACCAGGTCTACATTCATAAAAAATTGATGTACTAATTAATTGCATGCGACTAAGATTTTCTTACTTAACTGGCTTATAGTACAATTTGTAGAATATATTATTTTATACAAAATTTATAAAAACATAAATTTTTATTAGATAATATATAATTTGTCAACAAACTTTAGGATTTACAAATATCCAAAGTTTTAAGAAACATGATTTTTTCCAAAAGGAAGATATATAAGTAGCAAAGCTCTAGAATTGAGGCTTCTATTAATCATATTCATTTTCAATTAATTACATAATTTTCCAATAAAATTATTTACATGATAGTGATGTAGCTAACATGTAGGTGCCAAGACGGTCCAAACCTTGCGCCAAAAAAATTGGTCCAAACCAATTTAATATTTTCTAATTTACTCCGAGAATAAACAACACCCTATTAAATGTTAAGGAGCGAAAGTATTTGGATTAAGAGAATATCTAAACCTAGCGAACAGTTAGTGATCAAGATTATACTTTTGCTATAATCTTTTATATGCATAGCTTCTCACCAAAATTATGACATACCAATATGTGTATTTTCCACGTACCACATATATGAATCAACTTAGGTTTAGATTTATTTCACTTATTAGATACTCAACATATAAATGTCCTTTTTGGTACCATGGTTTATAAGTATAATAGGTATACTAAATGAAAAGTACATGTTATTCCTGATTTAGTGCTCATATAATTGTGTAGATCAAACAGCGTCGTAAGCACATCAGTTTCCTTATAAATATGAAATTCTTGATGAGTGATACATTAATGGACATGGCTTATTAGATATTAGGAACCAATGTGCACATCGGTAAAGGAGTATGTGGAGTAGTGCACCTTTATAGAACCTGAGGTTGGAGGACATAGATTTAAGAGCTATTAACACAATTGGTACCACAAATTGCACCCGGGTTGCATTTTGGTACCACTTCTTGCAAAGTGCACACCGGTGGTACTAGAACTTGCTAACTCTCGACAAATTTGGTCTTGACAGTCTGACTTGGGCACTTGGCTGCCAGCGTGTAATTAAAAATTTGCACAGAAGTCCAGGAAATAAGAAGAAAGGCTCCAGTTGGTCCATGTGCGTGATGGGAAGTGAAGTTTTTCTGATTAGGCACCTCCTTGTCCCTGTTTTTCTTTCTTACCTGTTCATCGAGCAAGAACAGAACGCTGAAATTACGGCGCTGAGGCAGGAGCAGTTGGCGACGGCGCGGACGATCGTGTCGACGATTCTTTCTTCCTCTCGTTAGACCGGAGCTGCCATGCGTTACTAGGAGCAGGGCGAAGATCCTCCGGCCTATGGTACACCTCCTTCTTCTCCCCTCGTTCTTCTCCTCTCGCGGCCTTTCTCGCGGTGGTGCTCGTGGTGGGCACATGATCGTGCAGTGCTTAGCTGGTTTTAGGGGTTGAAATCGTGCGCCCGCCGCGTATTGAGCATCTATACGTCGTTTTCACTTAATCGTGTGCATTCGTAGCATTGTTTTTCGCTTAATTTAGAGGCTCTTGTTTTTGATGATTTTGGTTGCTGCACTGTTTAGGTTCTGCTACAGTATCGGTAGATCGTATTGGTTACAATATCGGTTGATCGTGGAAGGGAAAAGTAGCAAATTTAGGTTCAGTCCATAATTTTTTAGTTGATGTTCTGAATCTGTACTACATGTTTGTAACTGAAGAATTGCAGTTTCTGAACGTTGAACATGTTTGGCGAACAGTTTCATAACATTCAGTATACTTGAATTGTGAGAGTTTCAGTTTATTTTCCTTGGGCAGATTTTCTTCTTAGTGTTGATGTTGTATATGGTTGTGTATATTTATAGTTTCAATGCATTTTATTTAGAAGTATGAACTGATTCTGATTGTCAATCTCTCAATGTTTTTTGCAGTATTGTTCCCAAATGAAGACAATGCAGGAATGTTCACTGTTGAAGTAGTGCATAATGGATTTCTGCGGTTTAAGAGGGAATTTGGAATATGTGTCTTGTATTACTTCAAGTTTTGACAATTGTACTGCTGACACTTGGTCAACAACATGGATTGATGAGATTTTGAGGATATTAGGATATAGGAGAGATGGTAGCTTGGCTGTGTACTGGTCCATGCCAGGCAAGGAGTTGAGTGATGGTTTGGTTCTTGTTGAGAGTTTGTCAGACATTAGGCTTATGATCAATGTGAGTAAGAGATGCAAGACACTTGTTTTGTACATTGATCACACCAATTTTTTGAAGGGTCTCAGAGAAGGTGCCATTTTAAATAGACCAACTCCTACGCCAAGTGCAGTAACTCATGCTCCAAGTCCAGCAGCTACTGCTGCAACTTCTGCTGCTCATGCTCCAAGTCCAGCAGCTACTGTTGCAACTTCTGTTGCTCATGCTCCAAGTACAACAGCTACTGTTTCAACTCCTGCTACTCATGCTCCAAGTCCAGCAGCTACTACTACAACTCCTGCTGCTCAAGCTTCAAGTGCAGCAGCTACTGATGCAACTCCTGTTGCTCATGCTCCAATTGCAGCAGCTATTGTTGCTCAAGGTCATGCTACAACTCCAACTACTCATGCTCATGTTCCAACTCCATCTGATCATGGTGAAGGTTCTAGTTCTTCCATGATATTTCAAAGGAAAGACATAGAGTTTGATCTACAAGTTGAAGAACTGGATAGTGACAGTGGTGATAGTCATGACAACTCTTTTTTTGACAGTGACTACAATGCTGAATCGAGGGATGATGATCTATTTGCTGATAATATTGACAAATCAGTGAATGATCACAATGAAAAGGAACTATGTGATGAACGAGAAGATTAGGGTGCCTTGGAAGATGATGACCTTAACATTGGTGAAGGTGATAGGCAACTGTTGAGCAAGGCTATAAAGCCATTTAATCCAGAAGTTGACATGGATAATCCTTCTTTCAGGCTAGGGATGAAGTTCACTGGTGTTGAGGAACTAAGAAAAGCACTTAGCACATATGGCATCAGAAATAGGAAGCAAATAAAGAAAAGAAAGAATGATAGGAGGAGGTTAGAAGCTCATTGTGCTCCTGGTTACGGTTGGTTCCTGAAAGCATCTAATGATGCAAGAAGGACTGGTGGTTTTGTTATCACTTCATATGAGGGAAATCACACATGTGAGGGAAGCTGGCCTATCAAAGCAATAACTTCTAGAATTCTTACGGATAAATTCATGCATGAGTTTAGAGATAACGAGAAGTTGGGTCTAAAAAGCTTTGGTGCAAAGGTTACAAGAGAATTCAAAATGTGCCCTCCAAGTTGGAAGCTAAGGAGAGCAAGAAAAGCAGCATTGGAACATATTCATGGTGATCAGGTTCAGCAATTCAACCAACTTCTTGATTATGGGCAGGAGCTGAGGAGGAGCAACCCTGGATCACAATTTTTCCTCACAACAAATTCAGTAAATGATCTAGATAACCCTAACCATAAGGAGCACTTGGCCACATTGTACTGGAGTTATGGTGCTTGCAAGAGGGGGTTCCTTGCTGGATGAAGACCTTTCATTTGCTTGGATGGGTGCCACATAAAAACTAAATACAAGGGTGTTATGTTGACAGCTGTAGGAATAAACCCAAATGATTGCATATATCCTATTGCATTTGGTCTAGCTGAAGTTGAGTGCACTAGTTCCTGGGAGTGGTTCCTTACAAATCTGAAAGAAGACCTCAACATAACAAACACTGCCCCATGGACAATTATGAGTGACAGACAGAAGGTATGCATGTTGGAACATTCTTACCTACAGTTGTCATATTTTTTTACCAACATGGTCTCATTATATCTACATTTGTAGGGTCTAATAAATGCAGTGGAGAAGATATTTCCAGATGCAGAACATAGATTCTGTGTGAGACACTTGATTCAAAATTTTCAGAAGGCAGGAAATAGAGGAGAGACACTAAAAAATGACATTTGGGCAATTGCAAGATCCACATTTGTTCCCAAGTGGAAGAGAAGTATGGACAAGCTTAAGGTGGATAACACTCCAGCATTTTCATGGGTTGAACAACTTGTGCCAAACACATGGGTAAAGGCATTCTTTAGTGAATTTCCAAAGTGTGACATGCTATTGAACAACCATTCAGAGGTTTTCAACAGCTATATTGTAGATGCTAGAGAAATGCCTTTATTATCAATGCTGGAAACTCTCTTCTACAAGATTCTACAAAGAACTGAGAGCAAACAGAGAGAAGGTTTGAAGATGACAGGAAGGATTTGTCCAAAGATTAGGAAGAAGTTAGAGAAATTCATAGAGTGGAGCAATGAATGTGTTGTCACACCAGCTGGTAACTACAAGTACTCTGTTAGCAGCCATGAGTTTGAGAAGGACTATAGTGTGGATTTTAAAGAAAGAACCTGTGATTGCAGGAGGTGGCAACTTACTGGAATTCCTTGTCATCATGTAGTAGCTTGTTGTAGGAAAGACAACATCAATCCAGAGAATCTGGTGCATAGTTGTTACACTGTTGACACATTTAACAGAGCATATGCATTCAACTTAGCACCACTAAGAGGGAGGCCATTTTGGGAAAAAGTAAATGGGCCAACCATTCACCCACCTCTGTTCACAAAAGTAATGGGAAGGCCTAAGAAAAATAGGAGGAAAGCACCTGAGGAGATAATAAAGAAGAGGGTGAAAATCTTTACAAAGGCAGGGGTGACAATTCATTGTTCCATATGTGGGAAAGCAAATCACAACAAGAAGGGGCACCAGAAATATCTTGACAATCTAGAAGAGCAAAGGAAGAATAATATTATTGAAGAAGATGAGGAAATTGACATTCCTTCAATAATTGAGTTACATTTTCCATTTATTGTGCATATGTTTATTTGTGTAAGCTAAAATGTCCTTACTTAAATCTTTTCTGCAGCATGTCATCCCACACACTCGTAATCCAACAATGGACCCTACAAACCAGCAAGATAGCATGGTGTTCATGATGCAAGCTGAGGTTTGAATTTACTAAATATTTGCATTTCCAACTAAATATCCAGTTGTGTACTGTTTTCACTGTTTTCCATCATGACAGGAGCAAGAACATGTGCCAATCCAGAGGTTACTTGGCCCACTTCCAGAAAATGCTTTTATTGTTGCTGCTAGAGAAAGTATTCCACCTTCAAGAGGAAGGGTGACAACATCATCCACAAGAGGAAGGTTGAGTGGAAGAGGTACTAGAGGAAGAAGCAATGCACCTAGGGCAATAACTAGAGGAAATGCAGAGCAAGGCAGCAGCAGCACAAAAGATAGAGGAAAGGGGGAAAAAGGCGTGCAAATTCTATTCCTGATCTCAATGAAGAAGTTCCTGATCTGAATGTTCAAGAGTTTCGTGTCAGTCAAAATGCACCTGCTCTTGATGACATATGATGTGCATTCATAGTTTGTAAGTTAGGTGCATTTTACATTTGGCTTATGAATTAGAAGAATTGAGTATTACCTTGTGGATGATATAAGTTGTGTCATGACAAGTTATTCATGTGGATGCTATGGATTTGTGTGGTTCATAAAAATTTATATTGGTTCTATGGTTTTCTAAAAAGTTATGTGGTTATATGCATTATAATGCTTCATGTTCCATCACTCTACAAATGCTTGATGTTTCATGTCCTGTATGGAATTATGGTCACCTTATGTATGTGTGGTTAAAGTAGGCTCTAAACAATCAGGAAATGGCCACATATGTTGCTGTTACAAAATCATTTATTGAAGTTTGGATTATATAGAAGTGAATTAGCAATGACATATGTCTTATAGATTTTATATGTTCTACAACACTCTATAAATTCCCTTTTGTTAAAACAATTGAAGATAGAACCATTCCCCATCCTGATATTCACTTGGTTAAAATTTCTATAATATTGCTACACCTTCACAATAATAAATAGCTACAACTTGACAGTAATATACATATACAATAGTAGATCTAACCAAATATGTTCCTACACCTTCACAGTACAAGATATAGCCAAATACATTGCTATACACTCCACAAATTCCATTTACTCAGATAATATAGACAAATATATTGCTCAGATCATATATGCCAAAACGCTCATATATTGCTCACACAGAATAGCTGATACATTGACAGTACAGTCGTGATCGCAGCCCACACAGCTCTTACATATCTAGTCTAAAAATTCTTACATTGGCAATACATCACCTAGCTGTGATCACAGCCCAACACACGCGTGCACACACACACACATATCTTACATATCTAGCCAGAACCCTACAATGCACAACATGCACTTATCCTCCTTCTTCTGCATTTTCCAAATCATTTAGACTATGCCCTTTCTCTTCTCCTTCTTCTGCATTTTCCAAAATATTCAGACTATGACCTTTCTCTTCTCCTCCTTCTTCTCCATCTTATTCTTGATGTCATTCTTTTGCAATTGAGCAAATTACATAGCAAGCTCAGTAAATTAAAGTAATTTCATGAAATGGATACACACAGGTACTACTGCTCCTGGACATAACAAGTTGAAGTAAATTCGGCTCCTGGACACGGGTAGTACTGCTCCTTCGTCGGGATGATGGCCATCCTCCGTCGAGCCAACCGCCGCCGTACGGGAGCGGGATCCTCTGCTTCCCCCGTCGCCCCTCCGCCTCCTCCGAGCTCAGGCGAGGGCGAGGGCGCAGCCCCCCATCCGCTTTGAGGTGCTCGTGCCGGTGCGCCTGGAGGCTGCCTTCCGCCGTAGGGATGGTGGCCATCCTCCGTCGAGCCGGCCGCCGCTGTACGGGAACGCGATTTCAGGGGAGCGGCTGCGGGGTTGACTTGAGCGCCTACGGGAGAGGAGCACCCAGCAAAAAAAGAGCTAGGTGGACCTGGGGAGTTTTGCAAAAACTACACGTGTTAAGGGGTTATTATGTGTGGAGCACTCGATTATGTGCAACTGTTTTTTGTCCACGTTGGCTGCCGCATGTCAGCAGAATACTGGTCAGGACCAAATTTGTCGAGAGTTAGCAAGTTCTGGTACCATCGGTGTGTACTTTACAAGAAGTGGTACCAAAATGCAATCCGGGTGCAATTTGTGGTATCAATTGTGTTAATAGCTCTAGATTTAATTGAAAACTTCACATCCCTATTAATATGTTTTTATAAAAGATGTAACTGATTTTATATGCACGCAACAATTTTCGCGTGTAACTTCTCTGCAAAGGGTATTATAACGGGAAGACCAGATTGCTCTTTGTATATAGCCATGCGCAAAATGATCATGGACATAGAGCTCAAGCATGTGAGAATGATTTAACAACGGTAAGCTCAGATGATATTGACCACCACTCCAGTTTTAGCTATATAAATAGATAGGCTGGAAAAATAGTAACATTTTATTTTCTGCAAATGAATGTTTCATAAATTTTTATAGCACAAGCATAACCATATATAGAAAACAAAGGTCAAAGTCTCCTTGGAGTGTGTACCGTTGGCTAAATTATCTGAACTCCCAAGAGTTGGAATTAATATGCTCAAGACAAACCCATGGATGAAAATTAATATTTAGCACTTCCGACACAATAAAGATGATGCCCGCGCATTTGCGAGAGCCACCACGCTAGTTATATACTAAAAGTAATATATGTGGATGTTTCGAAGCACTACATTGATCCACATCATCAAAATTATCTATGATAGTTGGATCTAATATCGATGGCTAAGATTTGATAAAAGAACGTAGCTTAGTTACATTTCTATATACACAAATTAAGACTTTGTCAGGTCTACATATAGTACGTTTTGTGGAATACCGTAATGGTTGAAGGCTAGGATTTAAAAAAATTCCCGTACCATCTACTTTTGGTTATAGACCTATTCACGTACGGGAAATTGGGCACCATATTTCACGTAATCCTTTTTATATGGGCCTGGACCCACAAAGTACTTTCTAAGCACGGAATCTCCAAGAAAATCTAAAGCTAAACGTTAATTTTATAGTCTCATTTTTTAAAGTTAATTTTATAGTAAAAAAAAAGCACCGAATCTCCAAGAAAATACAAAGTTAAACCAAATTTTACAATTTCATTGACATACGTGACAAGTCTAGGGATCGGCATTTTATCTGTATGCACGGGCATGCAAAATGCAAAACTAGAAATAATAGAATATTAAAATGTGTTCACGTGGAGTTGATAAACTTCAAAATTATATCGAAGTTGCGTATGATTTAGAGTAGTTCCTAGAACCATAGATTAGCCTAGAATTCTAAATATTTTCTTACTAGGGGCTCAAAATATATGTCCATGGATAATTTACACCAAATCGCACAAGAAACCAATGATGGCATAACTCTGAAGGTGCAGGAATATCTTTTTTGAGGGAAGTCACCACATTATTAAACCACCGTCTGATCTCTAAACAGAGCACAAGGTGCAGGAATATCTTAATTCTAAATTGATGCGGACAACCGCAGATCTTATACTAAGGTCCTTGTAAGCTTTTTTATTAATCTAGCAACAAAAACATATATGTTCTGCACTAGGCTGGCAAATTATTTCAAAGAGTTGTTTTCTTTATTTTTTTTGAATTTTTTTGTTAAAATCAACTAATCACAAATTAATTCTTAGTAGAGAAATAATATGTTTTTCTCTTCATGAAACAAAATCCAGGAGGACATACGTACGCTCGAAACCATAAGAGGAGGTTAAGAAATTGTTTCCATGAATATTTATTAAGCCATTCTTATTTTGAACAACTGATTTTGTTTACTATTCATTAAAGTACGGTTGATCAAGAAAAGTGGAATGAACACAAATAATAATTTATTTTAATAAAGTCAGGCTCCATGAAAGTCTCTCAAAGTCATCTTTGGAGATTCTCCATATGCATGACTTAGTGATTGTGTATCCATCGATGGGATGAGGCCAAACATACAAAAGCTAGACTAACCTTATGTTTTCATAGAGCCATGTGCCAAAAATATAAAAATATGGGATCATAAGATCATTTAATGTACTTTAGTATTAGGCACACCTGAAACACGATAGACTACCAAACTGCCATCAGTTGCTAAGTTGATGAGGAAGATGACTAAAATTATATACAAAACGACTAGCTCTGCGGCATTGACCGGGACTTCCAGGCAAAAGATAGGGAGAAAACTAGGATACCACTTGCACTATGGGGCTAGACTCATATCGGCCACACACACCCAATGTTTAAATGAACACTCAAACAAAAAATTAAACTAGCTAGGAACTAGGGACCGGTAAATGATTACTTTGCCACCCATGGCCTAATCGTTGTTGAAGGAGAGGGAGCCAAATGAGTCCAGAGAAATGGACAATTCATTGGATGTGTCTTACTTTTAACTGGTATATGAACTTGAGTATTGCACACTAACATGACTATTTAAAATCTAAATAACAAAAAAAACTAGGCCTCTAATCTACGTGGTCACATACTCAACACATATTATTCCTTGATATAATAGTTACAACTATGACATGAGTTGACCATTATTTAGAACCTCTCTCATATGTGTGTTATATATTACAATTAACGTATGGTCAGAGAAAGGAGATATGTAGAAATTCCAAAGGAAAAGCAATACACCCAACCATCAATATAACGGTCATTATTTTTATTAGTAGACTACAACCAATAGATTTTGTAAGAGCCGTGAAAGAAAATAACTATAATAGTTCATCGTAATTTGAACCAGATATACATGGATAACATTCTAATATGATAGAACAATGTGAAGAAAAAGACCTTCCGAGAATTCTCCCACTAAAAAAATATATTCAACCGTCAATCTACTAGACTTTTTTTAATCAGTAGACAACAACCAATAATTTCTAATAACTATGTACAATCAAGTAGAAAAAAAGCAAAACATCATAATAGTAGCCAAACATATAAAAGCCTTGTACAAATTATAAACACCAATAGTCTATGTCCAACTTTGTAGATCTACAAAGTTTGACCAAACTCACACCATGCGTGTACATTCATTGTAGAATTATCTATGGGCTACATGTCCAGCTCTAAAATTGTTTAAGCCAAGTCATATACATGCTCATATCCACAAGAACACCCACCACCCACACATGAAGATAGCCATGAGAATAGAACTTTCCAATCGCTAGATAGTTATCCATTTGCGTAAGTTCATCTAAGATTGTAATAATACTTTTCATACATAATAGAATTAATCATACACATATATAACATAGGAAATAAACTCAACCTGTGAGATATACTTTTAGAACAACAACTAGACAATAAAAAGATAGTTAGACTTTATAATTATATATGCAATATATCTCGCAATGCTCATATGTCATATAGACCAATACCGAGTTAATTAAATATATAACTTTTTAATAAGGTAAATCATGTAAAAATTTAGGTGAATAAGGATTAATATTTTATGATTACATATGTGATATATAAGAAACAACTCATATATCTTATAGAAAAAAACTATTTATGTAATTATGTGACTATTAATTTGGTAGCCCCTGTATAGAAGATTATACACGTATCCAACTCATGACTAATTGGGGTTACATACCCATATGTAATAAATCATATACGTAGTTATACCCATGTGTGCAATTGACTTATTAACCTATTAATGAGGATAATATATATTTCATTTTATTTCTTGAAGAACATCTGCTTTGCTATACCATTCGAAGCATCATAAAAGACCATATGTCCATTGCTCAAATGGATTGGAGCCTACTTAATATTTTAACCAAAGCATACAGATTGTCCTAAATATACAATTGCAAACATAAAACTATGTTGTCCGAGAATTAATTCAATGCACTAATTTGAACGATACACACATATCGTCACTTATATTTTGTTTATGGAAATTCATTATTAATAACCATTCATTAACAAAGTAGAAATAACCAAATCTTTCTACCAAAGGATATTTTGGGTAGCTCAATACTTATGATGACTATACAGCCATAATATTTGTTTCGAATGATGCAAAGAACAAGATAAACAAACTTAAGACGATGGCCTCGCATTTGCAAACACCACCATGCTAGTTTATTCAAGTAATGCAAGAAACAAAAAGTTTACAGTGCACAGACTATGTTGACAAGTTTGTCAAAGTTTTCCTTGCTGATGCCGCCGGGCGCGAAGGCCGTGGCTGCTATGCCTCGCAGCTGTTGCATCCTCGCTCCTTCCTCAGCGCCGAGGAGCGAGGCCACCGCCGCCGCCACTCCCTGGCGCGTGACCGGCTCATATTCCATGGTCGTGCCCAAGCCCCACACTTGCACGGACCTGGCGTTCATCCTCTGGTCACTGAAGAAGGGACGGCACGCCATGGGCACGCCGCTGGACACGCCCTCCAGCACCGACGCCCACCCGGCGTGCGTAACGAACGCGCCGACCGCCGCATGCGCCAGCACCTGCACCTCGGCGGCGCGCTCAAAGAATCCCGTTGGCAGATGCGGCCAGTACTCCTCTGGCAGTGACCACAGGAAGGGCACACCGGCGGCCTCCATCCCGGCCGCGATCTCGTGCAACTCCTCCGGCGGCGCTGCTGCCAGCGTCCCGAAGCTGACGTATACGACCGTGCGAGCAGGGTGGCCGTCGTCCAGCCAGGCGAGGCATTCGTACGGATCAGCGGGAGCGCCGTCCGTGTCTGGCGAGTCGGTGCCGGGAAGAAGGTGGAAGGGCCCGACCGCGATGGGGAGGGCGTTTTGGAGCTCCACGGCGAGAGCGGCCATCACGTCTTGCGGGAGCAGACCCGTGTATGTGTTCAACGCGACCGCGGTGGTGGCCTGGAGAAGGCTCCGCGCTATCCGTCGGAACAAAAGGACGAACGGGTGGCTCACGTCGCCGGAGACGATGCCCTCGGGGAGGTCCCGGACGCGGTAGCTGCCGAGGCCGGCGTGCGAGGTGAGCAGCTCGTCTGCTGGGCTGCCGGCTGCAAGAGGAACAGGCAAGGTTAACTTAACACCACATACCTTGGTCGCTAGGATGTTGGGACTTGGGAGGCAGTGCGCGCGTACCTTGGTCGCCGATGTCGGCGCGAAGCGCGTCCGCGCGGAGGTGCGCCAGTAGCGCGCTCGGTCCGCCCGTCCAGACCGGTACCCATGGTGCCGCCACCGCAGCAGCCGCCTCGGCGGACATCCACATGAACGCGTTCGCCACCACGCAGCTCACCCTCGCGCCTGCGCCCGCCGCCGAGGCCTCCAGCGCCTCCTTGACCCCTCCGGCCTCGGCCGCCGCCATGAAGAGCCCCACACGGACAAGGTGCGGCACCTCGGCCCCGGCGTCGTCGCTCCGTGGTAAACCGTCTGGAGCCTCCACGAAGCGTAAGTTCCCCGGGAGCGCGCCTCCATTCCGTAGCTTCCCGAGGGAGGTCGCCGTGGAGACGAAAGAGAACGTTGCCGCCGGAGCTTCGGCGGCGAGGGCGCGTGCTAACCGGAACAGCTTCACCGCGTGGGAGGCGAAGGGAAAGGCTATAACAACCACGTGTGGCGCCACCACCGTCATCTCATCAAAATGCTTCCTTCAATCAATCTGTCTTCTCTTCTCTTCTCTTCTCCCTGCGTATTATTCCTATATCTATACTCACCAAGATGATGCATGCATGCGTTCGCGCTGTCGTCAGCTAGTCAACTCTCCTCCTGATTGTAAGCCTTTTTAAGAACAATATAAATTGAACTACTCCTCTGTCCATATTAATGGCCTCGACATTAAGGTTGCATATAATTTTAGGTCAAAGTTAAACATTAAAAGATCTTCACTACGAGAAAATAAAATTTTGCTGGGTAAGTTTCTTACCGAGATCCATACAAGAAATCCAACAAAACTTCCAAGATTTATACAACTTTCAGTCGATTATTACACGTTTCATACAAGAAACATAAAGAAAAAGGAAAAAATCATTCATGTTTCATACACCTATCAAGATCCAAGCATGAAGAAAAAAATAACCAAAAAGAAGGGTCCCCGGATCCGGTCACTCCTAGCAAGATCCGGTCAAAAAATTCAACGAACTAGATCCAATCTTGATTCAAGTAAATCAAGATTCACAAAAGAACCATACATGATCCAACAAAAAAGTTGACAAATCCGATTTTCTGTATGTAAGATTCGAGTTCCACTCACAAGATACATGGAAGAAAATAAAGAAAAAGAATGCATAGTCCAAGTCCTTGGCCGCGTAGCGGTGCGCTGGCGCGGAGGTCGTCTAGGAGGCGGCCGAGCTCCGCGACCATGTGCTCGACGGGGCTGTACGAGGAGGCTGTGTGGTCCGCGCCGCCAGTGGAGACGCCGAACACCGGATCTGGTCGACTGGAGGTTGGGGATGATCGCGGTGGAGACGTCGGACCAGTCGACGACATCTCACGCGCGCCGGCCAGTCGACGGCGACCACGCGTGCCTCCCCACATCTCACGCGTGCCAGCCAGTTGATGACGACCACGCGCGACACTGGCCGGTCGAGTGGAGCCACACGTGGTCCTCCATGGCCAGACGAAGGTAGGTCGATGGAGGCGGCCGCGTTTCTTGGCAGGTTAGTGGCCGGGGCGGCGACGGCGGTAGGTGTAGGGCGTGGCGGCGTTGGGAGGTGGGCAGGGGTTGGGTTAGGTTTAGCTAGGGCGCTGGATTGGTTGTTTTATCTCATCTGACTATGGTCTATGGAGATTTTATACTTCTGCAAGGGTTAAAATGTAAAATCGTTAGAAGGTTTGACCAGTGGACTTTGGCACGAATCTCAAATAAACTGATGGCTATGATGGTGCCGGGGCCCAACGTGCGTGTGGTAAATCTGCTCTGATTTTGTCCGGAACTCGACAATGATAGGATTTGTGGAGTACTACACTCAGGTAAAACAATCACACATGGAAAAAATCCAACAAGACAGTAGGCAAAGAACACATACTCGGCAAAAACCGAAAACTACACATGACAAAGAAATATACTCGGCGATCCATGGTGATCTCCACTTGAAGCCCCCAAGGTGGATCTCCAAGCCCTCTCTTTCTCCCTGGGATTTGCTTCGGGCTTGGCTTTCTCTTCCAAGGTTACCCCACCATTAATTTTTTTTTGTTTGCGCATATGGATATGCACCAAAGAAATTTCAAATTGCCAAGATGTGCCACAGATGTTTTTTCAAATTTCCAAAAAAAATCAGGCCATATCTAGACCGGGGGTGGTGGTGGCCGGAGGAGTAGGCCGCTGGAGGTGGGTGTCAATGGAGGAGGGCTAGGCCAAAGGTGGGTGGAGGAGGGGGGTCACCAGAGGTGGTGGCCGAAGGAGAAGGAGGAGGCCGTCGGAGGTGCTGGACGGAGGAGGAGGTGGTGGTCAAATGAGGAGGAGGAGGGGGTCTCCGGAGGTGGAGGAGGGGGTCGCCAGAGGTGGTGGAGGGGGTCGTCAGAGGTGGTGGAGGAGGAGGAGGTCACCGGGGTGGAGGAGGAGGCCATGGCCGAAGGTGGAGGAGGAGGTCGCCGGAGAGTGGAGGTGGAGGGAGGGGAAGGGGAGGGGAAAGAGAGAAGAGGCGTGCGTCACTGACTACACTGCTATCCGTGGCGTACTAGGACGTGCGCCACTGACTACCCAGCTATCAGTGGCGTATTATCAGTGGCGCGCGCCCAGTGCGCCACTAACTTCTTTTTTAGTGCGTCACTGATTGCCCTTTTCCTACTAGTGCGTTGTCGTGCGCCAGGCCTTTGCCGTCTTCCTGCGCATGGCAAAGAGACGTTTGCCGTGTGTCCTTCTAACAAACGCATGACATAGATACGCACGGCAAAACTATACAGGACACACGGCAAAGCCAAAACACACGGCAAAACTAGACAAAGACGCACGGCAAAGAGCGGCGTATGGCAAAACAACAGAACAACACACGGCAAATGAAAAGTGCATGGCAGACTAGCAAGGGGGGCCCACATCCTTGCCCAGATTATTGTGCCGACTTGACGGCGAGCCTTAGACGTGGATCACCATCAAACCCATGGTAAATATTTGAATTTCTACTATTTTTACGCATGAATTTTCTGCGCGTTATAATTTTTCTGCCCGCAAATTTGTCCCGCGCGAATTTTTAAATGACTTTGCCATGTGTTCGTGGACGAGGCCACACGGCAAAGGCCTTTGCCGTGCATTCAGGCTAGACACATGGCAGAGGAACTTTTTTTCGTTTTTCCTACCTTTCTTTGCCACCATTTTATTTCAACACACATTTCATCTCTATTATCGTCTATATTGCATCTATGGACATGTGCACACATATCCTATGTCTACATGCATGTTTTCTAGGGATTCCCCTAGTGAGACCATTTCCACCTACACGTTCTGGACTTTGCTAAGGGTTCTCACATGAATGTGAAGAAGGTAACACAGAGGAGCTATGTATTCCATCTATGACCCTTCCACCACACTTGTACACATATCCTATGTCTACATGCAAGTTTTCGTGGAATTCCGGTGCTCCGGTGATCTTTCTCCAGGGAAACACCGGTATACCCGCAGCGGGACATTTCCACCTAGAGTTCCAGGAATCTGGTAAGCGTTATCACCCGAATGTGAAGAAGGTCACACCGGGGAGCAATGTACTTTTTTGTTTGTTTAGGCATGTTTAGGCCATATCTACATAGAAAACCAAGGTTGGCCTAATATTCCATCGGTTGCCCCGCGGTGGGCCCGTCGCGGGAGTTTGCCAGCGACATGTCTAGCACTTCTCTAAGTGTTATCGCATGCACGTGAAGACGGTGACACCTGGGAGCTATGGGATGAGCATGTCTAAACTTGCATTGGATATCTGAAGAAACACCATATTGTGAGTCTAAAAATTATTTTTTTTAAAAAATCATGAGCATTAGATCATGCACCTGTAGTTTAAATCGGACCACTTCCTGCTGATTCGGCAGACATTTGTCTTTTTCAACAAGGGTGGACGGAAAGGTTTGTGAATCATCGGTTGGGACATTGTTCATGTAAGTTGGTCTAGTATTTCAGAAAAATAGGGTGGTAGCATTTTGTATTCACCGTTTGGTATTGCTTCACAAAACACCCCGATTTTGGCACTCGGAAAATAGAAAATGGCTTTTCCATACGACGAAAAGAAAAACTTCCTCCTGCAACATTGTTCGTCATCCCAATATGCACATGCATGTACATTATGGGCACATTATCACAAACTACCTCACAATTCTGGCTATAACATTGGTTGTTTGGCTTGAAAGCCATGAAACCTCGAACATGATAGGTCATTTATGTAAAGGTTTTTTTTGAGATGCAATCAATATACTAAGTTTGATATTTTCCCTTGCAAATATGTCACATAACATGACACCACGCGAAGGATTTATATTGTTCGGACCGTTTTTGAATTTCTTATGCCCGTTTCAAACTATGGTCGAAAGCACTGGAAACACCCGTCTGCAGGCCCCCGGAAGGTCTACCCCCTAGCTCTCTCCGCATGAGGTTCCACCAATGTACTTTTTTGTTTGTTAAGATATGTTTAGTCCAGAGATATAAGGAAAACCAAGTTTGGGACCCTGTGGGACATTCTAGCCTCCGGTATACCTGCGGCGGGACATTTCCACCTATAGTTCTAGGAATCTGCCAAGTGTTATCGCCCGAATGTGAATAAGGTCACACCGGGAGCTATGTCTTGCATCTATGGGACTTCCAAAACACTTTCCCATGTATCCTCGGTCCACATGCAAGTTTCCTAGGTCCACTAGCAAGTTTGGGTGGGTTTTCGGGGCTCCGGGGGTCGAAAAGCACCGGTCGGTGGGCCCGGGGGATCTAACCCATAGCTATCTCCTTAAGAGATTCTAGAAATGTACTTTTTTGTTTGTTTAGGCATGTTTAGGCCATATCTACATAGAAAAACAAGGTTGGGCCCAATGTTCAACCGGTTTCCCCCCGTTGGACCCATCGCGGGAGTTTCCCAGCAACACGTCCAACACTTCTCTAAGTGTTATCGCATGCACGTGAAGACGGTGACACCCGGGAGCTAGCCATTGCATCCATGGACCATCTACCACACTTGTGTACACATGGTATAGCCACATGTAAGTTCTGGTTGGATTTCGGTGCTCCGGCGGCCGTCTCCAATCGAAACCCGAGTCTCCGGGCCCCCCGAGGATCTACCCCCTAGCTATCTCCGTATGAGGTTCCAGCAATGTACTTTTTTATTTTTTTAGGAATGTTTAGGTTATATCTACATAGAAAACCAAGGTTGGGCCTAATATTCCTTGTAGAATATAATATATCACCTCCGAACATAGGTTTCCATACATAGCTTCTTTACTTGTCAAGAATCTCATGTCTTTATTTTCGAACTTGTAGAATTTACTCTCATATGTGTCACTTATAAAATTCTATATCATACATGTTTTCCATATTTCTATATAGCTTATGGTGCATATCATGTTTCTTGTGATTCTCATGTCCTTCCTTTCAAATATGTAGGATATGCATGAAGGACGGAGATCTTCACCGTTTGCCGACTAAATGTGAACTCTATATTCCTATGTTGTATGCATTGTGTTTTGGAACTTGTATGGTTGCAATATAAACTTGTACATATGGAACTATTGACTATGTTGCTATGTATGGACCATGGACTCATGTTATTATGGATCTTGAGCTAGATCCTTGTTTATGATGGTATTTGTTGTCATGGATATTGATCTGATGTTAGATATGCTGTTTTGCAATAATATATGTATATTTTGTGTTTAAACTGCAGGGATGAAACATATGCCTATATGCTGACTCCAGAGATCTGTTTTCCACTTTCTGTGGCGCATATGCCTATATGCGCTAGAATCCTGTCGACCAATACTTGGTTGTGCGTCCCCTCAAATTTATGTGCCGCATGCAAAAATATGCGCCACAAAAACACACATTTTTGTGGGGCGTATGGGTTGGATGCACCATAGAATTGCCATATTTCTGTGGCACACGCATTTTTATGCACCACGGAAATAATTCTGTGGAGTGCGCCACAGAAAGGCTTTCTATCTATAGCTAGTTTCGTAGTAGTAACTGATGACCCACAAGTATAGGGGGTGTATCGCAGTATTTTCGAGGGAAGTGAAACCCAATTTATTGATTCGACACAAGGGGAGCCAAAGAATATTTATAAGCCTTAACAACTGAGTTGTCAATTCAGCTGCACCTAGAAACAATCTTGCTCACAGCAGTTTATCAGTAGCAACAGTTTTATAGTAGGAATAGTAAAGCAGCAACAGTAGTAAAGCAAAGACAATAGGAAAAAAAAGCAGTAAACAGTGGGATTCGAGTGCGGTAGGCATAGGGATGGATGGACGGACGTTGCATGGACAAGACAATTCACATAGCAATCAGAACATAGGGCAATTGCAGATAAATAAGATAAAGCATCCAAGTACTAGACAATCCTAGGCATGTGTTCCATATATAGTCATACGTGTTCGCAATGAGAACTTGCACAACATCTTTTATCCTGCCAGCCCGTTTGCAGCGGGGTCTCTAGGGAACTACTGGCAATTAAGGTGCTCCTTTTAATAAAGCACCGGAGCAAAGCATTAACACTCCGTGAACACACGTGATCCTCACATCAAAGCCTTTCCCTTCCGGCTACCCTGATTTCTGTCACTTTGGGACCATAGGTTCCGGACAACGACGTGTGTAAACAACTTGTAGATAAGGCCCAAAATAATACTATCATGATGAATCAATAATAAGTTCAGATCTGAAATCATGGCACTCGGGCCCTAGTGACAAGCATTAAGCACAACAAGGTTGCAACAAAGTCATAAAGCACTAATAGAGATACTAGGCACTATGCCCTAACAATCTGATGCCATTACATGAACGATCTCATCCAATCCCTACCATCCCCATAGCATACAGCGGGGGATTACTCACTCATAGATGGGGAAACATGGATGGTCGATGGAGAAGCGATGATGATGATGATGATGGCGATGATCTCCTCCAATTTCCCGTCCTGGCAGGGTGCCAGAACGGAGTTTCTGGTGCTGTTTCGTGGAATCTGGTGGTGGCGGTAGAGCGGAACTCCTTCTGGAAAAATGTCGAATCCCCCGAAGTTTTTAGGTCAGAAGGCTCCTTATAGGCGAAGAGAGAGGCCGATGGGGTGCCTGGGGGGCCCACACCATCCCCTGGCGCGGCCTGGCCTAGCCCGCGCCAGCAGGTGGTGTGGCCACCCCAAGGCTCTTCTCTGTCTCGTATTTTGGCTCCTGGAGTCTTCGGGTAAAATAGGATTTTTGGCATATTTTCCGGGATTTTTCCTGATAGTTGATTTTCTGCACAAAAAGTAGACACCAAGGCAATTCTGCTGAAAACAGCGTCAGTTCGCATTAGTTGCATCTAAATCACACAAGTATAGAGGAGAAACAATAGCAAAAGTGTTCGGGAAAGTAGATACGTTTTGGACGTATTAACTCCCCCAAGCTTAGCTTATTCAGTTGAAAACTGAGTGCGATAAAAGAACTTTCACGAACACATTTGCTTCATATGATGTAAATATTCTCAGCAATGTGATCAACTACCTAGACAATTCATAATAAAGAGTATGCAATTGAGTCTACTTAATAGTTATTGCAAGCTATGAAGAGATTCCAACTCAAGAATAATAAGTAGCATGAAGCACAAACATAAGAAACATTACAATGCTCATAGAAAGGTATGATAGGGTGGTATCTCGATTGCCTTTGATTATGAATGCCAAGGCACCTTTGAAGTTCAAGTGATGACTAGAAGTAAAGATATCAAAGATACAAGCATCAAAGTCATAACACAAATAATCAAGTATTGGAACAAACACAAAGAATGACAACTATGCTCTCAAGAAGGTGCTCAAAGAATATGTGGAGACTCAACAAGTGGAAGAAAAAGGTTTTGAATAATTTTGAAAGGCTTCCAAATGCTGAAAGTATGATACTCGTTAGCTTTGAGCTCTCATTGCCCCTATCATAAGTATCTTTAATGTGGTTAAGGTGAAAGTGACACAACTAAGAGGATATGCTTGACAAGTTATAAATTGAAGTCTCATGCCCCTTACTTACGAAGACCGATCCTCATGCTACTCAACTTCAGTCACAAGTAAGCTCTTGTCATTGTAAGTACATACGTATCATAGAGAACCGCCAACGGGGTACCCCTTGCATATGATACAGGAGCTATCCCATAATCAAAATGACAAGGCGAGCAGACAATGAGCATCTCAGCGATCTTTTTATTTACTATGTGCATAGATTTTTATCGAGGATGCTTCATAGAATGCTCATTACGGTTATGCTGCAAGTTTCCACCATGATTAGGCATGGCTTAGGCTAGCGTCCCAGGCGTTTCTCTAACATACATACAAACTCCATGATCTTACAAGTTCCACTTTTATTTCACACCGCCGGGATCCATAAGCAAAAGAACATGATATCAACTAGGTACAAAGTACCTATGAAGCGTTGAAAGCGGTCCCCATGATATATGGTTCTGGTAACTTCAACTCATAAAGCGTAAGCATATGCGCAACAAAGAAGGACACAATAGTTCAGGCTTATTAAGTGCAAGAAAATAAAGTGTGCCATCAAGTTCGTGAGAGCTTTACTAACTAACTTTCTCGTAACAAGCAAACATTTTATTCGGAAGAAAACAAGGCATATTGAATATGCACGGAGATAGCAAACGATGCTAATAGGTAGGTATGGTGGACACTTTGGAAATATTTGGTTTAGGGAGTTGAAAACATGAGTAAAACACTCAGTGGAAGTGAAGTCTAGCAAAAGTAAGGGCTCGACAAACGAGAGAGCAATAGCTGTCATTATCATGCTTGCAACAAAACATGACTACTCATGGCATGAAAATGATTCAAGATCCTCAAGTCAAAATAATTCATCGAGGCTCAACTGATTACAGCCTTGTGCATGCGTGAGCATGTGCCAAGTCAATTCAAATGAAACATTCAGAGGAGGATACCACGGTGTCATTCCAATTTATGAATAGAGTAATGCAAACAAACATTCATGAGACATGCTACAAACTATTAGCGGGTTGGAGCTAATCACAAGAAAGCAAGAACTACTAAGCATCCAAAGATAACATACACCCTACATGAACGGACTAAGCAAGCTCACAAAGATGAGTATATGTACAAAAATGAAGACAAATAGAGTTCGTTACCAACCTCTTACCACGCCTCAAGTTGTCATTAATCCTCATTATTGCTCTTCACTTGTATGGCTTGAATAATAATATGAAACCAATAATCCACTGAGAGCTGCCGAACCCTGTAGCAAACTCACAAAAACCAAAGAAGAACGACAAATATTTTTGGTGTTTTCGATTTTTAAACAAAAACCAAAAGATAAAAACAAGCAAAGCAAAATCTTTTTGGGTTTTTCGAATAGTTCAAACAAAGCAAAAAGGAACAAGCAAACCAAAGCAAAAAGAAGAAGCAAACCAAAGAGAAACAACAAAAATATTTTTGGTCTTTTTGTGTTTTAGAAAGCAAAAGAAAAGAAGAACGAAAACTAAAAAGAGAACGAAAGCATGAATATACAATGAACCGACGCAACATGATATGGAGATGAGTGCGGTGTCGGCGTACCTCCCCCCACGCTTAGGCTTTTGGCCTAAGTGGGTATCAATCCCAGGCTGGCCAAGATGAAGTGTCACCGGGATACGACGAGGAGGTACCCTCGTCCTGGTGCGAGCCAGAGTACATCCCTCTGTAATGTGCGGAATAATCATAGGAGGGCACATCCTCCTGGTGCTGCTCGTGGAAACCCAACAAGCGAAGCTGCTCGTCCACCTCCTCCTTGGAGCGCGACCACGGTCTCCTGTCAACACTGAACAAAGCAGGCTGGGGCAAAAGGATCTCCCTTTCATCCCCGTCAGTGAAAAGCATCCTATATACTAGATTGTTCAAATCAGAGGTAGCAGTGACAAAGTGATGAGTTTTCATGGCAACAAGGTCGAACCTCTGTGGTGCTAGCATAACATCATCATGAGCCACCGAGAGATCTAATGCATCGACCACACGCGAGGAAATGATGCCCCCATAGATAGGCCCCCTAGCAGCTAGGCGGCGAGCAATAAGAGAACCAAGATTGTACCGAGTATCATTGTTGAGCGCAACAGCAAGGAAAGCTAAGTGATAGTTGGAGATATTACTAGTGTTCTCCCTACCCAATACACTAGTGGCAAGATAGTAAGCAAAGTATCTAAGAGCAGGGAGTTGGATATTTCTTATCTTTCCGCGCTGCGCCACGCGGTCATCATCATTGGTCACCCCTCGGTAAAGCTCCAACAAATCAGCGGGTCGCCCTTGAATTTTCTTCACGGTCCCTGCCATACGCACACCTACAATACTTCAAAATCTCTCCAAAGGCATGGTGAAGGGCATATCATAGATCTTAAATGAGACAGTAGAATGATAGGATGTGTTAGAAAATGAGAAGCTCTCAACAAAAGTTTTGGTGAGCATAGCGTATTGTGCACTCTCATCTTGCATATAAGAGGTCAAGCCAACCCTCTCAATCTGTAGCAAGAAATCATCAAGAATACCTGCAGCTTGCAAGAAAGTAAAACAAGGAAAAGAGGACGGGTGAGCATCCCCATCATCTCTTTCACTGCCAATACGTGATGCAATGAGGTCTTCATTATATGATGGCCTAGCTTGAGAGGCTGTTCTTGAGGGCCTTGACCTCCTAGGTGCATCACTCTCAAATATCTCTCCAAAAGTGTGGTTGTTCATGCTTGGTAATCTGAAATTTAAACACCTATTAAACAAGTGATTGCAAAGTAAATATAATGAAGGAATCTACTCATAGGGACTTGCAAGAGGCCTAAACATGCATCAAATCTATATCTCTAAGCATCAAACAAGCTTACAAGCCCTCAAAACCAGTCACCTACAACAGCAAAATACTCAACATACAATCCACTAAACACAAATCTACTTGGACAAGGGGAGGAGTCACATACCAAGGAACAATTGCTCCAAATTTCAACAAGAAAGATGGGATGAGCAAATAGATCGAAGAAATCGAGGGCAAGCATAGAGAGAACACGATTTTGAGCTATGAACTGGAGCTTACTCGAGAGAGAGAAGAAAGGGGCAGGAGAGAGAGGTAGTGGGGGGCCAGGGGTGGCCCACACCAGGGCATGGCGCCACCCAGGTCTGGCCGCGCCACCATGTGGTGTGCCTGCCTGGTGGGCCCCTGGTACCTGCCAGGTACTCCTCTGCCCCTTTTTTCACGTAAAAATTTAATATGAATTTTCTGGAATTTTTCGAGACACTTTATTTTTGGGCATTTTTCAGAAATAGAAGAATGATTTTTCTGACAGACAGATTTTTTTTCTTTTTGAAAGCATGATGCAAGGACAAAACAAGGCTAGAACTACAGAAATTCTATCATACAAGCAAACTAACAACACAAAGAAAACTAAACGAAAGCAAACACTAAAAAATGCAAAGGATAGAAATAAACGGAGAGAATCATAATGAAAACATTGTTTTGTTCAATGGAATCTTTTGTTAGCAAGGTTGATCAAGTCTTGCTACCAAAACAATTGCATATGAGACAAAACTTTGTATTCCACTAATGATTATGTTACCTCAACCTTGATAGCAATGGTCCCAATCATAATAGTTTCAAATTTTTCTTTTGGTATGGGACAATATATTTCTCCAACTTGAATGCCTTCAACATATTCAATTGAATTTAAACCATAAGTCCTTTCAATCTTCTTGGGGAGATAGACAGTATGTTCCTTGTCATTAACATTGAAGGTCACCTTTCCTTGATTACAATTAATAACAGCTCCTGCAGTATTAAGAAAAGGTCTCCCAAGAATAATAGATATATTATCATCTTCAGGCATTTCAAGCACAACAAAATCAGTTAATATCAAGCAATTATGAGCCACTTGGACAGGTACATCCTCACATATACCCACAGGAATAGTGGTAGACTTATCAGCCATTTGCAAAGATATATCAGTTGGTATCAATTTTTCAAGATGAAGCCTCTTATAGAGAGAGAAAGGCATAACACTAACTCCAGCTCCCAAATCACACAAAGCAGTTCTAACATAACTGTTCTTAATAGAGCAAGGGATAGTTGGAATCTCTCCAAGTTTCTTAGGAACCTTACCATTGAAGGAATAATTAGCAAGCAAAGTAGAGATTTCTTCATTAGGGATCTTCCTTTTATTCGAGACAATGTCCTTCATATACTTTGAGTAAGGAGGCAATTTAATAGCATCAGTCAAAGGAATTTGCAAGAATAAAGGTTTCATCCACTCACAAAACTTATTATAGTGTTCATCTTCCTTTGACTTGTGTTTCTTATCAGGGAAAGGCATGGGTTTTTGGACCCAAGGTTCTCTTTCACTACCATGTTTCTTAGCATAAAAATCTTCTTTAGTGTATTTAGTAGTCTTAGTGTGATTTTCAGGTTCTTCTTCAACTTTTTCTTCATTAGGAACTTAACCACTTTCAGTTTCAGCATCAGAGATAGATATACTATTAGGATCTATAGTAGGTTCAGAGGGTTCTACAACAGTTTTATGTTTCTTTTTCCTTTTCTTACGAGTAGAACCACTATTTTCAGCTTGTTGAGAATCCTGCTCAATTCTTTTGGGATGCCCCTCAGGATATAGAGGATCCTGGGTAGCAGCACCACTTCTAGTTCTAATTTCATAAGCATGTTTTTCTTTAGCAGCATTAACTAGCAAGTCGTTTTGCACTTTAACGAGTTGATCTATTTGAGTTTGAACCATTTGAAAGTGTTTAACAATCATTTAACATCATTGGAGGTTCTTTCCACAATATCTTTCAACTCAACAATAGCTCTAGTGTTTTCCATAAGATGATTTTGCATCCTTTTATTAAAGTTATCTTGCTTAACAATAAAGATATCAAATTCTTCTAAGCATTGATCAGGAGGTTTCAAGTAAGGGATATCACCTTCATCAAAGTGTTGGAGAGAGTGTACCTCAATAGTGGATGAGTAGGGAATAGGCTTACATAATTCTTCTATAGGAGGTAAATTCTTGACATCTGCAGCTTTAATTCCCTCCTCCTTAAGACATTTCTTAGCTTCCTTCATCACTTCATCATTTAATTCAATAACTCCCCTCTTCTTTGATGTTGGAATAGGCACATGAATAGATGGTTCAGGTACAATTACTTCAGGTATAGCTTGTTTAGGAGGAGTCCAATCTTCATAATTCTTGCTTATTTTAGCCATTAATTCCTCAGCTTCCTTGGGAGTCCTATTCCTGAAAACACAATCAGCACAACTATCTAGGTATGTCCTAGATTCTTCGGTTAGTCCATTATAAAATATATCAAGTAGTTCATCCTTAGGTGATGGACTTCCAGCCTGTGCATGAATCAAAGCACAAAACCTTGCCCAAGATTCGGGCAATACCTCTTTTTCTCCCTGTTTAAAATCAAAAAGTTCCTGCAAAACAGCATGTCTAGCACTAGGAGGAAAATATTTCAGGAAAGTATTAAACAAGCACTCAGGGCTATCAATAGATCCAGGAGGTAAATTACTGCACCAAGTTTTAGCTTCTCCTTTCAAAAAAAGGGAAAATCTTAGCAACAAAGTAAGTACGCATTTTAATATCATCAGAAAACAAGCCACTCATGGTAGAAAGTTCATTCATATGTGCTACCGCACTTTCATTCTTAGTTCCGCCAAAAGGTTCTTTCTCGACAATAGCTATGTAAGATAGATCGAGAGAGAAATCATAATCTTCATCTATAATGTTTATGGGAGAAGTAGCAAACTTAGCATCAAGAGACAATTTGGGTTTAATAGTACGCCTCTCAAGGAGATTCTTAGCGGCTCTCCTATCATGGGTGTTCCTACATTCTTCAATAAACTCATCAGTCATCTCAACATAATCTTCTTCAACATCATAACTCTCACTAGACTCAGGTGAGCTAACAGGTGTAGCAGTGTGTTCATTAGGAGTTTCGGTATTTCCAACTATAGTTCTAGCAGTCGTAGCATCTAGGAAAGGACCTAATGAACCACTCTTATAAGCACAGTACAAGTAGCATCACAAGCATCAGATGTTTCAGATTCAGCAGTAGTAGCAGTATATGTAGCATGTGTATGTGGTGGTGTAAGGAACTTACTCAGAACAGACGGTGAATCAAGAGTGGTAGAGGTGTTCAGAACCGTACCTCTTCTTGTAGTGGATGGTAAAATAGGAACCTTGCCATCACGAGACTTACCCATGATGGATGGAAAGCAGCGAACAATAGAGAATCCAAGTGAACTTGATAAATAAAGCTATGCTCGGCAACGCGCGTAAAATAATCTTGATGACCCACAAGTATAGGGGGTGTATCGCAGTATTTTTGAGGGAAGTGAAACCCAATTTATTGATTCGACACAAGGGGAGCCAAAGAATATTTATAAGCCTTAACAACTGAGTTGTCAATTCAGCTGCACCTGGAAACAATCTTGCTCACAGCAGTTTATCAGTAGCAACAGTTTTGTAGTAGGAATAGTAAAGCAGCAACAGTAGTAAAGCAAAGACAATAGTAAAAAAAGCAAGAAACAAAGTGGGATTCGAAAGGGTAGGCATAGGGATGGATGGACGGGCGTTGCATGGACAAGACAATTCACATAGCAATCAGAACATAGGGCAATTGCAGATAAATAAGATAAATCATCCAAGTACTAGACAATCCTAGGCATGTGTTCCATATATAGTCATACATGCTCGCAATGAGAACTTGCACAACATCTTTTGTCCTGCCAGCCCGTTTGCAGCGGGGCCTCTAGGGAACTACTGGCAATTAAGGTGCTCCTTTTAATAAAGCACCGGAGCAAAGCATTAACACTTCGTGAACACACCACCCCCTGGCGCGGCCTGGCCTAGCCCGCGCCAGCAGGTGGTGTGGCCACCCCAGGGCTCTTCTCCGTCTCGTATTCTGGCTCCTGGAGTCTTCGGGTAAAATAGGATTTTTGGCATATTTTCCGGGATTTTTCCTGATAGTTGATTTTCTGCAAAAAAGTAGACACCAAGGCAATTCTGCTGAAAACAGCGCCAGTTCACATTAGTTGCATCCAAATCACACAAGTATAGAGGAGAAACAATAGCAAAAGTGTTCGGGAAAGTAGATACGTTTTGGACGTATCAGTAACGTCTGGAAAGCTCTAGGGATGGATATAGGGATATACATGAAGCAAGATCATGGTCGATCACACCGGGAGTATGGCTCTTGAGCACCTAATCCGTTTCCAGCCGCCGGTTATTCTACCATTGAAGGAGGCGGAGATCAAATATAATGCAACCGCTCCGTTGGTTTTCTAGAAAGACGCATGGCAAAGAACACACGTGGCGCAAACCTGTCGTCTCGGGCTGTCAATAAGAAGGCCTTTGCCGTGTGTTTGTTAGATATGCGCACAATAAAGGACTCCAGGTATGCGCACGACAAAGACCATTGACTAGCCGACTATTCTGCCGTGAGAGCCAAGAAAACTCACGGCAAAGGAAAAATATTTTGCCGTGCGTTTCAAAAAAGCACACGGCAAACTGAACAGGCAAGGTACACGGAAAATCCAAGCCACAAGGCAATGAAATACTATTTTTCCGTGCATTGCACTCAAGCACACGGCAAAAAGGATAGGGCGGGCACACGGCGAAGCCACGCCGCACGGCGAACTGACGAGGACGGCGTCGTTAGTCCGTCTACCATCGTCAAGTACTTTACATTGCCATGTATTTGAAAAAGCACACGGCAAAGGACTTTGCCGTGCGTTAAAAACACTTTGCCATGCCTTTCTTTGCCGTGCGAGTTTTGTCGTGTACGCCTTGCCGTGTGGATTTCCTATGTTGACGTGTGGATTTGCCACACGGCAAGATCCGTTTTCCTGTCGTAGTGGCCGTAGAGATTCATGGTTCCAATGTATGGCTCGATGAATCCCCCATGTTTTTATAACATCTGGTGGATGATGTAACCATGATTGATTAATAATAAAGGCTACTTCACTAAAAAAATGATATGTGTAACACGCCCCTATGTTTTTGTATCCACACACGGTGAATGATGTAACCATGATTGATTAATAATAAAGGTTACCTGATTTCTCAAAAAACGATATGTGTAACACGCCCCATTTTTTTATATCCACATATGGTGGATGATGTAACCACGATTGCTTTAATAATAGGACGATGCTGAGCGTCCCCCGGACGATACGATCGTTTCCATTGTCTTGGTCCATTGTCTGACACGTGTCCTGCCTTTTGCCTACAAATCTAGCAAAAGCTACAGAACACCATATTTTTGCTACAAATGTTCCCGCATTTGCTTCCGAAACAAAAAAAGGTTCGTTTCAGAAAATAGAACGTCCCGTCGGAGATCTCGCCGAAGACCTCGCCGGAGACCATACAGCAAAAAAATTGTACTAATATAGCAAAACGACTTCGCCGGAAACATCGTCGGAAAAAACTCGCCGGTGACTCTCGCTAGAGACCTTGTAGCAAAACGTTAACACTGTTGTAGCAAACCCACAAGACGGTTGTAGCAACAAAGTTATTCTAATGTAGCAAAAAACAGACATCGCCGGAGACCTCGCCAGAGACTTTTTTGGGCACCTCGTCAGAAAGCTTTATCGGGACGTCGTAGCAAAAAACAGGAGAACGGTTGTAGCGAAATATTTATACTACTGTAGCAAATCCATTAGCCGTCGGTAGCGAAGACACCGATCGTCGGCAGCAAAAACGCCTGCAGCAACGAGCAAAGCCGGCCACGCCGTTAGTAGCATCGCGGCCGGTAGCAAAAAGAGCAACGTAGGGAGCAAACCTCGGCGCCGTCGATAGCAAGGTCGACCGCCTATTGTAGCAGCACCGCCGTGCCTCTGTAGCAAGGTCGGCCGCCTACTGTAGCAGCGCCGCCGTGCTGCTGTAGCAAGGTCGGTCGTCCACTGTAGCAGCGCCGCCGTGCCGCGGTAGCAAGGCCGCCATGCCTTTACAGCAACCCGGGCACCGCAAGGAGTAGACGCCGCACGCTGCAGGGAGCGGAGCCAGCCGCCGCATGTAGCAAAGCCGGGTGTTGCAGGGAGCAACGGCGCACGGCGCGGGAGCAACGCTGTCCTCCCTTTCGCAGGCGCCACCGCTTTTCCTCGCGGCAACACGGAGGCTCGTGACCTCGGGCTTATCGTTGTCGGTGACTGCGTGCCTCATGCTCCTCCTCGAGGCCTGCAGGAGGGAGGAGATCTCGGGGCATCACGCAGGGGAAAGGTATCGACTATCCAGCCCCGCCGGCGAGAGTGGAGGGCGGAGGTGCAGCAACGTCGGCCGCCGGAGCCAGCACCACCGCCTCGCCGCTTGGAGCCTCCATGATTTCAAATCGAGCAGCCATGGAGACAATAATGGAGGGAGGGAGGAAGGGAGAAGGAGGGGAGGAGGGGAGGAGGTGGCTGTCGCCATCGGAGTAGAGGGCGACAGGATCTGGTTGCCGCCGGAGCTCACGACGGAAGGGGAGGGAGGTAGGACTCGGTCGCATACGGGACGAGAGGATAAGGTAGCTAGAGGAGACGAGGGGAGGAGACGCATCTGTGGTGGGGTCCACTGGGGACACGCGTCGCTGTATAAAGCGGACGATGGAAGTCGACGTATCCCCCGGGGGATGTACATCATTTTCCTTAATAATAACGGTTACATGATTGCTCAAAAGAAAAAGATGTGTAACTGGGATGATCGGCGGAGCTCTGATGGGTGTGGTCGCTTGGCGCTTGGCCCAGATGCGCCCGCTCCCGCATCCGATCTTCGGATTTCGGAGGATCTCCGCAGTCTATTGGCGCCAGGTTGCGGTCGTGGTGGCCCGGGCTACCTACTACTCTATCGGCCTAGCTGGTGGGGAATTGGGCAGCCGGTCCCATGGGGAGCCGGCGGGCGGCGGCATGGGGGTCGACGATCTTCCTAATAAAGGTGTTGATCCTAAGATCCCTCTCTAGCTATGATGATCTTCTGTTCATCACCGTCATCAGAGATCTGGTCGGAGTGCCGAGTTCTGGAGTGCTACGCTGACGAAATTCAAATGGACGACATGCCTGGAGTTTGCCGGATTCGGAGGATTTCAGTCGTGCGCATCCATATTTTTCTGACCCTTTGGTTTCAGAGGAAGCGTTGCGAAACTTCGTAGTCTATTGCCATCGTGGGACATGTCTTTAGTCTCACGGTGAAGTCAGTCGTGGAGTAGGGCACGGAAGCCGAAGATCTGAGGACGAGAAGAGTGGTTCGAGTCCTAGTGATGGAGAGGTTTTGGCTAGGGGATTTGTGACTTGGAGCAGCGACAACGGCAAGTGGGGGCGATAACACAGCAGGAATTCAATGTCTAATCTTACATGGTGAAAGCCCAAGGTCTGACTTTAGTTGGTTGTGTCTGACAATGACCTTGTTGGAGGCATTGTTTTGGGAGTTTGGACTTTATCCTGGGTGAAAACCTATGATCGATGCTCAGGGCGATGACGACGCTCGTGCACTGTTTCCTTCTTGGAGGTGTCGTTTTTTGAGAAGGTGGATTTCTGGTGTTGTCTTGGTGGTGGTTGCTTCACTCTAACAAGGAGCATATCACTTTAGTGGCTTCTTTTTTGTAATTATTTTTCTTTTTCTGGAGTGTGTGCATTGGCAAGGCCGCTAGGGCATGCGTTGTTGTAGAGGCTGAGTGTAATTGGTATCACCGTGATATTAGTATATACTCTTTTCCAAAAAAGAAAAATGTGTAACAGGCCGTGGGGTAGAACGAATCAGGAACTTTTGGATGATGGATGCCTGACCAATAAAGTACTGCTCCATTAGAAGAGAACTTTTACGGTACCCCTGAGAAAATAGTAGCCATCCATTTATCTCGATCTAGTGGATAAAATTAACCGGTACTTCAACTTAACCATCTAGGAGTACCGCCAGCAAAACTCATGGAGTACCTAGATACTAAGGGTAAAATCGTAATCTGGAAACATAAATCGGTGGCTCGGAGATAGCGGCTCCGCGCGCTGAACAGGGACGGCGACTGCTCGCACGCACTCCCGGCCGGTCGACGGCGGTGTTGGGAGCTGCTCGGCGTCTACCTCAGCTCTCGATCCTGATTGATCTTTATTCTTTCCTCATTTTATTGGCTTGTTGAGTGCACGGAAGACAAGCAATTCTAAAGCCAAATTGAATGGTTTCATCAGATCTGGATCACGGTAATCTATCTTTCAGCAGATTCGTTGATTGAATGTGCCAATTTCGTCATGCATGGACGGTGGAAATTGATTCGCTTGTTTGTTGATGATCCTTAGTGTACATATGAACTACCGCCAAATTGTCACCAGAGGCGGCGGCCACAGCTTTAAATTTTCTCCGGCCATTAGGTTAAATTTTAACCTTTAAACTGTATGAATGTCTAGAATGCCCCCAGAGACAAGCGGTCAGATTTAATTGGTACTCCATATAAGTTTGAGGGAGTACCAGGGTACCGTAAAAACTGCCCCATTAGAAATGCATTTCGCTTGGACGACTTTCCTTCTCCGATTCCATAAAGAGTAATGAGATCACCTGCAGACGATTTTGGAAAGGGGAATCAAGATCCGGGCTTCCACATCGATTAATGGGGCACGAACACCTAGGCAACATGCTGGATGGGGACGCTGCGGAGCACGACGGTCTCGATAGTGAGGCCGGGCCGAAGCCTAAGAGTACGCCCCAGTCCATTCCCTCGCCCGTGGTGGCCATGCTTTCCTGGGCAGAACGCTTACGCATCTCGTCGAGGATGAAGAGGACGCATGCACTAGACATGTTGCCGTACTCGGAGAGGATGTGCCGGGATGCTCTCATCCTCTCCTTGTCCAGTTTCGCCTCCGCCTCCACCATGTCTAGGATAGCCGGCCCGCCGGGGTGAACAACCCAGAATACGGAGTTCTGGTCGCTGATGCCCAGCGGTGCGAATGCGCCCACCAGCGCGCTCTCGATGTTCTTCCTGATGGCCGCCGACACATCCTTGTGGAGGTGGAAGGTGAGCCCCCTCTCCCGGAGATGGCCCTCGATGAAGCCATCTGTGTCGGGAAGTATGGTCTGGCTCGCCGACACAATCTGGAACACTGGGTGCTCCACTAGGACCTCGGGGTCAGCGCCCACGATCAATGCGGCGGCGCCATCGCTGAAGAGCGCCTGACCTATCATGGAGTCGAGGTGGGTCTCCGAGGGGCCGCGGAAGCACATGGCAGTGATCTCGGCGCAGACATTGAGGACGCGCGCCCCGCGGTTGTTCTCCGCTAGGTCCTTGGCCACACGGAGCACTGTGCCACCGGCGAAGCAGCCCTGCTGGTAGAGCATGATGCGCCTCACCGATGGGGGCAGGCCTAGCATCTTGACCAGCTGATAGTCGGCACTTGGCATGTCCACGGCGGAGGTGGTGCAGAACACGAGGTGGGTGATCTTGCACATTGGCTGTCCCCACTCCATGATCGCCATCTCCGCCGCCGCCATCCCGAGCCTTGGGATCTCGTTGGCCAAGATGTCCAGGCGCGCGTCGAGGGATGGCGCCATGAACGTGGCGATGCTTGGGTTTTCCTGGATGATCTCTTCTGTCACGTGCATATACCTCTTCCGGACCATCGACTTGTCACCTGTATTTCAGACGGACATTGTTGCCGTCAAACTAGCTATCTTCTGATCAAGAACGTACGTACGAATAAAACTAGCTGGGTACTTACACATCCTCCTGAACTTCTCCTTGAGAACGACGAGGTGCTCGCTTTTGGTCACGCGGAAGTAGTAATCCGTGTAGTCTGCCTGGTGCACACAGTTCTCCGGCGTGGCCGTGCCGATGGCCAGCACCATCGCCGGGCCCTCGGCCCGCTGCGCCCTTCTCATTTCCTCCACCGACATCGTCTTCATCAGGCAGCGACTGCTATATCCAGCTTGAAGCTGCTCGGCTATGCTATATATATGTAGGGGCCGGCCAGATTACCAAGCATATGCAACTTTTTTTTCTAATACTGATTTTATTAGATGCCTTCCCCTTCAAGATGTGATTAGATGGCGCCCTCCCCTTTGTTTTATACATGAGAGATGCCCTCAGATATTCAATCTTTTCTGCCGTGGAGTGTAACACACTAACTTCATCAAAACTTCACGCCAACTCTAGCTTTCCCCACAACTTCAGGCTATTTTTCTATCTAAAATGAAGTCCAAATCTATCTCTTCTTTTTCAACAAGGAGGTTGGCACCTGCGGCCTCTGCACGGAGAAGATGCATACGACCGTTATTTCAAATTTACCCTACTACACAGGCCTGTTAAGAGCGTAGTACATCTAAACAACCTCAAGCCACCACACAACACCTACAAGCACGATAATTTTTTTGATACGAGAGCAGAAAAAGGGCTGGTTCCAGTATCATAGAGATAACACAACAACAGCAACAGAAAATTAGAGGTTTTTAAATGAGAAAAGAAAATCCAAATGGCACCCGCTTATAGTTAGCGTCCACTAGGCAACTATTGCATTGATCTATCACATTAACATGAGACAAAGTCAGATAACATTCAAAATAAGAGATAAGAAGGGAGGCCCAGGAACCAACGTCCCTAGCCTCTTCTATACATAACCAAACGGCCTGATCGGGGGAGCCTAACAAACAAAATGGTTATGGCCCCCTATTGTGCAAAGGTGGACTCTGTTGCCATTCCCACCTTTAGTTTGAAGAGTTTGGGTGACCCTTTTTTGGAGGAGGAGGTTAAGTTAGCTATCTCGGAGATGCCAACTATCAAGGAGACGTGATGGAAATTTCTTCGTTGCTTGTTGGGATATTATTAAAGCCGGCATGATGGAGGTGATGCATCGCTTCTCCAACCTCCATACGTCCAACCTACATGGGTTGAACTCCGCAAACATTGTGCTTCTTCCTAAGAAAGAGGGGGCGGAGCACATCTCCGACTACCGCCCCATTAGCCTCATACATTGACTCCAACGCCTCACTAGAAAGGGGACTCGTTTCTGTACTTCACTTTATGCAGACGACGAGGCCATCTTCATGGCCCCTATCAAAGAGGACATCTCCATGATGGCTCAAATCCTTCAGAATTTTGGCAAGGTCACCGGTCTCTCTACCAACTTCAACAAGAGCTTGGTTGCTCCCATTCGTTTCAATGATATAGACCTTGATGATATCTTATGCGACCTCCCGACCACCCAAGCTTCTTTTCCTCTGCGGTACCTTGGCCTTCCACTCACTCTCAAAAAGCTCAAGCGCATTCATTTGCAATTTCTCAGGGACAAAATTGCCGGCCAACTTGTTCCGTGGCAAAGAAAATCCATCAAATTGCAGGTAGAACCATGCCATTTACCTCCTCATTTTCCTTGATGTCCCAGCGGAGTTCCTTCTTGCTATCCAAAAGCTGATCCGCGCATGGCTTTGGCCAGTACCGACAAAGCTTCCAGGCGGAAATGGAAAATTAATTGGACCACCGTGTGTTGACCCACCGCGCTTGGAGGGCTTGGCGTCCTCAACTTGCAAAATTCTCTCGCACTTTGCGTATGCTTTGGCGCTGGCTTGAATGGACGTAGCTCGATCGTGCTTGGGTGGGCACTGAGTTACCTCGCACCAAGGAGGACATGGAGTTATTTTATGCTATGACAAAGGTCACTATTGGGAATGGACGTTGGGCTTCCTTTTGGGAGGCATCTTGGGTGGACGGGATCAGCCCCAAAACCATTGCACCATCAATTTATGGCCTATCCAAGAAAAAGAAGTGGGTTGTGCATTCTGTTCTTCAAAACAATGCTTGGATTCAAGAAATTGACTTCTCCAATGGGCTTATGGTCAATAACCTAGAGGAGTTCTCGCGTCTTTGGCACTTTATCTCACAAGTCCATCTCATTGAGGAGGTTAGTGACACGGTAGTTTGGAAACTCACACCCTTGGGCTCATACACATCGGCCTCCGCTTACAAGTCTCAGTTTGTTGGGTTAATTCACACGGACATGAATAGCACCGTTTGGAAGAATTGGGCACCTCCAAAATTATAGTTCTTCTCTTGGCTTATCATACAAAACCGCGTGTGGATGGCGGATAGGCTTCAAAATAGGAGGTGGCCTAATTGTGGCAATTGCCCGCTATGCAATAGAGTACTCGAGTCGGCGGCTCATATTTTCTTCAAATAATGATATGCCACAATAATCTGGATCATGGTTAAAGGGTGGCTTAGCCTTCATGCTTTTGAACCTTTCGAGTGGGGGGTTTTCGGTGATGTAAAATATTGGTGGCTTCATGTGGTTCAGGGCCACCTGGAAGGAGGAAGGCTATGGCTTCCCTCTTGATGTTAGTAACGTGGGAGACTTGGAATGAACGAAACGCAAGAGTCTTCAATAGTAAGAGTAGTTCGGCCATAGGGGTTTTCGCTCGTATTAAGTTAGAGGCGAGTGCTTGGTGCTTTGTCGGGGCTACGCAGTTGGGTCATCTTTTACTAGGAGATTAATCATAGTATTTGAGCCTATTGAACTTTGTGTAACCTCAGACTATTTTCTCCCTCTTAATCAACGAATTAAGGAAAATCTTTTGCCTTTCTTTCAAAAAAAGGCCGTGTTTGCTCTGATGTGTGAGTAAAATGCTCTCATGGTGTATGAAGGTGCCGAGTTTGAGCCTTTGAGGAGGTTGGATGTAACACCCTCGAATCGGCCCTATGCAAGTTTTAGCGCTTTCCGCCAAACCCGCATAGAAACGATTCAAGGACGCCCACCAGGCACTTTCGTGCGGGTGGAAAACGAAGTAATATCATTACACAATAGTCCACGATGGAACCCACAAAACATATATATACAACAACGACTCGTCGAGTCAAGGATACAGATATACAGTACAAAGATCCAAATCACCTCGAAAACGATACAATATCCGAGTACGGATAAGATGCAAATGGGGCTAAGAGCCCTGAAGAATAACCAATGTTGTCCATAACCCTGCCCAGGCCAAGCCGGAAGGGTAACCCTGCTATCGACGTCGATCTCAAACCTGCTAAAACAAAAGGGGTGCCGACAAAGGGCAAAGGAAAAAGAGGAGCATCCGTACTAAGGCCAGTACACGGCGAGACTAGAATCCGGCGGCTCTCGCCTACATAGGTATGGTGGACTGAAGCGGCAGCGCAGCATGCACTAAACAACCTATAGAGACTCGATACAACTGTCGGCTATTAGAGAGGGATAAGAAAGACCTATCCGGGAACACCTGATACTAACACCAATCATACCCGTCCTGGTATTCCCCCTCGAGACCAAACGAGGAAGTCAAACCGAGGAACTCACACAATTGGCAGTTTTATTCATTCCATTATAGTTGAAGCACTTACTAGTCAGATATAGATAACACGAGTCATCCTGATAGCATAAGTAGTGGGCAGTTTTAGTTAACCATTCAGTTGTAGTTGCAGTACTTACTAGTCAGATACAATTAGCATGTGACATCCCAAACCCAGCAGTTGTTGGCACTTTTATTTCATTCCATTGGAGTTGCGATACTTGCTAGGCAGGTAACATGACACGATACACCCCAGTTCCACCAGTTGTTGGCACTTTTATTATCCATTCCATTGTAGTAAAGCTGATTACTAGTCACATATTAAGTCAAATTTATAGCACTACTTTAGTTATGCTTGTCTATGATCGAGATATTGTGCTCCAAGTCGTCCATAACCGTGGACACGGCTTTCAGAAAGATTTACCCTGCATGAGTGCACAAATAGCAACACACACACGATCAACCTCGGAAAAACCAAATCAAAACCCAACGAGGTTTTCACGACAAAGCAATCATAGGATTCATAAAATATTTCAGGGGGCCACCCCATTAAGCTACCCGCAACGAAGTTGGCCAGCTCCGAGACGGACCCAAGGTTTGCGTCAATGGCTGTAAACGACTGGGAACCCGAAAGTGTGACTGGGCTTGTCGATAGTGCAGGTGCTCCACGCACAATCGTAAATAAAGCAGTAAAGCATGGCATAAGTACATGATAGTAATAAAGCCCCAAACTAGTTTGTGGCCCCAAGAAATAAGAAATGAATCAAGCTCTGGCTAAGGGGGATTCATAGACTCTCCCGTATATGGATAGTGCGAATAGTCAAGGAACAAGTATCAAGTACTCGGGGCCTACGGGACACAAGTGGGCATGAAAAACCAAATAGCATATATTGCCCACCGATGCCTCTTTCATTAGTTATCCCAGCAATTTAATAGTTGTATTTAAAGTCATGATCCTCTCCACCGTAAAGCATATGACAACATTCCAACAACTCTGTGGTACTTCACGACATGGGATCGCACCTGAGCAAGCGACTACGACTCGCAAGACCATCTATCTACCAAACAACAGGTAATAGGAGGTGTCCAAGGCAATATAAAGACTGCACAGAATATATCTGGTACGGAACACTAAAGCATCGCGACACGGATAACAATAGATCAACGGGAGGAAATAAAGACTATAAATGCAAAATAGGTAGAAAGGGGGAGAATGCTCGCCTGGAAAACACTGTCGGAGATACATTAGCCGAAGAACTTGTCGATACTCGCATCCACTCAACGGCCTAATCCGCGAAGAAGCAAATCACTAGAAGAAACACCGGGTGCACTATTTAATACTACGGCAGAAGATCGGGCATGGTGCATGATATGATGCATGACATGGCAAAGATGCGATGTAACTAGGCAATATTAAGCGGAACCGGGGTCCCGACAATTAATTAATGGTTCAAGTTATTTAGATACCCCGCAATTTAAATGTTGTCTTAACAAGAAAAACATGGCATCGGTTCGCTACACAATTTAAATGGAGGCGTTAATACAAGTATAGCCCGCATATGCGCTCCATATTTAATTTAGGTGAATTGCCATCTAACCCAACCCACACGATAATATGTATGCAAACATGTACAATTTAATATGCAGCAAGTAGATGTAATATTATAAAAATAGGGGTCTCGGATAGGGGATCACATATGGGGCTGTCGAACTTGGTGATGAGGGTTCGGTTCGGTCTCGCCGGGATCGGTCTTCGAATCTGCGCCGTGAAAAAGACCTAGGCGTTTCGGATCGGACTTCAGGGTTGGGGCTTCAGGGTTTTGTCTTCGGGTCTTTGGGTCCGGGGTCTTAATGTCTGTGTTCTCCATCATCGGATCCGTGAAGCAGATCTTGGCGTTCCATGTCCGTGATCTTCGGCTGTGGCATCAGTTCGGTTCCATGTGGCCGACCTTGTCGTTGGTTCTTCGAGAGTCGCACAAGGTTAGCAGTGCTAGGTTCATCTGCTGCTGGAGATGCACGAACAGTAACACCCCTGAAGCTGCAGGCACACACGCAAGGACAACGCAGTCGACTATTAGACGAAAAACACAAGATGATGCAGACCCGGTCAACACTCCATCAAAGGACATCATCCTAGCAACATGAGCGAGGGCAAGCTCGCAGAACGAGGCAGCGGGGATGTCAACACCGGTAAGGAAACAGACGGAGGTGACGACAGATCTCGGGGAGGTTCATCGCTATGTAGGGCGGCGTGGACTAGATGAACAGGAGGTTGCGCGTCCGCGTGAAGGGAGAGGCGAGGACGACGCCTGGGTCCGGGGCGAGGTGGTGAGCTTGTGGCGTCGGAGGCACTTCACACGGGACGGGGAGGAGCTCGCTGGGCGTCGGCGGCTCGCTAGAGCAGGAGAGACGCCGCGGTGAGGGCGCTCGTGGCTGTTGGCGGTCGAGACGGCAGCGGCGGCACGGCCTGCGCGGGACGGAGATGAGGCTCGAGGATGAGGGCGGCCAGCGGCGCTGCAGAGGCGAGACGAGAGGCGTCGCAATGAACAGAGGTGGCGGTGGCTCGCGGTCGAGGGAACTTGGGGCAGCCATGGCGGCGACGGGGATCGACCATCGAGGAGGAGGGCGCGTCGGGGGTTGGGGATCGCGAGCTGAGAGGGTCGTGGGGATCTCGTGTGGGGTGGGTGTTGCGTGCGTCGTACGCGGAAGAAGGTGGGGCCGGGCCGTTGGGTGGAGGATCCGAGGTGGGCACGTCGGGGCGGGGCTACTGCGTGCGGGAGGTGGCTATGTCGCTGGGGCCTGGGTGTTGTTCGCGTGCGTGTCACGCTGGTGGGTCTCACGGGATGGGCCAGGTGCGGGGCTGGGTCAGCGCGGGTGCGAGGCAGGGTGGTGGCGGCGGCTATGGGGAGTAGGTGGGGTGATGGGGATCAAGGGTTTGGGTATGTGTGGGTTAGGGTTTGATCTGGAGGTGGCCGGCTGGGCTTTTGGGCCTAGCTGGCTGCCTCCCAAAAATAATACAAGTTTTATTTATTTATTTAAAAGACTTTTGTAATCTGTTTTTAGACAAATAAAATATTCGGAAGAGACCGGGGTTTTGATTTGAAATAAAGATAGGGGATATTTAGAAAACAAATATAGGCTTTTAGAAAATAGTTTTAGGCAAACATATGCATGATGATATGACGATGCTCAAATGCAATGTGGCATGATGACATGAGCATGCGGTCATGATGATGCGCCAAACAAAAACACAGCGATTTTCTAGTAGTGGTTTTACCGGGGTGCTACATTGGAGGCCGTATTGCAAATGTGTGTATCCATAAGATGTTTGCAACATCGGAGTTACAGGTCTCGAGTTTTCAATTTTATCATTGGTACTAAATTAACATTTTTATGAATATAACCTATTGCAAAATGAATATCTGCCTTACTGAAGCACATTGTATGATTCTTGATGAATCAGTTTTGTTTAGCCATTATTCCGAACAAGACCTCTCTTTTTCTCTCACTCCCTTTCATACACACACTCGCGTTATATATACCTACTTATCCAATAACATGCTCCGTAGATAGCCAGCCATTACGAGACCAATATTTGAGTACACGTGTCATATACCAACCACATTTGTCGAAACAATAATAAAGAAATCACTGGTGGAAAAAGGGCCTCTAGTCCCGGTTCATAAGGTCCATTGGTCCCGGTTACAGAACCGGGACCAATCACTCGGGACTAATGCCGGTGCCGGTTCGGGCACGAACTAGGACCAATGGGTCTCCACGTGGGCGGGCGCCCGACGAGGGGGGAGGGGGGGGTGGGTGGATCATTGGTCTCGGTTCGTGGAACAAACCGGGACCAATGGGTCTCCACGTGGGAGCGCGGGAGACGAGCGGGGGTGGATCGTTGGTCCCGGTCCGTGGCACGAACCGGGATCATTGGTCTCTGTGCCGCGGCAGGTTTTTGTGCCGCGCCAGGATTTTCGGAGTACTTTTGTGCCGCGGCAGGGTTTTGTGCCGCGGCAGGATTTTTGGGCTATTTTTGTACCACGACAGGGTTTTATTTTATTTATTTATTTGGTGTTTTGTATTTAATTTAATGGTACTACATATATACAGCAATAATGAAACCACGATATATATATTACACATCATGCATGATCACAAATATATTATACACCGTCTCATCCGTCTTCTTGGTCGAAACATATTAATTACAAAAGGTACTCACACGAATTTGATCTAATTTACATCTTCTTTTTTACACTTCACCCTTCCAAATGAAGCGGGTAATAGTATTCTCCTTTCGAATCTATGACTTGTTCTAACAAGAATCCGGCAATTTCCTCTTGAATTGCTTGCACGCTTTCTTGTGATAGAAGACCGTCCCGCATCCGTTCGATCTAATTTAAAGAAGAGGTTCAATATATGAATGAAACTAAACACAATTGGTGGTAATAAAATAAAGTTGTGATTATTGTTTATCGTACTTCAATTTTTTTGATGTTCCGGTCTACGCCCTTCTCTTTGGTCGTCTGGCGAATGAACTCGCAGACATAGTATCCAAATAAGTTATTCCCGGCTTCCTGTGTCAAGCACTTTACGAGAACGGAGTTCAATCAAAATAATAATCAAGCGTGATAATGGTGGTATTGAAACTAGAATCAAAGAGATGCGTGGATCTAGCAAGTAGTACTTATAGTCAATGGTTGAAATGTAAGCTCTGGCTTCCAAACACCCCTAGTTTTGGCGGTGAACTGTTTCCAAGCCTTCTGGAGGCATTCCTGCATGTCCGCCCACTTTTCTAATGGTGTGTGTTTCGAGTACAGGACTTTTACTACTCCGGTGTTAACATAAATGATTAACAGAACATAGTGGAAGCTGGACACACTAACAAAATATAACACGAGTCAATTATATGCTTAACATCGAGTAAGCGAAAATAGAATGTGTACAAGACAGTAACACTCACCCAACATTGTAAGGAAATAGTATTTCCCTTTTGTTGGTGAAATGCTTCAACGCTTGTAGCAAGTTATCCTCTGCCTCTTTGGGTTTCGTTTTTAGAGTAACTTCATGAACGAAATTGCAGTCAACAAACCCAAGGTCATAGATTTTTCCTTTGTTGCATTCGAGAATCTTCATTCTGCATATATAATTAGTATAGTGATGAGTAAGATTATACAAGCAAAGAATGAACTGAGCTAGAAAGACTTAATTACAGAAATTAATAATACTTACAAACAATAGGCACTGACGATAGTTTTATCGAAGGCGTCTTGTTGGTAAAATTGAAATAGTTCTAGAAATTCGATCAGTAGGAAGCCATCTCCATGACCGTAATTGTGGTGTTTATATGCAACATAGATCCAGGTTTTGGATTCAGCACAGGCTTGAATGTACCAGTTATGCAATCATCGCATTTTTGTTGGTAGATCTTTGACTAACTCGGGTTTGATGAGAGGAGCCCCGTACTGGTACACGTATGCTGTTTCTTGGTACCCCTCGAACTCATCCATACGGCTCATGTACTCAGTAATAGATAGCCCATATAATTGGGCCTTTTCTCCGTACAGTCGAACAAACTCCGGATCAATGTTCGGATCATGCCGCTCCTGGGCTCTCCACTCACTGGTATCGTACACTTTGAGCGGTTTGATCGATTGATTTTTCTGTTGTCCGAGCTGGGCAACTTCTTTCCTTACTCTCCGCTCTTTTGCCACAACCGACTTGGTAATAGAGCGATTATAGTCTGATGTGAGCGCTATGGGTTGGTGAAGCTGAATCTTAATCGCGACTGCTTTGGCTTTATCTTCTGTGGTTACCGGGAAGAATGGCTCTATCGGCCTTTTCTTGTTAGTGTAGGGGTTCGTAGCATGGAAAACAAAAATTTTCTATCGCATACAAACAAACAAGCCAAGATCTATCTACTAGATTGCAGCAACGAGTCGATGGAATAACTCACCCTCGAAGATTCCAAAGTGTTTAACGAGAGCAGATTCTCGTGGGTGATGTAGTCGTACTCTTGCCGATCTCAAGATCGCGTAGACGATCCTTCCAGCGCTGCGTTCCGGCAGCGCTCCCGCAGTCGGTCACACGTTCGGTACTCGACGAAGACCTTCCTCTCCCTTGTTCCAGCAGGCAGCGGAGGTTGTAGCACTCCTCGTGATTCCGCAAGACAACGGCGTGGTACCCAAGTAGAGGAAATCCTGAGGCTTCGCCTTAAGCCGGTAGTAGTATGGTGGAGCTTATGAGAGAGGCTATTAGTGGTCTAGTAATTAGACACACCAATTAGAAGGCTCTAAACCAATTAGAAGGCTCTAAACCGAAATAGCTCTAAACCGGGTTTAGGTCTAGGGTTTAGTTTAGAGGATAGGAACTTGTGTGTAAGGAGGAGCCCTGCCCTCCTTATATAGGTGGGAGGGCTGGCGCCAAGGGAGGAGTTCCTCCCAAGTCGGCCTTGGGAGGTGCGGCCGCCAAGGGAGGAACCTCCTCCAACTCGGCCTCCACCAATCCTCCTCTTTCCCACTTCCCAAAATTGCCGCTTGACTTTCAAACTAGCCGCTTGACTTTTCAATTTAGGATTTAAATAAACCCTTTATTTTGGACAGCAAGAACACCTAGTACATGATGCAATCATTCCAATATGTAATGACACATTCATGTACCCTTCCCTCCGGAGTGCCGGACATTCCGGACCTTCTAGAATGTTCCCGATGAAAACACCGAATCATTCCGCCATCTCAAACGGGACTTTCCTTATATGAATCTTATTCTCCGGACCATTCCGGATCACCTCGTGATATCCCGGATCCCATCCGAGACTCGAACAACATTCGGTCTCTTTCTCATAATACCATAACTACTCAAACAACGTCAATCCTTATGTGTCTCCCTACGGTTCGTGAATTATGCGGACATGATCGAGACACTTCTCGAACAATAACCAATAGAGGAATCTGGAAATTCATATGGCTCCCACATATTTCTACGATTACTTTGCGATCGAATGAACCACTTACATACGATACCAATTTCCTTTGTCTCACGATATGTTACTTATCCGAGGTTATGATCGCTCGGTATCTCTGCATACCTAGTTCATCCTCGCATCGATAAGTACTCTTTTCTCGTTCCTGATATGTGATCCCTTGTGACCAAGTCACATGCTTGCAAGCTAATTGGATGACATTTCACCGAGAGGGCCAGAGAATATCTATCCGTCATGTGGATGGACAAATCCCACTCTTGATCCATGTGTTTCAACCAATACTTTCCGAACACTCAATGCCACCTTTATAGCCACCCTGTTACGGTGTGGTGTTTGATGACATCAAAGCATCCATCCAGTAAAGGTGATATGCATGACCTCATGGTCGAAGGAATTAGGTTACTATGTATCAGAAAGCATATAGCAATTGAACTATTGAAATAACTTGATCTTTATGCTACGCTTGTCTATAGGAGTATGTCCACCATATCATTCTCCTAACGATATGATCTTGTTGTTGATAACATCTCAATGTTCATGATAGGGAAACCACAATCATCAATCAACCAACAAGCTAGTGAAGTATAGAGGCTATACTAGGGACTTTCAATTTAAGTTTACAATTCACACAAGTATTAATGTTTCCTTGTTAATACTATTATAGCATGAATATAAACATTTATCATAAACACAAAGATATAATAATAACTACATTTATTATTGCCTCTAGGGCATATCTCCAACAGTCTCCCACTTGCACTAGAGTCATCTAATCTAGATTACATGGTAATATACCGAACACCCATGGCAGTTTGGTGTTGGTCATGTTTTGCCCTCGGGAGAGGTTTAGTCAACGGATCTGCCACATTCAGATCTGTGTGTACTTTGCAAATCTTTATATCCCCATCCTGGATATGTTCTCGAATAGCGTGGAAACGCAGCTTGATATGCTTCAGCTTCTTGTGTGACCTTGGTTCTTGCGCATTGGCTATGGCGCCCATGTTATCACAGTAGATAGACATTGGGTCCAGCGCACTTGGAACCACACCCAGCTCTGTAATGAACTCTTTCATCCATATCGCTTCTTGTGAAGCCTCCGAAGCAGCCATGTATTCCGATTCAGTTGAAGATCTCGTCACAACGCTTTGCTTTGCACTCCTCCAGCTAACTGCTGCACCATTCAAAATAAATACGTATCCAGATTGTGATTTAGAATCATCCGGATCGGTGTTCCAACTAGCATCGGTGTAACCATTAACAACGAGCTGTTCATCACCTCCATAAGAAAGAACCATATCCTTAGTTCTTCTCAAGTACTTAAGGATGTTTTTGATCACGTCCAATGATCCACTCGGATCACTTTGATATCTGCTAGTTAGACTAACAGCATATGCGATGTCGGGTCTAGTACATAGCATGGCATACATTAGAGATCCTATGGCTGAGGCATAGGGAGTCTTACTCATCCTTTCTCTATCTTCTGCCGATGTCGGACTTTGAGTTTTACTCAAGGTCGTATTGGGCAACATGGGTAAGAACCCTTTCTTGCTATCTTCCATTCCAAACCTCTTTAGAACTTTGTCCAAATATGTACTTTGTGACAATGATATTTTTAGTTTCGATCTATCTCTATAAATCTTTATGCCTAATATGTAAGCTGCTTCGCCAAGATCCTTCATTGAAAAACTATTATTCAAATACTCTTTGACACTATTAAGAAGGTCTACATCATTCCCAATCAACAATATGTCATCCACATACAGTATTAAGAATGCTACAGAGCTCCCACTCACTTTCTTGTAAATACAAGCTTCTCCATAAGTTTGTATAAAACCAAATTTTTTGATTACCTTATCAAAACGTTGATTCCAACTTCGGGATGCTTGCTTCAATCCATAGATGGATCGTTGAAGCTTGCATACCTTGTTAGCATCTTTAGGATCGACAAAACCTTTGGGTTGCATCATATACAACTCTTCATCAATGTCTCCATTGAGGAATGCTGTTTTGACATCCATCTGCCATATCTCATAATCATAATATGCAGCGATTGCTAACATAATCCTCACAAACTTTAGCTTCGCTACCGGTGAGAAAGTCTCATCGTAGTCAACTCCTTGAATTTGTCGAAACCCTTTTGCGACAAGTCGAGCTTTATAGATGAACATTACCATCAGCATCTGTTTTCTTCTTGAAAATCCATTTGTTCTCGACAGCCTTCCGGCCATCCGGTAAGTCCACCAAATTCCATACTTGGTTTTCGTACATGGATCCAATCTCGGATTTCATGGCTTCTTGCCATTTATTGGAATCTGGGCTCATCATCGCTTCCTCATATGTCTCGGGGTCATCGGTGTTATCCACCAACATGACATTCATAACGGAATCATACCAATCTGGAGTGGTACGATTTCTCGTTGACCTCCGAGGCTCTGTAGCAACTTCAACCGAAGTTTCATGATCACCATCATTAGCTTCCTCTCTTATTGGTGCAGGCACCACAGGAACTTCTTCCGGTGCTGCGCTACTCGCAATTTCGAGAGAAGGTTCGACAACCTCCGAAGTTCTACTTTCCTTCCAGTCACTTCTTTCGAGAGAAATTCCTTCTCTAGAAAGGATCCATTCTTGGCAACGAAGATTTTGCCTTCGGATCTATGATAGAAGGTATACCCAATAGTTTCCTTTGGGTATCCTATGAAGACGCATTTTTCCGCTTTGGGTTCAAGCTTGTCCGGCTGTAACTTCTTTACATAGGCTTCGCATCCCCAAACTTTAAGGAACGACAATTTAAACCATAATTCATACGGTGTCGTTTCAACGGATTTAGACGGTGCCCTATTTAAAGTGAATGCGGCTGTTTCTAATGCATAACCCCAAAATGATAGCGGTAAATCTGTAAGTGACATCATAGAACGAACCATATCTAAGAGAGTTCGATTACGACGTTCAGACACACCATTACGCTGTGGTGTTCCCGGCGGTGTCAACTGCGAAAGTATTCCACATTTCTTCAAATGCTCGCCAAACTCGTAACTTAGATATTCACCTCCACGATCAGAACGTAGAAATTTAATCTTCTTGTTACGTTGATTCTCTACCTCACTTTGAAACTCCTTAAACTTCTCGAAAGTTTTGGACTTATGTTTCATGAAATAGATATACCCATATCTACTCAAGTCATCCGTGAAGGTAAGAACATAACGATAACCACTGCGCGATGCTACACTCATTGGGCCACACACATCGGTATGTATGATTTCCAATAAGTCTGTAGCTCGCTCCATTATACCATAAAATGGAGTCTTAGTCATTTTACCCATCGGACATGCTTCAGCATCTTTCAAGTGATTCAAAATCAAGTGATTCAAGAAGTCCATCGAATGGAGTTTCTTCATACGCTTCACTCCAATGTGACCAAGGCAGCGATTGCCACATATAGGTCGAGTTATCGCTGATTTCAATCGTTTAGCTTCAATGTTATTAATATGTGTATTTCTACTATCGAGATTCAACAAGAATAGACCATCTATCAAAGGTGCATGTGCATAAAACATATTACTCATATAAATCGAACAACCATTATTCTCGGATTTAAACAAGTAACCGTCTCGCAATAAACAAGATCCCGATATAATGTTCATGCTCAACGCAGGCACCAAATAACAATTATTTAAGTATAAAACTAATCCCGATGGTAGATGAAGAGGTAGCGTGCCGACCGCGATCACATCAACCTTTGATCCGTTTCCTACGCGCATCGTCACCTCGTTCTTCACTAGCTTCCGTTTATTCTGCAGCTCCTGTTTCGAGTTACAAATATGAGCAACCGAACCAGTATCAAATACCCAGGCACTACTACGAATACTAGTGAGATACACATCAATAACATGTATATCAGATATACCTTTCTTCTTGATGTTGCCGTTCTTCAAATCCGCCAAGTACTTTGGGCAATTCCGCTTCCAGTGACCTTCTCCCTTGCAGTAAAAGCACTCAGTATCAGGCTTGGGTCCAGCCTTGGTCTTCTTCGTCGGTATGGTAACTTTCTTACCACCCTTCTTGAAGTGTCCCTTCTGCTTAGACTTGCCTTTCTTGAATTTGGTGGTCTTATTGACCATCAACACTTGGTGCTCTTTCTTGATCTCCACTTCTGCAGATTTTAACATAGCAAATAGTTCTGGCAACTCTTTGTTCATGTTCTGCATGTTGTAGTTCATCACAAAGTTCTTGTAACTTGGTGGTAGTGATTGGAGGATGCGTAAACCCCAAAGTATTAGGAATCACTATACCCAAACTTTGAAGTTTATTTGCGTGCTGGACATCTTAAGCACATGCTCACCGACCAGCTACCCTCTTCCATCTTGCGGTTAAAGAACTTTTCGAAGCTTCATAACTTTCAATTGCCGCATGAGTCTCAAAGATTAATTTGAGATCCTCGACTATTTCATATGGATCCGACTCTTCAAACCTTTTCAAGCTCCGATTCTAAACCATACAAGATAGCACACTGAACTATGGAGTACCGATTCTTCCGAGCGAGGTAAACATTCTTTACTTCATCGGTAGCATCACCGCAGTGGGTCACCTAGCGGTGCATCCAGCACATAGGTCAAATTACCAGCTGTGAGGACAATCCTCAAATTGCGGAACCAATCCAAGTTGCTTCCATTGTTTTTCAACTTTTCTTTCTCTAGGAATGCATTAAAATTGATGGTAGGGCTGCCATTGATCTACAACATATTTGCAATAGTTTAGACTAAGTTTATGACAAATTGAGTTCAAATTAATTAATGAAATTAAACTAGGTGAACTCCCACCAAAACAACATCCCTCACATTGTTTTAGTGATCACACGAACCAAATCCACTACATCAACACCGATCATCACGAGAGTTGATATAGTTTCAATGGCGAACAATCATCATGTTCATCATATCTACTATATGATTCATGCTTTACCTTTCGCGATCCGTGTTCCCGAGGCCATGTCCGTACATGCTAGGCTGGCTAAGATCAAACCTTAGCTACCGCATAAGCAAATCTGGCTTGCTTACGTTGTATTCACCACGGAATCAAAGACACCCGATCATCACGTGGTGCTTCAAGCAAGCTTTGGCAACGGTGCATACTAAGGGTGAACACTTTAGAACTTGAAATTTATGTGCATGAGGGATCATCTTATAATGCTACCGTCGTCTACTAAGCAATACAAGATGCATAAAGGATTAACATCACATGCAATTCATAATATGTGATATGATATGGCCTTTCTTCTTTGTGCTTCCGATCTCCATCTTCAAGCACGAACATGATCTCCATCATCACCGGCATAACATCAAGGTCAATGACGCTTCTTCATGGTTGTCGTCCACCAGCTTCAACTATTACAACTATTTTGAATAGACACGCAGGTCTTAACAGAAATTAAAGACAACCATATGGCTCCTGCCGGTTGCCAACTTACAATAAGGAACATTGCATACATCAAATATAATCACAATCATGGCCAAATCACATCATCACACACCGCAAAACAAAGTTAGACGCTTCTACTTTCTTTGCATATTTTACGTGGTTTGGGGCTTTGAATAAGTGTCGTTCTAACTACGAACAAGAACCACAACATTGATACTAGCATTGTTGATTACCCGTTGTAAATTGGATCTTTACTATGCTAGGAGAAACAGGCACCGAAAGCCACTTATGCAATACAAGTTGCATGTCAAGCGTGGAGCAAGTCTCATGAACGATGTCATGTAAGGTTAGCCCGGGCCGCTTCATCCCAACATACCGCAAGATGCAAAGTACACAAAAAGCAATCTACAATAAAAGCATCAACGCCCACAATGACCATTGTGTTCTACTCGTGCAACAGATCTACATATAGACACGGCTCTGATACCACTGTAGGGGTTCGTAGCATGGAAAACAAAAATTTTCTATCGCATACAAACAAACAAGCCAAGATCTATCTACTAGATTGCAGCAACGAGTCGATGGAATAACTCACCCTCGAAGATTCCAAAGTGTTTAACGAGAGCAGATTCTCGTGGGTGATGTAGTCGTACTCTTTCCGATCTCAAGATCGCGTAGACGATCCTTCCAGCGCCACGTTCAAGAGCGCTCCCAGATCGGTCACACGTTCGGTACTGACGAAGACCTTCCTCTCCCTTGTTCCAGCAGCAGCGGAGGTTGTAGCACTCTCCTCGCGATTCCGGCTGACTGGCGTGGTACCGAAGTAGAGGGAAATCTGAGGCTTCGCTTAAGCCGGTGCGAGTATGGTGGAGCTTATGAGAGAGGCTATTAGTGGTCTAGTAATTAGACACACCAATTAGAAGGCTCTAAACCAATTAGAAGGCTCTAAACCAAAATAGCTCTAAACCGGGGTTTAGGTCTAGGGTTTAGTTTAGAGGATAGGAACTTGTGTGTAAGGAGGGAGCCCTGCCTCCTTATATAGGTGGGAGGGCTGGCCAAGGGGAGGAGTTCCTCCCAAGTCGGCCTTGGGAGGTGCGCCGCCAAGGGGAGGAACCTCCTCCAACTCGGCCTCCACCAATCCTCCTCTCTCCCCACTTCCCAAAATTGCCGTTTGACTTTCAAACAAGCCGTGTGACTTTTCAATTTAGGATTTAAATAAACCCATTAAATTGGACAGCAAGAACACCTAGTAAATGATGCAAACATTCCAATATGTAATGACACATTCATGTACCATTCCCACTCCGGAGTGCCGTACATTCCGGGACCTTCTAGAATTTTCCCGATTAAAACACGGAATCATTCCGCCTACTCAAACAGGACTTTCCTTATATGAATCTTATTCTCCGGACCATTCCGGATCACCTCGTGATATCCCGGATCCCATCCGAGACTCAACAACATTCGGTCTCTTTCTCATAATACCATAACTACCCAAACAACGTCGAATCCTTAAGTGTGTCTCCCTACGGTTCGTGAATTATGCGGACATGATCGAGACACTTCTCCGAACAATAACCAATAGAGGAATCTGGAAATTCATATGGCTCACACATATTTCTACGATTACTTTGCGATCGAATGAACCACTTACATACGATACCAATTTCCCTTTGTCTCACGATATGTTACTTATCCGAGGTTATGATCGTCGGTATCTCTGCATACCTAGTTCATCCTCGTTACTGATAAGTACTCTTTTCTCGTTCCCGTGATATGTGATCCCTTGTGACCAAGTCACATGCTTGCAAGCTAATTGGATGACATTTCACCGAGAGGGCCCAGAGAATATCTATCCGTCATGTGGATGGACAAATCCCACTCTTGATCCATGTGTTTCAACCAATACTTTCCGAACACTCAATGCCACCTTTATAGCCACCCTGTTACGGTGTGGTGTTTGATGACATCAAAGCATCCATCCAGTAAAGGTGATATGCATGACCTCATGGTCGAAGGAATTAGGTTACTATGTATCAGAAAGCATATAGCAATTGAACTATTGAAATAACTTGATCTTTATGCTACGCTTGTCTATAGGAGTATGTCCACCATATCATTCTCCTAACGATATGATCTTGTTGTTGATAACATCTCAATGTTCATGATAGGGAAACCACAATCATCAATCAACCAACAAGCTAGTGAAGTATAGAGGCTATACTAGGGACTTTCAATTTAAGTTTACAATTCACACAAGTATTAATGTTTCCTTGTTAATACTATTATAGCATGAATATAAACATTTATCATAAACACAAAGATATAATAATAACTACATTTATTATTGCCTCTAGGGCATATCTCCAACAGTTAGCAATGTCAATCTTCCACTTTTCATAATGGGCATCTACGGCCGCAGCAGTTTCCTCATCTGTCTTCTCGCAAGGTAGCTTCTTCATATTCTTATGAGGTACTTTTGGGAGGGGCGATAGCTTACGTTTCGGTGATCGGAACATGCTTTTGCTGCTGCTAGTGGTACTTCCCCTCTTAGTATACTTCCGCTTTTGTCTCTATGGCTCAGGGGACGGAGGCGGTGGCCTTGTGGAGACGGCCGAGGCGGCGATGGAGACAGTTGCTGAGTGGTGAGGCGGTGAAGGCGATTTGCCATGGAGAATGGTGAGGTGGTGGCGAAGGTGGATTGCTGCTCTGAGGAGTGGGTGGCCTTGGCGGCACATAATTTGGAAGCATGATGCGCTCCTTTGGCCATAGAATAGTCCCCCCTTTGGCTTCTCCTAGTTGAGTCAGCTCCATATCTTCCCCCGCAGGGTGGTCTAGCTTCAGCTCCTCAAAATCTTCCTTCGCCTCATCCACTGTGACGATAGCATACCCTTTTGGAACCGGTCTGCAATGCCAAGTTGGGTTAGGCGCAATTTGTATGGCCATGCCGACCGCCACCGTCACCCTTAAGTTCATAACCTGCACCTTTAGCTCACAAGCTGTGGTCTCCGTGATATCATCCACTAGGTAGCGTTTAGGAGGAGATGTCGTCGGTGCATCATCATCAACATCATGGAGCTGCGTGGAAGCGACGCTGTTTTTCTTATTCGATAGGGAGCCGGTACCCTCGAATGCAGCTTCTACCACGTGCTGCTGAGATTGGCCGCTAGTACCTTGCTGGATAAGTCTGTCGAGTTGATCCTGGTGCCGCTTTAATGCTTCTTCTACATTACGCAGCCGGTCTACAACAGACGCTTTCTCAGCTGCCTCCCTTTCCTTTCTCCTCTGATGGCTTTTATCGGGATATCTCTTCATTTCCGCGGGGAAGGCAACCTTCCACGGCTTGGAGCCTGGTGTGCCTCGTGCTCATCCGTCGTGTTCAGGATTTTTAAGGGAGTGTGTGTGAGCTCGTCGGTCTCTCTATCAGGAATGAACCGTCCCGCTGCAACATCATCTACTGCATTTCTAATATCGTCGATGGGCAGTAGGGGATCATATTTGTGTTTCTGATTATATATTGCCCTCCCTTCTTTGTCCAATGTGCCCCCATGGCCGTAAAACCAGTTTCTCGCCCGTGGTGTCCATGTTGCGGGCTCTGGTCTGATCCCGGCAGCTATGTAATTGACCTCAAGTGCATCCCACTTAGGCATGCAACCGGCGTAGCCAGCAGGCCCCATGTTATGATGGTACACTTTCTTAGCAGCGTTCTCCGTATTTATTCTAGACCTTTCCTTAGCTTTCTCCGATGTCTTGTACTTCACAAAATCCTCCCACTGGTGTCTTAACTTAGCATAGTCGCCTTGAGTGAAATCCAGAGTCTTCTCTACCTTGACAAAGTTATTGTACAGTTTCTTCTTCCAGTTCTTGAATGCATCGGCCATCTTGATGAGAGAAAACTTCTTCACTCTTTGCACAAGCTCCATTCTTGCTCTCTCCTCCTCATCTGGATTCACATCTGGCATCGGGAGGAGGAAATTAATCATGAGCTTCTCAAAAAGCTTATCTTTAGCGTTGTCGCCGACATACGGGACTCCACCACCACTTGGCCGATTCCATTCTTGAACGGTGATCGGGATGTAGTCCCTCACAAGAACTCCACATTGCTTGACAAATTTTCTTGCGACATCGACGGGAACTTGCGGTTCGCCATCTACACCGACCACTTCGATCCTATACCTCACAGTGTCATCCAACTTTTTTGTTGGGCCTCGTTTCGTTCTTACAAAAGAATTTCTCGATCCAGAGGGCTAAAAGAAGAAAGAGTGTTAATCTATGCATGTATATATATACAGCAGCATTTTAATTACAAAAATACATATATACACCTCGTCGGTGTTTGTGAGATTTAAGGTTCCGCCGGAGCCGTCGCCTTCTCCCTCATCGGCTTCTCCCCTGTCACAGGCTTCGGCTTCTACCTCACCGGAGCCGTCTTCTCGGTTGAGAGACTCATCTCCCTGACCGGAATCGTTCAGAAACTCACTGGTGACATGGATATCGATATCTTCATTTTCGCAGATCATTCCGTGGAGGATGTTTTCCTGATGTTCTGGAATCATAGTATTTTGCTGTGTTGGATCCATAGTATCTGCAAAGATGATGATATGACAAGTTAATTAGTATTGTAATGAAACCCTATAGCATGCTTGGAAATTTAAGCGGGATCCGAGGGGTCCAAACCCTAATACAAGAGAGACCCTCAAATCACCTAGGGGTTCATTTGTTCTTCTAATTAAACTTGTGATTAAAGTTGTTGAACAATGCATGATATGGATGGTAAAGTGTAGATCTCATTTTTCTGAACATTTTAATATATTATTTGTATTTTTCTGACTTATAAATAATTACTTATTAAGTTTATAAAATTTATCATTTTTCTGAATTATTAAAACAATTATTAAACCTTTATTGCGTCAGCATAGGTAAAGGCTGACGTCACCTACGGTTGGGGAACCTTTTCTCACTGATGTAGCGCCTACCCACAGTGACTGATGAGTGGGGACAGGGCCACGTCAGGCTGCCACGCTGGCAGAGCTTGCTCGACGCCCACGTCAGGGCCACATGAGCGCCACCTTGGCGCCACATGGGCTCGCCGGAGGGCACGTCGGCCGGTGGTGGTTAGCGGCACTAGAGTGCTTGCTGGAACACGCAGAAGGTCGGGTTCGAACGAGCGCGTCGCGAGGAAGCTAACGGTTGTAACGCCGCCCCTTATTGATCATCGGAGCGTCGTCTGCGACGGCATCCGACGATGGCGGACAATGGCACTCGGCGACAGAGCGAAACGGATCGAGAGAGAGAGAAAGAAGAGGTCCTGGAGGACCAGTGGCTCACCACGAAGACGATGGACGGGTCTACAAGGCCGGAGGAGCTCGGAAGCAGCGGCAATGGCGACGGCCGGAGTCGGAGAAGACGGTGACCGTGGCGTCGATTTCCAGCGTGCGCAGTCGATTCCTCAGACGGTGGTGGCGCGGTGGTGACGGGTGTCGACGGTGTGAAGCGGCCGCTCTGGATTTGGGCAGCCTGATGGCGTGATTTTTCTCCGCCGCAAATTTTCCTTAGCCACGCGTCGATGTGCTCTGTGATTTGGGGGAGTTGGGGAGGAGGAAGGGTCCGGGTTGTTAACTGTACAGGCCTTTGGTCCCGGTTCGTCCCAACAACCGGGACCGTTGATCCTTTGGTCCTGGTTGGTGGGACGAACCGGGACCAATGGTCTGGGCAGGAGCGTTGCTGTGCTGCCACGTGCGCGGGCCTTTGGTCCCGGTTCGTCCCAACAACCGGGACCAAAGGATTAACGGTCCCGGTTGTTGGGATGAACCGGAACCAAAGGCATGTTGATGGCAGCGCGCGCACCCAGGATCATCGGTCCTAGTTGGTGGGACAAACCAGGATCGTTGACCCTTTTTTCAGATTTTGGCAAACCTTTTGGTCTTCCCGCCATTTTTAAATTTGTTTTCTTCTTTAATTAATAAGATGTTTCAATTTAAGATGATTATTTATTTAGAATTTAAAAAAACTTTCAACAGGAAAAGTGCTTCAATTTAAGTAAATAATCAAAAACCATTTTCTGTTTTCAAATATTTTTATTTGAACTATACAATTTTACTATTTTCAATTAAAATTGCATTACCAAATATTTATTGCATAATTTGGAATTTGAAAAAACTTTCAACAGGAAAAGCGCTTCAATTTAAATAACACATCAAAAACTATTTTCTGTTTTCAAATATTTTTATTTGAACTATACAATTTTACTATTTTCAACTAAAATTGCATGAACAAATATTTATTGCATAATTTGGAATTTCAAAAAACTTTTAACAGGAAAAGTGCTTCAATTTAAATAACTAATCAAAAACCATTTTCTGTTTTCAAATATTTTTATTTGAACTATACAATTTTACTATTTTCAATTAAAATTGCATTAACAAATATTTATTGCATAATTTGGAATTTTAAAAAACTTTTCAAGATTTGAACTACAAGTACATGATATAATGCTTGTGAATTTTTTTAAAAATCATTTATAGGTTCACAACATGCTATTTCATCAGAGATCCACTTGAAGTTCAGCGAGGCTCAGCCCCGGGATAAGAAGCTTCATGCCTGCCGTTTTGAATATAGTTTGAAACGGGCATAAGAAATTAAAAAATGATCCAAACAATGTGAAACCTTCACGTGGTGTCATATTATGTGTCATAGTTGCAAGAAAAAATATTGAACTTGAAAAATTGCAAACATCATAAAAAATCCTTCACAAAATAACCTATCATGTTCGAGGTTTCATGGCATTTAGGTCAAACCACCAATGTTATGGCTAGAATCAGGGCATAGTTAGTGATAATGTGCCCATATTGTGCATACATGTGCATCTGGCTTACGATGTTGCAGAAGGAAGTTTTCCTTTTCGACGCACGAAAAAGCCAATTTCCATTTTTGAGGTGCCAAAATCGGGGTGTTCTGTGAAGCAACCACCAAATTAAAGTTTGGCATTGGTACCAACCCATTTTTTAAAAATATTAGACCACCTTATATGGACAATTTCCCAACCGGTGTGTCTGGAACCTTTCCGTCCATCCCTCATGAAAAAGACAAATTCCTGCCGAATCGGTAGGAGGTTGCCAAGATTTGAACTACAAGTACATGATATAATGCTTGTGAATTTTTAAAAAAATCATTTATAGGTTCACAACATGCTATTTCATCAGAGATCCACTTCAAGTTCAGCGAGGCTCAGCCCCGGGCTAAGAAGCTTCATGCCCGCCGTTTTGAATATAGTTTGAACTTTTAGTCCCGGTTGGTGCCAACCAGGACTAAAGATACGATGAACTTTTAGTCCCGATTGGAGGCACCAACCAGGACTAAATGTGGATGTGGTGACAACATGTCGACACTATGTCCTAGTGGGCAGCACTAAGCCAGTAAATGACGACACTATTTTGGGTGGGTGGTAGCACTATGCCAGGGGTGAGTATGTCGACATTATGTCATCAGTGCCAGGGGTGGGTGGCAGCACTATGCGGGTGGGTGGCAGCACTATGTCAATAGAGGCACTCCCTAATTTAATTTTGTAGCTCCCCGACATGTTCTTGTTTCTGGTTTGATTAAAGGTCGGTGATTAAAATGCTAGGGCGCCACTATATATATGTATGCCTTCATAGTTTTGGTTCTTATTTTTGTTGCAATGGATTTTAGTACTAATCTAAAAAACAAAATTAAAGCCAACACTAGGACTAAAGATATGATGAACCTTTAGTCCCGGTTGGAGGCACCAACCGGGACTAAATGTGGGCAGCAGGGTGAGTGTGTCGACATTATGTCATCAGTGCCCAACACTATGTTGTGCTGCTTAATCTATAAATAGGTATGCATTCTTATGAAGAACTGAAGATGGTGTGCGAGACCAGGGACACCACTATGGCGGAGCTTCTCGAAGATGTCTTAGGATCCCGTCCTCAGACATCTTCGAGGAGCTCTCCGTAGAGGCACTCTCTAATATGTGAAATTAGTTAGCTCCACCAGCATACTGATCTAGCTAGAGAAGATATAAACTGAAAGATGGTGTGCGAGACCAGGGACACCACTACGGTAGAGCTTCTCGAAGATGTCTTAGGATCCCGTCCTCAGACATCTTTGAGGAGCTCGCCATAGAGGCACTCCATAATTTAATTTGGTAGCTCCCCGACGTGTTCATGTTTCTGGTTTGCTTAAACGGTCGGTGATTAAAATGCTAGGGCGCCACTATATATATGTATGCCTTCATAATTTTGGTTCTTATTTTTGTTGCAATGGATTTTAGTACTAATCTAAAAAACAAAATTAAAGCCAACAACCGGGACTAAAGATATGATGAACCTTTAGTCTCGGTTGGAGGCACCAACCGGGACTAAATGTGGGCAGCACTAAGCCAGTAAATGACGACACTATTTTGGGTGGGTGGCAGCACTATGCCAGGGGTGAGTGTGTTGACATTATGTCATCAGTGCCAGGGGTAGGTGGCAGCACTATGCGGGTGGGTGGAAGCACTATGTCCATAGAGTCACTCCCTAATTTAATTTAGTAGCTCCCCGACGTGTTCATGTTTCTGGTTTGCTTAAAGGTCAGTGATTAAAATGTTAGGGCGCCACTATATATGTGTATGCCTTCATACATCACATAAAGTTTTCATACATCACATAAAGTTTCCATACATTACATAGATTTACATAGGGTTTAGGGTATGAATCCTTCGTCGCGTATATCGATCCCTTGCCTATGATCGCTTCTTAGGCCGTAACCATGGAGCATCTTCTTTGCTTAACGGGATGCTTGGGTCAGTTTTCACGGTGAAGGGCAGAATTTCATCAAACTTATCATAATCTGCTAACATGTCTGTCTTGTCCTCGACTCCCGTGATGTTTCTTTTCCCTGAAAGAACTATGTGATGGCTGAGCTCATCGTCTGATGTATTCGTTTCCTTATTTTTTCTTTTTTCGGTCTAGAGGACATGTCCTTCACATAAAAAACCTGAGCCACATCATTGGCTAGGACGAATGGTTCTTCTCTGTAACCAATATTCTTGAGATCCACTGTTGTCATTCCGTACAACTGGTCTACCTTTACCCCTTATCCATTCATGTTGACCCAACTGCACCACAACAAAGGGACCTTAAAAGTAGGTCCATAGTCAAGTTCCCATATCTCCTCTATGTAACCATAGTATGTGTCTTTTTTCTCGTTCTCGCATGTTGCATCAAAGCGGACACCACTATTTTGGTTGGTGCTCTTTTTATCTTGGGCAATCGTGTAAAATGTATTCCCATTTATCTCGTACACTTGGAAAGTTAATATAGTCGCAGATGGTGTCGAGGCCAACAAGTAGAGCTGATCTCCAATAGTGGTGTCATTAATGAGATGTAATTGCAACCAAGTGCCGAAAGTCTCCATGTGATTTTCTTTAATCCAGTATTCATCCTTCCCCGGGAATTTGGAGCGTACAATATTCATGTGTTCCTCGATATACGGAGCCACGAAGGTAGAACTTTGTAGAACTGTGTAGTGTGCTTGATTCAAAGAATGCCCATCCCTAAATATCATTGCCTTCTTTCCTACCGTGCATTTTCCACTCAATCTCCCCTCATACCGTGATTCAGGAACACCAATCGACTTAAGGTCAGGAAGAAAGTCTACGCAGAACCCAATGACCTCCTCTGTTCCATAGCCCTTGGAGATGCTTCCTTCTGGCCTAGCACGGTTACGAACATATTTCTTTAAGACTCCCATGAACCTCTCGAAGGGGAACATATTGTGCAGAAATACAGGACCGAGAATGTAAATCTCTTCGACTAGGTGAACTAAGAGATGCGTCATAATATTGAAGAAGGACGGGGGGAACACCAACTCAAAACTGACAAGACATTGGACCACATCCTTCTGTAGCCTTTCCAGACTTTCTCGATCGATTTTCCTCGAGATATTGCATTGAGGAATGCACATAGCTTCACAATGGCTAATCGAACATTTTCCGGTAGAAGCCCCCTCAATGCAACCGGAAGCAACTGCGTCATAATCACGTGGCAATCATGAGACTTCAGGTTCTGAAATTTTTTCTCTGCCATATTTATTATTCCCTTTATATTTGATGAGAAGCCAGCCGAGACCTTGATACTGTAAAGGACTTCAAAAAAGATTTCCTTCTCTGCTTTGGTAAGAGCGTAGCTGCTTAAGTATTCACGTCCTTTATAAGTATGCTTGTTGTATGGGTCTTTGATACGTTGCTGGTCCTCCCGTGCTTCTGGTGTATCTTTTGTCTTCCCATACATGCCTAGGAAGCCTAGTAGGTTCATGCAAAGATTCTTCGTCACGTGCATCACGTCGATTGAAGAACGAACCTCTAGGTCTTTCCAATACTCAAGCTCCCAAAATATAGATTTCTTTTACCACATGGTCGTGTGTCCGGTAATGGGGTCTTTCGGAACAGATTGACCGCCAGGACCCTTTCCAAAGATTACTTCTAGGTCCTTCACCATACCAAATACATCAGCACCTTTAGGGAGCTTAGGCTTCTTATGGTAATCTTCCTCACCATTGAAATGCTTACCTTTCTTTCTTACTTGATGATTGGTCCGAAGAAATTTAGGACACCTAGGTACACAACCTTCTTACATTATCCAAATATGTACCTTTAGTCTTATCTAAACAGTGCGTGCATGCATTGTATCCCTTGTTTGACTGTCCTGAAATGTTACTAAGAGCATGCCAATCATTGATGGTTACGAACAACAACGCTCGTAGGTCAAATGGCTCCTGTTTGTGCTCATCCCACACCTTTACACCTGGTTCTGCCCACAACTGCAAAAGTTCATCGACTAATGGCCTTAGGTACACATCAATGTCGTTGCCGGGTTGCTTCGGTCCTTGGATGAGCACTGGCATCATAATGAACTTTTGCTTCATGCACAACCAAGGAGAAAGGTTGTAGATACAAAGAGTCACTGGCCAGGTGCTGTGACTACAGCTCTGCTCCCCAAAAGGATTCATGCCGTATGTACTTAGACCAAACCATAAGTTCCTCGCGTCACCTGCAAAGTTCGAGTACTTTCTCTCGATGTTTCTCCACTGTGACCTACCAGCGGGGTGTCTCAGTTTCCCGTCTTTCTTACGCTCTTCTTTGTGCCATCGCAACAACCTGGCATGCTCTTTGTTTCTGAACAGACGTTTCAACCGTGGTATTATAGGAGAATACCACATAACCTTAGTAGGAATCCTCTTCCTGGGGGGCTCGTCATCGCCCTCAACATCACCAGGGTCATCTTGTCTGATCTTGTATCGACATGCAGTGCATACCGGGCATTTATTCATATTTTCGTATTTCTCACCGCGGTACAGGATGCAGTCATTAATTCATGCATGTATCTTCTCCAAATCTAATCCTAGAGGGCAGACAAGTTTCTTTGCTTCGTACATTGTCTCAGGCAGCTCATTTCCTTTGGAAGCTTCGGCTTCATTATTTTTAGTAACTTCTCAAATCCCTTGTTAGCTAAGCCAGTCTCTGTATTCTATTTCAGCAGTTCAAGTGTGGTACCGAGCTTTGTGCTGCCATCTTTGCAATTTGGGTACAACAACTTTTTATGATCCTTTTGCATGGCCTCCAACTTAAGCTTCTCCCTTTCTGTATCGCATTGTTGCTTTGCATCAGAAATGACCCGACCAAGACCATCAGCGGGCTCATCCGATGCCCATTGTTCTTCTTCATTGCCGCCTCCCTCTTCTTCATTGTCTTCCATTGCAGTATCACCGTATTCTTCAGGGGACATAGGATAGCTGTCATCATCCTCCTCTTCTTCATTTTCTTCCAGTCTAACCCCTCTTTCTCCGTGAATGGCCCAACAATAATATCTGGGCATGAAACCTCTCCGAAGCAGATGGCTTTGAAGGATTCTCGGGGCAGAGTGCTCCGCCACGTTCCGACAGTCGACGCAGGGACAAGGCATAAAATTATCCACTTTGTTTGCCTTAGCCAAATCGATAAATTTATGCAGGCCTGCAATAAAATCGGAATCGCGTCGGTCGCCGTACATCCATCGCATCCGCGCATCGATCTGCGTCATAATAATTAACCATGACAATGACATCGTGAATAGTGAAATGACCACCCTACATGGACACATGCAATATTTTTGTATCAATTACAGATAAAGAAGATAAGGTTGCTAACCTTGGCCGAGGATACCATGTTGTGCAAACTTAAGCGTGGCTCAGTCATTTCGTCGAACACCTTGTGTGCAGTGTAAAGAAAAAAAACCTAGCATCCACCTCCCACACAAAATTCTAGAAAAAATAAGTGGATGGGCTGGGCTTATATATAGCCAGGGGTGGGTTTTTGGTCCTGGTTAATGCCACGAACCGGGACCAAAGCCCCTCCCGCGCGGCACGTGGCGGCCCAGCAACACGCCCCCACCCAGGTCATTGGTCCCAGTTGATGGCACGACCCGGGACCAGTGACTGGTGGAGGCGCTGTCGGGTCGCCACGTCGCTGTGAGGAGCTTTGGTCCCGGTTCGTGGCATTAACCGGGACCAATGCCCACCGTCGCTTCGTGGTCCCCGTGTATAAATATGAGGCCACAGCGCGTCGCTTTCGCCATCGCCTTGGCCTCTCTACAGTCGATCTCCAACCACCCCTTTCGCCATTGCCTCGGCCTCTCTGCACCTCTCCACCGCGCCGTCGTCTCGCCTCCCCTCCCTCTCCAATCTCCACCGCGCCACCATGGAGGTGCCCACGCTCAACTTCTATGAGGCGGCGATGTTTGCGTACTACGGCATCTTGGCGCCACCGCGCGTGACGGTGCCCGTCGGATGGCGCATCAGCGAGGCGGGTGTGCTGGTGGCTCCGCTCCTCGTCCCCGACGGATACGAGATAGAGAGCGTCATCGCGGAGCGTCGCCGCCAGATGCCCGCGTGGAAGAGGGCGTTGCCCCGGTAGGCGGCCAGCAAGTAATGGCCCTGACTGTTCAAGAAGGAGCGGAAGGTCAAGCTTGGCAACCACATCGTGGACGGGCGCGTGGTGCACCCGGATCGGACCATCTACTCCGCCATCGATGCTGCTAGCCGCGCAGAGGAGCTCCATCTCCCGAACAATGCCGAAATCGTGGAGGTTTCGTCTGACGACGACGAGGAAGCCGGCGGCTCGGAGGACAGCGGCAGCAGAAGTGCAATTGTCGACTAGGAAAATTTGTAAAATCGCACCTTTGTTTGGAATCAATTTTTGTGGTCGAATTAATAAAATGTCTCGATTTAGATCTTTTTGTCTCGATTAATATGTGGAAGATTTTTTAAAAAATACTAATCAATTCAATTTCTGTCTCGAATTAATTTCTGCCTCGAATTAATTTCTGCCCTGAATTAATTTAGATTGTCCCGGATTGCGGACCGTCACGGGACTTTATGTCCCGGTTCGTTGCATGACCCGGGACCAATGCTCCGCAGAGCGCCACATGTGCGTCGCGGTGGCATTGGTCCCGGTTCAGGCCACGAACCGGGACAAATGCTTAGAGATGAACCGGGACCAATGCCCAGGCGGCATGAACTGGAACCGGTGCCTGGCATTGGTCCCGATTAAAGAAACGAACCGGGACCAATGGTAATTGGGTGCTGGACCAAAGACCCTTTTTCTACCAGTGAACATAGCTATTTATACACAGCAACTGCCATGTATGTTCAATTCATGCTCTAGAACCAGTACGTGAGGTTCATAATCTTTCTCTCATACACATCGTTAGTTACCAAATGTATTGTTGGAAGAAGAAATATTAAGAAGATGCATGTGCGGATAGGAGATGTCAGGAAGCGAATGCGCTCCAACCTACACCGTGTGCCGATTACATTTAACTCCTCTCGGGAGACACGATCACCGTGTGTCCTTCTCTCCTACATTTAACGCAGCAACCCAGCTACCAGCACTAGTGAAAAAAGGGCCTCCAGTCCCGGCCCGTAAGGGGCTTAAGTCCCGGTCCTGGTAACCAGAACTAGAGGGGCGGGACTAAAGGCCCCCCGCTAGTCCTGGACCGCTTACCATCCGGGACCAATGGGTATCCACGTGACCGTCTCTGCGGGCGCTGGGTGCCCCCCCATTAGTTCCGGTTCGTATTACAAACCGGGACAAATGATTCTTTGCCGCGGCAGAGAATTCAATTTGTATCTTTTTTTCTCTTTTTCATTTCAAAAATAGTTTTCTATGCTACCACATACCGTACACGTTCGTGCATACATAAGATAACTTCTCTTAAGATCGAGCATACAAATATATACATGATCATGATAGTTACATGGAAATCACAATTCGGCGATTTAATTACATGGCCGGGGATCATCGGTAGCGCCTATTCACGCTAAATTCCCCAGCATCATCTATCATCTCGTTCATCAAGAATCCTGCCAGTTCTTCAGCAATTCCTCGTACGGGTTGCTCTGGTAGGAGCTGATCCCGCATTCTCTCGAACTATATAAGAAAAGGAGATCAATATGAATATCAATCATGATAACAAAAAGTGATGATAATCAAATAATGTTGTGAATGTATTGCTTACATCCACTCTATAATCTTTGCGCTCAGTGGAAAACGTGCGAATGAACTCGCAAACGTAGAATCCACATAGATTCGACCCCTGTGGCTGCCTCGCGCACTTTACGAGAATAGAATTCAATCAAAATTATAATCTAGCATCATAATTGTCTTGAAACTAGAAGTAAAGAGATGCGCGAACATATCACGTATTACTTACCGAGACCGGAGTAAACGTCAGCTCCTTACTAAAGGAACCCTTAACCCTACTCTTGAACATGCTCCAAACCCTGCCCGACAAAGAAAATGAATGAATGAGTTATTTATTACGTGATATCTCAGGAAATCAAATAAAGAGACCGATGTAGCACGTAAATTACCTCTGGAGCATGTCCTGCATGGCCCTAAACTGTTCCAGGGGTCTCTTCAATGGGTCCATGACTTCAACTCTTCCCTTATGAAGTTGAATGTCCATGAGAATCCAGTGGAAACTGCACACGTTTATATATATATCAGTAACTTATCAATTACATTTAACATCGAGTAAGAAAAAGTGAATGTGTACAACATAGTAAGACCCTCACCGGAAATTGTGAGGAAACATTATGTGGTCACAGAAATGTTGCTCTGTTAGAAACCTTAGAAGGTTTTTCTGCGTCTCCTCGGGTTTATCCTTTAGCATCTTACAATGTATTTTATCTGGGTCAATGAACCCAACACTAAAGAGTGACCTTCTTTTACATTCCATGATCTTCATTCTGCATAATAACAGAGTACAAAAGGATATAATGAGGATAATTATATGCAATGAACTGAATAACTGAAAAAATGAACAACTTATATATAGACAATGAATTCAACAACTTACAGACAATAGCAACTCATGAGACTTTTGTCGAGGGCGTCAAAACTGTATAACTGGAAGAGTTCTGGAAACTCAACATGGACCTCTTCTTCTCGGAAGTAGTAGTCATGTGGGACTTTCGCCATGATCATTATTCTCTCCTGCTTTACGGCTTTCAAGTACTAGTTATGTAAACTCCGCATTTGTGTTGGCAGTTGTTGGAACTGCTCAAAGCTGACCAGAGGCTTCCCTGGGACATATGTAGGGACTACCTGAGCCTTGGGTAACTTGTCATCCTGGGCACCTAGCAATTCCTCAACAGTCACATTCATAGCGGCCGCAAGCTTCTTAGCTTCTTCCATATCCTGCTGGGGAGTGTCATAGGATAACACCTGGAGGGGTGGGATCGATTTTTGGCCTGTTTCCCGAGCTGGGGGACGTCCATTCTTTTCCCGGTTGCACTTTGACCTGATGATTTGCTCCCTCTTGCACTTCTACTTGATTTGCTCTTCTTCACTTCCTTCTAAAGTGTGCGTCGATAGTCATCTGGCTTATGGTGCAATTCATATTGCGATTTTGTGTTCAGAAAAGAAAGTGCATACGCTTTTTGCTTCTCGGTGTATACCGGGGCAGGCTCGGGTTTCTTCTTTTGAAGCTGCGCAACACATTCGGCCTTTACGATCATGCCGGTTTCCTCGTCAGTACGATCGTAAGGTCTGATGGGAAGATTCTTATGAGGTACTCATGGGAGGGGCGACATTTGTTGTTTTGGGCTGCTGTGTCGTTTAGTACTAATCAGAGGCTACGACGGAGATCGAGATGGACTCAGGCTATGGTGGTCGTAGTCATGGGGTGGGCTTCTTGGAGGTGATGGAGGTGAAGGTGACATGCGACGACTCGAAGACGGTGTTGGCTTTGGCGTCCAGCCTGGAAGCTTGATGTTGTTCTTGTCCCATAGAATGATAGCACCCAGTACTTCTCCGAGTGTCCTCTCACCTTCAGGTCCAGGGATGTCAAGCTCCATTGAGTCCCACTGATACATTGCAAATGTATCTATAATTTTTGATGTTCGATGCTTAGTTTTATCCACTTTCTTGTGTTTGGTTCCAACTTTGGACTACTTTTCATATGATTAACAAGTGCCACAGTGCCAGCTGTCTGTTTTCTGCTGTTTTTGGTTCTAGGAAAGTCAGAAAATGAATATTCTCGGAATTGGACGGGACAAAAGCCAAAGTTCCTATTTTTCCGGAAGGGATCAGCTGCCAGAATACGAGACGGAGAAGGGCTAGGGGCCGGCCACACCACCTGGCCGTGCGGCCAGGCTTGGCCCGCGCCAGGGGGTGGTCTGGCCGACCCCAGCACCCCCTCGACCTCTCCTTCCACCTATATATTGCCCTCGGGACAAAAACCGTAAGTACCCGATCAAAAATCCACGAAAGAGTCTGTAGCCGCCATGATCTCCATCCCTAGATCGGGAGGGATCTGAAGCTCTTCCCGGCACCCTGCCGGAGAGGGGAATTCACCCTGGAGGCCTTCTTCATCACCATTCAAGCCTCCGGTGTGATGCGTGAGTAGTTCATCCTTGGACTACGGATCCATGTAGTAGCTAGATGGCTGGTTTCTCCTCCTTTGTGCTTTCATGTTTAGATCTTGTGAGCTCTGTTCATGATCAAGATCATCTATTTGTAATACATACATGTTGTGTTTGCGGGGATCCGATGGATATTGAGATGCTATTTCAGATTGATTATTGATTCTATCATGTCTTTGTTATTAGAGATCTTGCATGCTTTCCGTTGTTAGTAGCTATCTTGGCCAAGTAGATGCTAGCAACTCCAAGAGTTAGTATTTATGCTCGATAGTGGGTTCATGCCTCTGGTAATCTAGGGAATTGACAGAAATCTCTAAGGTACTAGATGTGCTGTTGCTACTAGGGATAAAACAACGATCCTTTGTTCATAGAACAATTGTATTGTTTACTTTACACGCAGTTCGTAAAGCAATAATCTGTTGCTTGCAACTTAATCTTTGGAGGGTTGGATGATAACCTGAAGGTGGATTATTAGTCATAGATGCAGTTGGATGGCGGTTTATGTATTATGTTGTAATGCCCAATCAAGTCTCAGAGGAGTCAAGATGATTAGTATATGCATGTATTGCTTTCTCGGTGTTTGTCAATTTCCCCACTGTAATTTGTTCACCCAGCATGTTATCCATCTTAAGGAGAGCCACCTCTAGTGTACTATGGATCCCGGTCCTTTTACTTTACATACAATCTGCAATCTTTTACTGCTTTGTGTTTACTTTCTCCAAACTTTTACTTCTTTCCATTCGATACGTTTAATACTTTGTTTTCCGCAAAACACGGTGAGATTGACAACCTCATCGCAAGTTGGGGACAAAGTTCTGTGGTTGTGTTGTGCAGGTCTCCACGTTGCTACTAGCACCGGTAGTGCGCCCTGCCAAAGCTCAACTAGTAACACCTTTGGGGTGTTTCCTTGCTCCTACTGGTTTGATTAAACCTTGGTTTCATAACTGAGGGAAAACTTACTACTGTGCTCATCATACCTTCCTCTTGGGGTTCCCAATGAGCTCTACGTTGAAAGTCGAGTGCATCAAGATCATTTTCTGGCGCCGTTGCCGGGGACTGAAGAAGAAGAAGCTCCCACGTCAACCTTACGCCATCAAAGCATTTTCTGGCGCTGTTGCCGGGGAGTCAAGGGCATCTTCACAAGGGGAGTTCCTCATAACTAATCTCTTTACTTTGTTGTTTTTGTTTTGCTTAGTTTTTTTTCTTTGTTTGCTTGTTTTGTTCTTCAAAAAAATCCAAAAAAATTAGTTTTACTTGTTTGCTTTCTTTATCAAAAACACAAAAAAATTAAGTCTCCTTTAGTTGTCACCTATTCCTTAGCTCACCATGTTGATCCCCAAGTTCACCCAGAAAGACCTTCCAATTGGTAGTGGTTCTATAATTGGGAAAGGTAACATTCAAGAATTCTTTAATCATGTTAGCAAACATGAAGATACTGAGGATAGATCCCTTGTAGAACTAGCTCCAAACTATGAGATCGCTGCAGCTTCTTTAATTCACATGTTAGAAGATAGGTTTGTTAACCTCAACCCCTTAATGCAAGTAATGTTTCTTAAGCTTAAAGAAATTAAGGATCCTGAAAAGAGGGATTTTATTCTAGAAACTCTGTTTAAGGAGTTCTATGATGTTGCCAAGGAAGCTAGAAAAGTTTTTGAATGTTTCAATATGCTAGGCTGAAGTGTAGATGTTGTTGGTACGCAAGAAAATATGAACAAAACCGAACCTAATGGGGAGGAACCTAAGATACCAATACCCTTTTAACTAGTAGCAATACATGATGCCATAGAAAAGAATCTTGATTGGATTGTTCCTGCAAACCCTTTTGATGAGAATAGTGAACCTAATAGCATTGAGAGAGGATACTCTAGAACTGATTTGGATGATATACCTTGCCTTGTTGAAAATATTTCTGGTATTGATCTTAATGCTTCTTCATTTGAGAATACTTGATTCTTTCTTTGCTTCTTATGCCTAACTTAAAGGCGTTAAAGAAAAGTACTTGTTGGGAGATAACCCAAGAGTTTTAGATGAGTCTTGGAAGTTATTACCTCTGTAATAACCTCTCCTTATCCTTTTTATTTGCTTTTTGTGCCAAGAGTAACCTCTAATGAGAGTGAAGTAATGATTGGGAAAGTTGCTGTCCCGAAACAGATTTCTGTGCTTCACCGTAAAAATTCCTGATAGAGCTCTATACGTTGGATTGAGCTGTAATTGTTTGTGCTTCTGCCCCAGGTTGTTATCTAACTTTCTTTAGTTCAACACTTTTTGATTTGAGCAACAGAAGGTCTTCGAAAAAACTCGTCTTTACCTGCTGGTCTGTTTTGACAGATTTCTGCCATTTTCTGCCTTTGCTTCTTGTTAGTTCCTTCTTGAGTTCCTTTGGGGAATTGAGCTTTTTAAGGGAAGTGCTACAGTAGCTAGTGTTCTAATGGAAGTTTATTTGGTGTTATAATTGAACCTTGAGACTTATTTATCTTAAGTGCACTAATGTTGCTAATGAGATTGTGTGAAGTTTTGTATGAAGGAAAAATTTCAGGTGTATGGGAGGAATGAGTAATGAGATGAAGGATGGACTAAAGCTCAATCTTGGGGATGCCACGTGTGTCACCCCAAGAAATATCCAATAAGTACAAGCGTCAAAGCTTGGGGATGCCCAAGGCATCCCCTTCTTCATCAATAAAAATTCCAGGTTTCTTCCAAACGCTTCATTTTTATTGTTTCATGCACAGTTGTGTTTTTCTTGGAGCGTCTTCTTTTTCGTTTTTGTTTTGGTTTTCGTTTGCTTTGGTTTGCTTAGTTTTCTGAATAAATTGGTTGGACCCCCTCTTTCATACTTTGGTTTGCATTTAGTTTGGGTTGGTTTGGAAAAGAGTAGGAAAGTACATACTTATGTGGTAAAAAGAGCTCGTTTTTGACTGTGGCTATGCTTTGTCATGCCATTCTTGATATTGTTTTGGATTTATGCTTAGTATTCTTTGATGTAGCATGACTTGTTATAAACGATTGAGATTGCTTAATGTGCCTTGGATGAATCATGCGTTGTTTTAGCATACTAACGCATAGTATAGTGGTATTCTCCTTTGATGCTTTATTTGGGTTGACTTGGCACATGCTCACACCATGTTATGACTATCCAAAGTCACCATAGCCTTTTTGATCCTTTAGTTTTAAACTTGTAGTATCACTTTATGCTTCGATCAATGATGTTTTGTCGCTCTGCATGATTATGGCCATTATTGCTCTCTTAGTTTGTCGCTCCCAGTCTTTTGCTAGCCTCCACAACAAAGTATGAGTTCCACTCATGCATCCAACTCCCTAAACCAAGTTATTCCAAAGAGTCCACCATACCTACCTACTAGCTTATGCTATTCCAAGTATATTCATGCTTTTGTTTACCTTCCACTTGTTATGAGAAAACTAGTGATTAAAGCTCTCACGAACTTGATGGCACACTTTACTTTACTTGCCCTTAATAAACTTGAACCATTGTGTCTTCTATGTTGTATATGCTTGCACTTATTTGTTGGGAATTAGCAGAAGCATGCTTTCATGGGGAACGCTTTCAACATTGCACTTGGTACTTGTACCTAGTTGATATCATGTTGTTTTGTATATGGATGTCGTCGGTGTGAAATGAAAGGGGAGCTTGTAAGTCCATGAAGTTATGTATATGTGTTAGAGAAACGCCTAGGCCGCTGTTCTAATCCATGCTGACATGGTGGAAACCTGCAGCGTAACCATAATGAGCAGTCTATGAAGCATTCTTCTTATAAAAAAAGAGTCCTATTGAGAAAAAAAAGAGATACTATGAAAAGAGGAAAGAGACAAAAAAGCACCATATTCCCATGGTAAATAAGAAGAATGATGAGATGCTCGTTGTCTACTTGCCTTGTCATTTTGATATGGGGATTCTTCCGTATCATCGGGCAAGGGGTACCCCGTTGGCGGTTCTCAATCATACACATGTACTTACGATGACAAGAACTTACCGGTGACTAAACTTGAGTAGCATGAGGAGCGGCCCTCGTATACAAGGGACATGAGATTTCTGACTTATAATTCGTCAAGCATGTACACCATAGTTTGTTCACTTTAACCTTAATCACTTCAAGATGCTTATGATAGGGGCAATGAGAGCTGAAAGCTATAAGTACCATAATTTTTGGAAGCTCTTTATGAGACTTGAATCCCTACTTCCTTTTTACAAAAGGCTTTTCTTCCACCACTATATTGAGTCTCCACCTTCTATCTTTATGAACCTACTTTGAGAGCATAGTGGCCATTCTTAGCTCTATGTGCATTGTCCCAAGACTAGTTGATTGATGCATAACTTGTTATTGCTTGTTTTAAACTATTGTATCTAGTCACTCTTATGAACTTTGAAGGTGTCCTATGCATTTATATTTGCTACTCTATTGAGGGACAATCTGAATACTAGTATGCTATGTTTTCTTTATGTTAAACAAACAAACGTCTTGCAAAGCATTGTTATTCATGAATATTTTGTTTGTGCCTTTTCATGTTGCATCATAGTTTCTTTGCTTATTGCTAGAACTTTGTCTTTCATGTTATGATTGAAGTACTATGATCCCAGCTTTGAATGTTTTGCAAATACTTTGATCAAGTATTTGATGGTGCATGTCACCTCAAAAATTATTCTTTCTTTTTATCACTTACCTACTCGAAGACGAGCAGGAGTTAAGCTTGGGGATGTTGATACATTGCAAATGTATCTATAATTTTTGATGTTACATGCTTGGTTTTATCCACTTTCTTATGTTTTGTTCCAACTTTGGAGTACTTTTCATTTGATTTCTTGGACTAACCTATTAACAAGAGCCACAGTGCCAGCTGCCTGTTTTCTGCTGTTTTTGGTTCCAGGAAAGTCAGAAAATGAATATTATCGGAATTGGACGGGACAAAAGCCAAAGTGCCTATTTTCCCAGAAGGGATCAGATGCCAGAATACGAGACGGAGAAGGGCTGGGAGCCGGCCACACCACCTGGCCGCACGGCCAGGCTTGGCCCGCGCCAGGGGGTGGTCTAGCTGACCCGAACACCCCCTCGGCCTCTCCTTCCGCCTATATATTACCCTCGGGACGAAGACCCTAAGTACCCGATCAAAAATCCACGAAAGAGTCTGTAGCCGCCGTCATCTCCATCCCTAGATCGGGAGGGATCTGAAGCTCTTCTTGGCACCCTGCCGGAGGGGGGAATTCACCCTGGAGGCCTTCTTCATCACCATGCAAGCCTCTGGTGTGATGCGTGAGTAGTTCATCCTTGGACTACGGATCCATGTAGTAGCTAGATGGCTGGTTTATCCTCCTTTGTGCTTTCATGTTTAGATCTTGTGAGCTCTGTTCATGATCAAGATCATCTATTTGTAATCCATACATGTTGTGTTTGCGGGGATCCGATGGATATTGAGATGCTATTTCAGATTGATTATTGATTCTATCATGTCTTTGTTATTAGAGATCTTGCATGATTTCCGTTATTAGTAGCTATCTTGGCCAAGTAGATGCTAGCAACTCCAAGAGTTAGTATTTATGCTCGATAGTGGGTTCATGCCTCTGGTAATCTGGGGAAGTGACAGAAATCTCTAAGGTGCTAGATGTGCTATTGCTACTAGGGAGAAAACAACGATCCTTTGTTCATAGAACAATTGTATTGTTTACTTTACACGCAGTTCGTAAAGCAATAATATGTTGCTTGCAACTTAATACTGGAGGGGGTTCGGATGATAACCTGAAGGTGGATTATTAGTCATAGATGCAGTTGGATGGCGGTTTATGTATTATGTTGTAATGCCCAATCAAGTCACAGAGGAGTCAAGATGATTAGTATATGGATGTATTGCTTTCTCGGTGTTTGTCAATTGCCCCGCTGTAATTTTCTCACCCAGCATGTTATCCATCTTAAGGAGAGCCACGTCTAGTGAACTATGGATCCTGGTCCTTTTACTTTACATACAATCTGCAATCTGTTACTGCTTTGTGTTTACTCTCTGCAAACTTTTACTTCTTTCCATTCGATACCTTTAATCCTTTGTTTTCCGCAAAACACGGTGAGATTGACAACCTCATCGCAAGTTGGGGACAAAGTTCTGTGGTTATGTTGTGCAGGTCTCCACGTTGCTACTAGCACCGGTAGTGCGTCCTGCCAAAGCTCATCTAGTAACATCTTTGGGGTGTTTCCTTGGTCCTACTGGTTCGATTAAACCTTGGTTTCATAACTGAGGAAAAACTTACTGCTGTGCTCATCATACCTTCCTCTTGGGGTTCCCAACGAGCTCTACGTTGAAAGTCGAGTGCATCACCCACCCCATTGCGATTTCATCCACAACAACTTTAGCATAGCCAGCTGGAATCTCACGGCCATGCCAGCGTGCGCCAGGTGGACAAGGTAAAGCACATCCGACCGGCACCTTGATGGATAGGTTCTTCACCTTCTGATGGAGCTCACAAGATGCCTGCTCCTTGATTCCATCCACGAGGTAGCCGGGACCGCCATCTACCATACGTGCATCGTCAGAAGGGACCTCCAATTCAGCCACGCTTCTTCTCCGCTGAGATGGGACGGCGGTAATATCGAGTACAGGATCTTGCAGGCATGCTGCTCCTCGAAGTTCGTCAATCTGTTGCTGATGCATTCGAAGTGTTCGTAGAAACTCGGTGAACCTGTCTCCCTCCTCCTCCTGCCGTTACCTCTTTGCTCTCTCTCGGCTCCTATAAGTATCTCTGTCTTTTGGAAACCCCATCTCCCATGTATAACTAGGGCCAAGGCCTCGTACACGTCCTCCGCGTTCGTCATTCCCGAGGACCTTTGTCAGCCTTTCTCTCTAGTGGGATGGAACTTTGTTGTCCCCGCTTTAATCACCTTCACCACTTTCTGCCATGTATCCCGGGGTATCCTAATCCCGTCACTGCAAATAAGGTCCCCTGTACTTTCGTCATACTCACTCCCATGCCCAAGGAACCAATTCCTTGCCCTCAGATCTCATTCTTCGCGTATTGGTTCTGGAGTGATCCCTTTAGCAAGCAGCTCATTCTCTTTAGCATCCCACTTTGGCATGGCAGCCGCGTAGCCCCCTGGCCCCAGGTGATGGTGATATTTCTTCATCGCGGCATTTTTCTTGTTTTTTTCCGACTTTTTCATAGCAGGTTCTAACTCCTTGTACTTCACAAATGCATCCCAGTTAGCCTGCTGCTTCGTTAGATAGCATTCAAATTTAGGAGGAGTCTTCGTCTTCTGATACTTTTGCCATAATGCTTTCTTCCAGTTCTTGAATAGTTCAGCCATCTTCATAAGAGTCCACTGCTTGACTTTCTTCCTCAATGCAGCTGTGTCGGCATCATCCTCACATTCTGGCAGAGTGAAATGTGTCATGAGGTCATTCCAAAGACCCTCTTTGTACCTGTCGGCGACATACTCACCCTCTTTCGCCCCTTTGGTCTTATTCCACTCTCGAACGGTGATCGGGATGCGATCCCTAACCATAACTCTGCATTGTTGTTTAAATATAGTTTTAGCCTTTCAGGTTCCAACGGTTCACCCCGTGGTGATACCACCGTAATTGTATAACGCGTAGATGCGTCCAACTTTTTGGTCGGGTCTCGTTTGGAATATTTTTTGCTCGATGTGGAGGCCTAAGAGAAGAAACATTCGTCAATTTATATATATATAACTCAGATAATGCATCTACTGATCACCAGACTTCATATATATACCTCGCCGGACTTCGTTAAGGGTCCACCGAAGCCGTCGGCTTCTCCACCACCAGAGCCGTCGGCTTCTCCTTGATCATTTCGGTCAACCTCCTCTCCCTCACCGGAGGGGTTCAGATAAATCGACGGAGATTTGGGTGGATCAACATGGGGGGGGTGTCGTTGATCATATCCTCGAGAATTTCTTCCTGTGCTAGGTCTCTCTGGATTGGATCCATAGTTTTCTACAAAATGCACACAATAACATTTTTCATTCAATATTGCTGCATAAAATAATACTAAACAATAATATGAACACGGAATTTGCTACAATAATACTAAACAATAGGAAAATTCTAGTGATAAAAGTCCGGTAGCACCACCACTCTAACCCTAAGTCCGGGGGTCCGCGAGCACCACCACCCTAACCCTATCTCCGGGCGGCCCGCGAGCACCACCACCCTAACCCTAAGTCCGGGGGCCCGCGAGCACCACCACCCTAACCCTATCTCCGGGCGACCCGTGAACACTACCGGACTTAGGGTAGTTATTTCTTCAGCTATTTTTAGGGGTCGTTACTAGCTGGTTTTTGCGATAGGGATTGTTGACTCAGACACGGATCATTTGCTTGATGAATAAAAGGCAAGAAAAAACAAGCTGCAAGTTTTGCCGCCATGTTCACCTTATCTTTATTTAGCACTACTATATATGCAATATACTACTATATATATAATATTCATCAATATATGCAATATACTACTATATATAATACTATAATATTACAATATACTACTATAATGCAATATACTACTATATATACTACAAAATAATATTATATATGCAATATACTACTATGATATATGCCATACAATATAACTACTATATACACTACAAAATAAAAAAATTACAACTATATACACTACAAAATAATATTATACTATTAAATAATATTACAACTATACACTACTAAATAATATTACACAAAATAATATTACACTACAAAATAAAATTACAACTATATACACTACTAAATAATATTACAACTAATAAATAATATTACAACTATATACACTACTAAATAATTCTACAAAATAAAAAATGGAAAAATAACTAGAGAACTTGGCTGGCCCACGCCCATATGCGCATAGAATACCCTGACGCCACCTTGCAGTGGCAGCCGGTTGCGCCATGTAGTCGGATGGGGAAAGGGGAGGGGGCGGGGTACCTCTGGCCGGGGGCGCGCGCGCGGCGGCTGGAGTGGCGGCGGCGGTTGGGGGCGGTGGCGGCTGGAGTGAGTGGCGGCGGCGGTTGGGGTGGTGGCGGCCGGAGAGTATCGGGCAGCCTGCCGGCGTCAATTCGTCGTCCTCGCGCGTGGTGCTCTGCGTGGTGCGTCCTCGAGTGGTGATTTGGGAGAAGAAGGGGCGCGCCAATATATAGGAGGGGGACCTTTAGTCCCGGTCCGTATAACGCACCGGGACTAAAGGTCCCCCCCTTTAGTCTCGGTGCGTGCCACCCACCGGGACTAAAGGGTTTTCGGCACCGCCCAACACGCGCACGCCAACGCCACACCTTTAGTCCCGGTGTGTAGAACGCACCGGGACTAAAGGTCCTTTTTTCATTTTTTTTCACCCCAGGGGTGCGCCTGTTTAAAAAAAATTCAATTAGCATATTTTTTAAACATTTGAATTATACAGTTTTTGCATACTTATGAATTTGAGAAAATTTTCAATATGAAAAGTTCTTGAATTTGAATAAGTAATCCAAATCTATTTTTGTATTTTATAAATAATTATTCTAACTAGTGAAACTAATAACCATTTTGCCATTTTCAATTTAAAAATGCATTAACTATTATATTTTGCATATTTTTGAATCTCACTAAATCTTTAACATAAAAAGTGCTTGAATTTGAATAAGGGATTCAAATCCATTTTCTGTTTTATAAAATAATTATTCTAACTAGTCAAACTATTAACCATTTTGCCATTTTCATGTGATTCCGACGCTCCGGTGGTCTTCCTCCGGTGAAACCCTAGACCGGGGGCCCCGGATCGTCTACCCCTGTAGCTTTCTCCGTATGAGGGTAGCCCCTTTAGTCCCGGTTGATAAAAAATTCTCGCGAAACCGGTACGAAAAGTCTGTTTCTTCCCGCCTTATTTCTTCCTGCCTTATTTTTTCCCGCCCGTTTTCTTCCCGCCTTTTCCACCTCTTCCCTCCTCTGACTTCCCGCCATTTCTCACTATATATATGTAGGCTTGGTCATTGCCATAGAACATCTAGCCTCATATATGCCGCCTCTCTCCACTCTCTCCCATGGCTTCCACCATACCTCTAACCCCCAGGGAGGTGGAGGCGCTTTGCGCCTCGAACTACCCCTGCCCACCGGGCTACCGCGTCCCCACCGGCTGGATGTCTTGGCCGAGGCATGCAGTCCCTCCTGTCCCTCTAGGTGTGGAGCGCCGGATGGCCAACACGAACCACTACTACCTCGAGATCACGCCAGAGCAGCGGAGGAATCCCAACTGGCATCTCGACTATTTCCCGACTTGGGAAGCCTTCTTCATTAATCGGCGTGAGAGGGCGCTCGCCAGGCACGAGGAGGACGACCCACCTCCTTCGAACTTCAACGTGGCCGGCCGTCGGCTATGGTGGCGCGGCCAGACTCTCCAGAGTGTCATGGCCTACAACACGACCGGCAATAAACCCCGCCTGTAGTACCCTCAAATCCAGCCCACGCGTGCCCAACCTTCAAGGTTCGACTACGGCGACCCGGCAGCGACAATGACGGCAGGCGCCCGGCGACTACGACGACTACAGTGGCGCGTATTACAGGGCTAGGCAGGAGCATGACTGAATCACTCCAACATTAGGCATGTTTCTTAATTTTTAGTTGTGCTATGTATCTTAATTTTCAGTTGTGCTATGTATCCTTAGTGTTTGTGGGTTCCTTCTCTTGTGATGGTTCCTTCTCTTTGGGTGATCACATCCCGCGGCTTAGAACCCGGTCGTCAACGTCTAGTTTGATTGAGCAAGATGTATTACATGAAAGGGGACCTTTATGTCTCAAATAAAAGGTTTAATACATTACATAGATTTATGTCTCAAATAAAAGGTTTAATACATTATTAGACATCACCAACGTCTAGTGTTGTGGTTTTCTTCTGCACCGTAGCCATGGAGAATCTTCATCATTTAACAGGATGCTTGGGTCAGTTTTCACTTTGAAGGGTGGAATTTCATGAAACTTATTGTAATCTTCTGACATGTCTGTCTTGTCATCCACTCCCACGATGTTTCTTTTCCCTGAAAGAACTATGTGGCGCTTTGGATCATCGTATTATGTATTCTTTTGCTTATCTTTCCTTTTTCTCGGTTTGGTAAACATGTCCTTCACATAGAAAACCTGAGCCACATCGTTGGCTAGGACGAATGGTTCATCCATGTACGCAAGATTATTGGGATCCACTGTTGTCATGCCGTACTTTTGGTCTACATGTACCCCGCCTCCTGTCAGCTTGACCCATTTGCACCGAAACAAAGGGACCTTAAAAGTAGGTCCATAGTCAAGTTCCCATATCTCCTCTATGTACCCATATCTCCTCTATGTACCCATAAATTGTCATCTGTTGCATCAAAGCGGACACCACTGTTTTGGTTGGTGCTCTTTTTATCTTGGGCGATCGTGTAAAATGTATTCCCATTTATCTCGTACCCTTGGAAAGTACATATAGTCGAAGATGGTAACCTGGCAAACGAGTACAACTCATCTCCAACAGTGGTGTTATTCATGAGATGTGTCTGCAACCAACTGCCAAAATTCTTCTCGTGTTCCCCTTTAATCAAGGTTTCAGGCTTCCCCGGGTCTTCGGAGCGTAGAATATTCTTGTGTTTCTCGATATACGGAGCCACCACGGTGGAATTGTGTAGAACTGTGTAGTGTGCTTGAGTGAAAGAATGCCCGTCCCTACATACCATTGATTTCCTTCCTAGTGTGCCTTTTCTAGTCATCCTTCCCTCATACCGAGATTCGGGAACACCAATCGGCTTAAGGTCAGGAAGAAAGTCAACACAAAACTCAATGACCTCCTCTGTTCCATAGCCCTTGGAGATGCTTCCTTCTGGCCTAGCATGGTTATGAACATATTTCTTTAAGACTCACATGAACCTCTCGAAGGGGAACATATTGTGTGAAAATACAGGACCGAGAATTCTAATCTCTTTGACTAGGTGAACTAGGAGGTGCGTCATAATATTGAAGAAGGATGGCGGGAACAACAAGTCAAAGCTGACCAGACATTGGACCACATCAATCTGTAACCCTGATAGACTTTCTCGATCGATTATCTTCTGAGAAATTGCATTGAGGAATGCACATACCTTCACAATGGCTAGTCGAACATTTTCTGGTAGAATTCCCCTCAATGCAACCGGAAGCAATTGCGTCATAAGCACGTGGCAGTCATGAGACTTTAGGTTTTGATTTTTTTTCTCTTTCATATTTACTATTCCCTTTATATTCGACGAGAAGCCATACGGGACCTTGATACTGAAAAGGACTTCAAAAAAGATTTCCTTCTTTTCTTTGGTAAGAGCGTAGCTGGCAAGCCCTTGAAACTGCCCTGGATGCTTGTCGTCTCGTCCTTTATGATGTTGCTGGTCCTCCCGTGCTGCCGGGGTATCTTTTGACTTCCCATACAAGCCCAGGAAGCCTAGAATATTCACGCAAAGATTCTTTGTCAGGTGCATCACGTCGATTGCAGAGCGGACCTCATGCACTTTCCAATATGGTAGCTCCCAAAATATAGATTTCTTCTTCCACATGGGTGCGTGTCCGTTGGCATCTTTCGGAACAGGTTGTCCTCTAGGACCCTTTCCAAAGATTACATCCAAATCCTTGACCATACCAAATACATCAGCACCACTACTAGGGACAGGCTTCATCCGGGTTTTCTGCCTTGCCATTGAAATGCTTGCCTTTCTTCTTTAAGGGTTGACTGGGTGGAAGAAAACGACGATTGTACGGGTACACATTCTTTCTACATTTATCCAGATATATACTTTCAGTCTCATATAAACAGTGCGTGCATGCATTGTATCTTTTGTTCGTCTGTCCTGAAATGTTACTAAGAGCAGGCCAATCATTGATGGTTACGAACAGCAACGCTTGTAGGTCAAATTCCTGCTATTTGTGCTCATCCCACACACGTACACCTGGTTTAGCCCACAACTGTAGAAGTTCATCAACTAATGGCCTTAGGTACACATCAATGTGGTTGCCGGGTTGCTTCGGGCCTTGGATGAGCACTGGCATCATAATGAACTTCCGCTTCATGCACAACCAAGGAGAAAGGTTGTAGATACATAGAGTCATGGGCTAGGTGCTGTGACTGCAGTTCTGCTCCCCAAAAGGATTCATGCCATCGGTAGTTAGACCAAACCATAAGTTCCTTGCGTCACCAGCAAAGTCCGGGAAGTCTCTCTCGATTTTTCTCCACTGCCGACCATCAGCAGGGTGCCTCAACATCCCGTCTTTCTTACGGTCTTCCATGTGCCATCGCAACAACTTGACATGCTCTTTATTTCTGAACAAACGTTTCAACCCTGGTATTATAGGAGCATACCACATCACCTTGTCAGGAACCCTCTTCCTGGGTGGCTCGCCCTCAACATCACCAGGGTCATCTTTTCTGATCTTATACCGCAATGCAGTGCATACCGGGCATTTATCCATATTCTCGTACTTCTCACCGCGGTAGAGGATGCAGTCATTAGGGCATGCATGTATCTTCTGCACGTCTAATCCTAGAGGGCAGACAAGTTTCTTTGCTTCGTACGTACTGGAGGGCAATTGGTTATTTCTTGGAAGCAGCTTCTTCATTATTACCAGCAACTTTTCAAATCCCGAGTCAGTCATACCGGTCTCTGCCTTCCACTTCAACAATTCTAGTGTGCTACCCAGCTTCTTCTAGCCATCTTCCCAAGTTGAGTACAGCAATGTGTTGTGGTCCTGTAACATCTGCTCGAACTGCAACCTCTCCTTTTCTGTGTCGCAGTCTCGCCTTGCATCACTAATGACCCGACCAAAATCATCAACGGGCTCATCTGGTTCCCGTTCTTCACCCCCTTCTTCTTCATTATCTTCAACTGCGGTATCATCGTATTCAGGGAACATAGATCGGTAGTTGTCATCATCGTTCTCTTCTTCATCGCCGTCTTCCATCATAACCCCTCTTTCTTCGTGCTTGGTCCAAACATTATAGCCGGACATGAAACCAGACCGAAGCAGGTGGCTCTGAATGACTCTTGAGGAAGTGTGAGCCTGCTCATTCCGACATTCAACACATGGACAACACATAAAACCATCCCGCCGCTTGTTCGCCTCGGCCACAAGGCGAAAAGAACGCACGCCTTCTCTGTAAGCGTCAGAGCGTCGGTCACCGTACATCCATGGGTGGCTCATCTGCATCATACAACCATGCATATATATCAAACGCAATCACGATGCTTAAATTAGTACCGCGCGGTCAAAACGAGAAAATAGTTGCTAACCTTTTAGGACACTTCAAAACAAAGAGGAGAAACCTTAAGTGTCGCTCTGGCACCTCATATCATGTTTTGTCTTGTGTGAACTCAAGTGGCATCGCTCTAACAGGCATTTCACCGAACACCTCTAGTGCATATGAAGAAAAAAAGTTAGCACAAAGTTATACCCACCTCACATAGGAAAAAACAGGAGAGAGTGGAGGGCTAGGTGCATATATATAGGGCCCGGCCATTAGTCCCGGTTTGAGATACAAACTGGGACTAAAGGATCTGCCAGGAGCACGCACGTGTGCCCAGACCCATTTGTCCCGGTTTGTATCTCAAACCAGGACTAATGGTTCCTTACGGACTAGGACAAAGTACCTTGGCCTCCTCGGGCCGTCTGGTTCGGACCATTAGTCCCGGCCCCAACCACGGCCGGGACTAGTGGCCCGAACCAAAGGCCCATTTTCTACTAGTGCAGTCGTTCAGCAAATGCAGAACTACACAAAAGGCGTTTGATAGATAGACACATGGTTGCCGAAAAGGTGTATCCCCGCGTGTTCGTCCATGACACATGGATCAGCAAAAAGGTTTCACAACCGTCATGAAGATAGGTAGTCAAGACACAAGCCGACATGTACCTTTTGTACCGAATCTCCACAAGCAAAAGGGTGATGTCCTCAACGATATTAATGATAGTTACATGAGGTGTGATTCGGTGTCCCCTTAAAACTTAAGTTTGCATGGATCAGTTTTATTTTGACCGGTTAAAACCTATATCCAGGCTATGTATACCTCCGTATTGGTGTACTCGGTTGAGCTAGATATACTCCATGTTCTTATCGGCTGATCCCACCTCCCGTTATCGCGATATATGTATTTGCATGCCATATTTTAAAATTTTGTTGCTTCTGCTATATACCTCCCATTTTCGCCTCCCGCAGGCACGTAAGTATAGGTGTATGGTGAGTATACGTCTAAGAGGATTATACGGGCTTCGGGTGAGTTCATATGGCCTTGGACACGAATCGTTATCGAGTTTTTGTTGTCCAAATTTTAAAAGTAGTGGGGACACCGAAGCAAAAGTGTAGCTACATATGAACTTTGATCGATGTTTCTAAAGACCATTGCATTTCACGCATCCCAAAGTTTCCAAAGGATTATTAACGTAACTGATGGCCATATGGAAGGTGGATGACCTGCATGGCGTGGTAGTAGTCCAGGTGCAGGAAATGGTTTCAGAGATGGGCTGGATGTTGATTACCTATGCATGGTTGTGGTTGGATCATCAATTCATCCGTTCCATATTAGTCGTCGCTGATCAACAGTGTGCCATCGATTGACACCTTGTGGACAACACATTTGATCAACAGAGGGCATACTCCCCCCTACTTGAATAAGTGGCCGAATTATAATCACTAGTACAAACTCGTTATTTAGAACAGTTAACCCCTAAACTAGAAAGAACCGGTTGCATTCAGCAACCTCAGGTGGTTGTTATTTCCGACCGTCTCTAACTATACCCTCAGATGATTATAAATTAGCACCGTCTCTAGTAGTACTTCCTCCTTAGCCGGTTGCTAAAACAAAACGCCTCTATATTGAACCTGACACGCAAGAAATTATTGGCCGTCTCTTTAAAAAAATTAACCGCAGCCATCCATAAAAAGCAACCGCCTCCAAGAACCTCCCGAGGCTAACCATTATAACAACCGCCTTGAAACTTGTAGTTAGGGCGGTTATTAATTCCGCACGCCTCAAATATATATCTGATTAGAGATGGATTGAATTATAAACTGTTTAAACGACGATTTATTGTAATGCAACAAACAAGCATTATGAACACGCATTACAAATAATAACATTAGGCAAAAATATATAGCTAGATGATGATATATTAATAATATTGTTCTACAAACATTGCGAACACGCAATATTATATACAACTAGATCGAAATGTTAGCTAGCTAGAAGGGAGAATATATTACATAGCCAACAGGTGCATCCACTGGCTAGATCAGGCCAAAGCAAACATACTAGTGGAACCAATTGAACACCGATTGTTTCCACGCCCCCTGCCATCGTCTCCCTCCTCCCACCTGTTCTGTCCACAGTCATCACCTCCCTACTTCTTCCACCCTAGCCACCGCCTCCCAGATTGCACCGCTAGCCACCGCCTCCCTTCTTCCACCCCCATCCATGACCTCCCTGCTGGACTTTCTTCACACGTTTGGAGCTCCTATCATCCTCGCCGGTCTTGCATCGCGAACAAAGATTATCATTCAAAAATGTCTTGCCTAGACCTATCCCTGCCTTCATCTTCAAGATCGTTTTAAACATCTCGTAGCTCACATAGCCATCAATTGTAGCATACTTCAGCTGATCCGAGCTAAGTGGCCGACGCCATGTCCTGTGCGTATCCTCTGTACACTTACCCTTCATATCTAGGTAGAAGTCGGTGATGATGTCCTCGACAAGATAACCCATACCAACCCTATCACCCCTATCCTCGATCTTGTACACATCCTGGAACTCGATGTAGTACTCAATAGGTATACTTATCTTTTCGACCAACAACATATCCCTATCTCGCCTTATATCAACACTAGGAAAAGCAATCTTCTTGTTCTCCAAGAACTGGCGAACCGCTCGACGCCCTTCTCCATACCTCGGGATCCTGCAGAAATGATAGACTAGCACATGCTGCCGCAAGGCTAGTTGCACCACTGCGACTATCTACGACGGATCACTATGGCCAGAAGGGGTGTACTCGAGGTCCAACCCAACAAACCGATCCTTTTCGATTCAAGCCAAGTCTCATACATGACAAGAGTTTCTTCGACCTTCGAGTCCTCGTTAGTGTACACCACCGTCAGCACGGTGGTGCCATGAGCAGTGATGGAGACTGCCTCTGTGAATCTCCATCTATCATCGACCGGTACACGGCCGGCCATGGTGAAAAGGAAGAGGAGAGTTCTATCGGAGTGAGGAAGATGAACGGGGCTATGAGTGTTGCGGAAATGAGGAAGAGGAATGGGGGCGCCGGAGAGAGGAAGAGAAAGTGGCCGGAGCAATGCCGCAGATGATTTATAGAACTAGCGCTGGTGGTATCATCGCGGGTGCTTTATGGAACTGCCGCTGGTGATTTAGGCGGTGGAATATGAAGAGGAAGTAGTGGGGAAGAGGAACTGGCCCGGAGTAATGCCACAATGCGTTACTTGAATTGGCCGCGGTATCGAGATGACGAACAAAGGAGTACAACCGAGCGACGGTTCCCGATAAAACAAGGGCGCGGGAGGTTGTGCGTCCTATCTGAAGGGAATATGCTCGAGAGGCAATAATAAAGTGGTTATTATCTTATTCAATGTTTATGATAAATGTTTATTTTGCATGCTATAATTGTATTGATCGGAAACATCAATACATGTGTGCTTAATAAACAAAAAGGGTTCCTAGTTATGCCTCTCTTATAGACTAGCTTGTTGATTAACAAGATGATCAAGGTTTCCTGATCATAGACATTGGATGTTGTTAATAACAAGGTCACAACATTAGTTGAATGATGTGATGAACATTCATCTGAAGTATAGCATTACGATCAAAGTCATTGTGTTTATATTGCTATAACATCATATGAAGTAATCTTTATCCTTAGATCATGAGATCATGTTAATTGCTAACACCGGAAGAGTATCTTGATAACATCAAACGTCACACCGTAACAGGGTGACTATAAAGATGGGTTCAGTGCTATGAAGGTGTTATGTTGAGGCTCATGGATCAAGAGTGGAATTTCTCAATCCCGATGATGGATAGATATACTCTGGGCCCTCTCGGTGATATCACATTTAGCTTGCAAGCAAGTGATGTGATCACTAGAATGTTATATCACGGGAACGAGAAAAGAGTGCATGTCGGTAACAAGATCAAACTAGGTATGGAGATACCAATGATCGAATCTCGGACATGTAAAATATCGCGAGACAAAGGGATTTAGTTACTAGCGTTAAAGGTTCTCACGATCACAGAAGTCATCATTGAATGTGTAGGAGTCAGTACGGATCTCCAGGTCCCGCTGCTGATTATTGATCGGAGAGGGGTCCCGATCATGTCTGCATTTTTCGCGAACCATAGGGTGACACACTTAAGAGTTTCCGGACACCATTTTGGAGCATATATGTTTCATACGAAAGAATTGCAAAGCGCTAGAATTATTTCAATAGACACCAAAACTGTTTCGGGTGAAATTGCTAAAATTGGTTCTGCATGTAATCTTGAAACATTGCAGGGGTTTTATGTGAATGTTTGTTAATTAAAGTAATTAACAAAATTCTGAATAAGAATAATAAAAGAGTTTTATTAAATGAGAGAGCATTAAATTTGGATAAATTTAATGCATTTAAAGTGGAGACTTTAAAAGAGAATGTGAAGGGGCATTTTAATGTGGAGGGGTTACCACCACATGAATGGGGGAGGTGAGGAGTCACCCTCCCATGGGCGCCGTCCACGGGGGAGGGGTACCCCCCTCCTCCTATAAAAGGCCCCCCTCACTCCCCTTCTTCCTCACACCTCCTTGTGAAGGATCTCTCTCCCCCTCTAGAATTATTCCCCCATGGTCTCGGATTAGCGAGATACATGTTCCCGGTGGCATTTTGTCTGGAAGGAGTTGCTGCTTCCGCTGGATCGCTGGAGCGAGGAGGTGGAGGTTGTCCGGTGGCTTGAACGTGTGTGCGAGTACGGATGCGCTGCTGAGTTGCGGCGCTCGGACTTCCACTCGATCTTGGGATCGACAAGTGTACGACTACATCAACCACGAGTTCCTACTCGTTAACAAAACTCGTTGTCTTGGAGGGTAAGTTCTCGATGGATGTATGTCCACCCGTTACTCTGTACCTAGTAGATAGATCTTGGCGTATAGTTCTCATCGTAGGAAATTTTTTGTTTTCTATGCTGCAGACCCAACAATGCTATCAGAGCCTGATCTATGCGTAGGTGCTTTGCACGGGTAGTACACATATGTTTATATATGGGCGATGATGATCATGTTATTGCATCTTCTATGTATTTTGGATATTGGTGGCATAGTGGGATGAAGCGGCCCGGACCAACCTTACATGTCATCGTACATGAGACTGGTTCCACGACTGACATGCAACTTGTTTTGTATAAGTGGCTGGCGGGTGTCTGTCTCTCCTACTATAGTCAATATCTGATTTACAACAAGTTGCTAATAACTTGGTTATCCTCGTTGTGGTTCATGTTCATAGGTAAGAATGGTTCTATCTTCGAAAGCCCTAATCCACGTAAAACTTGCAATTGATAAATTAGAGGCGTCTAGTTTAGATCGTTGCTGGGCTAGTGTCTTGATATGATATTGTTGTAAGTAGATGTATGATAGATACTCTTACAACACACTCAACGTGTAAGTTCCATAGACCTTGGTCTTACACACAAAGGAATGATAGAGATCATACCACGATGCAAATGATAGAGTTCAAATGCATGGACCATATCATCTCACTATACACATTAGATGTTAGCATCTTATACTGCTAGTTTGGCGCTTTCTGTAGCATTGTAAGATGATCCCTCATTTAGATATCAAGATAAAAATGTGTTCTTCCTTAAGTATGCACCGTTTTGTGGATCGTGTTTCGAGACATCACGTGATGATCGGGTGTACTCGAATCTACGCTTTCATACAAACGGGTGTAAGACAGTTTTACACATGCGAGTACTAAGGTTCTTACTTGGCGAGCCTAGCATATACAGACATGGCCTCGGAACACTGACCGAAAGGTTAAGCATGAGTCATATAGTTGATATGATGCCCATATAGATTCTCGCCTTTGAAGCTACATCAACTCACGTGATGATCGGACTTGGTGTAGTGGATTTGGTTCATGTAATCACCAAAAAGGCACGAGGGATGTCGTTTTTGAGTGGGAGTTCATTTCTAATTTGGATTAGTCGAACTCAATTTGTCATAAACTAAATCGAAGTGAATTTGCATAATTTGTTGTAGTCATTGGCGTCTGTTCACTACCTTATGTTTAGTTTTAATTGAGATAATAGAACTATAGAATTCTAGATATTTACTTTACGAACTGGTATCGTATTGTTTTGAATGTCAATTTAAAGTTTATAAGTCCTATTGCAAACTTTCAAAAAACTCTATTTACCCCATGAAGTTTAATAAGTAGTATTAAATCAAGAGTAAGAATTCCAATGTTAGTATCTAAAGTATCATGTTTGCCTCCATGATTATTGATATTCAAAATTTGTTTTAATATCAAGATTATATAGGAGCTGGAAATTATTTTAGAAACCATCATGTGTGAAAGATATTGTGATATCTAAAACAATGTTTTTGGTTGCATTATGATAGAGTATAATTTAGCAAAATACATGTTCTCATATTGTATGAGAATTTGTGAAGGATGGAGATGCTAAGCATCCGGATCTCCCAAAAGGTTTTGGGAACTAAAATTATACTCATCATTCTTCCATATAAGATATAGTAGCTTGATCATGAAAGTTGTCATGATAAGGATGAATAGAAGATGTAAGTAAAATGTTTACTACACTAAAAGATTACTAAAGAATGGATTTTTTTGAAAGAATGCCTAACATTTGATGATGGTGATCCACTTCAAAGTGCAAGTCCAAAGGTATTAGTGTTTGACTATATACGCTTTGTACTATGTGTCATGTGAATGACACCACTATTGATGTTGATAGATTCTTTTAAAAGGAAAAGGAATTGCTGAAAGAGAATCTATAAAATATTTGGCAGAAAAGAAAAAGTTAGAAATGTCCAGCTTAGGTATATAGAAGATATACATGTTATGGTTGTATTCCTTGCTTGTTAAACAATGTGCTTCTTCGGTATTGGATACCGAATTGGTTGGTATGAAGTGTCATACAGGACAACACAATTCATGAACTGCAATGGCCTAAGTAACTAGCAATAGAATACGTGATGATGTTCATCGAAAACAAATAAAGTGTTATTGTGTTTTTCGTTGTCATCAAACTTAGCCTTCAAGATTTGTTTTAATAATTGTTATTTTGTTGCGGTATTATGAGAACAATGGTTGTTCAAATAATTACGATATTCCATAAAGGATGGATGAACTTTTACAAGTCTAGTTGGAGAAATCACATCCATAAACATTATTGCTAAAATGTCGTAAGACAAATGATTGGAAGATCACTTATGAAGTGACATCGCCGTTTTAAATTATATTTGAAAGAAAACATGAAGAAACTCCATGTTGATGGAATTTTTGGAGTCTTTGATTTTGATCAATTGACGCTTGTGAGACTTTCCTCGAGATAATTGAAACTGCGTTCATAGGCCAAAGAGGAACGGATGACTAGCTTATTGGAAATTGTACATGCTGATGTGCATAGTCCATTATGTGTAGCCATATGCGATGGATCTTTTTGCTTCATATGCTTTCTCCAGAAATTTGAGTGAATATATCTTTATATTTACTTAATAAGGTAGAAATATGGAACATTTGAAAATTGTTCAAAGACTTTCAATATGAAGTGGAAAATCATTGTAACAAAAAAAGTAGTTTATGATTCGATCATAAAGGAAGATATTTGAGTTACATGTTTAGCAAAACACCTAAGATTCGCGGAATTATTCCATGATTTGTGTTTCCCGATAAACCATAGGAGTATGGCATATTCGAGAGATCAAATCAAACCATGTTTGACATGGTAAGATCAAAGGTATCAATTATAAAACTGCCATTATGTTTTAAGGATTGAAGCTTTAAAGACTACCGCTTTTACACTGAAAAGAGCACCATCGTGATCCGTTGAAATGACACCATATAAGTTATGGTTTGGGATAAAACCCGAATTGTCTTTTCTTAAATTTTGGTATGTGATATGTCTATTTTGCATCACTATTCTATGTCTTAATTCACTATTATTCATTGATATATTTCGTATTGAGAGGTGATACTTATGTTATTTCACCTGTTTTTGCATGGTTGATGACTTTTGGAGCATGGACCGCTGCAGTCAGGATTCTGATGGAAAAGGTGCTGTTTGGAGGCAAAATTCGCGAAGATGAGAAAATCCGGGAAAATATACGGAAAATTCTATTTTTCTAGAAGACTCAGGATGCGGAAGATGGAGGAAGTGGCCAGGGGCCCACACCACCCCATGGCACGGGCAGGCCTAGGTCGCGCCAGGGAGTGGTGTGGCCACCCTGGCCCACTCCAGCCCCTCTCCTCTGGCGTATATCAACCCCACAAAACCCTAAGACTCGGGGAGCGACCACAAAAAGATTCCGCCGCCTCTGCGGGGCGGAAAACACCGAGAGAGAAAGATCTCTCCGGCAGACAGATTTCTGCCGGGGGAATTCCTTCTCGGAGAGGGGAGATCATCGCCATCAACACCGTCATCAAGCTGGACTTCATTGGGATCATCATCATCATCACCACCATCATCATCACCATCAGCACCCTCATCACCATCTCCATATTGCTGTAACAATTGCGTTGAATCTTGCATAGTTCATAGGGGAAACTTTCCCGGTGTTGATTACTCTTTGTAGTTGGTGCTATTGAGTGAACCATTGAATTATTGTTTATGTTCAGATTTTTATACATAATTATTCCATCTCTGATCATGATCCATATGATGTCTTGTGAGTAGTTCGTTTTGTTCTTGAGGACATGGGAGAAGTCTTGTTGTTAGTAGTGAAGTTGTGTTGAGAAAGATTCAATAGATTGTTATTTAAGTTGTGGTGTACTTCTTCTAGTGGTGTCATGTGAACATCGACTACATGACACTTCACCTATATGGGCCTAGGAGAGTGCATTGTGTATTTGGCTACTAATCGTAGGGGTTGCCGGAGTGACAGAAACCTGAACCCCCATTAGGAAACCATTGCACAAGGGACGTAAGGGTCTTAGAGTTTAAAGCTGTGGTTAGGTCTCTACCTTAATTACTTTCTTGTACTTACGGATGTTTGCAAGGGGTATAATCACAAGTATGTATTTAATCTTGGATGGGGAGGTACATTAGCACAGATTCACCCACGCAACACTTAGCAAGCTAAAGAAGATTAATCAACTATATGAAGCGAAAGCACTTGACAGTCTTCCCATGTGTCCTCGAGAACGTTTGGTCATCTATAGAAATACAACCGGCTTGTCCTTTGCTGCATAAAGGATTGGGCCACTAGTTGCATTTATTCCTACTGTCTTTTATTTACTCGTACTTTGTTTACTTGCTTTATCAAAAAACCCTAAAAATCCGTTTGCTAAGTATTTGCAGAGAATTCTTGATCCATACCACTAGCCACCACCTTCTGCTCCTCGTTGGGTTCGACACTCTTACTTATCGAAAATACTGCGATACACCCCCTATACTTGTGGGTCATCAAGACTATTTTCCGCGCCGCTGTCGGGAGTGAAGCGCTATTGGAGAGTGGAACTGGTAAAGGAAACTTCTACTATGAGTATTGTTTACTTCTGCTAGTTGCTTCATTTTTGTTATCGATAATTCGCTGAGTTTCTTATTTGGTAATGCTACTACTGCTGCTAAGGTAGTAGATAAGCCACCACTTGCTGACAAAGATGTTTTCAAAATACCTACAAGAATTATTGATCGTGTTATGGATAACTATTATGTTGGGGATGGAACTGTCCATCCCGGTGATCATTTACTCTTTATACACGAATTGTGCGGGTTGTTCAAGTGTGCAGGTATTACTACAGATCAAGTTAAGAAGAAGTTATTCTTATTATCGCTGAAAGGAAGAGCTGAGGAATGGTATAAGCTGCTGAAGAATGGTCAAGCTCTGGAATGGGAGGAAATAGTGCCTCTCTTTTATTCAAAGTTTTATCCTCCTAGTGAGATTCATAAAGATCAGAATCAAATATACAACTTTTGGCCTCTTGATGGAGAGAGTAGAGCTCAAGCTTGGGGGAGATTGAAGTTACTAATGCTCAAATGTCCCATTCATGAGCTCCCCAACAATATTATTATCAATAACTTTTATGCAAGGCTCCCTCTACATGACAAAGATTTATTGGATGCTTCTTGTGCTGGATCATTCACTCGTATGGAAGAAGAAGCTAAATGGGACCTTCTAGATCGTATTCAAGACAATGCTGAAGCTTGGGAGAATGACAAAGGTAGAAAGTCAGGTATAAATTATGATTATGAATGCATTGAATCTTTTATGGGAACTGATGACTTTAAAAATATAAAAAATGCTTATGGTCTAGACTCTCAAGCTATTGCTTCTTATTTTAAGGCTTTTGCTTCCTATATTGAAGTGCCTAAAAAGAAGTGGAATAAGTATCGTGAGCCTTATAAAGATATTGCTAAGAGTGTTCCTTCAAGAAATACTGAAGTTTATATTGCTAATAATGTTTTACCTGAACCTTATATTGAGAAAATGCCTTTTCCAGTGAAGGTAAAGGAACATTCTATGATAGCTAGTATGGTTAATGAAAGTACTAGTAAAGATGTTGAACCTGATAAACAAATGGTTGATGAACCTATAGTAGCAAATGTGAAAAACTTTGTCACTAAGTATGAAAAAGAGGGACACACTATCCTTTGTAAGGATACCTCTAATATTGTTTCACAAAGTAGTGTTATGAGAGCTAATATTCCCGTGTTTTCTATTAGAATAAGTGATCATTGCTATGATGGTCCTTGTGATAGCTATATTGTTAAGTTTATGCATGATACTGATGTAGGGGTTCGTAGCATGGAAAACAAAAAAATTCTATCGCATACAAACAAACAAGCCAAGATCTATCTACTAGATTGTAGCAACGAGTCGATGGAATAACTCACCCTCGAAGATTCCAAAGTGTTTAACGAGAGCAGATTCTCGTGGGTGATGTAGTCGTACTCTTTCCGATCTCAAGATCGCGTGAAGCGATCCTTCCAGCTGCGTTCCATGGCGCTCCCGATCGGTCACGTTCGGTTTTCGTGAAGACCTTCCTCTCCTTGTTCCAGCAAATGGAGGTTGTAGTACTCTCCTCATTCCTAGACAACGGCGTGGTACCGAAGTAGAGGGAGATCCCATGAGGCTTCGCCTTAAGCCAGTAGTATGGTGGAGCTTATGAGAGAGGCTATTAGTGGTCTAGTAATTAGACACACCAATTAGAAGGCTCTAAACCAATTAGAAGGCTCTAAACTGAAATAGCTCTAAACCGGGGTTTAGATCTAGGGTTTAGTTTAGAGGATAGGAAACTTGTGTGTCTAGGAGGGGAGGCCCTGCCCCTCCCTTTATAGGTGGGAGGGCCGGCGGCCAAGGGGAGGAGTCCCTCCCCAAGTCGGCCTTGGGAGGCGCGCCGGCCAAGGGGACTCCTCCCCCAAGTCGGTCTCCACCTCCTCCTCTTTTCCCACTTCCCAAAATTGCCGTTTGACTTTCAAACTAGCCGTTTGACTTTTCAATTTAGGATTTAAATAAACCCTTTATTTTGGACAGCGAGAACACTTAGTACATGAAGCAATCATTCCAATATATAATGACACATTCATGTACCCTTCCCCCTCCGGAGTGCCGGACATTCCGGGACCTTCTAGAATGTTCCCGATGAAAACACCGGAACCATTCCCCAACTCCGAAACGGGACTTTCCTTATATGAATCTTATTCTCCGGACCATTCCGGATCACCTCGTGATATCCCGGATCCCATCCGAGACTCCGAACAACATTCGGTCTCTTTCTCATAATACCATAACTACTCAAACAACGTCGAATCCTTAAGTGTGTCTCCCTACGGTTCGTGAATTATGCGGACATGATCGAGACACTTCTCCGAACAATAACCAATAGAGGAATCTGGAAATTCATATGGCTCCCACATATTTCTACGATTACTTTGCGATCGAATGAACCACTTACATACGATACCAATTTCCCTTTGTCTCACGATATGTTACTTATCCGAGGTTATGATCGTCGGTATATCTGCATACCTAGTTCATCCTCGTTACTGATAAGTACTCTTTTCTCGTTCCCGTGATATGTGATCCCTTGTGACCTAGTCACATGCTTGCAAGCTAATTGGATGACATTTCACCGAGAGGGCCCAGAGAATATCTATCCGTCGTATGGATGGACAAATCCCACTCTTGATCCATGTGTTTCAACCAATACTTTCCGAACACTCAATACCACCTTTATAGCCACCCTGTTACGGTGTGGTGTTTGATGACATCAAAGCATCCATCCAGTAAAGGTGATATGCATGATCTCATGGTCGAAGGAATTAGGTTACTTTGTATCAGAAAGCATATAGCAATTGAACTATTGAAATGACTTGATCTTTATGCTACGCTTATCTATAGGAGTATGTCCACCATATCATTCTCCTAACGATATGATCTTGTTGTTGATAACATCTCAATGTTCATGATAGGGAAACCACAATCATCAATCAACCAACAAGCTAGTGAAGTATAGAGGCTATACTAGGGACTTCAAATTAAGTTTACAATTCACACAAGTATTAATGTTTCCTTGTTAACACTATTATAGCATGAATATAAACATTTATCATAAACACAAAGATATAATAATAACTATATTTATTATTGCCTCTTGGGCATATCTCCAACAGTCTCCCACTTGCACTAGAGTCATCTAATCTAGATTACATGGTAATATACCGAACACCCATGGCAGTTTGGTGTTGGTCATGTTTTGCCCTCGGGAGAGGTTTAGTCAATGGATCCGCCACATTCAGATCTGTGTGTACTTTGCAAATCTTTATATCCCCATCCTGGATATGTTCTCGAATAGCGTGGAAACGCAGCTTGATATGCTTCAGCTTCTTGTGTGACCTTGGTTCTTGCGCATTGGCTATGGCGCCCATGTTATCACAGTAGATAGACATTGGGTCCAGCGCACTAGGAACCACACCCAGCTCTGTAATGAACTCTTTCATCCATATCGCTTCTTGTGAAGCTTCCGAAGCAGCCATGTATTCCGATTCAGTTGAAGATCTCGCCACAACGCTTTGCTTTGCACTCCTCCAGCTAACTGCTGCACCATTCAAAATAAATACGTATCCAGATTGTGATTTAGAATCATCCGGATCGGTGTTCCAACTAGCATCGGTGTAACCATTAACAACGAGCTGTTCATCACCTCCATAAGAAAGAACCATATCCTTAGTTCTTCTCAAGTACTTAAGGATGTTTTGACACTGTCAATGATCCACTCCTGGATCACTTTGATATCTGCTAGTTAAACTAACGACATATGCAATGTCGGTCTAGTACATAGCATGGCATACATTAGAGATCCTATGGCTGATGCATAGGAGTCTTACTCATCCTTTCTCTATCTTCCGCCGATGTCGGACTTTGAGTTTTACTCAAGGTCGTATTGGGCAACATGGGCAAGAACCCTTTCTTGCTATCTTCCATTCCAAACCTCTTTAGAACTTTGTCCAAATATGTACTCTGTGACAATGATATTTGGCGTTTCGATCTATCTCTATAAATCTTTATGCCTAATATGTAAGCTGCTTCGCCAAGATCCTTCATTGAAAAACTATTATTCAAATACTCTTTGACACTATTAAGAAGGTCTACATCATTCCCAATCAACAATATGTCATCCACATACAGTATTAGGAATGCTACAGAGCTCCCACTCACTTTCTTGTAAATACAAGCTTCTCCATAAGTTTGTATAAAACCAAAACTTTTGATTACCTTATCAAAACGTTGATTCCAACTTCGGGATGCTTGCTTCAATCCATAGATGGACCGTTGAAGCTTGCATACCTTGTTAGCATCTTTAGGATCGACAAAACCTTTGGGTTGCATCATATACAACTCTTCATCAATGTCTCCATTGAGGAATGTTGTTTTGACATCCATCTGCCATATCTCATAATCATAATATGCAGCGATTGCTAACATAATCCTCACAGATTTTAGCTTCGCTACTGGTGAGAAAGTCTCATCGTAGTCAACTCCTTGAATTTGTCGAAACCCTTTTGCGACAAGTCGAGCTTTATAGACAGTAACATTACCATCAGCATCTGTTTTCTTCTTGAAAATCCATTTGTTCTCGACAGCCTTCCGGCCATCCGGTAAGTCCACCAAAGTCCATACTTGGTTTTCGTACATGGATCCAATCTTGGATTTCATGGCTTCTTGCCATTTATTGGAATCTGGGCTCATCATCGCTTCCTCATATGTCTCGGGGTCATCGGTTGTCCACCAACATGACATTCATAACGGAATCATACCAATCTGGAGTGGTACGAGTGCTCGTTGACCTCCGAGGCTCTGTAGTAACCTCAACCGAAGTTTCATGATCACCATCATTAGCTTCCTCTCTTATTGGTGCAGGCACCACAGGAACTTCTTCCGGTGCTGCGCTACTCGCAATTTCGAGAGAAGGTTCGACAACCTCGTCGAGTTCTACTTTCCTTCCAGTCACTTCTTTCGAGAGAAATTCTTCTAGAAAGGATCCATTCTTAACGAAGATTTTGCCTTCGGATCTATGATAGAAGGTATACCCAATAGTTTCCTTCGGGTATCCTATGAAGACGCATTTTCCGCTTTGGGTTCAAGCTTGTCCGGTGTAACTTCTTTACATAGGCTTCAGATCCCCAAACTTTAAGGAACGACAATTTAGGTTTCTTCCCAAACCATAATTCATACGGTGTCGTTTCAACGGATTTAGACGGTGCCCTATTTAAAGTGAATGCGGCTGTTTCTAATGCATAACCCCAAAATGATAGCGGTAAATCTGTAAGTGACATCATAGAACGAACCATATCTAAGAGAGTTCGACACGACGTTCGAGACACACCATTACTGTGGTGTTCCCGGCGGTGTCAATCAAGAAAGTATTCCACATTTCTTCAAATGCTCGCCAAACTCGTAACAGATATTCACCTCCACGATCGTAACGTAGAAATTTAATCTTCTTGTTACGTTGATTCTCTACCTCACTTTGAAACTCCTTAAACTTCTCGAAAGTTTCGGACTTATGTTTCATGAAATAGATATACCCATATCTACTCAAATCATCCGTGAAGGTAAGAACATAACGATAACCACCACGATGCTACACTCATTGGACCACACACATCGGTATGTATGATTTCCAATAAGTCCGTAGCTCGCTCCATCATACCGTAAAATGGAGTCTTAGTCATTTTACCCATCGACATGCTTCGCATCTTTCAAGTGATTCAAAATCAAGTGATTCAAGAAGTCCATCGAATGGAGTTTCTTCATCGCTTCACTCCAATGTGACTAAGACGACAAAGGCCACATATAGGTCGAGTTATCGCTTGATTTCAATCGTTTAGCTTCAATGTTATTAATATGTGTATTTCTACTATCGAGATTCAACAAGAATAGACCATCTATCAAAGGTGCATGTGCATAAAACATATTACTCATATAAATCGAACAACCATTATTCTCGGATTTAAACAAGTAACCGTCTTAATAAACAAGATCACGATATAATGTTCATGCTCAACGCAGCACCAAATAACATTTATTTAAGTATAAAACTAATCCCGATGGTAGATGAAGAGGTAGCGTGCGACCGCGATCACATCAACCTTTGATCCGCTTCCTACGCGCATCGTCACCTCGTTCTTCACTAGCTTCCGTTTATTCTGCAGCCTGTTTGAGTTACAAATATGAGCAACCGAACCAAAGATCAAATACCAGCACTACTACGAATACTAGTGAGATACACATCAATAACATGTATATCGATATACCTTTCTTCTTGATGTTGCCGTTCTTCAAACCCGCCAAGTACTTTGGGCAATTCCGCTTCGAGGACCTTCTCCTTGCGAAAAGCACTCAAGATCGTGCTTAGGTCCAGCCTTGGTCTTCTTCGTCGGTATGGTAACTTTCTTACCACCCTTCTTGAAGTGTCCCTTCGCTTAGACTTGCCTTTCTTGAATTTGGTGGTCTTATTGACCATCAACACTTGGTGCTCTTTCTTGATCTCCACTTCGCAGATTTTAACATAGCAAATAGTTACGCAACTCTTTGTTCATGTTCTGCATGTTGTAGTTCATCACAAAGTTCTTGTAACCGTGGTAGTGATTGGAGGATGCGGTAAACCCCAAAGTATTAGGAATCACTATACCCAAACTTTGAAGTTTATTTGCGTGCCTGGACATCTTAAGCACATGCTCACCGACGAGCTACCCTCTTCCATCTTGCGGTTAAAGAACTTTTCGAAGCTTCATAACTTTCAATTGCCGCATGAGTCTCAAAGATTAATTTGAGATCCTCGACAATATCATATGGATCTGACTCTTCAAACCTTTTCTGAAGCTCCGATTCTAAACCATACAAGATAGCACACTAAACTATGGAGTACCGATTCTTCCGAGCGAGGTAAACATTCTTTACTTCATCGGTAGCATCAGCTGCAGGTGGGTCACCTAGCGGTGCATCCAGCACATAGGTCAAATTACCAGCTGTGAGGACAATCCTCAAATTGCGGAACCAATCCGCGAAGTTGCTTCCATTGTTTTTCAACTTTTCTTTCTCTAGGAACGCATTAAAATTGATGGTAGGGGATGCCATTGATCTACAACATATTTGCAATAGTTTAGACTAAGTTTATGACAAATTGAGTTCAAATTAATTAATGAAATTAAACTAGGTGAACTCCCACTCAAAACAACATCCCTCACATTGTTTTAGTGATCACACGAACCAAATCCACTACATCAACACCGATCATCACGAGAGTTGACATAGTTTCAATGGCGAACAATCATCATGTTCATCATATCTACTATATGATTCATGCTTTACCTTTCGGCGATCCGTGTTCCCGAGGCCATGTCCATATGCTAGGCTCGTCAAGATCAAACCTTAGCTAAGCAAATCTGGCTTGCTTACGTTGTATTCACCCGCGGAATCAAAGACACCCGATCATCACGTGGTGCTTCGAAGCAGCAAGCTTTGGCAACGGTGCATACTAAGGGTGAACACTTTAGAACTTGAAATTTATGTGCATGAGGGATCATCTTATAATGCTACCGTCGTCTACTAAGCAATACAAGATGCATAAAGGATTAACATCACATGCAATTCATAATATGTGATATGATATGGCCTTTCATCTTTGTGCTTCCGATCTCCATCTTCAAGCACGAACATGATCTCCATCATCACCGGCATAGCATCAAGGTCAATGGCGGCTTCTTCATGGTTGTCGCCCACCAGCTTCAACTATTACAACTATTTTGAATAGACACGCAGGTCTTAACAGAAATTAAAGACAACCATATGGCTCTGCCGTTGCCAACTTACAATAAGGAACATTGCATACATCAAATATAATCACAATCATGGCCATATCACATCACTGCACACCCCTGCAAAACAAAGTTAGACGCCTCTACTTTCTTTGCATATTTTACGTGGTTTGGGGCTTTCAATAAGTGTCGTTCTAACTTACGAACAAGAACCACAACATTGATACTAGCATTGTTGATCACCCGTTGTAAATTGGATCTTTACTATGCTAGGAGAAACAGGCACCATAAAGCCACTTATGCAATACGAGTTGCATGTCTAGCGTGGAGCAAGTCTCATGAACGATGTCATGTAAGGTTAGCCCGGGCCGCTTCATCCCAACATACCGCAAGATGCAAAGTACACAAAAGGCAATCTACAATAAAAGCATCAACGCCCACAATGACCATTGTGTTCTACTCAGCAACAGATCTACATATAGACACGGCTCGATACCCTTGTAGGGGTTCGTAGCATGGAAAACAAAAATTTCTATCGATACAAACAAACAAGCCAAGATCTATCTACTAGATTGTAGCAACGAGTCGATGGAATAACTCACCTCGAAGATTCCAAAGTGTTTAACGAGAGCAGATTCTCGTGGGTGATGTAGTCGCACTCTTTCCGATCTCAAGATCGCGTGAGCGATCCTTCCAGTCAGCTTCCATAGCGCTCCCTGATCGGTCACACGTTCGGTACTCGACGAAGACCTTCCTCTCCTTGTTCCAAAGGCAGCGGAGGTTGTAGTACTCTCCTCGCGATTCCGCAGACAACGGCGTGGTACCGGAAGTAGAGGGAGATCCATGAGGCTTCGCCTTAAGCCGGTGCGAGTATGGTGGAGCTGATGAGAGAGGCTATTAGTGGTCTAGTAATTAGACACACCAATTAGAAGGCTCTAAACCAATTAGAAGGCTCTAAACCGAAATAGCTCTAAACCGGGGTTTAGATCTAGGGTTTAGTTTAGAGGATAGGAAACTTGTGTGTCTAGGAGGGGAGGCCCTGCCCCTCCCTTTATAGGTGGGAGGGCCGGCGGCCAAGGGAGGAGTCCTCCCAAGTCGGCCTTGGGAGGCCCAGCCGCCAAGGGGACTCCTCCCCCAAGTCGGTCTCCACCTCCTCCTCTTTTCCCACTTCCCAAAATTGCCGTTTGACTTTCAAACTAGCCGTTTGACTTTTTCAATTTAGGATTTAAATAAACCCTTTATTTTGGACAGCGAGAACACTTAGTACATGAAGCAATCATTCCAATATATAATGACACATTCATGTACCCTTCCCCCTCCGGAGTGCCGGACATTCCGGGACCTTCTAGAATGTTCCCGATGAAAACACCGGAACCATTCCCCAACTCCGAAACGGGACTTTCCTTATATGAATCTTATTCTCCGGACCATTCCGGATCACCTCGTGATATCCCGGATCCCATCCGAGACTCAACAACATTCGTCTCTTTCATAATACCATAACTACTCAAACAACGTCAATCCTTAAGTGTGTCTCCCTACGGTTCGTGAATTATGCGGACATGATCGAGACACTTCTAACAATAACCAATAGAGGAATCTGGAAATTCATATGGCTCCACATATTTCTACGATTACTTTGCGATCGAATGAACCACTTACATACGATACCAATTTCCCTTTGTCTCACGATATGTTACTTATCCGAGGTTATGATCGTGGATCTCTCGCATACCTAGTTCATCCTCGTTCTTGATAAGTACTCTTTTCTCGTTCCCGTGATATGTGATCCCTTGTGACCTAGTCACATGATTGCAAGCTAATTGGATGACATTTCACCGAGAGGGCCCAGAGAATATCTATCCGTCATATGGATGGACAAATCCCACTCTTGATCCATGTGTTTCAACCAATACTTTCCGAACACTCAATACCACCTTTATAGCCACCCTGTTACGGTGTGGTGTTTGATGACATCAAAGCATCCATCCAGTAAAGGTGATATGCATGATCTTATGGTCGAAGGAATTAGGTTACTATGTATCAGAAAGCATATAGCAATTGAACTATTGAAATGACTTGATCTTTATGCTACGCTTATCTATAGGAGTATGTCCACCATATCATTCTCCTAACGATATGATCTTGTTGTTGATAACATCTCAATGTTCATGATAGGGAAACCACAATCATCAATCAACCAACAAGCTAGTGAAGTATAGAGGCTATACTAGGGACTTCAAATTAAGTTTACAATTCACACAAGTATTAATGTTTCCTTGTTAACACTATTATAGCATGAATATAAACATTTATCATAAACACAAAGATATAATAATAACTATATTTATTATTGCCTCTAGGGCATATCTCCAACAACTGAAAGTTATTATGAGAGAGGGAAAAGTGTTCTTATGCATCTCAATAATATCAAGTTTCCCTGTTTTATGCTGAAAGTTTTTTTTGTTGCACTTCTTTTGCCTTCTTATGCAAGTTGCCTTTGGTTTCAATAACTTGTTTGTTTACAAAATCCCCTTGCATAGGAAGTGGTTTAGACTTAAATGTGTTTGTATTTTTTCTTAATGCTCTCTTTCACTTCAATTCATATCACTATGAGAGTTTCTTCAAAATTATCCTGCCCATCTTAATGGCTATAAAGAAAGAGCTTTATGGGAGACAACCCAATTTGTTTTTGCTTTCAGTTTGTTTCTATTTCTTTGAGTCTTGGAAGTTACTACTTCGGTAATAACCGCTCCTTATCCGTTTTGTTTGGTTTTTGTGTCAAGATCAACCTCTAATGAGAGAGAAGTAAGATTTGGGGAAGTTGCTGTCCCGAAACAGATTTTTGTGCTTCACCGTAAAAATTCGTGAGAGATCTTTGTATGTCGGATTGAGATGTAATTTTTTGTGCTTCTACCCCAGATTGTTATTTAACTTTCGTTAGTTTTGCACTTTTTGATTTCAGCAACATAAGATTTTCTAAAAAATTGATCTTTACCTGCTGGTCTGTTTTGACAAATTTAGCCACTCTTGCATTTGCTTCTTTATTCGATTTCCTTTTTGAATTCTTTTTGGGTTTTTGGAAGGAGTTGCTACAGTAGCTTTTGTTTTGATGGTTCTCAGTTGAAGTTGGACTCAAAAGGTTCTATCACTTCACTTATACTAATGTTGCTAATGAGAATTGCGTGAAGTTTTGTGTGAAAGAAATTTCCAGGAAGTGGAGACAATGGTGTAATAAGGAAGAGAAGGGTTTTATGATTCAAGTAGTAAGTGTATGAAGATGAAGATATTGATGCGTTTCAAGTTATAACTCCGGAAGAATCTACTAAATACCAAATTCAGAGACCTGCAGAGTACGTTTCCAACTAGGTAACAGTTCTGGTAAGAAAAGTTTCGCGAAAATATAATCCAACTATATTTTGCAGTTTTCAGTCAATAAGGAAAGCTACAAAGAGAAAAATGGACGGAACTCGAGCCAGGATGGCCCACACCACCCCATGGCATGGGCCCACCCCTGGCCGCGCCACCAGGTGGTGAGGCCACCCAGGACTCCGTCTCCGACCCGTTTTCTCCCAGTACCTTCCTTTTGATGTGAAACTTCGTAATATATATAACCCTCCGGATCCCCCGAGGTCCGGATATCGTGTTTTCGTCGTGTTTTTGTTTCGATCTATTTCTAGCAGGTAAAAATCCTAGATTTGGAGCCATAATGTCTTCCTCTGGATAATCCAAGGGAGATTCTTTAGAAGATATCATCAATCCATACATGAGAGAATTGAAGATTCACCCCAAGGAGTTATTGCTCGAAGGTGGGGAGGTCCGGATTAAAGAGGTTCAAGGCCCTAAAGGTGAAGGAAGTCTGGAAGACAGGATGGAAGCACTGGAGCATGAAGTATTTAGGTACAGGAATATGGCTGAGCGCGAAGTGGACATCATCCGTAATATTTGTTCCGAACTCATCGCCGAGCACCAAAAGGAGACTGCTGAACTCAAAGATGAAGTCTTTTCACCCTGCCAAACAACCAACGAACTACAAGAACAGTTCTATGACGTGCAAAATCAAAACTGTGAGTATGAAGCTAGATTTAAACGCATAAGTGCTGCTGCAAGTTTCAGGATGTTGGAAACCACGATGTCCTTTGTTGACGGGAAGCCCTTACCCTGGAAGACGGACGAAGATGAGAGGATACGACCACCACCGAAGGAGTAATTCGTCATCAGGTTTGGCATCCCCTTGGTTTGTTCCAAGCTTGGGGGAGTGCCGCGGTATCATATCACTATCTTCTATCTTTTTACCTTTTTAGTAGAGTCATATCATGAATAGAGGAGTTATTTTGTAGTATGGTTTGCATTATGGAAGTGTCCTCTCTCTCGTTAGATATGTATCCCTTGGTGTGTGTTGCCGTTATGGAATATTAATGATAAGTTCTATCATTCACTCTTTTTCATAAGCTTATATTAGTTTTCAATTCATGGTTATATGATTGATCTTGTTGTTAGTATTGGTAGCACTTTGGGATCATTGAGTTAATTTAGTTGGTTTTGGCAAACCCGGATCGGTCAGTAGCAACACCTCTTTGAGAGTTGAATGAAAAAGATAAAGGTACTCTAAAGAAAAATTATTTCATCGTCTTTCTTTCTTGATTTGCTCATAAGTCTAGTATTCTCTAGTTAAGATCTTTTGTGCTTCCAAGGAAGATTGCATGTTTGTATTTATCACTTGTATGTTTGTTTGTTTCCTTCAACTCTTGTACTTGCTACCTAGCCTTGCTAGCCAAAAACCTGTACTGAGAGGGTTTCTTCTCATGCATCCACCTCCTTTAAACCAAAACCCATGCCATTTGTGTCCACCATACCTACCTAGTAGCATTATTGCTATTCCAAGTAAATTCTTGTTTTATCTACCTCCCAAATTAAACTTGTTATGTGAAAATTAGTGATTAAAGATCTCATGAACTGATGGCACACTTTACTTTCTTGCATTTAATAAACTTGAACCATTGGGTCCTTCTTTGTTGCGTATATGCTTGCGCTTTATGAGTTGAAGTTAGCCAAACCATGTATCATGGGGACCGCTTTCAACACTTCGTTGGTACTTGTACCTAGTTGATATCATGTTCTTTTGCTTATGGATCCCGGCGGTGTGAAATAAAAGTGGAACTTGTAAGATCATGGAGTTTATATGTGTGTTAGAGAAACGCCTGGGCCGCTAGCCTAAGCCATGCCTAATCATGGTGGAAACTTGCAGCATAACTATAGTGAGCATTCTATGAAGCATCCTCAATAAAAACCTATGCAAATAGCAAATAAAAAGATCGCTGAGATGCTCACTGTCTGCTTGCCTTGTCATTTTGATTATGGGATAGCTCCTGTGTCATGTGCAAGGGGTACCCCGTTGGCGGTTCTCAATGATACGCACATATTTACAATGACAAGAGCTTGCTCATGACTGAAGTTGAGTAGCATGAGGATCGGTACTCATAAGTAAGGGGCATGAGATTTCAACTTATAACTTGTCAAGCATATCCTCTTAATTGTGTCACTTTAACCTTAATCACCTAAAGATGCCTATGATAGGGGCAATGAGAGCTGAAAGCTAGTAAGTATCATAATTTTTGGGAGCTCTTTATGAGACTTGCAATCCCTGCTTCCCTCTGCGAAGGGCCTTTCTTTTACTTTGTAGTTGAGTCAGTAAACCTACTCCCTTCTATCTCAGCAAGTATTTTGAGTTGTTGTGTTTCATTCATTCATATGATGATTTATGCATTCATGTTTCTTATGTTCCTTGTTTTGCACATTGCTCTTATCTTAAAATTTACTACTTTGAAAGCTTTCATTGAAAAAACCAGCTATTTGTGAACTCCAGCAAATTATCAACTATTCTTCGACCAAGAGCTAAGTTTGCCATTACCAATTATGATTCACTTTATGTATCTTTATTGTGTTTCCTTTACTCATTACAAGTTGAGTTATATAATAGTGAGTTGTCTTCTATTATGATCTATGTATTTGATGAATGTCATGCTTCTTGTCCGTATTCTTTTATCGACTCTTCACTCCATAAACTTGAGGTCATGTTTATTGAGCTCAGTTTTGCTTGGGGACAAGTGAAGTCTAAGCTTGGGGGAGTTGATACGTCCATTTTGCATCACTATTCTATGTCTTAATTCACTATTATTCATTGATATATTTCGTATTGAGAGGTGATACTTATGTTATTTCACCTGTTTTTGCATGGTTGATGTCTTTTGGAGCATGGACCACTACGGTCAGGATTCTGATGGAAAAGGTGCTGTTTGGAGGCAAAATTCGCAAAGATCAGAAAATCCGGGAAAATATACGGAAAATTCTATTATTCCAGAAGACTCAGGATGCCAGAAGATGGCGTGGGCAGGCCTAGGCCACGCCAGGGAGTGGTGTGGCCGCCCTGGCCCACTCCAGCCCCTCTCCTCTAGCGTATATCATCCCCACGAAACCCTAAGACTCGGGGAGCGACCACAGAAAGATTCCGCCGCCTCTGCGGGGTGGAAAACACCGAGAGAGAAATATCTCTTCGGCAGACAGATTTCTGTCGGGGGAATTCCTTCCCGGAGAGGGGACATCGTCGCCATCAACACCATCATCAAGCTGGACTTCATCGGGATCATCATCATCATCACCACCATCATCATCACCATCAGCACCCTCATCACCATCTCCATATTGCTGTAACAATTGCGTTGAATCTTGCATAGTTCATAGGGGAAACTTTCCTGGTGTTGATTACTCTTTGTAGTTGATGCTATTGAGTGAACCGTTGAATTATTGTTTATGTTCAGATTGTTATACATCATTATTCCATCTCTGATCATGATCCATATGATGTCTTGTGAGTAGTTCGTTTTGTTCTTGAGGACATGGGAGAAGTCTTGTTGTTAGTAGTGGAGTTGTGTTGAGAAAGATTCAATAGATTGTTATTTAAGTTGTGGTGTACTTCTTCTAGTGGTGTCATGTGAACGTCGACTACATGACACTTCACCTATATGGGCCTAGGGGAATGCATTGTGTATTTGGATACTAATCGTAGGGGTTGCCGGAGTGACAGAAACCTGAACCCCCGTTAGGAAACCATTGCACAAGGGATGTAAGGGTATTAGAGTTTAAAGCTGTGGTTAGGTCTCTACCTTAATTACTTTCTTGTACTTACGGATATTTGCAAGGGGTATAATCACAAGTATGTATTTAGTCTTGGATGGGGCGGTACATTAGCACAGGTTCACCCACGCAACACTTAGCAAGCTAAAGAAGATTAATCAACTATATGAAGCGAAAGCACTTGACAGTCTTCCCATGTGTCCTCGAGAATGTTTGGTCATCTATAGAAATACAACCAGCTTGTCCTTTGCTGCATAAAGGATTGGGCCACTAGCTGCATTTATTCCTACTATCTTTTATTTACTCGTACTTTGTTTATTTGCTTTACCAAAAAACCCTAAAAATCCGTTTGCTAAGTATTTGCAGAGAATTCCTGATCCATACCACTAGCCAACACCTTCTGCTCCTCATTGGGTTCGACACTCTTACTTATCGAAAATACTGCGATACACCCCCTATACTTGTGGGTCATCAGTATGCTATGCATAAGTAAAATGTTTACAACCAAAGTCGGATAAGCACGTCTTTGTAGGTTATCCCAAAGAATTTGTTTGAAATTTCTGCATAACACCGAGGACAAAAGAGTTTGTTACTTGGAATGTCAAGTTTCTTGAGAAGGAATTTTTCGCGAAAAGTTAAGTGGGAGGACAATAGAACTTGGATAAGGTTGTTGAACCTTAGCTATATGTGCTATGTAGCGCAGCGCCGGAAAGTGTCCCGGTGGCGGCCATAATGCTCATGGCTCCCGTGATTATAAAGGTTGTGGTCTCGGAGATTAGAGTTCATATTGAACCATGTGGGTCGGTAAGAATCAAATAGTGTGATTTGATAAGCAAGTCGTTATTGTTTTGACAATGATGAACCGACTACATGCAAAGAAGCGATGATGGGCCCTGACTCCATAAAATGACTAGAAGTCATAGAATCCGTGATAGTATCCATACACGAGAAATCAAGTTTCTGAACTTGGAAGACCCTCCGGAAAGGCGTGAAGCCTATCGGTCATGTTTGGATCTATAAAGAAATATACATGGATGTTTAACATCTATGAAATAGTCGACATGTCGGAAAGAAGTTTACGACAATGTTCAAGGAGTTGACTATGACAAGATTTGATCTTTCATAGCGATATATAGTCTTGACGGATTAATGTAGCAACCACTACATATAATTTTATGTATGGTAGTTGAACAAACAAAACAATGTTCTTCTAAAAGAATGGTTACCTAGGACGTGTACAAGACACGGTCCGAAGGGTTTTGTCAATTCAAAGGGTGCTAAAAGGGCATGCAAACTTCAATAGTTGAAGTAAGCATAGCGGAGTTGGAATCTTCACCATGATGAAACTGTTAAAAGAGTTTAAATTCATCGGAGATGATGAAGATGCTTGCATTTGCAAGAAATTAAGTGGGAGCGCTGAGACATATTTCTAATACATTATGTAGAGGACATATTGTTGATTGGAAATGATGTATCTTCTATTGGCACAAGTTAAGAATTTCATTAAAATAAGATTTCGATGAAAGACTTGGGCAAACCCAGAATATTTGGCATCGATATCTATATGGATAGATTGAGGCGCTAATATGGTTGTGCCAGACATACATATATGAGATATTGAAAGGGTTCAATATGGAAACAACAAGAAAGGTTCTTGCTGCATGGAAAGAATTGTATCAAGATTCAAGTGTTTCAACACTTGGTGAGTAAAATCACATGAAGATTTTGATCGATTATACCATGATATGTATATATCCAAAATGTCCTATGCTCTAAATGTTATGAGCACATACCAGAATGATTCATAAGATGATCATTGGACGATAGTAAAGATATTCTTATGAGATTTGGAAGAACTAAGAATATATCATGTATAAGTGACAAATAGTTAAAGGTAGTTCATTGTAAAGTGTTACATTGATACTAGTTTTGTCACAATATACAAATTAAATTTATCTCAATTTAGACTGTGGGTGGCACAATGTAATGGAAAGGATGTTCCATGGTGGACTTGGATGAGTTCCAAAGTTGAGACATTGTGACGGATACTACAACAAAAGGCTAAGTATATAACTGCTATAGTAGCAGCAAAGGAGGGAATTTATGTTAAGTAGTTTGTTGTCAAACTAGGTGTGGTTCAAGGTGGGCTAATACTATGAAGATATATTGTGTGACAATAATATCAACATATTTTAACCCGAACGAACTAAAGGTCTCACCAGTAGAGACACAAAGACATGCAAATACACAAGGACCTGAAACTGTCAGATCCGGAGATTATGTTAACCACTAGCAATCGCGTATATGCAACACCAGAAAGGCATAGGTGTTCAATACGCAAAGTTTTTCAAACTAGATTATTGACTCTAGTGCAAGTGGGAGACTGGAGGGAATATGCCTGAGAGGCAATAATAAAGTGGTTATTATCTTATTCCATGTTTATGATAAATGTTTATTTTGCATGCTATAATTGTATTGATCGGAATACATGTGTGTTTAATAAAAAAAAGGGTTCCTAGTTATGCCTCTCTTATAGACTAGCTTGTTGATTAACAAGATGATCAAGGTTTCCTGATCATAGCCATTGGATGTTGTTAATAACAAGGTCACAACATTAGTTGAATGATGTGATGAACATTCATCTGAAGTATAGCATTACGATCAAAGTCATTGTGTTTATATTTCTATAACATCATATGAAGTAATCTTTATCCTTAGACCATGAGATCATGCTAATTGCTAACACCGGAAGAGTATCTTGATAACATCAAACGTCACACTGTGACAGGGTGACTATAAAGATGGGTTCAGTGCTATGAAGGTGTTATCACATGGATCAAGAGTGGAATTTGTCAATCCCGATGACAGATAGATATACTCTGGGCCCTCTCGGTGATATCACATTGAAATAGCTTGCAAGCAAGTGATGTGAGCACTAGAATGTTATATCACGGGAACGAGAAAAGAGTGCATGTCGGTAACAAGGTCAAACTAGGTATGGAGATACCAATGATCGAATCTCGGACATGTAAAATATCGCGAGACAAAGGGATTTAGTTACTAGTGTTAAAGGTTCTCACGATCACAGAAGTCGTCGTTGAATGTGTAGGAGTCAGTACGGATCTCCAGGTCCCGCTGCTGATTATTGATCGGAGAGGGGTCTCGATCATGTCTGCATTATTCGCGAACCGTAGGGTGACACACTTAAGAGTTACCGGACACCATTTTGGAGCACATATGTTTCAGACAAAAGAATTGCAAAGCGCTGGAATTATTTCAATAGACACCGAAACTGTTTCGGCTGAAATTGCTGAAATTGGTTCTGCATGTAATCTTGAAATATTGCAGGGGGGTTTATGTGAATGTTTGTTAATTAAAGTAATTAACAAAATTCTGAATAAAAATAATAAAAGAGTTTTATTAAATGAGAGAGCATTAAATTTGAAGAAATTTAATGCATTTAAAGTGGAGACTTTAAAAGAGAACGTGAAGGGGCATTTTAATGTGGAGGGTTACCACCACATGAATGGGGGAGGTGAGGAGTCACCCTCCCATGGGCGTCGGCCATGGGGGAGGGGTACCCCCTCCTCCTATCAAAGGCCCCCCTCACTCCCCTTCTTCCTCACACCTCCTTGTGAAGGATCTCTCTTCCCCTCTAGAATTATTCCCCCATGGTCTCGGATTAGCGAGATACATGTTCCCGGTGGCATTTCGTCTGGAAGGAGTTGCTGCTTCCGCTGGATCGCTGGAGCGAGGAGGTGGAGGTTGTCCGGTGGCTTGAACGTGTGTGCGAGTACGGATGCGCTGCTGAGTTGCGGCGCTCGGACTTCCACTCGATCTTGAGATCGACAAGAGTACGACTACATCAACCACGAGTTCCTACTCGTTAACAAAACTCGTTGTCTTTGAGGGTAAGTTTTCGATGGATGTATGTCCACCCGTTGCTCTGTACCTAGTAGATAGATCTTGGCGTATAGTTCTCTCGTTGGAAAATTTTTGTTTTCTATGCTGCAGACCCAACACCATAAGTTTGACTCGTAGAGGCACTCGTGATTACAGACCATCTCCTAGGAAGTTGCTATGTGTCCCCGACGATTTTAGAGACGATTCTTACACTTGGCCGTCTGAGGAACTGTTTTAGAAGTGCTTGGAATAACAGCCGTCTGAGGATGCCTTTTAGAAGCGCCTAGGAATAATGCCTCTGAGGGTGCGTGTATAGTCGGCGACGACAAATTGGCACAACGATGTTCGCTTATCTACCATCAGGGACGCTGTGATCTTGCCAGTTCAGAAGTATAGCTCATACTCCATAATAGTAGTAGTTCAAAAGTTAATAAAACCTAATAATTATACCGATCTCTACGATAAAGTACTCTAAAAACAGAATGAAGGAATACAAAACTATATGTAAAACTAAATGTTATGTTCAATTCTAAATATGACGCAAAACAATGAAATAACACTTACAATATAAAAGTAATCGCCGCACTCGAGAGTATTGAAGAGTATGTTATTTCACCAACATTATTATAAAATATTCCCAATTGCCAAAGCTTTTCCCATAAGGTGGAATTACTGATGTCTAGCAACCAATTATCGAGCTATTAATGTAAAAGTACACATATTTTAGATGAAAGTTTAGTATGACGAAAATTGAGCCGCAACATAAAGATAAGTGCAGTCAGTCATGTTACACATATCACCAGAATAGAATATATACTAGATGCTTATCATATAGTATTGGAAATAATTCTAAAATATTTGGCATACCAATTGATCAGTGGCGGCAAAAAGTCAGCAATCTTATGTTTAAGGAAAATGATACTAGTCCTCCGGGGAATCGTGCATTGCGATCCTCCGGGTCGCCAGACTCACGGCAAGCGAAAGCGACACCCTCCGGTCCCACCTTATCTCTTCGTCCTCCTCTGTTCGAGGACATCTCAGAGCCCACAGTCCGCCGCCGCTGCATTCCCGCAGGCTCCCGCGGCCGCGCTCCCCCACAGGCCCCCGCCGCTCGCGTTCCCCGCAGGTTCCCGCCGCCGCGCTCCCCCGCAGGCCCCCGCCGCTCGCCGACGACACTTCTCTAGCTACAGCCGCCCTTCTGCCGGCCTCGAGCTCGCTCCGCCGCCGGCCACTTCCTCCGCCTTGCCACGGACCATGCTCCCGAGCCTCCTCCGCCGCCTCCCTATGGCGCGCCGCTGGCCGGAGCAGCTCCTCCACCACCTCCCTGCTATGCGCCACCGGCCAGAGCGCCTCCTCCCCCGCCTCCCTGCTACGCGGCTGGCCGGCGCTCCTCCACCACCTCTCTGCTGCGCGCCGCCGCTGGCCGGAGACAGTGGCCACGATGGAGGTGCTACAATAGTATTGGCCTCACTCCGACGGAGTTGCTCAGCCGCGCCTTCTCGCCATGGCCGGCTCGTGCTGCGTGTGCCGGCGTCGAGGACGCCATGGCCGCCTCCCCGGATTTGCCTCGCTCCGGCGGAGTTGCCCAGTCGCCCGCCGGTGCTACATAGGCAGGACGACGATTCTACTAGAAGTGCTCGTCATTGCTACAAATGAAGGGTCGCGATGCTACCGACCAACGGTTCTGTCTTGAGATTTTGCTACAGGGCGATGCTACAATAGTAGCAATTTTTTGCTATTTCTGTCCTATATTTTTGCTACAATAGCACAAACTATTTGCTACGATAATTTTGACGAGTTTTGCTACAAACGACAGTGTGACAAGTGGGCGTTGGGTTTTGCTCCCCGACGATGTCTCCTGCGAGGCCTTTTGTTTGTTACAGATGTTGAACTTTTTTGCTACACCTCTTTTCTAGTTTTGCTACAATAGCACAAAGTTTCTGCTACAATATCTCCGGCGAGGTCTCCCGGTGAAAGTCTCCGGCGAGGTCCGGCTTTTGCTACATTTGCTGAACTTTTTTGCTACAACTGTATCATGGTTCTGCTACGACAGGTTAGAATTTCTGCTACGATATCTCCTTGCGAAATTTTTGCTACACGGTCGCTGGCGAAAGTCTCCGGTGAGGTCGGGTTTTGCTACATTAGTACAACTTTTTTTGCTACACGGTCGCCGGCGAGGTCTCCAGCGAGATTTCCGGCGAGTTTCAGTCTATTTTTGTATTTTCTGGGCCGAACCGTTTTTTCTACATGTAGCAAAAGCGGGGCATTATGTAGCAAAAGCGGGACGCAGTGTAGCAAAAGTGGAAACTAGACGGGACACGTGTCAGCAGGAGGACCCGGGGGATCGGATGTATGAATTTATAAGCACAAAGTCGAACATGTAAACCAGGTGGTGATTCTAACATGTAAAACAATTTAGGTCAAGAAAGCATAGTATGGATGTGTTAGAAGGTCATTAATACAAGTTGATACACTACTACTAGTTTGACATCTAGATAGGTAATTCCATTTTGTTCATTCGCAAAAAAAAAAGGTAATTCTATTTTGTTATTAAGCTGGATTTTCTTTGTGCTTCCGTGCTCCAGAAGGACTCTGGTTGCAGATATGTAAAAAAAAAGTTATTACATCCGATCCAAATATGGTGATTGATTTTTAATCCAGTTGTGACTATATGTTGGTTGTATGTGATAGTTCAAGTTTGGATTATGGGTGCAGATCCCATAGAAAAGACTAGCGTGGGGTACGTGGAGGAATAATTAAATCGTAGCCTTAAATTAAAGATCCAACAATCCATATAATTTTGATGATTATTAGGATCAACCTGGTGTCTTCAAGAACACCTTATATTGCTCATGGTATAGTATATATAATAGATAGATTGATGATATAGGGCAGCTGCATGCAAGTGAATCCTTCTCCGGATTGTACATCGGGACAGCTGCTGCGTGCGCACGCACTGTAGGATCAGCCCGGTAATACTACATGTGCACTAGCATAGTCTACCGCCACATGAAATGATAAATATGCGCCGCCACCCGGTAGCATAGTCTAAGAGTGAAAGGCAAGCTTCCTGAGATATCGTCCTCTGATTTCTCTTGTACCGTTAACAGGAGAATTATCACCATTGGCTGCCAAGGAGCAAAAGCTAGTATGGGATGATCAAGGTATGAAGCTAACATCCTTCATCAGCGGTGGAGCTATTAGATACAAGGTCATTAGGGCAGGTAGTCGACAACGAGGACATCACCTTCAAGACTGATGTCGCACTGAGATGACATACCCGCAGGTCATATCGCCTCCCAACACATACTCCCTCCGATCCCAAAATATAAGTGTCTAAGAATTGATCAAAAGTCAAACTTTACTAACTTTGACCAAATATTTAGAAAAAAAATATCTACATTTACAATTCTGAATGGACGTATTAAGAAAATATACTTTATGGTGAATCTATTGATATTAATTTAGTATTATAATTTTTTTATATTTTTATGTATAATCATAGTCAAACTTAAGTAATATTGTCTTTTGACTAATCCTTAGACGCCTTATATTTTGGGACAGAGGGAGTATAGTCATTGGAGGCGGCATGGTATCGCTTACAACCATCTTAAAGCTCAGTACGTACTAACTTTTTCAATGCAACCAAGCATTTCCTTCCTGAGGTCTCCTATTCTCAAATTGTTTGCTACTGAAAATCATGTTGGCATGGTAACTGAATCTGTACGAGTAAAACAATCTGGGGACGCTGATAGCTATGAGCATGCCCTATTCAAGGCACGCGGGTGACTTCACTATTTATATTTTTTGTGAAGAGGTGTATACATTTTGATATTCTGCCAGTGTCAAATCTTGCACTTATATATACTACTTCATGTTGAGTGGTTGTGCAACTAACTTTTGGCTTCTGAAACGTAACATGTTACCAAGGAAAAAGCTGAATGAGAAGTGGATCAATTGATTAGTTCAACAAACACATGACCGTCTTTGCTGAACGAACTCACTATTCTCTGCATTTGGAGCGACGGCTATTCATTATTAGAGGAGATTGGTTGCATATCCAAAAAAATAGAAACACCACTTTCACTATTTGAACCTAGAAAAAGTTAAGAGGAAGTAGTTTTCATCCTTGAATTTTCACTAAGAAAATGTTTTTGGTGAGTGTATTTGACAATGACATTTGGCAAACCCTTGCGCCAATAGAGAGTTAAGGCAAGAAAATTGGCGTGAAAAGCGGAGGTCGGGTGCACTTGTACCCATTGTTAGAAAACATATTTTGAAATGTTAAAAAGTTCATAAAATTTACTACATATACATTCAAACATTTTATATTTGTTCACAAGTTTTTGGGATGAAAGAACATTCTATGTGTGCCGTGCAAAAAGAGAAAAAATGTCCTGTTGACGTAACATTTTTTGTCTTTTTATACGTGCCACATGAAATGTTCTTTCATCAATGTAGACATTTTTTTCGAATTTTTGGACATTTCAAAATATGTTTTATTACAATGGATGCGAATGCACCCGTGAGCCAAAAGGGAATTTGGCGTGAAAAGCATGGTATATTTGTCAGGTCTATATATATATAAATCACTTGATAGAGATTTGGCAGGAAGGATTCCATCACGGGGAGAAAATCTGCGGGAAATAATTCCTAAAGTTTAGGAAGCGGAAAACACTTCCTCCGGTCAATTGCCTCACTTCAATATGTACTGGTGGGTTGGTAACTTTTCTTGCTTTACCATGGTAATTTGGAATATAAGGTTCAGAAGCCTAAAGTTGGCTACACATCTACTCAACACTAAGTTGTATATATATATATATATATATATATATATATATATATATCTATATATATATATATATATATATATATATATATATATATATATACCTGCAAGCATTGGCCTTTGGCACCGGCGAAAGATCGAAGCGAAGACACCTCTTTACCGAAATTCATAAATAGTGAAGACAAGCCAGCCGACACTAAGTAGTATTACTTCCTGCTCAGCTGCTCAGGTCTATCTCTGCATCCGTAGATTGTTTTCCGATCCATCGCACAGAATTATTTAGATGTTCCCCATCTTTTTTGGGTATCAAAGGATGTAGGCATTGGAGATGTCAGGATGGAAACACTTGGTTACTTTGGCCAAGTCTGTAATGCGCGTTAAGATGACGAGATGCGGCACTATGCCGCCTCCAACGTCCGCGTGTGTGGCAAGACGATACGATCTATTTGGCGTGTCGGCCACCCCAGCAACCATGTCGTCGAGCCGCTGTCCGTGACACTCTCTCCGCACTTACGTGACTGCTTGGGTGCTTGCCCTTCGAGGCCCTGACTATCACACGGCAGTGCTCAAGTGCTTAGCCTATTCGTGTGGTCCCTGGAGTTAGTGGCCGGTGTGGTGGCGTGCAGTGGCGGACCTAGCAATATTTGAAAGCCTGGGCACACCGTAAACTAAAATACTTGATGTTATTGGTCTACTACCAGACTACCAAGAATCATAAATGCCACATATTTCGATAAACATCATATGAATATAATCAATAATATTTGTATAGACCATAGATGTAAAAAACATAGACTAAGGTAGCAAATAATCTGCTGAATATATTAGCCACAAAATGATAAAATCTAACTTTTGACAAGTCCATTATGTTCCATTGTTCTACGCACATACCATAAAGAATCTACTAGATATAAAAATATACTACTAGACAAATCTTCGACATTCCGGACGGAGGAAGTAGTAAATTACACAACTTTGATTTGAAACATAAATATATTAGAGACAACGGAGAAAAACTCACCAAGTTGTTGTGTGCGACCCCATCTTGCCGTTTGCGCTTCCGCTCGTCGGTGTCTCCCGGCGGAATCGCAGCCTGATGGAGTAACAGCCAGGGTGCCATCTTTCCTCCCTGTATCGTCACTCCAGCCTACGTGTCTCCCTAAGCTAGGGCACGCCGCCGTAGTCGAATCAATCGATCGCGAGCAGACGAACCTCTTTTTGTTCGCCAAGGAAGAGTGTTCTGGGCAAAGCTCTTGTGTTCTTTTTTCATGCTTAGCGTGCGCTTGTGTCTTCTTGGAATAGAGGCGTGTGCTATTAGAGTGGTCGACTAGAGAAGAATATCAGCTCTAACAAGCCCATCATTTTGAAACGATAGTGAGGCTTCTCCTCTTACTCTGCAAGTGAATTCGGTGGACGGTGTGCAAAGCTCGTTTTCACTCTTTTGATGTGCGAAAAAATGAAGTGCCCGGCAAGAGAAATAAGTTGCACGGTTCACGAATTCTGTTGGTAGTAATTTCGATGTATGGGTGTCTATTCTTTTCTATAGTCAGGTTGTTCACGACCTGTTTGAACTTGAAATTGATAAATTATTGTAAACACCTTGATAATGACAAGTATCATGCCATCGTAATTAATCACTGAGTCTGATGTTTCGTAGGTTTTCTGATACAATGGCGCATCCTCCGGGTCTCTTCGCATCTTGCAAGATTGCAAGGCACACATGACCAAATTATATTCAATCACTCGGAACGACAACTGTGTCATAGCTAGGCATTGAGCACCCCGAGAACTTGGACTGATTGTTTGGTGCTGCACTACGTGAAGCCCTAAGGCGACAACATGCTAGATCCATCACCAGATGGACCTGAGGGCCAGGGCGACACACTCTGACCTGCGGGGCGATGTCTTCCTTCAGACCGTCAAGTGTCGGAGGCATGCCAGTTAATCTATAACATCACCTTCCCCTACTAGGTATGGACGTAGTTTCAAGACAAAGCCATCCAAGATCACCTCGGCGGATAGGAGAGCTGTCTATGAGGCCCTCACGACCACAACGTAATGCGATTAGTACCCACTATGGTGATAATATTGAAGCTAACATTTAACAGGCATATTGGTCTATATTGTTGAATGTGTTGCATTTTATCTTTTTGTTAATAAAGTAATGATGCCAAAGTTCCATTTAAATGAAGTTCAGTCCCCCGTATGCAATTGACTAAATAGAGCAATCAATTCTCCTTTAATTACATCCCAAATTGTTTGATAAAACTCCACCGGAGAGCCAACTGGACCTAGGGTCTTGTTATGCACCATCTGGGAATTTGCTCCAAATAATACATTTTCAGTAAAAGGTGCACTAAGAATATCATTCTCCTTGGAAGATAATTTAGTATGTCATGAAGGGGCCTCTTCAATTAAAGACATATTTGTGGGGTCCCGCACCCAAAGTTGTTTCTTGTGATATACTACCTCCGTTCCACAATGTAAGTCTTTTTAGCAAGCTATTTTAGCTTTGTAAAAAGGCTTATATTGTGGAACAGAGGGAGTATATGTTTAGAGTATCTTGTCCTACAATGGTTCCTTCATCTTGCACTAACTATAAAAAATCTTATATTTATATTTCTCATTAGCAATTGGTTGGAAATACTTAGTATTATTTTTACCTTCTTGCACATGCTTAACTTTGTCCCTTTGAGCCCACTTAGTTTTTTCATCCCTTCTAAGGTTGGTTACAATTTCACTTGAATCATATAATGCTTCCCACTCAACCAAAGTTAGATGGTTACTTTCTTCCTTCAAATCTAAACAATCTATTATATACTAAAATCAATATAAGGTTGTTTTTCGAGGCACCATGTTGATCCACATAGGACTAAAAAATCTACTATGTTGATCTGTATTTTAACGGTTATCTATTATATACTAAAAGCAATATAAGGTTGTTGTTCGAGGCACCATGTTGATCCACATAGGACTAAAATATCTACTATGTTGATCGATATTTTAACGGTTAAGGTTAAAAGATAAAAGGTGTTACTTAAAACATTAAGTGTGTACATATGAGTACATGACACGTGAGTTTAAAAGGAAACTAAATTCTAGATATATTTTTAAAAATGTGGCAATCATGGTATGGCAATATGCGGTCCCACTTAGCAATATTAAGCGGAATTAAAATCCCGGCATTTAAATATTATGGTTCAAGTTGTTTATCTACCCCGCAATTTAAATGTTGATTAGCATGGGAGGCATGGTAAAAGCATGGCAAGTTTTACGGAAACATCATAAGGACTCACGCTCTGGCACAGCACGCAGGGGTAGAAAAACAAACCGCTCCGATTTTCGTGGAAGGGATAAAATCTCAGCAAACCAATTTCAGCCATGTTCGTCCGTATCCTTTTCGTAAGGCAATTCGTCCGCAAGTCTAGGATTATTGGGCCAGCCGACCCTAAGGTAACAAAACTTAAATCCCGTCATTGTGCACTTAAGGAAACAAAGTCCCACTTGGAAACAGAGTCCCACTTATCATACGAGTATAATATTTTGCCATATTGTATCCGAGAAGTTTAAGGAAACAGAGCCTCCGTCTTGTTATTATAATAGCTAGAAACCTCTCTTTCTCTTCTTTGTATTTATCACTTAGGTTTTTGCCTCAAGTTCCATAGATGTACACCTAATCTCTACTATATAATTTGGGAGTGCCTATTTTACAGCTAGCTGTTTTAAAATTCAGGAACAAACACATTTTTAAGCCAATAAGTAGTTGACAACTGTATGACTCAAAGCTCAAAACAAATGAGGAAAAAACTGTCTGTTTTCATTGACACCAAACAGACACATTTTCAGCCTTTTTTTTCGTCAGCCCAACATTGTGTTGCAACGGTTCAATTTTGAGTCCGTACTTAAGTGGAAACAACATGTAGCTAAAAAGGCTCCCTGCACCACCTCTAGGCCATATTCTCTAGCAAAAACCACCACCATGCTAAGTGACAAACAGAAACTCAGCAAAACAGATCATCTTCTCCAGCAAGAAAAAAAGCACCCACATGCCATCGACCACGTTAACAGTCTTACAACTAATTCATTCCACACAAACAATGATGACTCACTCACTTGAACGCTACAGGTAGCTTATCTGCAATTTGTTCAAGTTACATCCAGTTGTCTCACAGATACACGCATATTACTGACTAAACCAACAAAACCGAATAAAATGACCATGATAATGGACAAACTAACAAAACTGAACTGAAAACTACAACTAATATAGCAGCAGAGTTATCTCACAAGCAATAACAAGATTGTGAAGACTGAGAAAAAATAAAAGTGAGGACCGAGAATGAACAGATGCAAATTGAAAATGACAAATGAGATCAGCTGGGCTAATATCCGGCTAGTTAGTCCTTTATTTGTTGTCAACGAACACATTGGACTTTCTGGCTTGCTCCTTCATTTGTTATCAACAAATAGATTCAGCATAACAAGGAACCATCTTACACACATTTAGAAGTTGTGCAGATTTTCTGTATTACATACCACTAACTAAGAAAGACAACAAAATAATAAACAACTTGTCTGAAACAATTGAGCAGTTCAAACATAACACCACTGACTAGAAGTACTTAACTTACAAGACATTTCATATACAAAAAATGATATAACTTTAACTTACAGCCTTTTCGAACTCCTCTCTCATTTCCTAAAATGTTCTTGTAGATTGATCCTGCAAGAAAAAGATAGAGACAAAGAAGCATCACTATATTTGAAAGAAACATGAATACATAAATGTACATAAAACTTTAGAAAAACAAAGAATGCAGATGAACACATACAAAATAAAAAAATTGGTAATTAATGAATTGATCAACTCAAGAATTTCAAAGAAAAGGAACGCGGATCTTCGAAACGCCGAGAAAAGATTGACTAAAAAAATAAAGAAAATACTGAATTTTAAATGTGGAGTGGGTGACAAAGAACTGAGAGACTTAAGAATAACTAAGATACTAAGTGAAATGCCGAGAAATGAGTGACTAAAGTAATGAGATACTTAATAAAATAAAACGAGAGACTGAATAAGCAATAAGACCGGAAAAGAGAATGAAGAAAGAAAACAAGAATAAGCATTAGAAATGAGAGACAGAAAAGAGATAATGAAGGATTGAAAAACTGAATAACTAGTGAATCTGATAGTCATAAAAGAGATAATGAAGAATAGAGGATGAAAAATGAGACTAATTTCCATAATTGACAAACTGAAAGACTTAAGAACATAAAAAGGAAATATAATACAAAGAGAACTAAAAGACTGAAACACTACGGAATACAATAATGAAGAACTAAAATGAGGAATAGAAAATGTAATCACTGATAACTGAAGGAATGGAGATCATAACTAAACATTAATGATGGATAATTTAGAGATAACAAATAAAGAGGGACTGAGCAATGAAAAATGCCATCAGAGCTCACAACTCAAAAGCCATCAGACCTCACAAATCGTACAACCATGTGAGTGATTGTGAAAAGCTTGAAGCAATGTGAACTAGCATTTTCTTAGAGAACTAAACTCATGCACAAATCAATAGACCATAGAACAAAATAGATGCATCATAAAGTTCTCTCTCTATTTTCTCCATTTATTCAGAAAGTTTGGTGAAGTAGCTACGACATGCTTCAGGTCGTCAAGTTTAAAATCGTAACTGGAAAACGACCAAGTTTGCGCTAACTGAATTTATCATTTCCACCATTTCCAGACAATGTTCAGGTACAATAAATGAAGACAAAGGTGCAGATAGACATAACACATAACACATGTATCGACAAGCTTGGATCACACTTCAGCTTAGTTGTCGGCTTAACTGCAAGCGATGGCCATTCAACCCAGTAGGTAGACGATTCAATATTTCACAAAACCAAAATACACTTCCAAAAGCAGGCACAATGTGTAATACCCGGAGCACAAAAGTCCATGAATTTATCTTAGGGGAACCAAACAAATAAACCCAACAGAGGACAAGGTTGAGAATAGACCATCACACTTGCATCATTTCCTCCAACCTAGTCGGCGAAACTGACAACGAGTCCATCCAGCAGCCAAGTAGATGACTCAAAACCATAACACATGATAACATTTATGTGTCAACATTGTCGATGAACATTGTAGAGTGACAGAAACCATGGGTATGCACACATATCTTCAATATCGGTCAAAACAATATGAACTAGTTACTAATAGGAGGCTAAACCTCATGCACGAATCAAAACAGAGCTCTCACAAAATCGTAGAACCGGATGAAGATGATTTTGAAGTAAACTGAATTGTAAACCAAGGGGAGCTCAAACACAACATCCAAGAGACAAATCGGATTGATGACAAACTCCCTGCTAATGCCAAATTTCGAGCACTCCAACTACATCCACTGCGTACCTCCAAAATACAGGCCATAGAAAAATAGATCAATGAATGCTCAAATCTCGCACCAACAAACGCTGCACCGACAAAAACACAACACACGTACTATACCTAAACAAGAATGAAAACAGAGGAAGGTCGGAAGAATACCCAAGTCGCCAGCTTTGGGCAGCATAAGAAATAGGCACATAAAAATGATGCAAAGCAAAGTTGGCATACCCAAAAACAGAGATCATCTTTGGAGATGAAACAGATGGGGCATCATATTGGCTTCAAGCATCTCCCTACAGTGGAACATTGGTACCTGACCATAGCAGCACGGATGAAGAGCATCAAATCGAGTGAAAAAACACAAAATAGGGGAATGAAGCAGCCCCTTCAACATGTGCAGGAACAGAGCCTACATCACAAGCTCGACTTCAGGTTGCGGTGTGTTGGCGGATGCACAAATTCCAGGAGGACGAGTATGGGAGCCAGCAGCCTGCAGATTGAGCTCCGGGCACGAGCTGCAAGAACACCACGGCATCGGACTTGACATCCCTGGTGACCTGGTGCATGTCGGTGTGCCGCTGAAAAATCGGATTATCGAAAGAAAGAGATAAGGTCTAACGGTTCAAGCTAGCGAGTGTGCTGACGGACGCGAACAACGACAATGGCAACCACGGTTCAGAAGCACGCCCTCAAAGCTAACCTCAGCGGACGCCGCCACTGCTGCACGATTAACTTCACTAAAGCGAGTGCTTGGACGATGGCAAGCACTTCCTCCTCGACAGCTTCCGCGAGAGCCGGGATGGAGAAAAACAGGTTCCTGGCTTCCTACTAGTCCCTAAAAACCAGCGAGGATGCCTACATAGAGGGTGCTCGTGGAAGGATGTCATCGGTGCAACTCCGTAGGTAAAATTAACCAGATAGATGACAATGCTACAAGGCAAGATATCTGCCTCATTATATTCCCGCTCTCATGGACAAATCTAAAATTTGTTCATTGCTACTGTGCACGATAATACATGTCATGTATTTTTAGTATATTATGCTGCCGTTTACACATATTTTAATATATTTTTTTCAAAGGCACGCATGCAGAACAACTAGAGCTACCCACTATATTAGAAGGAGAAAAGAAATACAATATGATAATATAAAGATTGATCACTGCTACAGTTTGCTCCACATTGCAAGTGTGCTTAAGTTTGCCTTCTTAATGGTAGCACGAAAAGTCCATGTCAAACTCCTAAGAACAAGTATAATAAGTCTAGTCAGTTGACTATAAGATTAAACTACTATTCTTTTGCTTAGTTGGATGAGTGAGAAGATGAGAGAGAAGAGAAGCGGACTCTTAACTAATAGCCAGCTGCAGCACGTGCTCCTAGGTGGCAACCACATATAGCCAGCAACGGGTTTTACTTTTGAACTTGCTCTAATGTGTCTGAAACGCCGCGCTTTTATTCCAGTTGCGTTGCATGAGCACATGTGCTATCAGTGGTCACCATCTAGTACTGATTGAAACCGATTCAGTGGTCACCATCTCATAGAAAACTTGTTTTGGTACCCAATTCAACTCTGAAGGAAAGAAAAGACATGTTTCCTCTGTGGGCCTTAGCACCTGAACCAATAAGTAAATGTGTGCGATCCAATCCAACACGAGTAAGAACACACATTGATACTAAAGAAAACTTATATTCCCACTAACCACCATCCATAATCCTATCAAGTTTAACCTGAACCAATAAGTAAATATGTGCGATCCAATCCAGCACGAGTAAGAGCACGCATCGATACTAAAGAAAAATTATATTCCCACTCAACACCCTCCATAATCCTATCAAGTTTAACCTGAACCAATAAGTACATGTGTGCAATCCAATCCACCACGAGTAAGAGCACGCATCGATACTAAAGAAAACTTGTATTCCCACTCAACACTCTCCATAATCCTATCAATTTTATCATATGATAGAAGTATCTTTGCGATTGGGTCAGGTAAATATTCTTCACGAGAAAACAATTTCTCTAAGGTGTTGGCTCCCTATAATGACATTGAACACAAAAGGCCAGTGGGCATAGGAATTTTCATTATTTTTTCATCTTTATTACATATGATATTGCAATCTTCACCTACCAAGTGCGCATGGAACTCTGGTTTATGTGTGTTCCAACTCAACATCTTTTACAGTTAGCCCCAACCTAGGGTTGCAAATAGACACATATATTATGGATAAACTTATATCTAATTGCACATTCGATCTCTGATACATTGCAAATGTATCTATAATTTTTGATGTTCCATGCTTGGTTTTATCCACTTTCTTGTGTTTTGTTCCAACTTTGGAGTACTTTTCATATGATTTCTTGGACTAACCTATTAACAAGAGCCACAGTGCCAGCTGCCTGTTTTTGGTTCCAGGAAAGTCAGAAAATGAATATTCTCGGAATTGGACGGGACAAAAGCCAAAGTGCCTATTTTTCCGGAAGGGATCAAGTGCCAGAATACGAGACGGAGAGGGGCCAGGGGCCAGCCACACCACCTGGCCACGCGGCCAGGCTTGGCCCGCGCCAGGGGGTGGTCTGGCCGACCCCAGCACCCCCTCGGCCTCTCCTTCCGCCTATAAGTTGCCCTCGGGACGAAAACCCTAGGTACCCGATCAAAAATCCACGAAAGAGTCTCAGAGTCCGTCATCTCCATCCCTAGATCGGGAGGATCTGAGCTCTTCCGGCACCTGCCGAGAGAATTCACCCTGGAGGCCTTCTTCATCACCATGCAAGCCTCCGATGTGATGTGTGAGTAGTTCATCCTTGGACTACGGATCCATGTAGTAGCTAGATGGCTGGTTTCTCCTCCTTTGTGCTTTCATGTTTAGATCTTGTGAGCTCCGTTCATGATCAAGATCATCTATTTGTAATCCATACATGTTGTGTTTGCGGGGATCCGATGGATATTGAGATGCTATTTCAGATTGATTATTGATTCTATCATGTCTTTGTTATTTGAGATCTTGCATGCTTTCCGTTGTTAGTACCTATCTTGGCCAAGTAGATGCTAGAAACTCCAAGAGTTAGTATTTATGCTCGATAGTGGGTTCATGCCTCTGGTAATCTGGGGAAGTGACAAAAATCTCTAAGGTACTAGATGTGCTGTTGCTACTAGGGAGAAAACAACAATCCTTTGTTCATAGAACAATCGTATTGTTTACCTTACACGCAGTTCGTAAAGCAATAATCTATTGCTTGCAACTTAATACTGAAGGGGGTTCGGATGATAATCTGAAGGTGGATTAATAGTCATAGATGCAGTTGGATGGCGGTCTATGTATTATGTTGTATTGCCCAATCAAGTCTCAAAGGAGTCAATATGATTAGTATATGCATGTATTGCTTTCTCGGTGTTTGTCAATTGCCCCGCTGTAATTTGTTCACCCAGCATGTTATTTATCTAAGGAGAGCCACTTCTAGTGAACTATGGATCCCGGTCCTTTGTCTTTACATACAATCTATAAACTGTTTCTACTTTGTGTTTACTTTCTTCAAACTTTTACTTCTTTCCATTCGATACGTTTAATCCTTTGTTTTCCGCAAAACACGGTGAGATTGACAACCTCATCGCAAGTTGGGGACAAAGTTCTGTGGTTGTGTTGTGTAGGTCTCCACGTTGCTAGTAGCACCGGTAGTGCGCCCTGCCAAAGCTCAGCTAGTAACACCTTTGGGGTGTTTCCTTGCTCCTACTGATTCGATTAAACCTTGGTTTCATAACTAAGGGAAAACTTACTACTGTGCTCATCATACCTTCCTCTTGGGGTTCCCAACGAGCTCTATGTTGAAAGTCGAGTGCATCAAGATCTTTTCTGGCGCCGTTGCCGGGGAGTCAAGGACATCTTCACAAGGGGAGTCCCTCATAACCAATCTCTTTACTTTGTTGTTTTTGTTTTGCTTAGTTTCTTTTTGCTTTGTTTGCTTGTTTTGTTCTTCGAAAACACAAAAAATTAGTTTTACTTGTTTGCTTTCTTATTTGAAAACACAAAAAAATTAGTTCCTATCTTGAGTTGCCACTATGTCTAGCCTTGCTCCAATTACTATGTCACCCGAGGAAATGATTCTCACTTTTAAACAAGGAATTGAGAAAAGTTTTAAGGAAGCTTGGTCTAGAATCTCTTATTTACATGAAAAGACTGAGCCTAAAATGATTCATGGCTTGTTCCTTAGCAGTTTTTACCTTGGGATTGCTCTTTGCTATAGATATGCTTTAGATGCTATTGTGGGAGGAGATTTCCTCCAATGTAATAAGGATGATGCCATTAATGCTATAAAGAAATTGATACTCACTTACAACATGCCTAGCCAAACTGATATTTCTTTCGCAAAAATATTTGCTAGGTTGAACACTCTTGAGGCTAGCACTACTAGCTTAGAAAGTTGCTATAATACGCTTAGGGAGCATCACAATTATGTTCCAATAAATTATGAACCATCAAAGTGGCTCCCTACAGTAAAGATTGAGATAAACACCGAAACTTTTCAAGCCCGCTGCGATATCATGTCTGAATTTTGTCTTATGCCCAAAGATATTTATGAATCTTTGAATCTTTGGGGGCTTACTGAAGGAGGAAAAGAAATATCTCTTTCTAATAATGCTACCATCTTACCTATTGGAATAGCTGATGGAGTATTTACAAAGATCCTTGGGAAAATGATTTCTACTGATTATCTTGTTATTGAATGTGCAGGAAAAGGACAAATTACACTTGGAAGGTCCCTAATAGAACTCCTTGGAGCAATAATAGATGTGGGAAAGGGGACAATGCACCTTTCTTCTCCACCAAACAATCACTTTTTCCCAAAGGTTAAGAATAAAAATAAGAGAGGTAAGGGCAAGAAATTTAGTCTTAATGCTTCTTCATTTGAGAACACTTGATTCTTTCTTTGCTTCTTATGCCTAACTTAAGGGCGTTAAAGAAAAGTACTTGTTGGGAGATAACCCAAGAGTTTTAGATGAGTCTTGGAAGTTATTACCTCTGTAATAACCTCTCCTTATCCTTTTTATTTGCTTTTTGTGCCAAGAGTAACCTCTAATGAGAGTGAAGTAATGATTGGGAAAGTTGCTGTCCCGAAACAGATTTCTGTGCTTCACCATAAAAATTCCTGAGAGAGTTCTGTATGTCGGATTGAGCTGTAATTTTTTTGGTCTTCTGCCCCAGGTTGTTATCTAACTTTCGTTAGTTCAACACTTTTTGATTTGAGCAACAGAAGGTCTTCGAAAAAATTCGTCTTTACCTGCTGGTCTGTTTTGACAGATTTCTGCCATTTTCTGCATTTGCTTCTTGTTAGTTCCTTCTTGAGTTCCTTTGGGAATTGAGCTTTTTGAGGGAAGTGCTATAGTAGCTAGTGTTCTAATGGAAGTTTATTTGGTGCTAGAACTGAACCTTGAGACTTATGTATCTTAAGTGCACTAATGTTGCTAATGAGATTGTGTGAAGTTTTGTATGAAGGAAAAATTTCAGGTGTATGGAAGGAATGAGTAATGAGATGAAGGATGGACTAAAGCTCAAGCTTGGGGATGCCACGCGTGTCACCCTAAGAAATATCCAAGAAGTGCAAGCGTCAAAGCTTGGGGATGCCCAAGGCATCCTCTTCTTCATCAATAAAAATTTCAGGTTTCTTCCAAACGCTTCATTTTTATTGTTTCATGCACAGTTGTGTTGTTCTTGGAGCGTCTTCTTTTTCGTTTTCGTTTTGGTTTTTAGTTTGCTTAGTTTTCTGAATAAGTTGGTTGGACCCCCTCTTTCATATGTTGGTTCGCAATTAGTTTGGTTTGGTTTGGAAAAGAGTAGGAAAGCTCATGCTTATGTGGTAAAAAGAGCTCGTTTTTGACTGTGGCTATGCTTTGTCATGCCATGCTTGATATTGTTTTGGCTTTATGCTTAGTATTCTTTGCTGTAGCATGACTTGTTATAAACAATTGAGATTTCTTAATGTGCCTTGGATGAATCATGCGTTGTTTTAGCATATTAAAGCATAGTATAGTGGTATTCTCCTTTGATGCTTTATTTGGGTTGACTTGGCGTATACTCACACCATGTTATGACTATCACAAGTCACCATAGCCTTTATGATCCTTTAGTTTTCAACTTTTAGTATCACTTTATGCTTTGATCAATGATGTTTTGTCGCTCTGCATGATTATGGCCATTATTGCTCTCTTAGTTTGTCGCTCCCAGTCTTTTGCTAGCCTCCACAACCAAGTATGAGTTCCACTCATGCATCCAACTCCCTAAACCAAGTTTTTCCAAGAGTCCACCATACCTACCTACTAGCTGATGCTATTCCAAGTATATTCATGCTTTTTTTTTACCTTCCACTTGTTATGAGAAAACTAGTGATTAAAGCTTTCACGAACTTGATGGAAAACTTTACTTTATTGCCTCTAATAAAATTGAACCATTGGGTCCTTGTTTGTTGTGTATATGCTTGTGCTTTATAAGTTGAAGTTAGAAAAACCATGTTTCACGGGGAACGCTTTCAACATTGCACTTGTACTTTGTACCCCGTTGATATCATGTTCTTTTGCTTACGGATCCTAGCGGTGTGAAATAAAAGTGGAACTTGTAAGATCATGGAGTTTGTATGTGTGTTAGAGAAACGCCTGGGTCGCTAGCCTAAGCCATGCCTAATCATGGTGAAAACTTGTAGCATCACCATAATGAGCACTCTATGAAGCATCCTCAATAAAAACCTATGCAAATAGCAAATAAAAAGATCGCTGAGATGCTCGTTGTCTGATTGCCTTGTCATTTTGATTATGGGAAAGATCCCGTATCATGTGCAAGGGGTACCACGTTGGCAGTTCTTAATGATACACATATACTTACAATGACAAGAGCTTACTCGTGACTGAAGTTGAGTAGCATGAGGATCGGTCTTCGTAAGTAAGGGGCATGAGATTTCGGTTTATAACTTATCAAGCATATCCTCTTAGTTGTGTCACTTTAACCTTAATCACCTTCAAGATGCTTATGATAGGGGCAATGAGAGCTGAAAGCTATAAGTACCATAATTTTTGGAAGCTCTTTATGAGACTTGAATCCCTACTTCCTTTTACAAAGGCCTTTCTTCCACCATTATATTGAGTCTCCACCTTCTATCTTTATGCACCTACTTTGAGAGCATAGTGGCCATTCTTAGTTCTATGTGCATTGTCCCAAGACTAGTTGATTGATGCATAACTTGTTATTGCTTGTTTTAAGCTATTGTATCTAGTCACTCTTATAAACTTTGAAGGTGTCCTATGTATTTATATTTGCTACTCTATTGAGGGACAAGCTGAATACTATTATGCTATGTTTTCTTTATGTGAAACAAACAAACGTCTTGCAAAACATTGTTATTCATGAATCTTTTGTTTGTGCCTTTTCATATTGCATCATAGTCTCTTTGCTTATTGCTAGAACTTTATATTTCATGATATGATTGAAGTACTTTGATCCCAGCTTTGATGTTTTGCAAATACTTTGATCAAGTCTTTGATGGTGCATGTCACCTCAAAAATTATTTCTTTTTATCACTTACCTACTCGAGGACGAGCAGGAGTTAAGCTTGGGGATGTTGATACATTGCAAATGTATCTATAATTTTTGATGTTCCATGCTTGGTTTTATCCACTTTCTTGTGTTTTGTTCCAACTTTGGAGTACTTTTCATATGATTTCTTGGACTAACCTATTAACAAGAGCCACAGTGCCAGCTGCCTGTTTTCTGCTGTTTTTGGTTCCAGAAAGTCAGAAAATGAATATTCTCGGAATTGGACGGGACAAAAGCCAAAGTGCCTATTTTTCCGGAAGGGATCAAGTGCAGAATCTGAGACGGAGGGGCCAGGTCCGCCACACCACCTGGCCGCGCGGCTAGGCTTGGCCCGCGCCAGGGGGTGGTCTGGCCGACCCCAGCACCCCCTCGGCCTCTCCTTCCGCCTATAAGTTGCCCTCGGGACGAAAACCTAGGTACCCGATCAAAAATCTACGAAAGAGTCTGTAGCCGCCGTCATCTCCATCCCTAGATCGCGAGGGATCTGAAGCTCTTCCCGGCACCCTGCCGGAGAGGGGAATTCACCCTGGAGGCCTTCTTCATCACCATGCAAGCCTCCGGTGTGATGCGTGAGTAGTTCATCCTTGGACTACAGATCCATGTAGTAGCTAGATGGCTGGTTTCTCCTCCTTTGTGCTTTCATGTTTAGATCTTGTGAGCTCCGTTCATGATCAAGATCATCTATTTGTAATCCATACATGTTGTGTTTGCGGGGATCCGATGGATATTATGATACTATTTCAGATTGATTATTGATTCTATCATGTCTTTGTTATTTGAGATCTTGCATACTTTCCGTTGTTAGTAGCTATCTTGGCCAAGTAGATGCTAGCAACTCTAAGAGTTAGTATTTATGCTCGATAGTGGGTTCATGCCTCTAGTAATCTGGAGAAGTGACAGAAATCTCTAAGGTACTAGATGTGTTGTTGCTACTAGGGAGAAAACAACAATCCTTTGTTCATAGAACAATCGTATTGTTTACCTTACACGCAGTTCGTAAAGCAATAATCTGTTGCTTGCAACTTAATACTGGAGGGGGTTCGGATGATAACCTGAAGGTGGATTATTAGTCATAGATGCAGTTGGATGACGGTCTATGTATTATGTTGTATTGCCCAATCAAGTCTCAAAGGAGTCAAGATGATTAGTATATGCAAGTATTGCTTTCTCGGTGTTTGTCAATTGCCCCGCTGTAATTTGTTCATCCAGCATATTATCTATCTAAGGAGAGCCACCTCTAGTGAACTATGGATCCCGGTCCTTTGTCTTTACATACAATCTATAAACTGTTTCTGCTTTGTGTTTACTTTTTGCAAACTTTTACTTCTTTCCATTCGATATGTTTAATCCTTTGTTTTTCGCAAAACACGGTGAGATTGACAACCTCATCGCAAGTTGGGGACAAAGTTCTGTGGTTGTGTTATGCAGGTCTCCACGTTGCTACTAGCACCGGTAGTGCGCCCTGCCAAAGCTCAGCTAGTAACACCTTTGGGGTGTTTCCTTGCTCCTACTGGTTCGATTAAACCTTGGTTTCATACCTGAGGGAAAACTTACTGTTGTGCTCATCATACCTTCCTCTTGGGGTTTCCAACGAGCTCTACGTTGAAAGTCGAGTGCATCAATCTCAACAAAGTTTTAATAAATCTTGGTGGATAGGTGTCTCGACTCCGTCTTTATATATTTCTCTGTGTGTATCGACTCATTTGTACAAACACATGAGTTGAAGACTTCCAAAGTATCTGTCGTTCTTCTCCGACTTTGTCGATCAGAGGCAGCAGATCTTGGTTCAAGACAACACGGGGACGTCCCCCGGTCGACGTGCCACAGCGACATGTGCCTCGCTGCGTGCACCAGGCCTGTTCATCGACTCATAAAGCCTTGTTGGCGATGTTGTTTTTTTGGGATCTTGCAGGGTTGGAGGTTCGACGTCTATTCTAGTGTGCATCTCGATGGCGCTGGTGTTGGGTGGCGGCCGCTGGCTTCAGTGGTTGTGGGAAAACCTAGGGATCGTTTTGTATTTCTCGGTCTCTTAGGATTTTATCTGCATTGTTTTCAGATAATCATTTTATTCCAATCTGTCTTTTAGTTTCCACATGTGTTGCTCCATGTAACTTGATTTTCAATTAATGGAATATGTGGGTGCTCTTAAAAAAAGTACTGCTGTGAAATTGACAAGACATAAATGCATCCGGCAACAACACAACCTGCACGACTATTCGCTTGTAGACCAACGGTAGTAGATGCATGTAAGAGATAAATCATGTGATCGACTGCGTTCTCTCCATGCTCGAGAGTTTATAGTAACCGAGAGTTCAAAAAGTACCGCCAGGCCGGAAATGAATGGAATGCTCATCGACCACACCGACCGTGGCATGAAGAAACTCCATCATGTTTGCGAACTGTCTCATGCATGAAGAAACTCCTGTCATAAGCAGAGCGCTGATACCCGGGTAGGTAGGAGGAGATGCGTGTGAACTGAAGGCTGCCTATGTTAGAAATAGGATAGTATTCCTGTTCTATACACATACGTTATATCCATCATGTTGTGCTTGTATATGCTTGCAATGCAACGTACCATAAAGATAGCAGAGAAAGCGGAGACTCGGTCTATCTGATTAGACCGTCAAATTTTGACATTTGATCATGGCAAAATCCTATCCGCCACCGCCACTACTGCGCCAGATTGCCCACCCACCACTGCCGCCATCACCATCCTTCTGTGCCATCGATCCCCATGGCCCCTCGACGAGTAGCAGTCCCGCAATCTATCTCGGCGAGTCTCCGTCAGAAAAGGTAACACACCACAACTATCCTCTGTGGTGAGCGCAAATTTTTCCCGCGAGTCGCCGTCTGAGAACGTAACAAACCACAACTATTCTCCTCGATGGGACTAATGCTGCTCCAGTGAAGACGTTGGCTATTGACCTATTCGACTCCGATGAAGAGAAGACACCCAAGAGGGTTCCCAACCCTAAGTATGTATTCTCATTATCTCGTGACCAAATCGTGCTCAGCTACCTTGTCAAATCGTTGTCCAGAGACATTCTGCCTCATGTTCTCCGCATTGAGCACATCACCGGCGTATGGCACGCAGTGCACGAGATGTTTGCCTCTCAAAATCAGTCCAAGATCACGAATCTGAGGATTGCATTAGAGAACACAAAGAGATTCCAACTAGCAAGCACTGTGGTGTTCTTCTCCAATATGTAAGGCATTGTGGGAGAACTCACCATTGTTGCGTGCCATGTTCCTGATGATGAAATCATATCGTTCATTCTTGGTAGCCTCGGCGCTGAGTACAACTCACTAGATGCTACCCTCAGTGTGGTGGCCAGCGAGTGTACTCTCACTTGCACATATATGACCAGCGGTAGGAGATGCTTAACCGATAGCTTGGAGGCAGGTTTCAGACGCAAGCCAACTGGCCACTATTAGTGGAGTGCTACTTTAGCTACTGGTAGCGTGTGGCCGAACGCTACTGGTATTACGCCATTACTAATGCTTACTGGTAACATTCAGGGTGCACGCTACCGCTAACTTACCTACTGATAACGTGTAGGGGAACGCTACCGATAAGTAGTGTACTGGTAAGTAGTGTACTGGTAGCATGTGGGCGCACTCCACTAATAGGTTTTCGTTTTTTTAAAGTTGTGGTTATTCAACTTATGGACATAGTACAAACAATAGGCTTGTAACAGTAGCACATAAAATAGATAGTGGCTAGCTTATTCAAGTTATGGACATAGTACTAGAGAGTCCTAACTAGTCCTCAACATCATAGTACTAATTAATGGCTCCTAGTAGATGATCTTGGTCTCTTTAACTATGAAGGAAGATGATGAGTCTCCATCAGATTTGTCTGAGTTGTCTGGGTCCCAGTAATCGAAGTAGGTCATACCATCTTCATCGAGAAAGAAGTTGCACTTCTCCCCGACGTTCATCACATAGTTTTCGATCAGCCGGGTACACTTCGGTCCACTAAATAATGTCCAGTGCGCCTTGTTTGTGACTTGAACCTTGTAGAGTTCACCAGGTTGCTTCAGAGGGTCCATTGTGACATCAAACTGTCCCAACTGCTGAATGTCCTTGTTGAAATGGTCCGTGAAGTCATGACTAAATCTGCAGGGATGTTCAGCGTAAAATCATGAGAAAAAACAATTAATTTGCATTGTCCATGTACATATAATTAAAACAAGTTAGATTGCTCAAATATACTTCATATATATAGGACTTACCACACTAACTTCACAGTTAGCTGGGAGCACTCCGACAAACTTCTTGTGCATGCCCTGGAGAAACCACAATGGCCACACGGTGGAAACAGGTTGTCCATTCTACCTATGTTTAATCATGTGAAGTTAAGTAACATGAATGGTTGGATAGAATAGTTCAACACCAAACCAAACATCAAGTAGGGACAAATCAAGAACATAAGTAGTACAATACTTAAACATAGCACATAATGAAGTACTACAAACATATTTCTATTAGGCAGAAAAACTTTGTATTATTTTCACCTTCTTGCACATCGTTAATTTTGTCCCTTTGAGACAACTTAATTTTTCACCCCTTCCAAGGTTACACTTTCATTTGCATCATTTAATGCTTCCCACAAAACCAAAGTTAGATTGTTACTTTCTACCTTCAAATCTAAATCATCAAAATAATAGCTGACAACCTCTATTTCTATTTTTCGTATTTACCCCTAAGGATTATTTACCAATCTTTTAAAATATGTTGCAAATAACATATTTAATTTTGCCAATGTTCCATAGGTGAACATCCAGCATTGATTCAGCCGTCACCATCTCATTGAAACCTTGTTGTCATAACAAATTCAACACAAGAGAAAGACTAGCCATGTTACCTCTATGGACCTTAGCACCTGAACCAATAAGTAAATGTGTGTGATATGATCCTTCCCGAGTAAGAGCACCCACCGATACTAAAGAGAACTTATGTTCCCACTCATCATTCTCCATAATCCTGTCAAGCTTATCACATGTAGGCGTATCCGTAGTAAATTGCTTTCTTAAGATAACAATTTCCATAAGGTCTAGGCTCTCAATAATAAGTATTTTCTTCATCTTTATTATGTATGATGCGGAAACCTCCACCTACCAACTCTAAATGGAACTCCGGTTTATGTGTGCCTTCAACCGTACGCCTTTTTATAGTTTCATGGCCCCGGAACCACAACCTAGCAGGGTCGCAAATAGACAATTATTGACAAGCTTATACATGATTGCATACTCGGTCTCAACAAAGTTTTAATACATCTTGGCAGATAGGTGAATGGACTCCGTCTTTATATATTTCTCTCCTTGTGTATCGACTCATTCGTACAAACGCATGACTTGAAGACTTCCAAAATACTGTTGTGAAATTGATATGCATCCAGCAACTACACCCCTACACCACTAAGCCTTTATATAAGGCTACCAATAGAGATAGTGCTTCCTTCATACACTATTCGCTTGTAGACTAACTGCAGCAGACGCATGTAAGAGATAAATCATGTGATCGAGTGGGTTCTCTCCATGCTTGATAGTTTATAGTCACCGAGAGTTCACATGTACAACCAAAATGGAAAAGAATGGAAAGCTCACCGAGAGTCGATCTCCCTCTCTGTGTGAACCCCAAATGTTACTGCAATCGGGACAAAGGCTACGTGGCTGAAGGCGGCAGCATGGCGGTGTACATGGTCACTCACAAGTTGTGTCAGCTACTGGACCAGCTATCCTATAGGAAGCTACGACAGAGAATGCAAGACAACTTGGGCAAATCAAACGTTCTCTTGCTCAGAGCTACCCATCATTTGCAAATCAAACTTGGGCACTTTTACTTTCTGCGTTCAAATCTAAATCATCAATAATAATAGGTAACGGACTCTCTCTTCCTCCTTTATTATTTGCCGCTTAGGATTTTTCCCACACTTTTAGAAAACGTAGCAAATGATGTATTCTATTTTGCCAACGTGAAACCAAATCATCCCCCACTGTCTCATACAAACCTTGTTGCGCCGTAACCAATTCAACTCAAAGGAAAGACGAGACATGTTTCCTTTGTGGGCCTTAGCAAACGAACTAATATGTAAAGGTGTGTGATCCGATCATGCATGAGTAAGAGCACGCACGCGGTACTAAAAATAACTTCTGTTCCCGGTCAACACTCTCCATAATCTTATCAACCATATCATACATGGGCGTATGTTTGTGATTAACCCAAGTAAATTGCCTTTCTGAAAGAACAATTTCTCTACGGTCTAGATACTAAATAATGGGATTGAACACATAAGGATAGCGGGCATCAAATTTATCATTCCCTTTTCATCTTTGTTACGGATCATATTGAAATATCCACCTACCAACTCTTAATGGAACTCCCGTTTATGTGTCTCTTCAACTATAGACCTTTTTACAGTTTGATGTCCGGAGACGGTAGCTAGGGTCACAAACAGATAAATATATTATCGATAAGCTTGTACCTTACTGAATATTCGGTCTCAGCAATGTTTTAACACATCTTGGCAGATAGGTGTATCGACTCGGAGGTGGTGTTTTGGCTCACGGGTGCAAATTGACATGTTATGAAAAAATCATAAAAAACAAATTTTAAAATGTTGAAAATTTCTAAAAAAGAAGTTCACGTGTACATCCGGATATTTTGTGTTCCCACGAAAGTTTTCACATAAAAGGAACATTTTATGTGACTTGTGTAAAGAAACAAAAAAATGTCCAAGAATAATAATGTTAGAGTATTTGAATTTGTTTTTTTGCCGGGGACAAAAAATATTCTATTTTCCTGAAAACTTGTGTGCGAGCATAAAATCTCCGGATGTACATGAGAACAGTTTTTCTAAATATTCTTACATTTCAAATAATGGTTCATTTGTACTCATGAGCTGAATTGGATTTCCGCTAGAGACTCTGTCTTTATGTATTTCTCTCTTTGTGTTTATGTACTCATTCGTACAAACGCATGACTTGAAGTCTTCCAAAACATTGTTGTGAGATTCTCAAGACATAAATGCAAGTAGCAACTACACCCTACATGGACTAAGACTTTATATAACGCTGTCCATGGAGGGTGTGTTCTCTTCAGATACTTTTTGCTTGTAGACTAACTGCAGAAGATGCATGCAAGAAATAAATCATGTGATCGAGTGGGTTCTCTCCATGCATGCTTTAGAGTTTATAGTCACCGAGAGTTCAAAATAATCTCAGATGTAATGGAAAAGAATGGAAATCTCATCCTGAGAATATGAGACGTCGAGAAGGGAACACACCGTTTGATGTGAATTTGTCGTACTGTAGGGTTTACAACTTCTCCCTCTCTGTCTCTCGTCCTGCTTCCTCCCAAACGTGACCGCAATCCGGACCAAGGTTACGTGGATGAACGCCGGGGCAGTGAGGTCAGCATCGTGGCGGTGGACAAGGTCGCGCGAGACATGGTCACTGACAAGCTGCGTCACCTACTGCACCAGCTATCCTAGAGGAGGCTGCAGCAGATGCAGGACAACTCTGGCATATGTCCCATCACTGCCCTCCTCCCCGACGGCGGCAAGACAGACGTTCTCATGCTCAGAGCTTTCCGCTGCTCGTTTGCTGTGCTGGTTCTGACGCTGCTCCATTCTCAGCCACCGCATTTGACCGACAAGATGGCAGTGAGATCCTTAATTCTCGCAAGCCCACACCGTTCTACGTAACGCTTGTAATTCATATTATATGCATCTATGTCAACTAGAAAGTGGTGTTACTGAAAACTCAAGGGTAGCATGTTAGCTTGAGAATGAAAGACGTCGGGCAAAGACATGATGCCACTCACTATAATTCCTCGCCGCACCATACCACCTCCAACAACCACACATGCCATTGATGAGCCTTACATACGTGCTTCGTTGTCCATGGAGGTCTCACCATATTTGTCGTGATATTATCTCCCCGATGATCAACTTCATGGGTAGACTTTATGTGCAAGGAGCAGGGTTCCGCACCTTAGACCACCACCCACCCGTCCATGTCGTCGCAGCCATCTAGAAACTATCACGCCACATCGGTGTGAAACAACTAGCATCCACGACCACACCGACCAGGGCTGCTGCTGTCCTAATCTCATGTTTGTGAACTATCTCATGAAAAAACTATAGAGCGCTCATAAAAAGTAGAGACACAAGACGTCCAATCGATTGGTTCTCTCGCAACCTAGCCGCCACCCCAGCTCTCTCCCGAGTTTCTTCACCACAGGAAGGGCCATGGGAAAAGCCCGGTCGCCCCAAGGAAGGTGGCAGCATGGACCTTCCCTCCTCTTGTTGATGGTGCGGATTGGGCTTGTGCCGGTCGGGAGTGCTATGCGCCACCGTCGCGGCTACCATAGGTGGACCGTAGGGGGTACAGCGGTGGGCGTCATGGCGGATCGTGGCGGCGCATCGGAAATTGTCGATGGAGGTGTTGCGTGGTAGTTCCTGGTCCCTTGTGACCCAGTTGCGTCCCACATCCCTGCACCATCGATCTCCACGGGTGATGGTCCTCTCTCGGCTGCCTGGGCTGCCTTCTCCTTTTCTGGCCTATGTTGGTGCTGGGATTGGGCGGCCAGTCTCGTTGGGAGTCGGTGTGTGGCGTGGGGGCTGCCGATTCTACCTAATAAAGGTGGCTTCCCTAGTGCCTTGCTTGCATGATGGTAACAATCCACGTGATCGGTCCTCCTCGATCTTACCACCGATGTTGGAATGGTGCAACAGTGTGACAGAAGTTGCATCAAAAATATATTGGAATGCAACATCCACATGGAATGATGCACCAGTGTGACATAAGTTGCATCACCACATCTACTAGAGTGTGTGTGCTCATGTGGATCAAGGTGGTTTCGAAACGAATACACGGAATGACTCAAGAGATTCTATGTGTCAAACCATGTGTCAAAAGGGCCAAAAACACATAGGAATGCAACTGCCACATGGAATGGTGCACTAGTGTGAGAGAAGTTACATCACCACATCCAATGGAGTGTGTGTGCAAATGTGGATCAAGATGGTTTGAAAAAGAACATATGCAATAACTCTAGAGACAACATGTGTCAAACAATGTGTCAAAAGGCCTAAACACACATAGGAATGCAACTGCCACATGGAATGGTCCACATGGGGTGACAGAAGTTGCATCACCACATCTAATAGACAGTGTGTGTGCTCAAGTGGATCAAGGTGGTTTGGAAAAGCATACATGGAATGACTCCAGAGACTCCATGTGTCAAACCATGTGTCAAAAGGCCCCAAAAACATATAGAAATGCAACTGTCACATGGAATGGTGCACCAGTGTGACAGAAGTTGCATCACCACATCTACTGGAGTGTGTGTGTGCTCATGTGGATCACGGTGGTTTGGAAAAAACACATGCAATGACTCCAGAGACTCCATGTGTCAAACCATGTGTCAAAAGGCCTAAAAACACATAGGAATGCAACTGCCACATGGAATGGTGCACCAGTGTGACAGAAGTTGCATCAGTACATGTACTGGAGTGTATGTGCTCATGTGGATCAATGGTTTGGAAATGAACACATGTAATGATGCTAGAGACTCCATGTGTCAAAAGGCCCAAAAAACATATGGGAATGCATCGGCCACACGGAATAGTGCACCAGTGTCATCATCACATCTACTGGAGTGTGCGCGCTTTGTGGATCAAGATGGTTTGGAAAAGAATACATGGAATGACTCCATAGACTCCATGTGTCAAACCATGTATCGAAAGGGCCAAGAACACATAGGAATGCAACTACCACATGGAATGGTGCACCAACATGATAGAAGTTGCATCACCACATCCAATGGAGTGTGTGTGGGAATGTGGATCAAGGTGGTTTGGAAAACAACCCATGCAATGACTCAAGAGACTCCATGAGTTAAACCATGTGACAAAAGTTCTAAAAACACATAGGAATGCAACTGCCACATGGAATGGTGCACCAATGCGACAGAAGTTGCATCACCATAACTAATGGAGTGTGTGGGGGGATGTGAATCAAGGTGGTTTGGAAAAGAACACATGCAATGACTCAAGAGACTATATGAGTCAAACCATGTGTCGAAACGGACAAAAATACATAGAAATGCAACTTTCACATGGAATGGTGCACCAGTGTGATAGAAGTTGCATCACGACATTTACTAGAGTGTGTGTGGGAATATGGATCTAGGTGGTTTGGAAAAGAAAACATGCAATGACTCCTAAGACTCCATGTGTCAAACAATGTGTCAAAAGGCCCCAAAAACATATAGGAATGCAACTGCCACATTGAATGTTGCGCCAGTGTGACATAAGTTGCATCGCCACATCTACTAGAGTGTGTGGGAATGTGGATATAGGTGGTTTGGAAAACAACACATGCAATGATTTTAGAGGCTCCATGTGTCAAACTATGTGTCACAAGGCCCAAAACCACATAGGAATGCAACTGCCACATGGAATTGTGCACCAGGGCGACAAAAGTTGCATCACCACATCTATTGTGATCTTTTTCGTCAATTTGTTTATAGAATCCCCCTCCTTTTGTGATCTTTTTCATCAATTTGTTTCTCATGGTGTTTTGATCTTGTAGGAGATAATTGTTGTTGAAAGGTACAAGGACATGCAAGCTTCCAAGCACAATCCATTCAACCTTGATCATTGTTGGAAGTTGCTCAAGAAGAGTGACAAGTGGAAGTCGAGAGAGTAAGAGGCTACACCTAAAAGAGGCTCACTGATTCAATTGGATGATGATGAAGAAGATGAGGCACTAGGAGGAATAAACAAGGGCAAGCCCGACGGCAGCAAGATGGACAAGGAGAAGCTATGGAAGCAAGCCAAGAATTCTAGCTTGAGGGAGAAGATTGAACACATGGTCACCTCAGATGAGTTGATGGTGACGAAAACATTGGAGGCAAAGATGCAATTTGCAGAGAGGAAGACAATAGAGAAGCAAGCTAGGTGGGAAGATGCTATGCGCAAGGTGGCCGTGGAAGAGAGAAATGCTATTGCCGAGGAAAACAAGGCCATGGCAAAGCTCCTTGCCGAGGAGAACAAGATCATGACGATGGACCGAAGCACTATGGACCCCATCACTCTAGAGTGGCATGATGATGCAAGGAAGTACATCATGGAGGGGCGGAGGGCAACGACGAGGGGAAGAGGCCTAGGTGTGATGGTCCTTCTGTTGCTGATGCTCCGGCAAGGGATGAATTCTTCAGCTAGTGGTGGATGTGGTGGTGGAATGGGTGCCTCTGACTTGGATGGGGCCTAATTGTCCTGTTTGAAAGTTTAAAACTTTCGAATTCTATCTTAGTTTTGTATTTTGCTGTTTTTTGGGTTTGAACCTGTCCGCGTGGAGCAGACAGTGTTTGACAAGGGATAAAATCGCATTTTTCTAGGCCCGTAAAACGCATTTAGGTTCGCCCTTTTACGGTATCTGCTAGAGATGTTCTTAGTGTGTAGATTCACTCGAAACCTAGGTTCTGAAAAGCTTCTAGATGCACTAGTTTTAAAAAAGTTAAAACATTCTGTATAGAACGGAGGGAGTAGACATCAAGGTTTTTTAGGATTGTAGGAAGGATCTAGTTTGGTGCAGTCGGGGAGTGAGTATACATATATATAGGAATAATGCGCGCGGGGGGCAGAAGACTAGACAGATTGATTAAAGGAAGCAGTTTGATAATGGTGGCGCCGCACGTGGTTGTTGTAGCCTTTCTCTTCGCCTCCCACGCGGTGAAGCTGTTCCGGTTAGCACGCGCCCTCGCGGCTGAAGCTCCGGCGGCGACGTTCTCTTTTGTCTCCACGGCAACCTCCCTGGGGAAGCTGCTAGGGAATGGCGGCACGCTCCCGGGGAACTTACGCTTCGTGGAGGCTCCAGACGGTTTACCACGGAGCGACGACGCCGGGGCCGGGGTGCCGCACCTTGTCCGTGTGGGGCTCTTCATGGCGGCGGCCGAGGCCGGAGGGGTCAGGGATGCGCTGGAGGCCTCGGCGGCGGGCGCAAGTGCGAGGGTGAGCTGCGTGGTGGCGGACGCGTTCATGTGGATGTCCAGCGAGGCGGCTGCTGCGGTGGCGGCACCATGGGTACCGGTCTGGACGGGCGGCCCGAGCGCGCTGCTGGCACAACTCCGCGCTGGCAAGCTGCGCGCCGACATCGGCGACCAGGGTACGCGCGGCCGGCGGTCTCCACAGCAATCCTAGCGAGCATGGTATGTGGTGTTCTGTTAACCTTGCTATGCTTCCTCATGCAGCCGGCAGCCGAGCAGACGAGCTGCTCACCTCGCACGCCGGCCTGGGCAGCTACCGCGTCAGGGACCTCCCCGATGGCATCGTATCCGGCGACCGGACCCATCCGTTCGTCGTTTTGTTGCGACGGGTAGCGCGGAGCCTGCTCGACGCTACCACGGCGATCGCGTTGAACACCTTCCCGGGTCTGGTCCCGCAAGACGTGATGGCCGCTCTCGCCGTGGAGCTCCCCAACGCCCTCCCGATCGCGGTGGGGCCCTTCCACCTTCTTCCCGGCACGGACTCGCCGGACACGGACGGCGCTCCCGCTGACCCTTACGGATGCCTCGCCTGGCTGGACGGCCACCCTGCTCGCACCGTAGCGTACGTCAGCTTCGGGACGGTCGCGGCGGCGCCGCCGGAGGAGTTGCACGAGATCGGGGCCGGGCTGGAGGCCGCCGCTGTGCCGTTCCTGTGGTCACTGCCTGAGGAGTCCTGGCCGCAGCTCCCAACGGGGTTCCTCGAGCGCGTCGCGGGGGCGGGGATGGGGCTGGTGGTGCCGTGGGCGCCGCAGGTGCAGGTGCTGGGGCACGCGGCGGTCGGCGCGTTCGTTACGCACTCCAGGTGGGCGTCGGTGCTGGAGGGCGTGTCCAGCGGCGTGCCCATGGCGTGTCGTCCCTTCTTCAGCGACCAGAGGATGAACGCCAGGTCCGTGCAAGTGTGGGGCTTGGGCAAGACCTTGGAATATGAGCCGGTCACGCGCGAGGGAGTGGCGGCGGCGGTGGCCTCGCTCCTCGGCGCTGAGGAAGGAGCGAGGATGCAAGAGCTGCGAGGCATAGCGGCCACCGCCTTCGCGCCCGGCGGCGTCAGCAGGGACAACTTGGACAAACTTGTCAGCATAGTCTGTGCACTGTGACCTACCAAGCCAGATCACTCATTCAAGGCGAGAGTACCACGTCCTTTTTATATTTCTTGCAGCACGAGAATAAATAATAACACAGTTTCCCTTTCTTGCACCGAGAACCCAAATCTTGGGCATATATATGCGGCTTATATCCATCTACTACCAGTACTACTACTACTACTAACTGAGCATCGCATGCATTTTTTCTTTTGCAAATTCAGAACTTTGTTTATTTAATCGGAAAAAATTACAATCGATGATAAGGTTAACAATCTTCAAGTCACTTTCCATCATCTCTCTTTGATATCCCCTCTCGAAAGCTAACCCCAACGCCTGTTGTGGGTTCGAGTTTGCTTTGTTTCAAAGGAATATAGGCCGAGCTAGACCGATACATGTGGTTGCCCCGCGCTAGGTTCCATCCCTTCGCTGGTGATGCCGTCAGTCCGCTCCTTCTCCCATAGTCTTACGGTCTTGCATGTATGGTATACGACACTCTCGCCGGCGGGAGGGTTTTCCTTTTTTTTTAGCCTTTTTTCAGTGCCTTTTTTAGGATATTTAGGTGTCAGCTATATCATGAGGTTAGAATATGATCCTCCCCACCCTATCGTCTTTCTGGTGATGCGTCTAGCGGTACAAAGGACACGTGAAGTTGTGTGTCCGATGGATATTTTGGGATCCCACTAGTAGAAAAAAGGGTCTTCTGTCCGGAGCATTAGTCCTGGGCGTGTTTGAACACGAGACTAATGTCCCGGTTCCAACGGCTAGTACCGCCGCAGGGACGTGGCCAACTCTAGTCCCCAGTCAAACAGGACATTTAGTCCCGGTGGAAGACACCAACTAGGACTAAATGTGTTGCGGCAGGTTGTGGCTGGTGCTAGCCCTTTAGTCCCGGTTGGTGTCTCCAACCTGGACCAAAGATGCCTTTAGTCCAGGTTGGAGACACCAACCCGTACTAAAGTCCTTCCTATATCATCTTCAAGCTGCTTTCTACCCCGAGCCACATACTCCCTCCGTTTCAAAATATAAGATGTTTTAGCTTTGTGAAAGGAGTGTATCTAGATCCCTTTTAGTGTGTCGGTTCACTCCAAACCTAGATGAACCTACATACTAAAAAGAGTCTAGATACACACCATTCACAAAGCTAAAACATCTTATATTTTGAAACGGAGGGAGTACATTCAAGTTGGTTTCTCCTCTATTTCCTCTCTATGAGCTCGAGTTCATCCCCATTTTTTCCCACGAATTGTCAAGATTTGGCGGCTCCCATTCTGTCCAAGGGTCTAAAAGGTTAGCAACTTTAGCCTTTCATCTTTTATTGCTAGTTTAGCTCATTTCATGCTCTAGAAGTAGAGGGATTTGTTATCTTTGGCGATGGATGCTTCTCTGATGCGCTGGTCTTATGGGCCTTAGCATGACGTTAAGGGAATATGCCCGAGAGGAATAATAAAATGGTTATTATCATATTTCATGTTTATGATAGATGTTTATTTCTCATGCTAGAATTATATTTACCTGAAATGTTAATACATGTGTTTCTAATAAACAAACAAGAGTTTCTAGTAATGCTTCTCATTTAACTAGCTCGTTGATTAATCGATGATCATGGTTTCCTGATCATGAACATTGGATGTTGTTAATAATGGGACAATGTTATTAGGAGAATAATGTGATGAACATATACCCAAAATAAGTGTAGCAATATGATCAAGTCATTAAGTTTACATTGGTGTATCAAACACATATAAAGTAACCCTAATCCTTAGACCATGAGATCATGTCAATCACAAGCTATGGAGGAGTGGTTAGATGGCAGCAAATATCACACCATAACTGGATGACAATAAAGGTGTCATTGGGTATTCTGAAAGTATTAGTTGAGGATCATGGATGGAGAGTGGTCTCGGAGATTGTATTTGTGGGGTAAGAGGCGACGGTGTCCTTGTAGGTGCGCTCAACGGAGTGCCTTGTGTCATTTGAGTCGCTGTGGATGGTAATGGTGCCGCTGTAGCTCAGGAGCTTGACTTGTAGGCGTGATGAGTTACCGCCATGAATTTTGATAGCGCAGGGTAGCCGAGGATGATATTGTAGCGCAAGTCTAGGTGCGCCGCGTCGAACTCGATGTAGGTGCGGTAGTTCTTGTAGGTCCTGAATGTGATAGTGTGTCTCACCTGCCCCAAGGGCATGGTTGTTTCATCAGTCGCTCCCAAGAAGGGCCTTGTAGGCATGAGATGCTCGTAGGGCACTTGGAGGGCGTGTCCAGTGGCGGTCGGCGCGTTCGTTACGCACGCCGGGTGGGCGTCGGTGCTGGAGGGCGTGTCTAACGGCGTGCCCATGGCGTGTAGTCCCTTCTTCAGCGACCGGAGGATGAATGCCAGGTCCGTGCAAGTGTAGACCAGCCTCAACAAAACCAGCCAGGTCTGGAAGGAGGTTGGACTGAAGCCATCTGATGTAGACCAGCCTCAACAAAACCAGGAATCTGGTTTTTAAGAGAAATGTGGTTTTCTAATTCTCACAAATCTAACATGAGTTTGGGAATTGGCTAAATGGAGTTGATAAGGACAAAAAAGATCGGATTCGTATTGACATTTCGGCCATTTATTGGTCCATTTGGAAATGTCGGAACAACTTTATATTTAACAATGTGAGGGTTCCATTTTTTTACAGGTTATCCTTATGGCGGCGTATTGGATCCAACTCTGGTCTTTCCTTCTCCCAGAGAATCAGAGGCAACCCATAGTTTCTGGGTGCACCCGTCTTGTGACGGTCACTTCAGATTTTTTCAGTTAGGCTTCATGGTGTCATTCTAGTAGATTGACAGATGTCTAGCTGTGTTTTGATCTCTCTTGTGAGACCTCTTGCTTTGTTCAGATGGTTGGTGTTTGTATCAATCCTATCTGACGGGTGATTTCATAGACCTTTTGTACTCGTTATTGTTTTATTCAATAAATGGTTGTGTGCATCCTCTGGATGCAGAGGCCGGGGATTTCTCCATTTCGAAAAAAAAACAAATATGACACGAGGTGTGCAATTTCCTCTAACATCGCGACAAACACAAGTCTCCCTTGTGACAAACATATTTTTCTCTCACAACAAACATGCAGTGTTACGTCCGAAGTACGAGTACGTACCTGCTCCAACATATCTCTCTCGCACATAACAAAGGTGCACTATTACGTCTCTACTATGAGTATTTTTGTCGCCACTCATAGTAATGTGCACTATTAGGCGGAAACCCCTTTCTACACCCAGGTGCATCACATTTTTCAAAAAGTTGAGTTTTTCTAAAAACAATATAATCATGTGTAGCTTCATGTTTGAGGTGCACATGAAGGCATTCCACCGAAAACCGATATGTTTTGTGTGTTGTGTAAAAAAGACAAATTTTTGGAGCACGTTACTTTAGCACCAAAATTTCTCTTTTTTGCACAAGCTATCTAAAATATTTATTTTTCGTAAAATGACTTTGCGCGCACCTAAAACTTGAAGTTCTATGTGCACATATTTTTTTTGAATTGTTTTGGCATTTCGGATTTTGACAAAAATCAAATTCAAATAAAGGGTACATATGCACCGGGAGCAAAAAAAAGCCACGTCCACTATTAGGTCTATAGTAGGACATGGTGTTTTGGCTCCCAGGTCAAGATGAACCTATTATAAAAAATATATTTTATATGAATTTCAAATGTTGAAAAAATCTGTAACAAAATCTCGCGCGTACATCTCAACATGCTATGTTCTCACACAATTTTTTTGCAGTGAAAAGATATTCTTTGTGGTCTATGTAAAAAAGACAAAAAATATGTCATGTGAAAAGCTATTTTACAATACAGAAAATGTCATTTTTATACAAGCCACATAAAATATCTTTTCTTCATGAAATTTCATGTACGGACATAGAATATCGGCATGTACACCGGGGTATTTTTCTGAATTTTTAAATATTTTGAAGTACGTCATTTTGGCGGTGGGTGCATCTACACTTACGAGCCAAAGTTAATTTCCGGTCTATAGTATGACTATTTTGTTGTTTCCACTTGCGTCTCCGTTTCAGTCCATGCCACAGGCAGAAGATGCTTCATCTTTGTAATTTGCTTCATCTTTGTAATCCATTCCTAGGGTATTCAGAAGAGGTGCAAGTTGGGAGATGGAGTGCAGTGCTATTGTTAGATCTATTGTGGACTATTATTATATGCATTTTACAAATCAAGGTATAACAATAAACTCAAACGGACAAGCAATCTATAACGTGCAAGTCCATAGTTTGAAGCGTAACTTGGGTCAATATACTACCTCCATTCTAAGAAATAAGGCATCCTTGTTTTGTGTATTTTTTCTTTGACCAAAATTTACTTTAAATATATAAAGAATGTTGGTACAAAATTAGCATCATTGGAAAGTGTATTTCAATATGAATCCAACGATACTTATTTTATATAATATAATCAAGTATTAGTTGCTCTATTTATTCGGTTAAACTTTGCTTTGGAATGTGTGTGCGCCTTATGCCTTGAAACAGAGGTAGTATTCTGTAGAATCACAATACGAATATTCATCCCCTCTGAATTCATCTGCTCCATTTTGACAGTTGTCAAGCTCTTTGTAACATTGCAATGGATTGGACTGAATTTGAACAAAAACAAGGCAACACTTTTTTTTGCTTAGCGGAGCAGAACCATAACAGATTAATTCAAGAAGAGTCCCGAAGAAGAAGTTTTACAAGGAAATAAAGTACAACTTTCACAGAGATATAATAACCTTGTTCACCAAGAAATAATAACATTTTCACAGAGAATCCCTGGGTTCCATCTACGAAGCGCGTAGACAGTCGCCTGCAATATCGGTGCTGCCTCCGTACTAACTGTCAGTTGCGTCCGTCATTTTATCGCATGTAAGCGGAATAAGAGAACATCTGTTAAGGCTGGTTACTTCAAGACCGGTCATTGTTAATTAGAAATAAAGCTTTTACCACGGTCCAGTGTACCTCCATTTACATATTTGGCCATTCTTTCTGTTAGGCCAAACCTAGTCCTTTTAAGTCTCAGGAGTCATGCATAACATGGTGCAGAAGCAACAACAAGTCATAGTGAATCAGCAACAACAAATTCTTAATGAGGAGGCTAAACAGTGAGCAAGCATATGCCATCCACATAATCAGATTGTTATTCCTGATAACCAGCGCAGTTTTCCCTTGAGTAGTCTTTCTTTATTTCTCTAGTGTCTTATTAATTTCCCGTAGTTGTATATTTCAAAAATATTTTTGTTTTTACTCGTCATGTCTGCTTACTGGGTTTCCATGTGATTTTACTTGGCCTGTTGTTACCATACAGCAGTGTTTTCTCGTGCAAACAATGAACTACCACTATTCTGTGTTGTTTTGGTTGATGAGTCGGTCATGTTCACTTAGACCATTAGCAGCATAAGGAGCACACTTCCGAGCACTTTAACGATCGTTACCCTGGAAGCTGTAGCTGTAGCTTCTGCCAATATGAACTTGGACTGAAACGATCACTACCCTGGAAGCTGTAGCAGAACTGATTTAAAGCAATTTAGTCTATCTACCAATTAACAGGTAATCATAATTATAGCAAAAAAATATACGACGCCCGCACAGAACATAAAAGGAATGGATAGAGCAGCAGCTCTTCACCGAGGCAGTGCAAGAGGGCGTCTGGTGCGGAGTTGCATGTGCTTGCGGCCGGAGCTGCAGGGTCGAGTCGGCGGCATAGGATGGCTCCAGGAGGAGAGCAGGTGCTTGGGGCGGCGGCGTCTCGTCCGTCACAGAGATGCAAAGCAGGTCAGGGCGGGCAGGAGGGGATTTGGGCATAATTGTTGTTGGCGTCGGCGGCGAGATCTTGTGGCGGCTTTAATTGATGGCAGCAGGTCGGTGCGGTGACGAGCTGACGGCGCTGACGGATAATCAGAGACGGGAGGGCACGGAGCTCGAGGCGGCGGCCGCTCGTGGGAGATCGAGGGGATTGGGATTTCCACGTGACTCGAGTAACAAATACTTGAGTCGCGGCGCTAGAGGCGTATCTATAATGCGACTCTAATGGCTTTTCATATGCTCCTCCAGTAGCCTTTTCCCTAGTAGTGACATCATCATCATCATTATCATCATTATGCGGAGGATTAAGCTATCCTTGGAGACCAGAAATTTGAGCATCCTTCTCAGCATAGGTTGGTCTCTCTCAACAATACTTTGGTATATGTACACAATAGTTTTATCTCTATCAACAATAGCTTGGTCCCTACCAAGAATAGCTTGGTCCATTGTCTCCACAAGGTGGTGTACAATCTCTATCTCCTGTCATTGTACTTGTACAAGAATCTAGGCTTGATCACACCCATTTGTCTACATGTTCAGTAGATTATCCATATGAAAAGTTTCGATCTTCAAGTCTTCAACATGCCTCTTAAGGAATGGCATTTCAGTCGTATTGTCGAGATTAACTATAACTCCTCCGTGACCACGCTCACCACTAATCGTGCTGCTACCTCGGCATCCTCCCATTCCATGCGCATGCGCTAACACCACTACAGCCGATGTGCGCCATAGTCCACTCGCCAGCTCTATAGGGCTTGATACCGCCGACGCACCACTATTGTGGTGTGCTAGCGGTAAGCGTGGTCTCACCCCCTCCTCCCGGGATCGCCATTTTCTATTTTAGAAAAAATAAAAGAAAATGATAAAAACTTCAAAATTTAAAATCCATTGATTTGTAGTTATGGTATTTAATTTAGTTGTTAGGAAAATTAAAAAAACGATGTTTTACATATTATGCAAAAAACTTTACGTTCCGGTAAAACGGCCATAACTTATGCATAGGACCTCGGATCGAAAATTTATTTGTATGAAAATTCATCTGAGCGAAAAGTTCAGTACGATTTATGTTCCAGAAGATTATATTTCTTGGTAGAATCCATAATTTAATTTAGTATTATTGAAAATTTCTTTTGGAAACAAATAAACAACTCATAAGGCAAAAAGAAAGATTTTGTCTAAAAACTACAACAGGATAAATTGAGCGTCTTAAACTCATCAAGAATATTTTTTGATTTTTTCTCTTACATTACAGGAAATTATGAACTATATCCTATAATATTAGCTCAATCGAGTTACCTGTAAGAAATGAAAAATTGCAAGGTGAAACGCTTTAGCCAGCCGCTCTTCCCGCGCGCGTACACCCTTTAGCCCGGTTTGTAATACAAACCGGGGCTAAAGGGGGACCTTTAGTCTCGGTTTGTTTTACAACCCGGGGCTAAAGGTGGTTTTTGGCGCCAAAAAGAAAAATGGTTTATAGTTTTCAGAAAATTATGTATTATATATCAAATTTTTCAGAAAAAGAAGATCTATAATTTAAATCTATTATCATACTTTATTATACAACTTAAATGAAATTATCTATTGTTTAACAAGTATTATATTTAGTACAAATGTTGGAAAAATATAGTTTATTCTTTAAAAACAGAAAAATACATATAATATACCAAAATATTCACAAAAAATAATATACTCATTAGAAATATAATATTTAATACTAAAACTAGTAACTAGGACTAAAACATATTTCCCGCCATTTCCTCCGCTTTCCGCCATGTTTTTCCCGCCATTTCCTCCGCTTCCCGCCATGCTTTCCTGCCATTTCCCCCGCTTCCCGCCAAGTTCTCCCACCATTTCCCTCTATATCTAGGCCGACCGCCATGTCTATCCACACATCCACACCTTCTCTCTCACAACAATGGACACCGCTTACTGGGCCTTTCTCTCACAACAAATCTTGAAAGAAAATTGGGCATAAACTCGAGCTTGAAGCAAGAAAGAGAGAGAGAGGAGCCACCAGCTTAAAATGGTGGCTCGGACAGGTGGGGGAAGAAGATATAGCCAGACCTTTAGTCCTGGTTCGTGTCTAGAACCAGGACTAAAGGTCCACCTTTAGTCCCGGTTCGTATAACAAACCGGGACTAAAGGGTCTGGCGCCCGACCCAGCCTGCCTGAAACCCTTACATGAACCGGGACTAAAGGTCCCGTTGAACCGGGGCTAGTGCCTGCCACCCCCTGGGGCCAGATCTAGCCGCTGGGACCGGGGCATTAGTCCCGGTTTGTAGCAAAACCGGGACTAATACCCCATGACCTAATGTCCGTTTTCTATGTGTGTGAGTGCAACTTTATGGCGGTGTGTACACTTCTCCTGATTCCTCATAATTTGAGACTTCGAAGATCCTCTCCTCGGTGCCTTCCTCTTGATTTCTATCCGAATTTGCAACCGCTTTATCTCCACCATCGTAATCATCCTCATCATCATCATTACTAGGCAGAGGATTGAGATGTGCTTGGAGAGCAGCAATTTGAGCACCTTCTCAGCAATAGGTTGGTCTTTCTCAACAATACCTTGGTCTATGTACACAATAGTTTTGTCTCTATCAACAATAGCTTGGTCCCTACCAGCAACAGCTTGCTCCATCGTCTCCACAAGGAGGCGTAAGTCTATATCTCCTGTCCTTGCACTGTAACACAAACCTAGGCTTGATTGCCCCCATTCGTCTACATGTTCAGTAGATGCTTCATATGAAAAGCTTGGATATTCAAGTCTTCAACATGCCTCTCAAGGAATGCCATTTCACTCCCATTACCGGGAGTAACTATAACATCTCTGTGACCACCTCGCCCCTCATCATGCAGCTACCGCTGGCACCCTCCAATCTCATGCGTCGGCGCAAACACCACTACCGCTGGCGCGCGCCATAGTCCCCTCGCCGGTGCTATAGGGCTCGCCAGGAGTAAGTGTGGTCTCACCCCTCCCCCGGGGATCAACATTTTCTATTTTTGAAAAATAAAAGAAAATCATAAAACCTTAAAATGTTAAATTCCATTGATATGTAGTTATTTTATTTGATTTAGTTATTAGGGAAATAAAAACACAAACTTCAACATAGTTTGCAAAAAACTTTACATTCCGGTAAAACGGCCATAACTTTTGCATACGACCTCGGATCAAAAAGTTATTTATATGAAAATTCATCTACACAAAAAGTTAAATCCGATTTTTTTCCAGAAGTTTACGTTTAGTGGTCACATCCATAAATTAATTATTTGTTATTGAATAATTCATTTTGAAACAAATAAACAACTCATAAGGCAAAAAAGGCAAATTATGTTCAAAAACTTCAGCAGGGAAAACGTATTTTTCTGACCGACTTAACCTCGTCAGTATTTTTTATGATTTTTTTCTTACATTGCAGGAAATTACGAACCATATCCTAAAATATTAGCTCAATCCGAGTAACCAATAAGAAATGAAAAAACGCGCGGTGAAACGCTTTAGGCAAAAAACTGCAACAATTAACTCACAAATTTTAATCAAAACCTTCCGACAATATAATTTAAAAATCTCACAAAAATTCCTGAAACTTAAGAGTATCAAGTAATATATTCTAAGCAAAACGAAGTAGCAATATAGCAGGTTTTCAGATGATCGATGGCTAAACGAACGATATCTTGACGGAGACGATATGGTAAGCATAATCTATCTATTTGAATAGTTTTCAATATGCTGATGCACTCATGTGCTTGCGCTTCCTCTCACGGGTGCTCCTTGATGGTGGTTTGTACAATTCTCCTGAATCCTCATCATTTGAAACTTCGAAGATCCTTTCATCGGTGTCTTCCTCTTCGCTTTCATCGGAATTTGCACCCGCTTCATCTCCGCCATCGTAATTGTACTTATCATCATCATTAGGCGGAGGATTGAGCTGTGCTTGTAGAGAAGAAATTTGAGCATCCTTCTCAGCAATAGGTTGGTCTCTCTCAATAATACTTTGGTATATGTACACAATAGTTTTGTCTCTATCAACAATAGCATGGTCCCTACCAGGAATAGCTTGCTCCATTGTCTCCATAAGTTGGTGTAGAGTCTCTATATCCCGTCCTTGTACTTGTACATGAATCTAGGATTGATCGCCCCCATTTGTCTACATGTTCATTAGATACTCCATATGAAAAGTTTGGATCTTCAAGTGTTCAAGATGCCTCTTAAGGAATGGCATTTCACTCGTATTGTCGGGATTAACTATAACTTCTCCGTGACCACCCTCACCACTCATCGTGCAGCTACGCCGGTGCCCTCCCATTCCAAGCGCTGGCGCTAAAGCCACTACTGCCGGTGCGTGCCATAGTCTACTGTCCAGCTCTATAGGGCTTGACACCGCCGACGCACAACTATAGTGGTGTGCCAGCAGTATGTGTGATCTCACCCCCTCTGCCAGGATCACCATTTTCAGTTTTAGAAATAATAAAAGAAAATGATAAAAACTTAAAATTTTAAAATCCATTGATATGTAGTTATGTTATTTTATTTAGTTGTTAGTAAAAATAGAAAACACGAATCTCGACATATTTTGCAAAAAACTTTATGTTCCAGTAAATCGGTCATAACTTTTGCATACGACCTCGGATCAAAAAGTTATTTATATGAAAATTCTCATCTATGCGAAAAGTTAAATCCCACTTATGTTCCGGAAGTTTATTTTTATTGGTAGCATCCATAAATTAGTTTAGTATTATTGAAAAATTTGTTTGGAAACAAATAAACAACTCATAAGACAAAAAGACAGATTCTGTCTAAAAACTACAGCAGGGAAAACATATTTTTCTGAGAGACGTAAGCTCATCAGGGATATATTTTTTGATTTTTTTGCTGATGTTACAGGAAATTTCGAACAATATCCTAAAATATTAGCTCGATCCGAGTTACCAGTAAGAAATGAAAAACTGCACGGCAAACACGTTAGGCAGAAAACTGCAATAATTAACTCAAGAATTCGAATCAAAACCTTCCGATAGTATAACTTAAAAATCTCATGAAAATTCCTGTAACTTTAGAGTATAAAATAATTTATTCTAAGCAAAATGAAGTAGCAATATAGCAGGTTTTCACATGATCGATGGCTAAACGAACGATATCCCGACGAAGATGATATGGTAGGCATAATCTATATATTTGAATAGTTTGCAATAGGTCGATGCACTCATGTGTTCATGCTTCCTCTCACGACTGATCTTTGATGGTGGTGTGTACACTTACCCTGAATACTCATCATTTGAGACTTCAAAGATCCTCTCATCGTTGTCGTCCTCTTTACTCCCATCAGAATTTGCACCCTCTTCATCTCCACCATCATAGAATCGTCCTCGTCATCATCATTATCATCATTAGGCGGAGGATAGAGGTGTGCTTGGAGTGCAGCAATTTGAGCATCCTTCTCAGCAATAGGTTGGTCTCTCTCAACAATACTTTGGTCTATGTACACAATAGTTTTGTCTCTATCAACAATAGCTTGGTCCCTACCAGCAATAGCTTGCTCCATTGTCTCCACAAGTTGGTGTAGAGTCTCTATATCCCGTCCTTGCACTTGTACATGAATCTAGGATTGATCGCCCCCATTTGTCTACATGTTCAGTAGATGCTCCATATGAAAACCTTGTATGTTCAACTCTTCAACATGCCTCTGAAGGAATAAAACTTCACTCCTATTGGCAGAGTAACTATAACATCTCCATGACCACCCCCGCCATTATCGTGTAACTACCCCCGGCGCCCTCCAATCCCATGCGCCGCCACTAACGCCACTACCGCCGGCGCACACCATAATAAACCCTCGGGTGCTATATGGCTTGATACCACCAACGCACCACTTTATTTTATGTAATTTAGTTGTTAGGAAAAATAAAAAAATAAAATTTTTGACATATTTTGCAAAAAAATTTATGTTCCGGTAAAACGGCCATAACTTTTGCATACGACCTCGGATCAAAAAGTTATTTATATAAAAATTAATCTACTTGAAAAGTTAACTCCGATTTATGTTCCAGAAGCTTATTTTTAGTGGAAGCATCCAATAATTAATTCAGTATTATTGACAAATTTGTTTGGAAATAAATAAACAACTCACGAGGCAAAAAGACAGATCCTGTCTAAAAACTAGGGAAAACATATTTTTCCGAGCGACTTAAACTCATCAGGATTTTTTCCGGATTTTTTTGTTTACATTAAAAGAAATGGAGAACCATATCCTAAAATATTAGCTCAATCCAAGATACTAGTAAGAAATGAAAAATCGCTTGGTGAAACGCATTAGGTAGAAAACTACAATAGTTAACTCACGAATTTTAATCAAAACCTTCAAATAATATAATTTAGAACTCTCAAGAAAATTCCGATAACTTTAGAGTATCAAATAATGTTTTCTAAGCAAAACGAAGTAGCAATATAGTAGGCGATCGCTAAAAGCGTGATATCCTGATGAAGACGATATGGTAGGCATAATCTATCTATTTGAATAGTTTGCAATAGGTCGGTGCACTCATGTGCTTGCTCTTCCTCTCAAGAGTGCTCCTAGATGGCTGTGTGTACACTTCTCCTGAATCCTCATCATTTGAGACTTCGAAGATCCTCTCCTCGGTGTCTTGCTCTTCAATTCCATCAGAATTTGCACTGGCTTCATCTGCACCATTGTAATTGTCCTTATCATCATCATCATTAGGCGGAGGATTGAGCTGTTCGGGGAGAGCAGAAATCTGAGCATCCTTCTCAGTAATAGGTTGGTGTCTCTCAACAATAGTTTGGTCTCTGTATACATTTGTTTTGTCTCTATCAACAATAGTTGGTCCCTACCAGGAATAGCTTGCTCCATTGCCTCCACAAGGTGGTGTAGAGTCTCCATCTCCTGTACTTGTACAAGAATATAGGCTTGATTGCCCCCATTCGTCTACATGTTTAGTAGATGCTCCATATGAAAAGCTTGGATCTTCAAGTCTTCAACATGTCTCTAAGAATAACATTTCAGTCTTATTGCCGGGATTAACTATAAATTCAAAGTGACCATCCTCACCACTCATCGTGCAGCTACCCCCGCCGCCCTCCCATTACATGTGCCGACGCTAACACCTGTCCTAATGGCTCGATCCATAGTCCGCTCGCCGGATCTATAGGGCTTGACAACGCCGATGCACCACTATAGTGGTGTGGTTTCAACCCCTCCTCCTGGATCACCATTTTCAGTTTTAGAAAAAATAAAAGAAAATGTTAAAAATTAAAACTTGAAAATCCATTTATATGTAGTTATGGTATGTGATTTAGTTGTTAGGAAAAATAAAAAACACGAATTTTTATATATTTTGCAAAAAACTTTACGTTCCGGTAAAATGGTCATAACTTTTGCATATGACCTCGGATTAAAAAGTTATTTGTATGAAAATTCATCTTAGCGAAAAGTTAATTACGATTTATGTTCCATAAGTTTATGTTTTGGTGCTGATTCCAAAAATTAATTTATTATTATTGAAAATTTCATTTGGAAACAAATAAAAAACTCATAAGGCAAAATAAAAATTCTATCTAAAAACTACAGCAGGAAAAACATATTTTTCTGAGCGACTTAGACTCAACAGTATTTTTTTATGACTTTCTTCCTTTTTCTTATTCAGTAACAAGCAACACGATCCTCATTATGCGCGCACAAGCCATCCCATGGGAAACTAAGGCTCCTTCCATACGCTACAACAACTCGACTCGATACAACGGACGTAAAGCAAGGAAATACAAATAGGACATGACAAGGAAAAACGAGACCAAAAGCAACAGATCGAGGCATGCGTATGCATATGCCTCTTGTAAAGTAATAGATGGAGTCAAGCCGTACGTGAAGGTGAGTCCCGATCCCCTTAGCTTTTCCTCGACAATGGTATCAATGCGACCGACCATCTCCGGCGCGAAATGTTAAATATGACTTATGTTCCAGAAGTTAATTTTTAGTGATAGCATCCAAATATTAATTTAGTATTATTGAAAAGTTCGTTTGGAAACAAATAAACAACTCATAAGGCAAAAAGAAAGATTATGTCTAAAAATTACAGCAGGGAAAACATATTTTCTGAGCGACTTAAACTCATAAGGAATTTTTAATGATTCTTTTGTTTATGTTATAGGAAATTACGAACCATATCCTAAAATATTAGCTCGATCCGAGTTACCAGTAAGAAATGAAAAATCGTGCGGTGAAACGCGTTAGGCAGAAAACTACAACAATTAACTACGAATTTTAATCAAAACCTTCCGATAATATAATTTAAAAATCTCATGTTTTTTTTTTAACTTTAGAATTTTTTTTTTGGAGAATTCGATTTCATATTTATCAATCAGTGTATTACATGCCTTGCGCAACTACACAACAAGTTCTATCTCCATCTCTGTACGAAGAAATATCGTAATGTGACATACCATACTAGCTGGATTATCGTGTGGGATATTCAACATGTGGAATGATGTCGGAGGAACATGGTGAACTTAAGAACACTTGACAATAGACACAGAAGTTTAACTGTGATTTTCTTCCTTTTCTTATTCAGTAACAACCAACACGATCCTCATTATGCGCGCACATGCCACCCCATGGGAAGCTAAGGATCCTGCCACACGATACAACAACTCGACTCGATACAACGGACGTAAAGCAAGGCAGATACAAATAGGATATGTATATCGATCTTGTAAAGTGCTATAGGTAGGTGTACTCAGGACGTGAAGGTGAGTCCCGATCCCCTTAGCTTTTCCTCGACGATGGCATCTATGCGACGGGCCATCTCCGGCGTGATATGGCCCACCCAGTCCCCCACCACGCCTTTCCTGAAGAAGGATTGGTGGGGCCACTTGAAGAAGAGCCCACTTTTCCCTGTCATGTTGGCCTGGAGTCCTCTCAAGGTGTCGATGCTGCACATGTTGGCGATGTCCAGCGGCCATCCTGCAGCCTCCTCGGCGTCCGTGAAGGGCACGCCGAGGAACCGTGCAAGCTCCCGGACGGTGCTCACTGGGTCGACCAGCATCTCCTCGTACTTGAGAAATAGGACCCTCTCCGGGGTGGCTCTGCTGGCGCTCCAGTAGCCCAGGAGCTGGTCCCAGATGGGGCCATATGGGTTCTTCCCCTCTCACGCCAACTCGAACAGGGCGGAGAAAGGAAAGTCGTTGTTGGATCCAGAGCTTCTCAAGAAGTGCCACATGGAAACCAGCATATCCTTGGGCTCCCTACAATAATATATATATATATATATATATATATATATATATATATATATATATATATATATACATGAACAGGACTATCTTGCGAGGCAGACGAAGACCGAAGATCGTAATAATAACTAAGTTGTATGTATTACCTGCAGACGAAGACGATCTTGGAGTCGGCCATGGAGGGAGGCAGCATGGAGTGGTGGGCGTGCGTGTGCAGAAGCCTAGGCGAGGGCAGCGCATCCAGCTTGGATTCCTGGCCGGCGGCGAACAAGTTATCCATGAATGGGACGCACTGGTGTGGGTTGAGGCGGCGAAGTGGGTGGTCGGCGTCGGAGGGAGGGTACGCTGTCCATGCTGAGACGACGTTTTTGCTGCCCGGCTTACTCGGAATTTGCTGCAATGATCTCAGCTCGCCCGTGATGACTGAGTTACATTTATACCCAACGAGTGGGGTGGGGTCACAAATAATACAAGACCCGATCAAGGGACGAGCTAGCCTTCTACAAGACCCCAAGTTTTCTCTCTTCCCTCCACTTAAATAAATTAAATATGCCGCTGGACATTCCTCGGATCTTAAGATGGTGGTGACTCGTCGGAGTTGTGGTTCTCTTGGTGTCCAACCATGATGCTTCCTCCGGCCCCCTTTTGCTCCGCACGCGTCCACCATGCATGGGTGGGTGGATCCAACGTCCCTCCAGCTTGGGAAGCCGTCCAAGCTCACTGATGGGAATAACCTTATGTTTTTGTTAGTGATCTTTCTGAAAATTTCACATCTTAATCTCGTTCGCCCCACTTGCTGAGAAAAAAAGGCGGCGGCTAGGGTAAAAACCCTAGCAGCCACCACGATCTACTTCGTCCTCGCCGTCTGCGACCGAGCATCGGCGGGTCCCCGCCTCCTCTGCTTGTCGCTCCGGCAGCGGGAGGAGGTGGGGACCTCGGACCTACGCTCGGCGGTGTAAAGGGTCCCTAAAGTTAGAGTTTGATCATCCGGCATCGTCGTTATGGTGGCTATGGCGGCGTTGTGCGGGACAAGAATAAGGTATACCCGCCTCCTCTTCCACCTCGTCGACGACGATCTTGCTGCTGGCGTTGAGGAGGGAAGGGATTCGTCTGGTCGCCGCTTTCATGGAGTGGTGGATCTCGTCCAGTCTACGTGTGTTCTGGATCTCGTCCAGTCTACGTGTGTTCTGGATCTTGTCCAGTCTACGTGTGTTTTAGGTTTGGTGTTACAAGTTTCGGATCAATTCAAGGGTTCTATGGCGACAACTTCATCTCTGGGCGCTGGTCCTTAGGGGCACGTGCACGAAGACTTTCCGACTGTCATCAACAATGGCATGCTGGCTCCGGTAATGGAGCGGCAACAGCGGCGCGTCGGCGGCTCGCTCTGGCGGCAGTAGTATTCGTTAGGTGGTCCAAAGACCTCGATGTAATTTTTATTATGTTTAGGATACTTTGTACTTCTTATGAACTCATGAAATAGATCCGGATCTTTTTCCGCAAAAAAAAAAAAACTCGTTCGCCCTGGCATAGAACGACTTTGCGGTGCGTTTTCTGGAAAAACACAGGGCAAAGCATTGTGCATGACACATTTCACAAAACCACACGGCACGGATGACAAGAAGCAAACGGCAAAGGCAAATATAGGGCAAAGCTGTTCGAAACACGGCTAGTTGAATGGCTGGGATAGAGAGAGGCATTGATCGATGCGCATCGGCTGATATCTTTTCTTCTCATCTTTTTTCTTCCCACCATTAAATGCTTTGCAGCACCGATTCCTAATCCTCTAGGTCTGATTTTTATTGACGTCTTTGCCATTTCCTTGTTAAAGACGGTGTTTGGAGATTGTGGGCACGTTGCTTCCTCCGATTATACGATGCATATTACCATCAAATAAATAAAATCTAGCAGTACAACGACAGCCAAAAGCCCTCCAGACAACGTCATTCCTAAATTGTATTTGGGTGACATGTGACCATTAAGAAACTACGACCTGTCGGATCAAACGTCAATTCAATTTATTTGCATCTGAGAAGCAATACACAACGGTCAACTTCCTTTATGTAAAAGAGAAAGGCGAAGTGGACGTCTTTCCTAACCCATCGAGGGAGATTAGGAGGCGGTTCTAGATCCAAGTCCCCCGCCGGCGATTCCGTCTCACCCCTTCCGTCCGGTCGCCGTCTTTGGGATTGCGAGGGGTAGGGGATTCCGCTTCTCCTTTGTGCGTGTGTTTCAGTCCTAGGTTTTTTATATTTTCTAGTTTCCCTCGCCAGCATCATCGGAAGAAGCAAGATTTTCGATTACTCATGCGATGTTGACTTGCCGAAATCTTTTGATGCGTGCGGATCTCGGATGTCAGTGTTTCATGGTGTCATTCTAGTAGATTGACAGATGTCTAGCTGTGTTTTGATCTCTCTTGTGAGACCTCTTGCTTTGTTCAGATGGTTGGTGTTTGTATCAATCCTATCTGACGGGTGATTTCATAGACCTTTTGTACTCGTTATTGTTTTATTCAATAAATGGTTGTGTGCATCCTCTGGATGCAGAGGCCGGGGATTTCTCCATTTCGAAAAAAAAACAAATATGACACGAGGTGTGCAATTTCCTCTAACATCGCGACAAACACAAGTCTCCCTTGTGACAAACATATTTTTCTCTCACAACAAACATGCAGTGTTACGTCCGAAGTACGAGTACGTACCTGCTCCAACATATCTCTCTCGCACATAACAAAGGTGCACTATTACGTCTCTACTATGAGTATTTTTGTCGCCACTCATAGTAATGTGCACTATTAGGCGGAAACCCCTTTCTACACCCAGGTGCATCACATTTTTCAAAAAGTTGAGTTTTTCTAAAAACAATATAATCATGTGTAGCTTCATGTTTGAGGTGCACATGAAGGCATTCCACCGAAAACCGATATGTTTTGTGTGTTGTGTAAAAAAGACAAATTTTTGGAGCACGTTACTTTAGCACCAAAATTTCTCTTTTTTGCACAAGCTATCTAAAATATTCATTTTTCGTAAAATGACTTTGCGCGCACCTAAAACTTGAAGTTCTATGTGCACATATTTTTTTTGAATTGTTTTGGCATTTCGGATTTTGACAAAAATCAAATTCAAATAAAAGGGTACATATGCACCGGGGAGCAAAAAAAAGCCACGTCCACTATTAGGTCTATAGTAGGACATGGTGTTTTGGCTCCCAGGTCAAGATGAACCTATTATAAAAAATATATTTTATATGAATTTCAAATGTTGAAAAAATCTGTAACAAAATCTCGCGCGTACATCTCAACATGCTATGTTCTCACACAATTTTTTTGCAGTGAAAAGATATTCTTTGTGGTCTATGTAAAAAAGACAAAAAATATGTCATGTGAAAAGCTATTTTACAATACAGAAAATGTCATTTTTATACAAGCCACATAAAATATCTTTTCTTCATGAAATTTCATGTACGGACATAGAATATCGGCATGTACACCGGGGTATTTTTCTGAATTTTTAAATATTTTGAAGTACGTCATTTTGGCGGTGGGTGCATCTACACTTACGAGCCAAAGTTAATTTCCGGTCTATAGTATGACTATTTTGTTGTTTCCACTTGCGTCTCCGTTTCAGTCCATGCCACAGGCAGAAGATGCTTCATCTTTGTAATTTGCTTCATCTTTGTAATCCATTCCTAGGGTATTCAGAAGAGGTGCAAGTTGGGAGATGGAGTGCAGTGCTATTGTTAGATCTATTGTGGACTATTATTATATGCATTTTACAAATCAAGGTATAACAATAAACTCAAACGGACAAGCAATCTATAACGTGCAAGTCCATAGTTTGAAGCGTAACTTGGGTCAATATACTACCTCCATTCTAAGAAATAAGGCATCCTTGTTTTGTGTATTTTTTCTTTGACCAAAATTTACTTTAAATATATAAAGAATGTTGGTACAAAATTAGCATCATTGGAAAGTGTATTTCAATATGAATCCAACGATACTTATTTTATATAATATAATCAAGTATTAGTTGCTCTATTTATTCGGTTAAACTTTGCTTTGGAATGTGTGTGCGCCTTATGCCTTGAAACAGAGGTAGTATTCTGTAGAATCACAATACGAATATTCATCCCCTCTGAATTCATCTGCTCCATTTTGACAGTTGTCAAGCTCTTTGTAACATTGCAATGGATTGGACTGAATTTGAACAAAAACAAGGCAACACTTTTTTTTGCTTAGCGGAGCAGAACCATAACAGATTAATTCAAGAAGAGTCCCGAAGAAGAAGTTTTACAAGGAAATAAAGTACAACTTTCACAGAGATATAATAACCTTGTTCACCAAGAAATAATAACATTTTCACAGAGAATCCCTGGGTTCCATCTACGAAGCGCGTAGACAGTCGCCTGCAATATCGGTGCTGCCTCCGTACTAACTGTCAGTTGCGTCCGTCATTTTATCGCATGTAAGCGGAATAAGAGAACATCTGTTAAGGCTGGTTACTTCAAGACCGGTCATTGTTAATTAGAAATAAAGCTTTTACCACGGTCCAGTGTACCTCCATTTACATATTTGGCCAGTCTTTCTGTTAGGCCAAACCTAGTCCTTTTAAGTCTCAGGAGTCATGCATAACATGGTGCAGAAGCAACAACAAGTCATAGTGAATCAGCAACAACAAATTCTTAATGAGGAGGCTAAACAGTGAGCAAGCATATGCCATCCACATAATCAGATTGTTATTCCTGATAACCAGCGCAGTTTTCCCTTGAGTAGTCTTTCTTTATTTCTCTAGTGTCTTATTAATTTCCCGTAGTTGTATATTTCAAAAATATTTTTGTTTTTACTCGTCATGTCTGCTTACTGGGTTTCCATGTGATTTTACTTGGCCTGTTGTTACCATACAGCAGTGTTTTCTCGTGCAAACAATGAACTACCACTATTCTGTGTTGTTTTGGTTGATGAGTCGGTCATGTTCACTTAGACCATTAGCAGCATAAGGAGCACACTTCCGAGCACTTTAACGATCGTTACCCTGGAAGCTGTAGCTGTAGCTTCTGCCAATATGAACTTGGACTGAAACGATCACTACCCTGGAAGCTGTAGCAGAACTGATTTAAAGCAATTTAGTCTATCTACCAATTAACAGGTAATCATAATTATAGCAAAAAAATATACGACGCCCGCACAGAACATAAAAGGAATGGATAGAGCAGCAGCTCTTCACCGAGGCAGTGCAAGAGGGCGTCTGGTGCGGAGTTGCATGTGCTTGCGGCAGCCGGAGCTGCAGGGTCGAGTCGGCGGCATAGGATGGCTCCAGGAGGAGAGCAGGTGCTTGGGGCGGCGGCGTCTCGTCCGTCACAGAGATGCAAAGCAGGTCAGGGCGGGCAGGAGGGGATTTGGGCATAATTGTTGTTGGCGTCGGCGGCGAGATCTTGTGGCGGCTTTAATTGATGGCAGCAGGTCGGTGCGGTGACGAGCTGACGGCGCTGACGGATAATCAGAGACGGGAGGGCACGGAGCTCGAGGCGGCGGCCGCTCGTGGGAGATCGAGGGGATTGGGATTTCCACGTGACTCGAGTAACAAATACTTGAGTCGCGGCGCTAGAGGCGTATCTATAATGCGACTCTAATGGCTTTTCATATGCTCCTCCAGTAGCCTTTTCCCTAGTAGTGACATCATCATCATCATTATCATCATTATGCGGAGGATTAAGCTATCCTTGGAGACCAGAAATTTGAGCATCCTTCTCAGCATAGGTTGGTCTCTCTCAACAATACTTTGGTATATGTACACAATAGTTTTATCTCTATCAACAATAGCTTGGTCCCTACCAAGAATAGCTTGGTCCATTGTCTCCACAAGGTGGTGTACAATCTCTATCTCCTGTCATTGTACTTGTACAAGAATCTAGGCTTGATCACACCCATTTGTCTACATGTTCAGTAGATTATCCATATGAAAAGTTTCGATCTTCAAGTCTTCAACATGCCTCTTAAGGAATGGCATTTCAGTCGTATTGTCGAGATTAACTATAACTCCGTGACCACGCTCACCACTAATCGTGCTGCTACCTCGGCATCCTCCCATTCCATGCGCATGCGCTAACACCACTACAGCCGATGTGCGCCATAGTCCACTCGCCAGCTCTATAGGGCTTGATACCGCCGACGCACCACTATTGTGGTGTGCTAGCGGTAAGCGTGGTCTCACCCCCTCCTCCCGGGATCGCCATTTTCTATTTTAGAAAAAATAAAAGAAAATGATAAAAACTTCAAAATTTAAAATCCATTGATTTGTAGTTATGGTATTTAATTTAGTTGTTAGGAAAATTAAAAAAACGATGTTTTACATATTATGCAAAAAACTTTACGTTCCGGTAAAACGGCCATAACTTATGCATAGGACCTCGGATCGAAAATTTATTTGTATGAAAATTCATCTGAGCGAAAAGTTCAGTACGATTTATGTTCCAGAAGATTATATTTCTTGGTAGAATCCATAATTTAATTTAGTATTATTGAAAATTTCTTTTGGAAACAAATAAACAACTCATAAGGCAAAAAGAAAGATTTTGTCTAAAAACTACAACAGGATAAATTGAGCGTCTTAAACTCATCAAGAATATTTTTTGATTTTTTCTCTTACATTACAGGAAATTATGAACTATATCCTATAATATTAGCTCAATCGAGTTACCTGTAAGAAATGAAAAATTGCAAGGTGAAACGCTTTAGCCAGCCGCTCTTCCCGCGCGCGTACACCCTTTAGCCCGGTTTGTAATACAAACCGGGGCTAAAGGGGGACCTTTAGTCTCGGTTTGTTTTACAACCCGGGGCTAAAGGTGGTTTTTGGCGCCAAAAAGAAAAATGGTTTATAGTTTTCAGAAAATTATGTATTATATATCAAATTTTTCAGAAAAAGAAGATCTATAATTTAAATCTATTATCATACTTTATTATACAACTTAAATGAAATTATCTATTGTTTAACAAGTATTATATTTAGTACAAATGTTGGAAAAATATAGTTTATTCTTTAAAACAGAAAATACATATAATATACCAAAATATTCACAAAAATAATATACTCATTAGAAATATAATATTTAATACTAAAACTAGTAACTAGGACTAAAATATATTTCCCGCCATTTCCCCCGCTTCTCGCCATGTTTTCCGCCATTTCCTCCGCTTCCCGCCATGCTTTCCTGCCATTTCCCCCGCTTCCCGCCAAGTTCTCCCACCATTTCCCTCTATATCTAGGCCGACCGCCATGTCTATCCACACATCCACACCTTCTCTCTCACAACAATGGACACCGCTTACTGGGCCTTTCTCTCACAACAAATCTTGAAAGAAAATTGGGCATAAACTCGAGCTTGAAGCAAGAAAGAGAGAGAGAGGAGCCACCAGCTTAAAATGGTGGCTCGGACAGGTGGGGGAAGAAGATATAGCCAGACCTTTAGTCCTGGTTCGTGTCTAGAACCAGGACTAAAGGTCCCTGCCGGTTAACAAACCGGGACTAAAGGGTCTGGCGCCCACCCAGCCTGCCTGAAACCCTTACATGAACGGGACTAAAGGTCCGTTGAACCGGGCTAGTGCCTGCCACCCCAGGGCCAGATCTAGCAGCTGGGACAGCATTAGTCGGTTTGTAGCAAAACCGGACTAATACCCCATGACCTAATGTCCGTTTTCTATGTGTGTGAGTGCAACTTTATGGCGGTGTACACTTCTCCTGATTCCTCATAATTTGAGACTTCGAAGATCCTCTCCTCGGTGCCTTCCTCTTGATTTCTATCCGAATTTGCAACCGCTTTATCTCCACCATCGTAATCATCCTCATCATCATCATTACTAGGCAGAGGATTGAGATGTGCTTGGAGAGCAGCAATTTGAGCACCTTCTCAGCAATAGGTTGGTCTTTCTCAACAATACCTTGGTCTATGTACACAATAGTTTTGTCTCTATCAACAATAGCTTGGTCCCTACCAGCAACAGCTTGCTCCATCGTCTCCACAAGGAGGCGTAAGTCTATATCTCCTGTCCTTGCACTGTAACACAAACCTAGGCTTGATTGCCCCCATTCGTCTACATGTTCAGTAGATGCTTCATATGAAAAGCTTGGATATTCAAGTCTTCAACATGCCTCTCAAGGAATGCCATTTCACTCCCATTACCGGGAGTAACTATAACATCTCTGTGACCACCTCGCCCCTCATCATGCAGCTACCGCTGGCACCCTCCAATCTCATGCGTCGGCGCAAACACCACTACCGCTGGCGCGCGCCATAGTCCCCTCGCCGGTGCTATAGGGCTCGCCAGGAGTAAGTGTGGTCTCACCCCTCCCCCGGGGATCAACATTTTCTATTTTTGAAAAATAAAAGAAAATCATAAAACCTTAAAATGTTAAATTCCATTGATATGTAGTTATTTTATTTGATTTAGTTATTAGGGAAATAAAAACACAAACTTCAACATAGTTTGCAAAAAACTTTACATTCCGGTAAAACGGCCATAACTTTTGCATACGACCTCGGATCAAAAAGTTATTTATATGAAAATTCATCTACACAAAAAGTTAAATCCGATTTTTTTCCAGAAGTTTACGTTTAGTGGTCACATCCATAAATTAATTATTTGTTATTGAATAATTCATTTTGAAACAAATAAACAACTCATAAGGCAAAAAAGGCAAATTATGTTCAAAAACTTCAGCAGGGAAAACGTATTTTTCTGACCGACTTAACCTCGTCAGTATTTTTTATGATTTTTTTCTTACATTGCAGGAAATTACGAACCATATCCTAAAATATTAGCTCAATCCGAGTAACCAATAAGAAATGAAAAAACGCGCGGTGAAACGCTTTAGGCAAAAAACTGCAACAATTAACTCACAAATTTTAATCAAAACCTTCCGACAATATAATTTAAAAATCTCACAAAAATTCCTGAAACTTAAGAGTATCAAGTAATATATTCTAAGCAAAACGAAGTAGCAATATAGCAGGTTTTCAGATGATCGATGGCTAAACGAACGATATCTTGACGGAGACGATATGGTAAGCATAATCTATCTATTTGAATAGTTTTCAATATGCTGATGCACTCATGTGCTTGCGCTTCCTCTCACGGGTGCTCCTTGATGGTGGTTTGTACAATTCTCCTGAATCCTCATCATTTGAAACTTCGAAGATCCTTTCATCGGTGTCTTCCTCTTCGCTTTCATCGGAATTTGCACCCGCTTCATCTCCGCCATCGTAATTGTACTTATCATCATCATTAGGCGGAGGATTGAGCTGTGCTTGTAGAGAAGAAATTTGAGCATCCTTCTCAGCAATAGGTTGGTCTCTCTCAATAATACTTTGGTATATGTACACAATAGTTTTGTCTCTATCAACAATAGCATGGTCCCTACCAGGAATAGCTTGCTCCATTGTCTCCATAAGTTGGTGTAGAGTCTCTATATCCCGTCCTTGTACTTGTACATGAATCTAGGATTGATCGCCCCCATTTGTCTACATGTTCATTAGATACTCCATATGAAAAGTTTGGATCTTCAAGTGTTCAAGATGCCTCTTAAGGAATGGCATTTCACTCGTATTGTCGGGATTAACTATAACTTCTCCGTGACCACCCTCACCACTCATCGTGCAGCTACGCCGGTGCCCTCCCATTCCAAGCGCTGGCGCTAAAGCCACTACTGCCGGTGCGTGCCATAGTCTACTGTCCAGCTCTATAGGGCTTGACACCGCCGACGCACAACTATAGTGGTGTGCCAGCAGTATGTGTGATCTCACCCCCTCTGCCAGGATCACCATTTTCAGTTTTAGAAATAATAAAAGAAAATGATAAAAACTTAAAATTTTAAAATCCATTGATATGTAGTTATGTTATTTTATTTAGTTGTTAGTAAAAATAGAAAACACGAATCTCGACATATTTTGCAAAAAACTTTATGTTCCAGTAAATCGGTCATAACTTTTGCATACGACCTCGGATCAAAAAGTTATTTATATGAAAATTCTCATCTATGCGAAAAGTTAAATCCCACTTATGTTCCGGAAGTTTATTTTTATTGGTAGCATCCATAAATTAGTTTAGTATTATTGAAAAATTTGTTTGGAAACAAATAAACAACTCATAAGACAAAAAGACAGATTCTGTCTAAAAACTACAGCAGGGAAAACATATTTTTCTGAGATACGTAAGCTCATCAGGGATATATTTTTTGATTTTTTTGCTGATGTTACAGGAAATTTCGAACAATATCCTAAAATATTAGCTCGATCCGAGTTACCAGTAAGAAATGAAAAACTGCACGGCAAACACGTTAGGCAGAAAACTGCAATAATTAACTCAAGAATTCGAATCAAAACCTTCCGATAGTATAACTTAAAAATCTCATGAAAATTCCTGTAACTTTAGAGTATAAAATAATTTATTCTAAGCAAAATGAAGTAGCAATATAGCAGGTTTTCACATGATCGATGGCTAAACGAACGATATCCCGACGAAGATGATATGGTAGGCATAATCTATATATTTGAATAGTTTGCAATAGGTCGATGCACTCATGTGTTCATGCTTCCTCTCACGACTGATCTTTGATGGTGGTGTGTACACTTACCCTGAATACTCATCATTTGAGACTTCAAAGATCCTCTCATCGTTGTCGTCCTCTTTACTCCCATCAGAATTTGCACCCTCTTCATCTCCACCATCATAGAATCGTCCTCGTCATCATCATTATCATCATTAGGCGGAGGATAGAGGTGTGCTTGGAGTGCAGCAATTTGAGCATCCTTCTCAGCAATAGGTTGGTCTCTCTCAACAATACTTTGGTCTATGTACACAATAGTTTTGTCTCTATCAACAATAGCTTGGTCCCTACCAGCAATAGCTTGCTCCATTGTCTCCACAAGTTGGTGTAGAGTCTCTATATCCCGTCCTTGCACTTGTACATGAATCTAGGATTGATCGCCCCCATTTGTCTACATGTTCAGTAGATGCTCCATATGAAAACCTTGTATGTTCAACTCTTCAACATGCCTCTGAAGGAATAAAACTTCACTCCTATTGGCAGAGTAACTATAACATCTCCATGACCACCCCCGCCATTATCGTGTAACACCCCCGGGGATCGCCTCGCGCCCAATCCCATGCGCCGCCACTAACGCCACTACCGCCGGCGCACACCATAATAAACCCTCGGGTGCTATATGGCTTGATACCACCAACGCACCACTTTATTTTATGTAATTTAGTTGTTAGGAAAAATAAAAAAATAAAATTTTTGACATATTTTGCAAAAAAATTTATGTTCCGGTAAAACGGCCATAACTTTTGCATACGACCTCGGATCAAAAAGTTATTTATATAAAAATTAATCTACTTGAAAAGTTAACTCCGATTTATGTTCCAGAAGCTTATTTTTAGTGGAAGCATCCAATAATTAATTCAGTATTATTGACAAATTTGTTTGGAAATAAATAAACAACTCACGAGGCAAAAAGACAGATCCTGTCTAAAAACTAGGGAAAACATATTTTTCCGAGCGACTTAAACTCATCAGGATTTTTTCCGGATTTTTTTGTTTACATTAAAAGAAATGGAGAACCATATCCTAAAATATTAGCTCAATCCAAGATACTAGTAAGAAATGAAAAATCGCTTGGTGAAACGCATTAGGTAGAAAACTACAATAGTTAACTCACGAATTTTAATCAAAACCTTCAAATAATATAATTTAGAACTCTCAAGAAAATTCCGATAACTTTAGAGTATCAAATAATGTTTTCTAAGCAAAGCGAAGTAGCAATATAGTAGGCGATCGCTAAAAGCGTGATATCCTGATGAAGACGATATGGTAGGCATAATCTATCTATTTGAATAGTTTGCAATAGGTCGGTGCACTCATGTGCTTGCTCTTCCTCTCAAGAGTGCTCCTAGATGGCTGTGTGTACACTTCTCCTGAATCCTCATCATTTGAGACTTCGAAGATCCTCTCCTCGGTGTCTTGCTCTTCAATTCCATCAGAATTTGCACTGGCTTCATCTGCACCATTGTAATTGTCCTTATCATCATCATCATTAGGCGGAGGATTGAGCTGTTCGGGGAGAGCAGAAATCTGAGCATCCTTCTCAGTAATAGGTTGGTGTCTCTCAACAATAGTTTGGTCTCTGTATACATTTGTTTTGTCTCTATCAACAATAGTTGGTCCCTACCAGGAATAGCTTGCTCCATTGCCTCCACAAGGTGGTGTAGAGTCTCCATCTCCTGTACTTGTACAAGAATATAGGCTTGATTGCCCCCATTCGTCTACATGTTTAGTAGATGCTCCATATGAAAAGCTTGGATCTTCAAGTCTTCAACATGTCTCTAAGAATAACATTTCAGTCTTATTGCCGGGATTAACTATAAATTCAAAGTGACCATCCTCACCACTCATCGTGCAGCTACCCCCGCCGCCCTCCCATTACATGTGCCGACGCTAACACCTGTCCTAATGGCTCGATCCATAGTCCGCTCGCCGGATCTATAGGGCTTGACAACGCCGATGCACCACTATAGTGGTGTGGTTTCAACCCCTCCTCCTGGATCACCATTTTCAGTTTTAGAAAAAATAAAAGAAAATGTTAAAAATTAAAACTTGAAAATCCATTTATATGTAGTTATGGTATGTGATTTAGTTGTTAGGAAAAATAAAAAACACGAATTTTTATATATTTTGCAAAAACTTTACGTTCGTAAAATGGTCATAACTTTTGCATATGACCTCGGATTAAAAAGTTATTTGTATGAAAATTCATCTTAGCGAAAAGTTAATTACGATTTATGTTCCATAAGTTTATGTTTTGGTGCTGATTCCAAAAATTAATTTATTATTATTGAAAATTTCATTTGGAAACAAATAAAAAACTCATAAGGCAAAATAAAAATTCTATCTAAAAACTACAGCAGGAAAAACATATTTTTCTGAGCGACTTAGACTCAACAGTATTTTTTTATGACTTTCTTCCTTTTTCTTATTCAGTAACAACCAACACGATCCTCATTATGCGCACATGCCACCCCATGGGAAGCTAAGGATCCTGCCACACGATACAACAACTCGACTCGATACAACGGACGTAAAGCAAGGCAGATACAAATAGGATATGTATATCGATCTTGTAAAGTGCTATAGGTAGGTGTACTCAGGACGTGAAGGTGAGTCCCGATCCCCTTAGCTTTTCCTCGACGATGGCATCTATGCGACGGGCCATCTCCGGCGTGATATGGCCCACCCAGTCCCCCACCACGCCTTTCCTGAAGAAGGATTGGTGGGGCCACTTGAAGAAGAGCCCACTTTTCCCTGTCATGTTGGCCTGGAGTCCTCTCAAGGTGTCGATGCTGCACATGTTGGCGATGTCCAGCGGCCATCCTGCAGCCTCCTCGGCGTCCGTGAAGGGCACGCCGAGGAACCGTGCAAGCTCCCGGACGGTGCTCACTGGGTCGACCAGCATCTCCTCGTACTTGAGAAATAGGACCCTCTCCGGGGTGGCTCTGCTGGCGCTCCAGTAGCCCAGGAGCTGGTCCCAGATGGGGCCATATGGGTTCTTCCCCTCTCACGCCAACTCGAACAGGGCGGAGAAAGGAAAGTCGTTGTTGGATCCAGAGCTTCTCAAGAAGTGCCACATGGAAACCAGCATATCCTTGGGCTCCCTACAATAATATATATATATATATATATATATATATACATGAACAGGACTATCTTGCGAGGCAGACGAAGACCGAAGATCGTAATAATAACTAAGTTGTATGTATTACCTGCAGACGAAGACGATCTTGGAGTCGGCCATGGAGGGAGGCAGCATGGAGTGGTGGGCGTGCGTGTGCAGAAGCCTAGGCGAGGGCAGCGCATCCAGCTTGGATTCCTGGCCGGCGGCGAACAAGTTATCCATGAATGGGACGCACTGGTGTGGGTTGAGGCGGCGAAGTGGGTGGTCGGCGTCGGAGGGAGGGTACGCTGTCCATGCTGAGACGACGTTTTTGCTGCCCGGCTTACTCGGAATTTGCTGCAATGATCTCAGCTCGCCCGTGATGACTGAGTTACATTTATACCCAACGAGTGGGGTGGGGTCACAAATAATACAAGACCCGATCAAGGGACGAGCTAGCCTTCTACAAGACCCCAAGTTTTCTCTCTTCCCTCCACTTAAATAAATTAAATATGCCGCTGGACATTCCTCGGATCTTAAGATGGTGGTGACTCGTCGGAGTTGTGGTTCTCTTGGTGTCCAACCATGATGCTTCCTCCGGCCCCCTTTTGCTCCGCACGCGTCCACCATGCATGGGTGGGTGGATCCAACGTCCCTCCAGCTTGGGAAGCCGTCCAAGCTCACTGATGGGAATAACCTTATGTTTTTGTTAGTGATCTTTCTGAAAATTTCACATCTTAATCTCGTTCGCCCCACTTGCTGAGAAAAAAAGGCGGCGGCTAGGGTAAAAACCCGAGCAGCCACCACGATCTACTTCGTCCTCGCCGTCATGACCGAGCATCGGCGGGTCCCGCCTCCTGCTTGTCGCCCGGCAGCGGAGGAGGTGGGGACCTCGGACCACGCCGGCGTGTAAAGGGTCCCTAAAGTTAGAGTTTGATCATCCGGCATCGTCGTTATGGTGGCTATGGCGGCGTTGTGCGGGACAAGAATAAGGTATACCCGCCTCCTCTTCCACCTCGTCGACGACGATCTTGCTGCTGGCGTTGAGGAGGGAAGGGATTCGTCTGGTCGCCGCTTTCATGGAGTGGTGGATCTCGTCCAGTCTACGTGTGTTCTGGATCTCGTCCAGTCTACGTGTGTTCTGGATCTTGTCCAGTCTACGTGTGTTTTAGGTTTGGTGTTACAAGTTTCGGATCAATTCAAGGGTTCTATGGCGACAACTTCATCTCTGGGCGCTGGTCCTTAGGGGCACGTGCACGAAGACTTTCCGACTGTCATCAACAATGGCATGCTGGCTCCGGTAATGGAGCGGCAACAGCGGCGCGTCGGCGGCTCGCTCTGGCGGCAGTAGTATTCGTTAGGTGGTCCAAAGACCTCGATGTAATTTTTATTATGTTTAGGATACTTTGTACTTCTTATGAACTCATGAAATAGATCCGGATCTTTTTCCGCAAAAAAAAAAAAACTCGTTCGCCCTGGCATAGAACGACTTTGCGGTGCGTTTTCTGGAAAAACACAGGGCAAAGCATTGTGCATGACACATTTCACAAAACCACACGGCACGGATGACAAGAAGCAAACGGCAAAGGCAAATATAGGGCAAAGCTGTTCGAAACACGGCTAGTTGAATGGCTGGGATAGAGAGAGGCATTGATCGATGCGCATCGGCTGATATCTTTTCTTCTCATCTTTTTTCTTCCCACCATTAAATGCTTTGCAGCACCGATTCCTAATCCTCTAGGTCTGATTTTTATTGACGTCTTTGCCATTTCCTTGTTAAAGACGGTGTTTGGAGATTGTGGGCACGTTGCTTCCTCCGATTATACGATGCATATTACCATCAAATAAATAAAATCTAGCAGTACAACGACAGCCAAAAGCCCTCCAGACAACGTCATTCCTAAATTGTATTTGGGTGACATGTGACCATTAAGAAACTACGACCTGTCGGATCAAACGTCAATTCAATTTATTTGCATCTGAGAAGCAATACACAACGGTCAACTTCCTTTATGTAAAAGAGAAAGGCGAAGTGGACGTCTTTCCTAACCCATCGAGGGAGATTAGGAGGCGGTTCTAGATCCAAGTCCCCCGCCGGCGATTCCGTCTCACCCCTTCCGTCTGCCGCCTTTGGGATTGCGAGGGGTAGGGGATTCCGCTTCTCCTTTGTGCGTGTGTTTCAGTCCTAGGTTTTTTATATTTTCTAGTTTCCCTCGCCAGCATCATCGGAAGAAGCAAGATTTTCGATTACTCATGCGATGTTGACTTGCCGAAATCTTTTGATGCGTGCGGATCTCGGATGTCAGTGTTTCTAGCGGACCATACTTTTCAGTCGTGCCCCCCGATTTAAACTCGATAATATTGCTCGATGCATCTGCCGTTTAGTCAGGTTGTTGGGTCCCTTGTTTCAGCCTCTCATTAGAAAAATCATGTGTATGATGCAATTTTTTCTTCGCTCGCGCTAACCTTTTCCGAACTTGATAGCGATACTCGATGCATCTGCCATTTATTCAGACTGGTGGATCCCACATGTCAGCCTCTCATCAGAATAAACATGTCTATGATGGATTTTTTTCCTCGGCTCGTGTCTCCGTATTCCGAATTTGATAATGTTGCTCGCTGCATCCGCCGTTTATTCAGGTTTCTGGGTCCTCATGTCAGCCTCTTATTAAAAGAAACGTATGCATGCTGGACTTTTTTTTCTCGCTCGCGTCTCCCGGTTTTAAACTTGGCAATGTTGATCGATGCAACACCTGTCTGAGGTCTCGCTAGTGGACATTATTTTTGGGTCGCGTCCGCTGTTTTGACCATGGCAACGTTGCTCGATGCGGTATCCGTATATGGTCTGCTGATGGGCCCCCATGTCAACCTATCTGGAATGTTCTTCCTTGCGGAGCCCTGATGTAGCCTTGTATGTTCTGGCTGGTGGGTCTATGAAGTAGCCTCTCCATAAAGCAATATTGTTACATGAAAAAAACTGTAAACTCAAGTTAAATATATGTACGCACAGAGGATTCGAACTCAACACTTCCAATAGATATATAAATTTAGTGTGTTGCCACTACACCAAAGATATTACTACATAACTTATCATTAAATATTTATTAGTACCTATAACTTATGGTTAGTCTTCTTAAAAAGATTGTATGTGTCCATGTTTATCGCTTCTAAAATAAAAGGGCAGCACTCCTAGCATCTCAAACTATACAAACTAGAAGAATACCCCGCGCGTTGCAGCGGGAAACTCTTTAATAAATTGATTATATAAATGAATACTAAAATATGCGTAAAATATGAATTTCTCTAAAAAAAATATGCTAGATTGATCACAATCAGTAGTAGAAAACAGACCTTTGGTTCAGGGGTATTAGCCCCGGTTTTGCTACAAACTGGGACTAATGCCCCGGTCCAACGGCTAGAACTGGCCCCAGGGGGGTGGCAGACACTTGCCCCGGTTCGAACGGGACCTTTAGCCCCGGGTCGTGTAATAAACCGGGGGTAAAGGGTTTCAGGCAGGCCGGGTCGGGCGTCAGACCCTTTAGCCCCGGTTTGTTACACGACCCGAGGCTAAAGGTGGACCTTTAGCCCCAGTTCTAGACACGAACCGGGGCTAAAGGTCTAGCTATATCTTCTTCTTCCCCTGCCCGAGCCACCATTCAAGCTGGTGGCTCTCCCCTCTCTCTCTCTCTTTCTTGCTTCAAGCTCGAGTTCATGCCCTTTTTTTCCTCAAGATTTGTCTAGATTTTGTGGTGCCCCATCTATCCAAAGGTTCTAAAAGGTGAGCAACTTCATCCTTTGAACTCTCATTGCTATATTAGCTCATTTCATGCTCTATCTTATAGATGGATTTGTGGATTTAGTTTGGTAGTAATTTTTGCAGTGATAGCATGATATCAATGTTTAGATCCTATCTATCTTGTATTAATGTAAGGAACTCTAAGGTAAATATCACAATATGTGGATTATTCTATCAATATATATCTTGTTTTGGCACATAGAGTCTTGAAAATTGATTTTAGAAGCACACACATGCGTGAGTTCATCATTCTAACTAACTAGCTAGCTGGGCAAAATATCCTTCTTCGTCCACCTGCGTTCAACAAACTGAAAAATTTGTAACAAAGATAGGGTTAATTCATAAAAGCTTCATAAGAAGACATCACAATTCACATATTAGGGAGTGCCTCTATGGTGAGCTCCTCGAAGATGTCTGAGGACGGGATCCTAAGACATCTTCGAGAAGCTCTGCCGTAGTGGTGTCCCTGCTCTCCCACACCATCTTTCGGTTTATATCTTCTCTAGCTAAATCAGTATGCTGGTGGAGCTAACTAATTTCACATATTAGAGAGTGCCTCTACGGCGAGCTCCTGGAAGATGTCTGAGGACGAGGTCCTAAGACATCTTCGAGAAGCTCCGTCGTAGTGGTGTCCCTGGTCTCACACACCATCTTGCAGTTCTTCACAAGAATTCATACCTATTTATAGATTAAGCAGCACAACATAGTGTCGGGCACTGATGACATAATGTCGACACACTCACGCTAGCATAGTGCTGCACCCACCCAAAGTAGTGTCACCATTTAATTTACTGGCTTAGTGCTGCCCACTGAGGACATAGTGTCGACATGTTGTCTCCACATCCACATTTAGTCCCGGTTGGTGCCTCCAACCGGGACTAAAGGTTCATCATATCTTTAGTCCCGGTTGCTGGTTTTAGATTAGTACTAATTAATTATGATTATGTTCGATGTACTTAATTCATTATATATTGCAGATGAGCCGGCAATGGATGTACGCTGACCGACTCTCTAACGAGATCATTAAAGGCGTGCATTCTTTTCTTCTTGTGGCCGAGGCAAACAAGCGAAGTGGTTTTATGTCTTGTCCATGTGGTGTCTGTCGGAATCATAAATAATACTCTTCCTCAAGAGTCCTTCACAGCCACCTGTTTCGGTCTGGTTTCATGACCGACTATAATTGTTGGACCAAGCACGGAGAAAGAGGGGTTATGATGGAAGACAACGAAGAAGAAGAGAATGACAACGACTACCCTGAATACGATGGTACTACAATGGAAGACATTGATGAAGAAAAAGATTAAGGACGGGCATTAGATCTGCCCGATGATGATCTTAGTCGGGCCATTGCTGATGCCCAGGAAGAATGTGTAACTGAAAGGGAGAGGTTGAAGTTCAAGAAGATGTTAGAGGATCAGAAAAAATTGTTGTACCCAAATTGTGAAGATGGGCACAAAAAACTGGGTAGCACACTAGAATTGCTGCAATGGAAGGCAGAGAACGGTGTGACTGACAAATGATTTGAAAAGTTGCTGAGAATAATGAAGAAGTTGCTTCCAAAGGATAACGAACTGCCCGCCAGTACCTACGAAGCAAAGAAGGTTGTCTGCCCTCTAGGATTAGAGGTGCAGAAGATACATGCATGCATTAATGACTGCATCCTCTACCGTGGCGAGTACGAGAATTTGGATGCATGCCCAGTACTGCATTGCGGTATAAGATAAGACGAGATGACCCTGGTGATGTTGAGGGCGAGTGCCACATGAAGAGGGTTCCTGCCAAGGTGATGTGGTATGATCCTATAATACCACGGTTGAAACGTTTATTCAGGAACAAAGAGCATGCCAAGTTGTTGCGATGGCACATGGAAAACCGTAAGAAAGACGAGATGTTGAGACACCCCGCTGATGGGTCGCAGTGGAGAAAAATCGAGAGAGAGTTTACGGACTTTGAAGGTGATGCGAGGAACTTATGGTTTGGTCTAAGTACAGATGGCATGAATCCTTTTGGGGAGCAGAGCTGCAGTCATAGCACCTGGCCTGTGACTCGGTGTATTTATAACCTTCCTCCTTGGTTGTGCATGAAGCGGAAGTTTATTATGATGCCGAGGCTCATCCAAGGCCCAAGCAACCCAACAGCGACATTGATGTGTACCTAAGGCCATTAGTTGAAGAACTCTTACAGTTGTGGCACGGACAAGGTGTACGTGTGTGGGATGAGAACAAGCAGGAGGAATTTAACCTACGAGTGTTGTTGTTCATAACAATCAATGATTGGCCTGTTCTTAGTAACATTTCAGGACAGACAAACAAGGGATACAATACATGCACACACTGTTTAAACGATACTGAAAGTATATATTGGATAAATGTAAGAAGAATGTGTACCTGGGGAATCGTCGTGTTCTTCCACCCTCGCACATCCTAAGAAAGAAAGGTAAGCATTTCAATGGTGAGGCAGACAGCCGGTGTAAGCCTATCCGCTGTACTGGTGATGATGTATTTGACATGGTGAAGGATTTAAAAGTAATCTTTGGAAAGGGTCCTGGTAGACAATCTGTTCCGAAGGACGATGTCGGACATGCACCCATGTGGAAAAAGAAATCTATATTTTGGGAGCTACCCTATTGGAAAGTCCTAGAGGTCCGCTCTGCAATTGACGTGATGCACCTGACGAAGAATCTTTGCGTGACGCTGCTAGGCTTCTTGGGCGTGTATGGGAAGAGCAAAGATACACCTGAAGCACGGCAGGACCAACAACGTATAAAAGACCGAGACGGCATGCATCCAGAGCTGTTTGAAGGTACTGCTAGCTACGATCTTACCAAAGAAGAGAAGGAAATCATTTTTGAAGTCCTTTACAGTATCAAGGTCCCGTCTGGTTTCTCGTCAAACATAAAGGGAATAACAAATATGGGAGAGAAAAAATTTCAAAACCTAAAGTCTCATGACTGCCACGTGCTTATGACCCAGCTGCTTCCGATTGCATTGAGGGGACTCCTGCCGGAAAATGTTCGAGTACCCATTGTGAAGCTATGTGCGTTTCTCAATGCAATTTCTCAGAAGGTAATCAGTCTAGATAGTCTACTAAGGTTACAGAAAGATGTGGTCCAATGTCTTGTCAGCTTCGAGTTGGTGTTCCCACCATCCTTCTTCAATATTATGACTCACCTCCTAGTTCACCTAGTCGATGAGATTAACATTCTTTGTCCTGTATTTCTACACAATATGTTCCCCTTTGAGAGGTTCATGGGAGTGTTAAATAAATATGTTCATAACTGTGCTAGGCTAGAAGGAAGCATCTCAAAGGGATATGGAACAGAGGAGTTCATTGAGTTTTGTGTTGACTTTATTCCTGACCTTAAGCCCATCGATGTTCCTGAATCACGGCATGAGGGTAGAATTAGTGGAAAAGGCACGCTAGGAAAGAAAGCAAGGATATGTATGGACGGACATTCTCTCACTAAAGCACACTACACAGTTCTGCAAAGTTCCACCTTGGTGGCTCCGTATATCGAGGAACACAAGAATATTGTACACTCCAACAACCCGGGGAAGCCTGGCTCCTGGATTAGAGATGAACATATGAGGACTTTCGGCGGTTGGTTGCAGTCACATCTCATGAATGACATAAATGTTGGAGAGCAGTTGTACTTGTTGGCCAGGTCACCATCTTCGACTATATTGACTTTCCAAGGGTACGAGATAAATGGGAATACATTTTACACGATCGCCCAAGATAAAAAGAGCATCAATCAAAACAGTGGTATCCGATTTGATGCAACAGACGAGAATGGGCAAAAGGATACATATTATGGTTACATAGAGGAGATATGGGAACTTGACTATGGACCTTTTTTTAAGGTTCCTTTGTTTCGGTGCAAATGGGTCAAGCTGACAGGAGGCAGGGTTGAGGTAGACAAGAAATACGGAATGACAATAGTGGATCTCAACAACCTTGCGTATAGAGATGACCATTTGTCCTAGCCAATGATGTGGCTCAGGTTTTTTATGTGAAGGACATGTCTACCAAACCGAGAAAAAGGAAAGATAAGCAAAAGAATACAGCATCCGATGAGGCAAAGAGCCATATAGTTCTTTTAGGAAAAAGAAACATCGTGGGGGTGGAGGATAAGACAGACATGTTAGACGATTATGATAAGTTCCATGAAATTCCGTCCTTCGCTGTGAAGGATGACCCAAGCATCCCGTTAAATAAGGAAGATGCTCCATGGTTACGGATTAGAAGAAAACCCTAACATGTGTGGATGTTGGTGATGTACAATATTATTAAACCTTTATTTTTAATGATCTTCTTATATATATATGGATATGAACTTTCTCGATCTCAATAGGTAGTATTGCAACTTGTTGTGGCCAGACATTTATTAATATTAAAACGTAAAAATTAGTCATAATCATATCTAGCCCGGTAGTACACCGCTTCTGGGTCGTCTTCGGAATCGTCATCGTCGTCGTCGTCACTCGTAGCACGCGGATGGATCCTCAGCCCTTCCTCGTAGCACGCGGATGGATCCTCCGGCCTCGGATTCACGACGCGCGGGGGAGGGGTCTCCCGGATGACGACCCCAGTACGTCCTAGGCCTTCACCACCACCACCATTCTGGTGGCTATGCTGCTGGTGAAAGTGCGGGTAACTCAGGCGAGGATGGTCTCCCATGGCGATGTACGCATCACACCGGCGATAGTCTGGTTCACCCACCATAGGCAACGACCAGCCTCGTTGTGGTTCACTGGGGGCGGGCCGTCACCCTCGTACCTGGCGAGCTCCCTTTCCCGCCGGTTTGCGAAGAAGGCATTCCAGGTGTCGAGGTTGTCGGGATCCCAATGGGGATCCATCCGCTGCTCCGGCGTGAGCTCGAGGTAGAAGTGGTTCGTGATGGCCGCCTGGCGGGCCGAACCTTGAGACATAGGAGGAACAGGAACCCTCCGGTAGCCAAGATCCAGCCAGCGGGCAGCCGGTACCCCGGCGGGCATGGGTAGCTGGAGGCGCACAGCGCCTCGGTCTCCTCGAGCCTCAGAAAAGCCCAGTAAGCGGTGTCCATTGTTGTGAGAGCAAAGGTGTGGATGTGTCGATGGAAATGGCGCTCGGCCTCGATATAGAGGGACATGACGGGAAGCGGGGGAAATGGCGGGAGAAACATGGCGGGAAGCGGGGGAAATGGCGGGAGAACATGGTGGGAAGCGGGGGAAATGGCGGGAGAACATTTCTACTATATTTTTGTGAATATTTTGCTATATTATATGTATTTTTAATTTTTAAATAATAAACTATATTTTTATTATTATTTGTGAACATTTCTACTAAATATAATACTTGTTAGATAATGGATAATTTCATTTAAGTTGTATAATAAAGTATGATAATAGATTTAAATTATAGATCTTCTTTTCCTAAATTTTTTGATATATAATACATAATTTTCTGAAAACTATAAACCATTTTTGGGTTTGGCGCCAAAAATAACCTTTAGCCCCGGTTTGTAATACAAACCGGGGCTAAAGGGTTTTGGCCTTGTGAAGTCTTGCGGGTCGAATACACCTTTAGTTTCGGGTTATGTCTGAACCGGGGCTAAAGGGGGACCTTTAGCCCCGGTTCGTATTACAACCACCCCCGTCCCGGGTTGAGCCACGACCGGAGAGCTAGATCACATTCTTCCCCGCAGAGACGTTCGTGCCGCGCCATCGCCCGCGCTTGTCCAAGTGTGCCACGCCGTCACAGACGCCGCCATCGCGCCTTGCTCGTTATGCCACATCACCGCCTCCATGAGTTAGTTGTTATTAGGGTGTTTAATGTTGTTAATTTTGGTGTTATATGTTGTTAATTTTGGTTAATTGGTATTTAGGGTTAATTAGTATTTAGGGTTAGTTAGTATATTAATATTTAGGGTTAATTTTGGTTAATTAGTAAGTATTTAGGGTTAATTAGTATTTAGGGGTAGTTAGTATTTAGGGTTAATTAGTATTTAGGGGTAGTTAGTATATTAGTATTAGGTTAGTATTAGTATTTAGGTTAGTATTAGGTTAGTTAGTATTAGTATTTATGTTAGTATTAGATTAGTATTAGTATTATCTATTAATATTAGTTAGTACTAGTATTAGGTTAGTATTTAGTTAGTATTAGTATTAGGTTAGTATTTAGAATTAGTTAGTATTAGTATTAGGTTAATTTTATAAGTTAGTATTTATCTAGGGTTAGTTAGGGTTAGTTAGAATACTTAGTTAATTAGGTTTAGTTTAGTTAGTGATAGGTTTAGGGTTATTGTTATTAGGGCAATATATACTTAGTGATTTAGTTACTGTTTATGTTTTATGATTGTTTATTGCTATTATTTAGTTATGCCGCGTCCACCTCGTCCGAGCCTACTGGACTCCGTCGGGGATGTCCGAGTCTGGGCTCCGCCGGGTTGGCACTGGGAGGTGCTACCTGTCGGGACTCGTACCTTGATGAGGAATCCACGTATCATCGTCAACCTGGAGCTTCTTTGGTGGCATCCACGAGGTCCAGGAGCGGTGCAGAGGGAGCCAGCCCCCGAGGAGGTGGTACGTCGTCGTATCAGGGAGGAGGACGATCATGTACGGCGATACATGTATCTTTTGGAGACTAGGTTCTCCAATATCTGGCAGGTTCACGGATCTCACCCGAGCTATTCTCCGGTGATGGTTCCTCTTCTGTGGCTGCAGAGCTCCCGTAACCAGACGCAGCTGCTCGCTAGTTTATCTTAATAATGTACTTTATCTTATACTTTATCCTATAATGCACCCGAGCTATTCTTCGGTGATGTATTAATAATGTACTTTATCTTATAATTTATCCTATAATGCACCCGAGCTATTCTCCGGTGATGTATTAATAATGTACTTTATCTTATATTATTGTAATTTATCTTAATCACTAAGTACTGTATCCGAGTTGTCGCAGTTGTAATATGCTTTTACTTAATGCAATATTCTTTTTCTGTATTAGTTAAGCTATGGACGGTAGACAGAATGAAGAGGAGATCCTCGACATTATAGATGAGGGTACTGGGGGTCTTATTATGATGGCTCCGAATATCTTAATTTGTCTGGAGGAGACGATGGTGGACGAAATAGTGGAGACGATGGTGCTGACCATCGTGGAGACCATGGTGAAGACACCATAATAATGACAAACTCCGTCAAGGTATATAAAGCCTCTATCGATGGTTCACTAGTATAGATGCACTAATTGATTCGTATATATGTACTGACGAATGTTTCTTCTCTTAGACCTCCGCTTCTGGCCAATCTTCTACAAATACAAGAGGCCCGACACATAAGTTGCCCGCTGATGTCCGTTTCAGCATTGACTTAGTCTCTCCGTAGGGTCAACCGCTGGAGCCCAAAGAAGTTGCGAATGCATTTACAAGTCAATGCGGAGTGATTGTTAGAGACAAAGTCCCGATCACCACGTGAAACTGGAACAAGACAGGAAAGAAAAAGGATCCAGCTGGGGCTAGTTTTGTAGATGACAGAGCGAAAGATACAATGTGGAATTCTCTCATGACACATTTCACCCTACCTGTCTTGGAGACTGATGAGCTCACACAGCAAATGACGAGGAAAGTCAAGCACTTTGCTCTTAAGAAGATGGCTGAACTATTCAAGGAATGGAAAAAAAGATTGTACCACAAGTATGTCTTGAAGGAAACAACTGCTCCATTCGTTGGCCCACTAGAGTTGTAGCAGGATAACTGGGCCGCATTTGTGGAATACAAGACCTCAGCACCAGCTATGGCAATATCAGCAAAAAATAAGGAACATGCAGCCAAAAAGAAATATCACCATCATATGGGAACTGGTGGCTACAGGAGTGCCATGCCTAAGTGGGATAAAGTTGAGGCTGACCTAGAGGCTAAAGGGGTCACTCCAGCTACGTCTAGTTGGCCCTTGAGGTCAAGAAATTGGGTATTCGGGCATGGAGCATCATTAGACCCAGAAACAGGCGAGATTGTTGTAGCCGAAGAAATTTCTACACCCAAGAAAGAACTTGTTAAAGTGATGAAAGAGGTTGAAGAGGGAACGTTTGTTCCCGACAGAGAAAACGATGAGCTGACAAAGACTCTCAGGAATCCTGAAAAGGCTGGACGAACAAGAGGGTTCGGACCTTCTTATCCATGGGTTATCGGGTTTCCCGAGCACCGTGACACGTACAGAAGCCGATCGAGAAGAACAAACCGGCAAAAAGAGGAGGATACGGAGCGGTTCGCGAGGTTTGAAGCCACGCTGCAGGAGTATCGTCAAGAGCTTAATGAACTTAAAGGACTCCGACAGCAAGATCCTACACCGGACAGTACGGTCGGCCCATCACAACGGAAAAGCAGCGTGGCTTCCACGGAGGGCCACGGTAATGATGCAACGATGGATGTGTACCCCGTGGATGCAATTAAGGAGAAGACTAGTTGTGAGCTGCATGTTGAACTGAAGAATATATCCATGAAGGTGGCGGTCGGCTTTGCTTTACCTTCTGCACCGGGAGCGACCTACCATTGCAATCCGATTCCAGCTGGCTATGCTCGTCGGTGTGGATGAAATTCTACCTATGTCGTCACTACAGCTTGACATCCCTGGAGGTGAAGGGGAGACGACACTGGGAGAAGTCATGAGTGGCTTCATTCTTTGGAAAAAAGAATACATCAAGTTTCCAGGCTCGACACCAAGGCCAGCTTCTCCACCAAGGCAACCGTCTCGTCCTAGTGCACCGTCTCCTCCAAGTCCACCTCCAAGTGCACCATCTCCTCCCAGTAATAGTCCAATCCATGACCCCAACACGAGTCCATCTCAATCTACGCAGCCGCCTCCACCCACTAAGTGTAGTAGCATTCTGTATGTATACGAAAACTTATTTCTAATGAAAACACAGAATGAAAAATAATTGAACACAAAACACATAATGAAAAAAAACACAAAACCCTAAAACCCCATCCCCTACCGCGGCAGCCAAATGGCACAAAATGCTGCCGCGGCAGGTAACCTTTAGTCCCGGTTCGTAACACGACCCGAGGCTAAATGTCCTGCCGCCCAGCGCACCTAGCAGGCCACGTGGTTGGATCTCTAGACCCGATTCGTAACTGAACCGGGGCTAAAGCTTGGACCTTTAGTCCCGCTTTCGCAGCCCCGGTTCGAAATCCGGGGCTAAAGGCCCTTACGAAGCGGGGCAAATTTCCCGGTTTCTACTAGTGAATAGTCGTTAGGCTAAATTTAGTTGACTTAAATTGTTGTCTATTTAACCTATAAAAATTGGTGGCATGAAAAATTATATGGCCAAGAAGTTGACATGTACCATAAATGAATACTAATGAGATGACATGGCCAATTGATTGATTAAAATAGTTGGTGATGTGGATAGCTTGCATGTTGAGATAGACTATCATAATTTCTAGTTAGTAGGTTTTAGCTTTATAAGAAAGCATAGATGCCACATAATGGAGTAGTTTATTAAAAATATGGATTAATTTTTTTTGAGGTGGGGGGATTGCACAAAAAGGCTGAATTTAAATATTTTGGGCTATTCTACATGGGTTATTCTCCATGGGTTATACTACACGAGATATTCTCCATGGGTTATACTCCATGGGATGTGGTCAGCAGTCCCCTGACACCGAAAAGGCCGAATTAATGATTCAGGCTAAAGAGGAGCTGAATGGGCTAGCTTTCATCTCCTAGTTAGTAAAAATTGCACTATAGTAACCCTAAAAAAATCGCATTGTACTATGCTCGGCCTGATTCGAAACAAATACCTCACTATGGAGGTGGAAAAAGCGATAATTCTTTTGACAGATATTCATACGAAAAGTAAAAAAACCATGGATACACACTCCAACCTGCCAAAACTAGACTGATACCCTATGACTTCACTTGGTGAAATCACGCCGTATCTTTGCCCCTCTCATATTTGTCCAAAACACATTCAACGGTTCCTATGACAGAAAGGCGAAAGCTGTAGATCAAATAGCATGCAACAACGGCAAAAAAATTGACAGATTCAGTAGCATTTGAAAGATTAGGCAGTACAAAATAAGACTGGAAAAGTATCTGATAGGTTCTCGGTTCATATTCAACAACACTTGATAGATCCAACAACAATTTAAAGTGACTGATTAAACAGTGACAGAAAATGACCAAAAGAATTGACAGATTCAGCAATGTAGACATTGAAATTCAATAGCGGTACAAAAATGCAGCAATGCCAAGTTTCAAAAGGAAAGCAAGACCATGCATATGAACCTCACCAGCTGTAACATCCCAAAAAAAAGTTCTAAAAATCTTCATCATAGCATTCATATCATCATGGCATGTACTACTTTGCATTAGATTTGTCCTCCAAAAATTTGGCGAAATTTTGAGGATTTTTGGAGCACTTATGCTAAATTCAAAGAAAACTAGAAAAGAAATTCAAAAAGAAAAAGAAAAGGAGGGAAAGGATTTTCAAACCGCAACAGCAGTTCTGGCCTTTTGGCCCAAACCGGCCCAGCAAGCCCACCCGGCCTCCCTCTCCCTTCCTTGTCTTTTCGCACCCCCCTCAGCTAACCCCACTCACTTACCACCGGGCCCCACGCCACGTTGACGCCACCTTAGCGTCTTCCACGCGAACGGTCGGCGCCCCCTCTCCTCCTCTGCTGTTTCCATCACCGATTGATTGCAGGCGTTTCAGCGAGTTAATCGCCACCGCTTCGGCCCCTTCTTAATCCCCTCCTTCTCCTCGACCGTTTCCCCCTAGACACAGCCACTAGAGAGCCCCCAGGCTCCACCCAATTTCCACCTCACACCGCCACAGACCGAAGCACCTCCGGCGAGAATTCCGATGAGCCCCGGCCGTGCCGTGCCCTCCTCTTTGCTCTGTAATGCTTGCAGTGACCTAGTGCATGTTTTAACCTCGGTCACGTGCCTTCTTTTGCACCAGGTCGACGACGCGGTTCAACTCCGGCGAACCCTCTCTACGGCCGCCATCCATTGCTTTTTTCGGTCAGGTTAAGGTTCCCGTCGCCCCCTTTTGGTCCTTGCTAGGTCGTGCAGATCCTTGCGCATCTTGCTGACCCCTTTGCTGTCTGGTTCGAGCCCCAGGTCACCGTCCCCGACACCGAGCCACGAGCTCTACAGCCTACTCAACTCCGGCGAGGGATCAAGGCCAGGCCAGAGCACCCCCCCCCCCCGCACCGCAGTGACCTCCGTCGAGACCGCCACGACCTCCTCGACCTCTGGTACGTGTCCACGGTCTCCCAGCCCTTGTAGAATCGCCGGAACCCCATCGGCCGATGCTCCGTCGCCGCGCGCAGCCGGTCAGCGCCGCCCATCTCCGGCCAGGTCGCTAGGGAAATTTAGATCGTTTGTCTGCGGCTAGGATTAGATCGTGGACGAACCGGTACGGGCTAATCTGATCCGTCTGTCACCACTCAAGGTCCAACGGGCCACAGCGGTCGATCCGACCGAACCGGTACGGGCCAGTTAGATTACGCCACGTCGCCCAGGATTATCTGTTTAAATAGAAATTGGACAGAATTTGTATTAAACTTAGAAAATCCATAACTTTTGTTCCACAATTCACAAAAATTCAAATTTGGTGTCTATGGATTCAGAAAAATAAGACCTTTATTATAGAGGCCTTGTTTCACACTTTTGCCTCTGAAAAATTGGAATTATAGGCAGAACCTTTTTAGGAGTATTTTGCTCATAAAGATTGTCCTATAAATTGTTTTGGGGTATTTCTTATGCATTTAGATGAGATATTTTACCCCTGTACTGTAGACTCTCTAAATTATAGAGTTGTGATCATACCATTGCATTTTGCATGCATCCATATTTTTGTAATGCTTTATTGATTGAATTATTGTTGTTGTATTGTTCTTGTGTAGATTGTGTGGATTGTGAAGTTTGTTGCTGTGAGGATTGTACCTATTCCCCTAGCTACCAAGGCAAGTGATATTTCATATCATGTCCTATTATTTTCACTATTGCACTAGTGTTATTTTGGTAGATCTTAGCATGATAGGATTATTTACTTACTACTATGCTATGCTACCCTATAGATTATATCTTGGTAGCATCTCCTAGTTGAAAGACTTCGTATGCTAGAGTGCTTAGCCATGCTATTAGAATTCGTGGGTGGAAAATACACATAAGATATTATGGAAAGATATTATTTTGATTTACTAAGAAAACAACTAATATTAATGAAACACCTGGGTGGAATGGGACTTGCTTGGATTATGTTGAGTGGTTACTTAGGGGCCATGTCTATGGTCAGCTGGTGTATCACACTTGTGGATGGCCACCCAGGAACAAAGAGATTGGAGACATTCTTGTCATGAAGCTTACAGTGCAGCCACATGGCTATGGGCTCTGCCTTGACCAACTAAGTTGCAAGAACTCAGCCAGACGGACAGAAGGTGGTAGAAGTGGTAGGATGGAACGCGTCTGTGGTGGTCTGAGGGATTGCTTCTGAAAGGTCTTGTCTCGATGCATGTCGAGTCTTGTGGGGAAAGTGCACCACCTCTCGAGAGGGTAAAACTAAGTACTTAGCCGTGTCCCCGGTTATGGACAATTCCTAAGCCTCAAGACAGTGAAGTAGTTCAATAATCTCCTCATCTAAATTTCACTAAGTTAAAAACTTGTGGGTGAACATGGGTATTGGTTCAATGATGTCTATCATTGGTACCCTAGTGTTTGAATGAGAAAACTTACTCTTCAAAAACTATAAGTTAAACCAGCTTTTAGCAAAGCCAGCCATAACCCCACTTAGCCATATATTCATGTAGTTGTTGGATTATACTAAGTATCTATGGTATCACTTGCCAATAAAATTCCAAATGTATTGACCCTTGTGGCTGTAACTTATTATGTTGCGGGATACTCTGATGATGAGTAGGGTTGCGGGTCTACACTCGACATGCTTGCCTGTGGCGCATGAAGACTAAAGCCTCTATTACTATTATGCTATGTAATGTGAACTTTAAGTGTCTTAGCCATGGGCTAAGTGAGTTGTAAGAACCATTATATTCCTGGATATGCGATGTAATAATGACCTTTGTTTCTGTGTATTTCATCTTAAACTGTGGGTGCTAGCATTTTCGATCCAGGGACTAGCACTGCAATCACAGGGATCTTACCTTATTATGGTGAGATCTTACAGATGGTATTAGAGCATTGTGTTGCATGTAGGTTCGTGACCCTAGAATGGATTAGACTAAGGAAAACCCTTAGGAAAAATAACTCTATATTCCAACTTTACACTTGTCTTTTCATCTCGTAAAGCTTTCTCTAATCATCCTTCTCATCTATTTTTGTAGATGTCCACCATCAATGAATCTGTCAAGAAGGGACCACTGATGACTATGACCCTGGAGTGTGAGACAGAATTTCCCAATGCACTCAAGAACCTCATGCTCGGCTTTGGAATGAATGGTGAAGCCTTGTACAAGGGATTTCCTGTGATAGATGAAGGACAAGAGTATTGGTGGGTGCAACTCCATTTGTACAAGAACAAGGAAGATGATCCCAAGAGTACGGGATTCTGCATGTTCACCAACTCTGAAATGCACACGTCATTCTTTGACTCTGCAAGGAATGCTACATGGAACGCTATTGAGGAACTTGGGGAGAGACTCAAGTAAATGCTCAATACTCAGGAGGATCTCAAGGAGGAGAAGCGTCTTGTCCAAGACTCAAAGGCCACTGTGAAACGCCTAAGGATATCATAGGCCTTGCTTTGGAGTTATGCGACCAAGACAGGCAGATTGCTGCCAAGAATGCCCAGATAGCTACCTCGGTTAAGAAGGAGTGAGATACTAGTTGGACCACCACCTTTCGCGTTTCATCATGTTAGTATTTTGATCATACCAACCTATGTGGTATGGCAAAAATAAGTTATTTCTGGAACTTTGACTGCTTGGGTTGAATAATGTATTGCTACTTGGAATGTCTTGTTGGTTAATTTTTATTTTGTGACTTGTGTTTTCTTTCTCTATTGTGTGTTACTAATTTTCTCCATACTATGCAACAGATGCCGAATTTTGTCTACAACACGGCCGAGGATTTCAAGGGGACTCGCTTAGGGACTCGTATGTTGGAGCTAGTCCAAGTGCTCGCTCTTCCAATCCCCACCATTTAGGGACTTCAGCTAAGGAAGTTTCAGAGGAAGGACTTATGGGGATTCAGAGTTACCCAGCTAGGACGTGAGACAAAGCCCCAAACTGGGGAGATTACCTTCAAGATTCTCCATGATGACATGGAGAGGGGCCTCGACGTTGCTATGCAGGAGCTGTTGGGACGCCTATGTGGACGTCACTCTTCTGAGATCAGGAGCCACTACTTCCACTTCTTTGGGAGGCGCGACGAGGATGGAGAGCCTATTGTGTTAGACGAGGCCACTAAGGAGTCTACCAAGCCCGTGCTTCACTACCTCCAGGACTTAGAGAGCCTTATCAGACACCTTGATACTAATAGGACTAATGTGATGCTTAGCAATGATGAACTACGAGTCCAACTTAAGGAGAAGGACAAGGCCTTCCAGGAACAGGAAAATCGAATTAAGGAAATGCAGAAGAAGTTTGAAGACCAAGAGAAGAAATTCAAGAGCTAAGAGAAGAGAGTTCAGGAGAAGAACAAGCAGATTAGAGACTTGGAGACCGAGTTAGAGATTGAGAACATTGAGTTGGAAGCGGATCACGAGGTGATAGAGAGGCTACGCACACAGAAGAGAGAGTTACAGACAAAGATAGATGCTTTGACTACAAGCTTGGAGGAATACAAGGCAGGATTCACAGCAGGAGGACTTGCACTAGTGGAGGAGGAAGTTGACATGGAGGAGTAGTGATACTACTCCATCTACCTATTGTTTTATTATTATTGAGTTGCATAGGTCATACCGACTTGTGGGTGACTATGCTAGTATGTAATTTTTGCAAACTCTATTATTGTTGTGATGTTGAACCTACATGTGCTTGTTCGTCTGATTGTTGTTTTTATTTGGGTTATCTATCATTACTTACCCTTATTAAACCCACAGATGCCTCCCCGACACAACAACGAGGATAACAATGACAATGGCAATGGAATGCAGCAGATGATGGCTGCACAGACCCAATTGATGCAAATGATGACTCAATTTATGGCAAACCAGAATCAGAACAACAATACAAACAATAACAACAACCAGAACAATCCACCACCTCTGGATATGCTGAGCAGGTTTCTAAGGCCGAGACCTGCTAAGTTCTCGGGTACCACTGACCCCATGGTAGCAAATGATTGTCTACGTTCTGTGAATAAGGACCTAGTCACAGTTGGATGCACGGATGCAGAAAAGGTCAGGTTCGCAACACACTTATTGGAAGGTCATGCAGCTGCTTGGTGGGACAATTTCCAAATTACTCACTCTATTGAGGAAGTGACTTGGGCAACGTTTGAGGATGGGTTTCGCACCACTCACATCTCTTCTGGGATAATGGGGTTGAAGAAAAAGGAGTTTCATAACCTCAAGCAACGCCACCGTAGTATTTCTGAATACATCGAGGAGTTCAATAATTTGTCACGTTATGCACCCTATGATGTTGACACTAATGCAAAAAGGAAGGAGAAGTTCCTAGATGGGCTGAATGATGAAATTTCTATGCAACTATCTGTTGCATATGTTCCAACTTATCAATCCTTGTGTGATAAAGCTACCATCCTGGAAAACAAGATGAAGCAAGTGGAGGGTAGAAAGAGGAAGCACCATTTTGATAAGGATCAGGATCTCCTCACAAGCGCTCTCATGGTGAAGGAAGTGGGAGCTCAGGATTCCACAAGAATGGGAATCATAATAACTATCGTAACAACAACCACCACCATGATGGAATCAATCATCATGGACATAACAAAAGGGGATTCAGGAACAACCACAATAATCATGGCCATGGGAACCAAAATGGTCAGAACCGTCACAGTCAGCCAGCAAAGAAAGACATCAGTCAGGTGGAATGTTTCAAGTGCAAGAAGACAGGACACTATGCTAATGAATGCCCAGAAAAGAAGACTGATGGGGCTAAGCCAAACCCATTCCAAAAGGGTCATGTGAATCACATCAATGTGGAGGAAATTCAAGAAGGATCTGATGCCGTGATCGGTAAGTTCAAGATTAATTCCTTTCCTGCACTTATCCTTTTCGATACTGGCGCATCGCATTCATTCATTTCAAGATCATTTGTAATCAAAAATGAACTCTCCACTGAAACCATTGGATGTCCCATTAAAGTAAGCTCCCCGGGTGGAGAAATGATAGTAAATTCTGGGTGCCGACAGTTAATCCTAGAAATTGGAAAGAACAAGTTTCCGGTTAGTTTAATAATCCTAGAGTCCCAAGGATTAGATGTAATATTAGGGATGGATTGGTTGACCCGTTATGAAGGGATGATTGATTGTGCCAAGCGAAGTGTTATGCTCACCACCCCAGAAAAGAAAAGGATCAGGTTCAAGTCTAACTTTGAACCCAAGGGGAGCAAGGTTAATTCTCTTAAGGGGTTAGCCTAGACAATGTGCCAATAGTGAAGGAATATCCAGATGTGTTCCCCGAGGAATTACCTGGCATGCCACCATATAGGGATGTGGAGTTTCTGATAGACCTACTGCCAGGAACTGGGCCTATAGAAAAGAGACCTTATAAGATGTTGGTGGACGAGTTAAAAGAACTCAAGAAACACCTGGGAGAACAGTTGAAAAAGGGATTTATCCAACCAAGTTTGTCGTCTTGGGGAGCACCAGTTTTGTTTGTTGAGAAGAAGGACCGAAGTCAAAGGCTATGCATAGATTATCGTTCACTTAATGAAGTGACCATAAAGAATAAATATCCCCTGCCTAGAATAAATGATCTCTTCGATCAGCTAGAGGGAGCATGTGTGTTCTCAGAAATTGATCTTCGATCAGGATACTTCCAACTAAAGATTAGAGAACATGACATCCCAAGACTGCATTCACCACTAGATATGGGTTGTATGAATATACAGTGATGCCGTTTGGATTGACTAATGCACCGGCCTACTTCATGAACATGATGAATAAGGTATTCATGGAATTCCTTGATAAGTTCGTAGTGGTATTCATCAACGACATATTGGTATATTCCAAGAGCAACAAAGAACATGAAGAACATCTCGCCTGATTCTAGAGAAACTCAGGGAACACAAACTTTATGCCAAATTCTACAAATGTGAATTTTGGCTGAATGGAGTGGGTTTTCTTGGGCACATAGTATCTGGAAATGGTATAGCTGTTGATCCAGCAAAAGTGGCAGCTGTGACAGAATGGGAGCCTCCTAAATCGGTTAAAGAAATCCGTAGTTTCCTTGGCCTAGCAGGGTACTACCGGAGGTTCATTGAAAATTATTCTAAGATAGCAAAGCCCATGACTGATCTGCTAAAGAAGGAGAAGAAGTTTAATTGGACAGAAGCTTGTGAAACCAGCTTTCAGGAATTGAAGAAGAGACTAGTGTCAGCACCAGTGTTATGTCTGCCAGACCTCGAGAAAGACTTTCAAGTATACTGTGATGCATCTCACCAAGGATTAGGAGGTGTATTTATGCAGGAAGGTAGAGTTGTAGTTTATGCATCAAGGCAACTCAAAAATCATGAAGTGAACTACCTTAATCATGATCTAGAGTTGGCATCAGTTGTGCATGCCTTAAAAACATGGGGGCATTATCTTATGGGAAAACATTGTGAAATGTTCACTGATCACAAGAGTTTGAAATACAGTTTTACATATAAGAAACTCAACATGAGACAAAGAAGATGGCTAGAACTTATCAAAGATTACGACTTAAGTTTGCAATACCACCCTGGAAAGGCAAACGTCGTAGCCGATGCATTAAGCCGCAAGGTTTATGTAAATGGCCTCAATAAAGGAGAATTGTCGGAGGAGTTATGTGCCCAATTTAGAGAGCTGAGACCTGCGATAGTGCCTGAAGGGTAACTTGCATCCTTGGAAGTGCAACCCACACTAATGGACAGAATCCAAGAAGCCCAAAAGTTGGACAAAGAAATAGAAGAAATCAAAATTAAGGTTAGTGAAGGCAAGGCAAAAGGATTCCATGTAGATGAACAAGGAATCTTATGGTACAAAAAACGTATCTGTGTCCCGCAGGATCTTGACCTTAAGAAGTTGATCTTACAAGAAGCACACAACTCACCATATTCAATTCATCCTGGCAACACCAAGATGTATATGGATGTTAAGGAGAGGTTTTGGTGGAATAATTTAAAGGACATAGCAAAGCACATTTCCTTGTGCGATGTATGTAGTCGTGTAAAGGCAGAACATCAGAAACCGGAAGGATTATTACAACCACTGCCAATACCTGATTAGAAATGGGATAAAATTGGTATGGACTTTATCACCGGACTGCCCAGGACTAAATCTGGATACGATTCTATATGGGTTATTGTTGACCGCTTGACAAAAGTGGCCCATTTCATACCAGTGAAGACCACTTATACAAGTGCAAAGCTAGCCAAGATATACATGAATAGAATTGTATGTTTGCATGGGGTACCTAAAAGTATCGTGTCTGACAGAGGAACTCAATTCACTTCGCACTTTTGGCGACAACTTCACGAGTCATTGGGAACTCGACTGGAATTCAGCACTGCATTTCATCCACAAACTGATGGACAGATAGAAAGGACCAATCAAATATTAGAAGATATGCTAAGAGCATGTGCGTTAGATTATGGATCCAGTTGGGATGAAAGTCTACCATACGCAGAGTTTTCCTACAATAATAGCTATCAATGAAGCATAGAAATGGCACCATTTGAATTCCTTTATGGAAGGAAGTGTACTACACCGTTGCTATGGAATGGAGTAGGAGAAAGAAATTTGTTCGGGTCAGACCTAATCAAGGAGGGTGAAGAGAAAGTCAAGATGGTAAGGGATAGGCTAAAGGTAGACCAATCTCGGCAAAAGAGCTATGCTGATCCAAAACGTAGAGAGGTTACCTAGGAGGTTGGTGATAGAGCTTATCTCAGGGTATCACCACTTCGTGGTGTGAAGAGATTTGGAATCAAAGGAAAATTAGCACCACGCTATGTAGGACCTTTCAAGATTTTGAGCCGCAAAGGAGAAGTGGCATATGAGATAGAATTACCAGAATCTCTGTCAGTAGTTCATAATGTATTCCATGTCAGTCAGCTGAAAAAGTGTCACCCAGAGATGGAAGAAACTTCATTGAACGACACTATACCATTAGAGGAAGTTCAGCTAGAGAATGATCTCACTTATGAAGAGAAACCTATTAAGATTCTCGAGACAGGAGAAAGAATTACCTGTACCAAGACCATCAAATTCTGCAAAGAGTAGTGGAACCATCACACTGAATCAAAAGCAACATGGGAGCGAGAGGATGAACTTCGGAGAGATCACCCTCACCTATTTGCTAGCCAACCCGAATCTCGAGGGCGAGATTCATCTTAAGGGGGTTAGATTTGTAACATCCCAAAAAAAATTCTAAAAATCTTCATCATAGCATTCATATCATCATGGCATGTACTACTTTGCATTAGATTTGTCCTCCAAAAATTTGGCGAAATTTAGAGGCTTTTGGGAGCACTTATGCTAAATTCAAAGAAAACTAGAAAAGAAATTCAAAAAGAAAAAGAAAAGGAGGGAAAGGATTTTCAAACCGCAGCAGCAGTTCTGGCCTTTTGGCCCAAACCGGCCTAGCAAGCCCACCCGGCCTCCCTCTCCCTTCCCTGTCTTTTCGCACCCCCTCAGCTAACCCCACTCATTTACCACCAGGCCCCACGCCACGTCGACGCCACCTCAGCGTCTTCCATGCGAACGGCCGGCGCCCCCTCTCCTCCTCTGCCGTTTCCATCGCCGATTGATTGCAGGCGTTTCAGCGAGTTAATCGCCACCGCTTTGGCCCCTTCTTAATCCCCTCCTTCTCCCGACCGTTTCCCCCCCAGACACAGCCCCTGGAGAGGCCCCAGGCTCCCCAATTTCCACCTCACACCGCCGCAGACCGAAGCACCTCCGGCGAGAATTCCGGTGAGCCCCGGTCGTGCCGTGCCCTCCTCTCTGCTCTGTAATGCTTGCGGTGACCTAGCGCATGTTTTAACCTTGGCCACGTGCCTTCTTTTGCACCAGGTCGACGACGCGGTTCAACTGCGGCGAACCCTCTCTGCTGCCGCCGTCCATTGCTTTTGCCGGTCAGGTTAAGGTTCCCGCCGCCCCCTTTTGGTCCTTGCTAGGTCGTGTAGATCCTTGCGCATCTTGCTGACCCCTTTGCTGTCTGGTTCGATCCCCAGGTCGCCGACTCCGACACCGAGCCGTGAGCTCCGCCGCCTACTCAACTCCGGTGAGGGATCAAGGCCAGGCCAGAGCACCCCCCGCGCCGCAGTGACCTCCGTCGAGACCGCCACGACCTCCTCGACCTCTGGTACGCGTCCACGGTCTCCCAGCCCTTGTAGAATCGCCGGAACCCCATCGGCCGACGCTCCGCCGCCGCGCGCAGCCGGTCAGCGCCGCCCATCTCCGGCCAGGTCGCTAGGGACCGTTAGATCGTTTGTCTGCGGCTAGGATTAGATCGTGGACGAACCGGTACGGGCTTATCTGATCCGTCTGTCACCACTCAAGATCCAACGGCCCACAGCGGTCGATCCGACCGAACCGTTATGGGCCAATTAGATTACGCCACGTCGCCCAGGATTATCTGTTTAAATAGAAATTGGACAGAATTTGTATTAAACTTAGAAAGTCCATAACTTTTGTTCCACAATTCAGAAAAATGCAAATTTGGTGTCTATGGATTCAGAAAAATAAGACCTTTATTATAGAGGCATTGTTTCACACTTTTACCTCTGAAAAATTGGAATTATAGGCAGAACCTTTTTAGGAGTATTTTGCTCATATAAATTGTTTTGGGGTATTTCTTATGCATTTAGATGAGGTATTTTACCCTCTGTACTGTAGACTCTGTAAATTATAGAGTTGTGATCATATCATTGCATTTTGCATGCATCCATATTTTTGTAATGCTTTATTGATTGAATTATTGTTGTTGTATTGTTCTTGTGTAGATTGTGTGGATTGTGAAGTTTGTTGCTGTGAGGATTGTACCTATTCCCCTAGCTACCAAGGCAAGTGATATTTCATATCATGTCCTATTATTTTCACTATTGCACTAGTGTTATTTTGGTAGATCTTAGCATGATAGGATTATTTACTTACTACTATGCTATGCTACCCTATAGATTATATCTTGGTAGCATCTCCTAGTTGAAAGACTTCGTATGCTAGAGTGCTTAGCCATGCTATTAGAATTCGTGGGTGAAAATACACATAAGATAGTATGGAAAGACATTATTTTGATTTACTAAGAAAACAACTAATATTAATGAAACACCTGGGTGGAATGGGACTTGCTTGGATTATGTTGAGTGGTTACTCAGGGGCCATGTCTATGGTCAGCTGGTGTATCACACTTGTGGATGGCCACCAAGGAACAAAGAGATTGGAGACATTCTTGTCATGAAGCTTCCAGTGCAGCCACATGGCTATGGGCTCTGCCTTGACCAACTAAGTTGCAAGAACTCAGCCAGACGGACATAAGGTGGTAGAAGTGGTAGGATGGAACGCGTCCGTGGTGGTCTGAGGGATTGCTTCTGAAAGGTCTTGTCTCGATGCATGTCGAGTCTTGTGGGGAAAGTGCACCACCTCTCGAGAGGGTAAAACTAAGTACTTAGCCGTGTCCCCGGTTATGGACAATTCCTGAGCCTCAAGACAGTGAAGTAGTTCAATAATCTCCTCATCCAAATTTCATTAAGTTAAAAACTTGTGGGTGAACATGGGTAGTGGTTCAATGATGTCTATCATTGGTACCCTAGTGTTTGAATGAGAAAACTTACTCTTCAAAAACTATAAGTTAAACCAGCTTTTAGCAAAGCCAGCCATAACCCCACTTAGCCATATATTCATGTAGTTGTTGGATTATACTAAGTATCTATGGTATCACTTGCCAATAAAATTCCAAATGTATTGACCCTTGTGGCTGTAACTTATTATGTTGCGGGATACTCTGATGATGAGTAGGGTTGCGGGTCTACACTCGACATGCTTGCCTGTGGCGCATGAAGACTAAAGACTCTATTATTATTATGCTATGTAATGTGAACTTTAAGTATCTTAGCCTTGGGCTAAGTGAGTTGTAAGAACCATTATATTCCTAGATATGCGATGTAATAATGACCTTTGTTTCTGTGTACTTCATCTTAAATTGTGGGTGCTAGCATTTTCGATCCAGGGACTAGCACTGCAATCACAGGGATCTTACCTTATTTTGGTGAGATCTTACACCGGCTGCGGGGGGTCGAGGTGGCTCGCGGGAGCAGCTCGCCGGCGGCCGGGAACTTATGTGCCACTCTATATCACCTTACCAACTCTGGAGATTGAGGCGATGGCAGGAGCACCTTTCCGGCGGTGGGGGACAGAGGCGGCGTGCGGGGCTGTGGATATGATGGCGTGCGGGAACTATGGGGAAGAAAATTGCTGAGGCTGTTCTTTTTATATTTTCACCGGATTGTCTCCTTATAGGAAAAACAAGTATAGAATATTATTCTATACATGATGATAGAATAGCCTAGTCCTATTCATATTTACCTATAAGAGGACATATCCAACAAATGAAAAAACATCCTAAAAATAAATCGACGCATTAAAAAAAACATTCATCCCCGTCCTCCATGACCACTGCTACAGCCTACCCGTGACATTCGGTAGGGCCGCCAGAGAGGGAGGCAAACATCTCCCCTTCCATGTGTGTAGATAATCGGATTAGGAGAGAGCCGAGGTGAGTCTCGAGCATGAATAGGGGCGGGTGCGGGGAGGAAGACCGATGGCGCCATAGGTCTAGGAAGATAGGAGGCATGGTGCTGATGTGGGGGATTGAGGAGGTCTCGAGTGATACGAGAGATCTGAAGAAACGTGCCGCCAGCCCAAGCGAGCACACGACGCATCATCAAGTCCACAGGGAAGACCTGCCTATTGGCGGTTTCAGTTCCTATCAGCCGTACAACTTATCTCCCTCGACTCCTAACCATTGTGGACGTGTCAATTTATTGGATTTCTCATTGAGGCGTGCCCTTCTCTCCATCCCCAATTCGAAGCAAGAGATACATGTTTCTAGCAACCACACTCCACTGACCGAGTATGTGGCCTATATCTTGAAACATTTATCAATTTTCTCAACACACTAGCTACTCCAAGCTTTACCATTGGCAGAAGATGGAAGCGATGACACACATGTTTACTAAAAGTTAATAAATAGTGAAGACACCCACGTGTTAGCTCAGGCGCTCATGGCGATCTGCTTCCCACTATTGTTTATCCTCACACATAAATGTTCATATCTTCCTAATGGTCTTTAGTAGCGAAGGGTTTGAGCATAGGAGCCATCAGGAAGTAAACAGTGTGTTGGCTAAGAGAAGTCTGTACAAAGTTTCCATATGACACGATGCGACACCATGCCACCTCAGACTAGCACAATGTCGAACGTTTCCTCAGGCGCCATTCGACAACAAGGTCGATCGTTTCTTCTCTTTCGGCACTGAGATCACTGCTTGCACTAGATCTTTTCTCTTTTGTAAGGGCCTTTAGTCCCGGATTGCGAACCGGGACTGCCAAAGCGGGACTAAAGGTCCAAACTTTAGCCCCGGTTCTGTTACGAACCGGGGCTAGAGGTCCAACCACATGGCCCTGCGAGGCGCGCTGGGCGGCAGGACATTTAACCGGGACTAAAGGGTCGCTGCCGCAGCAGCATTTTGGGCCATTTGGCTGCCGCGGCAGGGGATGGGGTTTTAGGGTTTTGTGTTTTTCTTTTCATTTTGTGTTTTGTGTTCAATTATTTTCATTCCGTGTTTTCATTAGAAACAATTTTTCGTATACATACAGGACGCTACTGTTGGAGATATGCCCAAGTGGTTATTATTATATCTTTGTGTTTATGATGAATGTTTACATCCCATGCTATAATTGTATTATAAGGAAACACTGATACATGTGTGTTTTGTAAACATAAAAGAGTCCCTAGTAAGCCTCTTGTGGAACTAGCTTGTTGATTAAATGATGATCATGGTTTCCTGATCATGGACATTGGATGTCATTAATAACAAGGTTATATCATTAGGAGAATGATGTGATGGACACACACCCATAGTAAGCGTAGTATAAGATCAAGTCATTAAGTTTGTATTGCTATAAGCTTTCAAATGCATAGTAACCTAATCCTTCGACCATGAGGTTATGTTAATCACCGGATGGGTACTTTGATGACATCAAACACCGCTTCGTAACTGGGTGGTTATAAAGGTGTCATTGGGTATTCTGAAAGTATGTGTTGAAGCGCATGAACTAAGATTGGGATTTGTCCATCCATATGACGGATAGATTTGCTCTGGGCCCTCTCGGTGGAATGTCATCTAGTTAGCTTGCAAGCATGTGACTAGGTCACAAGGGATGACATAACATGGAACGAGTAAAGAGTACTTATCGATGTGAGGTAGAACTAGGTATGGAGATACCGACGATCAAACCTCGGATAAGTAGAATATCGCGTGACAAAGGGAATTGGTTTCGTATGTTAATGGTTCTATTGATCATGAAGTCATCGTTGAATATGTGGGAGCCATTATAGATCTCCAGATCCCGCTGATGGTTATTCATCGGAGAGGTGTCTTCATCATGTCTGCATATTCACGAACTGTAGGGTGACACACTTAAGGTTCGAAGTTGTTTTAAGTAGATATGGAATGTGCGTTGGAGACCGAATGTTGTTCGGAGTCTCGGATTGGATCCGGGACATCACGAGGAGATCCGGAATTGTCCGGAGAATAAGATTCATATATTGGGGATCATTTTCTAAGTTAGGAAATGTTCCGGAGTGTTTGTATGGAGATTCTAGAAGGTTTCGGAATGTTCTGGAAGGTTCTAGAAGATTTCTTGGAGTTTGCTTGAAAACCAAGAAAGGATCAAGGAGTCTTTGTGGGGCATGACACGGATTCGTGGGGGAGGAGGATTCCTCCCCCCTCCCAATCCGCCGGCCAAGGAGGGAGGGGAGTCCTACTAGGACTCCCCCTCCTATGGCGCCTCCCTCCTTTAAATAGAGGGAAGGGGGCGCCACCCCCTTGCACTCTACCATACCAAACCCTAGCCACAGCCTCTCTCCTCCTCCTTCGCTCTGCTCCGGCTTAGGTGAAGCCCTGCAGAAATCTCTACTCCACCACCACCACCACACCGTCGTGCTGCTGGGATTCCGTGGAGAAGATCTACTACCTCCGCTGCTCGCTGGAACGGGGAGAGGAAGGTCTGCTTCGACTCCGCACGTGTGACCGACTGCGGAAGCGCTGCCGGAACATGGCGCCGGAAGGATCGTCCACACGATCTTGAGATCGGTAAGTGATCGACTACATCAACCCCGAGATGTAATCTCGTAACGCTTTCGGATCTACGAGGGTTAGTACAAATCTATCTCGTTGCACATGTCTAATAGATTAGATCTTGGCTTTTATCTAGATTAGATCTGGGTTTTGTTCGTTCTTGCGGTAGAATTTTTTTGTTTTCCATGCTACGAACCCATCAGTGGTATCAGAGCCTTGTCTATGCGTAGATCTGTTGCACGAGTAGAACACAATGGTTTTGTGGGCGTTGGTGCTCGTGCCGTCTTTTGCTTTGTGTACTTTGCATCTTGCGGTATGGTGGGATGAAGCGGCTCGGGCTAACCTTACATGTCATCGCACATGAGACTTGCTCCACGCTTGACGTGTAACTTGCTTTGCACAAGTGGCTTTATGGTGTCTGTCTCTCCCATCATAGTATAGATCCAATCTACACTTTGCACTCGATAGCACTTGTATCAATGTTGTGGTTCAGTTTCGTAGGTAAGATCCGTTCTTATTCGAAGCCCCAAACCACGTAAAACATGCAAAGAAAATTAGAGGCGTCTAACTTGTTTTTTCAGGGGTTTTGTTATGTGATATGGCCATCATGTGATTGTGATTATATTTGATGTATGCAATGATCCTTGTTGTAATATGGCAACCGGCAGGAGCCTAATGGTTGTCTTTAATTCTGTTAAGACCTGCGTGTCTATTCATCTTGTAATAGCTTTGTTCCATGTAGTTGTAATAGTTGCTGGTGATGATGGACAACCATGAAGCGGTGCCACTGACCTTGACGCAATGCTGGTGATGATGGAGATCATGTCCGTGCTTTGGAGATGGAGATCAAAGGCATAAGAAGAAAGGGCCATATCATATCACACTAATTATGAATTGCCTGTGATGTTAATCCTTTATGCATATTGTATTGCTTAGATCGTGACGGTAGCATTATAAGATGATCCCTCTCACTAAATTTCAAGTAATAAAGTGTTCGTCCTTAGTTGGCACCGATGCTAAGACTCGTCGTCTTGAAGCATCTCGTGATGATCGGGTGTGATAGATTCTACGTGTGCATACAATGGGTACAAGCCAGATTTGCACATGCGGAAACTAAGGTTAATCTTGACGAGCCTAGCATGTACAGACATGGTCTCGGAACACGGAATACTGAAAGGTAGAGCATGAATCATATAAGTGATATGATGAACATGAAGATTGTTCGCCGATGAAACTACATCTTCTCTCGTGAAGATCGGACTTGGTGTAGTGGACTTGGTTCGTGTAATCACTAAGACAATGTGAGGGATGTTGTTTTGAGTGGGAGTTCACCTAGTTAATTTAAGAATTAAAATTGAACTCAATTTATCATAAACTTAGTCTAAACTACTTGCAAATTTGTTGTAGATTATGGCGAACCTCTCCATCAATTTCAATGCATTCCTAGAGAAAGAAAAGCTTAAGAACAATGGAAGCAACTTCATGGACTGGCTCCGTGGTCTGAAGATTGTCCTCAGGGCTGGTCAGATGACCTATGTGCTCGAAGCACCGCTACGTGACCCACCTGCAGATGATGCCACCGATGACGTAAAGAATGTTTACGCCACTCGCAAAAATCATTACTCCACAGTTCAGTGTGCCATCCTGTATGGTTTAGAAACGGAGCTCCAGAAGCGTTTTGAGCACCACGACCCGTTCGAGATCATTAAGGAGCTCAAGCTCATTTTTGAGACTCACGAGGCCGTGGAGAGCTATGAGGCCTCCGAAAAGTTCTTTACCTGCAAGATGGAAGAGGGAAGCTCCGTTAGAGAGCATGTGCTCACCATGTCTAGGAACGCAAACAAGCTCCAAGAGTTGGGGATAATGATTCCTAATGAGTTAGGGATTCACCGTGTCCTCCAATCACTGCCACCGAGTTATAAGAACTTTGTGATGAACTACAATATGCACTGCATGAACAAGACGTTGCCTGAACTATCGTCCATGCTGAAAACTGCTGAAGTGGAGATCAAAAAGGAGCACCAAGTGTTGATGGTCAATAAGACCACCAATTTCAAGAAACAGGGCAAGCCTAAGAAAAAGGGCAACTTCAAGAAGGACGGCAAGAAAGCTGCCGCACCTGCTAAGAAGCCCAAGGCTGGTCCTAAACCTGAAACTGAATGCTTCTACTGCAAGGGTGCTGGTCACTGGAAGCGTAACTGCCCCAAGTACCTGGCAGATCTGAAGAACGGCAAAATCAAGAAGAAAGGTAAATTTGATATACATGTTATTGATGTGTATCTTACTAGTAGTCGTAGTAGTGCGTGGGTATTTGATACTGGTTCGGTTGCTCATATTTGTAACTCGAAACAGGAGCTGCGGAATAAACGAAGACTGGCAAGAGACGAGGTGACGATGCGCGTTGGAAATGGCTCCAAGGTTGATGTGATCGCCGTCGGCACGCTCCCTCTACATCTACCTTCGGGATTAGTTTTAAATTTGAATAATTGTTATTTGGTGCCTGTGTTAAGCATGAACATTATATCTGGATCTTGTTTATTGCGAGACGGTTACTCTTTTAAGTCTGAGAATAAAGGTTGTTCGATTTATATGAGTAATATCTTTTATGGTAATGCACCTGAGATAAATGGTTTATTCTTATTGAATCTCGATAGTAGTGATACACATGTTCACAACATAGATGCTAAACGAATAAAATTGAATGATAATTCTACATACATGTGGTAATCGCTGCCTTGGTCACATTAGAGTGAAGCGTATGAAGAAACTCCATTTTGATGGACTTCTTGAATCACTTGATTTTGAATCACTTGAAAGATGCGAAGCATGTCTAATGGGAAAAATGACTAAGACTCCATTCTCTGGGATAATGGAGCGAGCTATAGACTTATTGGAAATAATACATACCGATGTGTGCGGTCCAATGAGTGTAGCATCGCGTGGTGGATATCGTTATGTTCTCACTTTCATGGATGACTTAAGTAGATATGGGTATGTCTACTTTATGAAACATAAGTCCGAAACTTTCGAGAAGTTTAAGGAATTTCAAAGTGAAGTGGAAAATCATCGTAACAAGAAGATTAAGTTTCTGCGTTCTGACCGCGGAGGTGAATATCTAAGTTATGGGTTTGGCATGCATTTAAAGATATGTGGAATACTTTCGCAGTTGACACCGCCGGGAACACCACAACGTAATGGTGTGTCCGAACGTCGTAATCGAACTCTCTTAGATATGGTTTGGTCTATGATGTCTCTTACAGATTTACCACTATCCTTTTGGGGCTATGCATTAGAGACAGCCGCATTCACTTTAAATAGGGCACCATCTAAATCCGTTGAAACGACACCATACGAATTGTGGTTTGGTAAGAAACCTAAGTTGTCGTTCCTTAAAGTTTGGGGTTGCGAAGCGTATGTAAAGAAGTTACAGCCTGATAAGCTTGAACCCAAAGCGGAGAAATGCGTCTTCATAGGATACCCTAAAGAAACAATTGGGTATACCTTCTATCATAGATCCGAAGGCAAAGTTTTTGTTGCCAAGAATGGATCCTTTCTTGAGAAGGAGTTTCTCTCGAAGGAAGTGACCGGAAGGAAAGTAGAACTCGACGAGGTTATTGAACCTTCTCTCGAAGTTGAGAGTAGCGCAGCACCGGAAGATGTTTTTGTGTCGCCTGCACCAATTGGAGAGGAAGCTCATGATGGTGATCATGAAACTTCGAACGAAGTTACTACTGAACCTCGCGGGTCAACGAGGGTCCGTACAACTCCTGATTGGTATGACTCTGCCTTGAACGTCATGTTGGTGGACAACACTGATGACCCTGCGACGTATGAAGAAGCTATGGTGAGCCCAGATTCCGACAAATGGCTAGAAGCCATGAAATCCGAGATGGGATCCATGTACGAAAACCAAGTGTGGACTTTGGTGGACTTACCGGATGGCCGTAAGGCTGTCGAGAATAAATGGATTTTCAAAAGAAAAACAGATGCTGATGGTAATGTTCCCGTCTATAAAGCTCGACTTGTCGCGAAAGGGTTCCGACAAATTCAAGGAGTTGACTACGATGAGACTTTCTCACCAGTAGCGAAGCTAAAGTCTGTGAGGATTTTGTTAGCAATTGCTGCATATTTCGATTATAAGATTTGGCATATGGATGTCAAAACGGCGTTCCTTAATGGTGACATTGAGGAAGAGTTGTATATGGTACAACCCAAGGGTTTTGTCGATCCTAGTGATGCTGACAAGGTATGCAAACTTCAGCGCTGCATTTATGGACTGAAGCAAGCATCCCGGAGTTGGAATCAATGTTTTGATAAAGTAATCAAAAACTTTGGATTTATACAAACTTATGGAGAAGCTTGTATTTACAAGAAAGTGAGTGGGAGCTCTGTAGCATTCCTAGTACTATATGTAGATGACATATTGTTGATTGGGAATGATATAGAACTTCTTAATAGCGTCAAAACCTATTTGAATAATAGTTTTTCAATGAAGGATCTTGGCGAAGCGGCATATATTCTAGGCATCAAGATTTATAGAGATAGATCAAGACGCCTAATAGCGCTTTCACAAAGTACATACTTAGACAAAGTTCTAAAGAAGTTTAGAATGGAAGAGAGCAAGAAAGGGTTTGTGCCCATGTTGTCAGGTAAGACCTTGAGTAAGACTCAAAGTCCAGCTACGGCAGAAGATAGAGAAAAGATGAATAATATTCCCTATGCCTCGGCCATAGGTTCTATCATGTATGCCATGCTGTGTGCAAGACCGGATATAGCACATGCTGTTAGTTTGACCAGCAGATATCAAAGTGATCCTGGAATGGAACACTGGACAGCGGTCAAGAATATCCTAAAGTACCTGAATAGGACTAAGGATATGGTTCTTTCTTATGGAGGTGATGAACAGCTTGTTGTAAACGGTTACACTGATGCTAGTTGGAACACCGATCTAGATGACTCGAAGTCACAGTCTGGATACGTATTTGTTTTGAATGGTGCTGCAGTGAGCTGGAGGAGTGCCAAGCAAAGCGTTGTGGTGAAATCTTCAACTGAATCGGAATACATAGGTGCTTCGGAGGCTGCACAAGAAGCCATATGGATGAAGGAGTTCATTAGTGAACTTGGCGTGGTTCCCAGTGCGTTGGACCCGATGGCCATCTACTGTGACAACACAGGTGCCATAGCTAATGCACAGGAGCCAAGGTCACATAGCAAGCTGAAGCACATCAAGCTACGTTTCCATGCTATTCGCGAGTATGTCCGAGATGGTGACATAAAGATTTGCAAAGTACACACTGATCTGAATGTGGCAGATCCATTGACTAAACCTCTCCCTAGAGCAAAGCATGACCAACACCAGAACGCCATGGGTGTTAGGTATATTACCATGTAATCTAGATTATTGACTCTAGTGCAAGTGGGAGACTGTTGGAGATATGCCCAAGAGGCAATAATAAAAGTGGTTATTATTATATCTTTGTGTTTATGATGAATGTTTACATCCCATGCTATAATTGTATTATAAGGAAACACTGATACATGTGTGTTTTGTAAACATAAAAGAGTCCCTAGTAAGCCTCTTGTGGAACTAGCTTGTTGATTAAATGATGATCATGGTTTCCTGATCATGGACATTGGATGTCATTAATAACAAGGTTATATCATTAGGAGAATGATGTGATGGACACACACCCATAGTAAGCGTAGCATAAGATCAAGTCATTAAGTTCGTATTGCTATAAGCTTTCAAATGCATAGTAACCTAATCCTTCGACCATGAGGTTATGTTAATCACCATCACCGGATGGGTACTTTGATGACATCAAACACCGCTTCGTAACTGGGTGGTTATAAAGGTGTCATTGGGTATTCTGAAAGTATGTGTTGAAGCGCATGAACCAAGATTGGGATTTGTCCATCCATATGACGGATAGATATGCTCTGGGCCCTCTCGGTGGAATGTCATCTAGTTAGCTTGCAAGCATGTGACTAGGTCACAAGGGATGACATAACATGGAACGAGTAAAGAGTACTTATCAGTAACGAGGTAGAACTAGGTATGGAGATACCGACGATCAAACCTCGGATAAGTAGAATATCACGTGACAAAGGGAATTGGTTTCGTATGTTAATGGTTCTATCGATCACGAAGTCATCGTTGAATATGTGGGAGCCATTATGGATCTCCAGATCACGCTGATGGTTATTGATCGGAGAGGTGTCTTCATCATGTCTGCATATTCACGAACTGTAGGGTGGCACACTTATGGTTCGAAGTTGTTTTAAGTAGATATGGAATGTGCGTTGGAGACCGAATGTTTTTGGGAGTCTCGGATTGGATCCGGGACATCACGAGGAGATCCGGAATTGTCCGGAGAATAAGATTCATATATTGGGGATCATTTTCTAAGTTAGGAAATGTTCCGGAGTGTTTGTATGGAGATTCTAGAAGGTTTCGGAATGTTCTGGAAGGTTCTAGAAGATTTCTTGGAGTTTGCTTGAAAACCAAGAAAGGATCAAGGAGTCTTTGTGGGGCAAGACACGGATTCGTGGGGGAGGAGGATTCCTCCCCCTCCCAATCCGCCGGCCAAGGAGGGAGGGGAGTCCTACTAGGAATCCCCCTCCCATGGAGCCTCCCTCCTTTAAATAGAGGGGAGGGGGCGCCACCCCCTTGCACTCTACCATAACAAACCCTAGCCGCCGCCTCTCTCCTCCTCCTTCGCTCTGCTCCGGCTTAGGCGAAGGCCTGCAGAAATCTCTACTCCACCACCACCACCACACCGTCGTGCTGTTGGGATTCCGTGGAGAAGATCTACTACCTCCGCTGCTTGCTGGAACAGGGAGAGGAAGGTCTGCTTCGACTCCACACGTGTGACCGACTGCGGAAGCGCTACCGGAACGTGGCGCCGAAAGGATCGTCCACACGATCTTGAGATTGGCAAGTGATCGACTATATCAACCCCGAGATCTAATCTCGTAACGCTTTCGGATCTACGAGGGTTAGTACAGATCTATCTCGTTGCACATGTCTAATAGATTAGATCTTGGCTTTTATCTAGATTAGATCTGGGTTTTGTTCGTTCTTGCGGTAGAAAATTTTTGTTTTCCATGCTACGAACCCATCAGCTACTACACAGTACTTATACACATTGACGCAATATACAATATAATTTCTCTTACAAGCATACATGGAGTCCCAACCGGTCCAGAGCATGTCTATTTGATTACATGGAGATCATTACACGGATGCTTTAGGGTCTACGTATAGAGTATTCTCCGCGTGGGTCTATGACCTCGTCGACAAAAAATGCAGCAAATTTCTCTTGGATTGCTATTAGGCGGTCCTCCGGTAGGAGCTTGTCCCGCATCGCGTCCAACTATATAAAAAGGAGATCGTATGGATTAGACTCAACACAACTTTTTGTAATAAAAATAAAGGGTGAATATATTGTTTAATTACCCGATAATTTTCTGTGGGCTTCTCAATACTGATGCGAATGAACTCGCACACGTAGAATCCACATAGATTAGTCCCATGTGGCTGCCTCACGCACTTTACAAGAATAGAGTTCAATCAAATAATAACTCTAGCATGATAAATGCACATAAACTAGAATTAAATAGATGCGCGGATTTAGCTCGTACTACTTACTGAGAGTGATTTAAAAAATAGCTCTTCACGCCATTGACCGCAGACATGGTTCTTGAACTTTGTACAAACCCTACTCGACAAAGAAAATTAATATATGAGTTAATAACTACTTGATATCCCAGAAAATGAACGAAAGAAACCGATATAGTGCGATAATGGTTGAAATTACCTCTGGAGCGTATCGATAATGCTGCGGTAGTTTTCAATGTATTTGTTTAGTGAGTCCATGATGTGAACTCTTCCCAAGTCAAGTGAAATGCTTAGAAGAATCTAGTGGTACCTACGCAAGGTTTACATACGTCAGTAACTCATCATTTACACTGAACATCGAGTAAGCAAAAGTTATTTTATACAAAAACTCACTTGCCGTCGTGGTAAGTAAATAGTATTTCATTACAGAAATGCTGTTTCGTGAGAAACCGCAACAAGTTGTGCTCGGTCTCCAGTGGTTTATCCTTTACTATAGATCCATGAACTCGATGTGGGTCAATGAACCCAAATCCATTGATAGCCTTTCTTTTACAATCGAGCATCTTCATTCTGCATCATTATATATAGCGTACAAAAGAATATAGTGAGTAACTTACCGGCAATGAATTGAACAAGCTGAGATAGAGACGTAATTACATAAATAATGTAATCACTTACATACAATACGCACTGAGGATAGTTTTGTCGAGTTCCTTTAGATTGAATAACTGAAATAATTCTGTAAATTCAATAGGGACCTCGTCTTCAGTGAAGTAATGCGATTTTTGAACTTTCACTAAGAGCCAATTTTGTTGTTCTTTTGATGCTTTCATGTACCATTCATGGAATCATCGCATTTGTGTTGGCATATCCCGAAGCCTATCAGAACTGTCCAGAGGCTCCTCGTGAACAAATTTGGGTGCTACCTCAGCCTTGGGCATATCGCCATGAAGAATTTGATGAATAGGCATACCACATTGCTTGGCCAATATCCTAATTGTTTCCGGGTCCATAGGTTCTACCTCATATAGTTGAGGTTCGGGTTTGTCCACCTGGAGTGGGGGAGCGATTGGTTTGCTTGTTTCCTCAGTTGGGGAACATCTCTTTTGGTTCTTTGGCTACCACTCGATTGTTTTGCTTGTTTCCCCAGCTAGGGGACGTCTGTTCTGATGCTTGCGCTACCACTCAATTGTTTTGCTTGTTCCCCCTGCTGGGGAACCTCTTTTGTGATGCTTCCTCTACCGCTTGATCTCTTCTGTTTTGGTGTCGCGGGGCGGAGACGGTGAGGCGCGGGGCGGGGACGGTGAGGCGCGGGGTGATACATTGCAAATGTATCTATAATTTTTTATGCTCCATGCTTGGTTTTATCCACTTTCTTGTGTTTTTTCCACACTTTGGAGTACTTTTCATATGATTTCTTGGACTAACCTATTAACAAGAGCCACAAAGCGCCTGCCTGTTTTCTGCTGTTTTGGTTCCAGAACGCCGAAAATGAATATTCTCGAATTGGACAGGACAAAAGCCAAAGTGCCTATTTTTCCAAGACTCAGAGCGAATACGAGACGGAGGAGGCTGGCCACACCCCTGTGCACGGGCTGGGCCTGGCCACGCCAGGGCATGGTGTGGTGGCCCCAGGCACCCCCCGGTCTCCCTCTTCGCCTATAAGATGCCTTCTGACCTAAAAACTTCCGGGGGTTCGACGTTTTTCCAGAAGAATATCCGCTCCGCCGCCACCACCGAAGGGGAGATTCGAGGAACAGATGTTGGGTCCGCAGCATAGAAAACAAAAAATTCCTACGATGAGAACTACACGCCAAGATCTATCTACTAGATACAGAGCAAACGGGTGGACATACATCCATGGAGAACTTACCCTCGAAGACAACGAGCTTTGTTAACAAGTAGGAACTCGTGGTTGATGTAGTCGTACACTTGCCGATCTCAAGATCGTGAGGAAGTCCGAGCGCTGCAACTCAGCAGCGCATGTGCACTCGCACACACGTTCAAGCCACCGGACAACCTCCACCTCCTCGCTCCAGCGATCCAGCGGAAGCAGCAACTCCTTCTAGACGAAATGCCACTAGGAACATGTATCTCGCTAATCTGAGACCATGGGGGAATAATTCTAGAGGGGGAGAGAGATCCTTCACAAGGAGGTGTGTGGATGAAGGAGGGAATGGGTGGCCTTTTATAGGAGGAGGGGGCGTGCCCCCTCTCTCCATGACCGGCGCATGGGGGGGTGACCTCTCAACTCCCCCATTCATGTGGTGGTAACTCCTCCACATTAAAATGCCTCTTCACATTCCCTTTTAAAGTCTCCACTTTAAATGCATTAACTTTCTCCAAATTTAATGCTCTCTCATTTAATAAAACTCTTTTTATTAAATTTATTCAGAATTTTGTTAATTACTTTAATTAACAAACATTCACATATAGCCCCTTGCAATATTTCAATATCACATGCAGAAACACCTTCTGCCATTTCACCCGAAACAATTTCCGGTTTCTATTGAAACAATTCCTGCGCTTTGCAATTCTTTCGTCTGAAACATATGTGCTCCAAAATGGTGTGCGGTAACTCTTAAGTGTGCCACCCTACGGTTCACGAATAATGCAGACATGATCGATACCCTTCTCTGATCAATAATCAGCAGCGGGACCTGGAGATCCGTACTGACTCCTACACATTCAACGATGACTCCTGTGATCGTGAGAACCTTTAACGCTTGTAACTAAATCCCTTTGTCTCTCGATATATTACATGTCCGAGATTCGATCGGTATCTCCATACCTAGTTTGATCTCGCATCGACATGCACTCTTTTCTCGCTCCGTGATATAACATTCTAGTGATCACATCACTTGCTTGCAAGCTATCCTAATGTGATATCACCGAGAGGCCCAGTATATCTATCCGTCATCTGGATTGACAAATTCCACTCTTGATCCATGAGCCTCAACATAACACCTTCGTAGTACTGAACCCATCTTTATAGTCACCCTGTTACGGTGTGACGTTTGATGTTATCAAGATACTCTTCCGGTGTTAGCAATTAACATGATCTCATGGTCTAAGGATAAAGATTACTTCGTATGATGTTATAGCAATATAAACATAATGACTTGATTGTAATGCTATACTTCGGATGAATGTTCATCACATCATTTCACAAATGATGTGACCTTGTTATTAACAACATCCAATGTCCATGATCAGGAAACCTTGATCATCTTGTTAATCAACAAGCTAGTCTATAAGAGAGGCATGACTAGGAACCCTTTTTGTTTATTAGACAAACATGTATTGGTGTTTCCTATCAATACAATTATAGCATGCAAAATAAACATCTATCATATACAAGGAATACATAATAACAACTTTATTATTGCCTCTCAAGGCATATTTCCTTCACCTATGGCCCCGAAGTGACAGAAATCGGGATAACCGGAAGGGAAAGGCTTTGATGTGAGGATCACACGTGTTCACGGAGTGTTAATGCTTTGCTCCGGTTCTCTATTAAAAGGAGCACCTTAATTGCTAGTAGTTCCCTAGAGGCCCTGCTGCAAACATGCTGGCAGGACAAAATATGTTGTGCAAGTTCTCATTTTGAGCACGTATGACTATTTATGGAACACATGCCTAGGATTGTCTAGTACTTGGATGCTTTATCTTATTTATCTACACTTGCACTATGTTCTGATTGCTATGTGAATTGTCTTGTCCATGCAACGCCCGTCCATCCAACCCTATGCCTACCGCACTCGAATCCCACTGTTACTGCTTTTGTTACTACTATCTTTGCTTTACTACTGTTGTTACTTTGCTATTCCTACTACAAAACTGTTGCTACTGATAAACTGCTGTGAGAAAGATTGTTGCCAGGTGCAGCTGAATTGACAACTCAGTTGTTAAGGCTTATAAATATTCTTTGGCTCCCCTTGTGTCGAATCAATAAATTGGGTTTCACTTCCCTCGAAAATACTGCGATACACCCCCTATACTTTTGGGTCATCAAGACTATTTTCTGGCGCCGTTGCCGGGGATCATAGCTTTATTTATCGAGTTCACCTAGATTCACTATTGTTCAAGCTAAGTTTATTTCTTCCTTGTTTGCTTCTTTCTTTATTGAAAATACAAAAAAAAATAGTTCCTACTCTAGTTGTTATTTTCGTTGGTCTGTTATTGTCTTGCTTTGTCATGCTTTTGTCAATGGTTGGTTTCTTTGAAACTAAAGCTTATTAGCAAGGTGGGTTCACGGAAGATCAAAAATATTATTATAAGGAACACCGCTTGTCAAAAAAAGGGAAACACTTATGGGAACAAAATGATAGATTGTATACCATTGCTAGAAACGTGTGCTCTACTTATAATGTTACTTATTGATGTGATGAATCTCATTGCAGAAAGAGGTATAAACACCTCCCTTTTCAATGTGAGTATAATGATAATGATACCATATCTTCTTATGCTAAAGGAATTTATGACTTTTATGATGCGGAACAAATTGAAGAATTTATTGCTTGGAAGGGTGCTTTTGGACTTGCTAGTTTGCTTGAAAATATTGATGATTCACCTTATAAGTATGAGGTTTATGGTATACTTAAATTCTACTTTGATAATTACAAGGATGAAAATGAACCTATTCTTGAGTATTTTAATAGATGCTCTCCACAAATGGAAGAGACTAATGCCTTGCGGGATCCTATGGAAGAAGAAATTGATGAACCTGAAACCTCATTAGATGAAAAAGAGGAGGAGAGTGATGAACAAAAGGAGGAATAATGGATTAGCTACCCATTCCTACCTTCTAATGAGAGTAACTCTTTATCCCTTACATTATTTCATTGTCCTCCATGCTTACTAAAGAAGGATGAATGTCATGTTCCCGAGGTTTCTTTTGAAAATGTTTATAATAAAGCCCTAGTGCTTGTAGATCATGAAGAGCATGCTTTATGTGATAGTTATATTGTTGAGTTTATTCATGAGGATACTGAAAATTATTATGAGAGAGGAAAATATGGTGGTATAAGTTTTCATGGTATTGAAACACCTCTCTATGTGCTGAAAGTTTTGAAGTTACTCTTGTTTCATTTTCCTATGCCTGTCACTTTGTTCTTTGCGAATTTATTTGCTTACACGATTCCTATACATAGGATGTGGGTTAGACTTAAATGTGTTTTGAATTTGTTTCTTGATGCTCTCTTTTACTTCAACTCATATTTCTTATGAGAGCATCCTCTCAAACTATTATGCCTGAAGATGATAATATGTCTATTATTCTTGGGAGACCTTTTCTTAAATACTGCAGGGGCTGTTATTAATTGTAATCAAGGGAAGGTGACCTTCAATGTTAATGACAAGGAACATACTATCTATTTCCCCAAGAAGATTGATAGACTTATAGTTTTGAATTCAATTGAACATGTTGAGGGCATTCAAGTTGGAGAAATATATTGTCGCATACCAAGAGAAAAATTTGAAACTTTTATGATTGGGACTATTGCTATCAAGGTTGAGGTAACATAATCATTAGTGGAATACAAAGTTTTGTCTCATATGGAATTGTTTTGGTAGCAAGACCTGATCAACCTTGTTAACAAAAGGATTTCATTGAACAAAACAATGTTTTCACCATGATTATCTCCGCTTACTTCTATTTTTATCCATTTTCAGTTTTTGCTTTTGCCTAACTTAAAGGCGTTAAAGAAAAGTACTTATTGGGAGATAACCCAAAAGTTTTAGTTGAGTCTAGGAAGTTATTACTTCAGTAATAACCGCTCCTTATCCCTTGTATTTGCTTTTTGTGCCAAGAGTAACCTCTAATGAGAGAGAAGTAATGATTGGGAAAGTTGCTGTCCCGAAACAGATTTCTGTGCTTCACCGTACAAATTCGTGTAAAATCTCTTAACGTCTTTTTGAGGCGTGAAGTTTTGTACTTCTGCCCCAGGTTGTTATCTAACTTCCGTTAGTTCAACACTTTTTGATTTGAGCAACAGAAGGTCTTCGAAAAAAATCGTCTTTACCTGCTGGTCTGTTTTGACAGGTTTCTGCCATTTTCTGCATTTGCTTCCTGTGGGTTCCTTCTTGAGTTCTTTTGGGGAATTGAGCCTTTTGGGGGAAGTGCTACAGTAGCTAGTGTTCTAATGGAAGTTTATTTGGTGTTAGAACTGAACCTTGAGACTTATTTATCTTGATTGCACTAATGTTGCTAATAAAATTGTGTGAAGTTTTGTATGAAGGAAAAATTTCAGGTGTATGGAAGGAATGAGTAATGAGATGAAGGATGGACTAAAGCTCAATCTTGGGGATGCCACGAGTGTCACCCCATGAAATATCTAAGAAGTACAATCGTCAAAGCTTGGGGATGCCCAAGGCATCCCCCTCTTCATCAATAAAAATCCCAGGTTTCTTCCAAACACTTCATTTTTATTATTTCATGCATAGTTGTGTTGTTCTTGGAGCGTCTTCTTTTTTGTTTTCGTTTTGGTTTTTTAGTTTGCGTGGTTTGCTTAGTTTGCTGAATAAATTGGTTGTACCTCCTCTTTCATATATTGGTGTTCAAATAGTTTGGTTTGGATTGGAAAAGAGTAGGAAAGCTAATGCTTAAGTGGTAAAGGGAGCTTGTTTTTGACTGTGGCCTATGCTTTGTCATGCCATGCTTGATATTGTTTTGGCTTTATGCTTAGTATTCTTTGCTGTAGCATGACTTGTTATAAACAATTGAGATTGCTTAATGTGCCTTGGATGAATCATGCGTTGTTTTAGCATATTAAAGCATAGTATAGTGGTATTCTCCTTTGATGCTTTATCTGGGTTGACTTGGCACATGTTCACACCATGTTATGACTATCCCAAGTCACCATAAGCCTTTATGATCCTTTAGTTTTCAACTTGTAGTATCACCTTATGCTTTGATCAATGATGTTTTGTCGCTCTGCATGATTATGGTCATTATTGCTCTCTCTTTTGTCGCTCCCTTACTATTGCTAGCCTTCACTTACACTGAGTGTTTTACTCATGTTTCCAATTCCTTTAAACCAAATATTGCCAAACTGTCCACCATACCTACCTATTAGCATCATTTTCTACTTCTGTGCATATTCAATATGCCTTGTTTTCTTTCGAATAAAATGTTTGCTTGTTATGAGAAAGTTAGTTAGTAAAGCTCTCACGAACTTGATGGCACACTTTATTTCCTGCATTTAATAAACCTGAACCATTGCGTCCTTCTTTGTTGCGTATATGCTTGCGCTTTATAAGTTGAAGTTAGCAGAACCATGTATCATGGGGAACGCTTTCAACATTGCACTGGTACTTAGTACCTCGTTGATATCATGTAATTTTGCTTATGGATCCCGGCGGTGTGAAATAAAATTGGAACTTGTAAGATCATGGAGTTTGTATGTATGTTAGAGAAGCGCCTGGGCCACTAGCCTAAGCCATGCCTAATCATGGTGGAAACTTGCAGCATAACCATAATGAGCATTCTATGAAGCATCCTCAATAAAAATCTATGCACATAGTAAATAGAAAGATCGCTGAGATGTTCATTGTCTGCTTGCCTTGTCATTTTGATTATGGGATAGCTCCTGTGTCATGTGCAAGGGGTACCCCGTTGGCAGTTCTCTATGATACGTGTATACTTACAATGACAAGAGCTTACTTGTGACTGAAGTTGAGTAGCATGAGGATCGGTCTTCGTAAGTAAGGGGCATGAGACTTCGATTTATAACTTGTCAAGCATATCCTCTTAGTTGTGTCACTTTAACCTTAACCACTTAAAGATGCTTATGATAGGGGCAATGAGAGCTCAAAGCTAATGAGTACCATATTTTCAGCATTTGGAAGCCTTTCAAACTTTTCAAAACCTGTTCATTTCCTTGTTGAGTCTCCACACATTCTATGAGCACTTTCTTGAAAGCATAGTGGCCATTCTTAGTTCTATGTGCATTTGTCCCAAGACTTGCTGATTGATGCATACCTTGATATTGCTTGTTTTAAACTATTTGTATCTAGTCACTCTTGTAAACTTTGAAGGTGTCCTATGCATTTATGTTTGCTACTCTATGAGGGACAAGCTGAATGCCACTATGCTATGTTTTCCTTATGTGAAACAAACAAACATCTTGCAAGGCATTGTTATTCATGAATCTTTTGTTTGTGCCTTTTCATGTTGCATCATAGTCTCTTTTTATTATTGCTAGAACTTTGTCTTTCATGTTATGATTGAAGTACTATGGTACCATCTTTGAATGTTTTACAAGTACTTTGGTCAAGTCTTTGATGGTGCATGTCACCTCAAAAAAAATTCTTTCTTTTTATCACTTACCTACTCGAGGACGAGCAGGAGTTAATCTTGGGGATGTTGATTCATTGCAAATGTATCTATAATTTTTGATGCTCCATGCTTGGTTTTATCCACTTTATTGTGTTTTGTCCACACTTTGGAGTACTTTTCATATGATTTCTTGGACTATCTATTAACAAGAGCCACAGTGCCAGCTGCCTGTTTTCTGCTGTTTTTGGTTCCAGGAAAGTCAGAAAATGAATATTCTCGGAATTGGACGGGACAAAAGCCAAAGTGCCTATTTTTCCAGAAGACTCGAGCGTCTGAGACGGAGGAGGGCCAGGGGCTGGCCACACCCCCCCAGGCCGCGCCAGGGCATGGTGTGGTGGCCCTAGGCACCCCCTCGGTCTCCCTCTTCGCCTATAAGAAGCCTTCTGACCTAAAAACTTCGGGGGGTTCGACGTTTTTCTAGAAGAAGTTCTGCTCCGCCGCCACCATCGAAGGGGATATTCGGGGGACAGAAAGTCTCTGTTTCGGCACCTTGCCGAGATGGGGAAGTGCCCCCGGAGCCATCTCCATCGATCTTCACCATCATCTCCATCAACCATCCATGTTTCCCCCATCTATGAGTGAGTAATCCCCCTCTGTAGGCTATGGGGATGGTAGGGATTAGATGAGACCGTCCATGTAATGGTGCCTAGTATCTTTTATTAGTGCTTTATGACTTTGTTGCGACTTGTTGTGCTTAATGCTTGTCACTAGGACCCAAGTGCCATGATTTCAGATCTGAACATGTTATTGATTCATTATGATAATATTATTTTTGTTCTTATCTGCAAGTTGTATACACACGTTGTTGTCTGGAACCTATGGGCCCGAAGTGACAAAAATCGGGATAACCGGAAGGGAAAGGCTTTGATGTGAGGATCACATGTGTTCACGGAGTGTTAATGCTTTGCTCCGGTGCTCTATTAAAAGGAGCACCTTAATTGCCAGTAGTTCCCTAGAGGCCCCGCTACAAACGGGCTGGCAGGACAAAAGATGTTGTGCAAGTTCTCATTGCGAGCATGTATGACTATTTATGGAACACATGCCTAGGATTGTCTAGTACTTGGATGTTTTATCTTATTTATCTGCAATTGCCCTATGTTCTGATTGCTATGTGAATTGTCTTGTCCATGCAACGCCCGTCCATCCATCCCTATGCCTACCGCACTCGAATCCCACTGTTACTGCTTTTGTTACTACTATCTTTGCTTTACTACTGCTGTTACTTTGCTATTCCTACTACAAAATTGTTGCTACTGATAAACTGCTGTGAGCAAGATTGTTTCCAGGTGCAACTGAATTTAAAACTCAGTTGTTAAGGCTTATAAATATTCTTTGGCTCCCCTTGTGTCGAATAAATAAATTGGGTTTCACTTACCTCGAAAATACTGCGATACACCCCCTATACTTGTGGGTCATCACGAGGCGGCGGGTCGGCGCGGGAGACGGTGCGGGCGGCACGGCCGGAGACGGGACGACGCGGGTGGTGCGGAGACAGTGGGATGGACGGCGGCGGCGGCACGGACGGGCGCGGCACGGATGGCGCGGGCGGCGGCACGAACGGAGGCGAGCTCCTCTGGTAACGAAGAAGGTGGAGGTGGGGTATTTATACCACCCCCCTTTAGCCCCGGGTTGTAATACGAACCGGAACCGGCGCTAAAGGGCACCCTTTAGCCCCGGTTACAAACCAGGGCTAAAGGTTGTTTTTGGCGACAAAACCAAAAATGGTTTATAGTTTTTAGAAAATTTATGTATTATATATCAAAATTTTCAAAAAAAGAAGATCTATAATTTAAATCTATTATCATACTTTATTATACAACTTAAATGAAATTATCTATTGTTTAACAAGTATTATATTTAGTACAAATGTTCACAAAAAATAATAAATATATAGTTTATTATTTAAAAATGTAAAAATACATATAATATACCAAAATATTCACAAAAAATAATAGACTCATTAGAAATATAATATTTAATACTAAAACTATTAACTAGGACTAAAACATATTTTCCCGCCATTTCCCCCGCTTCCCGCCATGTTCTCCTGCCATGTCCCTCTATATCTAGACCGACCGCAATGTCCATCCACACATCCACACCTTCTCCCTCAAAACAATGGACACCGCTTACTAGGATTTTCTGACGCTCGAGGAGACCGAGGCGCTATGCGCCTCCAGCTACCCATGCCCGCTGGGTACCCGCCATTGGCCGGATCTTTGGCCTGGAGGGGTTCCTGTTCCTCCTATGCCTCAAGGTTCGGCCCGCCAGGCGGCCATCACGAACCACTTCTACCTCGATCTCACGCCAGAGCAGCGGATGGATCCCCATTGGGATCCCGACAACCTCGACACCTGGAATGCCTTCTTCACAAACCGGCGGGAAAGGGAGCTCGCCAGGTACGAGGGTGACGACTCGCCCCTAGTGAACCACAACGAGGATGGTCGCCGCATGTGGTGGGCGAACCGGACTATCACCGGTGTGATGCGCTACATCACCATGGAAGACCATCCTCGCCTGAGGTACCCGCACTTTCACCAGCAGCATAGCCACAAGAATTTCTTGTCTACCTCAACCCCGCCTCCTGTCAGCTTGACCCATTTGCACCGAAACAAAGGAACCTTAAAAAAGGTCCATAGTCAAGTTCCCATATCTCCTCTATGTAACCATAATATGTATCCTTTTGCCCATTCTCGTCTGTTGCATCAAATCGGACACCACTGTTTTGATTGGTGCTCTTTCTATCTTGGGTGATCGTGTAAAATGTATTCCCATTTATCTCTGACCCTTGGAAAGTCAATATAGTCGAAGATGGTGACCTGGCCAACAAGTACAACTGCTCTCCAGCATTTATGTCATACATGAGATGTGTCTACAACCAACCGCCAAGAGTCCTCACATGTTCATCTCTAATCCAGGAGCCAGGCTTCCCCGGATTGTTGGAGTGTACAATATTCTTGTGTTCCTCGATATACGGAGCCACCAAGGTGGAACTTTGCAGAACTGTGTAGTGTGCTTTAGTGAGAGAATGTCCGTCCATACATATCCTTGCTTTCTTTCCTAGCGTGCCTTTTCCACTAATTCTACCCTCAAGCCGTGATTCAGGAACACCGATGGGCTTAAGGTCAGGAATAAAGTCAACACAAAACTCAATGACCTCCTCTGTTCCATATCCCTTTGAGATGCTTCCTTCTGGCCTAGCATGGTTATGAACATATTTCTTTAACACTCCCATGAACCACTCAAAGGGGAACATATTGTGTAGAAATACAGGACCAAGAATGTTGATCTCTTTGACTAGGTGAACTAGGAGGTGAGTCATAATATTGAAGAAGGATGGTAGGAACACCAACTCGAAGCTGACAAGACATTGGACCACATCTTTCTGTAACCTTAGTAGACTATCTAGACTGATTACCTTCTGATAAATTGCATTGAGAGACGCACATAGCTTCACAATGGGTACTCGAACATTTTTCGGCAGGAGTCTCCTCAATGCAATCGGAAGCAGCTGGGTCATAAGCACGTGGCAGTCATGAGACTTTAGGTTTTGAATTTTTTTTCTCTGCCATATTTATTATCCCCTTTATGTTTGACGAGAAACCAGATGGGACCTTGATACTGTAAAGGACTTCAAAAAAGATTTCCTTCTCTTCTTTGGTAAGAGCGTAGCTAGCAGTACCTTCAAACAGCTCTGGATGCATGCCGTCTCGGTCTTTTATACGTTGTTGGTCCTGTCGTGCTTCAGGTATATCTTTGCTCTTCCCATACACGCCCAAGAAGCCTAACAGCATCACACAAAGATTCTTCGTCAGGTGCATCACGTCAATTGCAGAGCGGACCTCTAGGACTTTCCAATAGGGTAGCTCCCAAAATATAGATTTCTTTTTCCACATGGGTGCGTGTCCGACATTGTCCTTCAGAACAGATTGTTGATACATTGCAAATGTATTTATAATTTTTGATGTTCCATGCTTGGTTTTATCCACTTTCTTGTGTTTTGTTCCAACTTTGGAGTACTTTTCATATGATTTCTTGGACTAACCTATTAACAAGAGCCACAGTGCCAGCTGCCTGTTTTCTGCTGTTTTTGGTTCCAGGAAAGTCAGAAAATGAATATTCTCGGAATTGGACGGGACAAAAGCCAAAGTGCCTATTTTTCCGGAAGTCATCAAGTGCCGAATCACGAGAGAGAGGGTCGAGGCGGCCACACCACCTGGCCACGCTGCCAGGCTCGCCCGCGCCAGGTGGTGTGGTGGCCCGGCACCCTCGGCCTCCCTTCCGACTATAAGATGCCCTCGGACGTAAACCCTAAGTGCCCGATCAAAAATCCACGAAGAGTCTCAGAGGCGTCATCTCCATCCCTAGATCGGGAGGATCTGAAGCTCTTCCGGCACCACGGAGAGGGAATTCACCACGAGGCCTTCTTCATCACCATGCAAGCCTCCGGTGTGATGCGTGAGTAGTTCATCCTTGGACTACGGATCCATGTAGTAGCTAGATGGCTGGTTTCTCGTCCTTTGTGCTTTCATGTTTAGATCTTGTGAGCTCCATTCATGATCAAGATCATTTATTTGTAATTCATACATGTTGTGTTTGCGGGGATCCGATGGATATTGAGATGCTATTTAAGATTGATTATTGATTCTATCATGTCTTTGTTATTTGAGATCTTGCATGCTTTCCGTTGTTAGTAGCTATCTTGGCCAAGTAGATGCTAGCAACTCCAAGAGTTAGTATTTATGCTCGATAGTGGGTTCATGCCTCGTAACTGGGAAGTGACAGAAATCTCTAAGGTACTAGATGTGTTGTTGCTACTAGGGAGAAAACAACAATCCTTTGTTCATAGAACAATCATATTGTTTACTTTACACGCAGTTCGTAAAGCAATAATCTATTGCTTGCAATTTAATACTGGAGGGGGTTCGGATGATAACCTGAAGGTGGATTATTAGTCATAGATGCAGTTGGATGGCGGTCTATGTATTATGTTGTAATGCCCAATCAAGTCTCAAAGGAGTCAAGATGATTAGTATATGCATGTATTGCTTTCTCGGTGTTTGTCAATTGCCCCGCTGTAATTTGTTCACCCAACATGTTATCTATCTAAGGAGAGCCACCTCTAGTGAACTATGGATCCCGATCCTTTGTCTTTACATACAATCTATAAATTGTTTCTGCTTTGTGTTTCCTTTCGATACGTTTAATCATTTGTTTTCCGCAAAACACGGTGAGATTTACAACCTCATTGCAAGTTGGGGACAAAGTTCGGTGGTTGTGTTGTGCAGGTCTCCACGTTGCTACTAGCACCGGTAGTGCGCCCTGCCAAAGCTCAGCTAGTAACACCTTTGGGGTGTTTCCTTGCTCCTACTGGTTCGATTAAACCTTGGTTGCATAACTGAGGGAAAACTTTCTGCTGTACTCATCATACCTTCCTCTTGGGGTTCCCAACGAGCTCTATGTCGATCGTCGAGTGCATCAAGACATTTTCTGGCGCCGTTGCCGGGGAACTAAAGAAGAAGAAGCTCCCACGTCAACCTCGCGCCATCAATTGTCTACCAGGACCCTTTCTAAAGATTACTTTTCAATCCTTCACGATGTCAAATACATCATCACCAGTACGGCGGATAGGCTTACACCAGCTGTCTGCCTCACCATTGAAATGCTTACCTTTCTTTCTTAGGATGTCCGTGGGCGGAAGAAAACGACAATTCCCCGGGTACACATTCTTCTTACATTTATCCAAATATATACTTTCGGTCTCGTTTAAATAGTGTGTGCATGCATTGTATCCCGTGTTTGTCTATCCTGAAATATTACTAAGAGCAGGCCAATCATTGATTGTTATGAACAAAAATGCTCGTAGGTCAAATTCCTCCTGCTTGTTCTCATCCCACACACGTACACCTTGTCCGTGCCACAACTGTAAGAGTTCTTCAACTAATGGCCTTAGGTACACATCAATGTCGTTGCCGGGTTGCTTCGGGCCTTGGATGAGCACTGGCATTATAATGAACTTCCGCTTCATGCACAACCAAGGAGGAAGGTTATAGATACACAGAGTCACAGGCCAGGTGCTATGACTACAGCTCTTCTCCATAAAAGGATTCATGATATCTGTACTTAGACCAAACCATAAGTTCCTCGCATCACCTGCAAAGTCCGGAAACGGTCTCTCGATTTTTCTCCACTGTGACCCATCAGCGGGGTGTCTCAACATCTCGTCTTTCTTACGGTCTTTCATGTGCCATCGCAACAACTTGGCATGCTCTTTGTTCCTGAATAAATGTTTCAACTGTGGTATTATAGGAGCATACCACATCACCTTGGCAGGAACCCTCTTCATGCGGCGCTAGCCCTCAACATCACCAGGGTCATCTCGTCTTATCTTATACCACAATGTAGTGCATACTGGGCATGCATCCAACTTCTCGTACTCCTCGCCGCGGTAGAGGATGTAGTCATTAATGCATACATGTATCTTCTGCACCTCTAATCCTAGAGGGCAGACAACCTTCTTTGCTTCGTAGGTACTAGCGGGCAGTTCATTATCCTTTGGAAGCAACTTCTTCATTATTTTCAGCAACTTTTCAAATCCTTTGTCAGTCACACCGTTCTCTGCCTTCCATTGCAGCAATTCCAGTGTGCTACCCAGTTTTTTGTGCCCACCTTCACAATTTGGGTACAACAATTTGTTGTGATCCTCTAACATCTTCTTGAACTTCAACCTCTCCTTTTCAGTTACGCATTCTTCCCGGGCATCAGCAATGGCCCGACTAAGATCATCATCGGGCAGATCTGATGCCCGTTCTTTATCTTTTTCTTCATCAATGTCTTCCATTGTAGTACCATCGTATTCAGGATAGTCGTTGCCATTCTCTTCTTCTTTGTTGTCTTCCATCATAACCCCTCTTTCTCCGTGCTTGGTCCAACAATTATAGCTGGTCATGAAACTGGACCGAAACATGTGGCTGTGAAGGACTCTTGAGGAAGAGTATTCTTTATGATTCCGACAGACACCACATGGACAAGACATAAAACCATTCCGCTTGTTTGCCTCGGCCACAAGAAGAAAAGAATGCACGCCTTTAATGAACTCGTTAGAGAGTCGGTCAGCGTACATCCATTGCCGGCTCATCTGCATTATATAATTAATTAAGTACATCAAACATAATCATAATTAATTAGTAATAATCTAAAAAATCAAAATTAAAGCCAGCAACCGGGACTAAAGATATGATGAACCTTTAGTCCCGGTTGGAGGCACCAACCGGGACTAAATGTGGATGTGGAGAAAACATGTCGACACTATGTCCTCAGTGGGAAGCACTAAGCCAGTAAATTAAATGACTCTACTATTTTGGGTGGGTGGCAGCATAATCATAATTAATTAGTATTAATTTAAAAAACAAAATTAAAATCAGCAACCGGGACTAAAGATATGATGAACCTTTAGTCCCGGTTGGAGGAACCAACCGGGACTAAATGTGGATGTGGAGACAACATGTCGACACTATGTCCTTAGTGGGCGACTAAGCCAAGAAATTAAATGTCGACACTATTTTGGGTGGGTGGCAGCACTATGCCGTGGTGAGTGTGTCGATATTATGTCATCGCGTCTGACACTATGTTGTGCTGCTTAATCTATAAATAGGTATGCATTCTTGTGAAGAACTGCAAGATGGTGTGCGAGACCGGGGGACACCACTACGACGGAGCTTCGTAGATGTCTTAGGACCTCGTCTCGGACATCTTCGAGGAGCTTCAGAAAACACTCTCTAATATGTGAAATTAGTTAGCTCCACCAGCATACTAATTTAGCTAGAGAAGATATAAACCGAAAGATGGTGTGAGAGAGCAGGGACACCACTACGGTAGAGCTTCTCGAAGATGTCTTAGGATCCCGTCCTCAGACATCTTCGAGGAGCTCGCCATAGAGGCACTCCCTAATATGTGAATTGTGATATCTTCTTATCAAGCTTTTATGAATTAAACCTATGTTTGTTACAATTTTTCAGTTTGTTGAACGCAGGTAGACGAAGAAGGATATTTTGCCCAGCTAGCTAGTTAGAATGATGAACTCACGCATGTGTGTGCTTCTAAAATCAAGACTATGTGCCAAAACAAGATATATATAGATAGAATCCACATATTGTGATATTTACCTTAGAGTTCCTTACATTAATACAAGATAGATAGAATCTAAACATCGATCTAATGCTATCATTGCAAAAATTACTACCAAACTAAATCCACAAATCAATCTATAAGATAGAGCATGAAATGAGCTAATATAGCAATGAGAGATCAAACGATGAAGTTGCTCACCTTTTAGAATCTTTGGATAGATGGGGCACCACAAAATATAGACAAATCTTGAGGAAAAAAAGGGCATGAACTCGAGCTTGAAGCAAGAAAGAGAGAGAGAGAGGAGGGCCACCAGCTTGAATGGTGGCTCGGGCAGGGGAAGAAGATATAGTCAGATCTTTAGCCCCGGTTCGTGTCTAGAACCGGGGCTAAAGGTCCACCTTTAGCCCCGAGTCGTATAACAAACCGGGACTAAAGGGTCTGGCGCCCGACCTGTCCTGCCTGAAACCCTTTAGCCCCGGTTTGTTACACGACCCGGGGCTAAAGGTCCTGCGAACTGGGCTAGTGCCTGCCACCCCCTGGGGCCAGTTCTAGCCGTTGGACCGGGGCATTAGTCCCGGTTTGTAGCAAAACCGGGGCTAATACCCCTGGACCAAAGGCCTGTTTTCTACTAGTGTTGGGTGCTCGCCTTCGAGGCAATCAATGGCTCGGCAGTCCAGAAGCTAATGGGCATGTTGTGCCCGATCTGCCCGATGTAATCGTCTCCCGTGACGAAACCAGTGAATCACTAAAACTAAGATTTTGTATACTCTAGTTTTTTTTTCTAGAGTGAATTAATTTTTTGCACCCTAATTACGCATTTGTGACACTAATTGTCCTACCGAGTGAAAATTGTTCTAGATTGCCCCTTTTCTAAGCTTTGAACCCTCTTTTCTAATGTGTGTCTATTAAGCAAGGTGTTAAGTAATGCTCGGGGTTCAAAAATATCAGGATACCAACGAGGAACGGAACATTACGAGTAAGAGAAGTTTGGACATGAACGATCGATGATGCACTCCGATCTATAGACAGTATTTTTGTTACATACTCATAAGAGAAGTAATATGTCAGTCATATCTAACAAAAATAATCAAAATGCTAAAATGGGATTAAACCGCGTTTAAAGTATCCTAACTGACATAGTTCGGTAGAAAATCCACCAAATGGATTACTTGATGTCACACACGCACATTTACGGGGTACAAAGTGGAATTCACTCTTTTTTTAAAGTAGTAGATTTTAGAAAATACTTATTGCACCTTCTCTATGTGATTTGTAATAGTGGATGCATACGATAAAACGATGGAAACAAGCTTCTCTCTGTCAAAAGGATCCATCTTGTATGAAACCTTCGCTCCAATCGAATTCCAATATGCATATATGAAAAAAATATAGTTATTGATTAATGAAAGGATCTATGTGGAGACACTAATTTTTGCATCAAGTGCTTTGTGCGTTTGTATATGTTTTATATTTCTGGCTTGTGCTGGACAAGCATATCCTCCTTCCCTCCTTCGACACCGCCCAAAACACCTGGGCACATGTAAATTTATTAATTTCCACTTTTTTTGTGTTCCCTTCACTAGTGGAAACGAGGCCTTTGGTTGAGCCTGGAAATGGGCTTTAACACCAGTTCTTCTACGAACCGGTGTTAAAGGGGGGCTCCTTTTTGCTGCACCAAAGGCCCCCTTCTAACACCGTTCGTAGCCTGAACTGAGTGTTAAAGGCCCTACCGATGCAGCAAAAGGCCCCCTTTAACACCGGTTCGTGGCACGAACCGGTGTTAAACTCTACCTGATGGTTCAGAGCCCCCCCTTTAACACCGGTTCGTGGCTTTAACCGGTGTTAAAGGGGGGGATATATAAGACACCGCAGCCCACACCCCACTCTTCCATTTTTTCACTATCTCATTTTGGAGCCTAGCAAGAGGGTGTGAAGTGTGCTAGTTTGTGTTTTTTTCGTATGCACAAGAGGTGTTCGGTGAAATGCCCGAGAGCTCAAAATAAATTTTCTCGTTGCTCTTTCCTTCTCGGTCGAGGTCGGCAACTATCCTTTCATGTGTCATTGATGTACTATATATATAAATGGTCATCTCCCTATTATTTTTTGATATATACTATATATTAATGCAGATGAACCGGCAATGGATGTACGCTGACCGCCGCACTTTCGAGTACATTACGGGCCTCCAAAATTTCATCGTTGTGGCTAATGCAAACCGTGGTCACAATGGTTTTATCTGTTGTCCGTGTGTTCACTGTCAGAACAAGAAAGACTACTCAAATACCAGAACCATTCACGCCCACCTGCTTCGATCCGGTTTCATGCCCAGCTATAATTGTTGGACCAAGCACGGAAAAAAAGGGGTTGTGATGGAAGACAACGAAGAAGAAGAGGATGATGACAACTATCATAATATGTATCCTGAATATGATGATACTGCAAAGGGGGTAGATAATGAAGATCAAGAGGCAGCAGATGGGCCCGCTGATGACGATCTTGGTCGGGCCATTACTGATGCAAGGGAAGAATGTGAAACTGAAAAGGAGAAGGAGAAGCTGGAGCAGATGTTAAAGGATCACAAAACATTGTTGTACCCAACTTGCGAAGATGGCCACAAAAAGCTAGGTACCACACTGGATTTGCTGCAATGGAAGGCATAGAACGGTGTGACTGACAGCGCATTTTCAAAGTTGTTGGTAAAAGTGAAGAATCTTCTTCCAAGAAATAATGAGTTGCCCGACAGTCCATACCAAGCAAAGAAGGTTGTCTGCCCTCTAGGATTAGACGTGCAGAAGATACATGCCTGCATTAATGACTGCATCCTCTACCGCGGTGAGAAGTACGAGAATTTGGATGCATGCCCGGTATGCACTGCACTGCGGTATAAGATCAAACGAGACGATCTTGGCGATGTTGAGGGTGAGGCCCCTAGGAAGAATGTTCCTGCCAAGGTTATGTGGTATGCTCCTATAATACCACGGTTAAAACGTCTCTTCAGAAATAAAGAGGATGCCAAGTTGTTGCGATGGCACATGGAAGACCGTAAGAAAGACGCGATGTTGAGACACCCCGCTGATGGGTCACAATGGAGAAAAGTCGAGCGAGAGTACCCGGACTTCGCACGTGACGCAAGGAACTTAAGGTTTGGTCTAAGTACAGATGGCATGAATCCTTTTGGTGAGCAGAGCTGCAGTCACAGCACCTGGCGTGTGACTCTATGTATCTATAACCTTCCTCCTTGGTTGTGTATGAAGAGGAAGTTCATTATGATGCCAGTGCTCATCCAAGGCCCGAAGCAACCCGGCAACGACATTGATGTGTACCTAAGGCCATTAGTTGAAGAACTTTTACAGCTGTGAGCCAAACCAGGTGTACGTATGTGGGATGAGCACAAAGGGGAGCCATTTGACCTACGAGCATTGCTTTTCATAACCATCAATGATTGGCCTGCTCTTAGTAACATTTCAGGGCAGACAAACAAGGGATACAATGCATGCACACACTGTTTAGATGAGACTGAAAGTGTATATTTGGATAAATGTAAGAAGGTTGTGTACCTAGGGTATCGTCGATTTCTTCCGAACCTGCATCCAGTAAGAAAGAAAGGCAAGCATTTCAAACGTCTGGCAGAACCCCGGAGGAAGCTTGTCCTCCGTACCGGTGAGGAGGTATTTGGTATGGTCAAGGACCTAGAAGTAATCTTTGGAAAAGGTCCTGGCAGTCTATCTGTTCCGAATGATGATGCCAGACACGCGCCCATGTGGAAGAAGCAATCTATATTTTGGGACCTACCCTATTAGAAAGTCTTAGAGGTCCGCTGTTCAATCGACGTGATGCACGTGACGAAGAATGTTTGCGTGAACCTGCTAGGCTTCCTAGGAGTGTATGGGAAGACAAAAGATACACCGGAAGCACGACAGGACCAGCAACGTCTAAAAGACCCTGAAGAGCCTATGCATACTGAGAACAAGAAGGGTAAACGATGCCACTTAACTCCTGCCAGCTACGCTCTTACTAAAGCAGAGAAGGAAATCTTTTTTGAATGCCTGAGCAGTATCAAGGTCCCGTCTGGCTTCTCGTCGAATATAAAGGGAATAATAAATATGGCAGAGAAAAATTCCAAAACCTGAAGTCTCATCGCCACGTGATTATGACACAATTGCTTCCGATTGCATTGAGGGGGCTTCTACCTGAAAATGTTTGAGTACCCATTGTGAAGCTATGTGCATTCCTCAATGCAATATCTCAGAAGGTAATCGATCCAGAAAGCCTACCAGGGTTACAGACAGATGTGGCCCAGTGTCTTGTCAGCTTTGAGTTGGTGTTCCCACCATCCTTCTTCAATATTATGACGCATCTCCTGGTTCACCTAGTAGAAGAGATTGCCATTCTCGGTCCTGTATTTCTACACAATATGTTCCCCTTTGAGAGGTACATGGGAGTCTTAAAGAAATATGTTCATAACCGCTAGCCGAAGGAAGCATCTCCAAGGGCTATGTAACAGAGGAGGTCATTGAGTTCTGTGTTGATTTTATTCCTGACCTTAAGGCGATTGGTGTTCCAGAATCACGACATGAGGGGAGACTACGTGGAAAAGGCACCCTAGGATGTAAAGCAATGATATGTAGGGACCGGCATTCTCTCAATCAAGAACACTACACGGTTTTACAAAGATCTATCTTGGTTGCCCCGTATATCAATGAACACAAGAATTTAATACGCCTCAAACACCCGGGGCGGTCTGATGAATGGATTATAAGTGAACACATGGCGAGTTTTGGCAGCTGGCTGCAAAGACTTCTCACGAATAACACCACTGTTGGGGATCAGCTGTACTTGTTGGCTAGGACACCATCTTCGACTCTTTATACTTTCCAAGGGTACGAGATAAATGGGAATACATTTTACACGATAGGCCAAGATAAAAAGAGCACCAACCAAAATAGTGGTGTCCGCTTCGATGCAGCAGAAGACAATGGGCAAAAGACCACGTATTATGGGTTCATAGAGGAGATATGGGAACTTGACTATGGACCTAATTTTAAGGTCCCCTTGTTTCGATGCAAATGGGTCAAGCTAATAGGAGGGGGGTTGAGGTAGACAAGAAGTACGGAATGACAACGGTCGATCTCAACAATCTTATGAAGGTAGACAAGAACTTAGACGAACCATTCATCTTAGACAATGGTGTGGCTCAGGTTTTCTATGTGAAGGACATGTCTACCAAACCAAAAAAAAGAAAAAATAAGCAAACAGATACATCACACGATGAGCCAAAGCGTCACATAGTTCTTTCAGGGAAAAGAAACATCGTGGGAGTGGAGGACAAGACAGACATGTCAGAAGATTATAATAAGTTTGATGAAATTCCGCCCTTCAGAGTGAAGGCTGACCCAACCATCCCGTTAAACGGTGTTGATACTCCATGGTTACGGTCGACGCGATCATAAGATTGACTATATGTATTAATTGAGCCATTTTTGGCACACATATGTATCTCAACATGGAAATCAATGTCATATTTCTTCTGTTAACAGTATATGTATTAAATGAGCCATTTTTCTTCCTTCTATTTCTTCCCTCCATTTTTCTTCCCGCCATTTTTCTTCCCACCATTTTTTCCCGCCATTTTTCTTCCCGCCATTTTTCTTCCCGCCAGTTCTTCCCTCAAGTTCTTCCCGCCAGTTCTTCACTATATATATATATATATGTGTAGGGTTGGCCTCCATTGTCATTGCACATCTCTAGACTCATATCTGCAACCTCATCACTCTTTCCCATGGCTTCCACCGTAGCACTAACCCCCAGGGAGGCGGAGGCGCTGGCCCGAACTACCCCTGCCCGGGCCATCGTGTCCCTCAGGTCGGATGCTGAGCACCGAAGGCGTGCCGGTTCCTCCTGTCCCTCTAGGTGTGGCGCGCCGGATGGCCATCACGAACCACTACTACTTCGAGCTCACGCCGGAGCAGCGGAGGAATCCCAGATGGCATCCCGACTATTTCCCTACTTGGGAAGCCTTCTTCGTGGATCAGCGTGAGAGGGCGCTCGCCAGGCACGAGGAGGACGGCCCACCTCCTCCGAACTTCAACGAGGCCGGCCGTCGGCTATGGTGGCGCGGTCGGACTCTCCAGAGCATCATGGCCTATGACACTGCCGCCGACTCTAACCCCCGTCTGCGCTACCCTCAAGTCCAGCCCACGCGTACTCAGCCTTCAAGGTTCAATTACGGTGACCCCGACGACGACAGTGATGACAGCGGTAGCGAGTACGACGACTACAGTGGCGAGTATTACAGGTGTAGGCAGGAGCATGACTGAATCACTCCAACATTCCGAAACAAGTTCGGCCGATTGTTACTTAATCTGGCCATGTATCTTAATTTTCAGTTCTTTTATGTATCTTAATTTTCAGTCGTGCTTTATGTAACTTACTATTAGTTGCATTCTATATTTTAATTCCAGTTCTATCTCCTTCACAAAATGACCTATCTCATTCGAGGTTTCTTGGCTTTCGGGTCAAATGACCAATGTTATGGCTAGAATCAAGGCATAGTTTGTGATAATATGTCCATATTGTGCATACATGTGCATCATGGCATGGCAAACAATGTTGCAAGAGGAAGTTTTCCTTTTTATCGCACCAAAAAGGCATTTTCCATTTTCCGAGCATAAAAAATGGACGGTTTTGTGAAGCAACCACCAAATGGCTAATTCAAAAAACCACCACCACATTTTACAAAAATACTAGACCACCTTATATGGACAATGTACCAACAGGGGGATCTGAAACCTTTCCGTCCACCTCTGGTGAAAAAGACAAATTCCTGCCGAATCGGTAGGAAGTGGGTCAGATATGAACTACAGGTACATGATACGATGCTCATGATTTTTTACAAAAATCATTTTTAGGTTCACAATATGCTATTTTATCAAAAATCTAATGCAAGTTGAGCGAGGCTTTATCAGATTCAAGTGTATACAAAAGATGCGGCATTTAAATATCCAATCAATTCAAAAAGGTTAATATAAAATAAAATATGATTTGCTCTAATAAAATAGGGTTAGATTCCTTTTTAGATGCTTAATATTTCTTATGTTCAAAGTTTTAGGATTTGACAATTTATTTTTGTTTGAATTGAGTAATCAAAATTTATATGTAAGTGTTTTAATCATTTTGAAAATTTTCATCTAAAGTAAATATAAAATGTTTTTACATGAATGGATAGATATTATTTTTCTGAAAATTATAATATATTATTCATATTTTTCTGAGTTGAAATGAATAAGATATGAATTTTCTAAATTCATATCCTATTTTTTGAATTATAAATGCCCCACCCCTTTAATGCATGAAATAAATGCCCCCTCTTTAACACCGGTTTCAGCCACGAACTGGTGTTAAAGAAGCATATTTCGTTACGTCAAGATTTCTCTTTAACACCGGTTCGTGGCTGGAACCGGTGTTAAAGAGGGGCTTAACGACTCTCTTTAACACCGGTTCCAGCCACGAACCGGTGTTAAAGGGGGGGTTATAACGCGCGCGCCACCCCTTCCTTCTTCCCCCAGCCAGATCGATTTCCCCCAGCCGGTCGCCGTCGCCATCCCGCGGGAGCGCCTGCCACTCCAGCCGCCGCCGCCACTCCAGCCGCCTCGCGTGTGCCCCCGGCCAGAGGTACACACCGCCGCCCCTCCCCTTCGCTCCCCCGTCCGCAGGTCGAGGCGCTTATTCAGGGGCAGCAGCGCGAACGGTGCAGGTCGAGGCGCTAGGGAGGCCGGACGCCGGAGCCAGACACCGCTAGCGCTAGGGCAGCCGGCGTGGAGGTCGCGGCGAGGGCGACTGGCAGGAGGTCACAGCGGCGTGGAAGTGATGGCGACGGCGGCGGCCTGGAAGAGCTGGCCGTGGGTCACGCTGCCGGCGTGGAGATCGCAGCGGAGGTGTATACGATGGCGAAGTCGGCGGCCTGGAAGAGCTTCCCGTGGGTCGCGCTGCCGGCGTGGAGGTCACGGCGGCGGTGTGTGCGAGGAGGTCGGGGCAGAGTCGATGTATGCGAAGAGCTGACCGGATTGATTTGAACATTTTTTCCTCAGATTATATTTACACGAACTCAAATTTGGGCCTATTGGGCCTAATCTATACCGCTTAATCTCAGCCGTCGGTACAAATCATACTTTTGACACTTATGGGACCGGTAAAAGGTACCGTAAAGCCTCTGAAAAATATTTGTTTTTAGACCTTTCCAGTTTTTTAGTGGTAGGTCAATATCTTGGTATTATCTCTTCTATATTGAAATAGTATCTTATAACTGCCATTGACTTCAACAACTTCTCCAACTGCAATATTTCCGATGACCACTTCTCCAAAGTTATAATCAGTACCAACTCGCACAATAATCTTCTAGCAATTTTCAATAGTGAAGCAGCGAAACTCAGTAGAAATAAAAAACAAATCGGTATTAGTAAAGCAAAGCGCTCCAAGAGACAAGCCTGTACCGGCCACGAACCAGTGTTAAAGGGGGGGTTATAACGCGCACGCCACCCCTTCCTTCTTCCCACAGCCAGATCGATTCTTCCCCCAGCCGGTCGCCGTCGCCATCCCGCGGGAGGCGAGGGAAACAAGCACGGCCATCATGGAGTAGGCATTATTATTATTCAACTCCATGATTTGCTGATTCGAGCTGGGAGGTTAATTAGCTACAATATTTGGCGTCTAGAACTCTAGATACATGCGAATCTAGACAAATACAAGTCACTTATTTCTGGATGGGGGAGTATAATATTGCTTTCTGGAGCATCCTCCGGTCAGCCACTGTAGCTAGCCCCTCTCATATGCATCCGGGATTTCTCCAAATTAGGGTTTGGACCCCTCGGAACTCGTTTAAAATGATCAAGCATCCTTAGGGTTTTAATTTCATTTGTGTATTTATTTGTGTATTTTTGTATGGATAATATGTATATTTGTGTATGAATCCAAGTCCACTTGAATGTTTACTCTCTTACTCTAGATAATATTATTGTTTTAGAAACTATGGATCCACTTAGTAGAAACCTTGAAGAAGAAGAAATAATGGAGAACATTATCGATGAGGACACCTCACAATATCTAGACTTGGAGGGACATGATGAAAACTCAAGTAGTCATGGAGAAGATGAAGACTCCAATGAATGCAATTTAGTGATTACAAAGTCCGGCGAGGTATATGCATTGATTAAGCCTCTGCTGACTTCCACCAACAATCTTCTTCTACATGTATTAATTAACGCTTCTTTCTTCTTTTAGCCCTCTGGATCGACCAGCCAGCAACCATCTTCTTCTACGAAAAAGAGCAAGCGAGGCGCGAGCCATCGGTTGAAAGATCGTGCAAAGTTCACGATCGAATCAGTCCGTGTGGATGGCAGGCTGATGGAGCCCAAGAAGGCCACAGACAAATTTGTACGTCAGGCTGGAGTTCTTGTTAGGGACCAAATCCCAATCATAATTGAATATTGGAATAAGCCAAAGAAGGGCGATGGTACCTTTGTCGATGAAAGATCCAAAGAAACGCTTTGGAATTCGCTGTTGGTAAATTTCACCCTTCCGCCAGAGGAGGATGAAAACAAACCGGTTATAAAGGAAAAGGTCAAAGAGTGGACTCTAAAGAAGATGGCTGATGCTTTCCATGAATCGAAGACAAAATTGAACAAATTTGTCAAAGCTCGCGAGACTCCAGATTTCGAAGACGCATATTATGCGAAGATAAGACCTCACTGGCGCGAATTTGTGGCATACAAGGAAGGTGCTATAGCTACAAAGAGGTCAGAAACCAATACGCTAAATGCCTAGAAGAAGGAATATCACCAGAGGACAGGGTCAGGTGGCTACATATCTCAGAGGCCTAAGTGGGAGAAAGCTGAGAAGGCCTCATGCGACGAGAGGATCACACCCTGCACATGGGTGGGACCTACGTGCAAAGACTTGGTTCTACAGAATCGGGGCAAGGTTGGACCCAGAAACAGGATTGTGTATCTTCCCAACCCTCCTTGCCAAAGCCGTCACTGAACTCATCATGGCATACGAGGAAACAGCCGCCAGCACCTTCCATCCTGAAAGAGAGAATGACCAGCTCACACGAGCCATCGGTAAAAAAGAACACCCTGGACATGCACGAGGCACAGGGGGTATGACGTGGAAGGATGGGATGCCGAGTGGAGCGACTCTTACAGATTGCGCGGCAGAAAAGAAAAAGAGCGTACAGAGCGGATGACACAGATAGAACATGCACTTGTGGCGCTGAAGGCGCAAGTGAATGCACAACAGAGCCATCAAGCTACCGGCCCATCTCAGCGGCACGAAGAGCCTGCATTGAAGCTGCCGCCCTGCATCACTGAAAAGCAGCGTGGCTTCCACGGAGAACGTGCAGCCCACGCTTGAAATGGCGGGTCCTCGATACCCTGTGGATGAGATCACGGAGAGCGAACACGCTGAGCTGCATGTGAGATTAATGGGCTTATCCATTAAGGCGGCTGTCGGCTATGCCTTACCTCCTGTAGCTGGTGGAACTTACCACTGCCGACCGATTCCAGATGGCTATGCTATTGTCAGGGTGGATGAGGTTTTGAAGGAATATGAGGAAGCACAGCTTGACCATGCTACAGGTGAAGGGGAAACTCAACTCAAATTTGCAGTGAAAACAACCATTCTTTGGAAGAAGGAACACATCGTGCTTCCAAATTAGAGGCCACTGGCACCCCCGCCGTCTCCGCAGCGACAGCAGTCTGAGCCGCTTCAGCCATCTCCTGCGCGGCAGCCATCTCCGGCGCGCCAGCCATCTCCTGCCCGTCAGCCATCTCCGGCGCTTCAGCCATCTCCTCAGCGTAAGTGGAAGAGCACTGCCACGAAGAGCATCACTAGCACTGCCACAAAGAGTTCAAAAAACTACGTCCCGCAGCCTTCCGCCAAGCCATTGCCGATTTTACCGTGGAATCGCAACAACGAGGAGACCAATAGGATCTCGGAAGAAGAGGTCAAGAAATTCTTTGCACCTAGACGGGCCGAGCCAAAGGAGAAAATAGATCCAGCGGTGGTGGAGAAGTTTTACAAAAATCTTTTGAAACCTGAAACCCCACTTGTGCCGGACTACGAGCGCCAGATTTTGAAGGCGGATGCAAGGCGCCGTAGGGAGACTGAAAGTAGCAAATGTGGGCACCCTGTAAAACAGTTCCCATGCTCGGAGAGCAGGAAAACCAATCATGCCCGCCCAAGTGTTCGACACACGGGACGCTCCTCCCGTAAATGATTACGAGGCAGAGCTACAAAGAAAGGCCAATGAGATGGGGATGACTTACATTGCATACTTGAACATCATGGGAGACAACTTGCCCAAATGCGATGCCAACCCCATACAGCATGGAAGTATGGGAAGAATCTCGTCAAGAAAGAGGAGCTCAAGAATCTACCAATAAAGATGCGAAGATTGCACAAGTGGTACCTTGATTTCTGCAAGACGAGAAAGGAAGAATGGATCACGGCGCATATAAGAGATGAGATTTTCTTGTGCGGAGACGACGAGGTCGACTTCAACATTGAAGACTTGCATTTTCTATTCAATCAGAAGGAACTCGACAAAAGCTGCCATCAGCCTTTATTGTGTGTAAGTACTATTTCTGTATTTTCTATCTCATCTCATTCACTTCATTAATTGCATGTATATATATATGCTCACCATATATGTATATACTATTATGCAGGAAAAAGGTTATGGAATGCATGAAAGGAGGATCTTTTAACATTGGGTTTGTTGACCCAAATAGAGTTCATGAAGAAGTGGTAAGAACCAAACCCGGGCAAACAGAAGATTTATTGCTAAGGTCTTTACTGAGACAACAAACCAAAAGGGAAATACTATTGCCTTACAACTTCTCATGAGTACTGTTACCCTCTCCTGTACACATTCTGTTTCGGCTTACTCGATGTTAAGTGTAACTGATGATGATTTATGCGTGCGTAGGTTCCACTTTATTCTGCTAGTCATTCAACTTGACTCAGGAAAAGTCCTTGTCATGGACTCGTTACGAAAAGAAAAAGAGCTATGGGCAGACTTTAGAGAGATGCTCTAGAGGTAATTTCAATCATATTATCGCACTAGATCGGCAACTTTCGTGACAACAAGTAATTAATTACTCCTTTATCCATTTTCTTTGCCGGACAGGGTTTGGAAAAGGTTCACGGGCAGGGCCGTGGGTGAATGGTCAGAAGAACTAAAATTTGTAGACCAAAATGTAAGTAATGCTAGCTAGCTAGGTCTGCGTATCTCTTTGATTCTGCTTCCAATTCCATTATATCATGCTTTATTGATTATTATTTTGATTGAACTCTTTATTCTCGTAAAGTGCGCGCATCAGGGACACGGCAATAACTTATGTGGGTACTATGTTTAATTATTCATGTACTCGTATGTACCGATGACGATGTATGTGTATACCGCTCCCGATCGATTCCCCCTCCCGCAGAAATACGCCCAGAACGGGGCAGGGGCAGAACTCTGCCGCGGCAGAGATTTAGGCCGTTTTCCTGCCGCGGCAGAGATTTATCTCTTTTTCCTGCCGCGGCACAGAACCTTTAACACCGGTTCGTGTTACGAACCGACGAACTGGTGTTAAAGGGGGGGGGCCTGAGCCCTGCGGCAGCTCCACGTGCGCCGCCCTTTAAGAACCGGTGTTAAAGGGGGGCCCCTCTAACACCGAACCCTCAACAGCTGTTCTACAACCGCTGTTAGAGGGCCCTCCAAACCGGTGTTAGAGGGGGGGTGCACTAGTGCTTCTATACATTTCAACCTGGAAACTAGAGACGAAATGGTGTGGCCTTCGTCTACACAATTTATAGTCTTGTGAAATTATCTCGTGAAATTAGTCCGAGTTAAATGTTTCTAGCAACCACACCCTAAACGGATGACAATTACGCACCACCACCTACCTAGTTTGCCTATATGTATCACAATATTCCTCACCTTTCTCAATACTAGGTAGCGCATGATTCTCCATTTACAAGGAGACGAAGCTAAAGACACCTTTTACCAAAAAAATATTAAGTTGCGAAGTTACCCTCATGCATCTATCGGTTATAGTGCCGATCTTGTTCGCAAGATCGTTTTTCCTCAAACAGAATTGTTCATATCTTCCTAATGGTTTTCAGTAGCTAAGGGTTTGAGCATAGGAGACGTCGGGAAGGAAACGCTTCGTTTCATGGAAAAGGACCGTACATAGCCTCTAGATCAAGCCATGAGACACCATGCCACCTCAAACGGCCATGTTCGCGGGGAGGCGGCCCGGTCTATGGGGCAAATCCCAAGAGGCTAGCCGCGACGACCATGACTGTTGTCTCTCGGTCCACACCCCGATCACCACAGTCCAGAAGCCAACAGCCGTGTTGTGGACTGCCAGCTCCCATGAAATTGTCTCCAACAGTGCCACTGGTGATGATGGTAGTTAGCAAGAGCCCATATCGCACTATGCAGCACAATCAATTTAGGGGCACTTAGAAGTACTTATGTAATTTACCGTGCACAAACATATGCAAAAAATTAATGCTTTGAATTTTAATGACTATATAGCGATTAGTTGTATCCACACTAGCCGTACCAATATAGGCAAGAGTTGGTTGAAGACCATTTTAGCCCCTGAACCAATATAGGCAAGTGTAATTGTGTGTTTCAAGGTTGACCTACAGAAAATGCAAAATATGTACAAGGTATAGGCAATTCATAAGCTTGTATTTTGCAATATGGATGAAAGATAGTGTATCTCTCACCTCATGTCCTTATGATTTCAAACCATGCGAAATCTGCCAGAAATAGGAGAACTTGTTTGATGGGTGTATCACCTCATTTCTGTAATATAGAGACCCTAGCAGGTATCCAATTCATTCGGGGCGTTTAATTGTGAAAATCTTTGTTATGTCGATGAATCTTCTATTTGAAATTCTATAAAATAAATAATGTAATACCAGATGCCTTGTTAGTACTGAGTTCAAAGTGCGACAAGATTGATGGTAAAATATCTTCTAAATCCCAGTGAAGTGCTGTTGTTCTTATAACTTCTTTTTGTTGACCCTAACCCTCTTTGTTTCCTAGAGTAATTGGTATTGATTAGAACTCATTATAAATCAAAAAGAGTCCCTACTTATATATGTAGTAATGATAAATGGGGAGGTATAGACTTAGCCATGGCAGTACCATTGGATTGAAAGCGTAGTCTCCTGCAAACCCACTCCGTGAGCTCTTCATACCATCTCCACTTCAATTTTGGGAAATGATAAAATTAAGTTAACATATTTTATTCCAATGCAACCTCAGATGCATGGCATTAGAAACCTGACCATAATCAAGTACTCAAGCAGAACCATATCCATAATTCCGTACCTAGTTTTTCAAGCACCAATTATGTCTATACCATTCCATGGATTAAATATGTATCTAAAAATATACATTTGATGAATTATACCTGTAGCCCATACCATTTTTGTTCCAAGTTATGTCTGAAATTCCTACTCAACAGAGTAATTGTTAGGGCAATTTTGGACACCACATAATTCAATGGTTTTAGGAGAGGAGTAGCGACTGATCTTGAGCCGAGGTGAGTCTCATGCATGAATACACACAGGGGCGGGGAGGAAGACTGGTGGTGCGAGAGGGCTAGCAAGATAGGAGGCAGGGTGCTGATGTTGGGGATCGAGGAGGTCTCCAGTGACATGACAGATCTGGAGAAGTGTGTAGCTAGCCCAAGCGAGCACACGCTGTCGGTTTCCACGCGTCGACGAGTCCACCAGGGCATACCGGCGTATTGGTGGTGTCAGTTCAGTAAATTGTTCCAAATGCAGGTCTAAAATCATGTAAAAAGATGGATGAGAGGAAACACTACATACTTTGTTACTCCTCCATCCAAAAATAAGTGACTTGAGTTTTTCGCATGACTTAACAAGTTAGCTACTACCAATGGGCCAAAAGTTCCAAACCTGGATGTCTCCTCCTCCAGAACCGTAGCCACCAGTCTCCTCTAGTACCTTCGTCCGATCTGTTCCACCTCCTCCGGCCGGCCTTCCCAGCGTTAGGAGGGGCGGGGAACCTGATCTAATGGTGGAGACCCTCTATAAAAATTAATTTTCAGCAGTTTAGTTTTGGATTTGGTGGTCGTCTTCTTGGATTTTTGTTGATAAAGATGACAACTTCTTCAATAAGTGTTCTTCACCCTACGTTTGATGACGTGAGTTCCCTCAAGGCGCCAATGGTGGTTTTGGAAGATCAATTTTTTTAGGTTTGGTCTTTCAAATCTTGCTTTGCTGGATCGAACTTGGATGATTTTTATGGTTTTCGCGAGTAGGTTTTTCCTCCTAAAATCTATCCAGGCTGGTACGTGCTTGACAACGGGGATTCGTACCCTCGCCTACCCGGTGACATCGACCAATTTGTTCGGTTTGTCTTCCCTGCAATACGGGTATTGGTCCTCTCGCCGATGTTGGTTGATTACTCTAATGGCTGCACGGGGGCAAGTAGCCTTGGCACTGCAGTTTAAAAGTTTACGAGAGAATCTCCGTTGGTATTTGCAGGTCTATCGTTCTTTCCCGTGTGGTTGTCTTCGGGAAACTACAAGATTTTTGTCATAAAATAAGAAATCTTTTGAAGTCCCCGATGTTTTGCCAGTTTCTTTTAAGCTTTATTTTGTAATTGTTGTAAACAGTTCATGTATCTTTACCATGTACTATTTCTTAAATAGATATATGTGATATTGATTGTCGAAAAAAGTGACTTGAGTTTCTATATATTCACATGTATCTATATAAAAAACGTGTGTTGATATATGCGATTCTTGACAAATCCAAGTGGATCACTTCTTTTTGGAGGGAGGAAGTATTCGGTATAGGATAGATAGGTATGAAAACACCGAACTATAATATTTGATCACAACAAATAAAACATTGGATCCGTGTACCCTTTGCACTAACTATGACTTGCTATTTTCTTATTTTTTCACAACCCAGCGATGCGGTTTAGATATCTGTAGAAGGGCACTGATCCCTAGGCACTAATTTTTTCTCAGACATTCCACTTATGATGCACGTTCAGGTGCGATGTGCGGTTGTAGCTGCTCAACTTGGACACCCGTATGCCTTATGTTTGTGGTTTCTACCAGCCGAACAACTTCTCTCCCTCGACTCCTAACCATTGCGGACGTGTCAATTTATTGAATTTCCTACTCCTAACCATTGTGGACGTGTCAATTTCGCATCAAGTGCGTTGTGCTATTTGTATATGTTTTATATTTCTGGCTTATGCTGGCCAAGCATCTCCTCCTTCCTTCCTTCCACACCGCCGAAACACCTGCGCACATGGAAATTAATTAATTTCCTCTTTTGCTGTGTTCCCTTCAATGCATTTCCACCTGGAAACAGGTGACAAGATGGTGTGTCCTTGGGCTAAACTGTTTATAGTCTTGTGAAATTATATCGTGAAATTGGTCCGAATTAAATGTTTCTAGCAACCACACCCTAAATGGTTGACAATTACGCACCACCATCTACCGAGTCCGCCTATATGTATCATGGAATATTCCTCACTTTTCTCAGTACTACGTAGCGCATGATTTGCCATTTGCAGAAGACGAAGCTAACCCCGTGCATGTATAGGTTATAGTGCCGATCTTGTTCCCAAGATTGTTTTTCCTCAAACAGAATTCTTCATATCTTCCTAATGCTTTTCAGTAGCATAGGGTTTGAGCATAAGAGACGTCGGGAAGGAAACACTTCGCTTCAAGGAAGATGTATGTAAAGAGCCTCTCGATCATGCGATGAGACACCATGCAATCCTGAAGCCAGCGGCCACGTTGTGGATGGCCTGCTCGCATAGGATCGTGTCCAACAATGCCATCAGTGGTGAAGGTAGTTAGCATCGCAGTATGCAACATTATCAGCTGGGCGAGCATGGTAAAATTCTGAAAACTATAAGTATAGCCCACAAACCGATACACATATAGTTAGTTCGCAAGGCGGGATTCACAGTGTAGCGTCGCAAATTGACAATAATATGATTAATAAGTGTGAAAAATATTGATCCCTATAATATTGTGTTATATTGCAATGACCCTTGTGGGGGCTTATATAGAGTTACACGGGGTAGGTGAAGACTTGGAGTACAAGATATAGAGTCATAGTCTATATCTAGCTTATACACATATACGTACTCTAACATCCCCTTCAGTCGGAGCGGGAGTGAAGCGATCGCATGTGACTGGATTTGAAGTCTTGCGCTTCCGTCGTCTTCACCTCCTTGTCATCATCACCTGTATGGATATGATCATGGCTGGCACCTAGGGACGGTAACTGCGTCCCCTTCTGGTGTCTCTCTTCCCTCCTGCGGTCACAGCGGGAGTGGCGTGGACGCAAGTGACGACACAGACGCTGCTGACTGGGGTTCTTGAGTTGCTGTAGACGTTGTTCTTGATGTTGATATTGTGATGTAGCCATGGTCGAGGTTGTCTTGGTCATTGTAGCCACGCTGGAGGGTTTTAGGTTTTTGTGCGGCGGCGGCAGGAATCTACGACGGCGGCGGATTTCCTGGTCATAGTGCGACGGCGGCAGTAATCTGCGGCGGCGGCGGGTTTTTGTGCGGCGGCGGCAGAGATTTGCGACGGTGGAAGGTTTTTAGTTGTAGGGTTTTTGAGGCAGTGGCCAAGGCACAAGGCAAGCGGCAACAGCAAGGTTTTTATAGCGGCAGCGGCGGATTGCATACGATCGGCGGCGGCGGCGGGTTTTAACTAGGCGGGTGAGGCGATTGTGTGATCACCCTAGCAGAGCGCCGGGATCGCATGGATGCTGACTTGATGGACGTGGCTGCCGCACGTCCGTCGGCAGCTTCGGTCAGCTCCTCTAACCGGATCTTGCAGTTTATGTTTTTTAGTCGAACAAGGAAGGATTTAGGGATTTTATTCGTTGCTAACAAGATCTAACCTATGAACTGGGAGAATTCGAAATTGGAACTAATATAGTCTAAGAAACCGATCTAATCTTTGATCAATATCGGGTGCCACGCCCCCGAGGAGAGGAGATTGATCTCCCCAAGGGCGGCGCGTTGCGAAAGTGGTGGAAGAAACCTAAGATCGGCGCCGTGAGGCTAACCGCTCTGATACCATGTGAAAAATATTGATCCCTATAATATTGTATTATATTGCAATAACCCTTGTGGGGGCTTATATAGAGTTAAACGGGGTAGGTGAAAACTTTGAGTATAAGATGTAGATGTTAGATAATCACGTGTCCTACACGTATTGGAATTGCAGTCCGAATAGGTGTAGTGTCCAGGTAGTATACGTATATGTGTTAGACTAGGTTTTGGAGTAGTACACCGACTCCTAGTTGATTAGGTCCTAGTAGTGCATATATATATGCACACACCTGACCTTGTAATCTTGTACCGGACAACACCGTAGAGTTGAGCAATACAAGAGAGAAAGCAAGGCTCGACAAGAGCCTTTGGCAATCAAAGTTGTTTTGCGTGTGCGTGCGTGAGTGTACTAGTTAGATCAAAAGAATCGATCGGCTAGCAGCACGTGCATCTCGCCGGAAGTTATCGGATACGTGCGTGTCGTCTCGTCGGAATTTCCTCGTCGGTGTCGTCGGAAAGTATTCGGTGACAGGGGCTGTGCTAACAATTGGTATCAGAGCCAAGGTCGTCGCCTGTGATCTTCTGAAAGTACTAGGAGGTCATGGCGATGGTGAAGTTTGGCGAGAGCTCGGCATCGGCACCGGTGACAGAGACGGTGGCGGTTGTATCCGCGCCGATCGCGCAAGGACTACGGGCTATGGGCACTCAACATGGAGGTGGCCATGGAGGCTCAGGAGGTTTGGGAGGCCGTCGATCCAGAGGCAACGAGTATCGTCAAGGAGGCGCTGGCACCGGAAGGATCGCTGGCGTTAACGGCGCTCTACTCCGTCGTCAAGGGCGTGATGCAGCACCTCGTCGGAAAGAAATCGGCGAAGGATGCATGGGAGACGATCAAGATCTTGCACCAAGGTCATGCCCGCGTGAAGGAAGCGCATCTTCAAACTTTGACAAAAAGCTATAAAGATCTGAAGATGGAGGAGAGCGAGACGGTTGATCAGTTTGCCGCCCGTTTCGTTATCCTTGTCAATGCAATCAGGGGATATGGCGAGAAATTGGATGAGATCAAGAACGTCAGAAGGTTCCTGCGTGCGGCGCCGGCGCGCTACATGCAGATCGTCACATCGATCGAACAATGTCTCGACCTAAATACACTAACGATTGAGGATCTCGTCGAAAGACTCAAGGCACACGACGAGAGAATACGGATCAGCTTCGGTGATCCAGAACAGGTTGAGCACCTGATGCTCACGAAGCAGCAGTGTATGACTCTTTCAAAAGAAAAGCAAGGAGGCTCCACGAGAGCAAGGAGAAACAACTCCCAGCGGAAAAGTACATCGCGGGGCAGGAGGATGAAGATGACGCCGCGCCGCGGAGGAAGTTTGATATAAAGAAAGTAAGGTGTCATAACTGCGGCGAGCTCGATCACTTCAAGGCAGATTGCCGGAAACCACCAAAGGAAAAGGAGAGGGATCTCATCGCCCAGGAAGGAGATGATGGACCGATGATGCTGATGCTCGAAGTAACTGAGTTAAAGGATGAGGAGGATCCTCCATCACCGGCTGCGGAGATTGTGGCGCAAGTGGATCACGATCTACCGTGTGTGCATCATGAGGAACAAAGTGCCCCGTTCCCATGTGAAGCCACGTTTGAGGCAAGTGAAGCCTCGGAACTTGTTCATGGCGATCTATGCGTTGGAATATCACCCGCAACTCCGTCTGGCAATAAGTTCTTCATGCTTGTGGTGGATGATCATAGTAAATACATGTGGATTGTGTTGCTGAAAAGTAAGGATCAAGCTCAACAAGCATTCGAGAAGATCAAGGAAGCTGAAGAGTTCAAGGTGGAGGCAAAGATAAGAGCCCTACGCATTGATAAGGGGGGTGAGCTGCATCAAACTGTGTTGACCATGGCACGGAGCATGATGAAGAGTAAAGGCTTGCCAGGAAAATTCTGGGGTGAGGCAGTCAATATGGCTGTGTATTTGCTGAACATGGAATCTACTGAGAGTGGAGTTGGTATAACACCGTATGAAGCATGGTACGGATGGAAGCCCTCGGTTGATCATCTTCGTACTTTTGGATGTGTGGCGTATGTAAAGGCGGAATTGGCGGAGCAACGTATTCCAATGATCATGACGGGCTATGAAGGCTCAAAGACATACCGCTTGTGCAATCCTTATACCAATAAGGTGGTTTTCAAGGGAGACGTAATCTTTGAGGAAGGCAAGTCATGGAATTGGGGCTACAACGAACCGGAATATTCAACTTTTCACGTCACGTGGGATCTTGAGTATGAAGAAAATATGGATCAATCGAGCTTATCCTTGTCAGCAAGTTCGGGCCCAGAAGACATTGAAGGCCTAGGGGCAGCTCCAAGCGTGGACACCAGGCCAGAAGCACTAGGGATTCTCCCAGAAGACAAAGAGTTTGAAGAAAAGGCTAGTCTGTGGCCAGAAGATACGGAACTGGAAGGGTGTACAGATGCATGTGCAGCGATACCTGCACTTGTTTGCCCAAAAATTAGAGGAGGAGGGGAAGCTGAAGTGAGCCCAGCAAACAGGCCAGCAAGGCCAGAAGGCGATGGTCCAAGAGTGTGGACTGGTGGCCAGATAGATGGAGGAGACCCAACAATAGGGGGTGCAGATCCATCAAAAGGCTTTTCACGTGGTATAGAGAAGCTAGAAGAAAACAAATTTGAGTTACCTCCTACTTATTTGTTCTATTGCATCCAAGAGCACCGGCAAGTAGTAGATCAAATATGCGAGGAACCGATGAGAAAGTACTTCATTGAACCAAGTATAATGTCTCAAGGCGCGGACAAAAAGGACAGTCGGCGTGAAGGCATGGAGAAGGGCGCGGACAAGGATTGTCGGCGTGAAGCCATGGAGAAGTCGACAAGAGCAAAGACGGTGACATGGGTACTGAGTAAGGGTGCGGCGAAAGCAATGCCGTGGATGACGCCCGCGAGGAGCAGCTGGCGCATTTGGGACCCATGTCGATGTAAAGAAGCACATCGTGATTAGGGGGTGATTGTTAGATAATCACGTGTCCTACACGTATTGGAATTGCAGTCCGAATAGGTGTAGTGTCCAGGTAGTATACGTATATGTGTTAGACTAGGTTTTGGAGTAGTACACCGACTCCTAGTTGATTAGGTCCTAGTAGTGCATATATATATGCACACACCTGACCTTGTAATCTTGTACCGGACAACACCGTAGAGTTGAGCAATACAAGAGAGAAAGCAAGGCTCGACAAGAGCCTTTGGCAATCAAAGTTGTTTTGCGTGTGCGTGCGTGAGTGTACTAGTTAGATCAAAAGAATCGATCGGCTAGCAGCACGTGCATCTCGCCGGAAGTTATCGGATACGTGCGTGTCGTCTCGTCGGAATTTCCTCGTCGGTGTCGTCGGAAAGTACTCGGCGACAGGGGCTGTGCTAACAATAGAGTCCTAGTCTATTTATAGCCTATACATGCATGATTGGCCAGTTGACTCGAGGGAGCATCCAAGATAAAAATAGAAACTATATTTTGGTACAGACCTTCATCCTGCTTTATGAAGAGATAAAAAAGCAGGTGAAATATCTGGACGCGGAGTCCAGATCCATTACATCGTCAACTCACTGCTCACCAACTCCTAGCACGTAACCCTAGCCACAACCTCATCCAGAACCTTGGTCAATCAGTTCCCCCTCCTCCTGATGGCTTTGTCGGTGTTGGGAGGGGTTGTGAACCTGATATATGGGTGGATTTTTTTAATAAAAAATCGTTGTTCAACATTTAGCATCGATTTTGGTGGTCATCTTTTTCCTGGCCATTTTGTTGACGGAGACGACAATTTCTTTATGAGTGTTCTTTGACATTTCATTCGACGATGTTAGTTCCTTCCTAATGTCAATGGTAATGTTAGTGTTCAAATATGTTGTCTAGACCTTTTATAAGTTCGGACTTTCGGTTGTTGGCTAGCGCATCAAGATCAAATCATGTCAATCGCACTATTAATATAAAATGGTTGCATCTAACATGGATCCCACATCTAAGGTCTTCCTGTACATCCACAGCCTAGACATGAGGGAAGTATTAAAATAAGTTGTCTAGCCTTTTCAATTAGTTTGGATTTTTGGTTAAGTTGGCTACCACATCCTGACTAATAGTTAGAAAACCAAATTTCTTTAGGTATATTCTTTGAGATCTTGTTTCGTCGGACCGATCTTGCATAGTTGATACCATGTATGCTTCGAGTTGTAAACTCGTAATCAGAGTCAACAAAAAAAACCGTGGCTGTGTGAAGCTACGCGAGACCAAACTGCTCATGTATCTTGTGTGTTCTGTGAGGCAACCAGAGAGAGCTACCTAGCTAGAGAGTTGAGAGAATCAACTCCATCAAGAGTCACGTAGCTTAAGCATTGGAATTTACTATGGACATGTCACCTACGACAGATTCAGCATCTACAGTTGGGAGATGGACATGTCTCCTAGGACAGATTCATCATCTACGATTGAGAGATGGACATGTCACCTACGACAGATGACTATTAACTTCTCATAAAGCGTGGAATTAATTTGATCTTTGTAGAAGAGAGTAAATCTAGATCAATGACAAGAAGACCAACCAGACTACACTTTCTCCCTCTACACATCTCATTCAATCACATATGGCTTGCAAAAAACCACCTTTCTTACAAATATATCACATGAAGTTGAGAAAGAATTTATATAGCTTCAAGAGATGTGTCATTACTGCATATTTATCATATACATATTGTAAGGCCGAACAATGCAATTGAAAGTGCAAGAAGAAAGAAAGACATGAGAGATGCTTGTTAGCTCTCCTTGAGAATGGAAGACGTCAGGCAAAGAACGGTCCGTTCCAGTCGAAACCATGGTACTACACACTACTATGCCTAGATGCGCCAACAACCAAATGCCCCTGAGAGCCATGTAGATACATGTTCCCGTGTGCATGGAGCCCTCACCGTGTTTGTGGTGATATTATCTTCCGCATGTTAAACTTCGTTAGCCATGTGGCGATCTTCCTAGAGAGGATCTATTCAGAAGGAGAGCGGAGGGAAAGGCGATGCGGCCCTGGCCGAACCGGAGGGCGCATGATCACTGCTCCATGATTTTTGGATTAGGAGGTTTCTCCTGCCTTGCGAGCTAGTGGAATGCAATTAGGTTGTTAACTCGGTAGTTAGGGTTTATCATTTTGGGTTTTTCTACAAAAATAATAGTCAGATAAATTACAACATGGGTGGAAATGCACGGAGGTTTTTGTAATTTACCAAAGAATTACAACCATACAATTTTCTGGGAGAGTATTGAGGTGTATTGTTTGTTTGCCACATGGGTGGAAATGCATCATGGCTTTGTCCTATGTGCATGTGGCAAGTTATGATTCTATCTATGTCTAACACGATAAGCTCTCTCCGGTGATGGAGGGGCACGGACAGGGGTGTCCATTTTCGTCTCGAGCTACAGTATGTAGTCGTTAGGTCACACAGGGAACCATATCATTTTTATTACGTTTAAGGATCTTGATGATTATTAATAGATCGGTGAAAAGTTTTAAAAAAATGAAACCGTATGGTATATTTCAAAACATAATATGTACTTCTCTGCCACAAGGAAGTGGTACATTGGAAACCACGCACGTAACAAGGAACACATATGGAACATTTTTGTGGTGGGGCTCTCTCATATTTACCGTTAGGTTCTTCCTCTCCGGCGGCATAGCTGGCCGGCGAGAAGATGGTAAAGGTGGTCTGGCATCCGTTGTTGTCTCGCCCAGCCCGTCTTCCGGCGATAAGCAACTATGGTCCGGTGAACTTGCTAACCTTTTAGCCCCGTGTTGGAGGAAGGCGGCGGCGAGCGGATCTGAAGGGCTAACATTCAATAATCTCTTTGGTTCTTGTGTCTTAGATGGTGATTCGTTGCACGTCTGCTCGCCTTTTTCAACCGGCATAGTGCTGGATCTGAGGCGAGGCTTACTTATCTCATTCATGATGCAACTATTCAACAGTTACAACATGAATATGAAAACCTAAAATGATTATGCAGAAACTTACAATTGACGCTAATTTGTGTTGATGCTTCTTATTTCTCTATAGCCAACAAATTTATGACACATTCATGGAAAAAAACCTTTTGTTGCACCTGTATACACCTATGGATAACTTTAATAAATCTCAGTTGCTATAAATCGCTTAAGATAAAGAATTTTTAACAAATCACTCTAACTATTAATAATATCGCAAAAAATGTTGAATATGTGTACTCGTGTTGTGCTATAATTAGACTAATAATTATGCGGTAGGTTAGGTGTTGCATTGAACACTTGTCCTGTAGGGCCCCACGAATGTGTTGCCGGATCTGAAGTTCCTCGAAGACTACTTTTTTTTTCCGAAATAGGGACATAGCCCTGGCCTCTTGATACGTCCATAACGTATCTATAATTTTTGATGGTTTTATGCTAATAATATGCTTTTGACATTTTTTTTTATAAAGTTTATGATTTATTTGGACTAACCTACTAATAGTTGCAAAAGTGCACAATGTTTTTGTTTTACACTTTGATGTGTAGGAATTATCAAGAATACAAGTGAAAACCTTGTTGGAGTCAAATTGGAATTTTCCAGAAATCTGTCTCAAAACTCTTTTTAAAGATGGTCACGTTTCGGGTCGAAGGCGGTATCAAATAGAAAACTCTTCAACTACAAAGTTGTTGAAAATTTCTCGACAAACGTTCGGGACATAAAATTTAGCTGACTCCGAGTCCGGGCGGGCCCGCTAGGCCCGATTTACTGCAGCCCAAGATGGGGTGACGGGAATCCAAGAAGCTATATAAAGGGAGGAAACATAATTCGCCCAAGACATCTCCACCTACGAATTTGCAGCCGCCAAAGCCACGTTTTTGCCTCCCCATGGATCCCATCTCCATGGGGGAGGGCTCGCAAGAAGCGATGAAGGAAGGGGGCTAAGGGGCGGTGCTCCCCCATGATACCGGCGGCGGGGAAGGAGTCCCCCGCGCCGGGGCCGGCGCCGTCGCCGTCCTCTTCACCATCTTCACCGCCATCTTCATCACCTAATCCTCCTAGTATGCAGTGGTTCATCCTCCCACACACCTCTGTACCGTCCTATGTAAACATGGTGTTTGATGATATAAGTTATAATCATATGATCTAGGTCATGTTTGCGTAGTTTCTTTGTTCTTAGATTGAATGGTTGAACGTCTTTGGTTCATTAGAGTTATATGTTGATATGGTACAGTCCTTTGGTGTCCATTATAGTTGTGCGTGCATGGATTAAACATCATAGGGTTTGTAGTAGGACGCGACTACCCGGCGGACGCCCTGAAATAGCGCGATTCTGGCGAGCGTTTCCGACTCGCGATCCAGTATTCGGACCGCGATCCCGCGTCTTCGCGCCCCACCCCTTCCCATCACGGACGCGTGACCAGGTCCAAAAAGGTAAAGCTAGCTTTTCCCCCAAAATTGTGACCATCTTCCTCTCCAAGCAAAAAACCCAAACCCGAATCAGAAATCCCCCCATATCTAGCGCTATCCCCCTCCCCCAATTCTGCACCTATCCATGTCGCCTTCATCCTCTATCCAAGATCGCCATTGCAGCTCCACCTTAACACCTTGATCCCCAACGCCCTGTACTGAAAAGTGAAAACACGAACACACAGCAAAAACAGCAGGTACTTCTCAAAATCAAACCTTCAATTCAGCATGATTTTCGTAGCAACATCTCTATATGGTACTCAAGATGACAATATACTGCTGCACAACATGAATCTAAACGAAAAAGGGCATCTACAACTAATTTACTCCTCAAATTTTGCATCTGAGATATGTCCAATCTTGTTCAAACTATAAGAAATCAATAATCTTAAGCTTCAGTGACAGTATTTGTTGATCCCTACATTACAAACAACTAATTTAGGACAACTAACAACTAAATAGACATGACATCCTATTTTTGCTTCATCCTAAATTCTGACATGATGAATATTTTGGTTGATCAGTTGTGAAACCATGGATATTGACCTTAATGCGGAACCAAATCAAGAAATAGACAAAGAGGAGCATGCTGATGTTTCACACACAAATGTTATTGTGCAAGTTATGAATGAAGCTATGATGATTATATGCAATCAACTTATCCAGCAGTATTTAAACAGAAGTTATCCAGGCATATCAGTACAAGTTATTCACTAACTAAAACTACAGTTATCCAGGCATATCAGTACAAGTTATCCACTAGCTAAAACTACAAGTATCCATACATATGAGTAGAAGTTATCCACTAGCTAAAACTATAGTTATCCATGCATATGAGTAGAAGTTGTCCACTAGCTAAAACTGCAGTTATCCATGTTATATACATAAGTTATCCATGCATATGAGTAGAAGTTATCCACTAGCTAAAACTACAGTTATCCATGCATATGAGTACAACTTGTCCACTAGCTAAAACTGCAGTTATCCATGAATATGAGTACAAGTTATATACTAGCTAGAACTACAGTTATTCATGCTTAAATGTAGAACTTATCCATGCATATGAATACAACTTATCCATGCATATGAGTACAAGTTGTCCACTAGCTAAAACTGCAGTTATCCATGCTTATGAGTACAAGTTGTCCACTAGCTAAAACTGCAGTTATCCAGGCATATGAGTAGAAGTTATACAGGCATATGAGTAGAAGCTATCCACTAGCTAAAACTGCAGTTATACATGCTTATATGCAGAAGTTATCCAGGCATATGGTTATCCACTAGATAAAACTACAGTTATCTAGGCATATCAGTACAAGTTATCTAGGCATATCAGTACAAGTTATCCAGGCATATGAGTACAACTTATCCACAAGTTTTTAAATTAGTTATCCATGTGATATTACTCAAATTATCAACCATTTAATTCAGCAATTATCCAGACACGTAGGTGCAAGTTATCCACATAGGTAGCACTATAGTTACCCATGCTTGGATGATAGAATTTAACAACAATATAAACACTACAAATTATACATAAGTGTTATGTGTGACTAAACATTGGAAAGACAATCGATATGTTTAGGAATACTTGCTAGTTTAAAAAGTTACCCACCTATTAGAATTGCTGTTATCTATGACTTTTCATTATATTTACCCATTCCTGGAAAAAAAGAAAAGGATAGAATAACTAATCCACCAGTTTATACATCAGTTATTCAGTAATATAAATACAAGTTATCACCCATTGTATTAAGCAGTTATCCAGACAGATAGATTCGAGTTATCCACATAGCTAGCACTATAGTTATCCAAGCTTTTATGTAGACTTTAACACAAAATATCAACACTACATTTTATACAAAAGTGTTATGTGTGACTTGCCATTCAAAGACAATCAACATAACTACGAAATAAAAACATGTTGTCCTAAAAGGTTACCCACTATACGGATAAGTTACCAATGAATTTTATCTTCTGTTATCCATGACTTTTCATTGTGGTTACCCATGCCCGCAAAAAACAGAAATGATAACTTGTGTTTATTTGCATAACAGGTAATGCCCAAACTGAAGAATATAGTGACAATGACTGCATGTATACTATAGTTGAACAAGCTACACAAGAAACAACCACATGTGGCACAATCAAAGAAACAACAGTACACACAGCAGATTCAAATGAAGATGGGGAGAATAATGCACACAATGATGCTAAAGATGAAGTACATTCCACACCATAACCACCAACAGATGGAATGCGCTTTGACAGTTTTGAATCAGCTAGAGAAAACTACAGGGCATATTCACAGAGGAAGGGTTTTAGAATAAGGATAGATTGGTCAAGAAAAGACGTAAGAAATGAGCTAAACAAGGTGTATCTTGTGTGCACAAAACCTAGTAAACCTCGCGAAGAAAAGGAAGACACACAAAACCCAAAATCTTGTGTCAAGAAGAGGAAAAAAAATACACATCCAAGGACTGGGTGCACAACACACTTATATGTCAAGAGGAAGGATGCATGGTGGTATGTTCAGCATTCATCGGATGAACATAACCATCCCCTGATAATAAAACCTTCATTAATAAGGTTCTTGCGTTCGCACCGGAACATACTAGCAGAAGAAAAGGTGTTCTTGCGGATGCTCCATGCATGCAACATCGAAACATGCCGGCAGATGCAGTTGATGGCAAGTTTCTATGGCAGTCTAAATGATGTGCCATACATAGAAAGGGACGTGGCGAACCTAAGGGCTTCTTTTCGCAGTAAAAACAATCACCACGACATGCAAGACACCTTGGCATACTTCAAAAAAATGAAGGGATAAATAACCATGGACTATCGGTTCAGTTTGGATGCGGGTTCGTGCGTCGAGAGCTCAAGAACAACTTTGTGTGGCTGTTTCAAATGTTCAAACTAGCAATGGACGGCTTAGCACCAAAAAATATAATAACAGATCAGGACGCTGCCATGGGTGGTGCTATAAGTGTTGTTTTCCCAGACGCAACTCACAGGAATTGCAGATGGCACGTCATCCAGAATGCAACTGAGAAAATAGGGACATTCATGGCCAACCATCTAGAGCTGCTCGACGCTTTCAATGCATGTGTAAACAACAACTTGTCACCGGATGAATTTGAGGAGGCTTGGATGCATATGATAAATACTTATAATGTCCATGGCAATGTGGATCTGTTTCGACTATGGGAACAAAGAAAGGTTTGGGTACCAGCATACTTTATGCACGCCTTATTCCCATTCCTTCAGACAACACCAAGAAGGGAAGAGTTCAACGCAGTGCTCAAGCGTTACGTCAAACCAAGCAACTCCGTTTATAAGTTTGTACAACAGTACATGTCGGTACAAGAAAAGATTTACAATGCTGAGCTAAAGGCAGAGTGTGATACAGCTTTGACGGACCCGGAGTGGTGGTGTGGAAGTATAATGGAGAGACAAATGGGAAAGGCATACACGAGAAAAATTTTCTTCAGGTTTCGGAGTGAGATGCGAAAGAGCATGTCATACCAATGCGATCATCTCAATGGCTACCAGTTTGAACTGAGCATAATAGGGATTCCAGTCCCAAACTATGACTATAGAAGTTATAAGGTATTTGCAAACTGGGAAAAAAAGAACATATGAATGCAACTGCTACAAATTCGATTATGACGATATGTTGTGCTGCCACATTATAAAAGTGATGACGCATATAAAAGTCCATCAGATCCCAGATAGGTACATCGTAAAAAGGTGGACATTGGACACGGAAACTATCCTAGCTGGAACAAATGACAAACATAAACAAGGAAAGAAAGAGATGCCTGAAGAATCAAGAAATATGAGGGTGTTTACATCCTACAGACAAGAGTTTGCCAGAGCTGCAAAGATAGGAGTAAAGACAGATGATGGAAGAAAAATCATCAGGAAACACTTGAAGGAAATGAAACAAGAGCTAGATGTGATAACAAGAAGAGAAGAGAGGAAGGCAAGAGAAGCTGAAAATGAAGCAATTACTATGCCATCGTCTTGTGCTCCTAACGACGCAAGCGTGACACCTCCGACAACTGCCCCACCAAACAATGAACAGTCAACAAGCAACTATGCAGCAGTTCAAACAATAAGCACATCGGGATCTCACATGTCATCAACAAAGCACATAAAGAACCCGGAGAAGTCAGTAACAAAAGGGCAACCAAGACAGATAGCAAAAAAATCCACTTGACCTTGCTACAAAGAAATCAAAGAAATGCAGCCACTGCGGTGCCGAAGGTCACACCATCCGCAAATGCCAGGAAAAGTTGAAGCTGCTAGGATACCAAATCTAGACAAACCGTGCAAAAAGACATATGTATTAGAATGTTTATGTAACACAATATGCCAACGATATCTTCGTTGTTTCTACGTATGATAGTCCATGCTATACATTCTGTGGTTTCAAGTTATCCATGCATATGAATACAAGTTATCCACCAGCTAACACAGAAGTTATCCATGCATACGAGTACAAGTTATCCAATAGAGAAATCAACAGTTATCCATGCTTATACGTAGAAGTTACCCCAACAAAACATTGCTAGACTATTTAGAACAGAAGTTATCCAGACATATGACTACAAGTTATCAACCTCTAACACAACAGTTATCCATGCATATAAGTAGAAGTTATCCAGTAGCTAAAAACTACAGTTATCCATGCTTATACGTAGAAATTAACCCACAAAATCATCAGTAGACAAATTATCAAATAGAATTGAGTGTGCCTAACAAACTACAATAAAAAACTTGAAAGTAGAAAGAAAGCATAAAGCACTCATATATAAGAAAACATGTATAACATGGGTAACTTATATATAACAGTGTGGATAACTTACAGAATTATGACTGGATAACAAACATGCAAGGTTGTGGATAAATTGGGAAAAATACCTCAGAACTTATTGTCTTCCAAAAGTAACCTCCAATTCAAGAGTACATTATGAGGGTGGTTCAACCAAAAAGAAGTCATCTTTTTCTTGATTCCCGGCATCATATCTTGACAAATACACGGCACGACGCTTCCATTCCACAATTCAAGGTTCTTGAGCATGAAGAAACCACAATCAGTGCTGAAAAACAAAAAAATAGAGAATAAACAATATAATATCAATGATTATACAAAACCAAAATATAATTACATGCATACAAAACAAACTAATAACTATACAAGAACAAAAAACAATGATGCCACGATATGAATAACACTAACCTGCCAACTTGCTTCGGAACAGGGACATGCATCAACTCAAAATTTTCAATCTGTCTTCTAGAATCAGAATAATTGACGATGTACATTCTCTTTATTGCTTCCATTAGCTTGGACGCATGTTCAATCATTTCAACATTAGCTTCACCACGGAGCGAGTCAAGAATCTCAAACCTTTTGGCAGGCATGTTAACAGAAAGCATGTACCAATGGCCCATAGGATCCTTTTTAGTCCCAAGCTCGTGAAGGACAACAAAGCAAAGCTACAGAAAAAATGAACATAAAATAAGTAGGGGCACATGCAAAAAAAACAGTGGTTACCCAGGCAGAAATGAAAGAATTATCAACACAAATTAGCAATGGTTACCATGCATTATGATCTAAACTTATCAACTGCATACAACAAATTAAAAACAATAAACAATCAAATTAGACCGCATACCATATGTTTGTGGCTGAGTTTATAGTTGTCATCTCTTCTGAACGACCTCCGAACAAGAGTGGCGGTGAATCTTCCCTCCAACAGATATTTAGTCACGATATAAGGAAATATAATTTTGTTGGATGGACAATTATCTTGCAATGCGGAAATAGCAAGATCACACATATTGTTTGAAAGCTCGCCATATGGCATCACACTTCCAGCAAAATCACTAGTTGTCACCCACATTGGGTCAATGTTACAAATCGGTGTGCTACAAAAACATAAAGCATGTGTAATGATTAGAATAAAAGTTATCAACTATGAAAACCATAAGTTATCAGCAACAAAAAGTACAAGTGATCCACCAGTAGTAATACAAGTTATCAAACAAGTATCAGAAAAAAAGGTTCAAGTTATCCACTGTAAAAACTAAGAGTTATTCACTAAAAATAGTGCAAGTGACCCACCAGTATTAGTACAAACTTATCATCTAGATACCAAAAAGGTCAGGTTATCAACCATAAACAGTAAAAGTGATCCACTATGAAACAATAAGTTATCAGCAATAAAACATATGAATGATTACAATACAAGTTATCCACTATGAAAAAAATAAGTTATCAGCAATGAAACAGTACAAGTGATCCACCAGTAGTAATAAAAGTTATCAAACAAGTACCAAAAAAAGGATCAAGTTATCCACTGTAAAAACTAAGAGTTATCCACTAAAAATAGTACAAGTGACCCACCAGGATTAGTACAATTTATCAACCAAGCTACCATAAAAAGTCAAGTTATCAACCATAAAACAGTGAAAGTGACCAATTGTAAAGTACAAAAGTTACCAATAGAGATTAATAGAGGGGTAAAAGATTGTAAAAAAAGAACATGCACATACTTCCTAATCTTGTACTTATTCTCTTTATGCGTGTGTATGATAATCTTTTTATACAATGCATCTTCTTCAGCAGTTGTCCTAGTATAGGAGAACGGAGGGAGAAGAGACTTGGAAGGATGAATAAGTCTAACAGTGCGTAGTCACGTCGCAGGTGTAACACTGCCAGCTACAGCAACTGGAAGAGCGGAACTAATACCAGGAGTTGAATAATCAGGAACAACTACAACAACAACAAAATTAATGCAGCACATAAAAAATATCCATTCAAATACAAAAGGAAGAACTAAACAATTTTTTTCAATACCTGGAATGGAACAACTAGTATGGTTCAACTGTTTGGTATCTTTCGTAAAGCTCTGAACACCTTGATAACCAATCTTTTCAACCAAAAGATCATCAAGAGAAATAACTACATTTTCATCATTTACCAGCTTTTTGCACTTACAATCAACTATTTGTTGATACACTACAAAAAGATTAAAGAAAAGACAAAAGGAAATGTCCAAATGAAAAAGGATAGAAATGGCAGACCCCATGTGGAAAAAGTACCACATGTTTATCACCATAAGAAAAAATTGAAAAACATAAACATAGATTAAACAATAAGGGTAGTTTAATTACATCACACAAACATAGAGTCATATAAATTACAGCACAAATTGTTCCATGAAGGACATATCACAAAAGAAAAGTTCCCATAAGCTACAACCTAATTTAAACTACCGCTACCATAAAACAGAACCTCCATCAAAGATAGCCCGACCGCCATGAAACCCAAGCCCCAAACAGCCATCACAACGATGATCTTCAAGTTTGTCATCCAAGGAACAATTAACTAGATCCATAATCAACACCCTCATTTTTATCACCACCCGTTATCGGTAAGTTCTATAAGTTAACAGCTGCATAGAGTAAGTCCCAAAAAAGAAAGACAAGAAGAAAAGGGACCAAACAAAAAAATATTGTTAATGTCATATAATTTGTTACATGTTGCATACAAAGAAAACATGTTAATCCATACTTCATGCCAACTATACATACGACTAAAATTATACATCTAGCATGGAGGTTTTTCTTCTAAGATTGCATGAAGTTTAAAACACATAGAGAAACATGATATTAACTAAACTAGCAGTTACCAATGAATATATGTATAGTAATCCAACACTTAGAGCTACAGTTGAAAAATTATAAAACAGGACATTTGAATACAAAAGTAGTGTAGGTTACCAACGTAATTAAGTTAAAGTTATCAGCATTAATATATAAAAGTGATGCAGAGCATATATATAAAGTTATCAAGACAGACGAAAGAATGCACAGTCATGATAAAAACCCATGATCCACCATGAAAAAAAACATCAGTAATAGAATATAATTTTACATTACAAAAAACAAGCATATAAGACAAGCATATGATGAAGTTACAAGCATATAAGACATATGAAGCAAAATGGAGGTGTGTACCAGTGCTAGGAGAAGGTGCCCAAGACAAATGAAGAACATCTTCTGCTTCAAAAACATGGAAAAAATCACCCGGAGCAGCAGAAGTGTCATGAGATATAGGCACAACATTAGGGTCAGCTTGTGCAACAATACGAAGATCAGGCTGAGTAGGAGCAGTAGGAGCAGGCTCCACAGGGGCACCAGCAGTAAAAGCGGGCTGCACAGGGGCACCAACAGTAGGATAAACAGGAGGATCCACAACAGGCGGATGCGCCAACCTCACAGCACCAGATAAAACATGTAATGGTATACCAGCAGCAAGACTCAACTTTCCATCACGAGCAACCAATTTTGCTTTCTTGATAATGGTAACTTTAGCTTCAGAACTTCCAGCTCCACCAACATGTCCACTAACAAATGGTGAAGGACAAGCAGATGTACCAGACACACGGGACTGCCTGCCAATAGGGGGCTCGAAAAGACTCGACGCAGGAACCAAAGGAGCAGATAAAACAGGTTATACATCTCCCTGGGTACTATCATCCAAGCTAGAAGGCTCATTTTCACTCCCACCCTGAGTTGATGGATCTCCAAGCGAGCAGACAGCAGGACTTGCAGGCACATCAATAGAAGTAGAAGCTGCTCCAAGGTTGGTGAACAACGACGACGCAGGAACAAGAGAAATGCCATCAGGACAAACAAAACCACCTGGCTGAACATTGGCATCAACCTGGGGAGCATCTGTGCTGGCAGCAGAAACTTCTGTGATGTTGTCCGTCTGGTTTGCCGTGGCATTTACCACACTGCTGCTAACAGGCTGATCACTGGTTTGCTTAATCAATTGAGCTCCTGAATCTGGTTGAACTACATTCATTGTCACATCGACAGATAATCTTACTACAGCTGTAGCAGGTGCACTCGTCACAGATAGATCTTTAATAGCAACAACCTTGGCACTTGTTTCTCCACCAGATATAACAGCTTCAAGATTCTCAGTAGGTGCATCCACAACATCAGGATTTGCATCATCATTAGCAGGTCCTTCAACACGAGTAGGTGAAGGAATTGCAGAGGATCCACCAATATCCATAACAGATGTGCCACCATCTGCAGAACGAAACACATACATTACACTAACTATAGCTATAAAACAAACTTAAAAACTGCAGTGACCAACACTAACATAGATAAGTTATCCAGGTATAAATGCACAACTTATCCATAACATTTAATAAAAGTTATCCATCCACAAAAAAGTAAACAGTTACCCATATACATAATAAATGTGTTTGCAAAAGTAATTACAAACTTTAAAACATAAAATTACAACATAATACCCAAAATAGGATATGGACATTACATAGACAATCTGATACAAGGGTAAACAAGAGCTATATGATTAAAAACAGAAAGGTTACCCACATGAACATAAAGAAGTTATTATGTGAAAATTGCTACAGTTATCAACACTAAGATAGTAAAGTTATCCATTCATTAACAAAAAAATATAGAAAATGACCAAGATAATATAATATGCTCGCTCATACCTCCGAAAAATAGCAGACCGCATCATGATAGGAGTAATGCCAAGCTCTTTGCATACAAGAGACTTGATTTCATTTTCAACCCCCTCGGCTGTACATGACTTCTTCTTCCTAGTCCTTTCATAGACACGCAGAGGGGTTTGTTGTTGTCCATCCAGAACAATAGAAACAACAGCGTCAGTCACCCGGTTAACCGGTGAGACAGGATCTAGAACAGGTGACCTATCTTCCGGTGCTGACATATAAGGAGAGGCAGGTGATCTTGGTATTGGACTGTTATTCTGATCTTTAGCAGAATCCGGGAAAGTCAAGGATAGATCAACATTAGAAGAACCACCGACATGACTACCTACCACACCTTTCCCCTTTCTGTCTGCACGGACATACCGTTCAGCATCGCCATCTCCACTGCTGTCTGATTGGGGCTCAAGGGTGTCATCATCATTATCAGAGCTACTGCTGTCTGAATCCGGCAGAATTGTATCATCAGAAGGAACAACAGGAGACAATGCTACATTACTACATGGAACATTCCTTCCACGAGTGCCATCTCGAGAAACCCTACCACCACGAGCAGCACTTGAGCTATCTCCACCCGTGAAGATTCCTAACAATTGTTGCGTAGCAAGATGAACACCAAACTGGGTAGTAAATTGTTTCGCTATTTCAGCTCCAGCATTACCTTGCACCGCCGTCAAACCTTGCACAAGGGTACTCATTAACCCAAAAAGACCAGATGAAAAACTGCCAACCAGATTAGCTATCACTCGTTTTGCTGCACAAATAAAAAGAAAAGAAACAACACGAATATTAATAAAAAACAAAGAACACAAAGTAATAAGACAAAAAAAAGATCAGTACATTATCAATATACTAAAAATGTTACCTCATTGGAACAACCAGGGTCTACGCAAGTGTCAAACCATTTGTTGAACCCTTGGGCACCACCAAATAGTCCGAAGCTAATGTCATACCAAGGTTTCAACTGCACGATCAAAAAAATACAAAATTAGCAAATGTGATCAACCAGTTTTCTACATATTACACACATTACCCACATTGTGACCTACATGTTACCACCCACTGAACACATAAGTTACCCACAGTTTATGCTGAGTGTGATCAAGAAGTTTTATAAAAAGTTACCAACCCTTAAGCATAAAAGTTATCCACAAGATAAAAACTCATATATTACAAAAATATATAACCTACCTCCAGCTTTCCATAACCTTTTCCATCATTCTGCAGATCAGCCTTCAACACTTGATCAATTAGCTCTCTGGACCATATGTTCACAGCATACCGCCCTTCCGGCAAATCAATATCCAACCCGCTAACATCAAGTGAGTTAACATAAAGCAGCTGCGAAAAAAATTAAAAAATCAGAAAAGAATACAATCAATACACTAACTAAAAAATACAACAAATTTGAACATAGAAGGTAATATTCAAACAATTTAAAAACATGAATGTGTACCTGCAAGAGAAAAAGGCAAGTCTGCGTATGAGTACCCTTAGAAAGCTCCTCGTGTAACTGGTCAGCGACAAATTTGCACCACTGGAACTTGGACACATTGCCAATGTTGTGCTGAAATTATATAATGGAAAAAGAAGCTATCAACATAACAAAAAAACTTACAAATATGTTACACACCACCACAACCCAAATACAAAAATGTTACCACCCCTAAAACACAATGGTTATCATCACAACAAACAGAAAGTTATCAACATTAGAACATATAAGTTACCACCCAAAAAATAGATATTAAAAAGAACAGACATGACAAGGGAAACTAACCATGATAGGGCAGCACTTGTGGCTAACATGGTTCCGGGTGGTCGATGACAGAAGAGTCGACACAATGTACATGACATATGTTTGCTTAAACTCTTTGCCATATGAAGTCATATCCTTCAATATTTCAAAAACTCAAGTTCTCAAAGGAGTGCCGCCATCATCAGGAAAAAGAACAGGCGCAAGGGAAGCCTGAATGTCTGCATCAGCATAATATGGTACGGCTCTTCCCCAAGCGGCAACCCAAAACAACTGAATACAGTATCCTCATTAAGGGGTATCCTTCCTCGACCGGGCACAAAAAATTCACATGTGTGCTTGTCATATAAACTAGCAAAACAGGTCATAACTGCATCGTGCAGTGATGAGCACTTGATATCTAGCAAACTGTCAAGCTCCATTTTTTCAATTGCTGTCTTCTGATTGTCTGATAAAAATTCAAGTAAACTGGTCACAGCACAAGGAGATGCCCTGTTACGTTTACGGGCAAGCTGTTTTTCACCATCGACAACGTCAGTAGCAGCCTTCCGTTTTCTCGGCATCGTGGCCACTACAAACAATTTAAAATGAAAACATAAATACAAAACTCAACAATAAAAAAACAAATGGTACACACAAACTCATAGAAAATCTGGAAAACAACACCAAAAATTAACATATAGATGAAAATAATGTTAAAAATACCATACAAAATAAGAAACATAATAAGATAAAATATAATGTTATCCAGCCATCAGTACATAAGTTACCCATGATCATAAACTAATGTTATCATACAAGAAGCTAAAAACTTATCAACATAGATAAACAAAAAGTTAACAATTGCACCACCAACAAAAGTGTTACCCATGATCATACAACAAATGTTATCATGCATTTTGCTCAAAAGTTACCAACAGATATAAGTAAAAGTTATGGATTACACTACCAAAATCATTACAATGGTACCAATAGGGGATATTCTACATTACACACTTGAATTTGTTATGTGCACCCTAGGTAATATAATGTTATCATGCCAATAGAACATAAGTTATCCATACCGGTGCACCTATATTATCATGCACTTTGCTCAAAAGTTACCAACAGAACATAAACATAAAGTTAGCAGATACATGGCTAGTGTTGTTGTTATCAAGGGATCCTCTCCAATGTTACCCATGGATAGTGCTATTGTTATCAAGAAATCCTAATTTCAAAAGCCTAAAACATCTAGAGCAGTGCATCGTGATTTATATATGATTTGTTATGGGCACCCCAGCTAGTATAATGTTATCATGCCATCAGTACACAAATTACCCAGACCATCACACATATGTTATCATGCACTTTGCTCAAAAGTGACAAACAGATCATAAACAAAAATTAACAAATACATGGTTAGTACTATTGATATGGACACCCAAGATAGACTAATGTTATCATGCCATCAGTACACAAGTTACCCATACCATTACACATATGGTATCATGCACTTTGCTCAAAAGTTACCAACAGATCATAAACAAAAGTTAGCACATCCCATGGCTAGTACTGTTGTTATCAAGGGATCCTCTCCAATGTTACCAATGGATAGATATGTTGTTATCAAGGAATCCTATGTAATGTTATACATGACTAGTGCTATTGATATCAAGGAATCCTATACAAAACTAACCCACTTCAAATAGAAAGTATCATAGATCAAATAACAGGAGGCAACACAGGGAGATTAGTGATCAGATCATGGGGGAAACGACCCACATGGATACATCATAACTACATCACATGCAGTAGATCTGGTTAGGGGACATTACTCCAAACTATATGACCAAACGGAATCAGGGGGCAGTGCTCAACCCATTTCAAAAATGGGGGGCTGAATCATGAAGGAGCGCGGCGAAATCGGGGGAAAAACACACGCATTACAACTTCCAAGCAACCCTAAACTATAGGACCAACCGGAAATCAACGCCGACGATTAAACCGACGGAAATGGAACCGCCGGAAACTGAGTAGGAGAGAGGAGAAGGGTCAGAGCGACCGTGGAGAGAAATCAGAGGAGGAACGGACCTGCGGGCACGCCTGGAAGGAGTCGACGCGTCGGCGGCAGCAGGGGCGAACTGATTCGAAGAGAATTGGACATGAACTGCCGGAGAAGAAGGAGATGGAGAAGCGCAACACGAAAACGGTCGGGAGAAGTGGGCGGAGTGGGAGACGATGACGAGTGGGGGCCCAGGTGAAGGCGGTGAAAGGATCAGGTGTGCGCTCATTAAATCGCCACCCACCGCGCGGGTTTGTCCGCCTCCCTTCGATGCGAATCGAACGATCGACGATAGCCCACCGGGTTTTGCCAAATAACAACCGGTCTAAAGCTAGAATTACCGTTGTAGTATGTGTAAAAGGAAGGGGGAGTTCTGCCGGAGTGATAGAAACCTAAGGACGCGAACCGGAACGTTGCACGTATGGGAGTAAGAGGACCATTAAACTTAAGCCTATGGTTGGGGAAACCTTAATGCATTGTTAGTACTTACGGATGTTTGCTAACAATCCAATCATATAGTACATGTAATTCCAAGTAGTGAAGCGCATGTATATTTAGCCTCTCCCATATAGAAAACTACATCGAAGACAATGAACATGTTCTATTTGCTATTTAAACTTGGACAAAGCCACCACAGTTACCACCACTATTTCACACTCATAGTTCTGTTAGTTTACTGTATTTTATTGCTGCAGCAACTAGCTTTACTTTCTTGTTATTTATTATCATGCAAAACCATCTCTATTACTCGTATTGTTGCTCTAGTTTTATTTCCTAGATAATGCAAACGTTTAGTGTGCGCAGAGTTGTATCAGTGGTTGATAGAACTTGAGAGAATATTTATCCTACCTTTAGCTCCTCGTTGGGTTCGACACTCTTACTTATCGAAAAGGCTACACACGATCCCCTATACTTGTGGGTTATCACCTCTGCATCCAAATGATGCACACATCCTGCTTTTATTGCAATGTTTTATAGGAACAATTTATTACGATCACAGATCAGTTAAGGTTGAGACAAGTATCAATCAGCGAAAAATGAAAAGCAACAAACAACTACCCACTTTTAAGTCTACTTCTGTGGCACCATCCAATAGCCCAGAAACAGAACTTTAGCGACCGCACAACAAACTATGAGTACATGGGGAACACAAAGATACCTATCCAAGAACAAGCATGGAACAAACCCAAGGAACAAAACTTTAGTGTCCACATGATGAAACACTACCGATCGTGGAACAAATTACTAGTATTGTGGAATAAAAAATTAGCACCCTTCGGCCATGGAATGATAATTTAGTACCTAGGGAACAAAATTTGGAGATGACAAAACAAAACATTACTTGTCGTGGAAATAATTCTGATTATAGGTTGAACATAAAATTAGGGCCTATACAATGGAACAAAAAAATTAGTCCGTACCGAACAAAACATTACCTATCGAGGAACAAATTATGAGTATATGTGGAACACAAAATTAGCCGCCGAGAACCATGGACCAACATTTATTTCCTGGGTAATAAATGTTTATACAAAAAGGAAAAATTACGGACCAAGGAACAAATCAAGAGAACACGTGGAACACAAAATTAGCGCTCGAGAAACGATTCAGCAAGTTTTTACTTCTTGATAAACTTTGTTGGATAATTTAGAATACAATTTAACCCAACCACGGAATAAATTATGAGGAACAAAACACAAATACACACAAGTAAAGAGTAACGCCAAGGATACCTCCATCGAAAACGATGGAGACACGACCCATGGCTAAACGATTTTTTGCGTCTAACCAATGAGCCCTGTCTAATACACGCATCTCATTTTGAGGCAACAAAGATATAAGTAGGGATCCATTTTGGAACGTAACTATGAAAGTAGGGGCCTATTGCTGATGTTACACTGCCCCACTATGTAAAGCCTCCTAACTCTCGTATAAAAATCTACCTCTCACTCTCTCCGACACATGGAAGCGGCAACGCTCAAGGTTATCTAGGTCTCTCTCACATCATCTCCCTAGATCTAGTCAAGCAGGGTAGGAGCGTGCCGCGGGAGTCGACATCCCACCGTTGTAACAAACATCCGGCTGGTCCTAGGCTCATTCGGCTTTGTTAGACTCTGTATACGATAATGAGTAGGAATCCGACGTGTAAACGTATTGTAACGAAACTCTGTTAATCCTATTATATAAACTGAACCAAGCCAGCAGTCCGGTCAAGCTTGTTTGCCCCAATCTCATTGTTTTACATGGTATCAGATTAGCTTACGATGGCTTCCGCTGCCCCTATCGCCGCCGCTTCGTCCGAAGAAGCGCACAAATGGGACTATTGTGTGGATTGCTGCTTGCGTGGCCCATGTTGTTGTTGATCCCACAACTAAGCCCCGACACTTTCAGGTTGCTCTTGGTATTCCTCACGGGTGTGCTGCAATGGAGCAGGAATTTCAGACACATATGAAGAATGATACTTCACAACTCGTTCCTCCTGTTTCTGGTGTCAATATTATTGATTCCAAGTGGGTGTTCAAGGTTAAGAAGCATGCTGATGGTTCTATTGAACACTACAAGACACGGTAAGTGGCTAAAAGCTTCAAATAAAGGTATGGTCTTGATTATGAAGACACGTCCAGTCCAGTTGTCAAGCCTACTACCATTCGTTTGCTTCTCTCTTTGGCTGTTACTCGAGGATGGTCTCTTCGCCAGCTTGATGTGCAGAATGCCTTTCTGCATGGAGTTTTGGAGGAGGAAGTTTATATGCGTTAGCCCCCGGGTTTTGTTGATCCTGCACCTCCTCAGCATCCCTGTTGCCTTGTTAAGGCTATGTATGGACTTAATTAGGCTCCTTGTGCGTGGCATGCACATCTTGGCTCTCTCCTTTAGGCTCATGGATTTGTTGCATCCACTGCTGACACGTACTTGATCCTTCTTCACCGTCCAGAGGTCATAATGTATCTTCTGGTTTATGTTGATCATGTTATCCTCATCAGCTCCTCTGATGTTGTTGTTGAGCATCTCTTGTATGCGCTAAGTGGTGATTTTGTTGTCAAGGACTTGGGTGCCCTCCACTACGTCCTTGGTCTGGAGGTCTCACGGTCTTCTGCTGGGTTGACTCTCACTCAGCACAAGTTTTTTCTAGACTTGTTGTGCCATGCTGGTATGTTTAAGTGCAAACATGCTACCACTCCTATGTCTGCTACTGATCGGTTGTCTGCTCTTGATGGAGATCCTCTTTCGCCTGATGATACTACTAAGTACCACAGTCTCGTTTGTGTTCTACAATACCTCGCAATCACCAGACTAGATATCTCTTATGCAGTCAGCCGTGTGTGTCAGTATCTTCAAGCGCCCAGGACATCTCATTGGTCAGCTCTGAAGCGTATTCTGCGCTACATCTGTCTCACTGCCTCGTATGGTTTGCTTCTCCAGAATGAACCGTCTTGTGATCTCTCAGCCTTCTTGGATGCGGATTGGGCTAGCACTCCTGATGACAGGAGATCCATGGGGGGCTATGCAGTATTTTTTGGTCCTAACTTGATCGCCTGGGATGCTCGCAAAAAAGCTACAGTATCTCGCAGCAGTACTGAAATTGAATACAAGGCTGTTGCTAATGCCACAACTGATCTCATATGAGTGTCGTCCTTACTGAGAGAGTTGGAAGTCTCTCAAGATCATCTTCCAGTTCTTTGGTGTGACAATATCGGTGCTACATACCTTTCATCTAATCATGTATTCCATGTCCAAACAAAACACACTAAAGTTTACTATCACTTTGTCAGGGAATGTGTTGCAAAGAAGCTACTCTCTATCAAGTTCATTCCCTCCAAAGATCAACTTGCTAACATCTTCACGAAGACTCTTCCACAGCCGCAGTTTGTAGGTTGTAGGCGCAATCTCAATCTTCTGGATCCTAAGAGAGGTTGAGATTGAGGGAGGGTGTTAGACTCTGTAGACGATAAGGAGTCGGAGTCCTATGTGTAAACGTATTGTAACGAAACTATGTTAATCCTATTATATAAACTGACCCAGGCCAGTAGTCTGGGTCAAGGTTGTTTGCCCCGATCTCATTGTTTTACAGGCTTCGCGGGAGTGTTTTTTCATAGTTAGGGTTATTGGTTTTAATCGGTTTAGGTTATTGTCAGTGTTGTCTCTAGTTGCTATAAATCTTTTCTTCAGTTGTTTTAATCTGTGTTTGTATTATCATGTTTAGGTATTATGAATGTTCTATTTGGATTTCTGGTATAAATAATGTTTATGTTATTTGTGTATTTATTGTTAGTGTCATCGTGAATGTTTTGTTTATAATAAAGTTATCTTCTATTTATTTTGCATGCTAATGTTTCAGTATAATTGTCGATCAATGGTACACATATTAGTCATGAAGAAATGTCACTATATGATAGACTACTTAGACGAATTGAATGATTAGTTAACTAACAGATGAGCTCAAGAGTACAAAAAAGCTCCACTAGAAGCCACATAGATAAGTTGCACGAAATAAAAGTTTTCATTAAGAAAATATTTGTTTTCCATAACATGAAATTGCAACATGGCATAGTAAGACGCTTTCAAAAAAATTATGCATCTCGCATGGGAGACATAAAGTTGGAGGCGTCCGGATCGTTGTTGTCGTAGTCAGAGAAGAGGAATCTGGTATTGATGTTAGGTAGAGCTATCGATGTTATCATAGTGACTGTTCCAACCAGCTAATAATGGTGGAAAAAACATGATGTACAAAAAAAGGAGCCTCAAAACGACTAATTTAGCAGCTGAGTCGAGTCTCTGGGGCTACATTGTAATACTTCAAAGAAAAATTCCAAGACGACTAATTCTTTTGACTAATGTAGCCAGGGGGCTTGACATCGACACCTTTCTTGGGTGAGGCTTGGCAACTACAAGACTCGGCCGTCTCAACAACCATGACATGCAGACTCGACATGCATGGCCCAACAGCCTTCTCGTTCAAGATGCGGCAGCTTTGACATTTATGAATTGGCAACTTCTACATCCACGACTCCATGCTACTTTTCATGTCTACGGGTTGGCAAGATTTGAGCCTAACAACCCTCTGTAACGATAGGGAAAATACTCAATCCCGAGTTGGCTAATAATTGAGCCTACTAATTGAACAAAGATAGAAATGCCATCGAGGCCTTAGAATACAATTGTTGAAGCTTGTAGGCCAGCGACCTAGTAAGCCAATCTATGATTATATAGTGACTTGTAGCTGCTGTAGAAATCCTCCACCAAAGGGCACCCAAACCTGCTTACACAGTGTGCAGATCTTGCACTCTACGTTAGCCATCCCAATGAATACTGCCATGAAGATACCATGGAATATTAATAAGTTAGATCACAACATTTTTCTTTCAAACTCAAAGTTAAACACTAACTTTCTGCTGCTCAACTCGCGAATTAACTCTCATTTCATCACCAGGAGAGGCAGCTCGACGAGTTCATGCTTTCTAACTTCAGAGGAACATGCTAATACAATACAAGTTGTGCATTGATGCTGTCAAAATGTGCACACTTGGAATTTTATCAAACATTTCAACGAGCATATTTTGTATAGCAGGAAAGTAAACAGGTGTGGAGGTGAAGAATTGTGGTTGTATCACCCAAGCTATATCGAGAGCGTCAGATCAATAAAGGTTTTATTATCGAAAAAGGAAGTGGAATAGCTAATCTTTGTTTCTATCTTGTGTGCTGAAACTGATAATGACATGGGCATTTTGTACTCCAAGAGTAACGACAGAAAGTTACTATAGTTTTTGCTCGTTTCTATTTCTTGGATCAAATAATAAAGTAAACTCACTACATCTTTTCAGTGCCTATTTATGGATTTCCGGATGTTTCCTTTTGTTCTTATGGTCGAATCCTATTTTTGTGGAGATGCAATGCTTCAAACATTCCTAATTCACCTATGTTTGTTAAAGTAATCAATTGCTTCACTTTAAAATGTACAGGAATTTTCTATTGCTACAATTGTAATTTCGAATACAAGGTGCAGAAGCCTAAAAAAAGTTGGCTGCACACCCACTCAACACTTAGTAGTATAACTGCAAGCTTTGCCTTTGGCAGAAGATCGAAGTGAAGACTGAACTCTACCAATATTAATAAATAGTGAAGACACCCACTCAACACTAAGCCACCTCTTTTCGAGCGATTGTTTTCCTTGCACAGATTTATATACATCTCCGTCCAGGTTTTAGTAGCAATTGATATAGGAATAGGAGACGTCAGGATGGACACACTTGGTAGCTTTGGCAAAGTCCGTAGGGTGTGTTAAGATGCCGAGATGCGACACTATGCCGCCTCCGAGGAAAGCGTGTTCGGGGAGGCGATATGATCTGTGGGGTGTGCCAGACTCCCTTGTCAGCAGGTCCTTGAGAGGCTGTTGGGGACGGCATCAGAAGTTGCCTCTCCCTCCCCACTCAAATGATAGCTTGGGTACTCGCCGGCTCGAGGCCCTAACTACCATTGCAGTCCTCAAATGCTTAGCCTATTCATGTAGCTGAAAGAGATTCTAGGAAGAAGTGGTCAAGTTAGTGGCCGGTGACCCGGTGTGGTGGCGTGGGTTGAGCGGTTGGTATGGATGAAATTTCGGTTGCAGGTACGGCCGGACCGGAATGTTGCAACAGGCCCGTCTCCATGGTTTGGGGACCCCGGTGAGACATAAAAAGGGGCCCTTATTTAGCCGAAGCTTTCTCTATAGCAACCTCCTCTGTTGCGAGACTGAGACAGTTACTAATCGTAGGTAAAACTCAGAAGACAAAACCCAAATCCCAAATTCTGATTCTCTACTTGACATGTATGTATTATCCTCTGATTACCATAAACATTTAGTAGTACAGTATTATTTCAGACTTTAACCCAAGCTTTCGAGACCATGAATACCAAAATGTGAAGATAACATGGTAGTAAAAGAAATTACGCAGCTAGAATTTTCTATACTTCATCAACATTATACTGGCACTACATCTCATCCTTGTTTTGAACCCCTCATGCAATCAGTTGACTCCATTGGACAAAACTACTCATATCCATTGGACAAAACTACTCGTATCACCAGCGGCAGCGACTCATACCTGCGCAGTATAACAACAACCTACACACGGTCTGCCGCTGCCGGCGAGGACAAGGAACAATAGAGAAAAATGATCGGGGGGACGAGGGGCACGCTGGGGCGACGCGAGCCGAGCGAAACCATGATCCAGCCAGTATTGATCGTGAATTCTTGATCGGAAGTTTGGCAGTTCGCTAAAGGATCGGATCATAGCTCGGTTGCAGCGGGAGGAGCTGTACACCCCTCGTAGCGGCACTTCCGCACGCGCCACCTGAAACGATGGATGGCTTCGTGGGCCGCTCTAAAATATGTTCGGTTCGGTTCACTGTGTTGTCACGTTTCTTGGCTTGACCGTGTTGCTTTCTTGTGTTCTGTACTTCTGTTTCCTTACTCTAACTGCTCTGTCACGTACAAGAAACAAATCAGAGGACTTGCCCACTTGAACATTTTTAAACAACATCACCATTTTTTGAAAAATCATGAACATTTAAGAAAACAATCGTGATGATTTTCTACAGTGGAAATTTTTAAATGTCATAGGCGTGGATTTAAATGAGCATGGGCACATCGGCAAGCACAAGGCCCGCCTTGTCGCAAAGGGCTACATGCAATGTCAAGGTGTCGATTTCGGGGATGTATTCGCGCCAGTGGCAATGCGTTAATTTCAGAATATTCTATTTTGTATTCACGTTATTTTCTTCCATCATCCTAGGCTACTGCACACTGGATATGCTGGGAGTAAGGGCGATCACAGGCCTAGCCATCTTGTTGTGGTTGCATTGGGCATGGTTGCAGTAAATGAGCTAAGTAGATAAATGGAGGAGAGAGAGATGTTGATCCGGAAATACTGCGAGTTAAGTAGATAAATATTTTCTTATCCTCTGCAGTACCATTCTGTAATTTTTTGCTGTGCAAAATTGCATTTGATATAGTAGAGTACTGTTGATCTGCTAGCACCATAACATCTGATGATCTCGTGTCATAATGTTAACATGCTCTGCAGCTTTAGAGTTCAAGTGATTCTCTATGATTGTTCACTCAATAAATCACATACCACACATCCATTCGAAAGATTAGACATTCGGGTGCTTTGTTGAAGTACATAAATCACAATGCTAGAATTATATTTGCCCAATGAGATGATACTAGTTAGGTGTACAGACCTCGAACCATGTTTGATTTTCCAACGCCGCTAGAATTATATCCATATAAGTACAACGTGGCTTAACTTAGTATTTAGATGAAGCATAAATATATAAAATCCAGGAGAGACCATTCTAATGTCCTATATTAGAACATTTAGTAGAAATAGAAGGACATGCTAATTCTCATGTCCCACAGCCTTAACACCGCGACTTTTTTATGTCATTGTAAAGATATTATTTGTAGCTCAAATATATATATATATATATATATATATATATATATATATATACATGTTATTTTTCAAATGTTCACAAGATTCCATTTTTTTAGCGGTGTATGAGAAATTAAATCCATGCAAAATCAAATTAAGTATTCATAACATTTCATCAAAAGTAAATTAGATGTTGTAAATTCAACAAGATCTCACATCTTAGAACAGTATGTTTCCGTAACAAAGGAATAAACTGCCATCATTCCCTAGATATATTTCCGCAATGGCAAGATTTGTTGTCTTCAGTTTCATTCATCTCGGAAAGTTGTCACACCTTCAAGTAGCTTGAAGAATAACAATTTAACTAAATAATAACTTGAATTTTTGTGACCCGAGATAAAGCTTGATGCCTTGATCCCATAGCCGAACCTTTAAGCCCCGACCAGTAGTGGCAATGTACTGACTATCTGGAGAGGTTTCTGCGCCCACAAATAAATGGTACAGATAAGCAGAACATAAACTGAGAAAACAATATACTGAAGTGTGACACAATGAAATACGACACATTTTCATTTTTTAAACAGTTGATACGTCAATATTTTACGAATAAATTACACTGATATTCAAAGTCCATCTCACATAGCCATCGTTCTTATTTCATGCATATATAGTCTGATTTGATGAACACCAGCAAATAAAAAAATGTTAGATCCAAAATTAGTTATATAGACACAAAAGCAGAGGTCCAAAAGTAGTTACAGTGGTACCTGCCTCAACCCTCCAACACATCTCTGTAGACAATGATCATTGACCTTTTTCCCAGATTTAGCAATCTCCTTGTTCGGCTTGGCCAAAATCTGTGTTGTCTGCCTCGAGATGCCCCTCGACAGTGCAACATAGAAATGTCCATCTAAGAACACAGGATCGGGAAGGTAAAACCCGATACGCAATAGATATTTTAGTGACTTCGATTATATAATATTTACAAGGAGCTTAAAGTGGTAGCCCCAATAGTGTTTTATGCACTTAAATAACTTTATAGAAAGTGGTAGACTAAATGCCTATTGCAAATTATAGAAAGCAAATATTTAAAAGGATTACATGTATGCAATTTACAGGTGGTTATCTAAAGTTAAGAGACCCATACCTGAAATACTTTTTACTTCCTCATTCTAGCTTTCTAAAACTTAAACATGGATCTGACACTTCAAAAGAATATGAAACTGTAACCAAAGTAAATATTGAAGTTACTCCTCCTCCCAACAGATCTTTCTTACTGAAACATGGAAGTGGAGCAATATGGAAATAAATATGATCTTAAGCTCCATTGCACGTTGTCTCTCAAGTTCCTTCGGATCTGTAGGAGCTTGCTGCGTACATGCCACAGGTTCAGTGTAATTAGTTGTTTGTTGTGTGAGATCGTATATTTACACATCAACTGATCAATATTACTTGTGTTGACGGTGCTGGATAGGTATTTGATGGGAGTACGGTCTAGTGACCATGTCGGCTACCCCATCTTCTAGGAAAAAAAGCAGAATTAATCAAATGTTCCTTTTGTTTTGACTGGTATTAAACAGTTTATTCCCTAAGCTCAATACGATAGCAATGCAATCATTGTTGTTATGAAAATTTTCTCTATCTTGTGAAGTCTTCATTGTATTAATTCATAAGATCTGAAAGATTTAACACCCTATCAAGCCTAATCCTGATTTGTCTAGATTAGATGTTTCCTGATCTACAAATTCCCTATTTTCATTATGGCTGAAAACTTGGTAGTTGTTTTGTTGTAGAATAATGTTATGGCTGAACTTGATTGTTGGTTAATTAAATTGGCAGGAGCAGATGCATGGTCGTAAGCCCCTCACCGCTCTTGATGTTTAGCAACTTGTTCAGTCCTGGTAACTGGACATAACTCTTGATGATATATATTATCATGAAGATATCACACCAGCAAGGAATTTCTAAAGATGGTGTGTACCTGCAGTGGATCGCGGTGGACGGAGGGCGCAGCAGCACGGAAAGATCGGCTCGGCCCGGCGGTTCAGTGCCAGCGGCGGACGATGGATTACGGCCGACGGATGACGCGGCAACACTGATCGGATCAGCAAGGCAGCGCAGCGGAGGGACTGGCTCGGAGGGAGATGATCTGACCCGTGGGATGTCTCGGCCACCCTTGCTAGCATGTCGTCTCTGTGTTAGCCACCACAGATGATACTTGGGTACTGGTAGTCTGAGGCGCCGACGGTTGCGACGATAGTGATGCTTCTCCTGTTACGCTTGCTGTGCACGTTAATTTGGTGCACGATGTCTAAAGCTCACATTTCTCTCTTTAGATATGTGTAAAAATTAAGTGCACCGTGAAAAAAAGTTAGGTTGCACTGTTCACGTAATCTGGTCTCTACTCGTTTTATTTATGTACAACTCGTGAATGCATGTATCATGTATCGGTACATATAGTCGGTTTCTTCAAGACAGATTTCAACATGAAATTCCTAAATAAATGTAGACTCAAGTGGAAAGGAGTCTTTCCTCTAGTCCGTTCCTAAGTAGCGACGGCGAGAAGCCTAACCACCCTAACCGGCAGCACCTCCTTCGTCCTCTACCTCCTCCTCCATTGTCTCCACAGACTGCGGCCGGCATGAGAAACCTTTTCCGGACATCGATTGTTTCTACAGCGCCACGGCGGAAGGCATGAGGAACCTTGTCCAGAAAGATCGTTGACGTTTCTTCCCTCTCCTGTGGCTCGGTCCATTGGGCTGTAGTGCGCTCGTTGCATGCAAGGCAGTGGGCCGAACGAGAGCCGATGTCATCGGGCATTGTTACCTTCTTGAAGGCATCATTGCGACAAAGATCATTGTTACCTCTGGCGATATCTTTCATATATTATACATCGGGACAACTGTTGTGTGCGCACACCCTAGGAACAGCCGGATAACTACTACATGTGCATGCTCTGGGGCAGTGCGACCAGTGGAACCGCCACATGGAACGATAATTATGTGCCGCCGCCAGCCGCCTAATAGCACGGTGTTAGTGTGAAACGCAAGGTTCCTGAGATATCGTCCACTGATTTCCGCAACAGGAGGATAATCGCCATTGGCTCCCAATGAACAAAAGCCAGTCCAGGATTACCATGGCCTCAATCTAACATCCTTTTTCTGCCTTGGAGCTATTAGCGACAAGGTCATCAAGGCAGGTAGTGGACAACAAGGCCATCACCTTCAAAACTGATGTCGCAGTGAGAGCATTGACTGCCCGCACCAAACACGTCATCTCGGAGTGGATAGTGAAGCAGCCGCCAAAGACTTCATAGACAACCGCTTTAGAACAGATATCTGATACTGTAAGAGCACATACTAGAGAAGACGGCCATTGCACCCCGCAGATCATATCGCCTCCCAACGCAAATAGTCGTTGGAGGGGGCATGGTATCGCTTAGAACCAACTTAAAGTGCAGTACCCACTTTTCCGATGCAACCAAGCATCTCCATCCCGATTTCTCCGATTCTCAAACAGTTCGCTACTGAAAAATCATGTGGGCAGATATAACTAAATATGTACGAGTAAAACAAACTAGGGACACCTATAGCTATAAACACTCCCTGTTGAAGCCACGCAGGTAATTTCACTATTTATAACTTTTGTGAAGAGGTGTATACATTTTGATCTTCTGCCAGTGGAAAATCTTGCACTTATACTACTTCATGTTGAGTGGGTGTGCAACTAACTTTAGGCTTCTGAAACTTAACATGTTACCAGGGTAAAAGCTACATCAGAAGTGGATCAATTGATTACTTCAACAAACACATGACTGTCTTTACCAAACCAACTCAGTACTCTATGCCTTTCGAGTGCCGGCTATTCGTTATTAGGGGAGATTGGTTTGCATATCCACAAAAATAGAGACATTGCTTTCACTATTTGATCCTAGAAAAAGATAAGAGGAAATGGTTTTTTTCCATGATTTTTCTCTAAAAAATGTATTTGCCTAGTGCATTTGATAATTACACTCGGCAAACCATTATGCCAATATAGAGTTAAGGCAGGAAAATTGGCGGCAAAAGCATGGTATATTTAACGGATTTATATATAAGAATCACATTATTGAGATTTGGCGGGCTCGCGGGGAGAAAATCTGCGGGAAATAAATCCTAAAGTTTACAAAGTGGCAAACGCCTCCTGCCGTCATGGCGCAGTTAAGGCTGGCCATAGTGCACACGTGTGCACAGTTTTTGTCGAGGCTAATATTTTACGAGTTTGTTTTTAGATTTAGCGAGTCCTTTTTATTTGGTTAGTGTTTTTTTGAACTTTATCGAGTCCATTTTATTTGCCGGGTGTTTTTCCTCAATTTGGCCAAGTCAGTTCTATTTGCCGAGTCTCTTCTTTATCCAACTCAGCAAGCTATCAATTTCCCGAGTTCTCGGGCTTTGTACACTCATTAAATAAAATTTACAGGGAAAAAGGTTATTTCCCGGTAGTGAACAACATTCTTAAATGGATTTGTTTCTTCCATTGTTTGTGTTCACAGTGCGTACAATATGGTTATAAAACAATCATGGAGTATGCCGGTAATATTCATCGGTGGTGATAGATAATCATGTAGAGCGTTGTCGCTGAAATCATTTCCAAATTATATAATATAAGCTATTTTTCCCATGGAGAGTTCTTCACATTTTATGGAGTCAACAGGAGAATCCTAATGGGAAACACAATTATGAAAGAGATATCTCCCGTCGTATGGTTTATTTTGAAGCTCAAGCCATATGGCTCTCATTCTAGTTTTGGATAACATGTGCCCAAGCCATGCTGGTTGAACTTGAAAATATCCTCTGTTGCCATGTCCAAGCGGTTATACCCAGATTTCAAATATTTGTTGTACTTTTTGTTATCGGATGTTTGACTTGGATATGGTGCTTGAAATGCAAGCTTTTGTACACCATATTCCTCTCGACATATTTTATCAATATTAGTATGATTTAACTTTTGACTAGAATCATATTTATATACTTGTGGACAGAGTGGGTATTGACCAAGTCATTATGGTGCATTGCTTTTTCACTCGTGCCCGTTGATTGCAAGAAAAAATACAGGAAGAGAATACAAACAAAATAGGTGATACTAGGACGCTCTAAGAGCTGTCGGGCTGGCCATGTCCTTTTTTGTATGTCCTTGCTCTCAACCATCACATGCTTAGATGACTGCCATTAGTTATGAGATGTTCCGTCCAAAAATATCTAATGAAATCAATTAGAAATAAATGAACGGGTTAAAGAGTCACAACCTGCACCAACTAACACTATATACCACCAGAAATCAAGTATGTTCTCTCGCTGTTTTACGAGACATTGTACGATCTATGTCTCTTAAAAGAATTGGAAACAACTCAAGCAGAATAGGCAACTCAAAAATCAAGAAGAATAGACAACTCAAGAATCAAGAAGAATATTTTGCGTCTAGCCGATGAGCCTTGTCCGATACGAGCAGCTCATTTTTAGGCCACAAAGATATCTCCGTCTCCGTTACAAGTATATTGCCAATGGATATTAGTATGGGCCCGTTTTAGAATGTGACTCTATGAAAACTGTTGTATCGCGGTGGCCTATTGCTGATGTTACACGGCTCCTCTATCTAAAGACTCCTAAACCTAGGAGAAAAATCTACATCTCACTCTCCCCCACACATGGAAGTCGCGGCGGTCGAGGTGACCTAGGTCTCTCCCGCATCCTCTCCCGAGAGCTGGTCAAGTAGGGTAGGAGGGTTTCACGGGAGGCAACATCCTGCCGGTGTCGGGAACATCCGGTCGGTGTCAGGCTCATCCGGCTTCACGTTCCTCTCCCTAGAGTGTTTTTTTTATAGTTAGGGTTATTGGTTTTAATCGGGTTAGGTTATTGTCTTTTTTTCTCTAGTTGTTATAAATCTTTTCTTCAGTTGTTTTAAGTTGTGTTTACATTATTAAGTTTAGGTATTTATGAATGTTCTTTTGAGATTTCTAGTATAAATAATTGAGTTTATGTTATTTATGCATTTGTTGTTTGTGTTATCGTGAATGTTCTGTTTACAATTAAGTTATCTTGAGGTTTGCTTCTGTGTCCCCCCCTAAAATTTAAGTTTGCATGTGCCAATTTTGTTTTGACCAGTCGAAATCTATATCTAGGCTATGTATATCTCGGTATAGGTGTACTTGGTCGAGCTGGATATACTCCACGTTTTACCGGCTGATCCCACCTCCCTTTATCGCGATCTACGTGTTTACATGCCATGTTTTAAAATTTTGTTGTTGCTGCTATATACCTGCCGATTTTTGCCTCCCACGGACACGTGAGTATACATGTATGATGAGTATACGTCTAAGAGGACCATATGGTCTTCGGGTGGGTTTATACGGTCTTTGAAACGAATCGATATCAAGTTTTTGTTGTCCAAGTTTGAAAAGGAGGGGGACACCCAAGCAAAAGTATCTTCTATTTACTCATGGTCCATGTGCAGCTCTGGTGTTATCGAATCCCAGAACCATCTGTTCTTAGAGTGCCCTTTGGCATCCTTTTGTTGCAGTATATATGCCCCTCATAGACTTCTCCTGCTCCTAAAGCACATTTCGATCTTGGAATATCTTCGTTCCCTAAAGCAGGCAATTGCACAACCTTTTTCCATGGAGATTAACATCATCACATGTTGGGTTATTTGGACTAGCAGAAATAATTTTATAATTAAAGGTCTCGCTCCCAGTCTTTACATATGTGTACATCACTTCAAGGAGGAACTAGATCTACTGCTGCATAAGGACACAAAAAAGCATACATAGGATGAAAGGATTTGGTTAAAGCATTTCCCTAGATAGCTGCCGTCTATATGAATTTGTATTTGTTTTTGCAATCGTCTTAAGAACTACCGTTTTAGACTTTGGACATATTTTATTGCTCCTCACCTGTACAGACTTTGCCTTTATTTGGAAAATGAAAAATACGCAGTGGTGAAACCTACGGTAATGCTTCAAAAATATTGTGACGATGTTTTTATGTCCGGGTGCATGGGATGTCGCATTCCTAAGGCAAGATACATTGATAGTGAACAAAGATAATAAAGGTTTTCTCTCTTATTACTTGTATACATGGAGTTAGTATATGTGTCCTGTAAGGAACTGACAACCAACTTGAAGGTTGCATTTCACCATATCGATAAGTAAAAAAGTTGGTAAAAATCTGAAAACTACAAGTACAGCCCACAAACCCATGAACATATAGTTAATTCGCAAGGTGGGAGTCACAGTCTATCGTCGCAAATGGACAAAAAAGTATAAGCCTGGACTATATGCATTGGCGTCGGGAGAATTGTCCCTTTTCATGGAGGGGACAATTCACCAACGGTTATAGAGGCGCAGTTACTCTTATTCTAGGGATGGTTGCTTCTCATGATCTTTGGATATTGTATGCTTTGTTTGGTGTTACCGGATTCAATAATGACATCAACATCCTTAATCAATCGACATTGTTCATTGAGCAACTGAAAGGGAAAGCTCCTCGGGTGAATAGTGTCAATGAGAAGTAATACCACTTGGTTATTACCTTGTAGATGGAATATATCCTGAGTGGGAAGCTTTTGTGTAGTCAATACCGGTGGCTCAAAAAGAAAGCACTAAAACAAGGACCCTTAGAAAACTAAAACGATCATCAATATATATGAACTATTTCTAATAAACAATAAAATATTTTTTTCCATTTGCTTTTGAATTCTTACTTGTATACAAACTAAGTGGTGATTCTATTTCATCCAATATTGTGTACCGATTGGTAATAAAAAGGAGGGCAAAGTTCTAAAGCTAATAGATGTAAATATGTTTTATGAAAACATATTTGGTCTAGTAGGATTTAAGAACGGGGCAATAGCCTAGTGGTTGGGTCGCAATTGGCGCATCCCAGCGACCGGAGTTTGATCACTGTTAGGGATGAATTTCCGGAATTCTCACGCCGATCCGCTTTTTATATATATAAAAAGTGTCTAGTTCCTCCTAGCACTGTTTCATTTGACTATTGCCTAACCTTACTAGATCATGTAGGCGCGTGTTGCCGCGTCCATTCATTAGGTAAATATATTGTAGGTACATTGAAATAGAAAATGATTGACCTCGACGTCAGGCATTGCAAATTGTCAAACAAAAATACCACAATCTAATAAACCAGAGAGATTCTGGTAATTGAGGGAGCAAATTGAACCAGACCAAGATGAACAAATCCTACATTGTTTCGAAATTTAGAGCATTACGCATAATGAAGGACACTCCCTCGACTGCATTAAACATTATGGGACAGATTCATGTATGGGAGCAAAAAATGATGTGTGACCATAAATGCCAGAAAGCTAGAGAGAATAATCAAATGATACAAAACGGTATCACGGAGAGCTCCATCCTGTTGTCATCCCTCGCCACTTCTTCTCCTATTAGGTAAATAGATTGTTAGTTACAATGGACTCTACAAATCAAAAGGCCAGACCGTGTTTCTCTAGCCCAGTTAGGTTGTGGTGTAGGTTTTAGGCCCAATTAACCAGAGGGGACCAATTTGTTGGGCAGAGTAGCTGTCCTCATGGATATTTGGCCCATTGTGGGTTAAGAGCAAATCAAACGGACTGGATTTATTAAGAACAGTGATCCGACGGCCGGAAATGCTAATGGCCTGAGAGAGTTCCTAGATGGTGCGGTTATAATATCCCTAATGTTCATTTTAGGGCGGATGGGGTATAATGGTGTTGGTTCGTGATTCATGGAAGAACAATCTGGTGGAGAGGAAGCAAACTGTAGCAAGCCTGCACTAAACCATAAGAAAGCATAAGAAACAGTTGCATCAGATGATTTCATTGCCGTCGGGACCCAATTTGAAGAAGGCAAAGGAATGCGGGGCAAACAAGATCCCTAAGCCCTTCATGGAACCGAACAAAATTTGGGTCGAGCCATGTGTGGAAGTACTGCTACATGCACGCATGTATCGATAGCCTGGTCCTTCAAATTTGATGGAGCCAGCTGAGCTGATTGTTGATTCACTCGATAGGCTTTGCTCACCACAAATAAAATTGCTCTAGTGCTAGCAGCTGCGTTTCATCGAATATGGGTCGATCATTAGGAACCCAATGCGCTGTAATCTACTAATTAAGTCTGAATGAGCATATACAAGGTGCACGTGTGATGATGCATGTACAAGTCTCTTCTTGCTCTTGCTGGATCGGAACACTTGGTATATATGGAAGTGTCCTTGTCTGGCTGTCTAGGTCGCATGCTGCTAGATGTTTGTAGCTTTGTTCTCCCCGTGTGCACTTGTGTGGAAGGAACCAACGAGATGATGGAATTTGATGCGTCGGTTGCACGGAGCCCGAGACCGACCGACGAGACTAGCCTCTATCGGGCTCGTCGGATCCCATTGAGAACAGGTCCATAGCCTTAGGATTAGTAAGAGACAGAGATAACAGTACTACGTGGTTAGTAAGACATCCTGGTACTAGTGCGGGAATGCATCGTACTTCACAGTCCACCTGCTTCCTCTCTGTCCCTCCGCCTGCTTCCTCTCAAACATGACGGCAATCCTAGGTGGTTGAGGTCCAGGGCTTTGGAACTGCTAAAACTATAGTGTCTGGTGTATTGTCATTGGCTCCTTGACTCGACGGAGCAGCCAAGCTAAGAATAGAAATTGTATCTTGGTACGGAACTTCATGGTGCATTATGAAGAGATGAAAAAAGCAGGTGATGTCTCTTGACACAGAATACGGATCCATTACAACGTCGACTCACTGCTCACCAACTCCTAGCACGCAACCTCATCCATAAGCTTGGTCCATCAGTCCCCTCTCCTCTCGCCTGCTTTGCCGGCCTTGGGAGGGGTTGTGAACCTGATATATAATGGAGTTTTTTAATAAAAAATAGTTTCTCAACATTTTAGCGTCGGGTTCCGTGGTCATATTTTTCCTGGCCATTGTGTTCATGGAGCCGGCAATTTCTTCAACAATTGTTCTTTGACATTTCATTCGACTACGTGAGTTCCTTCCTGATGTCAGTGACAGTGTTAGTGTTAAAATATGTTGTCTAGCCTTTCTCATCAATTCGGAATTTTTATTAGGTTCGCTAGCGCATTAAGGTCAAATCCGGTCAAACACATTGTTAATACAAAATAGTTACATATAACATGGATCCCTCGTCTAAAGTCTTCTTGTACGTCCACAATCTAGACGTGAGGGTTTTTTTTTTTTGGAAAAGAGTATATATTAATATCACAGTGATACCAATTACACCCAGCCTCTGCAACAACGCATGCCCTACCGGCTCTACAGATGCACACAGCCCAGAAAAAAGAAAGAAGAATTACAAAAAAGAAAAGTCCCGCTACAGAGAACTAATCCTCAAAGCAACGACACTGACACCATCAAAACAACACCAGTAGTCCACCACTCCAATAACAACGCCTTCAAGAAGGAAACAGTGCCCAATCGCCGTCGTTGCCCGATCAAAGATCATAGGTTTTCACCCTGGAGAAAGTCCTCGCTCACAAAACAATGCCTTCAACAAGGTCATTGCCAGGCACAACCAGTTAATGCCAGACCTTGGATTTTCACCCTGCAAGGTAAGACTCGGAACTCCACCTGTGTTGTCTTCCCGCACCAGCAGACGCTGCAACGAGTCCCAGATCACGCAGCCATATCTCCGTCGCCATAAGAACTAAAATCACCATCGCTACCATCATATTTCCTCTTTCCTGACAATCTCCGTATCTGACTTCACCATGGCTCTAAGAATGGCACTTGGTAGGAACAAACAACAGAGCTTCACAACGCTCCCGCTGAAACCAAACGGCCAGAAAAACAAGGTGCGCACGACCGAATACCTTCCGATGCAGCAATCTCCAGGCATGATACGCCCATTGAAGTTCGCCGGTGGAGCCTTCCGAAACCCGCCTCTCTAGACCAGATCAATGAGGGCAGACAACAAGCAATTCTTCGTCTTCGTGCGAAAGAAACCAAAGGACCACCTTCTTTATTAGATCCGACACAGCGATCCCCATATCGTTGCATACACCAATCTGCTCCCTGATAATGTTTTCCACAGATTTATCTATCGTCGTTGGGTTTTCAGAAGCGAAGGTTTTAGGCATAGGAGACATCGGGATAGAAACGCTTGGCTATTCTTCTCTTGTCTGTATGGCGTGCTAAGATGCCCATATGCAACACCATCCTACCTCTGACGACCTCGTGCGCTGGGAGATGATCCGATCCGTGGGATGTCTTGGCAACCTTTGCTAGCAAGTTGTCTCTGTGTTCGCCACCAGATGATACTTGGCTCCTCGTAGCCGAGACACGGATGCTCGTAGTCAGGACACCGATGGCTGCGACGGTCCCCATCGCCATGACGTCGTCTCCAATAGGACAAGCACATCATCGTGGAATAGTTGTTGACATGGCCTCCCCCCGTGACCTCGTCTCCGAAAGCGCCGCATCACCGAGGAAATAGCTGCCGTAGGTTGGAGTTTGTAGACGACAGCGAGGCCTCTCCTGTTACTCTTGTTGTGCCCGTGAATTTGGTGCACGGTCTCTAAAGCTCACATTTCTCTCTTTAGGTATGTGCAAAAACTAAGTGCACCGTGAATAAAAATAAGTTGCACTGTTCATGTAATCTGGTCTCTACTAGCTAGTCACTTCTAGTTTTATTTATGTAGAAGTACAACTCATGAATGCATGTCACGCCTTGACATTAATATGTCAAACTTCTATCACACCACCCAAATTGGAAATCATTTCCTGGCGCTGCTACTCGGACCGGAGATAGGATCAAATATGAATCCAGTGGGAGGCTGAGGGATAACATTTAAGAATGAAGAAAAACTCGATCCGTCAAATATAAAATCATTCCGCACATGCCAAATAGCCCAAAGCAAAGTACATTCACCGACTTGGATGCGGCCTTTAACAATCCTCTCAACCCGAGATAGCCAATTTCCAAACAAACGCTCAATATTACCGTAGCTTCCCCTTCCGCAAGGAAGGCATCTTCCCCTTCATCAAGTCAGGAGTGGCCGACAGATGCTGCCACCTAGGGGGGAACCCCTCCCTCTCTGGTGGAGAGGTAGCATGAATGATGCAGAGAGGAAGATGTCAGCAGCGTGACCAACTGCGCCCTACCATGGACCGTGACTACGGTCGGAAGTAACTTCAGCCTACCTGCCCGCTCTCTTGTCGCCATATGGCAACCCTTCCCACCAATATCACGGGAAGAGGACCGGGACACCTATAAAGGGGACAGGACGATGCCGTAAGAAGGGACCCCGTCTCCTTCCACCTCCAGAACCCTAGCTGGGAAACCCTAGATCTAATCTCCTGATTAGAACATCAGGTGGCGATGGTTGGTGTGTGTGTCTCGCTGGGGCGCGTTGTGTGCGTCTACGTTGGGTGTCGATCAATCGTGTGCGTGGCCAGGGTGCGTGCGTGATGAGTCGTGTGTGGTGTGTGTGATGAAGCAGTCCATGTGATGAGGCGGTGGGTGTGAGCGTGTGTTGCGGCCACCTGCAGAACCCTGACCCATCCACCTTAAACGTGGAGCACGTGGCAAAGATGCGCCACACATGACAAAATTATTCGTTGCACCTTCTGGTGGGGTGCGCCATGTACAAGGGGGGCGACATGTTATGGTCCGTACAGTAATTAGGCGTGGCACGTCCTGTCCAACATGCGCCACGAATAGGAAAAGTCGACATGGGACATCTTTATAGAGTGCATCACGACTATTTATTCGTGACGCATCTGGTGGGGATGCGCCACGAATAATGATATCTCCTATAAGGGTTTTCCTAGTAGTGAGGATAGCTCGCTGATCCACTGGCTACCTCCGATGGCTCCTCGAGTCAGTCAAGTTCGTTGTCTTCTCATCGCCCAATTTCTCCTCCCCCGCCTCCTCCTCCTCTTCAATGGCGGCCCATGCCGCCGCTTTGTACTCCGGCAGTGGCTACGGTTCGGTCAGCGCCGACATCTCTGCCTGGGGGTACGCAGTGCGAGTGGCTGCAACTAGCGTTGCCCAAGTGGTCGGAAGACGGCGAGGCATGTTTGCTAGAGGATCTACTAGTGCACCGACCCTCCATGATCGCGCCCCCTTCTTGTAGCAGCAGCCGCTCACGGTGGGAAACACCTAGAACAGGCGGGAGACCGCGCTGGAACAAGCGGGGAGGTGTTGGAATCGGCGGGAAACGGTGGGATGTGAGCCATAACCGGTGAGCGCCTCATGTTGCTAGCAAGCGGGCCCATTGCGGCCTTTCCAGCATGACGCGCGTTGTCGGCAGCCCTAGCCCGGCCCTTAGTTCGCGCGGGGAGCTCAAGGACGACGTGCCGGACAGATTGATGGGCGGTCTAATCTGCTGATAGCGGTTGGGGGCCGAAATTTGGAGATGTTGTGAGACCCCGTGACTATAAAATGCTAGCTCGCACAGGCTTAGTTAGACAGCAGTGGAACTAGACTAAGTAGGTAGGTAGCAAGCTAGCTGCCATGGTGTCATTAGCCAGTCATGTTAGGGGAAGTGGAGGACAGGCAAGCGTGATGGGAATAGGCACCGCTGTCCCACCCCATGTGCTGCAACAAAGCTCCTTTGCTGGTTACTATTTCGAGATATCAAACAGCGCTCATATGGTGGATCTGCAGGCCAAGTTCGAGAAAATATGTACTACTCTCCCTATGTTTCAAAAATATCTAGATGGACATAGAGTTTGTTTACAAATAGTACAGTACCAAACTGATGAATAAATATAATGTGGTGGATTTGTGCTGTGCAGGCGAGAAGAGTTCAATCGAGAGGCGTCATTTCCACATGTCCGACGAGTTCCTGAGAAGCAACCCTTCCATCACCGCACACCAGTCCCCGTCCCTTGACCTGCGTCAGAAGCTGGCGAGCGACACCGTGCCTCGACTCGGCGCGGAAGCCGCTGTCGGTGCCATCGCTGACTGGGGCCGTCAAGCTTCGGAGATCACGCACCTGGTCTTCTGTACCACCTCCAGCGGGTGCATGCCCGGCTTCGACCTCAAGCTCGTCAACCTCCTCGGCCTCCCGGTTTCCACCAAGCGCTACATGCTGTACCAGACCGGGTGTCAGGGCGGCGGGGCTTCTCTCCGGCTAGCCAAGGACCTCGCCGAGAACAGCGCCGGCGCCCGCGTGCTAGTGGTGTGCTCCGAGGTCATCACCATGGGGTTCCGCGGCCCGTCGGCTTCCGACATGGGGAACCTGGTCGGGCAGGCCCTCTTCGGCGAGGCGGCAGCCGCGCTCATCGTCGGAGACGGGCCCTTGGCTGGTGTCGAGCGGCCATTGTTCGAGGTCGTCACGGCGTCGCAGCACATCATACCGGGGACGGAAGAGGTGGTGGTGGCCAACATACGCGAGGTGGGGATCACCTACACCCTGCACCCTGACGTGCCGGTGCACATCTCCAGCAACGTGGAGGAGCTGGTGAAGAAGGCCCTGCTGGACGGCGGCATCGTCGTCGAGGAATGGAACGACCTCTTCTGGCTCGTGCACCCTGGCGGCAGGGCTATACTGGATGGAGTGGAGACCGTACTTGGGCTGAACAAGGACAAGCTGGACGCCTCCAGGGAGGTCATGAGGCAGAACGGCAACACCATGAGCTCCTGCGTCATCCTCGCCATGGACGAGATGAGGCGGAGGTCCAAGGAGCGTCAGCTGCCCACGGCCGGGGAAGGGCTGGAGTGGGGCCTACTTGTTGCCTTTGGCCCTGGCCTCTCCGTTGAGACCATTCTCCTGCGCGCACCGCCCACCCTTCATGCTGCCTAAAACGCTTCTTCATCATCCCGCCAACTCTTTTTTCTTGTTTTTTTTTACTTCACCAACATATTTTTTTCTACTGCGTGAATATGTTTTTCAACCCTACTATTACAGCGATGAAAATAAAATTCTCATTTTTCAACTCACAGTTCAAGTTGCAGATCTATTACTCCCTCCGATCCATATTATTTGATTCAGAATGTTTACATACGGATGTATATAGCCCTAAAATTATCTAGACAAATCCAAGTCAACTTATATGGGTTGGAAAAATTACTTCCTTTGTTTTCTAAATATAAGATGTTTTAACTTTTGTGAAAGGTGCTGCCATTGGAAGCGATTTTTCTTGGATCATGCTAACGCGCGGCTGTGCATGCCTATTGCTTAAGAGCAACTCCAAAATACGCTGGAAAATTTGGCGCTGGAAAATTGTTATGCAGCACGCACGATCTAGTTTTGTAGCGCGAAATGGAAAACGCCTCCACCGGATGCCCTAAAATATAGCGTGCGCAAAACATTCATCCACACGATGCGCTGGAGCTTTGCCGCGCACGCGGGAGATTTGCTGCGCGCTCGCCGAAGCAGTATATTTGGTGCGCCGGGTTCGATGCGCTGGAGCTTTGCCGCGCACGCGGGAGATTTGCTGCGCGCTCGCCGAAGCAGTATATTTGGTGCGCCGGGTTCAATGCGCTGGATAATTTTTTGTGCCCGCGCTCGTTTACGGCGTCTGCTGGAACCTTAATTTTAGCCCCGCGCACTAAATTAACGGTTATTTTAGCGCGCGGCCTGTTTCCTAGCGTCCGGAGTTGCTCTAAGCATCAAAGAAAAATCTCGATTTGGCCTCACACAGATGCATGAATTCGCCGCGGTAAAGACGAATATTGAGTGGCTCGATTCAAGCTGGGCAGTGTGCTCGCGCTATGCATGACGTGCTCCTTACTCCTAGCAGCCGGGGGACATCTTTTATCGGGCATGGTCCACATCCTCCTCGTTGTGGCCCAATCCAATCAACGACGCGTGCGTGACACTCGAGATCTCACAAGGTGCGACTTAATCGGTAGCTCTAAACCTGTAGGTATTTTTTTTAAGCAACCGGCAGGAGCTCTGCCTTTTCTATTAGAAGGGGAAAATAATAGGTCCGATACAGAAAGGCATGTTTAAGTTAAGGTGTGAACATGCCAGAAAACACCAAGACACGTGAGAAAAAACCAAAAATTCAATCTGGCGCAGCTGGGATGGCTGGCCCGTGCCTGGCAAAAGCGGTGGAGCGTTGAGCAATGTCGTTGCTGGCGATGGAGGCCACCTCAATATATGTCAGCCGCTGGCCCGTGAAGATTCGTCTATTCCGTTCTTTCCAGGCATTCTATAGAACGTATAACATGCGACCGCTGAGGCGGTCTTGCTCCTTCTTCGTCTTTCCTTTAATCAGGTCGTCCCACCACTCCGAGGTGGAGTTGAAGGAGTGGCCATGGTTTCCCACGTGGTCATTGGCCCATGACTGCGTGGTGTGCCAAACCGCCGTTGTGAAGGGGCAGTCCTTGCAGAGATGGACAGCAGTTTCCGGGGCTGAACAGCAGAGCTGGCAAGTCGGGTCATTTGGCCAACCACGGATTGCCAGCATGTCGGCAGTTAGCAGCTTCCCATGAAGAGCCAGCCACGAGAAGAGCTTGCATTTTGGCTCAGTATGCGCATCCCAAATCTTCTGCGTCTTGAATCTGGGGAAGCATCCATGGAACTGAGCATGGTAGGCTGAGCTAGCAGTGTAATTTCCGTCCGCAGTCAAAGTCCATCTGATGAAGTCCGGTTGGAGGGGGTCGAGGTTGGTTTCCTGTATTACGTCCCAAACCTCCAGGTATTGGGATAGCTAAATAGGGTTGTGGATGCCAGCAACCGAACGGATCCAGTTTCCCTGAGAGATCTCTTTAGAATCCGTTCTTCTTTTCCTAGTGGCGATGCTGTAAAGGTCCGGTGCCCACTGCTTGAGCGGCCCGCGCTCACACCAATTGTCGTGCCAGAAGGAGGCAGTGTCCCCGTTCCCAATCGTTATTTTTGTGCATGCTCTGAAAAGGTCCAAGTCCGCCGAGCTGTAGGGAAGCTTAGATCCGACCCAGGTGCGTGCGGGATCAGTCCATTGTAGCTAAGGCCAACGCAGTCTCAAATCCCTTTCGGTGCGGGCGAGGTCAGGCATCCCGAGGCCTCCCAAAGCCTTAGGCCTACAAACAGTCTTCCAGTTGACAAGCGCTTTTCCTTGCGCAGCATGCTCGCCCTCATCACCAGCCCAAACAAAAACCCGGACTATCTTTGTGATCTGCGTGCGAGCCCATTTTGTAAGCGGGATGGTCGTGGAGTGGTAGGTCGCAGTGGCCATAAGTACCGTCTTAGCTAAGATGACCCTGCCAGGACGCGCAATGTTTTTCCCGTACCAGCCAGGAAGCTTTCCCCCGATCTTATCTAAGAGTGGCTGGTAATCGACTTTGCGGAGGCGCCGGAAGTGAAGAGGTAGGCCAAGGTACTTTCCCGGGAAAATGGCGATTCTTGCCGGGAATGCCGCGAGAACATCTTCTAGATCAATCTGACCACATTGCACCGGGAAGATCTCGGTTTTTTCCATGTTGGTTACCAGGCCGCTAGCTTGTCCGAAGGAGTCGAGGATGGCTTTAACGGCAGTTAGTTCTTGAACGGTCAGGTTGACAAAAATTCCGGCATCGTCGGCGTAGAGAGAGATTCGACATCTGACCGAGCGGGAGCGAATAGGTCTCAGAATCCCCTTGCTCGTGGCCTCAGCCAGAATATGTTGCAACGGGTCAATTGCCAGGATGAAAAGCATCGGGGAAAGCGGGTCGCCTTGACGGAGCCCTCTACGGTGCCAAAAGACCTTGCCAGGGTCCCCGTTCAGCAGGATTCTTGAGGAAGCCGAAGCGAGTGTGAGACTGACCCAGTCTCTCCACATGGGACCGAAACCGATGGCAGTCAGCACTTCAATCAGGTAGGCCCATCCCACCGAGTCGAAGGCTTTGGAGATGTCTAGCTTAAGAAATAGGCTCGGGGTCTTTGAGGAGTGAAGCTCTTTGATGAGGCTTTGCACATGCATGAAGTCGTCGTGAATGCTTCTTTTCTTTACGAATGCGCTTTGACACTTAGAGACGATGTCCGGTAGTACTGGGGCCAGGCGGTTGGCGAGGAGCTTGGAGAAAATTTTTGAGAGGCTGTGAATGAGGCTGATGGGTCTGTAGTCGCTCACGAACTGTGCGTCGGGCTTCTTGGGGATGAGAATAATGTTTGCTGAGTTGACCAAATGCACACAGTTAGCTCGAAGTTTGGACATGTGGACGATGGCGTTGATTACATCGGCCTGGATTATATCCCAGCAGGACTTAAAAAGGCTCCTATATAACCGTCGGGGCCCGACGCTTTCATAGAGGGCATGGAGAAAACCGCCTCCTTAATTTCCTAGTGGTCAAAAGGTGCATCCAATTCAGACAGATCTCATGGGGCATATCCAAGCCCATCCCAATCGAGGCTGACATGCCTAGGGGTAGGTGAGCCGAGCTGCGACTTGAAGTGATGAAGCAAAACTTCCTCTTTGTCTTTTGTCGTGATCGCCGTTCCGGAGGCCGTGGCTAAGGATTGGATGTATACCCTTCGCCATATTTTGTCCCCATATGGCTCTACGATCGACTACAGCCAACTGAGTTGTGCTCTAGCTAGTGGTTAGGTTCCGCCTGCTTGAACCAGCCTACCTTGCTACATTCAAGTCTGAGATTTGGTATGGGTGTTTGTACTTTCTAAATTTTATTCCAGGATTTAACACGCGATGTTCTTTCAGTGGTCCATGACAGCGAGGCGTCCGGTGACTTCGTCAACCTCAAGTGTTGCATTTGTGTGTTCATAAGGGTGAGTGTAAGTCCGTGTTTGTGAGTGTCTTCGATGTACGGTGTTTCTCAAAAACAAAATACAATCGACTACGGTTCAAACTGTGTAGATTCTCTCGATCTTTGAGTCTTTGGCCTCGCGATTCGGTGATTTCCATCGGCCCACCGGCGTCACACAGTTGGATGTGTGCATGCTTTCCTGCGATGCAAGGTTTCCTGTGTCAGCCGAGAGATCATTGAAACCTTCTCGTCGTCGTGCGCCTCGTCAGCACCCTGGATGTTGAATATTTACGGGTTGACCACCTTTACGGTGGCTATTCTAGATTTGTTTTGGACCAAAAGCTACAAAACCGAAAATTATACTGGTTTGACCACTTTTACAATGTCTCTAGACATGCTCTAATGTTGTGTGTGCGCTAATTGGCTGGCATCGGCGAAAGGGAGAGAGACCCACCTATGGTTTGCCTAATCTTGTGGGAGTAATAAGGGAACTAAAGGAGTAATTGTGCATGCTGCAAGGTTGTGTCTTTCTAAAGAGAGGAAGAGAGACACACAACTACTCCAGATTAACAGTAGGTTGAATATGACGAGCACTATTAAAGGAGTAACTGTGCATGCTGTAAGTTGTGTCTTTCCAAAAATAGGAAGAGACAGACACAACTACTGCAGATTAGCAGTAGGATGAATACGACACAGGCACCCCAATGGGATGATTAGAGTATCTCCACCGACGGTCCCCAAAGGGTGACCGACACAGGCACCGGAATTGCGGTTGGGGGTGGCGCCCAAGCCGCCTACAGTTTGGGGGGTGGTCTACGCACCGGCGGACCCCAACGATCAAATCCTAACATTTTTAATTCTTATATTTACTCTCTGTGGTAGGTAGGATGAACTGTGAGGATTGTAGGTTCTGTGGTATGAATGCTAGGGAGATAAATGAGCAGTTTTTAAAATTGATTCTACTAGCTGAATGCCCGTGCGTTGCTACGAAGTAGTAAATATATGTGAAAAAATGTCAAATAAGTCTGGATGTGATTTCTATTCCTACAATATAAATACTAATTCTCTCCGACTTCTTTCCTTCCTATAAAAGTGGTACTGCCACGAGCTAGCAATTAAGAATTAGTCAAAAGTTGCGCTATTCAGTCTTTTTTTCTCTTGAATGGGACCTGAGCTATAACTTGCACTGTGCGATCAACATATGAGGCAATGAATGAAAACATACGGTTTAAAAGCTTGGTAAACATGCTCCTACCAGGCATTCAATTTGATAGCTATGTTTGGAGCATGGGTGGATCAGATGCAGGTGGTTATGCAACTTAGGGAGAAGAGAGCCTATCACTTAAATATATCAGCTAGACACTACCATCAGGGCACATGGCCACGATCCAGCGATGTCGGAGGTCAAGAATGGCGAGATTGACCAATCAACCTAGATCGTTTTCTCCAAAAAACATATACTCCCTCCGTCCCAAAATAAGTGACTTGACTTTGTCTAGATTTGGATGTATCTAGACATATAGATACATCCAAATCTAGACAAAGTCAAGTCACTTATTTTGGGACGGAGGGAGTATATGATATTTTTACAGTGAAATTGGTGAACTTTCTACACAACAAACGTCGGGCCTCTCCATGCATTGTTGTTTAACCACTGCCTATCCCTTGTGTCTTCTTTTCCAAATAGCGTTGAAGGCTGCTACAACACTAATACGGCAGAACGTCTCTGAAAAAACCTTCAGCAGAACAACAACAGCTTCTAGTGCGTGGTAGCTGGGGATGCGGAAGTGCACAGCTCCAATATTGCCCATCAGAACATACAGTAGACTCTGGTCACAAATAATGATCAAGCAGATTGGGCATGCTTGAAGACGGTGAAGACCATTGTGTCCCGAAGGAGCACGCTGGAGCAAGGCTATCTCTTCTTTTCTTTCTTCCACCCGAGCCTCTGAATTCATGAAACGGGAAGCTAGCTTGACTCAAATCGAATCAACTGAACATCGCACGCGAATCTCCTTTTCAGGCTGGATTTAGGGCGCATAAGAAGAGCACATGCCGAGGAAGCATCCTCGACTACTCGACCGCTCCAGGATCCGACGGAGCATACGCCGTGACCGAAGGCTTGGGCTTAGGATCCGGAAATCATGGGGTGCACGAGGATTTAAACCAACCAAAGACATCAACCTAATCTCGTAAGTCATTTCCGTAGGAAATCTTTCGTAAGTCCAGCATTTCCGAATTTGAGAGGGATCAGTATCCGATGTATCCATGTTTTGTACTAACTCGTTCTGGGAGATTCCATGACCTACGACCAGACGTACGATAATGGCGCGATCTACCAGACCATCAAGACCATAAGCCTTTTAATAGTAAAGACTAGCACTAACTGTCTCAACACATCGCCTCCTCGTTCTACTATAGTAATCCTCGCATATACTCATCCTCAGGTTTGTTAATGAACTTAGATGGACTAGATGGTGTTGAACCCCACAAATTTGAAAGTCATCGCACAATACATCGCGGCGACGACGCCGAGATATTGCTCCATCCTGCTAAACATCATAAAATGTGAGGATTGCATGATCTGGCACATAAACGCTAGCAGCATACATGAGTAAGTTCTAAAATTGTTGCTACTAGATAGTACTGAAACCTACTATATAGCATCAAAACAAAATATTTTAATTAGTGTAATGTCTATTTTAGGGTAAAAAGCAAGGCTACAATGTGCCATCTGATGATGAGGTGAATCAACCTGTAGCCAAGAAAGTTGAGAAACCAAGAGACCGTACTAGAGGTTAGAGTCATTGACATTGGCTTAAAGTTACAGTCATTCTTATGCCGTTATAGTTTACTTTCTATTAATTTCTTTCTTGGTCCCTCGATGAAGGGCGGGGAGGATTTCGACGATTACTGCGTGTTTGGAAACTATATGGAATTGACTTTAAACCAAGCTGCGTATCTCGGAGGAATTTCAGGACACAAGCCATCTATACCACACTATGTGTGCAAGATGAAAAAGTTAAATGTCATCTCTGGGAAGGCCAAGATGGTAAACTTCTGAGATTTGACTCTTCAAATCTACTTATGCACATTGAACTATACTTCAGCAACTAACTTTATTCTTCACATCCAGTACTTTTTAGCTAGGTACAGCATTGTCCACATCAACCGGTATCTGCCGTTATAGATTCCTATCATAGTCGCAGATCAAGTAGGTTGTGAGCATGTTCAGTTCATCCAAGGTAGGAATGATGTTGCTCAAATGGCAAGAAACTAGTCAAAGGTTGTCGAGGCTGCTCGAATCGAAAAACGGGATTTGTTCATCTTCACCTTCTTTGAGCAGCCCATATCTGGCTTCATGTGTTATTTTAGTCGCCTGAAATGAGGGTACAAAGTACCTGGTTATGCTGGTTGGATATGTTATCAGTGAACTCGTAGTCGGTTTGGCACTGTATGTGAACCTACAGGTTGTGTACCTGGTTTGGAACTCTATGCGAATTTGATCGTCTAGTTGGTTTGGAACTGTATATCAACCATGTTCTCTATATATTTGTAAGATTGTGTATTATCTCCATGTTGATATAAGTTGCGTTGATTGTTGCCATAATTTCCTGTACTTTCATAGTTTTCTTCTTCATGTGATTGAGAACATGTTTATCAGAAATATGAAGTAGTGCTATGATTGAAATGTAGTTGTCTTGTCCAGTTTTTGGGACTGTTAGTGAAAACATCAGTGTAAATATGGAAGGATGACTGATTTAGAATATGCGTATAAGAACTACAAAGTAGTAGAACTATCGGAATAGAGTTCCTTGGTCCAGTGCTTCCGTGCCTTCGGGAAACCAGTGTGGTCGCGAGTTCGAACCCTGGTCAGGGTACTCTATTTTTATGCGATTGAATTTCTATTAGATGGATTGATAGCTAGGCCTGGCCAAAACTGTGAGAACCACCCGTTAGATACTGCCATTCAAACCGAGCTAATGGGTGGGGTACATGCACGGATGCCCCGGTCGTACAAAAAATACACTCAACCAATGGCCGTTGATGAATTCCGTGACGATTTTGTACAGGACGAAATGCCAAACTATGCTTTAAGGCTTGGGACGAAATCCGCGACGATTTTTTCTCTACGAAAACCTGGAACATCATGGATAAATGGGCTGGAGGGTCTTTGACTGTGTCACTACAAAACGTCCTAGAACGTCACACATCTATGACGGTTTTATGGCGTGCCAGGAATAAATGAACCGTCCAGATTCTTGTAATGAGTGTACGACGCTTAGGAATTGATTCGAGACCGTTGGATAAATGAGAGAGAACTCCAGAATTGTTTATGAGAGTTATCAAAAAAGTTCCAAGGTCAATGAATTGTTTGGAGAATTAATTAATATGTTTTGGTATTTAATTAATTGAATTAAATACTAAATATATATTAATAAATAAAATAAATGAGGAAAAACCCTAATGGGCCGCCACTTTGGCAGCCCATTATGGGTGGTGCTCCACACCCCAAGGGGAGGCGGCCCATAAGGGGGTGGCGCCGCATGGGGAGGCTTATCCTAGGTAGCTGGCACCTCCCCCTCCCCCCATATATAAAGGAGGATCCCCTCCCATCATTCCTCTCATTGGCCTTTGGCTCTCTCCCTCTCTCTCCCTAGTGTGTGGTTCCTTGTTATTGGAACGTGTATACGGGATTTGATATCTCCATCATACGCACGCTGTCGTGCTGCTGTATCTTGATCCGAATTTTTCTTCTTCTGCTGCTTCATTGGACCAGAGCCCGGGGGGTGCGTCTACATCGGGCGCGTGTAGAACCTCGGAGGTGCTGCCAGTTGTAGCACTTATCGCTTGTATGTCTGCTCGACCTTGAGGTCTACGTCCTCGTACGTCTACATCATCAACGTCCACAGGAACATGAAAAGCTTTTCAGTCTTCAAGGTATGAACACCGAATCCCTCCGTTATTTTACATTTGCATAGTATAGATGTTCACTACATCGTTCTCGTTGTTAGGATTTTTGTTTTGTTTTTTGCTACAGAACCCTACAATTTACGCCTACGTCGAAGGCATAGTCAGCATAGTCTAAAACCTTAGATTCATCTAGTCACGATTGGTTCCATCTATAAACCCGATGAGATTCATCTTGTGCAATCCTGTGGTCACAACATGAATAAAGTCAGATCTGAGGGAACTTCATCACCATTGTCTTTGATCCATACACGTTGATCCGAGCAAATAAAGTCTCTTTCAATCTTTGAAAGTAAGATCGTCGTGGGATCGTAAAAACTATCTATCTTACGCCAAGATACAACTAACAATTGGACTTGAAGTTCTAAAAATAATATGTACATACATACACATAATGATGTAAACTTTAAGCGTGCAAAGTTTCAATCTGAAATACACTGTTTATGGGCAACTCAATAAAGCAAAATGTGACAGGATTTGAATGTGGATTGTTCATACAATCACGTCTCAACCACCAGGGTGTGTGGAAGCATGGTAGTTGAGCTTGTCTTGGGGACCGTTGCTTAAATACAAACCGACCGATACATTGTATATATAGTAGAAAGCTTAGCATGCCAAATAACCTAGTGCAGGCGTAGTAGCACGAAGAGGTAGCAAAGTAGCTTGTTGGATAAAAGAAGTCGTCGGGGCATGGCGGCCACGGTGCCTCGAGTGAAGTTAGGATCCCAGGGGCTGGAGGTGTCGGCGCAGGGCCTTGGTTGCATGGCTATGTCTGCCTTCTATGGTCCGGCCAAGCCTCAGTGCGACATGATCGCCCTCATCCATCGTGCGGTCGCTGTTGGGGTCACCTTGCTTGACACCTCCGACGTCTACGGCCCCCACACAAATGAGCTACTCATTGGCAAGGTTTGGTCTCAAAATCTCATTAACTAATTCACCACTAGCTCTAGCTCTAGCTTGCTTGATTTCCAAAATGTGACAATACATACACGATCGATGGCATGCGTGCAGGCGCTGCAAGAAGGTGAAGTGAGGGAGAAGGTGGCTCTGGCCACCAAGTTCGGGGTCTCCTTCTCCGGCGGCCAGCGGGAGATCCGCGGCGACCCAACGTACGTGCGGGCGTCATGCCAAGGCAGTCTCAAAAGGCTTGGGGTCGACTGCATAGATCTCTACTTCCAGCATCGCGTCGACAAGAGGGTACCCATTGAGATCACCGTAAGTACTACTATACTTCCTCCCTCCAAGCGAGTGCCTTCACTTCTTTTTGGTGATGCTTACATTTGTCTGATGTGGTAACAGCAAAATTTACCTCACTAGCATAATTGTGGAACTCATGTTAATTTACTTCATTCATGCTGCAAAAATAAAAAACCAAGTTAAGTTATCTCTACTTGCTGCCAGATTGGCGAACTGAAGAAGCTAGTGGAGGAGGGAAAGATAAAATACATAGGACTATCAGAAGCATCTGCATCAACTATTAGGAGGGCGCATGCCGTTCATCCTATCAGTGCAGTTCAGCTGGAGTGGTCATTATGGTCAAGAGATGTGGAACATGACATCATTCCAACATGCAGGTTTATCTTTATATGGATGGCCACATTTTTTGTTCGAAAAAAATTTATCTATAGCGCTGGAGGTTCATTTTATGGAATGTCCTTTTCTTACTATCAATTACAGAGAGCTCGGAATTGGAATCGTGTCTTACAGCCCCCTTGGTAGAGGCTTCTTCTCTAGTGGACCAAAACTTGCTGACTCGCTATCAGACCAGGATGTCCGTAAGGTGATTTGTTTGTCCATTCTTTATTACAATTAGAGTGACCAGTTATAACAAACTAGAAAGGTGGTCCTCGATAATGCGAGGGCATCATCTTTGGTGTGTTGAAAAATGACCTAGAAATAAATCTATTGTTTTACATGTATTTATGTTAAGAATATGAAATAAATCTAAATAGAACCTAAATGTTATGCAAAATTTCTACCAGCTTGCGAACATCATCTTAAGTTTGAGAACGATTCGTTAGTATGGAAATTTTAGAAATATCATCAATGAACACATGTGTTTTTCATACTATATATCTAATAAATATATTGAATAAGTTAAATACTCGAGGTATTCATGGTTTCAGGTGATTTTTAATTATTATGAAATTAGAATGTTCACCTTGTCAGTGTTTATGGTCCAAAATAATAACTATCGTCCACATAAGCAGTGGAAGATCTTAGGTGATATTTCTGATGGACCATCAACATAAATTTACTTAATTTTTTGGAATAAAAACAATTACCTAGAAAATAGACAAGTCATGTAAATTTTAAGTTGTTTTACTTTCTTCATGTGTGTATTTTTATCATTTACCACCTATATTCTGAACTATGTGACAATATCCCTCTGTCATAAAATACTTTAGTTTTTTTATTGACCGCATTGAGAGTGCAACACAAAGTGATAATCAACGGAAGAGAAGTATTACGACAAAAATGTCTACAACATCGTCTAATTATAAATGAAGGTCATATTATTTTTTATATTTTTATTTAAATGTCCTATACCATCCCCGTTCTTTGTATTATATCCACTCACATTTATCTTATCTTGTCATTTAACTTGCCTACCATGACATGCTCAACATAGTTTATGCACCGGTCCAGTATTCAATTTTTATACATGATAGTAAGGACATATTAAATAAAAATTTAAAGGATTATTGCTCAAGAAAATTGACATATATAAAATTCATGAGCCATAATATTTTGCGCAAGGTTTCCAAGAAAATAATCTCCCAAAATATTTCCAATCTATATAAAAAACCAAAATACATAATACTACAAATCAAATAAAACCTCATAGGGAACATTTAAGAATTAATATTTTATGCTGTTTTCTATAAATTTTTGAATGAGAAAGGCTTCATGCTTGTATTTACGATAGATAATATTAAATCCTATCAGTAAATTATCCTAAAATGGAATTCAATTTTTGGTAAAAAATTATTTCCCCAGTGGTCTCAAAGTATCCTTCAAGCACATGCGTATAGTTATGAATCATTGAGCCTCCACCTGCATGCACATCTTACATGATATCACTCTCTTCCACCTGGGCCCAATTTTACTAAACATTTATTGATGGCGGTGCCATCAATATCTAATCCAATTACAATACTCAAATATAGTCCACCTTCCAACACTTTATCATAAGGTAATAGTGACAAATGTTTCGAGTGTCAGCCTATCGCTTTTGTAATGAAACTTGCAACAATTTATATTAACAAAATAACCAATAACATTTGAACTAATTAATCACATGTTTTCCTTCAAGCTTCGGTAAAAAATATTTTCCTAGTGGTCTCATAGTATCCTTGTGCAAGCACATGTGTACTTATGGATCATCGGGCCTCCACCTCCATGCACATCTTACGTGACATCACTCTCTTCCACCTGAGACCAATTTTGCCAAACATTCATTGATGATGATGCCATCAATCTTAAATCTAATTACAATACTCAAATATAGTTCACCTTCCAATACTTTCTCGTAAGGTTATAGTGACAAAATTTCTGAATCTCGGCACATCACTTCTGTAAGGAAACCTGCATCAATTTATATTAAATACATAACTAATAACATTTGAACTAATCAATCACATGTTCGGCTTCAAGCTTTCAGTTTTCAAGCATTGTTCCAGCAAAAGCGGAAGGTTTGGATTGGCATGCCTATAATACAACACAATGCGTTTAAACCGGGAGTAACATTTAAATGTTGCTTGTTGTCCAACTAATACCCATGATCCAGCAACTACTTTATGATGGTTTTGTTAAATTACTATTCTTTGTCCTGAGTAAGTGACCATATAGAATTGGTGCATAATTTAATAGAAGGAGATGCAGATGTTATTACCATATTATTATAATTTAAATGGCATAGTTATTAATATTTAGTGCCAAACTTGCAACATTTTCTCATAAAAAATTAAGAGTGAGTATCGTCCGTCTTCATCTACACGATTTCTTTAAACAGAAAAAGAAGTAACCAACATGATCCACATAGGCTTAATTGGTTAGTCTGTCGAACAATATGGGTCTTAATTATAACAGCCTAGATTCAAAAGCACTTATTGTCACAGTCGTCGACCAAACCGCAGTTGTCAAGTTATTTAGAAATGACAGAAACAAAAGGATCCAGAGTGGACACATTTATAAAAAATAATATAACATGGAGAAATGTTGGCGGTCAGATAAAAAACCCAGGTGTTCTCTTTTTTTTTTTTTGAAACCAACCCAGGTGTTCTCTTAATTATTTTTCTATACTCCTTTTTTATGAATAAATAAGTTTATATTTTACAGTTCATTTTCTATAAATAGTCGTGTTTCAAAGTTCCGTGCCGCTTTTACCTGCCACGTCCAAATAGTGTAGCAGGTATTTTACATGCCACATCCTATAGAAGACACGAACAAAAACCAAATTGTGTACTCTGCTAAGACTCCTCATTGATTTTTGCATGAAATATCTGCCACATCCTTTTCAAGACATAGGTACTACTCACTTAGTAGTTTGGTTGATTTTGCATTGTTGTCAATCCAAATTACTACCTAGTCTGTCTCTTTTCACAAATAACTTTATACATTAAATGCAGTATATGCCGAGATTTCAACCAGAAAATCTTGAGAAGAATGTCCAGATATTTGATCGTGTTAAAGCGATGGCAGTGAGAAAAGGATGCACACCATCACAACTTGCCTTGGCTTGGGTACACCATCAAGGAAGCGATGTTTGCCCTATACCCGGCACAACCAAAATTGAAAATTTCAATCAGAATATCGGTGCCCTACTTGTGAAGCTCACACCAACGGAGATGGACGAACTCGAGTCATATGCTTCTGGAAGTGCTATTCAGGGTGAACGCTACCTTGAAATGGGAAACACATGGAACGATTCTGAGACCCCTCCATTATCATCTTGGAAAGTCGAGTAGCAGATGCATCCATTCTCCGGTACCCAACACTCCAAGGATGCAAAACCATGTTTATTTGCTAATTTTGTTAGTCCCATTTGACTTCTATCGTTTTGCGGTTTAAATCTATCAAATAAGATATCGTTATGTAAGATTTTATTTGTACTGTGCAGTGTGCACTAAGCCACTGATCCACACAATTGTGATGTGATATGTTTCTCAAGTTGTGAAAATAATAATAATAATAATAATAATAATAATATATAGTTATCCCCACGAGAAATGTATGCAGCGTGTTGGCTCTCTGGCAAAAGCGAGCCTGGTCAAAAAGATATTGGAAAAACACATTTTCTTGGCCATTTTGGCTACTTGTTTAGCTTCTCGAGGTTCTTTCCTCCTACTCCATCCGTTTCAAAATATAATATATTTTAGCTTTGTACAAGAAGTGTATCTAGACCCTTTTTAGTATGTATGTACACTTCTTTCATAAAGATAAAACATCTTATATTTTGAAACGGAGGGAGTACTTAATTACTTCTTCTGTCCTTAAAAAGATACCGAAGATTTGTCTAAACTTAAATGTATCTAGAAACTATTTAGTATATATATATCCAAATTTAAATAAATTAGTGGCATCCTTTACAGGATGGAGAGAGTACAAATTTTACCATGATTATATTGGAAATTTAGGAACTGTCGAACTATGTCAATCCAATGATAGAGAAATAGGAAGTAGTGAAAAGTACCAGAAATAAAATACTCCCTCTGCTTCCTTAATATAAGGTGTATAGTTTTTTATGAAAAATTTCATAATATAAGGTGTATAGAGAATTTAGGGATTTGTTCCTCTTATTTAGGAGGCAATTAATCCGATCAGGAGAGAGAGGATACCAGATTTCGTATGTTCCCTCTATATCACGACAATCAACTGAGATATCCACGTCCTAAAGCAACGAAATTTGCCCTCCCAGCCTGTGCACTAATATTCGTGTAAGAAAACTATACACCTTATATTAAGGAACGGAGGGAGTACTAAGAAGTACTAGAAAGTATTGGTTCACATTGTTTATTAATGTTAAATAAATCATTTTAAGTCCACAGGCCTCACCGGTGTTTTCCTCGATTGGTGTCCTCTTTCTCTCGCCTCTCCGTCGGCGGCCAAATCAGCTGAGAGGCTCATGACGTTGCTAGTTACCCTCTCCATCCTCCAATAGTTCATTTTTCACTTTACTCGAAACTTCCCAGAAATAAGCGTGGTGCATGTCCGCGAGCATGTATCAACCTGCGTCTGGAGTCCTCGTGCTCCCCTGCTAGCGGCATCAACATCAACCATGGTCGAGCTCGCCCCGCGTGCGTCGTCACGGGGAAGAAGCATCCGAGGCGATAGGCCCAAACCCCTCTTGCCTCCCTGATCTCCGTACCGGCCCGCGGCGTGTCACACAGCCTTGTTCGGTCTGGCGGTGAGTCCGTCCACGTGAGGTAGTAGCACCGATGCCGGACACCAGAGTTCTTTCGTGTGTACGCGTCCGCACGACCAAGATGAACCAGGAGAAAAAGAAAGGAGAGAGGAGAAAGAGAGACTTGTCTGTTAGATTTATATGGACTGTGGCCCATGTAGGCAGCCCATTTAGACTAATAAATTCTGAAATCTCAAGGCCCATCTACTATAGCAGCTTGGGAGCTCTATGGGAGACAAAGTTTAGTCTCACATTGCTAGTTGAGAGAGAGTTGGACCAGCTTATAAGGTGAGTTGTTTTACTCCCACTAAGTGAGTGAGAAGAGAAGGAGTCCACTGATACATTGCAAATATATCTATAATTTTTGATGTTCCATGCTTGGTTTTATCCACTTTCTTGTGTTTTGTTCCAACTTTGGAGTACTTTTCATATGATTTCTTGGACTAACCTATTAACAAGAGCCACAGTGCCAGTTGCCTGTTTTCTGCTGTTTTTGGTTCTAGGAAAGTCAGAAAATCAATATTCTCGGAATTGGACGGGACAAAAGCCAAAGTTCCTATTTTATCGGAAGACTCACGGAGCCAGAAGCAGAGACGGAGGAGGGCCTGGGCCTGGCCACACCATATGGTGGCGCGGGCTAGCCCTGGCCATGCCACCAGGTGGTGTGGGCCCCCTGGCACTCCACCGACCTTGCCTCTTCGCCTATAAGAAGCGTCCCGATGCATAAACCCTAGATCGTCAATCAGAAATCCAGGAAAAGTTTCGCAGCACCGTCGCCACCGAAGGGGAGATTCGGGGGACAGAAAGTCTCTGTTCCGGCACCCTGCTGGGACGGGGAAGTGCCCCCGGAGCCATCTCCATCAATCTCCACCGCCATCTCCATCACCATTGTTGATTCCCATGATGAGGAGGGAGTAGTTCTCTCTCGAGGCTAAGGCTTCTACCGGTAACTACATGTTCATCTCTCTCTCTATGCATGATCTTATTGAGACCATGAGCTTGTAATCTATAGATCTACCTTGCTACTCAAGTGCTTTAATAGATCTCTGCTCTCCGCATGTGTGTGAAAGTGACAGCGTGCACACCATGGTGGCACTTAGGCTAGAGATTACAAATACTTGTTATGAGTTATATTTGTAGTTGGATGTTTCTATGAAATTGTGGTGTTTGTTGGAACCATCTAGAGCTCAAGGTGACAGTGTGGGGTTATCTAGATGGGAAAGGCTTACTTTGAGGTGTGCTATTATAGCCCTACCATGGATTAGAGTGTCCAACCGGAAAGTAGTTCAGAGTAGTGTCATAAAGAGAAGATATTTATATGAGAGTGTTCACTAGTGAAAGTATGATCCCTAGGTCTTGTTTCTTAGCACTGAAACACCGTTTGCTATTATATCTATTACATGTTTGCTTGCTTCCTTCTTTATTTCAGTTTGCCTTTAGTCTTTTCCACGCCATCAAGCTATCTTCTATCACCGTTACCACTTATAATTATCTATACCACTTGTATTTCACTATCTCTTCGCCGAACTAGTGCACCTATATACCTGACAAGTGTATTGGGTGTGTTGGGGACACAAGAGACTTCTTGTATCTTGATTGCATGGTTGCTTGAGAGGGGATACCTTTGACCACTTCCTCCCTGAGTTCGATAAACCTTGGGTGATCCACTTAAAGGAAAACTTGCTATTGTTCTACAAACCTCTACACTTAGAGGCCCAACAACTGTCTACAAGAATAGAAGTGCATAGACATCAAGCTATTTTCTGGCGCCGTTGTCGGGGAGGTAAGGTAAAAGGTATTCACACCGGATGATTAAAAAAGATGAACCTCCCACGGCAAACGCCTATTTTCTGGCGCCGTTGCCGGGGAGGTAAGGTAAAAGGTATTCACACCGGAAGATTAAAGAAGAAGAACCCCCCACGGCAAACGCCTATTTTCTGGCGCCGTTGCCGGGGAGGTAAGGTAAAAGGTACTCACATCCTCCGGTGTGAGTGCTCGAAGTTATTTCCTTTAGATTCTGCAATTTTGTCTTTTTGTTTCTTGTTTTCACTAGTTAGGCTTAATGGAAAACAACAACAAAATTAGAGAGCTTTATAGTATTTATCTTGAGTTGGGACATGAAGTGTTTGAAGAGAAAATTAAAAAACCTATGGAACTTTATTTGCATGCTAATAGCAATGTTGTTAGTATGAATTCTTTGGACACCATTATTGCTAATGCTATGGAAAAGTCTAAGATTGGGGAAGCTAGTTTTTATGAAAATGATCTTTTTAGTTCCCCGGCTTTGGAAGATAGCTATTCTATTGCTTATGATGATACCAAACCTCCAATATATGATGATTACAATGATGAATATGATATTTTCAGTCCACCTACTATTGAGGAGAAAATTAATGATTACAATATGCCTCCTATATTTGATGATTATGGTGATGAGAATAATAATGATAGTTATTTTGTTGAATTTGCTCCCACTACAATTAATAAGAATGGCTATGCTTATGTGGAGAGTATTAATTCTTTTATGCATGTGGATCATGATAAGAATGTTTTATGTGATAGTTATATTGTTAATTTTATTCATGATGCTACTGAAAGTTATTATGAGAGAGGGAAACATGGTTTTATGTGTCTCAACAATATTAAGTTTCCCCTCTTTATGTTGAAAATTTTGAAGCTACACTTGTTTTGCTTTCCTCTGCTTGTTGCTTTGTACTTTCATGACTTGTTTCTTTACAAGATTCCTATGCATAGGAAGTGGGTTAGACTTAAATATGATTTGAGTTTGCTTCTTGATGCTCTCTTTTACTTCAATTCATATTTCTAATGTGAGCATATTCTCAAACTATCATGCCTAACTTAAAGGCGTTAAAGAAAAGTACTTATTGGGAGATAACCCAAAAGTTTTAGACGAGTCTTGGAAGTTATTACCTCTGTAATAACCGCTCATTATATTTTTTAATTTGCTTTTTGTGCCAAGAGTAACTTCTAATGAGAGAGAAGTAATGATTGGGAAAGTTGTTGTCCTGAAACAGATTTCTGTGCTTCACCGTAAAAATTCGTGTAAAATCTCTGAACGTCCTTTTGAGGCGTGAATTTTTGTGCTTCTGCCCCAGGTTGTTATCTAACTTTCGTTAGTTCAACACTTTGCGATTTGAGTAACAGAAGGTTTTCGAAAAAATTCGTCTTTACCTGCTGGTCTGTTTTGACAGATTTCTGCCATTATTTGCATTTGCTTCTTGTTGGTTCCTTTTTGAGTTCTTTTGGGGAATTGAGCTTTTTGAGGGAAGTGCTACAGTAGCTAAGTGTTTTAATGGAAGTTTTATTGGTGTTAGAACTTAACCTAAAGACCCATTATCTTGAGTGCACTAATGCTGCTAATAAAGATTGTGTGAAGTTTTGTATGAAGGAAAAATTTCAGGAGTATGGAAGGAATGAGTAACGAGATGAAGAATGGACTAAATCTCAAGCTTGGGGATTCCACGTGTGTCACCCCAAGAAATATCCAAGAAGTACAAGCGTCAAAGCTTGGGGATGCCCAAGGCATCCCCTTCTTCATCAATAAAAATCCCAGGTTTCTTCTAAACGCTTCATTTTTATTGTTTCATGCACAGTTGTGTTGTTCTTGAAGCGTCTTCTTTTTCGTTTTCATTTTGGTTTTTAGTTTGCTTTAGTTTGCTTATTTTGCTAAATAAATTGGTTGGAGCCCCTCTTTCATACATTGGTTTGCAAATAGTTTGGTTTGGTTTGGAAAAGAGTAGGAAAGTTCATACTTATGTGGTAAAAATAGCTCATTTTTGACTATGGCCTATGCTTTCTCATGCCATGCTTGATATTGTTTTGGCTTTATGCTTAGTATTCTTTGCTATAGCATGACTTGTTATAAACAATTGAGATTGCTTAATGTGCCTTGGATGAATCATGCGTTGTTTTAGCATATTAAAGCATAGTATAGTGCTATTCTCCTTTGATGCTTTATTTGGGTTGACTTGGGGCATGCTCACACCATGTTATGACTATCTCAAGTCACCATAGAATTTATGATCCTTTAGTTTTCAACTTGTAGTATCACTTTATGCTTTGATCAATGATGTTTTGTCGCTCTGCATGATTATGGCCATTATTGCTCTCTTAGTTTGTCGCTCCCAGTCTTTTGCTAGCCTCCACAACCAAGTATGAGTTACACTCATGCATCCAACTCCTACAACCAAGTTATTCCAAAGAGTCCACCATTCCTACCTATTAGCTTATGCTATTCCAAGTATATTCATGCTTTCGTCTACCTTCCAAATTAAACTTGTTATGAGAAAACTAGTGATTAAAGCTCTCACGAACTTGATGGAACACTTTACTTTTCTTGCCCTTAATAAACTTGAACCATTGTGTATTCTATGTTGTATATGCTTGCACTTATTTGTTGGGAATTAGCAGAACCATGTTTTGATGGGGAACGCTTTCAACATTGCACTTGGTACTTGTACCTAGTTGATATCATGCTCTTTTGTATATGGATGTCGTCGGTGTGAAATGAAAGGGGAGCTTGTAAGTCCATGGAGTTATGTATATGTGTTAGAGAAACGCCTGGGTCACTGGTCTAATCCATGCTGACATGGTGGAAACCTGCAGCGTAACCATAATGAGTTGTCTATGAAGCATTCTTCTTATAAAAAAAGAGTCTGATATTGAGAAAAAAAAGAGAAAAGAGAAAAAAAAAGATACTATGAAAAGGGGAAAGAGAGAAAAAAAGCACCATATTCCCATGGTAAATAAGAAGAATGCTGAGATGCTCGTTGTCTGCTTGCCTTGTCATTTTGATATGGGGATTCTTCCGTATCATCGGGCAAGGGGTACCCCGTTGGTGGTTCTCTATAATACACATGTACTTACGATGACAAGAACTTACCGGTGACTAAACTTGAGTAGCATGAGGAGCGGCCCTCGTATACAAGGGACATGAGATTTCTAACTTATACTTTGTTAAGCATATACTCCATAGTTTGTTCACTTTAACCTTAATCACTTAAATATGCTTATGATAGGGGCAATGAGAGTTGAAAGCTATAAGTACCATAATTTTTAGAAGCTCTTTATGAGACTTGAATCCCTGCTTCCTTTTATGAAGGCCTTTCTTCCACCATTATATTGAATCTCCACCTTCTATATTTATGCACCTACTTTGAGATCATAGTGGCCATTCTTAGTTCTATGTGCATTGTCCCAAGACTAGTTGATTGATGCATATCTCGATATTGCTTGTTTTAAACTATTTGTATCTAGTCACTCTTATGAACTTTGAAGGTGTCTTATGCATTTATATTTGCTATTCTATGAGGGACAAGCTGAATACTATTATGCTATGTTTTATTTATGTGAAACAAACAAACGTCTTGCAAAGCATTGTTATTCATGAATCTTTTGTTTGTGCCTTTTCATGTTGCATCATAGTTTCTTTGTCTTATTGCTAGAACTTTGTCTTTCATGTTATGATTGAAGTACTATGATCCCAACTTTGAATGTTTTGCAAATACTTTGATCAAGTCTTTGATGGTGCATGTCAGCTAAAAAATTATTCTTTCTTTTTATCACTTACCTACTCGAGGACGAGCAGGAGTTAAGCTTGGGTATGTTGATACATTGCAAATGTATCTATAATTTTTTATGTTCCATGCTTGGTTTTATCCACTTTCTTGTGTTTTGTTCCAACTTTGGAGTACTTTTCATATGATTTCTTGGACTAACCTATTAACAAGAGCCACAGTGCCAGTTGCCTGTTTTTTGCTGTTTTTTGTTCCAGGAAAGTCAGAAAATCAATATTCTCGGAATTGGACGGGACAAAAGCCAAAGTTCCTATTTACCGGCAGACTCACGGAGCCAGAAGCAGAGACGGAGGAGGGCCAGGGCCTGGCCACACCATATGGTGGCACGGGCTAGCCCTGGCCGTGCCACCAGGTGGTGTGGGCCCCCTGGCACTCCACCGACCTTGCCTCTTCGCCTATAAGAAGCCTCCCGATGCATAAACCCTAGACCGTCAATCATAAATCCACGAAAAGTTCCGCAGCGCCGCCGCCACCGAAGGGGAGATTCAGGGGACAGAAAGTCTCTATTCCGACACCCTGCTGGGATGGGGAAGTGCCCTCGGAGCCATCTCCATCGATCTCCACCGCCATCTCCATCACCATTGCTGACTCCCATGATAAGGAGGGAGTAGTTCTCTCTCGAGGCTAAGGGTTCTACCGGTAGCTATGTGTTCATCTCTCTCTCTCTCTCTATGCATGATCTTATTGAGACCATGAGCTTGTAATCTATAGATCTACCTTTCTACTCAAGTGCTTTAATAGATCTCTGCTCTCCGCATGTGTGTGAAAGTGACAGCGTGCACACCATGGTGGCACTTAGGCTAGAGATTACAAATACTTGTTATGAGTTATATTTGTAGTTGGATGTTTCTTTGAAATTGTGGTGTTTGTTGGAACCATCTAGAGCTCAAGGTGACAGTGTGGGGTTATCTAGATGGGAAAGGCTTACTTTGAGGTGTGCTATTATAGCCCTACCATGGATTAGAGTGTACAACCGGAGAGTAGTTCAGAGTAGTATCATAAAGAGAAGATATTTATATGAGAGTGTTCACTAGTGAAAGTATGATCCCTAGGCCTTGTTTCTTAGCACTGAAACACCGTTTGCTATTAGATCTATTACATGTTTGCTTGCTTCCTTCTTTATTTCAGTTTGCCTTTAGTCTTTTCCACGCCATCAAGCTATCTTCTATCACCGTTACCACTTATAATTATCTATACCACTTGTATTTCACTATCTCTTCGCCGAACTAGTGCACCTATACACCTGACAAGTGTATTGGGTGTGTTGGGGACACAAGAGACTTCTTGTATCTTGATTGCAGGGTTGCTTGAGAGGGGATACCTTTGACCACTTCCTCCCTGAGTTCGATAAACCTTGGGTGATCCACTTAAGGGAAAACTTACTGATGTTCTACAAACCTCTGCACTTGGAGGCCCAACAACTGTCTACAAGAATAGAAGTGCATAGACATCATCCACGCGCACTCCTCCTCCTCCGCCGCCCGCCTCGCCCGCACGCGTGTCACGAATTGAGTTCGAGTTAGAAACTCATTTTGTGGAAGACTAAATTTTTACTTGGTGCACTAGTTGCTGGGTACGTGTCAACATTCGTGTGCATGTTTGACGCGTGTCCTTGTCTTCCACCGCGTGGAGACTCGGTCGGCTCACCTCCCAGGCTATAGAGTGAGAGACAGAAAGATCTAGACGGATCCAGTTCTTTGCTCAGTCTCTCTCGATGTGTGTTCCTCTTGCTGCGCTGCTCTCTAGGCTTCCCCATCCCGGCGGCTGCGTGCACGGCTGTCCGAGAGAGCAGGCCTCCGAAACCTCGTCCATTGAGATCCTGCACCGGGAGACAGGCGATAATGTTTTTGGGGAGCATCTCGGTACGACTGCTCGCCTCCGTTCGTGTGTTCTTCTTCAGCAATCGGCGACCTCATTAGCACCATGGGCGACATCAACAAGGACTAAGGTGATGCTGCTATGATGACCTTCCCGGTCAACCTGTACATGCTATTCTTCTCTATGTATGCACTAGTTCTTGCTAGATTTTTAGTTCTACTAGATATGGTTGTTTGGCTGCATATGTTTGGATCTGCTAGTGCTTACATAATGTTGATTTGGGTAATTAATCTCATGGGGAAATTGCCTAATATTCCAACAATCCAAAAACCTTATTTATTTAGGCAATTTTCGTCATCTTCCTTTGTTGCTTCGCTGAAACCGAGCCCTTTTATGGGTGCTATTTTTAAGAGATGGCATGGGAAACCCCTCTTGTGGCTCACTGCTATGGGCATAGAAAAGGTTGCAGATGGCACTCCCAGAGGTCCGCTTACTCTCGATGAAGAGAGAGCGTTCAGGGAGGCCATTGTACTTCTCGTGGGCTCTGTACTCAGTGTGCTTGGAGACAAGTTGGTTGATGCATATTTGCATATCCGTGATGCCAAGGAACTGTGGGATGCAGTGTATGCTAAGTTCGGTGCTGCCAACGCTGGTGGTGAACTGTATGCTATGGAGCAATTCAATGACTATAAGATGGTTTAAAACCAATATGTAGTAGAACAGGATCATGAGCTAAAGATCATGGCAAAGGAACTTGAACTCTCAAGTATGTGCTTCCAGACAAGTTTGTCACAGGATGCATTATCGCTAAGCTTCCCCCTTCGTGGAGGAAATTTGCCACTTCTGTGAAACATCAGATGCATGAGGTCTCCGTTGAGTATCTCATTTACTCTCTGGATGTAGAAGAAAATGCGAGGGAAAAGGACAAACACACTAGTGGAACCGAGGGACATTCTGCTGCGAATATGGTGCAGAAAAATGCCCACAAGTCCAAAGGAAATAACAAAGTCAACTAGACTACCAACTTCAAGAAGAAGAAGGGCCAGAACAAGGAAAAGAAAGAACCTTGTTGGCTGTGTGGTGAGATTGGCCATTGGGCTCATCGTTGTCCACAGAAGAAAGGCAAGAAGGGTCAGGCTAGACAGAGTTCTAAATATGTCAACATGATCATTGGCAATACTGATGCAGGAACTTCAGGTTCTGGGTACGGTAATTTATTACCTTCTATTCTTTTTGTATTTCAACCCACAAAATGGTGGGTTGATACGGGTGCCAATGTTCATGTGTGTGCTGACATTTCATTGTTCACCTCTTATCAGAACGAGATTCCTCAGTCATTATGGGGAATGGGTTACATGCTACTTTTGTTGGTGCTGGCATGGTAGATTTGAAGTTTACTTCGGGCAATATAGTGGAATTGAAGAACGTGCAGCATGTCCCTTCTATCAAGAAGAATCTCGTTAGTGGATCTCGTGTTCTGAAAGATGGGTTTAAGTTGGTATTTGAGTCAAATAAAGTTGTACTGTCTAAGTATGGAACCTTTGTTGGAAAAGGCTATGAATGCGAAGGCATGTTCCGTTTTTCATTGGTAGACTTTTGTGATGATGTAGTGAACCATGTTTGCACTACTAGTAATGAAACTAATGTTTGGCATTCACGACTTTGTCATATTAATTTTGGTTGTATGTTGTGGCTTGCTGGTGTGAGTTTAATTCCGAAATTCACTATTGTCAAAGGCTCTAAGTGTCATGCTTGTGTGCAAGCAAAGCAACCTCGCAAGCCTCACAAGCCTGCAGAGGAGAAAACTTGGCACCTCTAGAGGTCATACATTCAGATCTATGTGAGATGAATGGTGTGTTGACAACTAGTGGAAAGAAATATTTCATGACATTGATTGATGATTCTACTAGGTACTGTTATGCATATCTCTTGAAAACTAAAGATGAGGATTTAGATTTCTTTAAAATCTATAAAGCAGAAGTTCAAAATCAACTTGAGAGAAAGATCAAAAGAATTCGGTCTGATCGTGGTGGAGAGTACTGTTCTAATGAGTTCAATTTATTATGTTCGGAACATGGTATTATACATGAGAGGACGCCTCCCAATTCGCCTCAATCCAATGGGATTGCTGAGAGGAAAAACCAGACTCTAACAGATTTGGTTAATGCCATGTTAGACACTGCCGGTTTATCCAAGGAATGGTGGGGGAGGCTATATTGACTTCATGTCATGTCCTAAACCGTGTTCCAACTAAGAATAAAGAGATTACTCCATTTGAAGAATGGGAAAAGAAAAGGTTGACACTCTCCTACTTACGTACTTGGGGTTGTTTGGTAAAGGTCAACGTGCCAATCAATAAGAAGCGTAAGCTTGGACCAAAAACAATGGATTGTGTCTTTCTTGGCTAGGCTTTTCATAGTATTGCTTATAGATTTCTTATGGTGAAATCTGAAATGGACGGCGTGAGTGTCGGTACCATTTTTGAATCCAGAGATGCTACATTATTTGAGCATATATTTCCTATGAGAGATATGCCTAGCATATCTAAGAAGGAATATGATCCAATTTATGAACATGAAACTCCCATGGAGACTGATGAACAATCAGATGATGAGAGTTCAGATTCGGATGAGGATGACAATGGAGCTCCCACAAGGAGCAAGAGACAAAGGATCACAAGGTCTTTTGGTAATGATTTCATTGTGTACCTAGTGGATGATACTCCCACTGCCATTTTAGAAGCTTTTGCATCTCCGGATGTAGATTACTGGAAAGAAGTGGTTCAAAGCGAGATGGATTCCATCTTGGCTAATGAAACGTGGGAGATATCTAAACGTCCATATGGGTGTAAACCTATAGGATGTAAATGGGTATTTAAAAAGAATCTTAGGCTGATGGTACTATTGAAAATTACAAAGCTCGGCTTGTGGCTAAAGGCTATGCCCAAAAGGAAGGCGAAGATTTCTTTGATACTTACTCACCTATGGCTAGATTGACCACAATTCGAGTACTATTATCACTGGCTGCCTCACATGGTCTTCTCGTTCATCAAATGGACGTTAAGACGACTTTCCTAAATGGAGAGTTGGATGAGGAAATTTATATGGAATAGAGTGATGGTTTTGAAGGGAATATGCCCGAGAGGCAATAATAAAGTGGTTATTATCTTATTCCATGTTTATGATAAATGTTTATTTTGCATGCTATAATTATATTGATCGGAAACGTCAATACATGTGTGTTTAATAAACAAAATACAAAGTTCCTAGTAATGCCTCTCATATAAACTAGCTCGTTGATTAACAAGATGATCAAGGTTTCCTGATCATGGACATTGGATGTTGTTAATAACGAGGTCACAACATTGGTGGAATGATGTGATGAACATTCATCCAAAGTATAGCATTACGATCAAAGTCATTATGTTTATATTGCTATAACATCATACGAAGTAATCTTAGTCCTTAGACCATGAGATCATGTTAATTGCTGACACCGGAAGAGTATCTTGATAACATCAAACGTCACACCCTAACAGGGTGACTATAAAGATGGGTTCAGTGCTATGAAGGTGTTATGTTGAGGCTCATGGATCGAGAGTGGAATTTGTCAATCCCAATGACGGATAGATATACTCTGGGCCCTCTCGGTGATATCACATTAAGATAGCTTGCAAGCAAGTGATGTGATGACTAGAATGTTATATCACGGGAACAAGAACAGAGTGCATGTCGGCAACAAGATCAAACTAGGTATGGAGATACCGATGATCGAATATCGGACGTAATATATCGCGAGACAAAGGGATTTAGTTACTAGCGTTAAAGGTTCTCATGATCACAAAAGTCATCGTTGAATATGCAGGAGTAAGTATGGATCTCCAGGTCCCGCTTCTGATTATTGATCTAAGAGGGGTCTCGAGCATGTCTGCATTATTCGCGAACCGTAGGGTGACACACTTAAGGGATACCGACACCATTTGGAACAAATATGTTTCAGATAAAGATTTAAGAAAGCGCTGGAATTATTTAAATAGACACCGAAACTGTTTCGGGTGAAATTGCTGAAATTGGTTATGCATGTAATATTGAAATGTTGCAGGGGGTTTTATGTGAATGTTTGTTAATTAAAATTCTGAATAAAAATAATAAAAGAGTTTTATTAAATGAGAGAGCATTAAATTTGGAGAAATTTAATGCATTTAAAGTGGAGACTTTAAAAGAGAATGTGAAGGGGCATTTTAATGTGGAGGGGTTACCACCACATGAATGGGGGAGGTGAGGAGTCACCCTCCCATGGGGCGCCGACCATGGGAAGGGGTACCCCCCCTCCTCCTATAAAAGGCCCCCTCACTCCCCTTCTTCCTCACACCTCCTCGTGAAGGATCTCTCTCCCCCTCTAGTATTATTCCCCCATGGTCTCGGATTAGCGAGATACATGTTCCCGGTAGCTTTATCTGAAAAGGAGTTGCTGCTTCTGCTGCTTTGCTAGAGCGAGGGACGGAGGTTGTCGGGGTACCGAACGTGTGTGCGATCACGGATGCACCGCTGCTTTGTGGTGCTGGACTTGGTGGTGCTGGACTTGCTGGAGCTGGATCTGAAGGACGTGCTGGAGCCGGACCTGCTGGACTTCATCACGATCTTGAGATCGGCAAGTGTACGACTACATCATCCATGAGTTCCAACTCGTTAACAAAACTCGTTGTCTTCGAGGGTGAGTTCTCCATGGATGTATATCCACCCGTTTCTCTATATCTAGTAGATAGATCTTGGCGTGTAGTTCACACCATAGGAAAAAAAATTGTTTTCTATGCTGCGGACCCAACAGTGGTATTAGAGCCTGATCTATGCGTAGGTGCTTTGCACGGGTAGTACACATATGTTTATATGTGGGCGATGATGATCATGTTATTGCATCTTCTATGTATTTTGGATATTGGTGGCATAGTGGGATGAAGCGGCCCGGACCAACCTTACATGTCATCGTACATGAGACCGGTTCCACGACTGACATGCAACTTGTTTTGCATAAGTGGCTGGCAGGTGTCTGTCTCTCCTACTATAGTCAATATCTGATTTACAACGAGTTGCTAGTAACTTGGTTATCCTCGTTGTGGTTCATGTTTGTAGGTAAGAACGGTTCTATCTCCGAAAGCCCTAAGCCACGTAAAACTTGCAATTGATAAATTAGAGGCGTCTAGTTTAGATCGTTGCTGGGCTAGTGTCTTGATATGGTATTGTTGTAAGTAGATGTATGATAGATACTCTTACAACACACTCAATGTGTAAGTTCCATAGACCTTGGCCTTACACACAAAGGAATGATAGAGATCATACCACGATGCAAATGATAGAGATCAAATGCATGGACCATATCATCTCACTTTACACATTATATGTTAGCATCTTATACTGCTAGTTTTTGCGCTTTTGGTAGCATTGTAAGATGATCCCTCATTTAGATATCAAGATAAAAATGTGTTCTTCCTTGAGTATGCACCGTTCTATGGATCGTGTTTCGAGACATCATGTGATGATCGGGTGTACTCGACTCTACGCTTTCATACAACGGGTGTAAGACAGTTTTACACACGTGAGTACTAGGGTTCTTACTTGGAGAGCCTAGCATGTACAGACATGGCCTCGGAACACGGACCGAAAGGTTAAGCATGAGTCATATAGTTGATATGATGCCCATATTGATGCTCGCCTTTGAAGCTACACCGACTCACGTGATGATCGGACTTGGTGTAGTGGATTTGGTTCATGTAATCACCAAAAAGGCACGAGGGATGTCGTTTTTGAGTGGGAGTTCATTTCTAAGTTGGATTATTTGAACTCAATTTGTCATAAACTAAATCAAAGTGAATTTGCATAATTTGTTGTAGTCATTGGCGTCTGTTCACTACCTTATGCTTAGTTTTAATTGAGATAATAGAACTATATAATTCTGGATATTTACTTTACGAATTGGTATCGTATTGTTTTGAATGTCAATTTAAAGTTTAAAAGTCCTATTGCAAACTTTCAGAAAACTCTATTTACTATGTGAAGTTTAAAAAGTAGTATTAAATCAAGAGTAAGAATTCCAATGTTAGTATCTAAAGTATCATGTTTGCCTCCATGATTCTTGATATTCAAAAGTTGTTTTAATATCGAGGTTATCTAGGAGCTGAAAGAATTGTTTTAAAAACCATCATGTGTGAAAGATATTGTGATATCTGAAACAAAGTTTTTGGTTGCATTATGATAGAGTGTAATTTAGCAAAATACATGTTCTTATATTGTATGAGAATTTGTGAAGGATGGAGATGCTAAGCATCCGAATCTCCCAAAAAGGTTTCGAGAACTAAAATTATACTTGTCATTCTTCCTTATAGGCTATAGTAGCTTGATCATGAAAGTTGTCATGATAAGGATGAATAGAAGATGTAAGTAAAATGTTTACTACACTAATAGATTACTAAAGAATGGTTTTTTGAAAGAATACCAAACATTTGATGATGGTGATCCACTTCAAAGTGCAAGTCCAAAGGTATTAGTATTTGACTATATACGCTCTGTACTATGTGTCATGTGAATGACACCACTATTGATGTTGATAGATTCTTTTAAAAGGAAAAGGAATTGCTGAAAGAGAATCTATAAAATATTTGGCAGAAAAGAAAAGTTGGAGATGTCCAACTTAGGTATATAGAAGATATACATGTTATGGTTGTATTCCTTGCTTGTTAAACAATGTGGTTCTTAGGTATTGGATACCGGTATTGGATACCAAATTGGTTGGTATGAAGTGTCATACAGGACAACGCAATTTATGAACTGCAATAGCCTAAGTAACTAGCAAGAGAATAAGTGATGATGTTCATCGAAAACAAATAAAGTGTTAGTGTGTTTTTTCGTTGTGATCAAACCTAGCCTTCAAGATTTGTTTAAATAATTGTTATTTTGTTCCGGTATTATGAGAACAATGGTTGTTCAAATAATTACCGTATTCCATAAAGGATGGATAAACTTTTACAAGTCTAGTGGGAGAAATCACATCCATAAACATTATTGCTAAAATGCCGCAAGACAAATGATTAAAAGGTCACTTATGAAGTGACATCGCTGTTTTCAATTATATTGGAAAGAAAACATGAAGAAACTCCATGTTGATGGATTTTTGGAGTCTTTGATTTTGATCAATTGACGCATGTGAGACTTTCCTCGAGATAATTGAAACTCCGACCATAGGCCAGAGAGGAACGGATGACTAGCTTATTGGAAATTGTGCATGCTGATGTGCATAGTCCATTATGTGTAGCCATATGCGATGGATCTTTTTGCTTCATATGCTTTCTCCAAAAATTTGAGTGAATATATCTGTATATTTACTTAATAAGGAAGAAGTATGAAACATTTGAAAATTGTTCAAAGACTTTCAAGATGAAGTGGAAAATCATTGTAACAAGAAAATAAAGAGTTTATGATTCGATCATAAAGGAAGATATTTAAGTTACATGTTTAGCAAAACACTTAAGATTTGAGGAATTATTCCATGATTTGTGTTTCCCGATAAACCATAGGAGTATGGCATATTCAAGAGATGAAATCAAACCATGTTTGACATGGTAAGATCAAAGGTGTCATTTATAAAACTGCCATTATGTTTTAAGGATTAAAGCTTTAGAGACTACCGCTTTTACACTGAAAAGAGCACCATCGTGATCCGTTGAAATGACACCATATAAGTTATGGTTTGGGATAAAACCTGAATTGTCTTTTCTTAAATTTTGGTATGCTATGCATAAGTAAAATGTTTACAACCAAAGTCGGATAAGCACGTCTTTGTAGGTTATCCCAAAGAATTTGTTGGGAATTTCTCCATAACACTGAGGACAAAAGAGTTTGTTACTTGGAACGTCAAGTTTCTTGGGAAGGAATTTTTCGCGAAACGTTAAGTGGGAGGACAATAGAACTTGGATAAGGTTGTTGAACCTTAGCTGTATGTGCTAAGTAGCGCAGCACCGGAAAGTGTCCCGGTGGCGGCCACAATGCTCATGGCTCCCGTGATTACAAAGGTTGTGATCCCGGAGATTAGGGTTCCTATTGAACCGTGTGGGTCGGTAAGAATCAAATGGTGTGATTTGATAAGCAAGTCGTTATTGTTTTGACAATGATGAACCGACTACATGCAAAGAAGCGATGATGGGCCCTGACTCCATAAAATGACTAGAAGTCATAGAATCCGTGATAGTATCCATACACGAGAAATCAAGTTTATGAACTTGGAAGACCCTCCGGAAAGGCGTGAAGCCTATTGGTCGTGTTTGAATCTATAAAGAAATAAGACATGGATGTATAACATCTATGAAATAGTCGACATGTCGGAAAGAAGTTTACGACAATGTTCAAGGAGTTGACTATGACAAGATTTGATCTTTCATAGCGATATATAGTCTTGACGGATTAATGTAGCAACCACTACATATAATATGGTATATGGTAGTTGAATAAACAAAACAAGGTTCTTCTAATAGAACGGTTACCTAGGACATGTACATGACATGGTCCGAAGGGTTTTGTTAATTCAAAGGGTGCTAAAAGGGCATGCAAACTTCAATAGTTGAAGTAAGCATAGTGGAGTTGGAATCTTCACCATGATGAAACTGTTAAAAGAGTTTAAATTCATCGAAGATGATGAAGATGCTTGCATTTGTAAGAAATTAAGTGGGAGCGCTAAGACATATTTCTAATACATTATGTAGAGGACATATTGTTGATTGGAAATGATGTATCTTGTATTGACACAAGTTAAGAATTTCATTAAAATAAGATTTTGATGAAAGACTTGGGAAAACCCAGAATATTTGGCATCAATATCTATATGGATAGATTAAGGCGCTAATATGGTTGTGCCAGACATACATATATGAGATATTGAAAGGGTTCAATATGGAAACAACAAGAAAGGTTATTGCTGCATGGAAAGGACTGTATCAAGATTCAAGTGTTTCAGCACTTGGTGAGTAAAATCACATGAAGATTTTGATCGATTATACCGTGATATGTATATATCCAAAATGTCCTATGCTCTAAATGTTTTGAGCACATACCAGAATGATTCATAAGATGATCATTGGACAATAGTAAATATATTCTTATGAGCTTTGGAAGAACTAAGAATATATCATGTATAAGTGACAAATAGTTAAAGGTAGTTCATTGTAAAGTGTTACATTGATACTAGTTTTGTCACAAGATACAAATTAAATTTATCTCAATTTCGATTATGGGTGGCACAATGTAATGGAAAGGATGTTCCATGATGGATTTGGATGAGTTCCAAAGTTGAGACATTGTGACGGACACTACAACAAAAGGCTAAGTATATAACTGCTATAGTAGCAGCAAAGGAGGGCATTTTTGTTAAGTAGTTTGTTATCAAACTAGGTGTGGTTCAAAGTGGGCTAATACTATGAACATATATTGTATGACAATGATATCAACATATTTTAACCCGAACGAACTAAAGGTCTCACCAAAGGACCAAATTTATACAATGCCATCTCATTTGACAATGAGTGATGCGTAGAGACGCAAAGACATGCAAATACACACGGACCTGAAACTGTCAGATCTGTAGATTATGTTAACCACTAGCAATCGCGTATATGCAACACCAGAAAGCCATAGGTGTTCAATACGCAAAGTTTTTCAAACTAGATTATTGACTCTAGTGCAAGTGGGAGACTGAAGGGAATATGCCCGAGAGGCAATAATAAAGTGGTTATTATCTTATTCCATGTTTATGATAAATGTTTATTTTGCATGCTATAATTGTATTGATCGGAAACGTTAATACATGTGTGTTTAATAAACAAAATACAAAGTTCCTAGTAATGCCTCTCATATAAACTAGCTCGTTGATTAACAAGATGATCAAGGTTTCCTAATCATGGACATTGGATGTTGTTAATAACGAGGTCACAACATTGTTGGAATGATGTGATGAACATTCACCTGAAGTATAGCATTACGATCAAAGTCATTATGTTTATATTGCTATAACATCATACGAAGTAATCTTAGTCCTTAGACCATGAGATCATGTTAATTGCTGACATCGGAAGAGTATCTTGATAACATCAAACGTCACACCATAACAGGGTGACTATAAAGATGGGTTTAGTGCTACGAAGGTGTTTTGTTGAGGCTCATGGATCAAGAGTGGAATTTGTCAATCCTGATGACGGATAGATATACTCTAGGCCCTCTCGGTGATATCACATTAAGATAGCTTGCAAGCAAGTGATGTGATCACTAGAATGTTATATCACGGGAACGAGAAAAGAGTGCATGTCGGCAACGAGATCAAACTAGGTATGGAGATACCGATGATCGAATCTCGGACATGTAATATATCGCGAGACAAATGGATTTAGTTACTAGCTTAAAGGTTCTCACGATCACAGAAGTCATCGTTGAATGTGTAGGAGTCAGTATGGATCTCCAGGTCCCGCTTCTGATTATTGATCTGAGAGGGGTCTCGATCATGTCTGCATTATTCGCGAACCGTAGGGTGACACACTTAAGGGATATCGACACCATTTGGAGCAAATATGTTTCAGATAAAGATTTAAGAAAGCTGGAATTATTTCAATAGACAAAACTGTTTGGTGAAATTGATGTAATTGGTTCTGCATGTAATATTGAAATGTTGTAGGGGGTTTTATGTGAATGTTTGTTAATTAAAGTAATTAAAAAAATTCTGAATAAAAATAATAAAAGAGTTTTATTAAATGAGAGAGCATTAAATTTGGAGAAATTTAATGCATTTAAAGTGGAGACTTTAAAAGAGAATGTGAAGGGGCATTTTAATGTGGAGGGGTTACCACCACATGAATGGGGGAGGTGAGGAGTCACCCCCCATGGGGAGCCGGCCATGGGGAGGGGTACCCCCCCCTCCTCCTATAAAAGTCCCCCCTCACTCCCCTTCTTCCTTACACCTCCTCGTGAAGGATCTCTCTCCCCCTCTAGTATTATTCCCCCATGGTCTCGGATTAGCGAGATACATGTTCCCGGTGGCTTTATCTGGAAAGGAGTTGCTGCTTCCGCTGCTTTGCTGGAGCAAGGGACGGAGGTTGTCGGGGTACCGGACGTGTGTGCGATCACAGATGCACCGCTGCTTTGTGGTGCTGGACTTGGTGGTGCTGGACTTGCTGGAGCTGGATCTGAAGGACGTGCTGGAGCCGGACCTGCTGGACTTCATCACGATCTTGAGATCGGCAAGTGTACAACTACATCATCCACGAGTTCCAACTCGTTAACAAAACGCGTTGTCTTCAAGGGTGAGTTCTCCATGGATGTATATCCACCCGTTGCTCCGTATCTAGTAGATAGATCTTGGTGTGTAGTTCATACCGTAGGAAAATTTTTGTTTTCTATGCTGCGGACCCAACAGGTTTTGTACTAGAAGGTCAAGAGAGAAATGTGTGTAAATTGAAGAAATCTTTATATGGCCTCAAACAAGCTCCCAAGCAATGGCATGAGAAGTTTGAAAGAACTTTGACATCTGTGGGATTTGTTGTAAATGAAGCCGACAAATGTGTATACTATCGCAATGGTGGGGGTGAGGGAGTTGTCCTATGTATCTATGTTGATGACATACTAATTTTGGGGACAAGTCTCAAAGTGATTAATGAGGTTAAAACCTTCTTATCTCAATGTTTTGAGATGAAGGATCTTAGAGAAGCTGATGTTATCCTAAACATCAAGCTACTAAGAGATGAGAATAATGGGATTACACTTGTGCAATCACATTATGTGGAGAAGGTGTTGAGTAGATTTGGATATGATGATTGCAAATCCTCTCTCGCACCTTATGATCCTAGTGTTTTGCTTCGAAAGAATCAAAAGGCATCTAGAGATCAATTGAGATACTCTCAGATTATTGGCTCACTTATGTATTTAGCTTACGCTACAAGGCCTGACATCTCGTTTGCTTTGAGAAAACTTAGCCGGTTTGTGGCCAACCCGGGAGATAATCATTGACATGCTCTTAAGAGAGTAATGCGCTATCTGAAGGGAACAGTGAGCTATGGATTTCATTATATCGGGTATCCAAGAGTACTTGAAGGGTATAGTGATTCAAATTGGATATCTGATGGCTCTGTGTATGGCACCCAGAAAAGTGCTGGTGCGGTGTTGATGTAGAGCTTGTTGGGAACCCCAAGAGGAAGGTATGATGAGCACAGCAGCAAGTTTCCCTCAGTATGAAACCAAGGTTTAATCGACCAGTAGGAGCAAGGAAACACCCCAAAGGTGTTACTAGCTGAGCTTTGGCAGGGCGCACTACTGGTGCTAGTAGCAACATGGAGACCTGCACAACACAACCACAGAACTTTGTCCCCAACTTGCGATGAGGTTGTTAATCTCACCGTGTTTTGCGTTAAACAAAGGATTAAACGTATCGAATGGAAAGAAGTAATAGTTTGCAGAAAGTAAACACAAAGTAGTAAAAGATTATAGATTGTATGTAAAAGACAAGGACCAGGATCCATAGTTCACTAGAGGTGGCTCTCCATAAGATAAATAACATGCTGGGTGAACAAATTACAGCGGGGCAATTGACAAACATCGAGAAAACAATACATGCATATACTAATCATCTTGACTCCTTTGGAACTTGATTGGGCATTACAACATTATACTAGACCGCCATCCAACTGCATCTATGACTAATAATCCACCTCAGGTTATCATCCGAACCCCCTCCAGTATTAAGTTGCAAGCAACAGATTATTGCTTTACGAACTGCGTGTAAAGTAAACAATACGATTGTTCTATGAACAAAGGATTGTTGTTTTCTCCCTAGTAGCAACAGCACATCTAGTACCTTAGAGATTTACATCACTTCCTAGATTACCGTGAGGCGTGAACCCACTATCGAGCATAAATACTAACTCTTGGAGTTGCTAGCATCTACTTGGCCAAGATAGCTACTAACAACGGAAAGCATGCAAGATCACAAATAACAAAGACATGATAGAATCAATAATCAATCTGAAATAGCATCTCAATATCCATCGGATCCCCGCAAACACAACATGCAGAATTACAAATAGATGATCTTGATCATGAACGGAGCTCACAAGATCTAGACATGAAAGCACAAAGGAGGAGAACCAGCCATCTAGCTACTACATGGATCCGTAGTCCAAGGATGAACTACTCATGCATCACACCGGAGGCTTGCATGGTGATGAAGAAGGCCTCAGTGAATTCTCTCCAATGGTGCCGGGAAGAGCTTCAGATCCCTCCCGATCTAGGGATGGAGATGACGGCGGCTATAGTCTCTTTTGTGGATTTTTGATTGGGTACTTAGGGTTTATGTCCCGAGGGCATCTTATAGTCGGAAGGGGAGGCCGAGGGGGTGCCGGAGGCGGCCACACCACCCCCTGGCGCGGGCCAGGCTGGGCCGCGTGGCCAGGTGGTGTGGTGGCCCCCTGGCCCCTCTCCGTCTTGTACTCTGGCATCTAATGACTTCCGGAAAAATAGGCACTTTGGCTTTTGTCCCGTCCAATTCCGAGAATATTCATTTTCTGACTTTCCTAGAACCAAAAACATCAGAAAACAGGTAGGCATCATGGCTCTTGTTAATAGGTTAGTCCAAGAAATCATATGAAAAGTACTCCAAAGTTGGAACAAAACACAAGAAAGTGGATAAAACCAAGCATGGAACATCAAAAATTATAGATACATTTGCAATGTATCAACATCCCCAAGCTTAACTCCTGCTCGTCCTCGAGTAGGTAAGTGATAAAAAGAAAGAATAATTTTTGAGGTGACATGAACCATCAAAGACTTGAGCAAAGTATCTGTAAAACATTCAAGGCCGGGATCATAGTACTTCAATCATAACATGAAAGACAAAGTTCTAGCAATAAGCAAAGAAACTATGATGCAACATGAAAAGGCACAAACAAAAGATTCATGAATAACAATGCTTTGCAAGACGTTTGTTTGTTTCACATAAAGAAAACATAGCATAATAGTATTCAGCTTGTCCCTCATAGAGTAGCAAATATAAATGCATAGGACACCTTCAAAGTTCATAAGATTGACTAGATACAAATAGTTTAAAACAAGTAATATCAAAGTATGCATCAATCAACTAGTTTTCTCATAACAAGTTTAATTTGGAAGGTAGACGAAAGCATGAATATACTTGGAATAGCATAAGCTAATAGGTAGGAATGGTGGACTCTTTGGAATAACTTGGTTTGAGGAGTTGGATGCATGAGTGGAACTCATACTTTGTTGTGGAGGCTAGCAAAAGACTAGGAGCGATAAACTAAGAGAGCAATAATGGCCATAATCATGCAGAGCGACAAAACATCATTGATCAAAGCATAAAGTGATACTACAAGTTGAAAACTAAAGGATCATAAAGGCTTAGGTGACTTGAGATAGTCATAACATGGTGTGAGCATGTGCCAAGTCGACCCAAATAAAGCATCAAAGGAGAATACCACTATACTATGCTTTAATATGCTAAAACAACGCATGATTCATCCAAGGCACATTAAGCAATCTCAATTGTTTATAACAAGTCATGTTACAGCAAAGAATACTAAGCATAAATCCAAAACAATATCAAGCATGGCATCACAGAGCATAGGCCACAGTCAAAAACGAGCTCTTTTTACCACATAAGCATGAACTTTCCTACTCTTTTCCAAACCAAACCAAACTATTTGCAAACCAATGTAAGAGAGAGGGGGTCCAACCAATTTATTTATAAAACTAAGCAAACAAAAGAAAATGAAAAACCAAAACGAAAACGAAAAAGAAGACGCTCCAAGAACAACACAACTGTGCATGAAACAATAAAAATGAAGCGTTTGGAAGAAACCTGGCATTTTTATTGATGAAGAAGGGGATGCCTTGGGCATCCCCAAGCTTTGACGCTTGTACTTCTTGGATATTTCTTGGGGTGACAAGCGTGGCATCCCCAAGCTTGAGCTTTAGTCCATCCTTCATCTCATTACTCATTCCTTCCATACACCTGAAAATTTTCCTTTATACAAAACTTCACACAATCTTTATTAGCAACATTAGTGCACTCAAGATAAATAAGTCTTAAGGTTCAGTTCTAACACCAAATAAACTTCCATTAGAACACTAGCTACTGTAGCACTTCCCTCAAAAAGATCAATTCCCCAAAAGAACTCAAGAAGGAACCAACAAGAAGCAAATACAGAAAATGGCAGAAATCTGTCAAAACAGACCAGCAGGTAAAGACAAAAAATTTCGAAGACCTTCTGTTGCTCAAATCAAAAAGTGTTGAACTATCAAAAGTTAGATAACAACCTGGGGCAGAAAAACAAACATTCACGCCTCAAAAAGACGTTCAGAGATTTTACACGAATTTTTACGGTGAAGCACAAAAATCTGTTTCGGGACAACAACTTTCCCAATCATTACTTCTCTCTCATTAGAGGTTACTCTTGGCACAATTAGCAAATAAAAAGGATAAGGAGGGGTTATTACTGAAGTAATAACTTTCAAGACTCATCTAAAACTTTTGGGTTATCTCCCAATAAGTACTTTTCTTTAACGCCTTTAAGTTAGGCATAAGAAGCAAGAAAGAATCAAGTGTTCTCAAATGAAGAAGCATTAAAACCAAATTTCTTGTCCTTACCTCTCTTACTTCTATTCTTAACCTTGGGGAAAATATGATTGTTTGGTGGAGAAGAAAGGTGCATGGTCCCCTTTCCCACATCTATTGTTGCTCCAAGGAGTTCTAATAGGGACCTTCCAAGTGTAATTTGTCCTTTTCCTGCACATTCAATAACAAGATAATCTGTAGAAATCATTTTCCCAAGGATCTTTGTAAACACTCCTTCAGCTATTCCAAGAGGTAATATGGTAGCATTATTAGAAAGAGATATTTCTTTTCCTCCTTCAGTATGCCCCCAAGTATTCAGAGATTCATAAATATCCTTGGGCATAAGACAAAATTCAGACATGATATCACAGCGGGCTTGAAAAGTTTCAGTGTTTATCTCAATCTTTACTGTAGGGAGCCACTTTGATGGTTCAGAATTTATTGGAAGATAATTGTGATACTCCCTAAGCATATTATAGCAATCTTTTAAGCTAGTAGTGCTAGTCTCAAGAGTGTTCAACCTAGCAAATATTTTTGCGAAAGAAATATCAGTTTGGCTAGGCAAGTTGTAAGTGAGGATAAATTTCTTTATAGCATTAATAGCATCACCCTCATTACATTGGAGGAAATCTCCTCCCACAACAGCATCTAAAGCATATCTATAGCAAAGAGCAATCCCAAGGTAAAAACTGCTAAGGAACAAACTTTGAGTCATTTTAGGCTCAGTTTTTTCATGTAGATCAGAGATTCTAGAGCAATCTTCCTTGAAACTCTCTTCCATTCCTTGTTTAAAAGTGAAAATCATTTCCTCGGGTGACATAGTGATTGGAGCAAGGCTAGACATAGTGGTAACTTAAGAAAGGAACTAATTTTTTTGTGTCTTTCAAATAAGAAAGCAAACTAGTAAAACTAATTTTTTTTATGTTTTTGATAAAAAACAAGCAAACAAAACAAAAAGAAACTAAGCAAATCAAAAATAACAAAGTAAAGAGATTGGTTATGAGGGACTCCCCTTGTGAAGATGTCCTTGACTCCCCAACAACGGCACCAGAAAAATGCTTGATGGCTCTGTGTATGGCGCCTAGAAAAGTGCTGGTGCGGTGTTGATGTAGAGCTCGTTGGGAACCCCAAGAGGAAGGTATGATGAGCACAGCAGCAAGTTTCCCTCAGTATGAAACCAAGGTTTAATCGAACCAGTAGGAGCAAGAAAACACCCCAAAGGTGTTACTAGTTGAGCTTTGGCAGGGCGCACTACCGGTGCTAGTAGCAACTTGGAGACCTGCACAACACAACCACAGAACTTTGTCCCCAACTTGCAATGAGGTTGTCAATCTCACCGTGTTTTGCGGTAAACAAAGGATTAAACATATCGAATGGAAAGAAGTAATAGTTTGTAGAAAGTAAACACAAAGCAATAAAAGATTGTAGATTGTATGTAAAAGACAAGGACCGGGATCCATAGTTCACTAGAGGTGGCTCTCCTTAAGATAAATAACATGCTGGGTGAACAAATTACACACTAGTAGAAAATGGGCCTTTGGTTCGGGCCATTAGTCCCGGCCGTGGCTGGGGCCGGGACTAATGGTCTGAACCAGACGGCTCGAGGAGGCCGAGGCACTTTGTCCCGGTCCGTAAGGAACCATTAGTCCCGGTTTGAGATACAAACCGGGACAAATGGGTCTGGGCCGGCGCGTGTGCTCCTGGCAGAACCTTTAGTCCCGGTTTGTATCTCAAACCGGGACTAATGGCCTGGCCCTATATATATGCACCCTGCCCTCCACTCTCTCCTGTTTTTCCTATGTGAGAGGTGGGTATAACTTTGTGCTAACTTTTTTCTTCATATGCACTAGAGGTGTTCGGTGAAATGCCTATTAGAGCGATGCCACTTGAGTTCACACAAGACAAAATATGATATGAGGTGCCAGAGCGACACTTAAGGTTTCTCCTCTTTGTTTTGAAGTGTCCTAAAAGGTTAGCAACTATTTTCTCGTTTTGACTGCGCGGTACTAATTTAAGCATCGTGATTGCGTTTGATATATATGCATGGTGGTATGATGCAGATGAGCCACCCATGGATGTACGGTGGCCGACGCTCTGACGCTTACAGAGAAGGCGTGCGTTCTTTTCGCCTTGTGGCCGAGGCGAACAAGCGGCAGGATGATTTTATGTGTTGTCCATGTGTTGAATGTCGGAATGAGCAGGCTCACACTTCCTCAAGAGTCATTCAGAGCCACCTGCTTCGGTCCGGTTTCATGTCCGGCTATAATGTTTGGACCAAGCACGGAGAAAGAGGGGTTATGATGGAAGATGACAATGAAGAAGAGAACGATGATGAAAACTACCGATCTATGTTCCCTGAATACGATGATACCGTAGTTGAAGATAATGAAAAAGAAGGGGGTGAAGAACGGGAACCAGATGAGCCCGTTGATGATTTTGGTCGGGTCATTAGTGATGCAAGGCGAGACTGCGACATAGAAAAGGAGAGGTTGCAGTTCGAGCAGATGTTATAGGACCACAACACATTGTTGTATCCAACTTATGAAGATGGCCAGAAGAAGCTGGGTAGCACACTGGAATTGTTGAAGTGGAAGGCAGAGATCGGTATGACTGACTCGGGATTTGAAAAGTTGCTGGTAATAATGAAGAAGATGCTTCCAAGAAATAACCAATTGCCCTCCGATGCGTCTGAAGCAAAGAAACTTGTCGCCTCTAGGATTAGACGTGCGTAAGATACATGCATGCCCTAATGACGCATCCTCTACATGGTGAGAAGTACGAGAATATGGATAAATGCCCGGTATGCACTGCATTGCGGTATAAGATCAGAAAAGATGACCCTGGTGATGTTGAGGGTGAGCAACCCAGGAAGAGGGTTCCTGCCAAGGTGATGTGGTATGCTCCTATAATACCACGGTTGAAACGTTTGTTCAAAAATAAAGAGCATGCCAAGTTGTTGCGATGGCACATGGAAGACCGTAAGAAAGATGGGATGTTGAGGCACCCTACTGATGGTCGGCAGTGGAGAAAAATCGAGAGACTTCCGGACTTTCTTTGGTGACGCAAGGAACTTATGGTTTGGTCTAAGTACCGATGGCATGAATCCTTTTGGGGAGCAGAACTGCAGTCACAACACCTGGCCCGTGACTCTATGTATCTACAACCTTCCTCCTTGGTTGTGCATGAAGCGGAAGTTCATTATGATGCCAGTGCTCATCCAAGGCCCGAAGCAACCCGGTAACGACATTGATGTGTACCTAAGGCCATTAGTTGATGAACTTCTACATTTGTGGGCCAAACCAGGTGTACGTGTGTGGGATGAGCACAAACAGCATGAATTTGACCTACAAGCGTTGATGTTCGTAACCATCAATGATTGGCCTGCTCTTAGTAACATTTCAGGACAGACGAACAAAGGATACAATGCATGCACGCACTGTTTAAATGAGAGTGAAAGTATATATCTGGATAAATGTGGAAAGAATGTGTACCCGTACAATCGCTGCTTTCTTCCTTGATCATCCCTTAAAGAAGAAAGGCAAGCATTTCAATGGCAAGGCAGAAACCGGGACGAAGCCCGTCCCCTGTAGTGGTGCTGATGTATTTGGTATGGTCAAGGATTTGGATGTAATCTTTGGAAAGGGTCCTGGAGGACAACCTGTTCTGAAAGACCCCATTACCGGACACGCACCCATGTGGAAGAAGAAATCTATATTTTGGGAGCTACCCTATTGGAAAGTGCATGAGGTCCGCTCTGCAATCGACGTGATGCACCTGACGAAGAATCTTTGCGTGAATATTCTAGGCTTCCACAGGCTTGTATGGGAAGTCAAAAGATACCCGGCGACGGGAGGACCAGCAACATCATAAAGGACGAGACGGCAAGCATCCAGGGCAGTTTCAAGGGCTTGCCAGCTATGCTCTTACCAAAGAAGAGAAGGAAATCTTTTTTGAAGTCCTTTTCAGTATCAAGGTCCCGTCTGGCTTCTCGTCAAATATAAAGGCAATAGTAAATATGAAAGAGAAAAAATTTCAAAACCTAAAGTCTCATGACTGCCATGTGCTTATGACGCAATTGCTTCCGGTTGCATTGAGGGGAATTCTACCAGAAAATGTTCGACTAGCCATTGTGAAGGTATGTCCATTCCTCAATGCAATTTCTCAGAAGGTAATCAATCGAGAAAGTCTATCAGGGTTACAGATTGATGTGGTCCAATGTCTGGTCAGCTTCAAGTTGTTGTTCCCGCCATCCTTCTTCAATATTATGACGCACCTCCTAGTTCACCTAGTTGAAGAGATTAGAATTCTCGGTCCTGTGTTTCTACACAATATGTTCCCCTTCGAGAGGTTCATGGGAGTCTTAAAGAAATATGTTCATAACTCGTGCTAGGCCAGAAAGAAGCATCTCCAAGGGCTATGGAACAGAGGAGGTCATTGAGTTTTGTGTTGACTTTCTTTCTGACCTTAAGCCGATTGGTGTTCCTGAATCTCGGTATGAGGGGAGGATGACTGTAAAAGGCACACTAGGAAGGAAATCAATGGTATGTAGGGACGGGCATTCTTTCACTCAAGCACACTACACATTTCTACACAATTCCACCATGGTGGCTCCGTATATCGAGAAACACAAGAATATTCTACGCTCCGAAAACCCGGGGAAGCCTGAAACCTTGATTAAAGGGGAACACGAGAAGAATTTTGGCAATTGGTTGCAGACACATCTCATGAATAACACCACTGTTGGAGATGAGTTGTACTCGTTGGCCAGGTTACCATCTTTGACTATATGTACTTTCCAAGTGTACGAGATAAATGGGAATACATTTTACACGATCGCCCAAGATAAAAAGAGCACCAACCAAAACAGTGGTGTCCGCTTTGATGCAACAGATGACAATGGGCAGATTGACACATATTATGGGTACATAGAGGAGATATGGGAACTTGACTATGGACCTAGTTTTAAGGTCCCTTTGTTTCGGTGCAAATGGGTCAAGCTAACAGGAGGCGGGGTACATGTAGACGAAAAGTACGGCATGACAATAGTGGATCTCAACAATCTTGCGTACATGGATGAACCATTCGTCCTAGCCAACAATGTGGCTCGGGTTTTCTATGTGAAGGACATGTCTACCAAACCGAGAAAAAGGAAAGATAAGCAAAAGAGTACAGAATACGATGAGCCAAAGCGCCACATAGTTCTTTCAGGGAAAAGAAACATCGTGGGAGTGGATGACAAGACAGACATGTCAGAAGATTACAATAAGTTTCATGAAATTCAGCCCTTCAAAGTGAAAACTGACTGAAGCATCCTGTTAAATGATGAAGATTCTCCATGGCTACGGTGCAGAAGAAAACCACAACACTAGATGTTGGTGATGTGTAATAATGTATTAAACCTTTTATTTGAGATATAAATCTATGTAATTAAACCTTTTATTTGAGACATAAATCTATGTAATGTGTTAAACCTTTTATTTGAGACATCAAGGTCCCCTTTCATGTAATACATCTTGCTCAATCAAACTAGATGTTCTGAGCCGCGGTAGGTGATCACACAAAGAGAAGGAACCATCACAATAGAAGGAACCCACAAACACTAAGGATACATAGCACAACTGAAAATTAAGAAACATGCCTAATGGTTGGAGTGATTCAGTCATGCTCCTGCCTAGCCCTATAATACGCGCCACTGTAGTCGTCGTAGTCGCCGACGCCGTTATCGCTGTCGTCGTCGGGGTCACCGTAGTCGAACCTTGAAGGTTGGGCACGCGTGGGCTGGATTTGAGGGTACCGCAGGCGGGGGTTATTGCCGGTCGTGTTGTAGGCCATGACACTCTAGAGAGTCCGGCCGCGCCACCACAGCCGACGGCCGGCCTCGTTGAAGTTCGAAGGAGGTGGGTTGTCCTCCTCGTGCCTAGCGAGCGCCCTCTCATGCCGATTGATGAAGAAGGCTTCCCAAGTCGGGAAATAGTCGGGATGCCAGTTGGGATTCGTCCGCTGCTCTGGCGTGAGCTCGAGGTAGTAGTGGTTCGTGATGGCCATCCGGCACTCCACACCTAGAGGGACAGGAGGGACCAGCACGCCTCCGGCGCTCAGCATCCAGCCGGTGGGGACGCGGTAGCCCAGTGGGTAGGGGTAGTTCGAGGCGCAAAGCGCCTCCGCCTCCCGGGTGGTTAGAGATACGATGGAAGCCATGGGAAGAGAATGATGAGTCTAGATGTGATATGTAAATGGAGGCCAAGCATACATATATATACTGAAAAAATGGCGGGAAGACAGAGGTGGGAACCGGTGGAAAGCGCCGGAACACAGTGGCGCGGGAAACTTTCATCCCGGGTGGGGGCTCAAACCGGGACAAAAGATGGGGGGCCTTATCTGGGGAGGCTTATCTGGGAGGGCCTTATCTGGTGGCTAACCTTTAGTACCGGCTGGTGGGTGCAACCGGGACTAAAGGTGGTTTTTGTGTCATCTAACAAAATTGTCGGTGGGATAAGGATGCGTGGGTAACCTTTAGTACCGGGTGGGGGCTCAAACCAGGACTAAAGCTATCGGTAGGATAAGGACGTGTGGGTGGACGCACTGCTCGATGAGATAAAGCATGTAGCGCACGACGCCCTGTCGGAGGAAGAAGACAAAGTAGAAGCGGCGTCGTGCCTATAAAAGGAGCATCGATTAGACTTGGCAAGCAACTCAACAAGCCAACATGGATGGAGAGTTTCATCCCCATGGATGGAGGAAAGGGTTGGGAAATCTCCCGTGGCGGAACTTCTCGAAGATGCCCTTGGTGCACACGCCCTATGGCATCTTCGGAAGTTCCGCCTCGGAAAATATTTTCCTGCTAGCCCGTGAAAGACTCCATCTCTGCCTCCCTGGGGTTAGAGGTATGGTGGAAGCCATGGGATAGAGTGGAGAGAGGCGGCAGATATGAGTCTAGATGTGCTATGGCAACGACCAAGCCAACATGGATGGAGAGTTTCATCCCCATGGATGGAGGAAAGGGTTGGGAAATCTCCCGTGGCGGAACTTCTCGAAGATGCCCTTGGTGCACACGCCCAATGGCATCTTGGAAGTTCACTCGGAAAATATTTTCCTGCTAGCCCGTGAAAGACTCCATCTCCGCCTCCCTGGGGTTAGAGGTATGGTGGAAGCCATGGGATAGAGTGGAGAGAGGTGGAAGATATGAGTCTAAACCCTAAACCCTAAGTCAGAGGAGGGAACCCTAAACCCTAAGTCACAGGAGGGAACCCTAAACCCTAAACCCTAAACTAAAAACCCTAAACCCTAAACACTAAACTAAAAACCCTAAACCCTAAACCAAAAACCATAAACCAAAAACCCTAAACCCTAAACCCTAAAGGGCTACGATCCTAAGAGAACCAAGTGGAAAAATAAGGCGGGTGTATTTATCCAGGCCCCTCTAGGGTTTCGCCGGAGGAAGACCACCGGAGCATCGGAATTACATGAAAATGGCAAAATGGTTAATAGTTTGACTAGTTAGAATAATTATTTTATAAAACAGAAAATTGATTTGAATCACTTATTTAAAAATATGCAAAATATAATATTTAATACATTTTTAAATTGAAAATGGCAAAATGGTTATTAGTTTCACTAGTTAGAATAATTATTTTATAAAATAGAAAATAGATTTGGATTAGTTATTCAAATTCAAGAACTTTTCATGTTGAAATTTTTCTCAAATTCATAAGTATGTAAAAACTGTAAAATCCAAATGTTTAAATAATATGCTAATTGATTTTTTTTAAATAGGCGCCTGTGGTGAATTTTTTGAAAGGACTTTAGTCCCGGTGCATGCTACACACCGACTAAAGGTGTGGCGTATGCCTTTGTTGGTTGGGCAAAACCTTTAGTCCCGTGTGGCACGCATCGACTAAAGGGATTTTAGTCCCGGTCCGTAACGCATGGGATAAGACTTTAGTCCCGGTTCGTTATACGGACCGACTAAAGGTCCCCACTATACATTTGGCGCGCTTTCTCCCCCCGCCAGGTCGACTGACGCCGCAGTCACGGATTCTCCGGCCGCCACCACCCCAACCGCCGCCGCCACCGCCACAAGACGCTTCCAAGAAGAGGTACCCCGCGCCTCCCTTGCTCCCCGTCACACGACGGCTGGCTGTGCCGCAGATCAAGAAGTAGCAGCCGGTCGCCTCCCTTCGCTCCCCACACGCTACCGGGCCGGCCGGCACTGGCCGGGTCAAGCTTGGTGGCTGGTCGGCTGGCTTTTTTTGTAGTATTTAGTAGTTGTAATATTTAGTTGTAATAGTATTTTGTATTAGTGTAATAGTATTTCTGTAGTATTTAGTAGTTGTAATAGTATTTTTGTAGTATATAGTTAATTTTATTTTGTAGTGTAATATTATTTAATTTTGTGTGTTATTTAGTATAGTGTAATAGTAGTGTATAATTGTAACATTATTTAGTAGTTGTAATATTATTTAGTAGCTAGTGTAATAGTAGTGTATATATTAGGGTGGTAGTGGTCGCGAGCTTCCGGACTTAGGGTTAGAGTGGTGGTGGTCGCGGGCCCCCGGACTTATGGTTAGGGTGGTAGTGCTCATGGGCATGGACTTAGGTTAGGTGGTGGTTCTCATGGCCACCGGACTTAGGGTTAGGGTGGTAGTGCTCGCGGGCAACCGGACTTAGGGTTAGGGTGGTGGTGCTCGCGGGCCACCGGACTTAGGGTTAATGTGGTAGTGCTCGCGGGCCCCCGGACTTAGGGTTAATGTGGTAGTGCTCGCGGGCCCCCGGACTTAGGGTTAGGGTGGTAGTGCTCGCGGGCCCCCGGACTTAGGGTTAATGTGGTAGTGCTCGCGGGCCCCGGGACTTAGGGTTAGGGTTAGGGCGTCACTAGAATTTTGCTATTGTTTAGTATTATTGTAGCAAATTGCGTGTTCATATTATTGTTTAGTATTATTTTATGCAGCAATATTGAATGAAAAATGTTATTGTGTGCATTTTGTAGAAAACTATGGATCCAATCCAGAGAGACCTAGCACAGGAAGAAATTCTCGAGGATATGATCAACGACACCCCCCATGTTGATCCACCCGAATCTCCGTCGATTTATCTGAACCCCTTTGGTGAGGGAGAGGAAGTCGACCGAAATGATCAAGGAGAAGCTCCGGCAGTGGTGGAGAAGCCACTGAGGTATATATATGAAGTCTGGTGATCAGTAGATGCATTAACTGAGTTGTATATATATATAAATTGATGAATGTTTCTTCTCTTAGGCCTCCACATCGAGCAAAAAATATTCCAAACGAGGCCCGGCCAAAAAGTTGGATGCATCTACGCGTTATACAATTACGCGGGTATCACCACGGGGTGAACCGGTGGAACCCGAAAAGGCTAAAACTGTATTTAAACAACAATGCGGAGTTATGGTTAGGGATCGCATCCCGATCACCGTTCGAGAGTGGAATAAGACCAAAGGGGCGAAAGAGGGTGAGTATGTCTCCGACAGGTGCAAAGAGGGTCTTTGGAATGACCTCATGACACATTTCACCCTGCCAGAATGTGAGGATGATGCCGACACAGCTGCATTGAGAAAGAAAGTCAAGCAGTGGACTCTTACAAAGATGGCCGAACTATTCAAGAACTGGAAGAAAGCATTATGTCAAAAGTATTAGAAGACGAAGAAGACTCCTAAATTTGAATGCTATCTAACGGCAAGCAGAAGTTAATCGATGCATTTGTGAAGTACAAGGAGTCACAACCTGCTATGGAAATGTCGAAAAAAACAAGAAAAATGCCGCGATGAAGAAATATCACATCACCTGGGGCCAGGGGGCTACGCGGCTGCCATGCCAAAGTGGGATGCTAAAGAGAATGAGCTGCTTGCTAAAGGGATCACTCCAGAACCAATACGCGAAGAATGGGATCTGAGGGCAAGGAATTGGTTCCTTGGGCATGGGAGTGAGTATGACGAAAGTACAGGGGACCTTATTTGCAGTGACGGGATTAGGATACCCCGGGATACATGGCAGAAAGTGGTGAAGGAGATTAAAGCGGGGACAACAAAGTTCCGTCCCGATAGAGAGAAAGACTTGCTGACAAAGGTCCTCGGGAATGACGAACGCGGAGGACGTGTACAAGGCCTTGGCCCTAGTTATACGTGGGAGATGGGTTTCCCAAAGACTGAGATACTTATAGGAGCCGAGAGAGAGCAAAGAGGCGACAGCAGGAGGAGGAGGGAGACAGGTTCACCGAGTTGCTAGGAACACTTCGAATGCATCAGCAACAGATTGACGAACTTCGAGGAGCAGCGCGCCTGCAAGATCCTGTACTCGATATTACCGCTGTCCCATCTCAGCGGAAAAGCAGCGTGGCTGAATCGGAGGTCCCTTCTGACGATGCACGTATGGTAGATGGCGGTCCCGGCTACCCCGTGGATGGAATCAAGGAGCGGGCATCTTGTGAGCTCCATCAGAAGGTGAAGAACCTATCCATCAAGGTGGCGGTCGGATGTGCTTTCCCTTATCCACCTGGCGCACGCTGGCATGGCCGTGAGATTCCAGCTGGCTATGCTAAAGTTGGTGTGGATGAAATCGCAATGGGGTGGGACTCAATGGAGCTTGACATCCTCGACCAAGGTGAGAGGACACTGGAGAAGTACTGGTGGTATCATTCTATGGGACAAGAACAACATCAAGCTTCCAGGCTGGACGCCAAAGCCAACACCGCCTCCGAGTGGTCGCATGTCACCTTCACCTCCATCACCTCCAAGAAGCCCACCCCATGACTACGACCACCACAGCCCAAGTCCATCTCGATCTCCGCGACCTCCGATTAGTACTAAACGACGCAGAGCCCAAACGACAAATGTCGCCTCCCAAGAGTACCTCATAAGAATCTTCCTATCGAACTTACGATCAGATCGACGAGGAAACCGACATGATCATAAAGGCCGAATGTGTTGCGCAGCTTCAAAAGAAGAAACCGAGCCCGCCTGATACACCGAGAAGCAAAAGCGATGCACTTTCTTTTCTCGAACACAAATCGCAATATGACTTGCACCATAAGCCGATGACTATCGACGACACTTCGTAAGGAAGTGAAGAAGAGCAAATCAAGTAGAAGTGCAAGCGAGCAAATCATCAAGTCAAAGTGCAACCGAAAAGAAAGGACGCCCCCACTGGGAACAGGCCAAAAATCGACCCCACCCTCAAGGTGGTATCCTATGACACTCCCCACAGGATATGGAAGAAGCTAAGAAGCTTGCCGCTATGAATGTGATCTTGAGGAATTGCTAGGTTCCTAGGATGACAAGTTACCCAAGGCTCGTGTAGTCCCTACATATGTCCTGTGGAAGCCTCGCTTTTGAGCAGTTCCAACAACCGCCAACACAAATGCGGAGTTTACATAAATGGTACTTGAAAGCCAGAAGGAGGAGAGAATAATGATCGTGGCGAAAGTCCCACATGACTACTACTCGAGAAGAAGAGGTCCATGTTGAGTTTCCGAACTCTTCCAGCTTATACACTTTCGACGACAAAAGTCTCATGAGTTGATATTGTCCTGTAAGTTGTTGAATTCATTGTCTATATATAAGCTGTTCATTTTTTCAGTTGTTCGTTCATTGCATGTAATTATCCTAATTATATCCTTTTGTACTCTATTATTATGCGTAATGAAGATCATGGAATGTAAAAGAAGGTCAATCTTCGGTGTTGGGTTCATTGACCCGGATAAAATACATTGTCGGACGCTAAAGGATAAACCCGAGGACACAGAAAACCTTCTAAGGTTTCTAACGGAGCAAAATTTCTGTGACCACATACTGCTTTCCTTACAATTTCGCGTGAGTGTCTTACTCTATTGTACACATTCTTTTGCTTACTCGATGTTAAGTGTAATTGATGAGTTACGATGTATATATAAACGCAGTACAGCTTCCATCGATTCTCATGGACATTCAACTTGATAAAGGAAGAGTTGAAGTCATGGACCCATTAAAGAGACCCTCGAACAGTTTAGTGACATACGTGACATGCTCCGTAGGTAATTTTGCCACAAATGGTCTCTCTTTTGTTGATTTCCTGAGATATCACGTAATAAATAACTCATTCATTTTCTTTACGGGTAGGGTTTGGAACCAGTTCAAGAGTGCGTTACGGGTGACTTTACTAAGAAGTCGGTCTCGGTAAGTAGTAGGCGCATCTCTTTACTTCTAGTTTCAATACAATTATGATGCTGGATTATTATTTTGATTGAATTCTATTCTCGTAAAGTGTGCGAGGCAGCCACAGGGGACGAATCTATGTGGATTCTACGTTTGCGAGTTCATTCGCACGTTTACCAGTAAGCTGAATGATTATAGAGTCGATGTAAGCAATACATTCATAACATTATTTTTATTACCGTCACTTTTTGTTATCATGATTGATATTCATATTGATCTCCTTTTCTTATATAGTTCGAGAAAATGCGGGATCAGCTCCTACCACAGCAACGCGTAGTAGCAATTGCTGAAGAAATGGCAGAATTCTTGATGAACGAGATGATAGATGACGTCGGAGAATTTAGTGTGAATAGGCGTCGATGATCCCCGACCGTGTAATTGAATAGACGGGCTCTAGTCCTGATAATTGTGATCTCCATGTGTAACTATCATGTATATATTTGTATGCTCGATCTTAAGAGAAGTTATCTTATGTATGCACGAACATGTACGGTATGTGGTAGCATAGAAAACTATTTTGAAATGAAAAAAAAAGAATACAAAATAAATTCTCTGCCGCGGCAGAGAAAGTGCCTAAAATTCTGCCGCGGCAAAGAACCATTTGTCCCGGTTCGTAATACGAACCGGGACTAATGGGGGTGCACCCAGCACCCGCAGAGACAGCCACGTGGATGCCCATTGGTCCCGGCTGGTAAGAGGGCCGGGACTAGTGGGTGGGCCTTTAGTCCTGCCCCTCTAGTCCCGGTTACCAGGATCGGGAGTAAAGCCCCTTGCGGGCCGGGACTGGAGGCCCGTTTTCCACTAGTGATAGCGGGGAAATTGACAAACATCGAGAAAGCAATACATGCATATACTAATCATCTTGACTCCTTTGGAACTTGATTGGGCATTACAACATTATACATAGACCGCCATCCAACTGCATCTATGACTAATAATCCACCTTCAAAGTTATCATCCCAACCCCTCTAGTATTAAGTTGCAACCAATGATTATTGCTTACTTAACTGCATGTAAAGTAAAAAATATGATTGTTCTATGAACAAAGGATTGTTGTTTTCTCCCTAGTAGCAACAGCACATCTAGTACCTTAGAGATTTCTGTCACTTCCCCAGATTACCAGAGGCATGAACCCACTATCGACAATAAATACTAACTCTTGGAGTTGCTAGCATCTACTTGGCCAATATAGCTACTAACAACGGAAAGAATGCAAGATCACAAATAACAAAGACATGATAGAATCAATAATCAATCTGAAATAGCATCTCAATATCCATCGGATCCCCGCAAACACAACATGCAGAATTACAAATAGATGATCTTGATCATGAACAGAGCTCACAAGATCTAGACATGAAAGCACAAAGGAGGAGAACCAGCCATCTAGCTACTACATGGATCCGTAGTCCAAGGATAAACTACTCACGCATCACACCGGAGGCTTGCATGGTGATGAAGAAGGCCTCCAGTGTGAATTCCCCTCTCCGGCAGGGTGCCGGGAAGAGCTTCAGATCCCTCCCGATCTAGGAATGGAGATGACGGCGGCTATAGACTCTTTTGTGGATTTTTTGATTGGGTACTTAGGGTTTACGTTCCGAGGGCATCTTATAGTCGGAAGGGGAAGCCAAGGGGGTGCCGGAGGCGGCCACACCACCCCCTGGCACGGGCCAGGCTAGGCCGCGCGGCCAGGTGGTGTGGTGGCCCCCTGGCCCCTCTCCGTCTCGTACTCTGGCATATGATGACTTCCAGAAAAATAGGCACTTTGGCTTTTGTCCCGTCCAATTCCGAGAACATTCATTTTTTGACTTTCCTGGAACCAAAAATAGCAGAAAACAGGCAGCTGGCACTGTGGCTCTTGTTAATAGGTTAGTCCAAGAAATCATATGAAAAGTACTCCAAAGTTGGAACAAAACACAAGAAAGTGGATAAAACCAAGCATGGAACATCAAAAATTATAGATACATTTGCAATGTATCAATATCAGATGCTGATGAGATAAAGGCCACAAGTGGATATATATTCACTCTTGGTGGTGGCGCTATTTCATGGAAGTATTGCAAGCAGACCATCTTAACAAGGTCAACTATGGAAGAAGAACTCACAGCATTAGATACTGCGACTGTCGAAGCAGAATGGCTTTGTGAACTCTTAACAGATTTGCCTATGGTTCAAAAAGCAATACCGGCAATCCTAGTTGCTATGTCTTATTGTTAGAACTATATCTTTCATGCTATGTTAAAGTACTATGGCCCAATTATCAATGTTTTACAAATACCTTGATCACGATTGTGATGGTGCATGTCACCTCAAAAATTATTCTTTTTATCACTTACCTACTCGAGGACGAGCAGGAGTTAAGCTTGGGGATGTTCATACGTCGTAAACGTATCTATAATTTTTGATGTTCCATGCTTGTTTTATATCAACTATCTTATGTTTTGTCTACATTTTGAGATACTTTTATGCATTTTCTGGAAATAACCTATTAACAAGATGCCACAGTGCCAGTTGCCTGTTTTATGCTACTTTTGGTTTCAGAAAAGCTAGAAAATAAATATTCTCGGAATTGGACCGGACAAAAGCCAAAGTTAATATTTTACCAGAAGACTCACGGAGCCAGAAGATGAGACGGAGAGGGGCCACGAGGTGGCCACACCACCTGGTGGCGCGGGCCAGCCTAGGCCGCGCCAGGGGGTGGTGTGGGCCCCTCGGGCGCCCACCGACCTTGCCTCTTTGCCTATAAAAGTACCCCGGGACGAAAATCCTAAACAGAAGATCGGAATTCCACGAAAAGTTCTGTAGCGCCACCACCACCGAAGAGGAGATTCGGGGGACAGAAGTCTCTGTTCCGGCACCCTGCCGAGATGGGGAAGTGCCCCCGGATCCATCTCCATCGACTCCACCGCCATCTCCATCGCTGTTGCTGACTCCCATGATGAGGAGGGAGTAGTTCTCTCTCGAGGCTAAGGGCTCTACCGGTAGCTATGTGTTCATATCTCTCTCTATGCGTGATCTTATGAGATCATGAGCTTTGTAAATATAGATCTATTTTGCTACTCAAGTGCTTTAATTAATCTATGCTTATCCCCACGTGTGTGAAGTTGACAGTCTGCACACAGTGTGGCACTTTGGCTAAGGTTACATAAATACTTATCATGAGTATAATTTGAGTTGGATGTCTCTATGAGATTGTATTGTTTACTGGAACCATCTAGCGCTCAAGGTGACAGTGAGGGGTTATCTAGATGGGGAATGCGAACTTTAAGGTGTGCTATTATAGCCCTACATCGTCCAACTGGAGAGTAGTTTAGGGTAGCATCATAAAGAGAAGATATTTATATGAGAGTGTCCACTAGTGAAAGTATGATCCCTAGTGTTGGGGATATACTTTTCGGGTATCCTCACAGTTCCTCACTGAACAGGGTGGCCCACTTTGGGTTAGAGCTTTGCTTCACAGGCGACCCAGTCAGGGAGAAAAGACGGAGTCCAATCCGGCTACGGGAAGGCCCAGAAGACTTACTGACTTAGGCCCATAGTGTTACTTGTAGTTCAAGATGTACTCTGTAACCGACTCTTAGTCGTAGCCGGATAGATCTCTCCTATAAACCCTAGGCCGGATATCTATATAAGCCGTCCTAGGGAGAGACTTTAGGGCACACCTCAATAGTCTACAATCTCAACTCGCACAGGCGAAACCCTTGTAACCCATATTCCGGCTCTGCCGTATTACTGGATTGCTAGCAGGAGTAGGATCCGTCCAAAGCCAGCGGATTCGAACCTGGGTAAACTTGTGTGCTCACCGTCCTAACACCGTCGCTCTCACCCCTCTCTTCCGCACGCCTCGAGGACCCCCTCATGGTGTACTTGTCATCAATCCGACGACAGTTGGCGCCCACCATGGGGCAAGTGAGCTTCGGATCTACGTTCCGAGCGGAATCTGTAAGAATCGGAATCGGCGAGACTATCGTCGTCGGTCGTATCCTCTATGCCAGCGACGTCCCTCTCATCGTTCTCGACGAGACATGGATTCCGGCTAGGGAGACCATGACTGCCTCCACAATCATGTCTTTTGGCAAGATCGATGTTTACATCGATTTTGCTGAACCTGCCCCACCTACCCCAGCGGTGATGATAGAGGCAGAAGAATCTTCTGGGTCCCCTTTGTCCGCGGAGGCGGCAGAGTTCCGGATCTCAGAAAACCCTAATCCCAGCCCGCACCAGTTGCGGAGATAGTGGAGAAATCCGAGCCTGAGGAAGACCTAGCGGTCAAAGTCAAATCTGGAGTGGATCTCCTTGGAGAGGCCGGATCCCAGATCGACTCACCCGCGGAAGTCGAAATCCAGGAGGAGCATATCAACGACACTGATTTCGTCTCTGATGACGTTGAGATAGACAGGCCTTTCCTAAGGTACACACTATGACGTATGATAATGCAAAACTTAGGCGTAGATGCAATTCTCGAGACCATCAAAAGTTTCGACGAAGCTGATCGTGAGAGCCACAGGTACCTCAGGAGGAGCGCAACGCACTTTGTCGGATACGTTGGATCCGGATCCGGCTCTGCCAATGCTGGAGACAACACCGACTCTGTACTGGAGGCAATTGTAACAAACGCCAACGTACCCGCATCCTCGGATGAATCGATGACGTCGGCAGATTTCCGAAAGTTCTCCGCGGAATATGAAGAGGAGTATAACTCCAAAGCTGCAGAGGAAGGAGAAGCCATGGATGAAGGATCCGGGGAACACTCTCCCAAAGCGCAGGATGACATGGAAGTCGGAGACAATCCCGAAGTCCAGATGTCCGAAAGTACCGATCAGAGCTTGACTCCGGGAAACGGACCCAAAGCCGTCTTTGCTACCGGTGCTGCCAAGAAGGCAAAGAAGAAGAACAAGACCCCGGCAAAAGACCCTCTGATAGAGGAGGTGATTGCCGAGGAATATGAGGAAGACTCGGATGGAGCACTTATCCCAGAAGAGCCGAAAAAAGAAGAATCGGTGGATGGACACATGATCACTGAAGGTGCGCGTAAACTCATAGATGCTGCATTAACCACACCTATCCCTACAGCTGCAGAACTTACTGCTGAAGAGCTGGACGAAAGGGCCCACTCCCTAGAAGCGCGTCGTCAACAACTCCTGGATGAAGGTAAAAACATCGAGGGGGAAAATAAACGCATGGAAACTAAGGATTACATGTCTCGGTTGCATCAGAAGACACGAAAACGTTACACAGGTGACGGTAAATTTCCAGAAGTAAACATGGTCCTCTTTGAAAGAGATCTAGGGATGCCTCCTCTCGACAGCAAAGAAGATCTGGTGTACCCAACACCGGTATAGAACACTGTCACAGCTCGAGATATCCTGTCAAACAACCCAGGCCCAGAACAGGTTCGATTGGGCATCAAGCTACTCACCAAGGGTCTGGACCAACAGATGGCTGTGAAATCCGGAAGTGGAAAACTAGTCTCCAAATCCGACCAATGTCACACGGACTCAGCCTGGAATGGTATAAGGCCCCAGTGTGTTCCGGAATAGCATCACCGTTCTGACCGACGAGAAGACAACTACTCCAGAACTGGATCATCAGGACAGCATCACAGACATGCACGTGACTGGAGCAACGTCGCTCCAGCGGCCGAACAAGAGGCCATCGCTGCACTGTATCCGAGGAATCCTCCCTGACGTGAGTCAAACGATCGAAGGGGAGAAGGTAAAGAGAAATGTCGGGAGGAGGATCGTCAAAAAATGCCACCTCCTAGACACGCAAGCCGTCCGGCTGAGCCTCACCATAGTGGGAACGACGGACGAAGGAACAACGGAAACCATGCCGGGACAAGCCAGCAGGGGCTCGTCATAGTGAAGACCCTCCCCGGAACCGGAATAATGATGCTCCGGACGGAGGCCGATGAACAGCCGGAAACAATCCAGCTGCCCCACCCTCGCCACCAAGCAGTCATCACAACGGCTCTCACGGAGGACAAGGAGGACGACGTGGTGGCAGAAGCCGAAGTCCGGCTCCAAGGCACCGCAGCCACAGCCGACATTCGGGACGATCTCTATCCCCGAACGACGCAAGGCATAGGATCAATTCCAACATAGAGGCGCGGTGCTACGAAAACGATGATATCTACGTGGGCCCAAAGTGCTTTGGACCACGTATCAGAGCTACAAAGTTCCCAGAAGGATTCGCTATCTCAAGACATATCCAAGCCTACGACGGCATTGCTCGGCCAGATACCTGGCTACAGGATTTCTTCCAAGCTTGCTGCATCGCCAAAGGCGAAAACAGCCTGGTCGCAACCCGATATCTCCCACTTATGTTGCGGAAGACGGCACGGTCATGGCTTAATGAACTTCCGGAGAACACCATCCACAATTGGTATGACATGCAAAGTGCGTTCTTTCGGAATTTCGAAGGCACATACCGGAGGCCCTATACGGTCGGAGACCTACAACGTTGCACCCAGAAGGCCGAAGAAACTTGCCGGGATTACCTCGGACGATGGATCGACACCAAGAACTCCTGTGAAGGAGTAAATGATCAAACTGCGATTGAAGCTTTCATTGCAGGTCTCCCAATTGGTCTACTGCGCCATCGCTTGAAGTGTGACAAGGTCACTGATTTGGGAGAGATGATAGAAACAGCGAGCAAGTATGCAGATCCTGACAACAATGCAGAGGGATTACTCAATGCCCTAGTGATGTCTACGCACTTCTATTCTTGTAGACAGTTGTTGGGCCTCCAAGTGCAGAGGTTTGTAGAACAGCAGCAAGTTTTCCCTTAAGTGGATCACCCAAGGTTTATCGAACTCAGGGAGGAAGTGGTCAAAGGTATCCCCTCTCAAGCAACCCTGCAATCAATATACAAGAAGTCTCTTGTGTCCCCAACACACCCAATACACTTGTCAGGTGTATAGGTGCACTAGTTCGGCGAAGAGATAGTGAAATACAAGTGGTATGGATAATTATAAGTGGTAACGGTGATAGAAAATAGCTTGATGGTGTGGAAAAGACTAAAGGCAAACTACAATAAATATGGAAGCAAGCAAACATGTAACAGATCTAATTGCAAATGGTGTATCAATGCTCAGAAACAAGGCCTAGGGATCATACTTTCACTAGTGAACACTCTCATATAAATATATTAACTTCATGATACTACTCTTAACTACTCTCCGGTTGGACACTCTAATCGTTGGTAGGGTTTCTATCCCCTGAATCTCCCCTTCGGTGGCGGCGGCGCTGTGGAACTTTTTGTGGATTTCTGATTGACTATTTAGGGTTTTGGTATCGGGAGGCTCTTATAGGCGAAGGAGACAAGGTCGGTGGCCGCCCAGGGGGCCCACACTAGGCCCTGGCGCAGCCTGGGCTGGCCCGCGCCAAGGGTTGTGTGGCCACCCTGTGGCCCCCCTCCGTCTCGTCTTCTGGCTCCATGAGTCTTCCGGAAAAATATGAACTTTGGCTTTTGTCCCGTCCAATTCCGATAATATTCATTTTCTGACTTTCCTGGAACCAAAAACAGCAGAAAACAGGCAACTGGCACTATGGCATCTTGTTAATAGGTTAGTCCAAGAAATCATATGAAAAGTACTCCAAAGTTGGAACAAAACACAAGAAAGTAGATAAAACCAAGCATGGAACATCAAAAATTATAGATACATTTGCAATGTATCAACATCCCCAAGCTTAACTCCTGCTCGTCCTCGAGTAGGTAAGTGATAAAAAGAAAGAATAATTTTTGAGGTGACATGCACCATCATAAACTTGATCAAAGTATTTGTAAAACTTCAAAGCTGGGATCAAAGTACTTCAATCATAACATGAGAGACAAAGTTCTAGCAATAAGCAAAGAAACTATGATGCAACATGAAAAGGCACAAACAAAAGATTCATGAATAACAATGCTTTGCAAGACGTTTGTTTGTTTCACATAAAGAAAACATAGCATAATAGTATTAAGCTTGTCCCTCAATAGAGTAGCAAATATAAATGCATAGGACACCTTGAAAGTTCATAAGAGTGACGAGATACAAATAGTTTAAAACAAGCAATATCAAGTTATGCATCAATCAACTAGTCTTGGGACAATGCACATAGAACTAAGAATGGCCACTATGCTCTCAAAGTAGGTGCATAAAGATAGAAGGTGGAGACTCAATATAATGGTGGAAGAAAGGCCTTCATAGAAGGAAGTAGGGATTCAAGTCTCATAAAGAGCTTCCAAAAATTATGTTACTTATAGCTTTCAGCTCTCATTGCCCCTATCATAAGCATCTTTAAGGTGATTAAGGTTAAAGTGACACAACTAAGAGGATATGCTTGACAAGTTATAAACCGAAATCTCATGCCCCTTACTTACAAAGACTGATCCTCATGCTACTCAACTTCAGTCATGAGTAAGCTCTTGTCATTGTAAGTATATGTGTATCATTAAGAATCGCCAACGGGGTACCCCTTGCACATGATACGGGAGTTTTCCCATAATCAAAATGACAAGGCAAGCAGACAATGAGCATCTCAGCAATCTTCTTATTTACCATGGGAATATGGTGCTTTTTTCTCTCTTTCCTCTTTTCATAGTATCTCCTTTTTTTCTCTTTTCTCTTTTTTTTCTCAATATAGGACTCTTTTTTTATAAGAAGAATGCTTCATAGACAGCTCATTATGGTGATGCTGCAAGTTTCCACCATGATTAGGCATGGCTTAGGCTAGCGGCCCAGGCGTTTCTCTAACACACATACAAACTCCATGATCTTACAAGTTCCACTTTTATTTCACACCACCGGGATCCGTAAGCAAAAGAACATGATATCAACGGGGTACAAAGTACAAGTGCAATGTTGAAAGCGTTCCCCATGAAACATGGTTCTGCTAATTTCAACTTATAAAGCGCAAGCATATACGCAACAAAGAAGGACCCAATGGTTCAAGTTTATTAGATGCAAAAAGTAAAGTGTGCCATCAAGTTCGTGAGAGCTTTAATCACTAGTTTTCTCATAACAAGTTTAATTTGGAAGGTAAACAAAAGCATGAATATACTTGGAATAGCATAAGCTAGTAGGTAGGTATGGTGGAGTCTTTGGAATAACTTGGTTTAAGGAGTTGGATGCATGAGTAGAACTCATACTTGGTTGTGGAGGCTAGCAAAAGACTAGGAGCAACAAACTAAGAGATCAATAATGGCCATAATCATGCAGAGTGACAAAACATCATTGATCAAAGCATAAAGTGATACTTACGGACACGACTTCTTCTAACGCTAGAAGACCACAAGAAGAAATCCGGGACCAGAGCATGTCGTGAAGCACACGGGGCGGACGTGCTTCGACCGTGTCTCCGGGGCACAGTTGAATGTAGATATCATGAACGCGAGGATAAGGATACCAGGCCGAGAATCCCGGGCAAAAGGATCATAAAGGCTATGGTGACTTGAGATAGTCATAACATGGTGTGAGCATGCACCAAGTCAACCCAAATAAAGCATCAAAGGAGAATACCACTATACTATGCTTTAATATGCTAAAACAACACATGATTCCTCCAAGGCACATTAAGAAATCTCAATTGTTTATAACAAATCATGATACAGCAAATAATACTAAGCATAAAGCCAAAACAATATCAAGCATGGCATGACAAAGCATAGGCCACAGTCAAAAACAAGCTCTTTTTACCACATAAGCATGAACTTTCCTACTCTTTTCCAATCCAAACCAAACTATTTGAAAACCAATGTATGAAAGAGAGGGTCCAACCAATTTATTCAGCAAACTAAGCAAACCAAGAAAACGAAAAACCAAAACGAAAATGAAAAAGAAGACACTCCAAGAACAACACAACTGTGCAAGAAACAATAAAAATGAAGGGTTTGGAATAAACCTGGGATTTTTATTGATGAAGAAGGGGATGCCTTGGGCATCCCCAAGCTTTGACGCTTTTACTTCTTGGATATTTCTTGGGGTGACACGCGTGGCATCCCCAAGCTTGAGCTTTAGTCCATTCTTCATCTTATTACTCATTCCTTCCATACACCTGGAATTTTTCTTTCATACAAAACTTCACACAATCTTTATTAGCAACATTAGTGCACTCAAGATAAATAAGTCTTAAGGTTCAGTTCTAACACCAAATAAACTTCCATTAGAACACTAGCTACTGTAGCACTTCCCTCAAAAAGCTCAATTCCCCAAAAGAACTCAAAAAGGAACCAACAAGAAGCAAATGCAGAAAATGGCAGAAATCTGTCAAAACAGACCAGCAGGTAAAGACGAATTTTTTCGAAGACCTTCTGTTGCTCAAATCAAAAAGTGTTGAGCTAACTAAAGTTATATAACAACCTGGGGAAGAAGCAAAAAAATTCACGCCTCAAAAAGACGTTCAGAGATTTTACACGAATTTTTATGGTGAAGCACAGAAATCTGTTTCGGGATAGCAACTTTTCCAATCATTACTTCTCTCTCATTAGAGGTTACTCTTGGCATAAAAAGCAAATAAAAAGGATAAGGAGCGGTTATTACTGAGGTAATAACTTCCAAGACTCATCTAAAACTTTTGGGTTATCTCCCAATAAGTACTTTTCTTTAACGCCTTTAAGTTAGGCATGATAGTTTGAGAAGATGCTCACATAAGAAATATGAATAGAAGTAAAAGAGAGCATCAAGAAGCAAATTCAAAACACATTTAAGTCTAACCCACTTCCTATGCATAGGAATATTGTAAAGAAACAAGTCATGAAAGCACAAAGCAACAAGCATAGGAAAGCAAAACAAGTGCAACTTCAAGACTTTCAACATAAAGAGGGGAAACTTAATATTATTGAGATACATAAAACCATGTTTCCCTCTCTCATAATAACTTTCAGTAGCATCATGAATAAAATTAACAATATAACAATCACATGAAAATTCTTATCATGAGCCACATGCATAAAATGATTATTACTCTCCACATAAGCATAGTCATTCTTATTAATTGTAGTGGGAGCAAATTCAACAAAATAGCTATCATTATTATTCTCATCACCATAATCATCAAATATAGGAGGCATATTGTAATCATAATTAATTTTCTCCTCAATAGTAGGTGGACTGAAAATATCTATTCATCATTGTAATCATCATATATTGGAGGTATAGTATCATCAAAGAAAATTTTCTCCTCTAAAGATCGGGGACTAAAAAGATCATTTTCATCAAAACTAGCTTCCCCAAGCTTAGACTTTTCCATAGCATTAACAATAATGGTGTCCAAAGAATTCATACTAACAACATTGCTGTTAGCATGCAAATAAAGTTTCATAGGTTTTTTAATTTTCTCTTCAAACACTTCATGTCCTAACTCAAGATAAATACTATAAAGCTCTCTAATTTTGTTGTTGTTTTCCATTAAGCCTAACTAGTGAAAACAAGAAACAAACAGACAAAATTGCAGAATCTAAAGGAAATAACTTCGAGTACTCACACCAGAAAATAGGCGTTTGCCGTGGTAGGTTCTTCTTTAATCCTCCGGTGTGAATACCTTTTACCTTACCTCCCCGACAATGGCGCCAGAAAATAGCTTGATGTCTACGCACTTCTATTCTTGTAGATAGTTGTTGGGCCTCCAAGTGCAGAGGTTTGTAGAACAGCAGCAAGTTTTCCCTTAAGTGGATCACCCAAGGTTTATCGAACTCAAGGAGGAAGTGGTCAAAGGTATCCCCTCTCAAGCAACCCTGCAATCAAGATACAAGAAGTCTCTTGTGTCCCCAACACACCCAATACACTTGTCAGGTGTATAGGTGCACTAGTTCGGCGAAGAGATAGTGAAATACAAGTGGTATGGATAATTATAAGTGGTAACGGTGATAGAAAATAGCTTGATGGTGTGGAAAAGACTAAAGGCAAACTGCAATAAATATGGAAGCAAGCAAACATGTAACAGATCTAATTGCAAACGGTGTATCAGTGCTCAGAAACAAGGCCTAGGGATCATACTTTCACTAGTGAACACTCTCATATAAATATATTATCTTCATGATACTACACTTAACTACTCTCCGGTTGGACACTCTAATCGTTGGTAGGGCTATAACATCACTCCTCAAAGTAAGCCTTTCCCATCTAGAAAACCCCACACTATCACCTTGAGCACTAGATGAGTCCAACAAACACCACAATTTCATCAAGACATCCAACTCCAAATATAACTCATAACAAGTATTTGTAATCTGTAGCCTAAGTGCCACCATGGTGTGCACGCTGTCACTTTCACACACATGGGGAGAGCAGAGATCTATTAAGCACTTGAGTAGCAAGGTAGATCTATAGATTACAAGCTCATGATCTCAATAAGATCATGCATAGAGAGAGAGATGAACACATAACTACCGGTAGAACCCTTAGCCTCGAGAGAGAACTACTCCCTCCTCATCATGGGAATCAGCAATGGTGATGGAGATGGCGGTGGAGATCGATGGAGATGGCTCCGGGGGCACTTCCCTGTCCCGGCAGGGTGCCAGAACAGAGATTTTCTGTCCCCTGAATCTCCCCTTCGGTGGCGGCGGCGCTGTGGAACTTTTTGTGGATTTCGGATTGACTATTTAGGGTTTTGGTACCGGGATGCTCTTATAGGCGAAGGAGACAAGGTCGGTGGCCGGCCAGGGGGCCCACACCATGCCCTGGCGCGGCCTGGGCTGGCCCGTGCCAAGGGGTGGTGTGGCCACCCTGTGCCCCCCCTCTGTCTCGTCTTTTGGCTCCGTGAGTCTTCCGGAAAAATATGAACTTTGGCTTTTGTCCCGTCCAATTCCGAGAATATTCATTTTCTGACTTTCCTGCAACCAAAAACAGCAGAAAACAGGCAACTGGCACTGTGGCATCTTGTTAATAGGTTAGTCCAAGAAATCATATGAAAAGTACTCCAAAGTTGGAACAAAACACAAGAAAGTAGATAAAACCAAGCATGGAACATCAAAAATTATAGATACATTTGCAATGTATCACCTAGCTATGCCACAGTCGGCAAAACAACCAAAGCAACAAGCTTAGAAGCGTAAAAATACCTCGGAAGAAAAACCCAACATGGAAACGGAAGTGGTCACTGCTACTTTCGGGTCTGGAGGATGAGGAGGACGTGGCACGGGCCGCGGGCGTGGCCGTGGAACTTCAAGAGTCTAGGGTAGAGGAGACCAACAACCAGGCAAAACCTACTCTTGGGCTGACATTGCCAATAACCCATGTGTGCATCACTTAGACGCCAATGGGGGCTCGTCCCACACCAACGCCGAATGTTGTTTCAATGACGACATCAAAATAGATGACACTGCGGGCTACAAAGCTAAGCGGAAGAAGGGAAAGAAGAATCCCGAAAAAGATAAAGAGACCAAGGAAGATTCCGACATGGAGGAAGCTGATGCTTCAAATCCCAAGCCGGAAGGGAAGAAAAATTTTCCAACCAAGAAAGACACTTATGTCACCTTCCTCGGATCTCAACCAGCAAAGGTCGAGAAAGCAGTTCTACATGAGCTCAATGCAACAGTTCCGGCTGTCCCTCAATTCTTGGACTGGTCGGAAGTGGCAATCACATTTGACCGCGCTGATCATCCGCCTAAGTTGCAAAGGCAAGGAAAATACGCCTTAATCGTCAATCCACTTATTAACGGTTATGGTTTCTCCAAGACCCTCATGGACGGCGGCAGTAGTATCAATATTCTCTATGTCGAAACGCTACGCCGGATGAAGATCTTGGAGACCCAGCTGAACCATAGCTCTGTGATCTTTCACGGAGTTGTCCCAGGAAGACAAGCCAATTCCCTGGGAGAAATCACTTTGGATGTTACCTTTGGAACTCCAAAGAATTATCGGACGGAGGCACTTTCCTTCGAAGTGGTCCCGTTTAAGAGCGCATACCACGCTATATTCGGACGTCCGGCTTACTGGGCTTTTATGGCTCGTTCGTGTTATATTTACAATATGATGAAAATTCTAGGTCCCAACGGCGTAATCACTATCAGGGGAGACCCGAAGAAAGCATGAGAGTGCGAGGATGGAAATGCCGCCTTTGCTGAAGCCGTGCTGCATGCCCAGGAGTACCAGGAAATCAAGAAGAGCATAGATCCGTTCGAGATGCCCGCAACGAAGAAGGAGGTGACAAAGCCAAATCCGGAGTTCAAGGCATCAGAAGAGACGAAGAAGACGCCGTTGAAGGATGATGACCCCTCCACGGTGACCCAGATAGGCGTAGGCCTAGGTAGCGCATAGGAAAGCGCACTCGTCAAGTTCCTCCAAGCAAATCAAGATATCTTCGCACGGCAGCCATTTGATCAGCCTTGTTTCTAAGCATTGACATACCATTTACAATTAGTTATGTTACATGTTTGATTGCTTCCATTCTTATTTCAGATTGCAATTACCACTTATAATCATCCATATTACTTGTATTTCACTATCTCTTCGCCGAACTAGTGCACCTATATACCTGACAAGTGTATTGGGTGTGTTGGGGACACAAGAGACTTCTTGTATCTTGATTGCAGGGTTGCTTGAGAGGGATACCTTTGACTACTTTCTCCCTGAGTTCGATAAACCTTGGGTGATCCACTTAAGTGAAACTTGCTGCTATTCTACAATCCTCAGCACTTGGAGGCCCAACACTGTCTACAAGAATAGAAGCATGCGTAGACATCATGCCCGCGTCGCTGCCCGCGCTTACTTCTTCCACGCCGCCTGCGGTTTCGGCCCAGCCCGTGTCGCCTCCTATTGTGTCGTCACCGACCGTGGCACCTCCAGCTGGGTCACTTGACGTCCCCGCTTCGTCGGGTGGTCACTCGATCGTGACACGTCATCGTGGCGCTACTCGGAAGGAGAAGGAGTACACATACGGTACCGTCCGTTATGATCCTCATCGACGAGCGTTCTTTGCTGCACCGTTGTCTCATCGTGATGCCCTTCACGAGCCTGCGTGGCGCGCGGCCATGGCGGATGAGATCGCTGCCCTTCGTGCGATGCAGACATGGGCTCTTGTTCCTCGTCCTCCCGAGGTGAACATTGTTGGAAGAAAGTGGATCTTCAAGACTAAACATCAGCCTGATGGTAGCATCGACAAGCACAAGGTGCGTTTGGTTGCTCGAGGTTTTACCCAGCAACATGGCATCGATTACAGAGACACGTTCAGTCCAGTGGTAAAGCTTGTGACTGTGCGTCTGGTTCTCTCTCTGGCAGTGTCTCGAGATTGGTGTCTTCATCAGATAGACGTCAGTAATGCCTTTCTCCATGGTTTCTTGTCTGAGGATGTCTACACGCAGCAGCCGCCGGGGTTCGAGGATGATCGGTTCCCCTCTCATGTGTGCAAGCTCCAGCGGTCCTTGTACGGTATGAAGCAGTCACCTCACGATTGGTATGCGTGCCTAAGTTAGCTCCTCCTTCAGCTTGGTTTTGTGGCCTCCAAAGCTGATACGTCCTTATTCATTTTCGCTCGGGAGGGTGTTCATATTTATATGCTGGTCTATGTGGATGACATAGTCATTGCTGGCTCGATGACGGATGCGGTTGATCGTCTCGTCAAGTCACTTGCTGCTGCTTTTCACATCAAGGGCATGGGAAAGTTGGAGTATTTCCTCGGATTGGAAACGTCCTACAATTCAGGGGGGGTGACTGTTACTCAACGGAAGTATGCGCTAGATCTCCTTCATAGAGTTACCATGGAGAATTGTAAGTCTACTTCCACTCCATTGCCGACATCCGAGAGTTTGTCGAAGAGCACTGGTACACTGCTTTGCATTGAGGACTCATTCAGGTATCGTGGTGTTGTGGGTGGTCTGCAGTATTTGACACTTACAAGACCAGATATCTCGTTTGTTGTGAACAAGGTGTGTTAGTTTCTTTCACAACCCACTAATGTGCATTGGGATGCAGTTAAGCGTATTCTGCGATATGTCAAAGGAACACGGCATACAGGCTTGTGTTTCTGCAAGTCACCCTCCATTAGTATTAGCATATTTACAGATGCTGACTGGGCAGGCTGTGTGGATGATCGTCGCTCCACAAGTGGCTTGGGTGTGTTTGTTGGACAGAACATGATTTCTTGGAGTTTGAAGAAACAACCTACTATCTCAAGATCGAGTACCGAGGCTGAGTATAAAGCACCGGCGAACAGCGCCTGCTGAAGCAATCTGGGTGGATTCACTTCCCAAGGAGCTTGGTGTGATCTAGTAGCGCACACCTATACTTTGGTGAGATAATCTAGGGGCCACTTACCTCATGGCAAATCCTGTTTTTCATGCTCGTACTAAGCACATTGAGATCGACTTCCACTTCGTGTGAGGGCGAGTTGTTGCAGGTGCACTCAAGGCTCGGTTTATCTCCTCCAATGATCAGCTGGCTGATGTGTTTACAAAGCCAGCCTCTCGACAGATGCTAGACCATTTCAAGTCCAATCTAAATCTAGTTTGTAATAGTTTAAATTGAGGGGTTGTGTTAGAAACCATCTCGAACACGTACGTGAGGTTCTGTACCCGTACAGATTGTAATTATGTTGTACCTGTCGAAGTACATAAACAGAGGAGAGGTGGAGGCTTAGAACCCACGAGTAAATGGCGCCCGTGGTCACTGAACTTGTTCCGAATGTGCACTTAAATTACACATATTACAAACTTAATTAACTAGTCGGTCACATACCTTGCAATCGTGTGCACCTGTGGTAAAAAAAGGTATGCTAATTGTTTTTTGTAGAAAAGCTAGAGACATGTGGGGCACGTGAGGTCAAGGCAGCCACACTTTTCACAGAAACCACCTTATGTTTCTATTTTGTTGCATATCGATTCAATTACCACATTGCTGTCAAAATAGTCTTTCGCCCCGCTATATTAATATAGCAACCACACAATACAACCATGATAGTTTTGAAACGAAAGAAAATGATAGGGTAGCAGTAGACACATACCAAAAGAAACAAAAAGGAAACAAAATATAGACAGAGGCGGATGAACTAAATGAGGATGACCCGCAACCGTTGCGCCCTCCTGAAAATTCCCACCACGTTCCTTGCAACGACTCGTCAAGCACCAAGCAACAGCCTCAAGAGGGAAAGCAATCACCACTACCCGGACCAGAGACTGGTCCTAGGATTTCCCCCGGCACACAGAAGGAAGTGGGGGAAGGTTAGCCCCAACACCCTCCACAGAGGCAGGATGCCACCCGAGGGTGGTATCGCGTCGATGTCGGACTAGCCGACAAGGATTTCTCCTAATGCCCTCCCCACAACCCTTGAGTGAACCGTTGCAAAGGAGCCTCGCGAGGTAGGGGCCTCGCCACCACCAAACTTGTCGTCCACAAACATGCGCCACCATGATCACGAAGCCACCATCATCATCTCACCGAGAGTATCGTCGTGAGGTATGAAATACAAAGGTTAGAAGTGACTCGAATTGGGGTCAACAGAGCCGCGACCCACGAGAGGGAACAACCCCCACCGCCAAAGGTGGTAGTCGATCGGATGCGGCCGCTAGCACACCGGTCATAGTCAAGTCTGGCTAGGTCCAAAGGACCTGTAAAGCCCGGTAGGGGCACACCAAACTCAAGAGGGTCCGGTCGGGCCCTGACAGGCCCGTAAAACCGGCAGCCATGCTGCAACTGGATGTTTCCCGTCACCGCTGCACCCAAACCTAGACAAATGGTCGCCTCGCCTACAGACCTAGGGGACACACGACAGGCTAGCCCACCCCCAACCCATTTGGGGCCCTAAGGGCCCATATCTAGGCCGGTTGGGCCCGGCCAGCATCACCCGTCGCTTGCTGCTTGCCGTGCTACTGTCTCGAACTGCCCCGACCGCCGCCGGACCGCTGCCACTATAGGAACATGTCACTATACCGATGACCGAAAGCAGTCGGCATAGGCCAAATTGCCATCAACAGAGGGTCTATGCCGGCATTGTAAAGCTGTCGGCATAGCCCAGATGGGTCCCACCTAGATGGCTAATGGCCATTTGGATACGCCGATGGCTTAGTCGTTGGCCTAGTTTTTTTCATATTTTTTATGATTTTTTTAACTTTTTTTCAAAAGAAATCATTTTTTTTCAATTGTTTGACTCGTTAATCTCACAAGTATTTTTAACTCTAAGTACACTTAATCTTCGGTTAAATTGCATTTATGGTCAAACTTCCTGATCGGTCACCCATCCTCATAGTATTCCAGCTCCAACACGCTTAACTTCTCTGTTCCTTCCGGAAGACCTTCCGATAAAGAAATTAGACCTTGTTGATAATACTATCGTATCAATCCTATTAACCTTTCGACCATATGGTGTCACGCGCCTTTATTTTTTAAATTTCAAACAATTATTTAAGTAAAAAAATGAATAAGTAATAATAATCTTGATTTCAAATAAAAATAAAATAAATATATTTTTTGCCTTTTCTATTTAATCTGGAAAAATTCATATCTTTAAATCCGTAAATCAGAATTCGACAAATAATATGTCTAAATCAATCAAAAAATGAGAAGAATCCAAACATGACATCCCTATCATATTTTTAATCATGCATCATGTATTTTTAATAGTGTACTACAAGCTTTTCCAAATAAAATTCATTTAATAGTGTTCAAATCTTCAAAACATCATATAAAAATCCCTTTTGAATTTGAGGATTCTAAAAAATCCTTAGCTCGGGGCTAAGCTTGGCTAAACTTGCATTGGATCTCTGATGAAATAGCATATTGTGAATCTAATAATGATTTCTGTGAAAAATCATGAGCATCAGATCATGTACCTGTAGTTCAAGTCTGACCTACTTCCTACCGATTCAGCGGGAATTTGTGTTTTTCACGAGGGGTGGACAGAAATGTTTAATATACCCTGGTTGGGACATTTTCCATACAAATCATCCCACTATGCTACCAATTTCCAAAATACATATAAGATGCAATAACATGATCATCAACGCCCACATACTTATATGTGTTCTACCGGTGCAAAGCATCTATGCATATATCAGGCTCTGATACCACTGTTAGGTTCGCAACATAGAAAACAAAAAATTCCTAGATATGAACTACTAAGCACCAAGATATATCTACCTAGATACAATCAACGGGTGGATATACATCTATAGAGAACATACCCTTGAAGAGCAACAAAGTGTAACGAGGTTGGACTTGTGGATGTTGTAGTCGTTCGCTTGCCAATCTCAAGATCATGAGTAAGTCCAACACCGCAACTCAGTGGCGCATCCGTGATCGCACACACGCTCGGTCCTCCGACAACCTCCGCGTTCTCGCTCCAGCGATGCAGCAGAAGAAGCAACTTCTTTCAGACAAAGCCACTGAGAACGTGTATCTCGCTAATCCAAGACCATGGGTGAATAAACTAGAAGGAGAGAGAGATCCTTCACGAGGAGGTGTGAGAGTGGAGGAGCAGGAGGTGCTCCTTTTATAGGGGAGGGGGCAGCCCCCATGCCATGTCCGGTGGCCAAGGCGGGTGCCCCCACCTCTCCCTCATTCATGCGGGTGGAGCTCCCACTCACATAAACACACATCCACTCACATGTCCACTCACATCCATTAATTTTCCACCAAAATTAATGCGACTCTCATTTAATAAAACTCTTTTGTTTATTTTATTCAGAATTTTGTTAATTACTTTAATTAACAAACATTCACATAAAACCCTCTACAACATTTCAATATCACATGCAGAACCAATTTCAACAATATTACCCAAAACAATTCTAGGTTCCATCAAAATGATTCCAGCGCTTTCATAATCTTTGTTTGAAACATATTTGCTCCTAAATGGTGTCGATATCACTTAAGTGTGCCACCCTACGGTTCGCGAATAATGCAGACATGATCGAGACCCCTCTCCGATCAAATAATCAGCATCAGGACCTGAAGATCCGTACTGACTCCCACACATTCAACGATGACTCCAGTGATCGTGTGAACCTTTAACGTTTGTAACTAAATCCCTTTGTATCGCGATATATTACATGTCCAAAATTCGATCATCGATATCCCCATACCTAGTTTGATCTCGTTACAGACAAGTACCCTTTGCTCGTTCTTGTGATATAACATTCTAGTGATCTTATCACTTGCTTGCAAGCTACATCAATGTGATATCAGCGAGAGGGCCCAGAGTATATATCTCTGTCATCGGGATGGAAAATTTCCACTCTTGATGCATGAGCCTCAAAATAACACTTTCAGAGTACCCAAACCCACCTTTATAGTCACCCTATTATGGTGTGACGTTTGATGTTATAAAAGTACTCTTCCGGTGTTAGAAATTAACATGATCTCATGGTCTAAGGATTAAAATTACTTCGTATTATGTTATAGCAATTTTAACACAATGACTTTGATCGTATTGCTATAATTCGGATGAATGTTCATCACACCATTCAACCAATGTTGTGACCTCGTTATTAAGAACATCCAATGTCCATGATCATGAAACCTTGATCATCTTATTAATCAAAAAGCTAATTTATATGAGAGGCATAAATAGGAACTCTTTATTTTTTGTTTATTAAACACAAATGTAATATGTTTCCAACTAATACAATTATAGCATGCAAAATAAACATCTATCATATACTTGGAATACGATAATAACATCTTTATTATTGCCTCTCAGGACATATTCCCTTCACATTACCCGATATACGTATTTCAACATGATCAAGTCACAAGGTTCATCGTTGCAATAGTTAGAAACGGATTATCCTTCTCCTTGGCTGTGGTATCATACTAATCACTGTCTCCCGAGGATGCTTTGATCACATCAAATGTCATGACCATAACTGGATGACTATAAAGGTGTGTATTGGGTATTCCATAGGAACAGGTTGATGCCTATGCATCAAGATTAGAATTTGTTCACCCACGTGACGGGATGATACACATGGCCGACTCGGTGAGATTACATCCATAATGTTGTAACATGTGACTAGGTCACGGGATGGAATAAGTAAAACAGAACTTGCCGACAATGAGAATTAACAAAGTATAGTGATACCAATGATCAGATCTTGGACAAGTCAGTATCGAATTAACAAAGGAAATTGGACTCAACGTTTCTGGTTCAAACGACATTAAACATCGTGGAATGCATAGGGGTCATTATGGGCATCCCGGTCCCGCTAATGATCATTAATATGAGAGGGGTCTCGATCATGTCTGTGATGTTCCCGAACCGCTAGGTTAACACACTTAAGGGTATGATGATGCTTGGAAATCATTATGGAATTGTCGGAATCACAGGATGGGAGAGAAGAGAAAGCCGGAAGTATTTCGTGAGAGATCCAGAATCGTTCCGGGAGGATCCGAAGGTGTTCGGAGTGAACCGGAAGGTGTTTCGGGTCAAAGAGAGTTCAATAATATTTATTTCATATTAATTAATGGAATTAATATTAAATATATTTAAATTAAATTAAAATGGGCAAACTTCCCTAATGGGCCAAGTTCTCGGAGGGAACAAGGCCCAAGAGGGCAAGCCGCCCTAGGGTAGGCCAAGCCGCCCAAGGGGGGCCTAGCCACCGCCCAAGGGGGCCCACCTGGCTAGCCTAGTCTGTGCGCGGGGGTGGGGCCGAGCCGGCTGGCCCACTGCCCATGGCGCCCTCCCTATGGCACCTCCCACCTCCTCCTTCTTTAGTCCCACCCCAAGACTTTAGGGGAGGGTGTGCCCAACTTTTTCCTATATAAAGGGGGAATAGGATAATGAATCCAATAATTTTCTGAGGCATTTTCCTCAGGAAATAAATCTCTCTCTCGTTGTCTTTTTGTGATAGCACAGTCTCTAGAAGAATTGTACAAAGAAGATACAACGCACCTGCAGCACGCCGATCCACTGCATGGATTCCAACCAAAAGGTCTACTTCCGCACTCTCGGTAGAGATCAGAGAACCGAAGGTTGTTATCGTACACCGTATGTGGGCGAAACCACGGGGTGCTGCCACTAGTGACACCCGAAATATCGTGACCCAGATTGGTGCACGATGGATCAAGGGCTTGCACGACGTTGAGGTCGGCTACGAGTGTTACTACGTCATCCATGTCCCCCTCAGAACGTTAACTGCTTTCGGTCTACAAGGCTATGTAACCGAAACCTCTCCATTACATCATTACTCCTAGATAGATCTGGCAATTAGGTGTGTTCAGTGTAGGAAAATTTTGTGTTTTTCGCCCCAAACCCCTTCAGAATCCTGTAATATAAATTGATTACTCTAGTTTATTCTCAATCTTTGAAAAGCATGCTTCATTACTGCCAAAATATCTCAGATCTCGTTGGGGTAGGGCAAGAGAAGAGTTATGTTCTAGAGTATTTCATTTAACTGTTTGTTCTTGTTTTACATTTGGCTTTCCATTTCTATATGCGGAATAAGGTGAGATATATGCAGAGTTCAATATCAACTACAAGAAGTTAGTTCAGAATAATTAGACTTTCCATTTCTGCTTATTGTATCCTTGGCACAGTTAGGCTACAGTTTGACACAATTAGGCTTGCCTACAATCTGCTCATTTCTTGTGGCGTATTCTTTAGGTGCTAGCGAGCTGGAGCTCGTAGAGGCCGCGTGACCGGCAAGGAGCTGGAACTGGAGCTCGTGGCTGGCGGCGATGTTGTAGGAGGAGAGGCTGGTGATCCTGGCATCGAGGAGCGCCACCTCCTCCCTGTCCCCAGACTCGCTAGAGAGGAGTAATACTGTGTGCGAGCCAAAGCTGCGGCCATATCCCAGCTTCCTCCTCCACTTTCTCACCTACGGTGGTCGGCTCCCTCCTGCACAATATTGAGGTAGGGGACAAGCTACCTGAGCACACGACACTGCCCGCGGAAAGCTAAGACGAGCTACTGGTGAGCTGTCCGCGCTCCCTCCTGTGCTATCTGGAGGTTGGGGACGAGCTGCCAGAGCACACGGCGTTGCCCGCGAAAAGCTGAGACGAGTTGTCGGTGAGCTTCCTGTGCAGCCTGTAGGGTGGGTACGAGCTGCCAGCGAGACAGAGAGGTAAGCACCGGCTAGAAGCTGAGACAGGAGAAGCTAAGGTTGCTTCATCGACTTGACGATGCTGCCGGAGCAGCCGACGAGACGAAGAACTCAGCTCCGACGAGGAGCGACTAAAGGATCGATCGATGTGCTGTTCTGATCCCAGTGCTACGCTAGATGGATCTCTGAGTTGATCCCTATGCTGGGTGATACAGATCGATCGTTGATGGATGCGTGGGATGGATCGTTAGAGCGAGAGGCGGAGGGAGCCGATGTGCGCTTCCGTAGATTTGTCGGTTGCTGCGTCGACAACAGGAGCTTAGCGGTTGGGGTTGAGGTGGACGTCCAAGACAATAGAGACGGAGATAAAAAATGTCAGCTTGAAGTTTGAATTTAAAGGACAAATTGGACACATTTTAAATGTGTTAGGTACTTTTTTTATAAAATTGTATTTGAACTGTGCCTCCCACATTTTTTCGGCGGGATGGAGGGAGCAGTTAATTTTGCTTCCGCTCGATCTCTTTCCTCCTTTTCCCCCGAAACAGTCCAGTGTCGTACGTGCGAGATGGGCTTTCGGGTGGTGGGCCCCCAAAAGCCCAAGTGGCCAGTTATAGTGAACCCTAAGTCCAGGAAATGCAGAGACCGCGCATACCGATGAGCGAGCCGCCGCCTCCCGCCGCCTGACGAGCTTCCCAGTCCGAACCCGTGCCCGAGCACGCCCTCCAGCCACCGAGCTCGCCGCTGTCCCCAGGCCTACAACCGTCGCTCTCTTCTCCGGTGAGCCGCCGACCTCCAGCACACTTGGTGTTTTCTTTTTGCTATATATGTATCCCACTGACCTCCGGTGAGCTTGATGGTGTATGAATTTTATTTATTCCATCGGGTCCGATGTTAGAATTTCTGTTCATTTTTTTGCAATTCGATGATGCAGGTAATAGATCACACGCCTAAGTGATGTGTAGCAGGTTGCGTAGGGTTGCTTCTGTTTAGCATCTCATCAAATCAACTGATCGAACATGTAAGTGCTATATGCAAATGATACATCAGATTCAGGCTTTCTATCAGTTGTTTCCTCCGATCCAAATTAATTGACTCAGATTTTTCTAGATTCGGATGTATTTAGTTGTGTTTTAGTGCCGTATCTAGACAAATCCGAGAGAGTACTATTTTTCAGCTGTTTTGACAACTTTATTTATACTACTCTTTACTAGTTACTATTTATTTCTCCTTGTCCTACCGTTGGTGATTTGTAGTTACTCTCTATTTCTCCTTCATATATCCTACCATTGGTGATTTGTATACTACAATACAAACTTTGATGTGCCAATTTTATACTCCCTCCGTTCCAAAATAAGTGACGTGGATTTGTCTAGATTCATATGTATCTAGACATGTTTTAGTAGATGGATACATGTGAATCTAGATAAAGCCAAGTCACTTATTTTGGGACAGAGGGAGTAGTTATTTGCGACTCTCCTGATTTTGTAGTATAGTAATGCTGGTCAACGATGCTAAGAGGTAAGTTCTATAGGATGCCAATAAGACCAGCGATGCTATATGGAGCAGAATGTTGGCCCATTAAACAACTACAGATCCATCAAATGAGTGTTGCAAAGATGCGCATGCTACTTGTTTTCAAAAAAAAGATGTGCGTGCTACTTTGGATGCGCATGCTCTGCCAATAGTTATTTGCGACTCTCCTGATTTTGTAGTATCGTATAAACTAATGTTGATCGGTGGTGCTAAGAGGTAAGTTCTATAGGACGACAATAAGACCAGCGATGCTATATGGAGTAGAATGTTGGCCCACTAAACAACTACAGATCCATCAAATTAGTGTTGCGAAGATGCGCATGCTACTTTGGATGTGTGGCCTTACAAGAAAAGACTATGTTAGAAACAAGGTAATACAAGCTAGGATAGGGTTGGCACGGATCAAGCAGAAGCTAGTCCAACACCGACTAAGGTAGTTTGGGCATATCCAACGGAAGCCTCCAAAATCACCTTTTAAATGTAGCATCCTCAAGAGAATGGAAAACACTAGCAGGGGTAGAGGGCGCCCAAAGTTGACATGGACGTAGGTGGTTAAAAGAGACTTGAGGGATTGGAATGTACCTAAAGTTTTAGCTCTTGGTAGGACCGCATGGAAATAAGCAATCCATGTGCTAGAATCTTAGTTGTCTTGTTTCTTGTTTTGTTTCTCGCTTTTGTTTTCGTTTTTTCTGTTGTGTTTCATATCTAGCCTACCTCAACTTGCTTGGGAAAAAGGCTTTGATGTTATTGTTGTATAAACTAATGCTAATGGAATTTTATTACGAGAGCAACTAGTACAAGAAAAAACGACATCTACTTTTATAGATAACCAAACCCTAACTCTAGGCGAATTATGGAGGCTGAACGCACCAACGAGCTGACGCGCACTCTGTTTCCTGGGAGAAGCAACGCCAGGGCGGGCGACGCATTAACCGAACCGTCGTCCCCGTCCGGCTACCGATTCTAGAGTGCATTAGTAAGCGACAACTAAGAAGGTTTGCTCCCTCAACTCATCCATCTCTGCTCTCAAATTGGAAATGTGAAATGGTGACTGGATTTAGGATTGACTCGCAGATTCATCATGTCGTTGTTCACCGGTGTATCTGTCATCACCGACGCTTGGGACTGCACCACGTCAGCCGTTGACACGAACACCGAAAGCGGGTACCATTTGCTAGTGGTCAAAAACTATTCACGTACCGTACAAGCGATGCCCATGGGAGAGGAAATCAGCACTGGGTCTTTCCTGGTAGGAGGCCTAAATTGGAGAATCTTCTACTATCCAAACGGAGCCAACTTGAGTTGTGCCGACTTCATTTCTTTCTATATTTGCCCCGGTGGTGAATTTGATGAAATGGAAGAAACTGTGGAGGTCAAGTTCCAGCTTAGCTTCGTTGACCAGGTTGAGCATCAGAAGCCAATGCACATCCGTGCAACTAAAACATACAAGTTGCCTGGCCCGTTTGGGGGCTGCAATCGATTTATGAAAAGAGACGCCTTTGAACGATCACCTCATCTAAAGGGTGATTGTTTCACCATTCGGTGTGACATTACGGTTTGCAAGGATTTCAACACCCACAATGCCGATGGCACCCAGTCTGAGATACATGAGCATTTTGACTATCTCTTTCAAAATAAGGTGGGTACTGATGTGTCATTTGAGGTCAGCGGCGAGACATTCGCTGCACACCGGTGCGTTCTTGCAGCCCGATCAAAAGTCTTCATGGCACAACTCTTTGGCCCCATGAAGGAAGGCACTACATCAAATGTCATACAAATCAAAGACATGGATGCAAAAGTGTTTGCCGCTTTGCTTAGGTTCATCTACACAGATTCATTCCTCGAGATACAAGAACATGATGTAATGTGGCTGCAAGACTTGTTTGTGGCGGCGGACAGATACAATGTCCAACGGCTCAAGTTCTTATGTGAAAACGAGTTGTCCGAGCACATAGGTGTGAGCTCGGTTTCATCCACTCTTGCTCTAGCTGAGCAGCACCACTGCCACAGATTGAAGGAGGCTTGCTTCAAATTTATCCAAGTACAATCTCCCAAGTGTCTGGATACATTAATGGCGACCGATGGCTGGGAGCATATGACTAGAACATATCCATCTGTTCTGAAGGAGCTCCTTTCCAAGCTTGCATCCAATAAAAAGAACAAGAAACGGAAGCACTACAAGATGTAATGTGGTTGTAACGACTTCAAGTAATACTACTATGCATATCATATAGTATGTGATCCTCTAAGCAGATTGTGGTATGTGTGTCTTGCTTGCGTTTTTTCTTGTCATTTGCCTATAAGCTGAACCAGAAAGATCCAACATATGGGCCAATATGGAACTAGATGGTAATTTCATTTGTGCAAGTTCCCTAGCTAGTCATTTCTCTGCATTGTGTCGTACTTTGTTCCCCTGTCATGTAAAACATTTTCCTGTGTTTATCAAATAGAACTATGAGCCTTCCAGATGCAGCTGTTTGTTTGAGTTGGACTTTTTATTTTTTGGCATGAAGTGAAGGATGAAGGAAGTATAACTAATCTCTTGTACAAGATTTTGGCCTGGACAATTTCAAGGATATGAACTCGAATCATGCTCTACTACACAAAGGAGAAACATGCTTGCAACTTTTTATCCTCGTGCTTCACACAGCTGGATTGTTTTTCTACCGACTCTAGTGATCTATCACTTTCTTTGATACTGATTTTATTTTGTTTCAGAGTGATTCTAGAGAAACAGCTGTATTTTACTGTTTTCTCCCGGTTTTGCTGCTACATTCTCTGGAGTTTGACATTCAGCTGTAGACAGATTTCGTATCACTTTTCCTTTTAAAACTTCTTGTGGCATTTTTTCACGGTTTACATCCAATGTATTTATTCTTCTATAGGATTGGGCGTAAATTGGCTACGCTGCATCCATATATAGTACATACATATGTTGTGAATACCGAAGATATTTAATGTGCATCCTGTTCTGCCACTGTAAGTTTCTTCTCGTTCAACAATCCTTCAGGTTCTGCCTCTGAACGAAGACATCAGAAGATAATGCTGTGAAGCATTGTATTAGATCAATATTTTTGTTTAGTTAACTAAATCACATGTTGTGAGGTACTGCGATCCAACAGTTTTGCATGTTCCACTTTGTTTTCTGGACAAGTACTCCTTTTCCAAATCTGATGTATTTGTTCCTTCACAGATGTCCAATTGGAGTACTCCAAGGATCCTGCAGGTTATTATACTTTGTCATGCTCGCAAAAAAATATTAGCTGATCACACACTTCCAGGATATGAGTCACACAACTGGTGAGTGAAGTCTTGTTTTCTGGACTCAATGTCGGCCTTTCCTCCATTTCTAAGCATACACATAGTACTGCTCGACTTCTTAACTGATGAGATATATTTGAAAGCGAGGCCTTGTTATCATTACGGTTATGCTCTTCATGACACCTTCCCTGATCTTTATCATCACTCCCGTCTGTTTGCATGTTGTGGCAGATTCAGTACAGAGGTACAGACTACAAACATACAGGAAAGCAGAGGACGTTGATATGCTCGCGGCAAGGCTGGAGGAGGATATCCTGACGCTAAAGGAGAGGCAGTCTCTGATGGACTTTGGAAGGTTGGCGACATGATGCACGCTTCTTGGGCGCTGACGGTGTTAGTGGCAGCAGTGAGAATGTGGCAGAACTGAGATCGTTGCTGTTGTGGAGGTTCCTGCGAATTGCACTGATTCGTAATGCTGCTGAAACCGCAGCCGAGGATTCCTCTTCTTATACCTACAACACAGTTCAGTTGAGGATGGTCTGAACAATGAGAATGAGATGCTTGATGCCACCGTTGTTGCTGACAACACGAGCCTTTCGAGAATGAGAGGGGTGATGCAGGTGCTGACATTACAGTCAGGAAGTCTCTTGAGAACTACTGAAGTTTACAACAACGTGAGTGACCCAAAAGTGCATTGGAAAGAGTACTGAGCGTGAGCAGAGAACTTTTTTTTCTGAAGCCATGCAGATGCAGCCAAGCTTTCAATTCATTTTTTTTTCAAGGACCATACTACACACCTGAACTGCTCGTGACAATTTTTGGTAGTGGCTGCTATATATGTGAATGTCACTGACCCATTCATAGCTGAAGTTCTTGCATGCATAGATGCTACTCTGTTGGGGAGAGCAGATGGGTATAACAGAGTATGGATGCAAACTGATTGCCAGACTTTGGTCACCCATGGCAAAGTGAACTGAAGGAGCGCTCATCCTGTGTCCACTTGTTCAGGGAGATGAAAGAAGCATTCTCCAACCTCGAGGGATTCAGTTTGCGCTTCACACAGCTAGATGGAAATAAAACAGCACATTTATACACCCGTGAAGCTCTTACCCTGTGTTTGGATGTCGGAATTTAGCCTCGGAATTGCTGGTTTGGAATCGCTCGGCCCAATTCAGTAGTTTGGGCTGGCCTTAGAATTTTCGTGTGGAAACTAAAGCAATTCCGAGCCCCTCCCGTCTGAGCGTTACAGTTTCACGAAGTCGAGCTTGTCCGCCGGAACGCTGCGGAACGCTCCGCAACGTACCGGTTCGCTTCTCCCTCGAACAGATCCGAGGTCCCGACCACGCGAGCCTGGAGGCGACCGCTTGCGCCCTGTAGTTAGCCGGTGGTGGCTTCGGTGACTCCCCCTCCCTCTCCTCTTCACCGCTCTCCTCTCCATCATCCCTTCCCATTCCCCGCCTCCTCGGAGCAAGCCGGCGGTGGCGACGCCGTCCGTCCACTCTACGGCCCTGGCACCAAACCCTAGATCGAGTACAATAGGCGACCAACGGCGGGAGGAGAACCAGCGACAGGGGAACGGCGGCGTGATACGTACAACGGTGGGAGGGGAACGACAGCCACTCCCCTGGTCCTCCCCATGCCGGCATCTCCCTGACCCTTCCAATTTCCTCTTCCAATTTTGCCTTCTCAAATATTCATATGTTTGATTCTCTGAACTACAAAATCTGAGGATAATAAGTAGGTGTTGATTTCAATTGAAGATATAAAAACATAATTTTCTCTACCCTATGATCTGTGATATGAATTTGTCCAATGTACACATGTCGTTGTTCTTCAATTCTATGCTTGCATGTTCGAAAATGAATATGAAATATGGTATGTGTGATTGGTTTATGTAGTGCAAAAATAATACTATAAACATTAAATATGCACATGGCTTGAGTTTCAAAACAAGGTTATATACATGTAAACAAGGTTATATGGTTTGAACTCAACAAAACATTTGATTCCATGGTCTGTACATCCAAACAGGAAATGGAATTAGGTGTCACCCCTTGATTCCAATAGCAAATTTCATGCACAGCCAAACAACAAAATTGGAATTGCACACCATTTCCTTTCCACCTTGGATTTGGAATTTTTAGTTCAATTCAATTCCGAGCTCAAATTGCAACATCCAAACACAGTGTTAGCTTAAACCCAGTAGTTATCAGTTTTCGAATTACCCCCTTTTTTTATCAGAATGTATATTACTACATATATGAAAGTGGAGGGTTTTCAGCGATCCATTAGAGAGCCAAACCAGCGATTGGTACTGTAGATTGCATCTACAGTAACCAACGTCTACAATGTCCCGACTTTTCTATTTTTCCCGCGTGGCGTTTTATCTAAAAGATGTCCGCGATCTCCACGATGGATGGACTGGAGCCTTCCAGACTCCACGTCCTCCCGTCTAGGGTCGTCTCCTCTTCTCCCTCTCTGGCCGCTGTCTCTCCCTCGAGGCGGCTCAGAATCTCCTTTCCTTCCTGAGGCAGGTGGCGGCGTAGTGGAGGACCTCGACGTCGTCGTCCTCCTCGCGTTTCCCAGCGGACTGAAGCGGAGACGACGCGCGTGTGGTCACCGGAGGAGCGGTGGCCCTGCCTCGCAGCCGTGGTTCCCACCTCCTCCCAGGTACGCGCCCTCGGCCACTTCTATTAGGTCATGGTCCCCATCCGCCCCGTCTAGCCCTTCCCCTCCTCTTCGTTCCTCCTGGTCACTCGCTGCACCCACCATGGATGTTTCTGCCCGGACGGCTCGGTTGGCTCCTGTGGCCGCCCTTTCTGTGTAGACAAGCAAATTGATAGATGCCTAGCTAGGCTTATTGTTTCGTTGCATTTGGATAGTTCAGAAGTAAAACCCCATCTCAGATTATGCCCGAAAGTTTAACAAAACTGCTATGTTTGAAAAAATTGCTAACAATGCGAGAATTTTATTAAGTATGATAAATTTTCCAGATTGACCAATTTCTTATTAGTTGTATATTCATGTTGATATGCAGGTAGTGGAGCACCGAGTGTTGGACTTGCCCACACTGGTTACATAAATAAGCTATGCAGAATAAGTACATTCATCCAAAGTTAACTGACCAAGCAACAGAAGAATTGACCCGTGCCTATGTTGAGATGAGGAAAGAGGAAACGGGCCCTGGGAACATCAAGTTGATTGTGTATGTGCTCTTCTATAATTATATTGCAGGCTAATTTACTCTTATCATGTTTTCGCAGGGCAGCAAGTATAGATTAAAGTATGGTATCCACTGTCAGTTATATTGTTGATTCTGATTCCTCTCTTGCTCATGTCTACAATTCTTTCAGACTTTGATGTTGTTTTTATTCTGAGATGAGATTTTTTTAATCATATGCACTCCGCTTTCCTTCGTAAAAGATTAATCTACTGCCAGCTCTTATATGAGATAATTCTTATTTGTGGACCAGCGGATGATTTTCTTCTGATCTTTTACGTTAAATTTCAGCCTGTGAAGAAAATAATCATGTCTATCCATGTCGTACCTGTTGGCTGCTAGAATGTCTTCTTTGTAAGCAAAAGAGAACTTTCAGTTAGCTGAGACAACACATATAAGGATGCACCAAGCTGGCTTGTGATATTCATTTGTGTGGTTTGTATAAATTATGAGGTGGTTCCCGAATCTGAATGATAAAAGAGGTTTCAAGAACGTTTATGTTGACTGATATAAAAAGGAAGTGATTACTGCTACGATTGCATATTTATCATTGAATCTGATAGTTTTCCTTCACACTCTAGAAGGTTTTTATCCATAAAATCAGTTATTTGACAAGGAGTTGATGTTGTTGTTTTTAGCTCAGGATTTAAAGCTCTACCATCAGCGACACAGCCTAGCTGAGACTGTCAGTGCTCTGTCAGGCTAGCTGAGACTGTCAACGTTCTGTGATGTTGAGTTATTGGCGGTGTGGACGCCCAATTATGGATGAAAAACTAAACGTTGGGAAAATAATTGATTTCTACCGCAAGAGAAGGTTAGTACTGCATGATTGATTGAGTGTTAATGCCATTTTTGTGTGTACCTGCGGTCTTTAATGAACATATGATCGATACGGTCTAAATTATTGGATATGTTAGTTCTCCTTGCAGCAACAAATGGGTTTTATCGACGACTTATTATCTCAGCTATAGATTAGGTGCTGCTTATATCTTTGTCTGATAATATGGTCAATCTACTTTGTGATCAAAGAGAACACAATAAGTGGATGGCACAACATGCAGACTCCCAAGAGGTGCTTAATTGTGTCAGTCGTATAGAAATTACTATCCACTTCACTAGCCTAGAGATATGATTTATATTTCCTATAGTGGTGTTCTCCTCCTAAGAAAAAAAAACACGGGTGAAGAGGAACTTCTTTATTTATGTATTGCCATAAAGTAGTACAACAATGCAACTTTTATTCTCCCATCGCACTTTAGTTTAGGGCATTCAGGCAACCAAGATATCGACTATTACTTATAGTTTAATATATTAATATTTTTGGTACATATATACTATGGAAAGCATATAGACACTGCTCATTTTGTTACAGGTTTCTTAAACTAAGCAGCGAGTTTATTCAGGAATTTTACATTTGCCATCCTTGGGTACTGGTTAAATTGATGAGGATATATTTCGTTTGCTTTATCTCCCATTGATCATCAAAGATGGTAGTTTAAAATCTCAGTAGTTATTTGGGGATATCGAAGATGCAGTAGTAGGCCTGGCATCGGGGACATCTTTAGTCAAGTACTTCTTATTGAAGAGTACAGGAACACATATGAATGTTTATTTCTGCAGTACAATCCGCGCCCATGGTACTTTCCTCTGTGTTCTCCGCCTGAAACCTTTTTTGCCTCCTGTTGTTGGTTCCTGGTTTGCTGTTGCGGTTCTTTTTTTCCTTCAATTAATCTTTGTCCTAGGCAGATTCTCGAAGACGGGGGATTTGGTCTTCCTGAACATTGTTTCTCTCTTCATGTGTATATTGTGCAGGTCAGGTTGACATGTTGTGCAACTGCTCATATTTTGATTCCCACTTTCTAATCTGCTATTTAGTTTATCGTGCTATACTAAACAGCTCTGCTTATTTGCAGATCAAGGGAGAGGCAATATACAGACTTTATTGGTCAAGGACGTGTCGCCCAAATCTTAAATCCATGTGTGTATTGGCTATCTAGGAGAACAGAGACCAGCAAACAAAACAGAATATATGTGAGCTAGACTTTATTACTTTAGACCATGAGGTGATCTTTTGCAGTTGTCGGCATTAATCTATTCTTATTCTTTTTTTATAAGTACACTACATTGTCCCAACGTATTAATCTCTTCCTTTATATACAATATTTTAGTTTCCAATTGTATCCGCGTCTAATTGTCACAAATACTTACCCAACAGTATGTCTAGCTTTCTAAACTAAACATTGCACAAACTAAATAAATGTTTTAGTAGGCTAAAATAGTCTGCCAAAACATCTTTTATTTTTAAACTAAGATACTATATGCCTTAAAGCTTTGCTTTTTTTCCTTTATAGCTATGATGCATAGCAAAACTGAGATTTATCATGAGAGCTGCTTATCGGACACAACCAATGTTTCTCAACTCCACAATGTTCTGTCTGATTATTTTTGTGGCAAATAAACTCTTTAACTCAGAGTATTTTCCTTACTGGCTTTAGGACTGCACCTCCCTAAAAATATAACTGTTTCTTTCGTTTTATATTCTAAATGAATATTGTATTTGTTGTTGTTGATTTAGGAGTTCAAATCCAAGTCTTCTGATTTTTTCACATCTCTGTCTTTGTACTCTACGAATGCTGACGTGAACGGTTTCAAAAGAAGGATTAAAAGATACACTAAGTATTTAACTCTTGGCATGTATTTTCATGTGTGGCTTCATTTCTCTCTATGAATGTTCATGTACAGATATGTTCATTTAGTTTTTCTAGGACATGATTGGTAGGTTAGGAAAGGATGTCCTTAACAAATGCACAATGGTCCTTAATTTGACCTCATTATTGTACCCCTATTGCCATGAACACTAGGAACATGAGCAACTACTATCAGGTTTGGTGGATTTGGTAAGTTATCAAGAGTTCTGAACTTCCAGTGGTGACAGTTGTCTCGCTTTCAATAAGGTAGAGCAGAGAGATGAATAATTGAATATTAAGGCATTGCTTGGTATAGGGCTGGTGACAAAATAGGTTCCTCAGTTTGCTAATTAATGTTCATAATTGTAGCTCCCAAATGACAGTGTTATACTACTATGAAACATTTCAGATTGAATCATGAATTCCTTATTTGTAGATGGAAAATGTTTGATCTAGTGTCTTAATGCCAATGGAGGATCCAGAGGCTAGGATAAGATAGGGATGTGCTCCTCTTTGACCTACTCATAGGTTTGCGTGATCTTTCAGTGTGTCGTGCACCATATTGTACGTTGGGTCCTCCTCCTGGCGAGGTTGCCATTGGAGCCTCCTCCGTGCCCACTGTGCAGGGCCTTAGTCGATCTGGGCAATGCTGGATTAAATATAGGAATGTTAGTGAAAATTGCACTTCTTGCAATTTTTTGCTTCATAACTTCCATCACTGCCTGACTCCACAAGGTTAAAATTCAGTTGTCCCTGGCATTTGAACAGAAAGATTGTTTCATTCGGTAAAAAATGATAGATTAGAATCAGAATCTTCCCTCTTATGTAAAGCAATGTAGTCTATGTACCAACGCCATCTAGCCAAGACCAGCGAAGAACATGCATCGACGTTGTCTTTGTAATATCTATCTTGCATTCAAGTGCGAATATATATACTACTTCTCTTATACCATGCCCATTTGCTAACATCTTAGCCATATACACAAACAAATTAACGTCACGGGCGCGGCGATCGCCGCGCCAAATTTCCTAGTCATCTATTGGAACATAAACTACAGTTGGTGATTCTCAAAAAAGGAATTGGGCATGTATGTTGACTACCTTTTGTAACTTTCGTCCCATGCGTACGATTGCCATGTTTGGTTTTTGCTTCCAGGTTATTCAACTGTCACAAAATGACCGCACACGGTATAATTGCAAATCTGAGGTTAACTGTTTATTTAGAGGGTACAATTCAGCTAGGTTGGTAAGATCGTCTGGATATAATTGCACACGATATAATTGCAAAGGTTAACTGTTTATTTAGAGGGTACAATTCAGCTAGGTTGGTAAGATCGTCTGGATAAATTCATGCTTGCTCCTAAAGATATCCTGGTTGGTTTATGGTGCAAATGATTGGGGTACAGCGCCATCGGTCCCCTTCTCAGGATTCTTGCTGGAGGAGAGTAGGAAGGGGAGCTGTGGGAAGCGACGCTGGGGTTTTTGCCATATTGGGGAAATGGGGATGGATGAGGGAGCAGACATGATGGTGATACACGTACAAGTGTATACTCAACACGTGTGTCTAGTAAGCGATCAACAACGACCGTATGGTGTACAAAGCGTGCATTTCACACTCTACATCCATGGCCAAAATTCGATAGCGAATCCATTGGATGTGGTAGGGAAAGATATGTTCAACCAACATGGAAGACGATTTAGCAATATGATTTGTATTGCATAAGCGTGTTGTGCCATAATGTGCTTGGTTGAGATTTATAGCAGAGAAGGTTCCAAGGATGTAAAACTTTTCTGAAAAGTTCAAAATAAAAGATGAGGCTTGCATCCATCAATCTAGAGGCTGGGGTTTCCTTATTTTGAAGAAAAAGTCATGTCATCCAAAACTAGAATGTGAGTCACATGGCTTGAGTTTCAAAATAAACCATACATCCTTACACAATTTTTTTTCATAAATGAGTATCCCATCCACCGCTGATTGATTCCATATTTAATACTGCAGAGTATTTTTTGAAACAACCACATTGGGACTGAATAATGTGACTATCTTTCCGTGCAACAATATCTGATACAATTGGCAAATGATTTCAGAAACCACGTTCTGCGCAATTATATATCACCACCGAGGGCTAGTGTTGTCTGCATGCTTCACTATTATTTAAAGGCCACTTTGTACCAACCATGAACAAAAAAAATGAAAGAAAAAGGGCCCATATGAGACTGCTGATGGAGTTTGTTCCCTTCTTGTTTGAGAACCAGTGAAGTTTAGCACCACCAACTGTCAGGAAAAAATGGCGCAGGGAAAAGGATGGAGAAGGGGTATTTCATCGAGAGTTGGGAATAGGAGACGCCAGGAAATAATCACCCAAGTGGATTCGTGTCAGCACTACTATGCTTTGTGATGCACCTTGCAGTACCATGCCGTCTCCCACTATCAGGTGTGTCTGAGCCTCATGACCATCCTGTCAAACCAGCTAGGAACTGATGTACAGCGATATGATCATACTTGTCGAGCAAAGCTGTTTTCTTTGCTATGATAGACTCGTTCACACGACCCGGTACAAAAGTGACGTACCCCGGTCACTAGTATAGATAAGGGCTATTATGTCTAGATAGACTCCTTCGCAGGTTTATCACAGACCGAATGTTTTGCAGAATTGTTACAAATATCGCGCACACTGCTCAAATTGGGTAAACCGTTTTCTTACGAAAAATCACCCCCAGGTTTATTTCCTTGTGAACCATGTGCCTCGTACTTGTGATGTTGCCTCATTTTTTCACTGTTCCATTTTATGTGTCCTTTCTCACACGGTGAGTCATGAATTATTTTGTGCTTTTCTCGAATTCCGTAAGACACGTGCGTAGCCTCTTCCCCTTTCACAACAAGCTACACTTTGGGGATGATATAGCTTCACGGACGTGCAGCATAAAGTCCGTGTTGTCATGCTTGGCACACACCCTGCTCTACGGTAGTCACACTTCGATATGGCTCACAAAAAAAAGACCGTTCGCCTTTATTGTGTCTGGCAGTGCATGCCGGTGAAGCCTCCATCGTGTTGAGCAGGACTCTCCGGTGGTAAAGTAGGAGGAAGCTCCAGAAGTTGGGGAGGAGGAGCACCCCATCCCGCCGCCAGACCACAATGGAGGCTACTCCCCCTTGTATTCCGGTTGGACCTCATCGAACGAGGACTACAAAATTAATTTGAAGGATGACAAGGACATGACGATTATGACTTCAGAAGATGATTTGTCGTAGCTCGAATGGTGGGAAGAGGCTGAGTGGTAGGCCGAGGAGGAGGAGGACGACGAGATGCTTGAGGAGTAGGCAAGGCTATTGGAGTATTTTGCCAAGAAGAAACGTGAGACATATAGAGAGCATGTGGCATATGCCGGCAGTATCGCCACTGCGAACGAAGCCAAAGCCTCTAGCTCAACCTACAAGAAGATCATCTACATTTGCGACGATAATGAGAAGTAGAAATTATAGTCGCAGTTCTTCCCATGTAATTTGGCTCACGCTTTAGCATCTATAAAGCGTATGCGATGTTTATCTATCATTATCGCAGCATCTGACAAACGACTCCACGTGCCCTTCGTCGACGCTAGATGCACGACCGGAGCGGGGTAGAGCGGGAAGGGCCTCATTCTGACTTTAGGACATAACCGATCCCTCGACATCCCAAAAAAGACATAGAAAAATAGGCTAAACAATAAACAAAAAACTTCCCGCCGTAAGAGGCCGTGGTCTGCCACACCTCCAAGGCCACCAGAGACGGGACGGACCGGTGGTAGAGTCGTCAGCCGGAGCGATGGAACCTTAGATGAGTTTTGTTTGTCGCATGCGGATACAACGTGGGATGCTTTGATTGTCGGGCATTTGTTTCTTCAAATCTCAATGAATGTAATCTAAGTGCATGTGATGGCTAGGGTTCGTGTATGGCTGTTTATACCGTAGTTCAGGTAGGATATGGGCAGCATCACACGACTGAGTCGGCAATATCTCATGATTTTCAAAAATCCGACTGATTGATTAATGCGTTAGTTAATAAATCGTAATTAATATAAAATTAATTCTTCCGAACATCAAAAATAGTCATAAACAATTAAACATCGTGTAAAATATGAGTTAGGGAAACTGTTATAGACGCCTAGAACCTTGAAGAGCTTGGCTTTTTATGCTTACTTCTAAGAATAAAGAGTGAATGTTAGGGAATTGATCTGCAGATGATACATCAGATTTTGCTTCCATCTCATGATGAATTACTAGTTAATTTTGCTTCCGCTCCGTCTCTTTTCTCTTGTTTTTTTTTACCAAACAGTCGAGTGTGTACGTGCGATATGGGCTTTCGGGTGGTGGGCTCCTAAAAGCCCGACTGGTATGTTATATAGTGGAGCCGTAAGTCCGGGAAATGCATAGGCCGCGGACACCGACGAGCAAGCCGCCGCCGCCTACTCTGTTTGTGGAGAGAAGCAGATTGCCGCCGCCGCCTGCCGCCCCAGTCCGAAACAGTGCTCGCAAGTGAAGTTTTATGTTAGATACATCCGAATCTAGACAAATTTGAGTCAACTAGATGGATCGGGGGAGTATATATAGGTTTGTGAACCTATAGAGTGACCTATATATACATACTAAAAGGTGTCTAGATACACTCTCTTGTATTTTGAAACGGAGGGAGTACATGCTAATCTAGACACATCTCAAAACATTAATTTAGATCTGAGGAATATATATATATCACACTGGCCTCTGGTGAGCTGCAGGGTGTATGAATTTTATTTATTTCATTGATCCGATGTTAGAGTTTCTATTCATTTTTTTTTTTGCAATTCGATGATGCAGGTAGTAGGTCACACGCCCAAGTGATGTATAGCAGGTTGTGTAGGGTTGCTTCTGTTTAGCACCCATCAAAGGAATTGATCGAACATGTAAGTGCTATATGCAAATGATACATCAGATTCAGGCCTTTTATCAGTTGTTTTTGTTTCCTCCGATCCAAATTAATTGACTCAGATTTATTTAGATTTAGATGTATCTAGACCCGTTTTAATGCCGTATCTAGACAAATCCGAGGGAGTACTATTTTTCTAGCTGTTTTTACAACTTTGTATATACTGCAAATGATATAACCTTTATTAGTTACTATTTATTGAATTGAAGGATTGGAATGCTCCTAGAGATTTAGCTCTTAATAGGACACCTCAACTGGCTTTGGTAAAAGGCATTGGTGTTATTGTTGTATAGACTAATTCTCATGGAATTTTATTACCAGAGTAACTAGTACAAGCAAAAATTACATCAACTTTTATAGATAACCAAATCCTAACTCTAGGCGAATTATGGAGGCTGAACGAACCAACGAACCGCCGCGCACTCTGTTTCCTGCGAGAAGTAACACCAGCATGGGCAAAGCATTGACCGAACCATTGTCCCCGTCCGGCTACTGGTTCTAGAGTGCATTAGTAAGCGATAGCTAAGAAGGTTCGCCCCCTCAACTCATCCATCTCTGCTTCAAATTGGAAATGTGAAATGGTGACTGGATTTTGGATTGACTTGCAGATTCGTCATGTCGTTGTTCACCGGTGTATCTGTCATCACCGACGCTTGGGACTGCACCACATCAGCCGTTGACACCAACACCGACAGCGGGTACCATTTGCTAGTGGTCAAAAACTATTCGCGTACCGTACAAGCGATCCCCATGGGAGAGGAAATCAGCACCGAATCTTTCATGGTAGGAGGCCTTAATTGGAAAATCTTCTACTATCCCAACGGTGCCTACTCGAGTTGTGCCGACTTCATTTCTTTCTATATTTGCCCTGGCGGTGAATTTGATGAAATGGAAGAAACTATGGAGGTCAAGTTCCAGCTTAGCTTTGTTGACCAGGTTGAGTATCAGAAGCCAATGCATATCCATGCAACTAAAACATACAAGTTGCCTGGCCCGTTTGGGGGCTGCGATCGGTTTATGAAAAGAGACGCCTTTGAACGATCACCTCATCTAAAGGGTGATTGTTTCACCATTCGGTGTGACATTATGGTTTGCAAGGATTTCAACACCCACAATGCCGATGGCACCCAGTCTGAGATACATGAGCATTTTGACTATATCTTTCAAAATAAGGTGGGTGTGGATGTGTCATTTGAGGTCAGCGGCGAGACGTTCGCTGCACACCGGTGTGTTCTTGCAGCCCGATCAAAAGTCTTCATGGCACAACTCTTTGGCCCCATGAAGGAAGGCACTACATCAAATGTCATACAGATCAAAGACATGGATGCAAAAGTGTTTGCCGCTTTGCTTAGGTTCATCTACACAGATTCATTCCTCGAGATACAAGAACATGATGTAATGTGGCTGCAACACGTGTTTGTGGCAGCGGACAGATACAATGTCCAACGGCTCAAGTTCCTATGTGAAAACGAGATGTCCGAGCACATAGGTGTGAGCTCGGTTTTATCCACTCTTGCTCTAGCTGAGCAGCACCACTGCCACAGATTGAAGGAGGCTTGCTTCAAATTTATCCAAATACAATCTCCCAAGTGTCTAGATAAATTAATGGCGACCGATGGCTGGGAGCATATGACTAGAACATATCCATCTGTTATGAAGGATTTCGTTTCCAAGCTTGAGGCCAATAAAAAGAAGAACAAGAAAATGAAGCACTACAAGATGTAATGTGGTTGTAACGGCTCCAAGTAATACTACTATGCATATCATATACTCCCTCTGTTCGGAAATATAAGACGTTTTAGCTTTGTGAATCGAATGTATCTAGACGTCTTTTAGTATATAGGTTCACAGAGGTTCGGAGTGAACCTATACTATGAACCTATATACTAAAAGACGTCTAGATATATTCATTTCACAAAGCTAAAATGTCTTATATTTCTGAACGGAGGGAGTAGTATGTGATCCTCTAAGCAGATTGTGGTATCTCTGTCTTGCTTGTGTTTTTTCTTGTCATTTGCCTATATGCTGATCCAACATATGGGCCAGTATGTAACTAGATTATAATTTCATGTGTAAGCATATTTGTGCAAGTTACCTAGCTAGTCGTTTCTCTATGCATTGTGTCGTACTTTGTTACCCTGTCATGTAAAACCTTTTCTTGTGTTTATCAAATAGAACTATTTTCCTTCTAGATGCAGCTGGATTGTTTTTCTACTGACTCTAGTGATCTATCAGTTACATTGATACTGATTTTCTTTTGTTTCAGAGTGATTCTATAGAAACATCTGCATTCTACTGTTTTCTCCCAGTTTTGCTGCTACATTCTCTGGAGTTTTGACATTCAGCTGAAGACAGATTTTGGATCAATTTTTCCTTTTAAAATTCCTTGTGGCATTTTCTCACAGTTTACATGCAATGTATTCTTCTATAGGATTGGTTGTAAATTGGCTAGGCTGCATCCATAGAGAGTACATACATATGTTGTGAATACGGAAGATATTTAATGTGAATCCTATTCTGGGAGAGGGGTGATGCAGTTGCTGACATTACAGTCGGGAGGTCTCTTGAGAACGACTGAAGTGACCCCAACAACGTGAGTGACCCCAAAAGTGCATTGGCAAGGGTACTGTGCGTGAGCAGAGAACATTTTTTTTTATGGATCATGCTAAACGCCTGAACTGCTGGTTACAATTTTTGGCAGTGACTGCTATGTGACCAGACTGCTGTCGAAATGAAAGATGACACAATTCTGTACTGCTGTCAAAATGTCGAGATAAAATAACTTATTCCGCCAGCCACCACAAAAGACACGATTCTGGTACTCTGTGACTCTAAATAAGCACACAATTCTACTAATCTCTCTGTCCGAAAATAACTGACTTAGATTTTTTCTAAATTCGCATTTATATACCATGTTTTAGTGTGTACATACATCTGAATTTAGATAAACTCAAATCACCTTTTTTGGATAGAGGGAGTACTACCGTTGTGTGATTCTAAAACTTCGGATAATAATAACAGTTTACAGCAACGCAAATAGGATGGGCTGTCTGATTCTACGGAGGTGACTGAGGCTTGTTCTTCTCAAGATGCTTGGTGGATGGGAGCTGCGGCCATTTATGCTGATTGTCTTGATATTTGCTCGTCTATTGGCAATGTTACTTTCCATCACTGTCCAAGGGAGGCGAATAAGACGGCGCATGAGATAGCTAGATTTTACTTTAATGCTAAACTTATATATAATTGGAACGATGAGCTCTCTAGCTTTCTCTTAGACAAACTCGTAAACGATATAATTAGTGTGTGAGGAGCTGCAAGTTTCAGACGCACTCTTTTTTCTTACCAGGGTACCTAAGGAGACTGGAAGGTTTTAATGAGACGGCTTGCATACTTAATATATATCATTTTACCTTAAAAAGACCCTGAACCATGCAGGAAAGATGGGAGTGCCAGTAATCGTGTCTTCGAATCGACCCCCAATCGATGAGGATCCATCCAGGAGAGATGGCAGTGACAGTGCCCGAGGTAAAGAACATTTGCAGCTGCTTCTCCCAACCGACCACCAGTGGAAGCACCGGAATCGGTCGTTTGGTCGCCAAATACTAAATTGGTGTCGAATTTTAATAAAAACAAACCATAAACTTTAAATGCCAATCCTATAGCCTATATAACTAAGAAGATCATCCCTACTACCATATTTCTCTCAACATGCAGCTATGCCACACCAGCAAGCCACTGATTGGTCCATCTCATTCATACATCCACTGACATGTCAGCATCTAGGGCGAGCACTGCCTTTTCATCGATATGGTTCCACGGAAACGAAAAGCCTGAGCATAATTAGGGAAGTCGAGTGGCCGTCGCCTGTTAATTGTTTTGCTATATACAACCAAACTTCCCGCCACCTCTTTGTTGCGATCGATCGCCGGCCAAAATAACAGAAACCAACAAGCGGATGAACTAAAATAAAATATTGTCGATCGACGTCACATGCCACTCCGCCTCTAGATCGAAGGTATCCTAATGCTTGTGCTCACCCATCGGTGATGCCGCTGCTGGTCCCGATGTAGATGTCGTTGCTGATGCCGTCGATGCCTCCGACGTCGCCTTCGTCATGGCAAGTTCTTGTAGAATCATGTGGTGGTAGTACATGTGTGTTGGGGATCCATCCCCGACGTGTCGGAGATCAAGATGAGAAAGTCCTCCCTTTTTTCACGACGACCCTCTCTTTCTCGGTCTTGACCCTCTCCTTCTCGAGCATGAAAAACAAGACTTTTTTAACAAATCAGGATTGAAGACTATTTTTAGGAAATGTCAGAGCATATCCACTCGCCTCCCATACAGTGTCTGGTGCGGCCTTTTTTTCCCCGTATTTGAGGGCGCCGACTATTTTCTTAGTTTAGGGGAGGTGTTCCCATCCACACTCCCAATAGGATCATCTATTTACATATTCATTCACCACATACATAGATAAACAAAGAACGATTTAAGATAGTTTGCCATCCTAATCGACTATGCCGCTTCCACTACCGTTGTCGCCGTCTTCGTAATCGACATCATCCGTGGCGTCACCGTCTTCCTGTTTCGTGTCAGAATCAAGGTTGATTATCCCGGCGGCCTCCGCCCTCCCCGTAAATTTTTCACGGCACGCTGTGTCGGCTTGACGGCGCGCTGCGTCGATAGCGGTATAGATCGTATGCCCCGACACTGCCCAGAAGTGACGCCTCCCTTCGGTGTTGTGTAGATCTAGGTGGAGCTGCCGCCGGTGAGCTCGGAACAGCGTAAGCTCCGGCGCCCGCTCCTTCTTGAACCGCTTCGGCCAGTACTCGCTCGTGGGTGCGTACTTGGCCATTGCCCTCTTCTGCTCTAGCAACTCACGGTGGCACTCTTCGATCTACATCACCAACTCGGTGCCACACAAGGGCGATGCCACGGGCACACTAGCGTAGCTAAGCTCGAAGCCGGTCGGGAGACTCGCACGGCGGCGCGGGGATGTCATAGTGGGCGAACATCTAAGCCTCGTAGAAATTGAGGTTGGGCCTCTCCATGGTGGCGACGGCGAGAGGGGCGGTGAGGGAGGGAGGGACGCCTAGATATAGCGGAGAAAATGGTGGGAAGATGGAGCAGGAAGCGGCAGGGAGGGCATGAACAAAGCTTTCTCCCACTGTCAGGACTGGCCCGCTCCATTTTCAGCTCCATTCGGCGCCCCGCTAGCCCCCCTGTGGGTAGGGTTCAGCCTGGGGGCACCGGATAACAAAATAGGCTGCACCGGTGTGGAAAACAAATGAAGGGTGGGCTGGACACGATTTTAAGCGCTGGAACCCCTATATCCCTTTAGGGCATCTCCACCGGCGCGACCCAACCGGTCCGCTGGCGTCCGAACGTGTCCAAACAGACGCGCAGGTCGGCCGTGCCCCCTCTAGCGGCGCGACCCATCCGAAGGCTGGCCACGCCACTAACGCTTCCCCTCCTGCGCTAGCGGCGCCTCCCGACGCCTGCGCGCCTACCGCCATACATCAATGTCGTCGCTTTGGCCTCCACGCCAACATCAAATGTCGTGCCTTTTTAAACAGGCCATCCACGACCATCTTCTTCCACACTACACTCTCCTCCCTCCCATCCTTCACTACCGGTAGCAAGCCATGGTCAACGGCATTGGATCAAGGAGAGGATGTCTAGGACGACCACCGGGCCCTGGCCCTGGCCGTTGAGGTAGGTGCGGATGGCGCGACTAGAGCAGCACACCACCACAGTCTTCCTCACCCCAGGTCCTAGCTGTGGCCGTCGAGGAAGGCGTGGGGGGTGCGGCCAAACAAGCACGCCACCATGATCTCCCTCACCACCGGCATCACCATCACCATCGTTGCCAGATCTCGGGCCCATCGACATCGGCAACTTCGAGTTTTCCGTGACCATTGATACGTTGCAAACATATCCATAATTTTTGATGTTCCATGCTTGGTTTTATCTACTTTATTGTGTTTTGTCCACACTTTGGAGTACTTTTCATATGATTTCTTGGACTTACCTATTAACAAGAGCCACAGTGCCAGCTGCCTGTTTTCTGCTGTTTTTGGTTCCAAGAAAGTTAGAAAATGAATATTCTCGGAATTGGACGGGACAAAAGCCAAAGTCAGTTTTTCACCGAGGGACACCTGGAGCCAGAATACGAGACGGGGAGGGGCTGGGGCCCGGCCACACCACCTGGCCACGCGGCTAGGCCTAGCCCGCGCCAGGGGGTGGTTTGGCTGCCCCAGGCACCCCCTTGGCCTCTCCTTCCGCCTATATATTACCTTTGATATGGAAACCCTAAGTACCCGATAAAAATTCCACGAAAGAGTCTGTAGCCACCGTCATATCCATCCCTAGATCGGGAGGGATCTGAAGCTCTTCCCGGCACCCTGCCGGAGAGGGGAATTCACCCTGGAGGCCTTCTTCATCACCATGCAAGTCTCTGGACTACAGGTCCATGTAGTAGCTAGATGGCTGGTTCTCCTCCTTTGTGCTATCATGTTTAGATCTTGTGAGCTCCGTTCATGATCAAGATCATCTATTTGTAATTCATACATGTTGTGTTTGCGGAGATCCGATGGATATTGAGATGCTATTTCAGATTGATTATTGATTCTATCATGTCTTTGTTATTTGTGATATTGCATGCTTTCCGTTGTTAGTAGCTATCTTGGCCAAGTAGATGCTAGCAACTCCAAGAGTTAGTATTTATGCTCGATAGTGGGTTCATGCCTCGTAATGGGAAGTGACAGAAATCTCTAAGGTACTAGATGTGTTGTTGCTACTAGGAGAAAACAACAATCCTTTGTTCATAGAACAATCGTATTGTTTACCTTACACGCAGTTCGAAGCAATAATCATTGCTTGCAACTTAATCTTGGAGGGGTTCGGATGATAACCTGAAGGTGGATTATTAGTCATAGATGCAGTTGGATGGCGGTCTATGTATAATGTTGTAATGCCCAATCGAATCTCAAAGGAGTTAAGATGAGTAGTATATGCTTGTATGCTTTCTCGATGTTTGTCAATTGCCCCGCTGTAATTTGTTCACCCAACATGTTATCTATCTTAAGGAGAGCCACCTCTAGTGAACTATGGACCCCGGTCCTTTCTTTTACTTTCAATCTACAATCAACTATTTACGGCTTTGTGTTTACTTTCTGCAAACTATTACTTTCTTCCACTCGATACGTTTAATCCTTTGTTTTCAGCAAAACCGGTGAGATTGACAACCTAATCGCAAGTTGGGGACAGAGTTCTGTGGTTTTGTTGTGCAGGTCTCCACCTTGCTGCTGGCATCGGTAGTGCGCCCTGCCAAAGTTCAACTAGCTACACCTTTGGGGTGTTTTCTTGCTCCTAATGGACTGATAACCTTGGTTTCATAACTGAGGGAAAACTTACTGCTGTGATCATCATACCTTCCTCTTGGGGTTCCCCAACGAGCTCGTTAATACACGAGTCAACAACCATCACTTGGGTATGAAGAGGGACATGCTCCTCCTTTCCTGCAAATTCATGCCCAGCAGGATGTGTTGCAGGCTGTCGGTGGCAAAACCCGCGCGTGGCCGGTGGAGGTGCTGTTCGACCGCCCCAGCGAGATGTTTCTCGCAAACGGATGGGAGGAGTTTTCCTGTGCACACCAAAACAAAGTCACCCACTTCGTTGTCTTCAAGTATGATGGCGAAGCCATGCTCACTGTTAGCTTCCTCGACCACACCATGTGTCGTCGCCACTACCACTCTGACTCCGACCCCGATGAGTAGGCTTCGCACTAGACTAGGCAGTGTACTCACTGTGTATCATCTTTGGAATCAAATTTGCAATGTGCTCATCGGCCATTTTGATACGTTGCTAACGTATCTATAATTTTTGATGTTCCATGTTTGGTTTATATCTACTTTCTTATGTTTTATCCATACTTTGGAGTACTTTTTATAAACTTTCTTGGACTAACCTATTAATAAGATGCCACAGTGCTAGCTGCCTGTTTTCTGCTGTTTTTGGTAACAGGAAAGTCAGAAAATGAATATTCTCGAAATTGGACGGGACAAAAGCCAAAGTCAATATTTCACCGAGGGGGACACATAGCCAGAATACGAGATGGAGAGGGGCCAGGGGCTGGCCACACCACCTGGCCGTGCGGCCAGGCCTGTGAGCACCCTCGGCCTCCCCTTTTGCCTATATATTGCCTCCGATACAGAAACCCTAAGTACCCAATCAAAATTCCACGAAAGAGTCTATAGCTGCTGTCATCTCCATCCCTAGATCGGGAGGGATCTGAAGCTCTTCCCGGCACCCTGCCGGAGGGGAGAATTCACCCTGGAGGCCTTCTTCATCACCATGCAACCCTTCGGTGTGATGCGTGAGTAGTTCATCCCTGGACTACGGGTCCATGTAGTAGCTAGATGGTTGGTTCTCCTCCTTTGTGCTATCATGTTTAGATCTTGTGAGCTCCGTTCATGATCAAGATCATCTTTTTGTAATCATACATGTTGTGTTTGCGGGGATCCGATGGATATTGAGATGCTATTTCAGATTGATTATTGATTCTATCATGTCTTTGTTATTTGTGATCTTGCATGCTTTCTATTGTTAGTAGCTATCTTAGCCGAGTAGATGCTAGCAACTCCAAGAGGGAGTATTTATGCTCGATAGTGGGTTCATGCCTCTAGTAATCTGGGGAAGTGACATAAATCTCTAAGGTACTAGATGTGCTGTTGCTACTAGGGAGAAAATAACAATCCTTTGTTCATAGAACAATCGTATTGTTTACTTTACACGCAATGCTTAATGCAATTATCTGTTGCTTGCAACTTAATACTGGAGGGGGTTCGGATGATAACCTGAAGGTGGATTATTAGTCATATATGCAGTTGGATTACGGTCTATGTATAATGTTGTAATGCCCAATCAAATCTCATAGGATTCAAGGTGATTAGTATATGCATATATGCTTTCTCGATGTTTGTTAATTGCCCCGCTGTAATTTATTCATCCAACATGCCATCTATCTTAAGGAGAATCACCTCTAGTGAACTATGAACCCCGGTCCTTTCTTTTACCATCAATCTACAACTGTTTACTGTTTTCTGTTTACTTTCTGCAAGCAATTACTTTCTTTTACACAATACGTTTAATCCTTTGTTTTCAGCAAAATCGGTGAGATTGACAACCTCACTGTAAGTTGGGGCAAAGTTCTATGGTTGTGTTGTGCAGGATTCCAAGTTGGAAACAGCACCTTGGATGTGTTTCCTTGCTCCTACTGGTTCGATAACCTTGGTTTCATAACTGACAGAAAACTTGCTGTTGTGCTCATCATACCTTCCTCTTGGGGTTCCCCAACGAGCTCGATATATTACGAGCCAGCAAGTATTTTTCTGGCGCCGTTGCTAGGGAATCAAGGACATCTTGACAAGGGGAGTCCCTCATAACCAATCTCTTTACTTTGTTATTTTTTTGCTTAGTTTATTTTTGCTTAGTTTGCTTGTTTCTTTATCAAAAACACAAAAAAATTGGTTGTACTAAGTTTGCTTTATTTATTAAAAACACAAAAAATGACTACTCTTGAAAACACTAAATTGTGTGACTTCACTAGCACCAGCAACAATGATTTCATGTGCACACCTATTGCTCCACCTGTTCTTGAAGCTACTTTCTTTGAAATTAAACCTGCTTTACTCAATCTTGTTATGAGAGAACAATTTTCTGGTATTGGTACTGAAGATGTTGCTGCTCATCTTAATAACTATGTTGAACTTTGTGAGATGCAAAAGCATAGGGATATAGATGGAGATATTATTAAGCTTAAATTGTTTCCTTTATCTTTGAGAGGAAAAGCTAAATAATGGTTGCAATCCATAACTAGAAATAGTATTGATTATTGGACTAAATGCAGAGATGCTTTTATTGGAAAATACTATCCTCCTGCTAAGATTATATCTATGAGAAGTGAAATAATGAAATTCAAACAATCTGATAATGAACATGTTGCTCAAGCTTGGGAAAGAATGAAATCTTTGGTAAAGAATTGCCCCACTCATGGACTGACTAATTGGATGATTATCCAAACCTTTTATGTAGGACTTAATTATTCTTCAAGAGATCTACTGGATTCTACTGCTGGAGGTACCTTTATGACCATTACTTTGGGTGCTGCAACAAAGCTTCTGGATAATATGATGGTTAACTATTCTAAATAGCATACCGAGAGAACTCCACAAGGTTAGAAGGTAAATTCTGTTGAAGAGACCTCTTCCTTGAGTGATAAAATGATGTTATTATGTCTATGCTTGTTGATGGGAAATCTCATATTGATCCAAATCATGTTCCCTTAGCCTCTTTGGTTGCTGAAGAAGAGCAAGTTGATGTGAACTTTATAAGAAATAATAATTTTAGCAACAATGCCTACAGGAATAATTTTGGTAATAATAACTATAGGCCATATCCTCCCAATAATGGTAATGCTTATGGAAATTCCTACAACAATAATAGGAGTGCTCCCTCTAAACTTGAAGTTATGCTTAAAGATTTTATTAGTAAACAAACTGCTTTCAATAAAACTATTGAGGAAAAACTCTCTAATGCTGAAAGAAATATAGCATCATTGGCTGAAGCACAATCTTCTTTTAATAAAATGGCTACTAAACCTGAAACTATTGAAAAACCCTTTGCTGCTACTAATGCCATACAAGTTAGAATTGATGAAAATGTTAGATTATTAGCTGAATTGCATGCTAAGTGGGAAAGAGAAGATGAAATTGCTAGAAATATTAGTGTTTCTACTATCACTACCACTAATGTTGAAGCTAGTAAACCCAATAGAACCTTTTCTAATAAAAATGCTAAAATTCTTCGGAATATGGGAAACACTAGCTCCACTATTTTAGATGATAATTATGATTTTGATCTTGATGGTTGCAACATCTCTGAAGTTATTATGTTCCTACAAAAGCTTGCTAAAATCCCTAATGCTAGTGCTATGAATATGGCCTTTACAAAACACATTACTGATGCTCTCATAAAAAATAAAGAAGAAAAGATGAAACATAAAGCTTCTATTCCTATGGAACTAGAAGATGGTTGGGAACCCATCATTAATATGAAAGTAAGTGATTCTGATCTCAAAGCTTTATGTGATCTTAATAGTAGTGTTTCTATTATGCCTAGAAGAATTTATGATATGCTTGATTTGCCATCATTGGAAGATTGTTATTTAAATGTCCCACTTGATGATAATGCTAAAAAGAAATTCATGGGTAGTATTAATGATGTTTCTTATTATGGTTAACAATGCCTATGTCCCTGTTGATTTCTATGTTTTGGATGTTGAATGCAATGCTTCTTGTCCTATTACTTTGGGAAGACCTTTTCTTAGAACTGTTGGTGCCATTATTGATATGAAAGAAGGCACCATTAAATATCAACTCCCACTCAAGAAATGTATAGAACACTTCCCTAAGAAAAGAGAAAAGATCCCTTTTGCCTCTCCTATGAAAACAAAAAAATTCTCTTAATGCTTCTTCATTTGAAAACACTTGATTCTTTTCTTGCTTCTTATGCCTAACTTAAAGGCGTTAAAGAAAAGTACTTATTGGAAGATAACCCAAAAGTTTTAGATGAGTCTTGGAAGTTATTACCTCTGTAATAACTGCTCCTTATCCTTTTTATATGCTTTTTGTGCCAAGATTAACCTCTAATGAGAGAGAAGTAATGCTTCGGAAAGTTGCTTTCCCGAAACAGATTTTTGTGCTTCGCTGTAAAAATTCGTGTAAAATCTCTGCACGTCTTTTTGAGGCGTGAAGTTTTCTGCTACTGCCCTAGGTTGTTATGTAACTTTCGTTAGTTCAACACTTTTTGATTTGAGCAACAAAAGGTCTTCGAAAAAATTTGGTTTTTACCTACTGGTCTATTTTGATAGATTTCTGCCATTATTTGCGTTTGCTTCTTGTTGATTCCTTTTTGGGTTCTTTTTGGGGAATTGAGATTTTTAGGGAAGTGCTACAGTAGCTTGTGTTTTAATGGAAGTTTTATTGGTGTTGAAATTGAACCCAAAGACTTATTATCTTGAGTACACTAATGTTGCTAATAAAGATTGTGTGAAGTTTTGTATAAAGGAAAAAATTTAGGTGTATGGAGAGAATGATGTAATGAGATGAAGAATGGAGTAAAGATCAAGCTTGGGGATGCCACCCGTGTCACCCCAAGAAATATCCAAGAAGTACAAGCGTCAAAGCTTGGGGATGCCCAAGGCATCCCCTTCTTCATCAATAAAAATCTCAAGTTTCTTCCAAACACTTCATTTTTATTGTTTCATGCACAGTTGTGTTGTTCTTGGAGCGTCTTCATTTTTGTTTTTAGTTTTCGTTTGCTTGGTTTGCTTAGTTTGCTTGAATAAATTGGTTGGACCCCCTCATTCATGCATTGGTTTTCAAATAAGTTTGATTTGGATTGGAAAATAGTAGGAAAAGTTCATGCTTAAGTGGTAAGAGGAGCTTGTTTTTGACTGTGGCCTATGCTTTGCATGTCATGCTTGATATTGTTTTGGCTTTATGCTTAGTGATTTTTGCTATAGCATGACATGTTATAAACAATTGAGATTGCTTAATGTGCCTTGAAATAATCATGTGTTGTTTTAGCATATTAAAGCATAGTATTGTGATATTCTCCTTTCTTGCTTTATTTGGGTTGACTTGGCGCATGCTCACTCCATGTTATGACTATCCCAAGTCACCATAGCCTCTATTATCCTTTAGTTTTCGACTTGTAATCTCACTTTATGCTTTAATTAATAATGTTTTGTCGCTTTGCATGATTATGGCCATTATTGCTCTTTTAGTTGGTCACTCCCAGTCTTTTGCTAGCCTCCATAACCAAGTATGAGTTCCACTCATGCATCCAACTCCAAATAAAACCAAGTTATTCCAAAGAGTCCACCATACCTACATATTAGCATTTGCTATTCCAAGTATATTCATGTTTTTATCTACCTTCTGAATTAAACTTGTTATGAGAAAACTAGTAATTAAAGCTCTCACGAACTTGATGGCACACTTTACTTCTCTTGCCCCTAATAAACTTGAACCATTGTGTCATCTATGTTGTATATGCTTGCACTTATATGTTGGAGATTAGCAGAACCATGTTGTCATGGGGAATGCTTTCAACATTGCACTTGTACATTGTGCCTAGTTGATATCATGCTCTTTTGTCTATGGATGTCGTCGGTGTGAAATGAAAGGGGAACTTGTAAGTCCATGGAGTTATGTATGTGTGTTAGAGAAACGCCTAGGCCACTGGTCTAATCCATGCCTAATCATGGTGGAAACCTGCAGCGTAACCATAATGAGCAATCTATGAAGCATTCTTCTTATAAAAAAAGAGATAGAGATTGAGAAAAAGAAAAAAAAGAAAAAGAAAAAAAGGAGATGAGAAAAGAGGAAAGAGAGAAAAAAGCACCATTTTCCCATGGTAAATAAGAAGATTGCTGAGATGCTCGTTGTCTGCTTGCCTTGTCATTTTGATATGGGTATTCTTCCGTATCATCAGGCAAGGGGTACCCCATTGGCGGTTCTCTATGACACACATGTACTTACTATGATAAGAACTTACCGGTAACTAAACTTGAGTAGCATGAGGAGCGGCCCTCGTATTCAAGGGACATGAGATTTCCAACTTATACTTTGTCAAGCATATACTCCATAGTTTGTTCACTTTAACCTTAATCACTTCAAGATGCTTATGATAGGGGCAATGAGAGCTGAAAGCTAATAAGTACCATAATTTTTAGAAGCTCTTTATGAGACTTGAATCCCTGCTTCCCTTTGAAGGGCCTTTCTTCCACTTTTATATTGAGTCTCCACCTTCTATATTTATGCACCAATTAAGAGAGCATAGTGGCCATTCTTAGTTTAATGTGCATTGTCCAAGACTTGTTGATTAATGCATAACTTTGATATTGCTTGTTCTTAAACTATTTGTATCTAGTCACCCTTATAAACTTTGAAGGTGTCCTATGCAATTATGATTTGCTACTCTATGAGGGACAAGCTGAATGCCACTATGATATGTTTTCTTTATGTGAAACAAACAAAGGTCTTGCAAAGCATTGTTATTCATGAATCTTTTGTTTGTGCATTTTCATGTTACAACATAGTTTTTATGTCTTACTGTTAGAACTTTATCTTTCATGCTATGTTGAAGTACTATGATCCCAGCTATCAATGTTTTACAAATACTTTGATCAAGTTTATGATGGTGCATGTCACCTCAAAAATTATTCTTTCTTTTTATCACTTACCTACTTGAGGACGAGCAGGAGTTAAGCTTAGGAATGTTGATACGTTGCTAACATATCTATAATTTTTGATGTTCCATGCTTGGTTTATATCTACTTTCTTATGTTTTGTCCACACTTTGGAGTACTTTATACACTTTCTTAGACTAACCTATTAACAAGATGCCACAGTGCCAGCTGCCTGTTTTCTGCTGTTTTTGGTTCCAGGAACGTCAAATATTCTTGAAATTGGACGGGACAAAAGCCAAAGTCAATATTTCACCGAGGGGGACACATAGCCAGAATACGAGATGGAGAGGGGCCAGGGGCTGGCCACACCACCTGGCCGTGCGGCCAGGCCTGTCCCTCCGGGGCCTCCCCTTTTGCCTATATATTGCCTCCGATACAGAAACCCTAAGTACCCAATCAAAATTCCACGAAAGAGTCTATAGCTGCTGTCATCTCCATCCCTAGATCGGGAGGGTGCAGCTCTTCCGGCACCCTGAGGAGGAGAATTCACCACAGGCCTTCTTCATCACCATGCAACCCTTCGGTGTGATGCGTGAGTAGTTCATCCCTGGACTACGGGTCCATGTAGTAGCTAGATGGTTGGTTCTCCTCCTTTGTGCTATCATGTTTAGATCTTGTGAGCTCCGTTCATGATCAAGATCATCTTTTTGTAATCATACATGTTGTGTTTGTAGGGGTTCGTAGCATGGAAAACAAAAATTTTCTATCGCATACAAACAAACAAGCCAAGATCTATCTACTAGATTGTAGCAACGAGTCGATGGAATAACTCACCCTCGAAGATTCCAAAGCGGTTAACGAGAGCAGATTCTCGTGGGTGATGTAGTAAATACTCTTTCCGATCTCAAGATCGCGTGACGATCCTTCCGGCGCGTTCCATAGCGCTCCTTGATCAGTCACACGTTCGGTACTCGCGAAGACCTTCCTCTCCTTGTTCCAATGCAGCGGAGGTTGTAGCACTCTCCTCGCGATTCCGGCAGCACAACGGCGTGGTACCGGAGGTAGAGGGGAAATCCCGCAGGGCTTCGCCTTAAGCCGGTGTGAGTATGGTGGAGCTTATGAGAGAGGCTATTAGTGGTCTAGTAATTAGACACACCAATTAGAAGGCTCTAAACCAATTAGAAGGCTCTAAACCGAAATAGCTCTAAACCGGGGTCTAGATCTAGGGTTTAGTTTAGAGGATAGGAAACTTGTGTGTGTAAGGAGGGGAGCCCTGCCCCTCCTTATATAGGTGGGAGGGCTGGCCGGCCAAGGGGAGGAGTTACTCCCCAACTCGGCCTTGGGAGGTGCGCCGGCCAAGGGGAGGAACCCTCCTCCAACTCGGCCTCCACCAATCCTCCTCTTTTCCCACTTCCCAAAATTGCCGTTTGACTTTCAAACTAGCCATTTGACTTTTCAATTTAGGATTTAAATAAACCCTTTATTTTGGACAGCAAGAACACCTAGTACATGATGCAATCATTCCAATATGTAATGACACATTCATGTACCCTTCCCCCTCCCGAGTGCTTGGGACATTCGGGACCTTCTAGAATGTTCCGATGAAAACACCGAACCATTCCCCAACTCCAAGCAGGACTTTCCTTATATGAATCTTATTCTCCGGACCATTCCGGATCTCCTCGTGATATCCCGAATCCCATCCGAGACTCCGAACAACATTCGGTCTCTTTCTCATAATACCATAACTACTCAAACAACGTCGAATCCTTAAGTGTGTCTCCCTACGGTTCGTGAATTATGCGGACATGATCGAGACACTTCTCCGAACAATAACCAATAGAGGAATCTGGAAATTCATATGGCTCCCACATATTTCTACGATTACTTTGCGATCGAATGAACCACTTACATACGATACCAATTTCCCTTTGTCTCACGATATGTTACTTATCTGAGGTTATGATCTTCGTTATCTCTGCATACCTAGTTAAACCTCGTTACTGTTAAGTACTCTTTTCTCGTTCCGTGATATGTGATCCTTGTGACCCAGTCACATGCTTGCAAGCTAATTGGATGACATTTCACCGAGAGGGCCCAGAGAATATCTATCCGTCATGTGGATGGACAAATCCACTCTTGATCCATGTGTTTCAACCAATACTTTCCGAACACTCAATGCCACCTTTATAGCCACCCATTACGGTGTGGTGTTTGATGACATCAAAGCATCCATCCAGTAAAGGTGATATGCATGATCTCATGGTCAAGGAATTAGGTTACTATGTATCGTAAAGCATATAGCAATTGAACTATTGAAATGACTTGATCTTTATGCTACGCTTATCTATAGGAGTATGTCCACCATATCATTCTCCTAACGATATGATCTTGTTGTTGATAACATCTCAATGTTCATGATAGGAAACCACAATCATCAATCAACCAACAAGCTAATGAAGTATAGAGGCTATACTAGGGACTTCAAATTAAGTTTACAATTCACACAAGTATTAATGTTTCCTTGTTAATACTATTATAGCATGAATATAAACATTTATCATAAACACAAAGATATAATAATAACTATATTTATTATTGCCTCTAGGGCATATCTCCAGTCTCCCACTTGCACTAGAGTCATCTAATCTAGATTACATGGTAATATACCGAACACCCATGGCAGTTTGGTGTTGGTCATGTTTGCCCTCGGAGAGGTTTAGTCAACGGATCCGCCACATTCAGATCTGTGTGTACTTTGCAAATCTTTATATCCCCATCTTGGATATGTTCTCGAATAGCGTGAAACGCAGCCTTGATATGCTTCACTTCTTGTGTGACCTTGGTTCTTGCGCATTGGCTATGGCGCCCATGTTATCACAGAGATAGACATTGGGTCCAGCGACTTGGAACCACACCCAGCTCTGTAATGAACTCTTTCATCCATATCGCTTCTTGTGAAGCCTCCGCGACCATGTATTCCGATTCAGTTGAAGATCTCGCCACAACGCTTTGCTTTGCACTCCTCCAGCTAAGCTGCTGCACCATTCAAAATAAATCGATCCAGTTGTGATTTAGAATCATCCGGATCGGTGTTCCAACTAGCATCGGTGTAACCATTAACAACGAGTTGTTCATCACCTCCATAAGAAAGAACCATATCCTTAGTTCTTCTCAAGTACTTAAGGATATTTTGACCGCTGTCCAATGATCCACTCCTGGATCACTTTGATATCTGCTAGTTAGACTAACGAGATATGCGATGTCGGGTCTAGTACATAGCATGGCATACATTAGAGATCCTATGGCTGAGGCATAGGAGTCTTACTCATCTTTTCTCTATCTTACGCCGATGTCGGACTTTGAGTTTTACTCAAGGTCGATTGAGCAACATGGGCAAGAACCCTTTCTTGCTATCTTCCATTCAAACCTCTTTAGAACTTTGTCCAAATATGTACTTTGTGACAATGATATTTGGCGTTTGATCTATCTCTATAAATCTTTATGCCTAATATGTAAGCTGCTTCGCCAAGATCCTTCATTGAAAAACTATTATTCAAATACTCTTTGACACTATTAAGAAGGTCTACATTATTCCCAATCAACAATATGTCATCCACATACAGTATTAAGAATGCTATAGAGCTCCCACTCACTTTCTTGTAAATACAAGGTTCTCCATAAGTTTGTATAAAACCAAAACTTTTGATTACCTTATCAAAACGTTGATTCCAACTTCGGGATGCTTGCTTCAATCCATAGATGGACCGTTGAAGCTTGCATACCTTGTTAGCATCTTTAGGATCGACAAAACCTTTGGGTTGCATCATATACAACTCTTCATCAATGTCTCCATTGAGGAATGCTGTTTTGACATCCATCTGCCATATCTCATAATCATAATATGCAGCGATTGCTAACATAATCCTCACAGACTTTAGCTTCGCTACCGGTGAGAAAGTCTCATCGTAGTCAACTCCTTGAATTTGTCGAAACCCTTTTAAGCAAGTCGAGCTTTATAGACAGTAACATTACCATCAACATCTGTTTTCTTCTTGAAAATCCATTTGTTCTCGACAGCCTTCCGGCCATCCGGTAAGTCCACCAAAGTCCATACTTGGTTTTTGTACATGGATCCAATCTCGGATTTCATGGCTTCTTGCCATTTATTGGAATCTGGGCTCATCATCGCTTCCTCATATGTCTCAGGGTCATCGGTGTTGTCCACCAACATGACATTCATAGAATCATACCAATGGAGTGGTACGATTTCTCGTTGACCTCCGAGGCTCTGTAACAACTTCAACGAAGTTTCATGATCACCATCATTAGCTTCCTCTCTTATTGGTGCAGGCACCACAGAACTTCTTCGGTCTTTGCGCTACTCGCAATTCGAGAAGGTTCGACAACCTCGTCGAGTTCTACTTTCCTTCCAGTCACTTCTTTCGAGAGAAATTCCTTCTCTAGAAAGGATCCATTCTTAACCTTGAAGATTTTGCCTTCGGATCTATGATAGAAGGTATACCCAATAGTTTCCTTCGTATCCTATGAAGACGCATTTTTCGCTTTGGGTTCAAGCTTGTCCATGTAACTTCTTTACATAGGCTTCGCATCCCCTAACTTTAAGCGACAATTTAGGTTTTTCCCAAACCATAATTCATACGGTGTCGTTTCAACGGATTTAGACGGTGCCCTATTTAAAGTGAATGCGGCTGTTTCTAATGCATAACCCCAAAATGATAGCGTAAATCTGTAAGTGACATCATAGAACGAACCATATCTAAGAGAGTTCGATTACGACGTTCGGACACACCATTACGCTGTGGTGTTCGGCGGTGTCAAGCTGAAAGTATTCCACATTTCTTCAAATGCTCGCCAAACTCGTAACTTAGATATTCACCTCGGCGATCGAACGTAGAAATTTAATCTTCTTGTTACGTTGATTCTCTACCTCACTGAAACTCCTTAAACTTCTCGAAAGTTTGGACTTATGTTTCATGAAATAGATATACCCATATCTACTCAAATCATCCGTGAAGGTAAGAACATAACGATAACCACCGCGCGATGCTACACTCATTGGACCACACACATCGGTATGTATGATTTCCAATAAGTCTGTAGCTCGCTCCATCATACCAGAAAATGGAGTCTTAGTCATTTTACCCATCAGACATGCTTCGCATCTTTCAAGTGATTCAAAATCAAGTGATTCAAGAAGTCCATCGGAATGGAGTTTCTTCATACGCTTCACTCCAATGTGACCAAGACGACAGTGCCACATATAGGTCGAATTATCGCTTGATTTCAAACGTTTAGCCTTAATGTTGTTGATATGTGTATTTCCACTATCGAGATTCAATATGAATAGACCATCTATCAAAGGTGCATGTGCATAAAACATATTACTCATATAAATCGAACAACCATTATTCTCGGATTTAAACAAGTAACCGTCTACAATAAACAAGATCGATATAATGTTCATGCTTAACGCAGCACCAAATAACAATTATTTAAGTATAAAACTAATCCCGATGGTAGATGAAGAGGTAGCGTGCGACGCGATCACATCAACCTTTGATCCGTTTCTACGCGCATCGTCACCTCGTTCTTCACTAGCTTCCGTTTATTCTGCAGCTCCTGTTTGAAAGTTACAAATATGAGCAACCGAACCAAAGATCAAATACCCGTGCACTACTACGAATACTAGTGAGATACACATCAATAACATGTATATCGGATATACCTTTCTTCTTGATGTTGCCGTTCTTCAAATCCGCCAAGTACTTTGGGCAATTCCGCTTCGGACCTACTCCCTTGCGGAAAAGCACTCGGTTTCAGGCTTAGGTCCAGCCTTGGTCTTCTTAAATGGCGTGGCAGCTTTCTTACCACCCTTCTTGAAGTGTCCCTTTTGCTTAGACTTGCCTTCCTTGAATTTGGTGGTCTTATTGACCATCAACACTTGGTGCTCTTTCTTGATCTCCACTTCTGCAGATTTTAACATAGCAAATAGTTCGCAACTCTTTGTTCATGTTACGCATGTTAGTTCATCACAAAGTTCTTGTAACTTGGTGGTAGTGATTGGAGGATGCGGTAAACCCCAAAGTATTAGGAATCACTATACCCAAACTTTGAGTTTATTTGCGTGCCGGACATCTTAAGCACATGCTCAGCTTGAGCTACCCTCTTCCATCTTGCGCTTAAAGAACTTTTCAGAAGCTTCATAACTTTCAATTGCCGCATGAGTCTCAAAAATTAATTTGAGATCCTCGACAATATCATATGGGTCTGACTCTTCAAACCTTTTTTGAAGCTCCGATTCTAAACCATACAAGATAGCACACTGAACTATGGAGTACTGATTCTTCCGAGCGAGGTAAACATTCTTTACTTCATCGGTAGCATCACCGCAGTGGGTCACCTAGCGGTGCATCCAGACATAGGTCAAATTACCGGTTGTGAGGACAATCCTCAAATTGCGGAACCAATCCGCGAAGTTGCTTCCATTGTTTTTCAACTTTTCTTTCTCTAGGAACGCATTAAAATTGATGGTAGGGGCTGCCATTGATCTACAACATATTTGCAATAGTTTAGACTAAGTTTATGACAAATTGAGTTCAAATTAATTAATGAAATTAAACTAGGTGAACTCCCACTCAAAACAACATCCCTCACATTGTTTTAGTGATCACACGAACCAAATCCACTACATCAACACCGATCATCACGAGAGTTGATATAGTTTCAATGGCGAACAATCATCATGTTCATCATATCTACTATATGATTCATGCTTTACCTTCGGCGATCCGTGTTCACGAGGCCATGTATGCGTACATGCTAGGCTCGTCAAGATCAAACCTTAGCTACCGCGCAAGCAAATCTGGCTTGCTTACGTTGTATTCACCCGGAATCAAAGACACCCGATCATCACGTGGTGCTTGAGCGACACGCTTTGGCAACGGTGCATACTAAGGGTGAACACTTTAGAACTTGAAATTTATGTGCATGAGGGATCATCTTATAATGCTACCGTCGTCTACTAAGCAATACAAGATGCATAAAGGATTAACATCACATGCAATTCATAATATGTGATATGATATGGCCTTTCTTCTTTGTGCTTCCGATCTCCATCTTCAAGCACGAACATGATCTCCATCATCACCGCATAGCATCAAGGTCAATGATGCTTCTTCATGGTTGTCGTCCACCAGCTTCAACTATTACAACTATTTTGAATAGACACGCAGGTCTTAACAGAAATTAAAGACAACCATATGGCTCCTGCCGGTTGCCAACTTACAATAAGGAACATTGCATACATCAAATATAATCACAATCATGGCCATATCACATCATCAAGCACACCTGCAAAACAAAGTTAGACGCTTCTACTTTCTTTGCATATTTTACGTGGTTTGGGGCTTTCAATAAGTGTCGTTCTAACTTACGAACAAGAACCACAACATTGATACTAGCATTGTTGATCACCCGTTGTAAATTGGATCTTTACTATGCTAGAGAAAGCAGGCACCATAAAGCCACTTATGCAATACAAGTTGCATGTTAAGCGTGGAGCAAGTCTCATGAACGATGTCATGTAAGGTTAGCCCGGGCCGCTTCATCCCAACATACCGCAAGATGCAAAGTACACAAAAAGCAATCTACAATAAAAGCATCAACGCCCACAATGACCATTGTGTTCTACTCGTCTGTGAGATCTACATATAGACGGCTCGATACCCTTTGTGGGGTTCGTAGCATGGAAAACAAAAATTTTCTATCGTGATACAAACAAACAAGCCAAGATCTATCTACTAGATTGTAGCAACGAGTCGATGGAATAACTCACCCTCGAAGATTCCAAAGCGGTTAACGAGAGCAGATTCTCGTGGGTGATGTAGTCGTACTCTTTCCGATCTCAAGATCGCGTAGACGATCCTTCCGGCGCCGCGTTCCCGCAGCGCTCCCGCAGTCGGTCACACGTTCGGTACTCGACGAAGACCTTACTCTCCCTTGTTCCAAGACGGCGGAGGTTGTAGCACTCTCCTCGCGATTCCGGCGACCTGTGGCGTGGTACCGGAGGTAGAGGGAAATCCCAGGGGCCGCCTTAAGCGGTGCGGTATGGTGGAGCTTATGAGAGAGGCTATTAGTGGTCTAGTAATTAGACACACCAATTAGAAGGCTCTAAACCAATTAGAAGGCTCTAAACCGAAATAGCTCTAAACCGGGGTCTAGATCTAGGGTTTAGTTTAGAGGATAGGAAACTTGTGTGTAAGGAGGAGCCCTGCCTCCTTATATAGGTGGGAGGGCTGGCCAAGGGAGGAGTTCCTCCCAACTCGGCCTTGGGAGGTGCGCTGCCAAGGGAGGAACCCTCCTCCAACTCGGCCTCCACCAATCCTCCTCTTTTCCCACTTCCCAAAATTGCCGTTTGACTTTCAAACTAGCCGTTTGACTTTTCAATTTAGGATTTAAATAAACCCTTTATTTTGGACAGCAAGAACACCTAGTACATGATGCAATCATTCCAATATGTAATGACACATTCATGTACCCTTCCCCTCCCGAGTCTTGGGACATTCCGGGACCTTCTAGAATGTTCCCGATGAAAACACCGGAACCATTCCCCAACTCCGAAACGGGACTTTCCTTATATGAATCTTATTCTCCGGACCATTCCGGATCTCCTCGTGATATCCCGAATCCCATCCGAGACTCCGAACAACATTCGGTCTCTTTCTCATAATACCATAACTACTCAAACAACGTCGAATCCTTAAGTGTGTCTCCCTACGGTTCGTGAATTATGCGGACATGATCGAGACACTTCTCCGAACAATAACCAATAGAGGAATCTGGAAATTCATATGGCTCCCACATATTTCTACGATTACTTTGCGATCGAATGAACCACTTACATACGATACCAATTTCCCTTTGTCTCACGATATGTTACTTATCCGAGGTTATGATCATCGGTATCTCTGCATACCTAGTTCAACCTCGTTACTGATAAGTACTCTTTTCTCGTTCCCGTGATATGTGATCCCTTGTGACCCAGTCACATGCTTGCAAGCTAATTGGATGACATTTCACCGAGAGGGCCCAGAGAATATCTATCCGTCATGTGGATGGACAAATCCCACTCTTGATCCATGTGTTTCAACCAATACTTTCCGAACACTCAATGCCACCTTTATAGCCACCCTGTTACGGTGTGGTGTTTGATGACATCAAAGCATCCATCCAGTAAAGGTGATATGCATGATCTCATGGTCGAAGGAATTAGGTTACTATGTATCAGAAAGCATATAGCAATTGAACTATTGAAATGACTTGATCTTTATGCTACGCTTATCTATAGGAGTATGTCCACCATATCATTCTCCTAACGATATGATCTTGTTGTTGATAACATCTCAATGTTCATGATAGGGAAACCACAATCATCAATCAACCAACAAGCTAGTGAAGTATAGAGGCTATACTAGGGACTTCAAATTAAGTTTACAATTCACACAAGTATTAATGTTTCCTTGTTAATACTATTATAGCATGAATATAAACATTTATCATAAACACAAAGATATAATAATAACTATATTTATTATTGCCTCTAGGGCATATCTCCAACAGTGTTTGCGGGGATCCGATGGATATTGAGATGCTATTTCAGATTGATTATTGATTCTATCATGTCTTTGTTATTTGTGATCTTGCATGCTTTCTGTTGTTAGTAGCTATCTTAGCCGAGTAGATGCTAGCAACTCCAAGAGGGAGTATTTATGCTCGATAGTGGGTTCATGCCTCTAGTAATCTGGGGAAGTGACATAAATCTCTAAGGTACTAGATGTGCTGTTGCTACTAGGGAGAAAATAACAATCCTTTGTTCATAGAACAATCATATTGTTTACTTTACACGCAATGCTTAATGCAATTATCTGTTGCTTGCAACTTAATCTTTGGAGGGGTTCGATGATAACCTGAAGGTGGATTATTAGTCATATATGCAGTTGGATTACGGTCTATGTATAATGTTGTAATGCCCAATCAAATCTCATAGGATTCAAGATGATTAGTATATGCATATATGCTTTCTCGATGTTTGTCAATTGCCCCGCTGTAATTTATTCATCCAACATGCCATCTATCTTAAGGAGAATCACCTCTAGTGAACTATGAACCCCGGTCCTTTCTTTTACCATCAATCTACAACTGTTTACTGTTTTCTGTTTACTTTCTGCAAGCAATTACTTTCTTTTACACAACACGTTTAATCCTTTGTTTTCAGCAAAACCGGTGAGATTGACAACCTCACTGTAAGTTGGGGCAAAGTTCTGTGGTTGTGTTGTGCAGGATTCTAAGTTGGAAACAGCACCTTGGAGGTGTTTCCTTGCTCCTACTGGTTCGATAACCTTGGTTTCATAACTGAGGGAAAACTTGCTGCTATTCTCATCATACCTTCCACTTGGGGTTCCCCAACGAGCTCGATATATTACGAGCCAGCACATTTGCAATGACAAATTTCCATTCAGTTTAGAAATGTTTTACAAGCAAACCCAACCTAGAACAACATTCTAACTATTCGCCGCCTACGGAACTGGCGGCAGTGGCGACGACGGGTCGACAAGACCTCATTCTTCTCCGAGAGAACGGTAGATCGCAGCCTGCATCTACAACTCCTCTTCAGCTTGGGCGAGGCGGGCACAAAGGTAAGCGTCGTCAGGATTGGCCCGCACCGCTGCCAGGGCCCCATTATGCACGTCTGTGAGTGCATGGCGCCGGCAGTGCTCTGGCAGAAAGACGCGGTCCATTACCTCCCACGTGAAAGGCTCACCGATGGTCCTGTTGCGGTCGAAGTGAGTGCATCATGGCCGCCAATTGCTATACAAACTGAATATACATATATGTGGTCGCCCCGGAATTGGAGGCGGTAACACGTCCAGTAACTCCGGCGAGTCCAACGGTCACGATGGCTCTTCTTTGCTACGATTGTGAATGCCACTGTTGCGACACTGACGGCTAGGCATGGTGGTTTGTGGGGTGATTTCTAGTTGTATCTATCTTGGTTGGCCCTCCCCTTTTTATGGTTCCGCTCGGACGCGTCGGGAAATGCCCAGACTAAGCCAGAAAGAAAGGCATGCAGCGTTCGGAACACACTGGAAATTCATCACGGTAGCGGTGGGCTCGGTGGTCCGTGTAGCCATCGGAAATGGTCGTCGCATTGGCGCCGTGAGGCCGACCACGACCCAAATCCACCTGCAACCCGACCCATATGGACAAAAACAAACGTTTTGGGTCATGTTTTTGGGTAGGCCTAGTGGAGATGCCCTTAGGCCCTCAAGTGGAGATGCTCTCACAATCAAACATGGCCATTGGGCCAGGCTTTGGCGTGCCAGCCCGTGGCCCGCGAGAAAAGGCTAGCTCAGCCCGTGGTGTGTCGGGCCCATGCCGACCCATGAAGGAGGGGGGCCGTGCCTATGCCGCGGTCTCAGGCACGCTGGCCGGCCCGACACAGCCCATCAAGCCTGTAGCATGGCGGAAAACTTAGAAATGAGTCCGCCGAGAGTTGAGCTGGCGACTTCATCGATTCCCACCATCACCTCTACCAACAGAGCACGGGAATATTAGTGTCATAATAGGAAATCAGCTCTAGTTAAGGACTTCTTTTAACGGGCTTGTGGAAAATAGTGACGGACCACGGGTCAGCCCATTTGGCGCTTGTGCCATGTCCGGGCCTGCACGACCCGGCCTGCGAGCTACACGGCCCCGCCACGTGCGCAGCCCGTTGGCCAGGTTTGCTCACAATGGGGTGGGGGGAGTATCCGCGGGGGACTACTGCTCCCCTTCCGGGGAGGCATATCACTGTCCAAATTCTTCAGTCTCTCCGTCTTCTCATCTCTCTGTGTCTCACTTTCCCCCAAACAGCTATCCGCGCCGCTGAACGCCATGGCCAAACAGTCGACGGGGCCGCCCCCCGCTGTCGATGTGTCGGCGGACGGGGACGCGGAGGGCGCGGGGGTCAGCGGCGGCTACGGCGACGACGACCTCCGGCAGCTCCCGGACCAGGATCTGCAGAGGAGGCAGCAGCGCATGCAGCAGGGCATCGACGGGGGCATCGCCGCCCGCCTCCCTGACGGCGGCAGGACGTACCGCCTCAGGCTCCGCGCCGTCCGTCGCGAGCTCGCGCGCCGGCAGGCCGCTGCTGCATCCTTGGCACCGGTCCCGCCGCCGTCCTCTTCCCAGCCCCCGCCAACGCCTGACCCGATCGGCCGCCGAGTCGAGCCGCTGGTGAGATATTCTAGTTGCTTATGCACCCAGATTCGGTTCGGTTGTACAAGCGATTCCACGATTCCAAACTGCAAATTAGATTCACTGTATTTTTTCCCTCTTTCTGCCTAACGACAAGAGTACAGACCCACTGAACCGGCTACTTCTTCAAATTGGATTCACTGTAAACCCGCTACTTCTTCAGTGACATCTACGATAGCTTGAACAGATTTTTATTTTCCTGCCACCTCTAGATTTTACAAATCATATCATAGTTCAGGAGAATGAATGACTCATCGGGTGCTACTTGCAATTGACAGATATACAACAGACCTCGTCCTTGCTTGCTCAGGCGCTAGTTGTCTGCTTCCACGAGCATTTTGTTTAACTGAATCTTTCCACTAGAAATCTCTTTTGGTGTTCCCGAGCTTTCATGCCATGTTTAATTTGTGTTGTTAGAAATTATGGAGTTTTTTGCAATTTGTGGAAAAGGAGAGTTGATAGAACGTTTTTTAGGAAGGAGAGTGTGGAGTGAAATTATGTAAAGTTGAACAAGTAGTACTCTTTCCCTTTTCACTGCTGTCTTGGCTAAAATGAGGATGGACAGCTTGCCAATTTCAATAAGTTGCAAAGCTTCTTCACTACTTCCTCCGTTTCAAAATATAAGATGTTTTAGCTTTTGTGATACGAACGTATCTAGACTCCTTTTAGTGCGTAAGGTCACTCCGAACCTCACACTAAAAGATGTCTAGATACATTCGTTTCACAAAAGCTAAAACATCTTATATTATGAAACAGAGGGAGTAGAACATATGAATATAGATTATTTAGCTCTTTCCATGCATATATGACAGAAGAGTTGGGTTATGAAATTTGCACAGAGTTGACATTTATGGTGACAAGTGGTTTACATTGATCTTATCAGCTAGAGACCCCTGCATGTCCACCAAAGCTGCTGCCGAATGTGCACCTCATCAAACCAAAGCTAGAGTCCTGTGAAGACTCACCGGTGCCAGCTCCCGACGCTGCTGATGATTGGGACACCATGCCTCTCTCTGGAGACCACCCTTTCTTTACCATCATCCTGTCAAGATCGCACGTTCAGAAGCCGTTTCAGCTGGTAGGAGGCAAACTGTATCTCCAAATACTGAATAGTTAGCAAGAACAGCTTGTAGTTATTGTATCCTGTTCTTCTTTTTTCCAGTGCATTCCATGTCGCTTTCACAAGTCCCTCCCGGAGGCACGCACAGCTGCCACCCTCGTCTGCCGTGGGAAGTCATGGGCCATGAGCTACTGTGGCGACCTAAAGGTGAAAAAGCTGGATGTTAATTGGATGGACTTTGCGGTCGACAACCGGCTGCAGGTCAACGACGCTTGTGTCTTCGAGCTTGTGAATGGCACCAAAGCGGAGGTTGTGTTCCATATGCAGATACTCCGTGGTGGCCTACCGGGCGAGTTCACCTCCAAGGGTGCCACCATCGATGAGCCCATGGTCATCGTGGACTAGAGGCCAGGTAAGGAAGTGTTTCTTATTGCACGGACTACAAGAGACCAAAGGGCTTTTGTGTGCTGTCAAAATCTGAATGTTGCATAGTCAGCTTATTTTGGGTCAGTTTAGTGATAGGATGGTTTTGGAAGGCGGTGCATGTTTGATTCTGATTGACCTTGTAATCCCCCTAAACAATATCTAATTATATCGGGAGCTTGCTCCTGAAAAAAAAAACTATCTAGAATATATATCAACTTCTGTTTTTGCATTGTTGGGTCTTTGACATGGCAACTGGGAGGTCTACAGCTAGCTGCTTCCTACTGCTGCTGGGGTTGCTTCACAAACCGCAGTTTGCTGGTACTTTCTGAGCGACATGATTACAACAGTATTAACGGAGGCAAATGGGTTTATCAGACCCGTGCGAGAGTCAAGGCTGATTGAAAAAACAACAAGATATGGAAGAGTCACCAAACTGCTTTAGTGAGCTCCACTGGCCATGCATGTCGGTGGAAGTTATGTTTGTGGTTCCTGAGAAAGAGCGTGATCTCAAGGTGCTGATGATGTATTTAGCCAATAGTTATGCTAGATGTAGCCAATATATAGTTTGTTCTCATATATCGGTTCCCTAAGATAATTTGCTTCAGTCTATTCCTGTTGGGTTCTACTAGTCCATATCATCGCTGTATGTTTGTGCTTTGGTTTGAATAACGTGCCATCCATGCTTTGGTTTGATGTCTGTGCTTAGTTTGGCTGTACTACTAAAAAGTTTTTGGTGTGCCTTCACTTTAGGTAGATACTACCTCTGTACCAAGTTTTTGCCGAAACTTACTATAATATGGAACAAAGGTAATGCTTGGTTATTATGTGTCTAATTTTTATAAATAATGGAAAAGCTCCCTTTGCCACTCTGTACCAGGATGCAAAGCATCTCTGAAGTTTATGTGTTAGATGACTGTAATTTGTAACTTGGCATCGACAATTTCTTGTTCCCTTCAAATGAAATTACATCTCAGAATTATTTAACTATAGTATAGCTTACTCTCAAGATTTCTGAAGCTCAGTAATTGCAAACTTTTATTTGTTTGCACATTTGGTCAATGCTTAATTATGAGGATTACAGTAACTGGTATGGTGAACATGACAAAAAAAAGTGTTTTATGATGTAGAATCTAAGAGACATTTTTTTGCGGGGAATCTAAGAGACTTTATAACCCTTGTGTTCAGTTAAACCACTCAATATCGTGAGCTCGTTCCTGAAATCAACTGGGAGAAGTGCTAGCAAAATGCTCCTACAAAACGGCTAAGACTGAGTTTAAACTGACAAAACTGGAATTTAAATTGATCAAAATGAATAACCTGACAAAACTTATTATCTCGACAACAACTTGATTATCTGAAACTGTCGTGCCTGTGCAGCCAGGCACCCACCTAACATGAAAGAACGTTTTGTTCAGTGCCAAAAGTCTCTATTCAACAATTCTGAAGAAACGCCTCAAGCTGCCTTGACCCAGGATCAGCCAACCAAGCCTTTGTTTCCAAGCCCGAACTCATGTCACCACGGTGTTAGAAGGCGATCGAGAAGCTGAGGAAAAGAGCTAAGAAAGGTGGCCCTTCCGGCAGCCAGCCAGATTCGACGACGATCCAGGTTCAGGATAGGATACCCTCCGATGTATGGACATATCATGTCGCAGGTGAAACGATGATACCGCCACATATGCTCTAAAAAGGCATAACTAGGTATCTGAAGAGTCTGCATGACCTTGTCATGACAACAGAGACGCGCCTACTTTCATTGAAAGATCCAACATATCCGTTTTTTCCGGCTTAGGTGCCACAAGAATCGTCCTTTGTCGATAAAGCCCTCACGGACATGTTCTTCGTGCGTGCAATTTGATCATATCTTCGACAAGTTTCACATGAAAGTAGGCGCGGTACGTGTTCACAAGAGACAAAATCTCATCCATCGCGGTAGCAAACCCCAACTACATGCATGAGACCAACTTCCTTGTACGTGAGTCCCATAACGTTATGAGGCAGTACCTCAAAGATCTCATGGTCGCCAATAAGGAAAAGGAAATAATTGCCCTTCCTTACTTTCTAGGTAGGCCATTCGCTAGCCACTATAACATGCTTTCGTATATTTCCATCACGCTTTTGCACATATGAAGGTTAATCTTAGGTTGGTGGTCTGTTTGATTATTTTGCGCAATGACCACTACGTCCTCATCGCTATGTGCTGCAAGTATCGCAAGCTCTGTACTTGGACTCATCTAGTGCCATGTACCCGAGAACTACACCCAAACCAAGGAGTTCTGGAATCTGCTCGAGAACTACCCGAGAACGAACCTGGTGATGCATGTAAATGTTCTTCATAAACTTGCCTAGCTCTAGTTTGGTATCATGAATTTGTGGTGTAAACTTTATTCCTAAATGGCCTAGATATAGTTTCGAACAATGAGCTAGTGATGCGTTTGCGTTACGAATCATGCATGCTTACTTACTTATGTTGCTTTTATTGCGAACATTAATTTGAACAATTTCTTTTCATTGCCTAATATTATATTGCATATTATCTATGAGATTATAACGTTTCTGTTTTCGGTATAGATTTAGAAGTGGTATGTCATGTATAGACCATAGAGGGAGTGTTCCAGGAGCATGGTGAAATCATCCGCGATGAGGGTGGCAATGGATCTACCTTCCCAAGATGTGCTAGTTGTGGGTGGTATGGCTTGCTCCCGCCTGAATCTGGACAATAGAACATTTGGCGAAGTCCCTCTTGCTAAGTACTGTTGTAAGCCATGAACTCTGTTGACCTATTTTTTTATCTACTGCAGAACCCAAGATTCCACAAGCAGGGTGCACAACAAAAGAAGCCTTTAGCACAAGGGTGGTACTAACAAGCAGGACTAAACCTTGTTCAGGACCATTATTTGCAGATGGATGAAGACCAAAGCTATCTCGAGATGTTGAATTGGTAGTTATAAAATATTATTCAGATATAGGAGGGAGAAATATAGACACCCTAAATATAGACAAGCTGCTGGAAAACTGAGAACGTCTAAAAGAGAATTCGTTTAGACAACCGTGGAAATGGAGATATAGACATCCAGTTTTCCACATGCTACTAGAGATGCTCTAAGCCTTCGACAATCGTATATAGTTAGAGACCGTCCGTCATAGTTTTTCGGGGCCATGTGTGCCTAAGATAGATCCATGACACGAAATTCCAAAACTGTCATGGGCTGCTAGGATAGCTGACGGATCACTAAAACGTTATAAGGACACTATCATGATTTGGGGATCATGTTTTAGTGTCCTGTGTACCGACGGGCTTTTTGTTTGACAGGTGGTACTACTGACCCCTCATTCAGGCTCTGCTAAAGACAGTCACGAGTTTGTTAGTGCCCGTCAGCTACATCGTTTTTACTAGTAACACCATCTAGACCCACGATGTACAAAAGAGAATAGGCCCACATATGGACTTTGCCAACCTAATAAAAGACAGAATGACGTCACAGGCATTCTCTTGCTTCAAGAATACCAAGACCTATACATCATGGTAATAGTCTAGATATCCCAAAATCCTATATCGATTCATCTCACAGAGGTCCTGTCAAACTTGCCGAGATCCATCTTTGTGATCTTCATATCAATACACTGAAGTCAATTACATGTCTATCCTTTACTTGTGGCCCAATTCCTATACAAAACAAAAACATGATTTCTATCCTTTGTAAGTACAATTGTCAAACGACCCATGCACGCAACCTAACAAGAGCGCAACTTGGAATTACCACCTGATCGACAGCTCGATCCAGGTGCCTCTTTATGGTTGTTTGTCGGGGCCCATCCATAATGTATAAGGACCTAGATCCTATCCATCTCACCATGTACATAGGACCTGAGGCGACGACAAGCCCTCTGAAGCCATCACAGAGGATATCAATGACCACACGACACCGGTCCATGAATACCTACCACGGGCGCCGTCCCCTCGTGATCCGGTGTATATCCTACATGTTTTGTTTAGTTAAATTTTCTACCATGCAGAGCCTTTATATACTAGGCTCGGTTTACACGCGTTCGGTCTAAACATCTAACACTCCCCTAACTGAAGTCAAAATGTAGAAAAATTCATACACATATGCAACGCATATTGCAATGTTGTTATATTGATAGTTAGTCTTATTATCTTTGTGATGGGTGCCCAATGATTTGTTAAATGATGAGTGTGGAGATGACGGTGTTAGTGTGGTATAGGTACATCTGCTTTGCTGTATGTATATTTATCCATGTGCAGGAGAAATGGCTTGAAATTGGGGCTTTTTCACATAGCACCGACGGTTGAACCACTTGTGAGGATGGCCGTCATTGCCAAGTCAAAAGGATTAGGTGAGTACGAACATATAAAATGCGCATACTATTCTCGGGTGCTCTTGATCACTCATTAAGCAAAACCGAGTACGTAACTACTCCCTCCGTTTTATAATATAAGATGTTTTAGTTTTTGTGAAATAAATGTATCTAGACATCTTTTAGTGTGTAGGTTCAGAGTGAACCACACAGTAAAATACATCTAGATACATTCGTTTCACAAAACTTAAAACATATTATATTATGAAACATCAGGAGTAATAACTAACTAGCTCATTCCTTTGGGTTTGCTGCAAATCCTGCCGAGTCCTGTCTTCAATATTTATCCTTGAGCTGACAGAGAGATCGAGTATCTCCTTCTCACGTGCTTGCATGCATGGCCATGCAATTTTCAAAATGCCAACGAATCTCTCACCATCACATGGCGCGCTGAGTGTTTCAATTACAGACTATTTTCCATAACTGGAACTGCTGGTACGTTTATGCTTATGCTTTGCATCTACATGTGAGAAACAGAAAAAGATAGTAGGATCTACTCCATCTTGGTTACGAGCTGCTGCCCATCAAGTTGTATGAACATCAAGCTTTAGATTAGTGTTAGTACTGCATACAACTTAATCTTCAAGTCTAACTATTTTCTATTTGTGGACATTGATATCTTTGACAGACCGAGAGATATCGACTATATGTATTCCTCTTCTCACGTGCATCGATGCATGGTGGTCGGGCAGCTTCTCAAATTGTGCAAGGGCTATAGTTTGAATATGCCAAGGAATCTCTCACCAACACAATGCACCACATGTATCTTGTTTAGGCGCAGTTGAGTTTTTCAATTACAAACCATTTTAAGTTTATGGACACGGTTGATTACGTCTGACTGGATTAGAGATCGAGATCGAGATCAAGTATCCTTTCCCGATATGCATCACCATCCAGCTCACATAGTTAACATGCAACAGTCTTGGACTTACCACAAAAATGAGTACTATTTATCAGGTACTTTCTTGTTTTACCCAAGTTACATTTTTTTAAGTTTAAGTTTTCAAATTTTATTTCATACTTAACTAATTTCATTTAGTATGTTTTTCATTTTACTGTTCATTTGGGATCCCCGGTACCCATGTTCCAAATTTCTGGACATTGATGTTTATTTTTTCGATAAGGGGCGCTTTATTACTCAAAAGTTTAAGTATTACACCCGGCCTCTGCATATCTAGGATGCACACAGCCGACAAAGTGTCCAAATGAGTCCAAACGAAAATATAAAACTCGATAGCGCGTTACAAAAAACCATGTTTAAATGTAACTACGCCAAAGGAGCTGGAGGCGGACCGATCCGAAGATTATGTTGCCATCCATGTCTAGTAAATAGGTCCCGTGCTGTATCCTCCAGCCTCGTACACACCTCCAAAAAAAGGTCTCGCAGCTCCACATGATGTAGCACCGACCAATCCCGAAGGGTATGCGTCAACCTGTAAATAACCTGCAGAAGGGAACAGTTAACATCATTAAAAACCTTATCATTCCTACATAGCCATAGCGACCAAATTAATGCCATCACTCCAACCCGAAGAAGTGTCTTAAACTTGTTATCTATACCATGTAACCAATTTCCAAAAATATTGGCAATACTACGTGGTGGAGACAAGCCAGAAGCTGCTTGGGTGACTGACCATATAGACCGTGCAAAATTGCATTGGAAAAACAGGTGTTTGATTGTCTCATTGACTCATGTTTATGTCTGAAGGACATTGATGTTTATGTCTGACATAATCGGTATCGAGTATCTTCTTCCGATATTGACTCATGTTCATGCATAGTGTCCGGCATCTGAAATGATGCAAGTGCCATGCGTGCAACATACTCACTAGGATGTCGAACAAAACAATAAAATGTATATATAGGGGGACTTGCGAACACTTAAAAAACTGGCTAGTAGCTCTATCTGAACTTTTGACAGTTAACTTGCGATCAATCAAAGTAGTAGTAATAACATATATGCATATTCACAAAATAAAATATATTGGATTAATTTGTTGAAGTAGACCCAAAACCGAATACATTGGGATGCCGAAGAAAATACTAAAGTAATTAATTATATACGTGTAGGAATATACATGAGGGTTACTACTGACAGCTAGCTTTTGGCGGTCAGAGAACTGTAAAAAATTGAAAATAATAATTGGCTCTAGACTATACAATAGGTCGGATGGGTTTCAATAAGTTTCTTTGGCACATGGGCACTTAAAACTTATACTTTTAGTCTTCAAAATTCTAAAAAGAAATGTATAACTAGACACATAGTTCTAGAATATACGCCAAAAAAATGTTTAAAAATATGTTATATTCTGCGCTACGCAAAAAACAACAAATTTCTGACAAAAGACACACATTTCTAGTGTTATTCACTATGAGAAAATTTGGTTTTTCCTAGAGATTAAAATAAAACGATTTTGTACTAAGCTTTCATACAAATATATGAACCATGTACATGTATTCTCAAGTTTTCTAAAATATTTTTGAAACTTAAAAGTACCATTTTTGATCTTTTGAAAACGAAGGGAGTACGGGTGCCCATATGCACCAATTCTCCACTCGATGGATTTCGATATCTTGGTTACGTGTCAGCGACATGAGTGTGTAAAGTAATATCTAGCTGGGGCAATCAGGACTATAAGGGAGTGTGGACTTTCGATGGGTTTTGATATTTTCAAAGGAATATCTTGCTGGGGCAATCAGAACCTTGTTAAAATAAGTTTGTTTTGCATAGTAGATCTAAAACTGCTGGATGTTACTCCCTCGGTAATAACACGGTGAAGTCAAAGTGTAGGTAGGTTGGCCTTCCCAATTTGATGGCGCTCCGTGTGATCCACATACACGTTGAGAGACATATATAATATAATTAATGAATTTTGGAAGGTCTATATGAAGCGAGTGGTGGTGAAGGAACACTTCCATCCATCTCAACAACACACACACATTCACACGGCGCATGAAGATGAAGATGAAGATGGATGCACTCGCGTTAGCAGTGGCACTCCTTAGCGCCTTTGTGGCGCACCGCTGCCACGCCCAGATGTGCGGCTGGCAGGGCAATGGCATGGAGTGCCCCAACAACCAGTGCTGCGGCGGAAACGGGCACTGCGGCATCAGCGCCACCTACTGTGGCACCGGCTGCCAGAGCGGCCCCTGCTGCACCGACATTCTCTGCGGCAGACAAGCCGGCGGCAAGACGTGCCCCAACAACATGTGCTGCAGCCCGCGCGGGACGTGTGGGTTCGGCTCCATATACTGTGGCGAAGTGGGCTGCCAGAGCGGGCCGTGCGACGGGAACAAGGCGTGTAGCAAGACCAACCCATGCCCCAACAACTGGTGCTGCAACATGGACGGCTGGTGCGGAATTGGCCCTGGTTACTGTACCAAGGGTTGCCACAGCGGCACTTGTTGCCAAATCACACGTGTTGACGCCACAATTCTACTAGCAGGAGCAGGTACAAGAGAAGCATAATCGACCATCTTCGTCAAAGGAGATGATAAGTACTGCAACAATTCATGTACGACACTCTTTGTCACGCCGTTTAATAGTTGTTTCTCACGCCTAGCTTCGAGATCAGTCTCCTTGTTTCTTTCCTACAACTGGCTAGCCAGCAGGCTAGCTAGCTTTGCTTGGCACAATGCATGAGAATGCATGCTCCCTCTTGCTTGTAACACTTCATCATAATATTGTTGCAGTACTTATATTTTTATTACCACCCTATAGAGTGTAATCTATCGGTCCATCGCCCACCCTCATGAAGTGACGGTTTACAAAATAGCGTGATATGTGTGTGATGGGCCGATCTATACTAAAATTTTCGTAGTGTTCGTTATTTAGTATCACACAATTGGTTAGTCCGTGATACTTGTTGATTTTATTGGCTATTGCTTTATCGACCTTGGAAATGTTCGAGTAATCTGTGGCGGATCTAGGAATTGAAGTAAGCGGGGTGAACATATAAGCTCTAACATTTTAGGCCAAAAAGTATATGTATTCAACAAAACAAATGGTCCACAGAGATTCTGTTTTCGTAATTCTCCAAGTGCAACCAAAATCAACACGTAAAGACATAAAATGACTTAGAAAGTACTAACACAGAATCCTTCCACTTGGGTAGTTGGGTTGCTCAATTGGGTGCCACCGTAGGATCTCAATATTCCAAGAGATACCTACAACATATGCAAAATTTATGATCGGAATCAACAACTGCAAGATCAAATACTTCACGAACATTTGATTGGTACAACATCGAAATTGAAATCGAAATTGGGTATTATATGTTCAGCTACACTATACATCACATGAGAAATGGGGGGAATTAACCAGTGTTTGCTGCTATTGCTTGCATGTGTAGTCGTGCACCCGTTTGTGAGATAACCCCGTTCTCTTTGTGGCCACCGCATGACTTCTGCCTTTTCATCTTCCTCTTCCTCCACCAAAGATATCTAGTCGATCTCCTCTTTCTAACCCATCACTGACACCAACGCATGCTGTTTCGCTAAGATATGTATCAGAAGGAGTTTAGAAAGCAAGCTGGCTTTCGAGTCAGAGCAGGCGCATTCGATTCCATCAAGTGGTTGTTCCATTGCCTCGCCGTTCCCCTCAACATGAGAAGGAGGTACCTAGCTGCTGTATTCGGATTTCGTCCGGCCAGTTGTACTCAAGGACATGGTTGTACTACATAGAAGTAGTCCTGCAACCAGCTTGTCAATGCCATCATAAGGATGGGTGTTTTTCTCAATCTTGAATCCAGCAGGCACTTGCTCATGTCGGATGCGAGGGCCAAACAACCTTGGGCTGAGATAGAAGGGTTGCTTAGACTCTTGGATGAGATCTAGATGGGACTATGTGTCATACAATGCACGTTGTTCTTGATTGTTGTCGCCTTGAGCTGGAAGAGCAGGGGGGCGTGATGTGAAGTGTGTGATCTGGCTGGGCCATTACCACCTCCTTCGTGATGGCTGCTTGGCAGTTTCAGTGGTGTTGGATCAGCTATGTTGCTTCCTCTGCCTTGAGAATCTCCACGACATTCCTAGTGGCACCCGCTTGGGCGACATCTGCCTGGGTCATCGCGATGCTCGCTGATACTGCATCTTCTGCATTGGCCATTGTGACTGTTGCCTTTGCTCCGTTGTTATTCCCCTCCATCATAGATAACATAACTCCTTGTAGTCTGTTGGATCTAGGATGCCTTGGGGGCGGCATATTAGTGCGGTGGCATGGTTGTGGTTCCTCTTGACAGTGTATTTTGTGAAAAGGTTGTGCCATATCCTGGCAGTGATTGTTTCGCGGTTCGGGCGTAGATGTTCGTTTATCATGCCTACCCATGTCCTTGGTAGAGCCGGAGGAAACTGGGATATCATCCTTCCCATTGTACGTGTCCTGCCTTCGACACTCAGTAGAACCTGTGTGAGATTCATTATCCCGAGGGCTTCCTTGGATGTGTTCCATTGGGGATGTTTCCCTATGGTGGTTTCTTGCGCTAGACTTGCGCACATCCTCCTTGGAGGCTAGCCGCTGTGAGGAGGTAGCTCTATCTTGCTATTCGAAGGCTTTAGGAAAGAGGTCATAGACTTGGGCATGGGATCTCGGGATTGATCCTGTTCCAACATAGTTCTGGCAACGACAATGTTCCCCACGAGAGTTAGCATAACTTTCCTACAATCTCGTTCGTAGTATGGCCCATTGTTAATTTGGACTAGTTTTCCTGCAGGCTTTCTAGCCAAGGTCAATTTGAGCCCCCATCAAACACTTGGGTCATTGACAATGTGTTGCGGGGCATGATCTTTTTTCTGAGTGAACATATGTTTATACTCGGGTTTAAGCTTCTTTGCCTCCTTCATGGACTCTTCAACCTTAGCAATGTCCCTGTCTAGCTTCTAGCGATTCTCCAAGATGTACTTGGCTTCCTATAGGATTGATTTGCGCCTCTCATCGAGCTTGGGGACGTTCTAGATATGATCCAGTGTCACAGGCTCTATGAGGTTAGGATCGAAGAAGATCCTATTACCTGGGATGACGAAGGGATTGCTCGCCATGGATGTTAATGGCGGGGGAGGAAGGTCTTCGTTTGCTTGCCCATCTCAGCTACCGCCGATATGGAGCTACCGACCTTGCTGATTTTGTGCTAGACGATGACGGATAGTCGCATCTCTCTACCTCCATCCGAAGGGACAAAAACTTCCTTGTGGCCTCCTTACGTGTTGCTGCCTCCACCATCTGATCTGTTGTTGGTGCTACTGTGCTAGCTTCAACGACTATTGTCTAGCTATCCCCCAACATTGTCTGGATGATCACAAAGACCTGGTTGGTGGTAGGAGGTTGGTCTAGGATCTGTTCGCGAGCGAATTCATCCTTGTATTCCTTCCTGAGGGCATCATATTCCTCCGAGTTGTCAGTTCGCTTTCACAATCCATGTCACCAGTCTTAGGATTGAGTGCCTCAAGGATAGATTCAGATTAACGTCTGGCTTCCTAAGAGCTGGAGCCTAAAGAAGAACCTATGTAGCCAACGGAATGACATCTTTGCTTCTCTAACACCTGAGATACCTAGGTGGATCTGCTTTGGTTTTCCACCGTAATCTCTTGCCCTAGGGCGGTCTGAGTGGGCCTTGTTTTTCAGATCTAAAGCGGAAAACTCGTTAGATAGATCTTGCTCAGATCATTCTTCTACAATCTTCTCAAGATCGAAGGCGGTCCATGTGGGCCTTGACGCGATGTTGGCTTCCTGGGAGTCTGATCTCGATCTGATCTCGCTGATTAAGATGTGAATACCATGAAAGGAGATGATGGTGTGACTAGTGGTGTCCACACTAGCAAGAGTCTAGAGATGACCATTGGGGATGATGGGGATGTTACCCATGTAGAGGACACGTCTGATGGCAACTATGTTGTCGATGCCTGTAAAGGTGGATCCCACCAGATCTGCGCTCTAGGCGCTTCTTGCCCCATGGTGGGTGCTAACTATCATAGTATTGCCGATGAGTACGCCATGAGGGGGTCCTCACAAAGAGTTTAGAGAGGTGGGGGATGAAGGCTGTGAGCTATCGAGATCAGGATGACATAATTTACCCAGGTTCAGATCTCAAAACGGTGGCAAGATCCTACTCCCACTATCAATCATTATAATGGCAATATGCTGAGTTACAAAGATCGTGAGCTTTGTTGTGTGTGAGTTGTGATATGCCCTAAGGCTCTCTTAGGTCGGAGTATAAAGACGCTAGGACCTAGGGTTATAAGGAGAGTCCTAACCGGATGGGTTACAAAGTCCTACACTAATACAACTAGTTTTCGTTTCTTGTACTCCAAGGCTCCTGCTTCACATATGTTGGTGTCTGCAGACTTCCCATATACGTCTTAGGCTTCCTTTCTAGAATCCTCTAGCTTGGTCGCCTGGAAGGCCATAAGCCTTGCCACCATCTGTGGGCCACTCAGTTTAGCCGAATTAGGTCCATGCTACGGTGTGACCCATTATACATACGCTGAACACACGACACTCTGAGAATGTGTAGACATAAATGTTCACGACATAAAAAATCTGATATATTTTTTGTCTAGTATTTACCTTGATGTTTTTATTCTATGTACAATATGCCTTGTCTTATTTTAGATGTTTGATGTTTACATAATCACTTGTGAGAGATGATAATGGTTCTAAATGTAATCCGAAAGCACTGCGTGAGATAGGTTTGCTTGGCGTCAGAGTAGGTGTGAGTACTAACATAGAAAAATCACATACTATTATTGGGTGTCTCGGTCACCACTCCCTTTTCATTTTGAAAGGAAAGCGTTGGGGGAAGCCCCACAACAAGTTTGATTTTTGGAATAATAAGAACCCAATTTCGGATCCGTGGGGACTTGAATCTGTGTAGCTAGAATGTACATCCACTCCCCTAACCAAGTGAGTAAGGATAGCAATGGGTAGGGTATGAGCAGGGTAAAGCAATACCATACCCCTACCCATAAGTCAATGAGGACAAAAGTTACCCATACCCATACCCGCGGATATAAAAAACTTTACCCATACCCATACCCGCCGGGTACCCATACCTATTGGGTACCCGGTGGGTAGATCCAATATTACACAAGTTATTGACAATTTTACGTTCATCAATAACATATATTTGAAAAAATATAATTATCTCTACGTAATAATAGGTATACGAGTACATGAAAGTATCGAAATTTAGAATTCGCAATCACATATTTGTCCCTAGGCTTCTTGACCGCATAGGTTGACACTCTACAGGTAAGTTGACATGTCAGTTTAAAAGGGCAGGGTATGGGTATACCCATGGGTACAAGTTTATACCCGTGCCCGTACCCGTAACTTAACGGGTAGGGTATGGGTATTACCCGTGAGTATAAAAGTATGCACATACCCTATCCATGCGGGTACTCGTACCATGGGTAAAATTGCCATCCTTACAAGTGAGCTAGACTCACTTCTTTGTCACCACTCTCTTCTTGACCACTCATTAAGTAAAATGGAGTATGTAACTAATTTAACTAGGCACCTCTCTATTTCCTTTTGGGTTTGCTGCAAACCCTGTCATCTCTATAATATCCTTGAGCTGAAGGACAGATCGAGTATCTCATCCACAGTGCATCTCATGTATCATGTGGCTCCTGTCTAGGCGCACCTGAGTTATTCAATTACAAACTATTTCCCATTTTTGGAATTGGTACGTTTATGTCAGACTGAGAGATCGAGTATCCTATTCCAAGTTCCAACACCATCTGAATCACGATAATGCATAGTGTCGGCTTCTCCAATGGTGCAAGGGTCATGGATGCAACCGAACTTGGCCTTTTTAATCTGGCAAGAGAAAGGTTCACTTGTTTGACAACTACAACTTGGCTTAGACTAAACTAGGCTGTATGTATGGTTAAAGTTACTCACTACAGGAACGGCAAGCTATGCCGAGGGCTAAAGGCTACGCCGACGGCCAAAAGTCGAGACCGTCGGTGTAGGCCACGAGCTGGACGCCCCACGAAGCTGGTCGTTGGCGTAGAATTGCCATCGGCGTAGGAGATCTACGCCGACAACTTTTGGCCCTCGGCGTAGCTTGCCATTCCTGTAGTGACTCCTGTGACTTCTATAAATCTAAACTAGGCTTTTAACTCACCGTTGTGCCACTCTGGACCGATCCAGCTTGCTCTAGCCACAAACTTCTTTCAAATACGAATGTATTTATATCAGTATTGTAGCATATGACTCAATTCGTCAATAGACAAATTAGCTGCAAAAAGTTACGCTCAAATTTGTCAATACATTGAGCATAGGGAAGTGACTATATCAAGTGTTTGCTTGTTTTGGGCCGCAGATTGCGACGGTTCTCACCCCCATAGGTTACAACTCCATCTTGTTTACAAGCTTTTGCCAACAAATCTCACCCCCACAAGTTCGTTTTGATTAGTATATATTGCATACAACTTGACGTTCATGTATTACTATGCCGAGAGATATCGACTGTGCACTTCTCACGTGCGTGGTAGTCGGCCACCTTCTCAAATTGAGCAAGGGCCATAGTTCGAATATGCCAATGAATCTCTCACCGACACAATGCACCACATGTATCCTGAGATTTTTTCAATTAGAAACTGTTTTCAATTTCTGGACACTGGATCAGATATCGAGATCGAGTTTCTTCTTCTGATATCCATCACGGTGCCCCCCACATAGTCATGCTGATGCACAAGAATATGAGGCTGGTCTCGGATACTTATGGTCCCGACTTTCAAACAGAGCCAAAAATTCGTATCTCTAAGTTTCAATTATTTTTTTGAGATAAATCATGCACATATATATCTCTACTTACATGTACCAATTTTCATGAAAAAAATATGTAAGCATGTGGTGTCCACAACAAAAGAAATATGCAACATGCACGGTGAAATTATTTAACTTGTATTGTGCATCAGATACTTTGTCTTTTTACCCATTTGAATTTAAGTTTCAAACTTTGTATGCACATACCTGCATACATCCTCTATATGCAAATAAATTATTTCATATTTCTATAATTTTATTTAATATTATTGTTTCGAATTTACCGTGCGCGCAAGCATGTTCCATTTCTGGACATTGATGTTTATGCTCGTGATCGAGTATCTTTAGACAATATAAAACGATGCAAGTGTCATGTATGCTTGTACTCACTAGGATGTCGAACAAAACACTAAGGGAAATGTATATAGTAGATTAGTTAGACAGCACTACATAAGGGGGACTTGGGATAGCTAGGCATCATAACATTGTAGAAAAACAATCGATGGATAGCTTGCGAACAATCAAAGTAGTAGTATATGGCTATTCTTACGTAGAAAACACTAAAATGATAAAAGCTATACATGAGAGGGTGATTACCCTGTCTGTCTTTGGACAACCGGAAATCTGTAAAAACTGGAAATGGAAATTGGCTATAGAACATACCCGGTAGATCAAAGGTTACGTGTTAGTTGTGAGTGTGGAAAGTAAAAACTAGCTAGGCTAATCAGAACTGCATGTAAGGGACTGTGAACTTGTAAAATGTGAGTGTTTTTACATGGTAGATCTAAGACTGTAGCAAGTTAATTGGTTGGATCTCTGATGACACGGGGAAGTCAAATTGATGGAGATGGATAGCTAGGTTGGCTTTCCCAATTTGCTGGCGCTCGGCGTGATCCACACGTCGAGAGAGGTATATGATTAATTAATGTTGCAAGGTCTATATGAGGCGAGTGGTGGTGAAGGAATACTTTCATCCATCTCAACACAACAACACACACACATACACAGAGCGCATGAAGATGAAGATGGATGCCCTTGCGCTAGCGGTGGCGCTTATTGGAGCCTTTGCGGCGCACTGCTGCCACGCGCAGAAGTGCGGATGGCAGGGCAAAGGCATGGAGTGCCCCAACAACCAGTGTTGTGACGGGAACGGGAACTGCGGCACTACCGCCGCCCACTGCGGCACCGGCTGCCAGAGCGGCCCCTGCTGCACCGATATTCTCTGCGGCAGACAAGCGGGCGGCAAGACGTGCCCCAACAATATGTGTTGCAGCCCACGCGGGACGTGTGGGTTCGGCTCCATATACTGCGGCAAAGTGGGCTGCCAGAGCGGGCCGTGCGATGGGAATAGGGCGTGCAGCAAGACCAACCCATGCCCCAACAACTGGTGCTGCAACGTGGACGGCTGGTGCGGCATTGGGCCTAATTACTGCACCAAAGGTTGTCACAGTGGCACATGTTGTAACAGCGACAACAAGGCCTGCGGCAACAAGGGTTGCGGGCGAGTGTGCGAAAATGGCCTGTGTTGCAGCAAGGATGGAACCTGCGGCTACGGCCCCGCCTTCTGCGGCACCGGCTGCCAGGGCGGTCCCTGCAGCTGCGCCGTTCCACTCACCGCACGCTTCAACTCCACCATCATGTAACCAGTAGCAGGAGAAGAATAGTTGGCCGTTTTGATCATAGAGACCAATCGAGAAGTACTGGTGCCCTTTAATTTTTTTCCTATAACTAGCTAGCCAGCAGGCTAGCTAACTTTACTTGGCACACCATGCATTAGCATGCATACGCCCTTTTGCTTTTATCACTTCATCAATAATATCATTGCGGTACTGTATTACAACACTAGTTTGTGGGTGTTGTACTTGTCCTTTTTAGGCAACTACCATAGTGACCCTCCCAAATGCGAAGGCAATGACGGAAATTGTCTAAAAATTATTTGTATCACAATATAGAAACTTATATTGTGCTACTAATTCTACTTAATAAAACATTATTTGTGCGGAAACTATGTAATTATATTTAACTCTCAAGATTTTGCTTCTAGAAATCAATGCTCATCAACATACTCCTTGTACTATCCTTAGTCATGTGGCCTGTGAGTTCTCTTTTTTTTTGTATCGGACAGTTCATCAAGAGTTCATAGTTTGTCAGTATAAATTGTCTGCAGAGTTCTATACTTCTGCATAGTAAACTAATCTATTGAATGGATGTTAGAAGTGTTGCTTTTGTGATTCAATGGAGTCCATATAGCATTTGTTTCTTTCATGTCCATTTGCTCGCATTAGCTAGAGAATCATTCTTCTTAGCTTATAATATACATCCACCATCCAATATTACAAATATGTTTAGAAATTAACTAAATGGGGATGATAAGAAGAATAAAGCTAGAATACACATTGAAATATCTTCTTTATGTTGGTCCATATGGACGAACAGGAATAACATTTTTTTTGATGATCAAACAGGTACTAATTTTTTTAGCCTATTTGATTGGCGGCGCATTGGATATAACTATGGTCCTACCTTCCCCTGCCAGGTCAGCGGGAGCCTATGTATACTAGATGAAACCAACTGCTGATGATTGCACACGACTGCCATTTTCGGGCTACTAGGTGGCGCCTCACTAGTAGAATCCAAAATGGATAGCTTTATGTTGCTTTTCATTTTCAGATGGTTGTTACATGTCTCAACCCTCTCTTATCCGCGAATATAAATACTTCGAACCTTGTTTCGAACGTTACAATAAATGAGGTTGTGTGCATCAATTGATGTAGGGTCAGGGCTTCGCTCACCATTTCGAAAAAATGTCTATGTAAGGTAATTCGAGCCTGTGGCGGACATTTCAAGGATTTGTTTGTTCACCATTGCCTTCATGCACACAAGTTTTACGGGTATAGTCAGGTGAACTTTACCGCAGGTAAACAGGTATGAAATATTTATCTGGCAGTGGCATTTCCTTGAGAAATCTGGACATAGTAAAACGGATTTATATCGTTTTCTAGGGTACGTTTGCGATGGAAAACAACCTCAACATGCTAGAAAATAGTAGATGAAGAAATATCAGAGTAAATAATAGCGCTAGATTCGGCTCAAACTGCTATCCACGTCGTCCCGATTCTTTTCAGCCGTGGGATGGACGCCGAGGAGGATACACGGCGACGTGGTAACGAAGTCCTGCTATCCCGTGAGGCGGGTCCCGCTGCGGACCAAGGTGAAAGATTTCATACCGCGGATGGGTGTACCGCGCGCCATCGTACCCCGCGTCGCTGGAAGGTGGTACGTGTGCGTGACATGGGCCCGCTCTCATGTGTTCGCAGGAGCGAACACGCGCGGTGAGAGGCGTTCCCGGCGCGACATGGCTCCGCACCTGCTAGGTGGTGGGACCCTATATGAGCACACGTGGCGTGGAGGAGAGGCGAGATGGAAGCCAAGGTGTCATCGGAAGGCATGGGCGGATGTTGGATGTTGTTTCTCACCGCGGAGAGACCAGCTGGTAGCATAGACCATAGGCGTCCGTGTTTTCTCACGGCGATATCGTACGATGGATCCTGGTGATAGCAGAGATGGCGTCTTAGGGTATAAGTTCTCGTGGTTTCCCGTGGCAAGGTCGTACACTAGGTCCCGTCCAGAGCCGTCGTGGCAGAGTAAACTCTTGACGGACACTGGTTCTCGCGGGCAAGATCCCAGCTGGTTTCCCAAACTATAGGCGTCTGCGGGTTATTACGGTGGAGATACGAGCTTTCAGCATCCCATGTTTTCGCACCCATGCATTGGTTATAAAACACCGAGTGTCGGCTCCTTCCTCCTCAACGCATTACATAGCCCTTCTTCTCTCCCACTTCCGCTATGTTTTCTTTAGCTATGGCATTCTGCTTCTGGCGTCGCCGATTAGAGTGAACATGATGCGTGCCCAGAACCACTTAGATGTACAGGACGAGTGATCCTGCAACCAGACCGACTTCGTGGTAGTCTCGGTACCATCTGCTTCTTGCTTCGTCGTGTACGCTAGTAAGGCGTTGTACCGTATTTTTTTTCTGTTGCCGCATCATGCTCAATCTGTTTTTAGATTCTTACTTCGTTTTTTTGTCCGTGCTCGCAGGTGCTCTAGTTCTGGCGGCACAGGTAGGCATCGAAGATGGAGAGGAAGAGCGTCTTCACCTCAAGAACTACACCATGATCGTTCGCGCGTCTCTCCTCGGCTCTTCTTCCGTGCCAGGGGTAGCCTACCTACTACGCTGTCTATGGTCCTCGCTACTGCAGGACGACAGCCGGCGCTTCGGGAGGATCGGCACGTCATCTACGTGCCCTATCGCTTCCACGGACAAGTCTTCACCCCTTCGATCATGGACGACGAGCTGGCTTCTTCCGACTGTTCTGGTAATTTGAAGTAGGAGTAGGGGTCAGACGTCCGATAGGACTTTTTAATCGCTTAGTTTAGTGCAAAAGCTGTGACTGTGTATAAGTTAGGTTTGTAATACGATATGAAAAATTAAAAAAATCTGTAATGTGTTTGTTTGCGTTAGATTAAAGAAATTTGTTTTTTGCCGGCTTTATTTTTTAATCGAATTTGTGTTTAGCTGTTGGAAATATCGTTTCTCTGTAATACTTTGGTTTGTAATTTGAAAATAAAAAAAATCGTCGCATAATATGTTCGTTTGCGCGAGACTAAGAACAAGCGTTGTTACGATGTTTGACTTGGTAATCGGATTATTGTCTCTGTAATACTTATACTTATGTTTCTAATCGGATTGAATAAATAAATTATCATCATTTTACGTGTATGCGTATGTGAGAAAAAGTTTTGTTTCATTTTCTCTGTATAGTACTAAGACTTATATTTCTGGTCGGATTTAATCAATAAGTTGCCTCCGTTATACGTGTATTTGTCTGTGAGAAGAACTTTTGATTTCTACTTCTTGCCTCTATAGTCGGATTAAATAATAAAAAAAATGAGCGTCGGTTCATGTGTTTTCTTACTAACCGTGTTTCGTACCTTTACTACTTCGCACAACGCTTTGACTTTTCGGCTGTTGTGCTATCGATGGTCAGATTTCCAGTTTTACGTTCGATTTGAGCTACAAAGGTTGCTTCGTAGGTCGGGGGTGGGTCTCGAACGTGTGTGAGATGTCTCTTATATCGTTGTATGAGTATTTTCTCGGATGCACGTCATGTATGCTTCGTAGGTCGGGTCATGAGTATCGAACGTGTGTGAGCATGTCTCTTATATCGTTGTCGGACGCACATTGTGTATGATGCCCGTGCCCATCTTATGTCGACGTCCTAGACACCATGGTCATAAGAAACTATAAGAGTTTACTTTCTTTGCTTCATCGACAAGTTGTAAAACACTATCTTTGATAGATTCAAACGATTTGGTCATCGACTATTTTTTAATCGACGTGTTTACCATATTCTGCTTCTTAGGATCCTTTCTCTTGCGCTAACATATAGCACGGTCAAAATTCAAAAAAAAAAACATATAGCGCGATCATATTATCGACCGTTCTGGCCGCGTCCCGGTGGTGCGCAGAGAGTAGTCTAGTAAACCATAAATCATAGAGTAAATAATTCTATAAGAAAACAATGTGTAGAGAGGGCGTAAATACACCAAAAATAAGTTTTTTGGGAAATCTGCAAACGTGAGGGGGTTTTCTATGATCTCTTTGTATGGAACAACCAAAATGAAAACGGGATTCCCTGTGCGGTTTCTGGAAAATATCCATGATCAGGTTCCCCTTTTTTATGTTCCGAATTCATAGTGGACTGGCTTAATAGGCATAGCGAGACTTGGCTTGCTTGGCACATTCGGGCCACGTGGTCGCTGCGCCGTGTTGGTGGTGTCGGTGTGTTCTTTGCTACGTTGGTGCGTACAACACGGTGGTGGTGACACGTGCAAGCATACTTTCCCTCTCACGTGCATGACCGTCGGTTGCAGGCAAAGCATATCCGTGAACTCGTGAAACAGGCTATCCTAGCAAATTTTTCACCTTGTAGTAAATTAACAAACTCTCGGTCGAGAAAAAGAATCTTTGTACTTCATCAAGTGGTCATGTGCAATACTTCGATCTTTCGTGATTGGAAAAATCACGTATCCGATCGTGTAGAGATCATGTGAAATTTGTCCGCATCACAAACTCCGTGAACTCCTAGAGGAAAGAAAGCATCTTTCCTGGTCACATCTCGTTGTGAAATTAGGCTCACTGCACCACCCGACAACTCTTTTAAAGTAGAGTTAATCACTGCTGGTTGGAGACAAAGCATGTGCCATGCCCGGTTCACATGGCTAGTTCGTTTGATTTAACATGTCTTGGTAACTTTTGCTCTAACATTCTACTATAGGATTACCAATTGTTCAAAATTAAAATGATGAGCTACCCTCGTAACCCACTCTCGGTTATGTATGTGTGCTACGTGGTGATAATGCCTGACAATTAATTACTACAAACCACAGGTTGGAAAAACCATCATTGGACTGCATCACCGTTCAATATCTATGTTACTACAAACACGGTATAAAACCCCCAAGCCAGAGGAATTAAGTATCTTTGCATGTAGGTTATCACAAGATCATACCAACTCCCTAATCTCCAAGTGCCAAAAAAACATATTCCTAATGACATTGCCAAATACAGTAACTGAATATAGAAATTGGATACGCAATTTACAAGATCCCTGCATTGCCTGGCAATGCTTTTAAAGTAATGTTAATCCCCCTGTTGTAGGCAAAGCATGTGCCATTACCGGGTCACTCGGCATTGTAACTTTTGGGAGAAAGTTTCATATACCAGCAACTCTTGGGGCAAACTTTGCGCAAACCAGTTACTTGAATTTGTTTTTGCGCAGACCAGTGACTCTAGGTCTAATTCATTGCAACAAGCTGTAATGATCAGGTTACACGGTTTAAAAACTTGTATCTGACAAAAGAGGCCCACCTTATTAGGTGACTTGGCTGTGATTATGGCATTGGCCATTGGGTGTGCGTGTTGGGTGGAGTAAATGACAACAAAACCAAAAGGAGGTGGTGTTTTGGTTCCCAGGTGCAAATAAATCTATTATGCAAAATACATAAAAAATAAAATTTAATTTGTAAAAAAATTTGAACAAAAAATTCGCATATACATTCAGACATTCTATGTCCGTACACAAGTTTTCAAAAAGAACAAACATTTTATGTGGCTTGGGTAAAAAGACAAAAACATGTTCTTGAATAGATACGTTGGAGCACTGAAATTTGTCTTTTTTTTACATGGTGACGGAGGCTTCTCAACCTGGTCGATCTAGTTTGTAGTTCCCGGACTGCTTCCTTTCGTCCCAGGAGGCGGTGACCACATGTGACTAGCCGGAGGTGACGGGAGCGGCGGATAGCCAGTGATGGTGGCCTCTACACGTGGTCGAGCCAGGACAGGAGTCCTCGATATGTTTCCTTTCTTCCTCATCGGCCCCATTAGAGAGCCACACCAGGCCCTAAGGTCGCGTCACGCCCGAAGAAGAAGACCTCGGCGAAACGAAACCTACTCCGAGATGGCTTGGAGCTCGCAGCTGCGACTACAGGGACGCCTTTATTGCATGGAGGTCGCACTACTGCTGACGTCGTCGTGCTGCACTAGCCGCCGGGCCTACGCAGCACCTCGCCGTCAAAACCGCCACTGGGCAACAAGCCGTCAAAACAAATTCCAGTCACTTGTTTGCGCAACGTTTACCCTAAGAGTTGCTGGTACACGCAATTTCCTCCTAGCAACGCTTTTAAAGTAATGTTAATCCCCCTGTTGTAGGCAAAGCATGCGCCATTACCGGGTCACTCGGCGTTGTAACTTTTGGTGGTCTAGCATTGTACCGTAGGATTAGAAATTGTTCAACATTAAGCTGGTGAGCTACACTCATAACCCACTCTCAGTGAATTGGCTGACAAGACAAATAGTAGTATCTTTGTATACTACGTGGTGCTATGCAATTTATGACAGTTAATACAAACTACGGGTTGGGAAAAAAAGCATCCTTGCACCTGCATCAATGTGCTGTACATGTCGTTATTACAGCCACGGTAAACTCCTAACCCCGAGAAATTAAGTATCTATGTGGTTTAGTGTATCACAAGATCATACCCACTCCCTAAACTCTCATGAGCCGAATTAAAGTATCTTTACCTCTATCTCAAACTCCAAGTGCTCAAAAAGCATGTTTCCCGATGACACTGCCAAATGCGGTAACTGAATATAGAAATTGGATATGCAATTTATAGGATCATTGCACATGGTCTGACAAGGCTTTTAAAGTAATGTTAATTACCGTCGGTTCTAGGCAAAGCGTGTGCCACGAGCCCATGAGCTTTCAGAACAAGTTAATCACCATTCACAATAGATTAATTGCAGCAAACTTACTCACGAGGAGCCCTACGTCCAGTTCTATAAATACCACTTTGAAAGCTTCCGCATTTCTCACAACGCTCCATTAGCCAGCCCACACACTAGCAGTCGCTTTTGTTCCTCTCCACGCTTGTCCATGGCTGCTCCTTCCAATTTCCAAGTCACTCCTTTCGGTGGACAGCTCCACAATACAGAGTTTAACTTTCGTAACCTATATTTGCACCAGATCTTCTCTGGACCAGAGCAAAACCAGTCAGTTGTAACACCTGGGGATGTTACTACTGGGCTGGGTGACACTGTTGCTAACAGCTGGACAATATACGAAGGTGTTGGTCCAACGGCAAAGGTAGTTGCCCGCGCACAAGGCCTGCATATGCGTGTTGGCAGCTGGTTTAACTCGTTCGCCATTTTGTTTGAGAGTGGAAGGTACATAAATCTTTTATGTATTTGTTATAAGAATATAAATATGTTCATCCTTTTGTAACTATTTTTTTTTAGTATCCTAGTGCTAGATTGGCTTCTCATAGACATGATTGATGGGTGCAATTACACAGGTTCAAGGGATCCACCCTCCAGGTAATGGGATCAACTGTCGATGATGCAGGTGAATGGGCAATCGTCGGTGGGACGGGTGCTTTTGCAATTGCATGTGGCACCATCAACAGGAAAGTGCATTCAAAAATACCAAATGGAGAAATACAAGAGCTTACCATCAGTGGATACTGCAAAATGCAGGCAATGAGATTATTAACGCTATTTTAATTTACTTGCACATTATACAAACTTCCGTATTGTGTTTTGTCTTTTACCTTCATTCATTTTTAGTGCTTTTTTTATGTAAGAAATCTAATATGATTAGATTACTTCTAACCATGCAGCTTCCTGTGCCGGTAAAGTTTGGACCATGGGGTGGAAGTGCGGGTCCTGACCTTCCATTCGAACCACGGAAGATCGAAAGCATAACAATTGCAAGTGGCGACGTTATTGATTCATTTTCATTTACATACATTGACCGAGCTGGCCAGAGGCGCAGTGGAGGTCCTTGGGGTACTGGTCCTGGAAAAGTTAACCCAACAGTGAGTTCTTGTAAATTATTTATTTCCTAAGTGTTATATGATCACTCATAGTATTCACGTGTTTTCTCATATACTCCCACAGATCCAGTTGGGCCCTTCAGAGCTGGTGGTACAAATGTCAGGAACGATTGCTATATGGAAAGGGGAGAGGACTATAGCGTCACTTAGTCTTATCACAACAAACAAAACGTATGGACCTTTCGGAAGTGCAGTTGGCACTCCATTCAGTGTCTCGGTGCCTCAAGGCCAAAGCATCGTGGGTTTCTTCGGGAAATCTGGAAAGTATTACCTTGAATCACTTGGTGTTTACCATGTGTGAATTGTGGCATTGAGCTGTATTTTATCCAACACAATTTCCCTTATTTCCGTTGTTCCACCAATAACATGGGTAGGTTGCACCCTATGCCATTATTTCGTTTTTAGTTCCACTTGATTTCCAAGCACTAGTATTAAGAATGCTTCATGTATAAGTGATTCTTGATGGATGTAATATTAGTGTTCTGTTTTTACATATTATGTTCTGCTAAATAAAGTTCTCATGGTTTGTTCTTTCGAGAAACTAGTACTTCCAAATCTTCATTGATTTTACCTTTACACGGAAGGTTTTCTAGCGATAGGCCTTTCGTCTCGCTTAGAGAAAACGTGACTTCATCACCATATATTCGGAGTCACTTAAAGAAAGAAAAACTGAATATTCATGTATTTATGGCAAAACTGGCATTCCCACGCCATGTCCTCTCCAATCCGAACAATTGTTGATCTAACACGCACTCTATGCACGAAACAGTCAGCATCAGCAATATACAAGTTTCAACTGATGCTTCACAAGCACGAACCGTCCGGCCAGCAGCGAAACTTCCTCAACTCTGAGGGCATCGATGTATGTATTCATCTCTGCTGCTTCTTTTTTCGTCAGTAATTTCTGCTTGCATTGATCCTGTCTTTTTGAAGAAACAGTAGAAACGACAGTATGTATGGCCACTAACGTCTTGCCTGACAATGATAGGGTTCTCCCACTTATGCAATTCAGAGTGCATGTCATCAACCTTTTGCATCAGCGAGACTTCCTCACCTCTTTGTTTTGCTCTTTCCCAAACTGCTCTTGTTATCTGAATCTTATCTGTCGTCAGTTAGCTGTTTTATGAATTCTGTTTGCAGTAGCTTATTCAGTTTAGGCACGAGCCGTGTTTTGTGCGAGCCGTGCTAGCATAGGATTCAGTCTTTCCTGTTTTGTAGCATCGTGACCCAGCACGATCAGGCCTCGTGGGATGGCGCGAGTCTCCCGGATCTGCACCTAGGTAGGACACGTTCCTGTATTCTGTTGAGAATAAAAGGCAAAGAAGAACGAGAAAAGACGCGGCACAAAATCCCTCTCTGTTGTTTTCTCTTCGTCTGTTCATCATCACGAGTGAGTTCAAGAGAGAAATCTGACATTTGGTATCAGAGCCTCCGTTCGAGCTCTGGGAGATGCCTAGCGGGAGCGGATTGCGTGCGGCAACGGGCACGCCGCCACGGGACAGACGCCGATCGGAGACGCCGCCACGCCAACGTCAACTGAGCCGCGGTAGGAGCCGCGCTCGCCGTGGCGGCAACGAGATCATCGTCCACGAGCGGACGATCCAGGAGCGGCCGGTGCAGTCCGGCGTCCTGGTGTGGCCAATGCTCACCGCCACCAACTACATCGAGTGGGCTTTGTTGATGCAGATCAACATGGAGGCCTGTATGTTGTGGGACGCGGTGGAGGGGAACGCGTCGAGCGTACCCAACGACAACGCGGCCCTGGCGGCAATCTTGCGAGCTGTGCCGCCAGAGATGGTAGGCACGCTTGTGGTGAAGAAGAGCGCCAAGGAAGCCTGGGACGCCATCAAGGTCATGCGGGTAGGCGTCGATCGCGTCCGGGAGGCGACGACGCAGCGATTGCGCAAGGAATTCGAGGACATCGCGTTTCGCGACGGCGAGACGCTGGACTCGTTCGCGATGAGGATCACGACCCTCGTCAACAACCTCCGCTCCCTCGGCGACACAGTGGACGAGGTGAAGGTGGTGCAGAAGATTCTGCGGGAGCTGCCCGAGCGGTACGCGCAGATGGCTTGCTCCATCGAGACCCTGCTCGACCTGAGCACCGTGTCAGTGGAGGAGCTGATCGGGCGCCTGCGTTCCTCGGAGGGACGATTCGGCGCCGCGATGGACGCCAACGCCGGCAGCGGCACCCTGCTCCTCACGGAGGCGGAGTGGGAAGCGCGCAGAAAGCAGCGCGAGCAAGGCCAAGGATCCGGCGGCGGCACTAGAAACAAGGGAAGAAAGGGGAAACCCAAGAAGCCACCACGCGGCAGCGATGGACGCGGGCGGTGCTCGTGACGCGAGCGGCGACCGTGACATGACCCAGGTGAAATGCTATAACTGTAACCAGATGGGTCATTTCTCTAAGCAGTGCATGGAGCCACGGCGGGAGCGCAAGGAACGGGCCAACCTTGCACAGGGCCAGGATGAGGAGCAGGCCCTGTTGATTGCTAGCGTGAGCTCGCTTACCCCAGCGGCCGTGGGCGATCCAAGCGAAGCGCCCACTGGACAGGTCCTGCTCAACGAAGAGCGGTCCAAGGCGACCGCGATGAAGGAGGCGGGGCGCTGTGACATCGCGTGGTTCCTGGACCCGGGCGCCAACAACCACATGTGTGGCCGGCGAGAATTCTTCTCGGTCCTGGACACTAGCGTGCACGGCCTCGTCAAGCTGGGCGACGACACGACCGTCGAGATCGAAGGCCGAGGCACGATCTTGTTCACGTGCCGCAACGGGGAACACCTCACTCTGTCAGAGGTCTACTTCATCCGCCGCCTCTGCGGCAGCATCATCTCGCTTGGGCAGCTTGACGAGATCGGGTACGAGACCCACATCCGCCATGGATGGCTCCGGCTTCGCGACAACGATGGTCGCCTGCTCGCACGTGTGCAAAGGAACCGAGGGCGACTGTATGTGCTCTACCTTGCCCTTGCAAGCCCAGTCTGTCTCGCCGCGCATGGGAACGAGGACACCTGGCGGTGGCACGCCAGGTAGGGCCATATGCACTTCGACGCGCTTCGTCGACTCGCGCGCGGCGACATGGTGCACGGCCTTCCTTTGCTTGAGGAGGCTGGCCGACTCTGCGACGCCTGCCTCGCCGGCAAACACAAGCGAGCCCCATTCCCGCGCCAGGCGATCAATCGCGCGGGGGAGCAGCTAGGCCTCGTCCACGCGGATCTGTGCGGGGGGGTCGATCCACCAACCCCAGGAGGTAAACGGTATTTCCTCCTTCTAGTGGATGATCATAGCCGCCATATGTGGATTTCCCTGCTGGCCAGCAAGGAGCAGGCGGCTGTGGCGATCAAGAAGTTCCAGGCGGCGGCCAAACTGGAAAGCGGATGCAAGCTGCGGATGCTGCGCACAGATCAAGGGAGGGGGGGATTCACCTCAAAGGAGCTCGATGAATTTTTCTCTGATCTCGGTGTCCAATGGCAGCTGACGGCTCCCTACACACTGCAGCAGAACGGCATGGTTGAACGCCGCAACCAGACCGTGGTGAGCATGGCGTGCTGCCTGTTAAAGGCGAAGGGCGTGCCGGCAAGGTTCTGGGGAGAGGCCTTATGATGGTGGTCTACCTCCTCAACGCCGGCACAACGAAGAGCGTCATTGGGAAAACTCCCTATGAAGCATGGTGCGGGCGGCGCCCTAATGTCCAGCACCTCCGAACGTTTGGCTGTGTGGTTCACGCCAAGACCGCGCCGCCAAACCTGAAGAAGCTGGAGGACCGGAGCGCACCGATGGTGCTGTTCGGCTACGAGAAGGGCACCGCTGCATACCACGTCTACGACCTAGTCGTCGATCGCGTTCATGTCTCTCGCGACGTCATTTTTGATGAGGGCGCGGCGTGGGACTGGACAGCCACGGACCAGGGCAAAGGACACGACGTCGGGCGGGAGTTCCTCACCGTGGAGCCTTCGTCCTGCCACATGCGGGTGATGGCATGAGCGGGAGCGCAACGCCGGTGCAAAGCGCGGCACATGCTGAGCGAGCGCCACACGACTCTGTCAGTGGCGAACGCACACCAATGACGCCGGCCGCATCAGCCACTCCGACGACACCACCACCGCCGACGGTGGAATTCGAATCTCCACCCTCCAATGCATCGCAACCATCGCTAGGAGAAGAGTCACCTTGTTGGTACCGTACGCTGGGGAATCTGTATGACACGACTGACAAAGTTAACCCAGCATACAGCGACATCTGTCTGCTGGCTGCAGACGAACCGGCCTGTTTCGAGGATGCAGAGAAGGATGAAGGTTGGTGAGAAGCGATGTCAGAGGAGATAGCGAGCATTGAGGCCAACGAAACTTGGCGGCTGACGGAGCTGCCGCCGGGGCACCGTGCCATTGGACTCAAGTGGGTCTTTAAACTCAAAAAGGATGCCAACGGGAAAGTGGTGAAGCGCAAGGCCCGCCTTGTGGATAAAGGATATGTCCAAAGGCAGGGGATCGACTTTGAAGAGGTGTTTGCCCCTGTCACGCGGATGGAGACTGTGCGCGTGCTGATCGCACTCGCCGCTCACCATGGGTGGCCTGTCCACCCACTACTAGGAAACAGCTCTTCTGTGGCACATCTTTTTTGAACATCTGTGGCGCATTTGTTAGTCGCCACTGATACCTCGCCACTGATAACTAACTTCAGTGGCGCATTTCGAAATGCGCCATAGAAGTCTCAAACTTCAGTGGCACATATGGCCAATATGCGCCACAAAAGTTGTTTTCCAAAATTCAAAAAAAAGGCGGGCCAGATCTCAAACTTCTGTGGCACATATGGCCAATATGCGCCACTGAAGTTTTTTTCAAATTTCAAAAAAAAACCTGGCCAGATCTAGATCTGGTCAGATCTGGCCGGAGTTGGTGGTGGTGGTGGTGGTGGTGGCAGGCGGTGGCTAGGTCTAGGAGGAGGTTGCCGGAGTTGGTGGTGGTGGAGGAGGAGGAGGAGGAGCTCGCCGGAGTTGGTGGTGGAAGAGGAGGAGAAGGAGGAGGAGGAGGTCACCGGAGTTGGTGGTGGTGGTGGAGGAGGAGGAGGAGGTCGCCGGAGTTGGTGGTCGAGGAGGAGGAGGAGGAGGAGGAGGTGGTGGTGGTGGAGGAGGAGGAGGAGGAGGAGGTCGCCGGAGAGTGGAGAAGGAGGAGGGAGGAGAAGGGGAGAAGTGTGGAGCAGAGGAGAGGAGGAGAAGTATGGAGAGGAGGAGAAGTGGGGAGGGGAGAAGAAGGAAAAAGGGAGGGAGAAAGGGTGCTGGCGGGATTCACATTTCGAATCCCGCCCAAGACTTCTGTGGCGCATATGGGGGAAATGCGCCACAGAAGTTTCTCCCCCTTTTTTATTTTTTTGCAGTAAAAAATCTTCTACCTTAAATAACTTTTTACTCTTTTCGAATTTGGGGATTCTGTAAAATTCAGAATGACCAGAGGTGGTTGAATTCGAGTAGGGAATTTCGAGACGATCATTTTGATAGGTTAAAGATTTTTTTTCCGATATCGTATGCAAAAGTTAGAGCCGTTTTACCGTGCCATGACCTATTTTTGCAAAATACATCGAAATTCATGTTTTTCAATTTTGTCTAGATCTATACCCTAAAATCTAACTACAACTTAAAGGAATTATTTTTTTAAAGTTTTTATCATTTTTGTTTATTTTTACAAAACTGAAAAGGCGATCCACGGGGGGGGGGGATCTGTTTTCCCCCCTATATGCTTGTTCTGTGGCGCATTCACCTATATGCGCCACAGAAACATCACTTTCTGTGGCGCATATGGACATATGCGCCACAGCAGTTTCTCCTCCTTTTTTTGCTGCTTGGTCCCATCAACCTTCTGTGGCGCATACGTCTATATGCACCACAGAAGTTTGACACTTTAGTGACACACACGAAAATATGGACTTCTGTGGCGCACCACTGAAGTGCCAAACTTCTGTGGCGCATTGTTTCTAGTGCGCCACTGATATATATCTGTGGCGCATATTTTTACATATGCGCCATTGAATATCTTGTCTATCTATAAGTTGTTTCCTAGTAGTGACCACATGGACGTGAAGACGGCGTTTCTCAACGGAGAGCTAACCGAGGAGGTCTACGTCGAGCAACCTCCTGGTTTCACCGCCGTCGATGAGAAGCACAAGGTGCTCAGGCTGCAGAGGGCTCTCTACAGGCTACGCCAGGCACCTAGGGCTTGGAATGCTAAGCTTGACACAAGTCTTCAGAAACTTGGCTTCGAGCGCAGCAAATCGGAGCACGCAGTGTACCGCCGGAGCAGTGACGGCAAGCTGCTCCTTGTTGGGGTCTATGTGGATGACCTCGTGATCGCCGGACATCACTTGAAGAGGTGAAGAAATTCAAGGCTGAGATGACCAGCCTCTTCAAGATGAGTGACCTAGGTGAACTCAGCTACTACTTGGGGATAGAAGTGCAGCAGCAAGATGGACAGATCACGCTTCGCCAGACTGCATATGCCAAGAAGTTGCTGCAGAAAGCAGGTATGGAGGATTGCAATCCTTGTGCCGTCCCCATGGAGGCGCGTCTCAAGCTGAGCAAGGCCGGTGACGGGAAGACGGTGGACGCGACCATGTATCGCAGCATGGTGGGTAGTCTCCGATATCTTGTTCACACAAGGCCGGACATCACGTTTGCGGTTGGCTATGTGAGCAGGTTTATGAAAACGCCCACAACGGAACACCTATCTGCAGTGAAGCACCTGTTGCGCTATGTCGCAGGAACTCTGAACCTCGGCATAACGTACATGAAGGGAGATGGTGAGCTGAGGCTGCTGGGCTACAGCGACGCAGACCTGGCCGGAGATGTCAATGATCTGAAGAGCACAACGGGTATGATCTTCTTCCTTGGACAAGGGCCGGTCAGCTGGCAGTCACAGAAGCAACGGGTGGTGGCTGTTTCCTCATGCGAGTCTGAGTATATCGCTGCTGCCACCACCGCGTGCCAAGGAATCTGGTTGAGCAGGCTTCTTGGAGAACTGATGAACGAAGAGGCAAAGGCGCCGAGGCTGTTGGTGGACAACAAATCGGCGATATCTTTGAGCAAGAATCCTGTGTTCCATGATCGTAGCAAACACATTGACACCAGGTTTCATCTGATTCGAGATTATGTTGAACATGGGGAGCTGGTGATCGACTACGTCAACATAGGTGCCCAGCTCGCTGATATTCTGACGAAAGCTCTCGGACGTGTGCGTTTCCAGGAGTTGAGGAGCAGGATTGGTGTTGCTGAAATAAAGTAAGACGACCACAAGATTAAGGGGAGATTTGTTATCTGAATCTTATCTGTCGTCAATTAGCTGTTTTCTGAATTCTGTTTGCAGTAGCTTATTCAGTTTAGCACGAGCCGTGTTTTGTGCGAGCCGTGCTAGCATAGGATTCAGTCTTTCCAGTTTTGTAGCATCGTGACCCAGCACGATCAGGCCTCGTGGGATGGCGCGAGTCTCCCGGATCTGCACCTAGGTAGGGCACGTTCCTGTATTCTGTTGAGAATAAAAGGCAAAGAAGAACGAGAAAAGACGCAGCACAAAATCCCTCTCTGTTGTTTTCTCTTCGTCTGTTCATCATCACGAGTGAGTTCAAGAGAGAAATCTGACAGCTCTGACCATATCTTCTACAGACTCCTCATGTAATCATCGCACCTCAAATTTCAGGGTACTTCGGTTTGCATGAGTTGACGATAAATAATACTCCGTATCAACCAATAAAGGCCTATGATCAGACCGTGTTGTTTCACTATTAATTAAACTTGCATACGGGACATAGAGTAAATGGTCATACTTAGTGGCGTGAGTTGCATGGCAAGAGTGCCCACCGTGTAAATGGTCATATACTACGGCCTACGGGCAGAAAAACTATGTAGCGTTTGTGTTCTCGCTAGGAGGAAAAATGCAAAGCTAGTTTTCTTCTTGGTGAGGTGTGCGTGTGTGTCTTTTGTCTTTCTAATCAGGTGTGTGTTTCTATGAGGGACAAAGTGAGATTGTGAGAGGAGTTAGAGTGCAGAAGATTAGAGGATCTGCGCCACATGTATGTAGACATGTTTTAGTATTTTTTTAATAAAAGATAGCTACTGCTGCCCGAGTTTAACTTAATAAAGGCACAAGGTTTTACAAGCACACAAAGATCTAATCGGCACGAAGGCCACAACGTTTCAGCTCCAACATGGAGGCAACGCACACTACCCACAGAGTATATAACAGCAACCATAGTCGTCAACCTACGGACTGACAGCACTTGTCAAACTACTCCCTCCATTCGGAAATATAAGACGTTTTAGTTTTGTGAATCGAATATATCTAGAACCTATACACTAGAAGATGTCTAGATATATTCGATTCGAATATATCTAGAACCTATACACTAGAAAATGTTTAGATATATCGATTCACAAAGCTATAATGTCTTATATTTTCGAACGGAGGGAGTACATAAGCAACCAGAAAAAACGGCCTCGCCGAGGACTTCCACAACTACTGATTGGCAGCTGGTGGCGAGTAGGTTTCACGGCGTTGGCTTGCTCACGGACAAACTGGAGCTCGCCATGGCAGCTCCAAAGGCGGCCGCGTGCTGCTCTTTTATCATGAGTAGGGTGACCGCCTGCGCAGCGAGTGCATTGGCATTGGCCGCGGCGTCCTCTCTTGAGAGGCTTGGGCAGTTGCAAGGATCACTACAACACGGAGTTCGGACTCTGGCGCTTATAGACACCAAGGCACAATCTTAGTCGCAGCGCTCGCGCTGGCGCGGCAAAAAAATCCTAGAGGGATAACTGGGTCAGGGATTCTACAATGGCGGCAGATTTTTTGGCTCGGCACAACGAGATCTGCCGAGCTAGTGCTTCCGCGGTGCGGTATAAAATGCGCCTCGTTACATTATTGGAGACGACATAACTTTAGTGTCATTGTAACCACGAATTATTTGTCGTGTTACAGCGTCCAACATCACTGAAAGTTAATTATATTAACAATAACTAATGTACGTTGCTAATATAAACATATTGTGATGCACAGTTGTTTAGGATATAAAATTCCATGTTATTTCAAAAGATAAAACTCATTACATTTCATTTCATATTGCACTCTTCTAACTATCCGATTTTAAAATTGAGGATGATTAGAAAAGTGCAATAATCGTTCATCTAACCTAACCTAATTACACTAATTCTTTCTTTGATCTTTTGACGGTGGTGGTGAAGGAGATGACAAAGACGATGACCACCATCTCCCGCGCAGATCTGCAAGGCCCTGACCATCTTCCCCGAGGTGGATCTGTAGGTCGCTGACCATCATCTTCCTCGCGGTGGATCTTCAAGGCATCACCACCATCTTCCTCTCGGTGGATCTTCAAGGCCTTGCCACCATCTTCTGCGTGGTGGATATTCACGGCCGTGACCACCATCTTCCGCGCGATGGATCTGTCCGCAGTCGATCTGCATGCGGTGGATCTTTCGCACGGTGGATCTGCTCGCGGTCGATCTGCCCGCGGTCGATCTTCCTCGCGGTGGATCTACCCATGGTGGATCTTCCACGCGGTCGATCTGCTCGCGAATCTAATTCGTACAGAGATGGGATTAAAGAAGAGTAGATGGAGTGGAAAATTTCTGATTGAGATAGTGGGGACATCCAGGAGTACGGCGGCTGCCGAGTGAGGCAAGGATTTGCTGTATTAGAGCATCTCCAGCAGGCGCGCTATATCGGCCACGCGCTAAAAAAACCGCTGTTATGCAGCGCGCGGAGCAAAAAACCTCCCTCCAGCAGGCGCTGTAAACCGTGTGGAGCTGCAAATTTTTTTGGGCGCGTGGCGTTTTGCACTATCCGGAGCGGCAAATGTGACGCGTTCGCTGCAGCGCGCGGCATCTTCTCTCATGCGCACGTACTGTGCCAACGACTGGAAATTTCACCCTGCGCCTCCAGTTTCCCCACACGCGCCGCCGCCTTCCGATTTCATCGCCGCCCGCGCTCGAGTTCGCCGCCACGCCGTAGATCCGCCTCCCCCGCGCCTGTTCCCGGTGTTTTTGAGCGGTCCGCCGCGCTGTACCGAGCGAGCGCCACCGCCGCCGCCACCGACGCTACTGACCCGCGCCAACGACGGCACCTAGCCTTCCTCCACTTTCTCCAGCGGTGCTCTCCAGCGGCGACCATGTCGTCCTCAAGCATACTTGCAACATGGCGCCGTCAAGATGCTCGCCGATTTGCTCGCAAGGTATGCGCCTCCTCGGCCGCAAACTTTTTTTAGCTAAAAGGTAGTAGTAACAAGTCGTTTCATATGTATATTTGTAGAGTTCATCATACGATTCCTGGAACGACGAGTATGATATAGAGGAAGAAGGGAACATATCCATATTATTAGCATACTGCGCCTTTAAGAAGCCGAAAATAGGAGGATCGGTGTTCGGTAGACAAAAATTATGGAGAGAAAGGATTGAAGGGCACTGATACGTTGCTAATGTATCCATAATTTTTGATGTTCCATGCTTGGATTTATCTACTTTCTTATGTTTTGTCCACACTTTGGAGTACTTTTTAACACTTTCTTTGACTAACCTATTAACAAGATGCCATAGTGCTAGCTGCCTGTTTTCTGCTGTTTTTGGTTCCAGAAAAGTCAGAAAATGAATATTCTCGGAATTGGACGGGACAAAAGCCAAAGTCAGTTTTTCACCGGGGGGACACGAAGCCAGAATACGAGACGGAGAGGGGCCAGGGGGCGGCCACACCACCTGCCGCGTGATCAGGCCTGGCCCACGCCAGGGGGTGGTGCGGCCACCCAGGGCACCCCCTCGGCCTCCCCTTTCGACTATAAGATGCCTTCGATACAGAAACCCTAAGTACCCGATCAAAATTTCACGAAAGAGTCTGTAGCCGCCGTCATCTCCATCCCTAAATCGGGAGGGATCTGAAGCTCTTCCCGGCACCCTGCCGGGGGGGGGGGGAGAATTCACCCTGGAGGCCTTCTTCATCACCATGCAAGCCTCCGGTGTGATGCGTGAGTAGTTCATCCTTAGACTACGGGTCCATGTAGTAGCTAGATGGCTGCTTCTTCTCCTTTGTGCTATCATGTTTAGATCTTGTGAGCTCCGTTCATGATCAAGATCATCTATTTGTAATCCTACATGTTGTGTTTGCGAGGATCCGATGGATATTGAGATGCTATTTCAGATTGATTATTGATTCTATCATGTCTTTGTTATTTGTGATCTTGCATACTTTCTGTTGTTAGTAGCTATCTTGGACAAGTAGGTGCTAGCAACTCCAAGAGTTAGTATTTATGCTCGATAGTGGGTTCATGCCTCTAGTAATCTGGGGAAGTGACAGAAATCTCTCTAAGGTACTAGATGTGATGTTGCTACCAGGGAGAAAACAGCAATCCTTTGTTCATAGAACAATCATATTGTTTACTTTACATGCAATGCGTAATGCAATTATCTGTTGCTTGCAACTTAATACTAGAGGGGGTTCGGATGATAACCTGAAGGTGGATTATTAGTCATAGATGCAGTTGGATTATGATGGCTATGTGTATGGCGCCCAGAAAAGTGCTGGTGCGTGGTTGATGTAGAGCTCGTTGGGAACCCCAAGAGGAAGGTATGATGAGCACAACAACAAGTTTCTCTCAGTTATGAAACCAAGGTTTAACCGAACCAGTAGGAGCAAGGAAACACCCCAAAGGTGTCACTAGCTGAGCTTTGGCAGGGCGCACTACCGGTGCTAGTAGCAACGTGGGGACCTGCACAACATAACCACATAACTTTGTCCCCAACTTGCGATGAGGTTGTCAATCTCACCGTGTTTTGCGGAAAACAAAGGATTAAACGTATTGAATGGAAAGAAGTGAAAGTTTGCAGAAAGTAAACACAAAGCAATAAAAGATTGTAGATTGTATGTAAAGAAAAGGACCGGGATCCATAGTTCACTAGAGGTGGCTCTCCTTAAGATAGATAACATGCTGGGTGAACAAATTACAGCGGGGCAATTGATAAACATCGAGAAAGCAATACATGCATATACTAATCATCTTGACTTTTTGAGACTTGATTGGGCATTACAACATTATACATAGACCGCCATCCAACTGCATCTATGACTAATAATCCACCTTCAGGTTATCATCCGAACCCCCTCCAGTATTAAGTTGTAAGCAACATATTATTGCTTTACGAACTACGTGTAAAGTAAACAATACGATTGTTCTATGAACAAAGGATTGTTGTTTTCTCCCTAGTAGCAACAACACTTCTAGTACCTTAGAGATTTCTGTCACTTCCCCGGATTACTAGAGGCATGAACCCACTATCGAGCATAAATACTAACTCTTGGAGTTGCTAGCATCTACTTGGCCAAGATAGCTACTAACAACGGAAAGCATACAAGATAAAAATAATAAAGACATGATAGAATCAATAATCAATCTGAAATAGCATCTCAATATCCATCGGATCCCTGCAAACACAACATGCAGAATTACAAATAGATGATCTTGATCATGAACGGAGCTCACAAGATCTAGACATGAAAGCACACAGGAGGAGAACCAGCCATCTAGCTACTACATGGATCCATAGTCCAAGGATGAACAACTCACGCGTCATACCGGAGGCTTGCATGGTGATGAAGAAGGCCTCCAGGGTGAATTCCCCTCTCTGGCAGGGTGTCGGGAAGAGCTTCAGATCCCTCCCGATCTAGGGATGGAGATGACGGCGGCTACAGACTCTTTCGTGGATTTTTGATCGGGCACTTAGGGTTTACGTCCCGAGGGTAATATATAGGCGGAAGGAGAGGCCGAGGGGGTGCCGGGAGCGGCCACACCACCCCCTGGCGCGGGCCAGGCCTGGCCATGCGGCCAGGTGGTGTGGTGGCCCCCTGGCCCCTCTCCGTCTCGTATTCTGGCACTTGATGACATCCGGAAAAATAGGCACTTTGGCTTTTGTCCCGTCCAATTTCGAGAATATTCATTTTCTGACTTTCCTGGAACCAAAAATAGCAGAAAACAGGCAGCTGGCACTGTGGCTCTTGTTAATAGGTTAGTCCAAGAAATCATATGAAAAGTACTCCAAAGTTGGAACAAAACACAAGAAAGTGGATAAAACTAAGCATGGAACATCAAAAATTATAGATACATTTGCAATGTATCAGATTACGCTCTATGTATAATGTTGTAATGCCCAATCGAATCTCAAAGGAGTCAAGATGATTAGTATATGCATGTATTCCTTTCTCAATATTTGTCAATTTCCCCGCTTTAATTTGTTCACCCAACATGTTATCTATCTTAAGGAGAACCACCACTAGTGAACTATGGACCCCGGTCCTTTCTTTTACCATCAATCTACAATTGTTTACTGTTTTCTGTTTACTTTCTGCAAGCTATTACTTTCTTCCACACAATACGTTTAATCCTTTGTTTTCAGCAAAACCAGTGAGATTGACAACCTCACTGTAAGTTGGGGGCAAAGTTCTGTGGTTGTGTTGTGCAGGTTTCCACGTCATTGCTAGCACCGGTAGTGCGCCCTGCCAAAGTCCAGCTAGCAACACCTTGGAGGTGTTTCCTTGCTCCTACTGGTTCGATAACCTTGGTTTCACAACTGAGGGAAAATTTGCTGCTGTGCTCATCATACCTTCATCTTGGGGTTCCCCAACGAGCTCGTTAATACACGAGTTAGCAAGTACTTTTTCTGGCGCCGTTGCCGGGGAGTCAAGGACATCTTCACAAGGGGAGTCCCTCATAACCAATCTCTTTACTTTGTTGTTTTTGTTTTGCTTAGTTTATTTCTTTCTTTGTTTGCTTGTTTCTTTATCAAAAACACAAAAAAATAGTTTTACTAGTTTGCTTTCTTTATTAAAAACACACAAAAAATTAGTTCCTATCTTAAGTTGCCTTTATGTCTAGCTTTGCTCCAATCACTATGTCACCTGAGGAAATGATTTTCACTTTCAAACAAGGAATTGAAGAAAGTTTCAAAGAAGCTTGGTCTAGAATCTCTGGTCTACAAAAAAACTGAACCTAAAATGACTTGAAGCTTATTCCTTAGCAATTTTTACCTTGGAATTGCTCTTTGCTATAGATATGCTTTGGATGCTGTAGTGGGAGGAGATTTCCTCCAATGCAATGAGGATGATGCTGTTAATGCCATAAAGAAGTTGGTCTTTACTTACAACTTGCCTAGCAAATCTGATTCTTCCTTTATAAACATATTTGCTAGATTGAACACTCTTGAGACCCGCACTAGTAGTTTAAAGGATTGCTATAACACGCTTAGAGAGCATCATGATTATGTTCCAATAAATTCTGAACCTTCAAAATTCCTTCCTACAGTAAAGATTATTATAAATAATGAAACTTTTCATGCTCGCTGTGATATCATGTCTGAATTTTGTCTTATGCCCAAAGATATCTATGAATCTTTGAATCTTTGGGGGCTTTCTGAAGGAGGAGAAGAAATATTTCTTGCTAATAATGCCACAATATTACACATTGGAATAGTTGAAGGAGTGTTTACAAAGATCCTAGGGAAAATGGTTTCTACTGATTATCTTGTTATTGAATGTGTAGGAAAAGGACAAATTACATTTGGAAGATCCCTATTGAAACTCCTTGGAGCAATAATAGATGTGGAAAAGGGCACCTTGCACTTTGCTTCTCCACCAAACAATCATATGTTCCCCAAGGTTAAGAATAAAAGTAAGAGAGGTAAGGGCAAGAAATTTGGTCTTAATGCTTCTTCATTTGAGAACACTTGATTCTTTTTCTTGCTTCTTATGCCTAACTTAAAGGCGCTAAAGAAAAGTACTTATTGGGAGATAACCCAAAAGTTTTAGATGAGTCTTGGAAGTTATTACTGTAATAACCGCTCCTTATCCTTTTTATTTACTTTTTGTGCCAAGAGTAACCTCTAATGAGAGAGAATTAATGATTGGGAAAGTTGTTGTCCCGAAACAGATTTCTGTTCTTCACCGTAAAAATTCGTGTATAATCTCTGTACGTCTTTTGGCGGTGTGAATTTTTGTGCTTCTGCCCCAGGTTGTTATCTAACTTTCCTTAGTTCAACACTTTTCGATTTGAGCAACATACGGTCTTCAAAAAAATTGGTTTTTACCTGCTGGTCTGTTTTGACAGATTTCCGCCATTATTTGCATTTGCTTCTTGTTTGTTCCTTTTTGGGTTCTCTTTGGGGAATTGAGCTTTTTGAGGGAAGTGCTACAGTAGCTTGTGTTTTAATGTAAGTTTTATTGGTGTTGAAACTGAACCTAAAGACTTATTATCTTGAGTGCACTAATGTTGCTAATAAAGATTGTGTGAAGTTTTGTATGAAGGAAAAATTTCAGGTGTATGTAGAGAATGATGTAATGAGATGAAGAATGGACTAAAGCTCAAGCTTGGGGATACCACGCGTGTCACCCCAAGAAATATCCAATAAGTACAAGCGTCAAAGCTTGGGGATGCCCAATGCATCCCCTTCTTCATCAATAAAAATCCCAGGTTTCTTCCAAACACTTCATTTTTATTGTTTCATGCACAATTGTGTTGTTCTTGGAGCGTCTAATTTTTTGTTTCTGTTTTTGGTCTTTCATTTTCTTGGTTTTCTTAGTTTGCTTGAATAAATTGGTTGGACCACATCTTTCATACATTGGTTTTCAAATAATTTTGGTTTGGTTTGGAAAAGAGTAGGAAAATTCATGCTTAAGTGGTAAAAAGAGAGCTTGTTTTTGACCGTGGCCTATGCTTTGTCATGCCATGCTTGATATTGTTTTGGCTTTATGCTTAGTGATATTTGCTGTAGCATGACATGTTATAAACAATTGAGATTGCTTAATGTGCCTTGAAAGAATCATGCGTTGTTTTAGCATATTAAAGCATAGTATTGTGGTATTCTCCTTTGATGCTTTATTTTGGTTGACTTGGCGCATGCTCACACCATGTTATGACTATCCCAAGTTACCATAGCCTTTATGATCCTTTAGTTTTCGACTTGTAATATCACTTAGGCTAGCGGCCTAGGCATTTCTCTAACACACATACAAACTCCATGATCTTACAAGTTCCACTTTTATTTCACACCGCCGGGATCCATAAGCAAAAGAACATGATATCAACGGGGTACAAAGTACAAGTGCAATATTGAAACCGTTCCCCATGATACATGGTTCTGCTAATTTCAACTTATAAAGCGCAAGCATATACACAACAAAGAAGGACCCAATGGTTCAAGTTTATTAAATGTAGAAAGTAAAGTGTGCCATCAAGTTTGTGAGAGCTTTAATCACTAGTTTTCTCATAACAAGTTTAATTTGGAAGGTAAACAAAAGCATGAATATTCTTGGAATAGCATATGCTAGTAGGTAGGTATGGTGGACTCTTTGGAATAACGTGTTTTAGGGAGTTGGATGCATGAGTGGAACTCATACTTGGTTGTGGAGGCTAGGAAAAGACTGGGAGCGACAAACTAAGAGAGCAATAATGGCCATAATCATGCAGAGCGACAAAACATCATTGATCAAAGCATAAAGTGATACTACAAGTTGAAAACTAAAGGATCATAAAGGCTTATGGTGACTTTGGATAGACATAACATGGTGTGAGCATGTGCCAAGTCAACCCAAATAAAGCATCAAAGGAGAATACCACTATACTATGCTTTAATATGCTAAAACAACTCATGCTTCATCCAAGACACATTAAGCAATCTCAATTGTTTATAACAAGTCATGATACAACAAATAATACCAAGCATAAAGCCAAAACAATATCAAGCATGGCATGACAAAGCATAGGCCACAGTCAAAAACAAGCTCTCTTTACAACTTAAGCATGAGCTTCCCTACTCTTTTCCAAACCAAACCAAACTTTTTGAAAACCAATGTTTGAAAGAGGGGGTCCAACCAATTTATTCAGCAAACTAAGCAAACCAAGCAAACGAAAAAACAAAACGAAAAAGAAAAATAAGACGCTCCAAGAACAACACAACTGTGCATGAAACAATAAAAATGAAGCGTTTGGAAGAAACCTGGGATTTTTATTGATGAAGAAGGGGATGCCTTGGGCATCCCCAAGCTTTGACGCTTGTACTTCTTGGATATTTCTTGGGGTGACATGCGTGGCATCCCCAATCTTGAGATTTAGTCCATCCTTCATCCCATTACTCATTCCTTCCATACACCTGAAATTTTTCTTTCATACAAAACTTCACACAATCTTTATTAGCAAGATTAGTGCACTCAAGATAATAAGTCTTTAGGTTCAGTTCCAAGACCAATAAAACTTCCATTCAAACACAAGCTACTGTAGCACTTCCCTGAAAAATCTCAATTCCCCAAAAGAACTAAAAAAGGAACCAACAAGAAGCAAATGCAAATAATGGCAGAAATCTGTCAAAACAGACCAGCAGGTAAAGACGAATTTTTTCGAAGATCTTCTATTTCTCAAATCAAAAAGTGTTGAACTAACGAAAGTTAGATAACAACCTAGGGCAGCAGCACAAAACTTTATGCCTCAAAACAAAGTACAGAGATTTTACACGAATTTTTACGGTGAAGCACAGAAATCTGTTTTGGGACAGCAACTTTCCCAATCATTAATTCTCTCTCATTATAGGTTACTCTTGGCACAAAAACCAAATAAAAAGGATAAGGAGAGGTTATTACAGAGGTAATAACTTCCAAGAATCATCTAAAACTTTTGGATTATCTCCCAATAAGTACTTTTCTTTAACGCCTTTAAGTTAGGCATGATAGTTTGAGAAGATGTTGACATAAGAAATATGAATTAAAGTAAAAGAGAGCATCCAGAAGAAAATTCAAAACACATTGAAGTATAACCCACTTCCTATGCATAGGAATCTTGTATGCAAATAAATTCAGAAAGAACAAAGTGACAGCCATAGAAAGATAAAACAAGAGTAACTTCAAAACTTTTAGCACATAGAGAGGTGTTGTAGTATCATGAAAACTTCTACAACCATATTTTCCTCTCTCATAATAATTTTCAGTAGCCTCATGAATAAACTCAGCAATATAACTATCACATAAAGCATGCTTTTCATGATCTACAAACACATAATTTTTATCAAGCTCAAAAATAGTGGGATTAAAACCTTTAGACCCACTTTTAACAATTTTATAATAAGATGACTAATCAATCTCATTTTCAATAGTAGTATTATCAACCAATATAGGACCATCATCTAGAGCTTTATTAAAAACATTTTCAAAAGAATCCACGGGAACATAACATTCATCCTCCTTTGGTAAGCATGGAGGACAATCAAATAATGTAAGGGGTAAAGAGTTACTCTCATTATCAGGTAGGCATGGGTAGATCCATTCTTCCTCCTCTAGATCATCACTCTCCTCCTCTTTTTCATCCAATGGGCTTCCAGTTTCAGCAATTTCTTCTTCCATGGGCTCCTGCAAGGCATTAATCTCTTCCATTGGTGGAGAGCATCTATTAAGATATTCAAGAATATAGCCATTTTCTTCCTTGTAATTATCAAAGCAGAATTTAAGTCTATCATAAACCTCATATTTATAAGGTGCATAATCAGTATTTTCTAGCAAATAAGAAAGTTAGAATGCACCCTTCCAAGCAATAAATTCTTCAATTTGTTCCACATCATAAAAGTCATAATTTCCCTTAACATAAGAAGATATGGTAACATCATCATTATACTCGCATTGAAATGGGAGGTGTTTATACCTCTTGTAGCAACAAGATTTATCAAAGCAATAAGTAACATTATAAGTAGAGCACATGTTTCTAGCAATGGTATATAATTTATCAATTTGTTGCCATAAGTGTTTCCCTTTTTGTGACAAGCGGTGTTCCTTATAATAATATTTTTGTTCTTCTGTGAACCCACCTTGCCAATTAGATTCAGTTTCAAAGAAACCAACCATTGATAGAAAGCATGATAAAACAAGACAATAACAGACCAACGAAAATAACAACTATAGTAGGAGATATTTTTTTTTGTATTTTTGATAAAGAAAGCAAACTAGTAAAACTAATTTTTTTGTGTTTTTGATAAAGAAACAAGCAAACAAAACAAAAGTAAACTAAGCAAAACAAAAATAACAAAGTAAAGAGATTGGTTATGAGGGACTCCCCTTGTGAAGATGTCCTTGACTCCCCGGCAACGGCACCAGAAAAATACTTGCTGACTCGCATATTAACGAGCTCGTTGGGGAACCCCAAGAGGAAGGTATGATGAGCACAGCAGTAAGTTTCCCTCAGTTATGAGGTTTAATCAAACTAGTAGGATCAAGGAAACACCCCAAAGGTGTTGCTAGCTGAGCCTTGGCAGGGCGCACTACCGGTGCTAGTAGCAACGTGGAGACCTGCACAACACAACCACAGAACTTTTTCCCCAACTTGCGATGAGGTTGTCAATCTCACTAGTTTTGCTGAAAACAAAGGATTAAATATATCGAATGGAAGGAAGTAATAGTTCGCAGAAAGTAAACACAAAGCAGTAAACAGTTTGTAGATTGTATGTAAAAGAAAAGGACCGGGGTCCATAGTTCACTAGAGGTGGCTCTCCTTAAGATAGATAACATGTTGGGTGAAAAAATTACAGTGGGGCAATTGACAAACATCAAGACAACATACAAGCATATACTAATCATCTTGACTCCTTTGAGACGTGATTGGGCATTGCAACATTATACATAGACCGCCATCCAACTGCATCTATGACTAATAATCCACCTTCAGGTTATCATCCGAACCCCTCCAAGATAAGTTGCAAGCAACAGATTATTGCTTTACGAATTGCATGTAATGTAAACAATACGATTGTTCTATGAACAAAGGATTGTTGTTTTCTCCATAGTAGCAACAGCACATCTAGTACCTTAGAGATTTCTGTCACTTCCCCAGATCACCAGAGGCATGAACCCACTATCGAGCATAAATACTAACTCTTGGAGTTGCTAGTATCTACTTGGAAAAGATAGCTACTAACAACGGAAAGCATGCAAGATCACAAATAACAAAGACATGATAGAATCAATAATAAATCTGAAATAGCATCTCAATATCCATCGGATCCCCGCAAACACAACATGCAGAATTACAAATAGATGATCTTGATCATGAACGGAGCTCACAAGATCTAAACATGAAAGCACAAAGGAGGAGAACCAGCCATCTAGCTACTACATGGACTCGTAGTCCAGAGATGAACTACTCACGCATCACACCGGAGGCTTCCATGATGATGAAGAAGGCCGCCAGGGTGAATTCCCCTCTCCGGCAGGGTGCCAGGAAGAGCTTCAGATCCCTCCCGATCTAGGGATGGAGATGACGGCCATGCACTCTTTCATGGATTTTGATCGGTACTTAGGGTTTTAGTTCCAAAGGCAATATATAGGCGGAAGCAGGCCGAGGTGCTAGGGTCGGCGGACCACCCCACTGGCCGGGCCAGGCCTGGCCAGCGTGGCGGAGTGGTGTGGCAGGCCCAGCCCTTCTCTCGTATTCAGCTCAGATGACTTCCGGTAAAATAGCGACTTTGGCTTTGTCCCCGTCAATTCGAGAATATTCATTTTCGACTTCCGGAACCAAAAGCAGAGAAAAACAGGCAATTTGTGGCTCTTATTAATAGGTTAGTCCTGTTGGGTCCGCAGCATAGAAAACAAAAATTTTCCTACGGTGTGAACTACACGCCAAGATCTATCTACTAGGTACAAAGCAACGGGTGGACATACATCCAACAAGAACTTACCCTCGTAGACAACGAGCTTTGTTAACGAGTAGGAACTCATGGTTGATGTAGTCGTACACTTGTCGATCTCAAGATCGTGAGGAAGTCCGAGCGCCGCAACTCAGCAGCGCATCCGCACTCGTGCACACGTTCAAGCCACCGGACAACCTCCACCTCCTCGCTCCAGTGATCCAGTGAGCAAGAACTCCTTCGGATGAAATGCCACCGAGAACATGTATCTCGCTAATCCGAGACCATGGGGAATAATTCTAGAGGGGGAGAGAGATCCTTCACAAGGAGGTGTGAGGATGAAGGAGGGAATGGGTGGCCTTTTATAGGAGGAGGGGGGTGCCCCCTCTCTCCATGGCCGGCGCATGGGGGGGTGACCCCCTCACCCCCCCATTCATGTGGTGGTAACCCCTCCACATTAAAATGCCTCTTCACATTCCCTTTTAAAGTCTCCACTTTAAATGCATTAAATTTCTCCAAATTTAATGCTCTCTCATTTAATAAAACTCTTTTTATTAAATTTAATCAGAATTTTATTAATTACTTTAATTAACAAACATTCACATATAGCCCCTTGCAATATTTCAATATCACATGCAGAACCACCTTCTGCAATTTCACCCGAAACAATTTCCGGTTTCTATTGAAACAATTCCTGTGCTTTGCAATTCTTTCATCTGAAACATATGTGCTCCAAAATGGTGTCCGGTAACTCTTAAGTGTGCCACCCTACGGTTCACAAATAATGCAGACATGATCGAGACCCTTCTCCGATCAATAATCAGCAGCGAGACCTAGAGATCCATACTGACTCCTACACATTCAACGATGACTCCTGTGATCGTGAGAACCTTTAATGCTTGTAACTAAATCCCTTTGTCTCTCGATATATTACATGTCCGAGATTCGATCATTGGTATCTCCATACCTAGTTTGATCTCGTTACCGACATGCACTCTTTTCTCGTTCCCGTGATATAACATTCTAGTGATCACATCACTTGCTTGCAAGCTATCCTAATGTGATATCACCGAGAGGGCCCAGAGTATATCTATCTGTCATCTGGATTGACAAATTCCACTCTTGATCCATGAGCCTCAACATAACACCTTCGTAGTACTAAACCCATCTTTATAGTCACCCTGTTACGGTGTGACGTTTGATGTTATCAAGATACTCTTCCGGTGTTAGCAATTAACATGATCTCATGATCTAAGGATAAAGATTACTTCGTATGATGTTATAGCAATATAAACATAATGACTTGATCGTAATGCTATACTTCGGATGAATGTTCATCACATCATTCCACCAATGGTGTGACCTTGTTATTAACAACATCCAATATCCATGATCAGGAAACCTTGATCATCCTGTTAATCAACAAGCTAGTCTATAAGAGAGACATGACTAGGAACCCTTTTTATTTATTAAACACACATGTATTGATGTTTCCGAATCAATACATTTCTAGCATGTAAAATAAACATCTATCATGTATAAGGAATATATAATAACAACTTTATTATTGCCTCTAAGGGCATATTTCCTTCAGTCTCCCACTTGCACTAGAGATAATAATCTAGTTCACATAGTGATAAATCTAACACCCATGCTGTTCTGGTGTTGATCATGTTTTTCCCTAGGGAGAACTTTAGTCAACGGATCTGCTACATTTAGGTTTGTGTGTACTTTACAAATCTTTATATCTCCATCCTTGACATGCTCGCGGATGGAGTGAAATCGACGCTTAATATGTTTGGAATTCTTGTGAGACCTTGGTTCCTTTGCATTGGCTATGGCTCTATTGTTGTCACAATAGATCACCATCGGGTCCAACGCACTAGGGACCACACCCAGTTCCGTAATGAACTCTTTCATCCAAACTTCCTCCTGCGCCGCTTCTGAAGGAGCAACATATTCCGCCTCCGTTGTTGATCCAGCCACCACAGGTTGTTTGGAGCTCCTCCAATTAACTGCTGCTCCGTTCAAGAGAAATACGTATCCGGATTGAGACTTAGAGTCATCCGGATCGGTGTCAAAGCTAGCATCGACATAACACTTAGCGACTAGCTCTTCTTCACCTCCGTATATGAGAAACATATCCTTAGTTCTTCTCAAGTACTTGAGGATGTTCTTTACCGCTATCCAGTGTTCCGAACCTAGATCAGATTGGTACCTACTAGTCAAACTAATAGCATGTGCCACATCCGGTCTTGTACATATCATGGTATACATAATAGAGCCTATGGCCGAGGCATATGGGATCTTATCCATCATCTCTCTTTCTTCCGCCGTAGCCGGACTTTGAGTCTTACTCAATGTCTTGCCTTGCAACATAGGTAAGAACCCCTTCTTACTTTCGTCCATATTAAACTTCTTTAATATCTTATCAAGGTATGTACTCTGCGATAGCCCAATTAGGCGCCTTGATCTATCTCTATAGATTTTAATGCCTAATATATATGACGCTTCACCAAGGTCTTTCATCAAAAATTTGCTGTTTAGATAAATTTTAACACTGTTTAAATGATCTATATCATTTCCAATCAATAATATGTCATCCACATATAATATCAGAAATGCCACATTGCTCCCACTCACTTTCTTGTAAATACAAGCCTCTCCATAAGTTTGGACAAATCCAAACTCTTTGATCACCTCATCAAAGCGGAGATTCCAACTTCGTGATGCTTGCTTCAGTCAATAGATGGATCGCTGAAGTTTGCACACCTTATTAGCATCCTTAGGATCGACAAAACCCTTAGGTTGTATCATATACAACTCTTCTTCAATCTTACCATTGAGGAACGCAGTTTTGACATCCATCTGCCATATTTCATAATCGAAATATGCAGCAATTGCTAACATAATCCTAAACGATTTAAGCATCGCTACGGTAGAGAATGTCTCATCGTAGTCAACTCCTTGAATTTGTCGAAACCCCTTTGCGACAAGTCGAGCCTTATAGATGGTCACATTACCATCAGCATCAGTTTTCCTTTTGAAAATCCATTTATTCTCAACGGCCTTTCGGTCGTGAGGTAAGTCCACCAAGTTCCAAACTTGGTTCTCGTACATGGATTCCATCTCGGATTACATGGCTTCTAGCCATTTGTTGGAATCCGGGCTCATCATCGCTTCTTCATACGTCGCAAGGTCATCCATTTCATGAACCATGAAATTCACAACAGGATTGCCGTACAGTTCGGGAGCTGCACGTGTCCTGCTTGACCTGCGAGGTTCGGTAGTGTCCTCTTTCGGAGTTTCATGATCATTATCATTAGCTCTCTCTTCATCAGGTGAAGTCAACTCCGAAACAACTTCCGGTGCTGCGCCACTCGCCATTCCATGAAGAGAAGGTTCAATAACCTCTTCGAGTTCTACCTTCCGACTACTCACACCTTTCATGATAAACTCCTTCTCAAGAAAGGATCCATTCTTGGCAACAAAAACCTTGCCCTCGGATCTGTGATAGAAGGTATACCCAATTGTTTCCTTAGGGTATCCTATGAAGACACATTTTTCCGCTTTGGGTTCGAGTTTATCCGGTTGAAGTTTCTTCACATAAACATCGCATCCCCAAACCTTAAGAAATGACAGCTTAGGTTTGTTTCCAAACCATAATTCATACGGTGTCGTTTCAACGAATTTAGATGGTGCCCGATTTAAAGTGAATGCAGCTGTTTCCAGTGCATAACCCCAAAATGACAGAGGTAAGTCAGTCAGAGACATCATAGATCGAACCATATCCAATAAGGTACGATTACGACATTTTGACACACCATTACGTTATGGTGTTCCGGCAGACGTGAGTTGTGAAACTATTCCACACTCTTTCATGTGTGTGCTAAACTCGTAACTTAGATACTCTCCTCCACGGTCAAACCGTAGAAACTTGATCTTTTTATTACGATGATTTTCCACTTCATTCTGAAATTCCTTGAACTTTTCAAAAGTTTCAGACTTGTGTTTCATCAAATAGATATACCCATATCTACTCAAATCATCCGTGAAAGTAACAAAATAACGATATCCACATCGCACCGACACACTCATTGGTACACACACATCAGTATGTATGATCTCCAACAGATTTTTCGCCCGTTCCATTGAACCGGAAAATGGCGTTCTAGTCATCTTGCCCATAAGGCATGGCTCACATGTATCAAATGATTCAAAATCAAGTGATTCCAAAAGTCCATAAGGATGAAGTTTCTTCATGCGTTTAACGCCAATATGACCTAGACGGCAGTGCCACATATATGTAGACATATCATCATCAAGTTTAATATTTTTAGCATTAACATTATGAATGTGCGTAATATTACTATCGAGATCCAATAGAAATAAACCATTCAACATAGGTGCATGACCATAAAAGATATCATTCTTATAAATCGAACAACCATTGTTCTCAGATTTAAAGGCATGACCACTTTGCATCAAACACGATCCAGATACAATGTTCATGCTCAGTGCAGGCACCAAATAACAATTATTTAGGTTTATAACTAATCCCGATGGCAAATGGAGAGGTAACATCCTGACGGCGATCACATCAACTCTTGATCCATTGCCGACCCGCATCCTGACCTCATCCCTTGCTAGTTGTCGCTTGTTCCGTAGCCCCTGAACCGAGTTACATATATTAGCAACCGATCCGGTATCAAATACCCAGGTGCTACTGCGAGTACTAGTCAAGTACACATCAATAACATGTATATCACATATACCTTTGTTTGCCTTGCTAGACTTCTTGTCCGCCAAATACTTGGGGCGATTATGCTTCAATGGCGATCCTTGCAATAGTAGCACTCGGTGTCAGACTTAGGGCCAGCCCGGGGTTTCTTTTCAGGCGTGGCAACAGACTTGCCACCCTTCTTTCCCTTGTGCTTGCCTTTCTTGTCCTTCTTGAAACCGGTGGTTCTATTGATCATCAACACTTGATGTTCTTTCCTAATCTCCACTTCTGCAGTCTTAAGCATTGACAGAAGCTCGGGAAGAGACTTCTCCATGCCCTGCATATTATAGTTCATCACGAAGCTCTTGTAGCTAGGTGGCAGAGATTGGAGAACATGATGTATGCCTAAGTCAATGGGAATCGTTATTCCCAAGGACACAAGCTTATCGGCGTACCCAGACATTTTGAGTACGTGCTCACTAACGGAGCTGTTTTCCTCCATCATGCAGCTAAAGAACCTTTCTGTAGCATTATAACTCTCTACGGCAGCATGGGTATCGAAAATCATTTTCTATTCTCCCATGGTATCAAAGGCATTGCCATTTTCGAAACGCTTTCGAAGTTCTGGCTCTAGCCCATATAGTATGCCGCAATGAACTAAGTTGTGGTCCTCCTAATGAGTCACATAGACATTCTTTTCCTCGTCAAGGGCATCAGGAGCTGGTGGGGGGCCTAGCGGCGCATCTAGCACATATTGCTTTTGTGCGTGATGAGGAGAATCCTCAAATTCATAGCCCAGTTGGTGAAGTTGCTACCATTCGCAGCAAGTTTCTCTTTCTCCATGAACACATTGAAATTAAAAGCAGGTGGTGCCATCTACAACAAATTCGTAAAGTTTATTTAGAATAAGTTTATGATAGATTGAGTTCAACTAATTCAAATTACTAATGAACTCCCACTCAAAGACGACATCCCTCGTGTCCTTTTGGTGATTACATGAACCAAATCCACTATACCAAGTCCGATCATCACGTGAGTTGATATAGATTCAAAGCCGAGCATCTATATGGGCATCATATCAACCATATGACTCATGCTTAACCTTTCGGTCCGTGTTCCGAGGCCATGTCTGTACATGCTAGGCTTGCCAAGTAAGAACCTTAGTATTCGCGTGTGTAAAACTGTCTTACACCTGTTCCTATGAAAGCGTAGATTCGAGTACACCCGATCATCACGTGATGTCTCGAAACACGATCCATAGAACGGTGCATACTCAAGGAAGAACACATTTTTATCTTGATATCTAAATGAGGGATCATCTTATAATGCTACCAAACGCGCCAAACTAGCAGTATAAGATGCTAACATCTAATGTGTAAAGTGAGATGATATGGTCCATGCATTTGATCTCTATCACTTGCATCATGGTATGATCTCTATCATTCCTTTGTGTGTAAGGCCAAGGCCTATGGAACTTACAAGTTGAGTGTGTTGTAAGAGTATCCACCATACATCTACTTACAACAATACCATATCAATACACTAGCCCAACAACGATCTAAACTAGACGCCTCTAATTTATCAATTGCAAGTTTTATGTGGCTTAGGGCTTTCGGAGATAGAACCATTCTTACCTACGAACATGAACCACAACGAGGATAACTAAGTTATTAGAAACTCGTTGTAAATCAGATATTGACTATAGTAGGAGAGACAGACACCCGCCAGCCACTTATGCAAAACAAGTTGCATGTCAGTCGTGGAACTGGTCTCATGTACGATGACATGTAAGGTTGGTCCGGGACGCTTCATCCCACTATGCCACCAATATCCAAAATACATAGAAGATGCAATAACATGATCACCATCGCCCACATATCAACCATATGTGTACTACCCGTGCTAAGCACCTACGCATAGATCAGGCTCTGATACCACTGTTGGGTCTGCAGCATAGAAAACAAAAACTTTCCTACGGTGTGAACTACACGCCAAGATCTATCTACTAGGTACAAAGCAACGGGTGGACATACATCCAACGAGAACTTACCCTCGTAGACAACAAGCTTTGTTAACGAGTAGGAACTCGCGGTTGATGTAGTCGTACACTTGCCGATCTCAAGATCGTGAGGAAGTCCGAGCGCCGCAACTCAGCAGCACATCCGCACTCGCACACACGTTCAAGCCACCGGAAAACCTCCACCTCCTCGCTCCAGCGATCCAGTGAGCAAGCAACTCCTTCGGATGAAATGCCACCGGGAACATGTATCTCGCTAATCCGAGACCATGGGGGAATAATTCTAGAGGGGGAGAGAGATCCTTCACAAGGAGGTGTGAGGATGAAGGAGGGAATGGGTGGCCTTTTATACGAGGAGGGGGGTGCCCCCTCTCTCCATGGCCAGCGCATGGGGGGGGTGACCCCTCACCTCCCCCATTCATGTGGTGGTAACCCCTCCACATTAAAATGCCTCTTCACAATCCCTTTTAAAGTCTCCAAATTTAATGCTATCTCATTTAATAAAACTATTTTTAATAAATTTATTCAGAATTTTGTTAATTACTTTAATTAACAAACATTCACATATAGCCCCTTGCAATATTTCAATATCACATGCAGAACCACCTTCTGCAATTTCACCCGAAACAATTTCTGGTTTCTATTGAAACAATTCCTGCGCTTTGCAATTCTTTCGTCTAAAACATATGTGCTCCAAAATGGTGTCCGGTAACTCTTAAGTGTGCCACCCTACGGTTCGTGAATAATGAAGATATGATTGAGACCCTTCTCCGATCAATAATCAGCAGCGGGACCTGGAGATCCGTACTGACTCCTACATATTCAACGATGACTCCTGTGATCGTGAGAACCTTTAACGCTTGTAACTAAATCCCTTTGTGTCTCGATATATTACATGTCCGAGATTCGATCATTGGTATCTCCATACCTAGTTTGATCTTGTTACCGGCATGCACTCTTTTCTTGTTCCCGTGATATAACATTCTAGTGATCACATCACTTGCTTGCAAGCTATCCTAATGTGATATCACCGAGAGGGCCTAGAGTATATCTATCCGTCATCTGGATTGACAAATTCCACTCTTGATCCATGAGCCTCAACATAACACCTTCGTATCTTGAACCCATCTTTATAGTCACCCTGTTATGGTGTGACGTTTGATGTTATCAAGATACTCTTCTGGTGTTAGCAATTAACATGATCTCATGGTCTAAGGATAAAGATTACTTCGTATGATGTTATAGCAATATAAACATAATGACTTGATCATAATGCTATACTTCGGATGAATGTTCATCACATCATTCCACCAATGGTGTGACCTTGTTATTAACAACATCCAATGTCCATGATCAGGAAACCTTGATCATCTTGTTAATCAACAAGCTAGTCTATAAGAGAGGCATGACTAGGAACCCTTTTTGTTTATTAAACACACATGTATTGATGCTTCAGAATCAATACATTTCTAGCATGTAAAATAAAAATCTATCATGTATAAGGAATTTATAATAACAACTTTATTATTACCTCTCAGGGCTTATTTCCTTCAAGTCCAAGAAATCATATGAAAAGTACTCCAAAGTGTGGACAAAACACAAGAAAGTAGATAAAACCAAGCATGGAACATCAAATATTATGGATACATTTGCAATGTATCAATATGGCATGCATTTTTTGGAATGCCCGGGTCTTGCAATGACATCAATGTTGTTCAACGATCACCACTAACGACAAGACTTGCAATGCGGGGAGGTCCATTGGTGGAGTTTGAAGCAAATGGCCACAAGTACAACTATGGCTACTTTCTCGCCGTCGGCATCCATCCAAGGTGGCAAACATTTGTGAAGCCGGTTATTCAACCATGAGGTAAGAAACAGACCCACTTTCACAGTGCACAAGCAGCGACTCAGAAAGATGTAGAGAGTGCATTTGGGATTTTGCAAGCCCAATTTTCCATTGTGAGGGGCCCGGCTAGATTTTGGGACCAAGAGTGCCTTATCATGACTACTTGTGTCATCATGCATAACATGATTATAGAGGATGATCGTGGGAAAAATGTGGATCCTACCCACGACGAATTGATGGGGGTTCCCGTGCAAGTGAGGAGGAATGCACATAGGATTGCCCGGTTTATTGCCTCGTATCATTCCATTTGGTCCAACGAAACACATGATGAGCTCCAAAAAGATCTCATGGAAGAATGGTGGAATTGGCATGGACAACAATAGTATCCACTTCTAATTTGCATTTTTTCTGTATTGTTTGAAAACTATGTTGTATTGTTGATTCATTGCACTTGTTGTATTTGTTGTAAACAATTTGCTGTACTTGTTGTATTTTTGGTGCATTTATTCATTAATTTTAGAAGCTTGTTTGATCTTGTTGAATGCATGGCGCCGTGTGAATGTTGTTTCCAGCGTTGCTGCGCGCTGTAGTTTCCAGCGCCTGGTGGAGGATCCCTTTTTGCGGCCGCGCTCGCGCTGTGGTTTAGCGCCTCCGTGTTGGAGATATGCCCAAGAGGCAATAATAAAGTTGTTATTATTATATCTTTATGTTTATGATAAATGTTTACATCCCATGCTATAATTGTATTAACCGGAAACATTAATACTTGTGTGTTTTGTAAACATAAAAGAGTCCCTAGTAAGCCTCTTGTTGAACTAGCTTGTTGATTAATTGATGATCATGGTTTCCTGATCATGGACATTGGATGTGATTAATAACAAGGTTATATCATTAGGAGAATGATGTAATGGACACACACCCATAGTAAGCGTAGCATAAGATCAAGTCATTAAGTTCGTATTGCTGTAAGCTTTCAAATACATAGTAACCTAATCCTTCGACCATGAGGTTATGTTAATCACTATCACCGGATGGGTACTTTGATGACATCAAATGCCGCTTCGTAACTGGGTGGTTATAAAGGTGTCATTGGTTATTCTGAAAGTATGTGTTGAAGCGCATGAACCAAGATTGGGATTTGTCCATCCATATGACGGATAGATATGCTCTGGGCCCTCTCGGTGGAGTGTCATCTAGATAGCTTGCAAGCATGTGACTAGGTCACAAGGGATGACATAACATGGAACGAGTAAAGAGTACTTATCAGAAACGAGGAAGAACTAGGTATGAAGATACTGACGATCAAACCTCGGATAAGTAGAATATCGCGAGACAAAGGGAATTGGTTTCGTATGTTAAATGGTTCAATCGATCACGAAGAAATCGTTGAGTATGTGGGAGCCGTTATGGATCTCCAGATCCCGCTGATGGTTATTGATCGGAGAGGTGTCTTCATCATGTCTGCATATTCACGAACCGTAGGGTGACACACTTAAGGTTCGAAGTTGTTTTAAGTAGATATGGAATTTGCGTTGGAGACCGAATGTTGTTCGGAGTCTCGAAATGGATCCAGGACATCACGAGGAGATCCGGAATGGTCCGGAGAATAAGATTCATATATTGGGGATCCTTTTCTAAGTTAGGAAATGTTCCGGAGTGTTTGTATGGAGATTCTAGAAGGTTTCGGAATGTTCTATAAGGTTCTAGAGGATTTCTTGGAGTTTGCTTGAAAACCAAGAAAGGGTCAAAGGAAACCTAGTGGGGCAAGACACGGATTCGTGGGGGAGGAGGACTCCTTCCCCCTCCCCAATCCGCCGGCCTAGGAGGTGGGGAGTCCTACTAGGACTCCCCCTCCCAAGGCGCCCTCCCTCCTTTAAATAGAAGGGGGAGGCCCCACCCCTTTCTCCTCCAACACAACACCAAATCTCCGCCACCTCTCTCCTCCTCCTTTCTTCTGCACAGGCATAGGCGAAGCCCTGCAGAATTCTCTACTCCACCACCACCACCACGCTGCGTCGTGCGTGGAGAAGATCTACTACCTCCGTGCTTGGAACAGGGAGAGGAAGGTCTGCTGACTCCGCGCGTGTGACCGTCATGGAGCGCTGCGAACACTGGCCGGAAGGATCGTTCACACGATCTTGAGATCGGCAAGTGATCGACTACATCATCCACGAGATCTAATCTCGTTAACTCTTTCGGTTCTACGAGGGTTAGTACCGATCTATCTCGTTGCTCATGTCTAGTAGATTAGATCTTGGCTTTTATCTAGATTAGATCTGGGTTTTGTTTGTTCTTGCGGTAGAAATTTTTTGTTTTCCATGCTACGAACCCATCAGTGGTATCAGAGCCGTGTCTATGCGTAGATCTGTTGCACGAGTAGAACACAATGGTTTTGTGGGCGTTGGTGCTCGTGCCGTCTTTTGCTGTGTGTACTTTGCATCTTGCGGTATGGTAGGATGAAGCGGCTCGGGCTAACATTACATGTCATCGTACATGAGACTTGCTCCACGCTTGACGTGCAACTTGCTTTGCACAAGTGGCTTTGCGGGTGTTTGTCTCTCCCATCATAGTATAGATCAAATCTACACTTTGCACTTGATAGCACTTGTATCAACGTTGTGGTTCAGTTTCGTAGGTAAGATCCATTCTTAATCGAAAGCCCCAAGCCACGTAAAACTTGCAAATTAAATTAGAGGCGTCTAACTTGTTTTTGCAGGGGTTTTGTGATGTGATATGGCCATCATGTGATTGTGATTGTATTTGATGTATGCAATGATCCTTGTTGTAATATGGCAACCGACAGGAGCCTAATGGTTGTCTTTAATTCTGTTAAGACCTACGTGTCTATTCATCTTGTAATAGCTTTGTTCCAAGTAGTTGTAATAGTTGCTAGTGATGATGGACAACCATGAAGCGGCGCCACGGACCTTGACGCAATGCTGGTGATGATGGAGATCATGTCCGTGCTTTGGAGATGGAGATCGAAGGCATAAGAAGAAAGGGCCATATCATATCACACTAATTATGAATTGCCTGTGATGTTAATCCTTTATGCATCTTGTATTGCTTAGATCGCGACGGTAGCATTATAAGATGATCCCTCTCACTAAATATCAAGTAATAAAGTGTTCGTCCTTAGTTGGCACCGTTGCTAAGACTCGTCGTTTCGAAGCATCTCGTGATGATCGGGTGTGATAGACTCTACGTGTGCATACAACGGGTGCAAGCCAGATTTGCACATGCGAAAACTAAGGTTAATCTTGATGAGCCTAGCATGTACAGACATGGTCTCGGAATACGGAATACCGAAAGGTAGAGCATGAGTCATATGATTGATATGATGAACATGAAGATTGTTCACCGATGAAGCTACATCATCTCACGTGATGATCGGACTTGGTGTAGTGGATTTGGTTCGTGTAATCACTAAAACAACTTGAGGGATGTTGTTTTGAGTGGGAGTTAATTTGTAATTTGGATTAGTCGAACTCAATTTATCATAAACACAATTAAAGTGAATTTGCATAGTTTGTTGTAGTCATTGGCATCCGCTTACCACCTTACGCTTAGTTATAGTTGAGATAGTAGAACTATAGAAATTCTGGATATTTGCTTTACGAACTGGTATCGTATTGTTTTGAGTGTCAATCTAAAGTTTAAAAGTCATATTGCAAACTTTCAGCAAACTTCGTTTACTCTGTGAAGTTTAATAAACAGTATTAAATCAAGAGTAACAATTCCAGTGTTAGTATCTAATGTATCGTGTTTGCCTCCATGATTCTTGATACTCAAAAGATTGTTTTTAATATCAAGTTTATCTAAGAGCTGAAAGCAATGTTTCAGAAACCATCATATGTGAAAGGTATTGCGATATCTAAAACAATGTGTTGGTTACAACATGATAGAGTATATGTCCTCATATTTGATGAGAATTTGTGAAGGTTGGAGACGCTAGTCGTCCTAATCCTCCAAAAGGTTTTGGAAAAGAAACATTATACTCGCAATTCACCTTTATAAGCTATTGCAGCTTGATCATGAAAGTTGTCATGATAAGGATGAATAGAAGATATAAGTAAAATGTTTACTACACTAAAATATTACTAAAGAATGGAATTTTGAAAGAATGCCAAACATTTGATGAAGGTGATCCACTTCAAAGTGCAAGTCCAAAGGTATTAGTATTTGACTATACACACTTTGTACTATGTGTCATGTGAATGACACCACTATTGATGTTGATAGATTCTTTTGAAAGAAAAGGAATTGTTGAAAGAGAATCTATAAAATATTGGGCAGAAAAGAAACGATTGGAGATGTCCAACTTAGGTATATAGAAGATACATGTTATGGTTGTATTTCTTGCTTGTTAAACAATGTAGTTCTGCGGTATTGGATACCGAATTGGTTGGTATGAAGTGTCATACAGGACAACACAATTCATGAACTACAATGGCCTAAGTAACTAGCAAGAGAATATGTGATGATGTTCATCGAAAACAAACAAAAGGGTTGTTGTGTTGCTCGTTAACATCAAAGCTTGCCTTCAAGATTTGTTTCAATAATTGTTATTTTGATCAGGTATTATGACGACAAAAGGTTGTTCAAATAATTGCCGTATTCCATAATAGATGGATGATATACAAGTCTGGTTGGAGAAATAACGACCATAAAACTAATGCTAAAATGTCGCAAGACAAATGATTGAAAAATCACTTGCGAAGTGACATCGCCGTTTAAATTATATTGAAAGAGATACATGAAGAAACTCCATGTTGATCGATTTTTGGAGTCTTTGATTTTGATCAAATGACACTTGTGATACTTTCCTGGAGATAATTAAAACTCCGTTCGTAGGCCAAAAGAGGAACGGACGACTAACTGATTGGAATTTGTACATATTGATGTATATAGTCCATTATGTGTAGTCGTGGGCAATGGATTTCAACTTCATATGCTTTCTCCAAAGATTTGAGTGAGTATATGTATATACTTACTCAATAAGGAAGAAGTATGAAACATTTGAAAAATGTTCGAAGACTTTCAAGATGAAGTGGAAAATTATTGTAACAAGAAAATAAAAAGTTTATGATTGGATCATAAAGAAAGATGTTTGAGTTACAAAGTTTAGCAAAACACCTAAGATTTGAGGAATTCTTCCATGGATTTGCATTTCCCAAAACACCATAGGAGTATGGAGTGTTCAAGATATGTAATGAAACCTTGTTTGACATGGTAAGATCAAAGGTGTCATTTATAAAACTGCCATTGTATTTTAAAAGATTAAAGCTTTAGTGACTACCGCTTTTACACAGAAAAGAGCTCCATCGTGATCCGTTGAAATGACACCATATAAGTCATGGTTTGGGATAAAACCCAGGTTGTCCTTTCTTAAATTTTTGGTATGCTAGGCATAAGTAAAATGTTTACGACCAAAGTGGGATGAGCATGTCTTTGTACGTTATTTCGAATAACCATTGGGTATTCCTCCATAACACCGAAGACAAAATTGTTTGTCGCTTAGAGTGTCGAGTTTCTTAAGAAGGAATTTTTGGTGAAAAATCAAGTGGGAGGACAATAGAACTTTGACAAGGTTGTTGAACCTTGGCTAATATGTGCTGAGTTGCGCAGCGTCGGTAAGTGTCCCGGAGGCAGCAACAATGCTCATGGCTCACGTGCCTCAAAGGTTGTGGTCACGGAGATCTAAGTTACTATTGAACCAAGTAGGTCAGGTAAGTAATCAAATGCCAAGATTTGAGAGTTAAATCATTGTTGTTTGACAATGATGAACCGACTGCATGCAAAGAAGCAATGATGGGCCCTGACTTCGTTAAATGGCTTAAAGCCATAAAATCCGTGATAATTCCATACACGAGAAATCAAGCTTTGAATTTGAAAGACCATCTAGAAAGGTGCAAGACCTTACAGTCGTATATGGATCTATAAAGAAATAGACATGAATGTTTCACATCTATGAAATAGTCGACATGTCGGAAAGAGTTTACGACAATGTTCAAGGAATTGACTATGATAAGATTTGATCTTTCATAGCGATATTTAGTCTGGACGGATTAATGTAGCAACCACTACATATATTTTGTTATATGGTAGTTGAACAAACAAAACAAGTTATTCTAATAGAATGGTTACCTAGGATGTGTCCATGACACGATCCAAAGGGTTTTGTTAATTCAAGGGATGCTAAAAGAGTATGCAAAACTTCAATGGTTGAAGTAAGCATCGCGGAGTTGGAATCTTCACCGTGATGAAACTGTTAAAAGGTTTAATTTCATAAGAGACGATGAAGATGCTTGCATTTTGCAAGAAATTAAGTGGGAGCGCTAAGACATATTTCTAATACATTATGTGAAAGACATATCGTTGATTAGAAATAATGTATATTTTATTGACACAGGTTAAGAATTTCATTTCGATGAAAAACTTAGGCATAACCCAAGAATTAGGCATCAATGTCTATATGGATAGTTTGAGGCGCTAATATGGTTTTGCCAAATGTACATAGATAAGATGTTGAATGAGTTTAATATGGAAACAACAAGAAAGGTTCTTGACTCACGGAAAGGACTGAATCAAGATTCAAGTGTGTTGACACGAGATTCAAGTGTTTTGACACTTGGTGAAATCACAAGAATATTTTGATCAATCATTCTTTGAGATGTACACATCCAGATATGTCCTATGCTCTAAATGTTATGAGCATATACCAGAATGACTCATAAGATGATCATTGGACAATAGTAGGGATATTCCTATGATCTTTGGAAGAACTAAGAATATATTATTTATATAGTGGTGACAAATAGTTCATTGTAAATTGTTGCATTGATACTAGTTTTGTCACAAATTAAGTTTATCTCAATTTAAACTATGGGTGGCACAATGTAATGGAAAGGAAGTTCCATAACGGATTTGGTTGAGTACCAAAGTTAAAACATTGTGACAGATACTACAACAAAAGGCTAAGTATATGATCTATTGTAGCAGCAAATGAGGGCATTTGCGTCAAGTAGTTTGTTATCAAACTAGGTGTGGTTCATAGCGGGATAATACTATGAAGATACATTGTACGACAATTGTATCAACATGATTTAATCCCAAGGAACTAAAGGTCTCACCAAAAGACCAAATTTATACAATGCCATCTCATTGGAGAATGAGTAATGCGTAGAGACACAATGACATGCAAATACACACGGACCTGGAAGTGTCAGATCCGAAGATAATGTTTACCACTAGCAATAGTGTCTATACAACACCAGAAAGCCATAGGTGTTGAATGCACAAGTTTTTAACTAGATTATTGACTCTAGTGCAAGTGGGAGACTGTTGGAGATATGCACAAGAGGCAATAATAAAGTGGTTATTATTATATCTTTATGTTTATGATAAATGTTTACATCCCATGCTATAATTGTATTAGCCGGAAACATTAATACTTGTGTGTTTTGTAAACATAAAAGAGTCCCTAGTAAGCCTCTTGTTGAACTAGCTTGTTGATTAATTGATGATCATGGTTTCCTGATCATGGACATTGGATGTGATTAATAACAAGGTTATATCATTAGGAGAATGATGTAATGGACACACACCCATAGTAAGTGTAGCATAAGATCAAGTCATTAAGTTCGTATTGCTGTAAGATTTCAAATACATAGTAACCTAATCCTTCGACCATGAGGTTATGTTAATCACCATCACCGGATGGGTACTTTGATGACATCAAACGCCGCTCAGAATCGGGTGGTTATAAAGGTGTCATTGGGTATTCTGAAAGTATGTGTTGAAGCGCATGAACCAAGATTGGGATTTGTCCATCCATATGACGGATAGATATGCTCTGGGCCCTCTCGGTGGAGTGTCATCTAGATAGCTTGCAAGCATGTGACTAGGTCACAAGGGATGACATAACATGGAACGAGTAAAGAGTACTTATCAGAAACGAGGAAGAACCAGGTATGAAGATACTGACGATCAAACCTCGGATAAGTAGAATATCGCGAGACAAAGGGAATTGGTTTCGTATGTTAAATGGTTCAATCGATCACGAAGAAATCGTTGAGTATGTGGGAGCCATTATGGATCTCTAGATCCCGCTGATGGTTATTGATCGGAGAGGTGTCTTCATCATGTCTGCATATTCACGAACCGTAGGGTGACACACTTAAGGTTCAAAGTTGTTTATAGTAGATATGGAATTTGCGTTGGAGACCGAATGTTGTTCGGAGTCTCGGAATGGATCCGGGACATCACGAGGAGATCCAGAATGGTCCGGAGAATAAGATTCATATATTAGGGATCATTTTCTAAGTTAGGAAATGTTCCGGAGTGTTTGTATGGAGATTCTAGAAGGTTTCAGAATGTTCTGGAAGGTTCTAGAGGATTTCTTGGAGTTTGCTTGAAAACCAAGAAAGGGTCAAAGGAAACCTAGTGGGGCAAGACACGGATTCGTGGGGGAGGAGGACTCCTTCCCCCTCCCCAATCCGCCGGCCTAGGAGGTAGGGAGTCCTACTAGGACTCCCCCTCCCAAGGCGCCCTCCCTCCTTTAAATAGAAGGGGGAGGCGCCACCCCTTGCTCCTCCAACACAACACCAAATCTCCGTCGCCTCTCTCCTCCTCCTTTCTTCTGCACAGGCATAGGCGAAGCCCTGTAGAATTCTCTACTCCACCACCACCACCACGCCGTCGTGCTGCTGGGATTCCGTGGAGAAGATCTACTACCTCCGCTTTTTTGGAACGGGAGAGGAAGGTCTGCTGACTCCATACGTGTGACGATCATGGAGCGCTACGCTGGCGCCGGAAGGATCGTCCACACGATCTTGAGATCGGCAAGTGATCGACTACATCATCCACGAGATCTAATCTCGTTAACGCTTTCAGTTCTACGAGGGTTAGTACCGATCTATCTCGTTGCTCATGTCTAGTAGATTAGATCTTGGCTTTTATCTATATTAGATCTGGGTTTTGTTCGTTCTTGCGGTAGAAATTTTTTGTTTTTCATGCTACGAACCCATCACTCCGGTGGAGGAAAACATTGCGCGCTGCACTCTAAAACTATACAGCGCCGGCGTAGCGACGTTTACAGCGCCAAAATATAGCACGCCTGCTGGAGATGCTCTTATATAGGAACTAGGATTGAGGTATGGGGATTAGGATTTCTGATAGGATTTTAGGTCTGATACGTTGCAAGCGTATCTATAATTTTTGATGTTCCATGCTTGGTTTTTATCTACTTTCTTATGTTTTGTTCCAACTTTGGAGTACTTTTCATATGATTTCTTGGACTAACCTATTAACAAAGAGCCACAGTGCCAGCTGCCTATTTTCTGTTGTTTTTGGTTCCAGGAAGTCAGAAAATAAATATTGTCGGAATTGGACGGGACAAAAGTCAAAGTTGATATTTTACTAGAAGACTCACGGAGCTAGAAGACGAGACGAAGAGGGGCCACAGGGTGTCCACACCACCCCTGGGTGCAGGTCCACCTAGGCCGCGCCAGGGCATGGTATGGGCCCCCTGGCTGGCCACTGACCTTGCCCCTTCGCCTATATATTCCTCCCGATACAGAAACCCTAAATCATCAATCAGAAATCCACGAAAAGTTCCGCAGCGCCCCCGCCGCCACCGAAGGGGAGATTCGGGGGACAGAAAGTCTCTATTCCGGCACCCTGCCGGGACGGGGAAGTGCCCCTGGAGCCATCTCCATCGATCTCCACTGCCATCTCCATCGCCGTTGCTGATTCCCATGATGAGGAGGGAGTAGTTCTTCCTCGAGGCTAAGGGTTCTACCGGTAGCTATGTGTTCATCTCTCTCTCTATGCATGATCATATTGTGATCATGAGCTTGTAATCTATAGATCTACCTTGTTACTCAAGTGCTTTAATAGATCTCTGCTCTCCCCATGTGTGTGAAAGTGACAGCGTGCACACCATGGTGGCACTTAGGCTAGAGATTACAAATACTTGTTATGAGTTATATTTGGAGTTGGACGTGTCTATGAAATTGTGGTGTTTGTTGGAACCATCTAGTGCTCAAGGTGACAGTGTGGGGTTATCTAGATGGGAAACACGAACTTTGAGGTGTGCTGTTATAGCCCTACCATGGATTAGAGTGTCCAACCGGAGAGTAGTTTAGGATAGTATCATAAAGATAATATATTTATATGAGAGTGTTCACTAGTGAAAGTATGATCCCTAGGCCTTGCTTCCAAGCATTAAAACACCGTTCGCACCTAGATCCATTACATGTTTGCTTGCTGCTATCTTTATTTCAGTTTTCGTTTAGCCTTTTCCCACGTCAACCACACGCCAGCAAGTATTTTCTGGCACCGTTACCACTTATAATTATCAATACCACTTGTATTTCACTATCTCTTCGCCGAACTAGTGCACCTATACACCTGACAAATGTATTGGGTGTGTTGGGGACACAAGAGACTTCTTGCATCTTGAGAAGGGATACCTTTGACCACTTCCTCCCTGAGTTCGATAAACCTTGGGTAATCCACTCAAGGGAAAACTTGTTGCTGTTCTACAAACCTCTGCACTTGGAGGCCTAACAACTGTCTACAAGAATAGAAGTGCGTAGACGTCAAGCTCTTTTCTTGCGCCGTTGCCGGGGAGTGCTCGAAGTTCTTTCCTTTAGATTCTGCAATTTTGTCTTTTTGTTTCTTGTTTTCACTAGTTAGGCTTAATGGAAAACAACAACAAAATTAGAGAGCTTTTTAGTATTTTTCCTAAGTTAGAACTTGAATTATCTGAAAAGAAAATTAAAAAACCCATAGAACTTTCTTTGCATGCTAATAGAAATCTTATATCTTATATTTACTAATTGGAGGCACCGTACGAAGCCTCACGTTAATCCTGGAGAACTTGCATAATTACCCGTAGGATTTATATGATATCTAATAACAACCGTTAGATGAAATATCTCGCAGAGTCCTCCGTGGCAATCCCACGCGCATGCCTCCTAACATTTTTTTTGGATTCCTGCCGAAAAAACTAATCTCCTTGACCTTCCTCATGTGCTATTGTCCGTCATCACGCAAACCCTAGCGCTGGTCTCCCTCGGCCTCCCATGCCTGATGGTCCCCTCTCTTCAATAGTCCAACGGTTACCCGTAGGATTTATATGCTATCTAATAACAGCCATTAGATGAAATATCTCGCGGAGTCCTCCATGACAATCCCACGTGCATGCCTCCTAACATTTTTTTTGGATTCCTGCCGAAAAAACTAATCTCCTTGACCTTCCTCATGTGCTATTGTCCGTCATCACGCAAACCCTAGCGCTGGTCTCCCTCGGCCTCCCATGCCTGATGGTCCCCTCTCTTCAATAGTCCAACGGTTACCCGTAGGATTTATATGCTATCTAATAATAGCCGTAAGATGAAATATCTCGCAGAGTCCTCCGTGGCAATCCCACGCGCATGCCTCCTAACATTTTTTTTGGATTCCTGCCGAAAAAACTAATCTCCTTGACCTTCCTCATGTGCTATTGTCCGTCATCACGCAAACCCTAGCGCTGGTCTCCCTTGGCCTCCCATGCCTGATGGTCCCCTCTTCAACTTCAATAGTCCAACGGTTACCCGTAGGATTTATATGCTATCTAATAACAGCCGTTAGATGAAATATCTCGCAGAGTCCTCCGTGGCAATCCCACGCGGATGCCTCCTAACATTTTTTTTGGATTCCTGCCCAAAAAACTAATCTCCTTGACCTTCATCATGTGCTATTGTCCGTCATCACGCAAACCCTAGCGCTGGTCTCCCTCGGCCTCCCATGCCTGATGGCCCCCTCTTCAACTTCAATAGTCCAACGGTGCTGGTAATAAGACTAAATCTAGTCTCCTCGATCTCCTTCTCGATTTTTTGATCTCCTCATTTTCCAGGTCTTACAATCGAGGATGATTGAGGGATACAGATGAGGTGTTCCAACAAAAATTTGAAGAACAGCCGCCATCTCCCATTCTCGGCGTGGCGCTCTCCGATTCTCGGAAGCATCATGGTATTTGAGTTTGTTTCCCGCTGCTCCCGCCCTACTCTGGAGGCAACTAACATCTATGGTAAATCAGTCTTAATTAGCTTTCTGCATATGTCGGGATGAACGAATATTTAGGGATTAAAAAACATCAGGTCGTTGGCTCTACATAGAGACTATTTGCATCACCACGAATAGGGCACACGGCCAAATCTATGCAAGATTTCTTTCATCAGGATGGGCCAGTGGCGGAGCCAGCCGGCTCATGTTGTCCGGGCAAAGCCAGAAGAGGCGACCATGGGCAGCGTTTGCTCCTGCATGGATTAGTCTATGATTAGCAAAGGGCAGTCGCCGGACAAACCCTGGCAGCCGGCCGGGGTCGCAGGGAGCTGGGGGTTGACCTAAGAGACACCATATGGAGAGGGCACCGGGAAGGACAACAGGTGCGTCTTAGTGGTCAGAGACATGGAGAGAAAGAGCGGTGGCGACTGGCGGCCAAACATGTGCGGCTAGGCTTATTTGTTTCTAGAGCATACTGCAGCTAAGCGAGCCAGTTTAATGTGCGACTGGATGTTGTGTTCTTGATGTCTTTCCTTCATGTAACCGGTTTAATGTGATACAATTGTCATCTGTGCAGAATCTCATCCGTCTGATCAGAATTTACCTCGGTGCTAGACTGAGGTTAGACATGGAAGTGGATCGGTAACCCTCCCTAAATACTTGCAGTTTTTTTTTCATATGTGATGTATGTGGTTCTCATATGCAATTTCTTTGAAATTAGTAAGCTGAGGCGAATAAGGGATCAGGTGATTTCTCTTTGTTGATATGGCGCATCCATGTTTACCTGAGCCAGTCATCCAGTCGTCTATCTGATATATATACATAAAGCATATGAGATGGGAACTTCGGATGGATGGCAGAGACAAATTCAATTTGGCTGTAAGTTATTGATATTGATGTGTTTTTATCTAAATGAAGATCTATGAGACAAATTCAACTTGGCTGTATGCATATGGACCCCTATTACCCGTTGGGCAATGCCACTACTTAGATGATAATTTGTATTACTCCCTCCGTCTTAAAATAGATGTCGGAAGTTTGTCTAAATTTAGATGAATAACCTAGATACTAAATAGTGTCTAGATACATCCAAATTTAGAAAAATTCGCGACATCTATTTTGAGATGGAGGGAGTATTAAATGATCCACACACATTCTATGTTTTGTTGAATCTATAATGTTAATTTCAAATAAATAGAAGTAGGCACCCGCAAAAGGATATTGCCACTTTTAAGATTGTTTTAAATTAAGTATATTTAAGATACGATGTGTTTCATTTGATAAAAAATTGCAAAGGTGTGCGGTTAAACAAAAAATGGTATGATCTTATTTATTCCTTCAAAAAATTATATGATTTATGTGCCGCGTCTGGTCACTGTTCAATATAATATAATGCCATGGCATCCCAAAGTGAATTGTACTATGCTTATATTTACTCGCGGATGTGAATGTTCAGCATAAAAGATTCTCACATCGACCCGACAATGGAATATTTGGGATTCTTCTTTGTATGGTACATTACACAATGTTCAAAAATGATGTAGCTGAGAGCTATGATCTTGATACCTGATATTAAAACCTATTTCATGCCGTGAATATGTTCAACTTTGGTTCAAGAGAAGTGTTTGATTCGTTGATAGATGCAGGAAAGGGTAAAAAAATATTCATTTATCTAATGGAGAATGAGTAGTGGATTGCAAGATATGATCTTTCATATATTTATATCTACTTGAAAATGAATAGACACAATAATAAATTGGCATTCATTGTAGAGATCAGAGCGTAGCTCGCTCTAAAAGGATTGTAACCTTAGATGCCATCCATATTGATGTATAATTATATGTTTGTTTTTTTCTTTGTGGGTGCAACCAATTTGTAGTACAATGTCAATAACTCTAAAATAATTGATGGGGTAGTTTTTAGTTGCTAAGAAAAAAAATACTTTACGAGTGTTCAGTTTAAGAGTTTTTGACACTAGCCCGTGCGATCGCACAGGTTGAGGACTAGTGTTATTAGTATGAATCTTTTGAACACCTTTGTAACTAATGCTATGAAAACGTCTAAACTTGGGGAAGTTGGTTTTTATGAAAATGATCTTTCCAGTTCCCCAGCTTTAAAGAAGAAAATTTGCTCTGATGATACTTTATCTCCCATATGTGGTAATTCTAATGATACTTGTGATATTTTAAATCCACATACTGAAAGCATCCCTTTTAAAATACCTATAAAAATTGTTGAACGTGTTATGAATAACTACTATTTTGGAGATGGAATTGTCCATCCTGGTGATCATTTACTCTTTATACATGAATTATGCGAGTTGTTCAAGTGTGCAGGTATTTCAATGAACCAAGTTAAGAGGAAGCTATTCCCTTTTGCACTTAAGGGCAAAGCAAGGGAGTGGTATGAGCTACTAGATGATCCTCATCATTTGGAGTGGAAGGAACTTGAATCTCTCTTTTACTCTAAATTTTATCCTCCTCATGAAATTCATAAAGATAGGAATTACATTTATAATTTTCGTGCACATGATGGAGAAAGTATTGCCCAAGCATGGGGGAGATCGAAGTCAGTAATGCTCAAATGTCCCATTCACGAGCTCCCTAGTAATATTGTTATTAATAACTTCTATGCGAGGCTTTCAGGACATTACAAGGACTATCTAGATACTTGTTTAGAGGGATCCTTCACAAGTAAGGAGGTCAAAGCTAAGTGGGATCTTCTTGAAACAATTCAAAGCAATACCGAAGATTGGGATAACAACAAAGGTAAAGAACCATGTATAAACTATGAGTATGATTGCATTAAGTCTTTCGCTGAAACTGCTGATTTTCAAGAGCTTAGTGCTAAATATGGTCTTGGTGCTCAAATTCTTGTTGATTGTTGTAGAACCTTTTCTTCTCATATTAATACTCCTAAAGAAAAATGGGACATGTATCACGAGCCTTATAAAGACACTTGAATGGAAAATGAAATTGTTATTAATGATAGCAATAAACATGCTCAAACCTCTGAAATTGCTACTTCTTATAAGCATGTTAATTTTTGTGGAATACATAGACCTTGTGAGAATAATCAAATTGAAGAAGAATATTGTATCACCCACGGGAATGAAAAAACTAGAACGTGGTATAGGGCTTTAAATGATCTTGGTAAAAAAGTGTGTGCCCTCTATCCTTTTATTTGTGAACTTTGCTTTGAAGTGGGTCATTTCAATTTTCAATGCTCAGGCCATAATAATAGCCCTTCTAATCCAATGAGTACTGCAAGTTTGTATTGTGATGACATGATCACTCCTAATCAGCATGATGAACTTACATTATTTTTGGGGTGTGAAGAGTTATCAAGAAAAACCTCTTTGGTAGATATGGGTGCTTTTGATATGAATAGTGTCCTGCATGGTTGTCATCTTTATTGTGTTGATAATTGCCACACAAATACTTACATACAAAATATTATAGAAGATGAGATTTTACCAAAATATGACAAGACTAATATGTGTTTTGATCTTATTAATGAAAAGAAGGAATCCTCCAAAGTTTCTTCTATTGTCTTCTAACAATAAACCAGGGTATATGGAGAAGCTTACTTTAAAGCCTCTCCCTCCTAAAGTGAAGAAGAAAAAGAAGAGGAGGAGTAAAAGAAGAGAGGAAACGGTATTTTCCCCTAAGCATGTTGCTCCTATTATAGTTTTTGATGAGTCTGAACTCGATGATGTTCCTATGCCTATTACCTATAGTAGTGATCATGATTGGGAAAAGCACACTACTTTTGATATTGAAAATCTCTTCGGTACCAATTTTGAAAATGATGATAATTGTTGTACTATTAGTGCTATCCATGTTCCATCCAATGATGATATGTTTACAAATGACCACACTTTGGAAGATAACTATTCCATTGCTACTATACCTCCAATATATGATGATTGGAATGATGAATATGATATTTTCAATCCACCTACTATTGAGGAGAAAATTAATTATGATTACAATATGCCTCCTATATTTGATGATTATGGTGATGAGAATAATAATGATAGCTATTTTGTTGAATTTGCTCCCACTACAGTTAATAAGAATGACTATGTTTATGTGTGGAGTATTAATTCTTTTATGCATGTGGCTTATGATAAGAATGTTTTAAATGATAGTTATATTGTTAATTTCATTCATGTTGCTACTGAAAGTTATTATGAGAGAGGGAAACATGGTTCTATGCATCTCAATAATATTAAGTTTCCCCTCTTTATGTTGAAATTTTTGAAGTTGCACTTGTTTTGCTTTCCTATGCTTGTTGCTTTGTGCTTTCATGACTTGTTTCTTTACAAGATTCCTATGCATAGGAAGTGGGTTATACTTAAATGTGTTTTGAATTTGCTTCTTGATGCTCTCTTTTACTTCAATTCATATTTCTTATGTGAGCATCTTCTCAAACTATCATGCCTAACTTAAAGGCGTTAAAGAAAAGTACTTATTGGGAGATAACCCAAAAGTTTTAGATGGGTCTTGGAAGTTATTACCTCAGTAATAACCACTCCTTATCCTTTTTATTTGCTTTTTGAGCCAAGAGTAACCTCTAATGAGAGAGAAGTAATGATTGGGAAAGTTGCTGTCCCGAAACAGATTTATGTGCTTCACCGTAAAAATTCGTATAAAATCTCTGTACGTCCTTTTGAGGCGTGAATTTTTGTGCTTCTGCCCCAGATTGTCATCTAACTTTCGTTAGATCAACACTTTTCGATTTGAGCAACATAAGGTCTTCGAAAAACTTCGTCTTTACCTGCTGGTCAGTTTTGACAGATTTCTGCCATTATTTGCATTTGCTTCTTGTTGGTTCCTTTTTGAGTTCTTTTGGGGAATTGAGCTTTTTGAGGGAAGTGCAACAGTAGCTTGTGTTTTAATGGAAGTTTTATTGGTGATGAAACTAAACCCAAACACTTATTATCTTGAGTGCACTAATGTTGCTAATAAAGATTGTGTGAAGTTTTGTATGAAGGAAAAATTTCAGGTGTATGGAAGGAGTGAGTAATGAGATGAAGAATGGACTAAAGCTCAAGCTTGGGGATGCCACGCGTGTCACCCCAAGAAATATACAAGAAGTACAAGTGTCAAAGCTTGGGGATGCCCAAGGCATCCCCTTCTTCATCAATAAAAATACCAGGTTTCTTCCAAACACTTCATTTTTATTGTTTCATGCACAATTGTGTTGTTCTTCGAGCGTCTTCTTTTTTGTTTTTGTTTTGTTTTTTTTTGTTTTTGTTTGTTTGGTTTGCTTAGTTTGCTTGAATAAATTGGTTGGACCCCCTCTTTCATACATTGGTTTTCAAATAGTTTGGTTTGGATTGGAAAAGAGTAGGAAAGTTCATGCTTAAGTGGTAAAGAGAGCTTGTTTTTGACTGTGGCCTATGCTTTGTCATGCCATGCTTGATATTATTTTGGCTTTATGCTTAGTATTCTTTGCTGTAGCATGACATGTTATAAACAATGGAGATTGCCTAATGTGCCTTTGAAGAATCATGTGTTGTTTTAGCATATTAAAGCATAGTATTGTGGTATTCTCCTTTGATGCTTTATTTGGGTTGACTTGGCACATGCTCACACCATGTTATGACTATCCCAAGTCACCATAGCATTTATGATCCTTTAGTTTTCAACTTGTAGTATCACTTTATGCTTTGATTAATGATGTTTTGTCGCTCTGCATGATTATGGCTATTTTTGCTCTCTTAGTTGGTCGCTCCTAGTCTTTTGCTAGCCTCCATAACCAAGTATGAGTTCCACTCATGCATCCAACTCCTAAAACCAAGTTATTCCAAAGAGTCCACCATACCTACCTATTAGCATATGCTATTCCAAGTATATTCATGTTTTTATCTACCTTCTAAATTAAACTTGTTATGTGAAAATTAGTGATTAAAGCTCTCACGAACTTGATGGCACACTTTACTGTCTTGCATTTAATAAACTTGAACCATTGTGTCCATCTTTGTTGCGTATATGCTTGCGCTTTATAAGTTGAAATTAGCAGAACCATGTATCATGGGGAACGCTTTCAACATTGCACTTGTACTTTGTACCCCGTTGATATCATGTTCTTTTGCTTATGGATCCCGGTGGTGTGAAATAAAAGTGGAACTTGTAAGATCATGGAGTTTGTATTTGTGTTAGAGAAACGCCTGGGCCGCTAGCCTAAGCCATGCCTAATCATGGTGGAAACTTGCAGCATCACCATAATGAGCACTCTATGAAGCATCCTCAATAAAAACCTATGCAAATAGCAAATAAAAGATCATGAGATGCTCGATTATGCCTTGCCTTGTCATTTTGATTATGGGATTGCTCCTGTATCATGTGCAAGGGGTACCTCGTTGGCGGTTCTTTATGGTAAATATGTACTTACAATGACAAGAGCTTACTCGTGACTAAAGTTGAGTAGCATGAGGTTCGGTCTTCGTAAGTAAGGGGCATGAGATTTCAGCTGATAACTTGTCAAGCATATACTCTTAGTTGTGTCACTTTAACCTTAATCACCTTCAAGATGCTTATGATAGGGGCAATGAGAGCTGAAAGCTAACAAGTACCATAATTTTTGGAACCTAATTATGTAACTTGAATCCCTACTTCCTTCTATGAAGGCCCTTTATTTTACTTTTATGTTGAGTCTCCGCCTTCTATCTTTATGCACCTACTTTGAGAGCATAGTGGCCATTCTTAGTTCTATGTGCATTGTCCCAAGACTTGTTGATTGATGCATAACTTTGATATTGCTTGTTTTAAACTATTTGTATCTAGTCACTCTTATGAACTTTGAAGGTGTCCTATGCATTTATGTTTGCTACTCTATGAGGGACAAGCTGAATGCCACTATGCTATGTTTTCTTTATGTGAAACAAACAAACGTCTTGCAAAGCATTGTTATTCATGAATCTTTTGTTTGTGCCTTTTCATGTTGCAACATGGTTTCTTTGTCTTATTGTTGGAACTTTATCTTTCATGTTATGATTGAAGAACTATGATCCCAGCTATCCATGTTTTACAAATACTTTGATCAAGTTTATGATGGTGCATGTCACCTCCAAAATTATTCTTTCTTTTTATCACTTACCTACTCGAGGACGAGCAGGAGTTAAGCTTGGGGATGTTGATACGTTGCAAACGTATCTATAATTTTTTATGTTCCATGCTTGGTTTTTATCTACTTTCTTATGTTTTGTTCCAACTTTGGAGTACTTTTCATATGATTTCTTGGACTAACCTATTAACAAAGAGCCACCGATTGCCAATTGCATTTTCTCTGTTTTTGGTTCAGGAAGTCGAAAATGAATATTCTCGGAATTGGGCCGAGACAAAAGCCAAAGTTGATATTTTACGGAAGTCATCATACGTATCATTTGAGATGAGATATTGGGGTTCGGCCACACCATCGCCACGCCGCCGTGCCTAGCCCATACAAGGTCTAACACCAAGCACCCCTCGGCCTCTCCTTCCGCAGATGCCCTGGATGAAAAAGTTCCAAAGTACCATCAAAATCCACGAAGAGTCTCAGAATCACACATATCCACTCCCTAGATCGAGGATCAAGCTCTTCTCAGACCACGGGAGAGGGGAATTCACCCCTCGAGGCCTTCTTCATCACCATGCACTTCCGGCAGGATGCGGAGAAGGATCTTTTGGACTACGGATCCATGTAGTGAAATGGATGCACGTTCTCCTTTGTGCTTTCATGTTCAGATCTTGTGAGGCTCCAGTTTCATGATCAAGAGATCATCTATTTGTAATTGCATGTTGTGTTTATGGGATCCATGGATATTGAGATATTTTACTGATTATTATTCTATCATGTTGTTATTTGTATCTTGGCTAAGTAGATGCTAGTAACTCCAAGAGTTAGTATTTATGCTCGATAAGGTCCATGCCTCTCGTAATCTGAAGTGACAGAAATTCTATACTAGATGTGTTGTTGCTACTAGGAGAAATAACAATCCTTTTGTTCATAGAACAATTAGATTATTACATTGCTACCTAATTGTGAAGTAACACCTGTTGCTTGCAACTTAATAATCGGAGGGGGTTCCTATGATAACTCAAGGTGGATTATTAGTCATAGATGCATTGATGATATCATGTATAATGTTGTAATGCCCAATCAAATCTCACAAGGAGTTGCGATGATTAGTATATGCATGTATTGCTTTTCTCGATGTTTGTCAATTGCCCCGCCGTAATTTGTTCACCTAGCATGTTATCTATCTTAAGAGAGCCACCCTATGAAACTATGGATCCCATTCTTCTTTATATAATCTATAAACTGCTTTATCGCTTTGTGTTTATTTTCGTAAATCATTTCTTCCATTCGACATGCTTAACTTTGTTTTAGAAAACCGTGATTGACAACCCTTACTGTAAGTTGTATGGTTCAGGTTGTGTTAAAATGTCTCCATGTTGGCCGGGTAATTTGAAGTGTGCTCACACGTTTCAAATGGGGCTACACCTTTTGAGGTGTTTTGATCCTACTGGGATTGATAACCTGGTTTCAGATCGAGGGAAAATTTGTTGCCACGCTTTCATCATATACTTCCTCTTGGGGTTCCCAACGAGCCTGAGCATATTTTAACAATCATCACCATAGGTAATTCTACATCATTCATTAAATTCCTCAATAAATCATCACAGTAGGGATAGAACTCAGCGTTACGTATGCTGAACCCCTAATTAGATTTCACCGTGGCACCCACAGACCTGCAAGCAAGGACTAGAGGGAACGGAGAGAGGTAGATTCTACCCCATAGCCTCGCTTGAATTTAGAAGGGAACAGATGAGTCAGACGAAAGACACGGCAACACGGGAGCACCTTTAGGCTACTGCAACCTGCTCCAAGCCATGCGGCGCAGTGGTCAGCCACACGGTGAGCAAGAAGGGCGACACCATAGGGCCACCGTCGCGCAAGACAAGATCACAGGCTGCTAACACCACATCACCTGCAATCACCAAACCCTAGGAGGCGTAATCGTGCGACGGTGTCGGGTAGTAATCACATCTCCACGGGGCACGAGAGAGGAAAGGGACCACGTGATATATATATATATATATATGAGAGAGAGAGAGAGAGAGAGAGAAAGAGAGAGAGAGAAAAGCTAGTGGCAGGGGTCACTAGTTCAAGAGGATTTGGCCAGCCCAAATTGGTCGAGTTGGGGACAACAGCCCAAGGGGCTAGTCCATATTTAAAAGAGAAAACCTAAGTAATTTATCAAAAGACCAAATACCCCTAGGACTTAAAAGGTTCTAAGAAATAAAATAAAAAGTCCTAAAATATAAATAAAATACCAATGAACTCAGATAAAAGTATCCTCTATTCATGAATTTTAATAGAGAGAATCTTTTGGTAACTAGAAATTGGAAGAAAAGTTATTATGAATATATATACACTCCTTTTTTAGAATTTTTATAAAAAATATACAAAACACTTAAAAAGTTTCAATCCATTTTAGTCAAAGTTTTTACACTAGAACACGGATAGTAGAATTTAGCCCGATGTACCAGAATGCAGAACATTTGTGTACCATTCCTAGGAAGGTGTCACAGTTATTCATGCTAAAACCAGTTGATCATACTATGTAACTTGCAAGTAAAGCTCCTAGCGAAAAATCACTTAATAATTTTTCTAGAATAATCACTAGGAATCATATTATATTTACACAAACCTCTAATCCTAGTCAGAGAATCCATATGGAGTATCAAACAAGCTCCAATCTAAACATATCAACCACAGGCTGCAGTGTATCAGCCTCAAAAGGAACCATTACCGATAGTTCTAACTGATAAGTACCAAGTACATTAAGTAAGTGGAAACCATACCACTAGAATCAATAACCAACAGTTAACGCATGTGATCATCACCACGGGTGTAATTCTACATCATTCATTAACCCTCAATAATCAACACAGAGGGATGTAACTTAAAGCAGCTACAAGATGAACCCTAATTAGGGATTCTCACCGTAAGCACCCACAAAATTGCAAGGGAAGGACTAGAGGGAAATGAGAGAGGTAGACTTGCACCAGCCTCGCTTCTAAATTTAGAAGGGGAAGGTGACGGTTTATTAAAGCTATTACGCGGCAAATGACAGGGAGCACCTGAGGGCGCTTACAACACTGTTCCAAGGCATCTGCGGTGGTGGTGTAGTCACATGTGAGCGATGAGTGGCGGGGCACCATGCTAGGGCCACCGGTGTCGCATGATTGTATCACAGAGCGAACACCATCATCGCCGGCAATCACCAAACCCTTGGGATTCAGAGAGAGGAGGCGGTCGGCTGGTGGCAGGGAGCGCCCTTGGATTCGGGATTCAAATTGACTAATCGATGGAGTAAGCGTGACACCCATCATGCACTGTGGTGAGTGGCCGAGAGGCCTAGGAGAGCTGGATCAAGGTCTGGCCCAGCGTGTGCCTGTAGTAACTTATCTCCCGTGGGGAGAAATGTATAGAGAAAGTGGGAACACATAGAGAGAGATAGAGATGAATAGATAGAGAGAGAGAGAAGCGAATGTGGTAGTGGGCCACTTGTTCAAAAGAGGATTTGGCCGACCAAAAATATGGGTTTAGTCAGATTGACCCGGCCTAAAGGGCTAGGTCCAGATTTAAAAAGAAGAAAAATCTAAGTAATTTATCAAAAAAGACCAAAATACCTAGGACTTAAAAAGGTTCTAAGAAATAAAATAAAAGTCACTAAAAAATATAAATAAAATACCAATGAACTCATAAAGTATCCTCTATTCAAGAATTTTAATAGAGAGAATCTTTGGTAACTTTACAAATTGGAAAAGATTATTATGAATATATATACACTCCTTCAGAATTTTTATAAAATATACAAAACACTTTAAATTGAAATTCATTTTAAGATCCTAAAAAAGGAAGTATTATTACAAAAAAAAAAAATACTAGATTTGTATTTTCTTTGAAAAGTAAATCAAGTGTGATAAAATAAAGTCTTTATTATTTCCTGAAGAATTTAGTTAAATATTTAAAAGAGTAAAAATTAAATAAATTCATTTTAAACTCTTAGAATAAAACTAGTTATCATAATAATACTAAATATAAAAATTATTTGAAGTTAATAATTTTTGAGTAATACTTTTTCTTTTTTTAATTAAAGAAACATAAAACCATTATAAGGTGGGTAAAACACGCAAAGAATAGAAGATAATAAATCATTGCATGACATTACTATGCATTGCTTATTGCTTTTTAAATATTGTCCTTACCGGCAATAATACTTGGTTTTATGTATGAAACCGAAGCTCAAGGTCAAGTGGCGATGTCAGAGCTTCACTACTCAGACTCACAAGGCAAGTTCATCACTTGCTCATGTCCTTTGAAGAGTCTTTATGAAAGTATTTGAAAATTGTGTGTTATCACCTATGTTCTAAAGGAGACAGAAAATAAGTATTTTTCCCAAACAAATGAAATGTTATTATCATCCCTAGCGATGATAAATATTAAGAATCAAGTGGAATCTAAGATTTCAAAATTTATAAGAATAGATAGGACTTAATAACCCATGATATCGTTGATTCTAGCGCTTGCTCGTATATTCTGGCGTTAACCATAAGATTTGGAATGGGACGAAGAAGTCATTTGGATCTTCTTCCTTTTCGCATGGATGGATTTTGATGACAATGACGCACGATCATGTAATGAGGATTTCTTATTGGAGAGGAAAATTTAGCACATGGGTGAAACGCCTTAGTTTCCCATGATTTGGGTGTTTAGATTATCTTGAGAGGCTGCCAATGGTTTAATTTGGTCCTTTAAGGGAGCATGCTAGGGCATAACCTTCTCATAGAGTCTTCGTGTGCCTATCGAAAGGTTATAGCCGATCCTATAAGAGGCTTCTCAGAGGTGAGGGGTACATGTCCTGGATGATCGTGTCTTCATGCGGGGGGAGGTTGCGAGTAGGGGCAAAGGATCGCTTGGATCACCCATCTGGGCCCCACATCAAGGAATTGTGCACGGCAAGTACGCTTTCGTTAATGCAACAAGAGCCGATCTCTTATGGTGCTAAAGCAAAGCACCTCTACAGAAAGGTGCGTAAGAATTGTGACAGCGTTACTCCTGTTCCAGAAGGAGCTACGAACGCCGGGGTAGGAAAGGAACTCCATGAAGTTTCTGATCAACCTTTCAGAAGACCGATGGATTATAGATTTTGATAATAAAAATTAATCTTTGAAGAAATGTTTACCAAAATTGCATAGTATCAAGGACTTATAGTCCGAGGTGGTAGTTAGAGCAGTAACTTCCCCACCTTGCATATATCGAACTTGTCGGTAACTTCACATTTAGCAGCTGTTCCTTCAACCCTTTCCTACAGACACTGAACTTTGAGGGCTGTAAGGATGACTAGGTGTATGCTCTGAGAGGTCCAGGTAACGACAGTTCACTATGAAAGAGCCAAACTTGTCCGGTGGAATCGAAGGGTGGACTACGTAGATACACTATGGAGCTGGAAGATAATGAGTCGGGAAGTAGTTAATCAGAACTGAGGCATGATATACTTAGGTTGAGCCGAAAGCAAAGCATAGAACCCTATATAACATAAGCCGTTGAGCTCAAGTCTTTATTATCGCGTTGTGTTGCTTCTTCCGCCGAATCTTATGAAATAAGTTATTTGGTTTGTAAAGTTTGAATCACTTGAAGTCTCGAATCTTACGGTATTGTAATAATAAGGAAGTAATGTATGTTTGTAATTTGGACCCAAGCCAATGTTTCTACCATGACACACTGAGGGATGTGATATTTACTGAACAATGTTTTGTGGAATGTCATGCACAATGACTATAGTGTACTACACATGCAAAGTGGGTATGTTGGGTCACCGAAGACTTTTCGAGTATCTTTCCGTCACGCCAGATGGGAAAATCCCGCTCTTGACATATATATTCCTCTATGGACTTCCACTCCGAATACTGAACACACCTTTATGATCACTCTGTCACAAAGTGACGTTTGATGCTATCTAAGCACTCTGGGAGATGATGCGATTGATATAGTCTCACGAGCCTAAGGAATAGTCTACTAGGTATACATATTCTAACTATCATAACTTGAACTTAGTGGACATGATCGGGTCATGATGTTTTAGGTTGGTACGCTTCATCATCTCATTCTCATAATGAGTTGGACTCAATTTCAAACCTGGCATAAATGCCACATGATCGTGAAACCTTGATCATCATGCTGACCAATAATGAACCAGTGACTCAGAGTTTCAGCAACGGAACCCTTGATTGTTTATATATATCACACATGTATTAGCGATTTTCCTTTCAATTACGGTTATAGCATGATACAAAACTTAATCATAAACTTTATGAAATATGATAATAATCCTATTAATATTTGTCTCTAGGGCATATTTCCAACAACTAACTTCCGTGGCCCTAGGATAAAGTGGCTACGCCATGACTTGACTTTGGGAACCAGGCATTGCCAACTGGGGAGGATAATGAAACCTTGACCTTTTCGTATGACGTTGGCCCTAGCTACAAAGAGTGGAGCTGAAAACCTTGGGTGTAGTTGAACATTCAGGTATCACCGCAGGCCAAGGCGACCTGTGAGGGGCTACAACCATCTACACCGGCAATGGGGAGAGGGTCCTTTTTAGGTGGACGCTGGCTCGTGAGGTGTAGGCACACGCGACTTTCTCTCGCACCTTCATGCCAAGGTCATGGCTAAGACCGTTAAATCGCGGATGGTCAAGGAGGTGATGGCAAAAGCGTGGATTGGAGATTGTGAGCCTAACACGCAAGGAGAAGCCTTGGGAAATATCTTGACTTATGGACCAGATTCTAGGCAATCCGCCGAGGAAGATAACCTAGCACCTTCCGATGGGCATGGTCGACAAACGGTATTCTCTCGGCCAAGTCAACATCTGGGCATTCTTCATAGGGTTGCTTGAGTGCCTCGATCTGCGACCACATCTAGCGCCGGGGATCCTCATAACTATAAGTTCACCGCGTCATTGGTGACTAGGAACATGTGTTGTACCAAATGAGAGGTTGTGTAGGCTCAAACTAGATCAACCACAGGCTGCCATTCTCTGGCAATCAAGGAGGGATACCCTTCAAGACATACTACTAGGGTGCATGGTATCTAGAGAGATCTGGATGGTGGTGATGTGAGTTTGGTAGAAACTAGAATGGGGCCATGAGCCAAACTCTGAGCTCGTCAACTGGTGGTCTTCCAAAACAGTGCTACTACATAAACATAAGCGGGATCTATAGATGGCTTTGATCCTTGTCATTGTTGCATATGGATGCACCAGAATGATGTGGTTTTCAACAAGGTAAGACCACCCAGGCGATGGTTCTCAGAAAGATCGAGGAAGAAGCCCTGCATGGAAGAGCTAGGCTATTTAGAGGGGACAATTTAGTTGTGGGACATTGTTCTTCGGTGGGGTTGATTTAGGAGATTAGGCCTTAGTGGGGAGTTGTCACCCCTGTTGGCGCACTCGCCACCTAGATGGCATTTGTAAAAGCCGATACACTGCTAGGGTGTATTCTTGAAAAATAATATGGACCGGAGGGGAGTAAAAATGTTGAATAGGACATGATGGAATCGGCTTTAAGCCTAGAAAGGTGGTTAGGCGTGAGAGCGGCAACAAATTGAGGTTAAGGAGTGGTGCCAACAAATGGCTAGACTAAGGGAGGAAGATGAAGCAAGGAGCTTAATGGCTGTGAAATACCACCTCTTTTAGCCATATAAAATGTGCCAGTTATCTCTCATATCATGTTTCTTCTAGCTATAGCTATGCCTTATATGCATGACTTCTAGTTCTCGTTTACTTTCATATAAGCTTTGCACATTTAGTAGTTTAGGTAGAATTTTATCACTTTCCTTGTCTATGACATGTGTGTTGTTGTTGGTGAAGATTATGGATAAAAATGAACAAAGAGAGCATAGTATGGAGGAGCTGCAGGGACCAGACTTAGCCATTTGAGAGGTTGGAAAAGTGAAATTTTCCAACTTCTCAAAATAAATATCCAAGACCATTGGATTTTATCCCTCGACGAGACGAACTCAACAAGCCCAAGAACACCCAAAATGGAGTTCGTATGAAAAAATAGTGACAAAAATACTAAAGGATATACAAGTTCAACGACCAACTATACGGCCGGAAATAAAAGTTCCCGTCTTATAGTTTAGCCGTATAGTTGGTAAAAAGGTCGCAAACGACGGGATTTTGCCCCAGAGAAGCTCCAGAACCTTCCCTAAGTCATATGGCAGTTTTGGGGGAACCCTAGGGCACCCCCAAGGCCTATATAAAGGAGGGAGGACCCAAGAGAGAGACACCAAGCCATATCCTCCACCACGGCGGAGCCCTGTTGCCATGCCACCGCTATTGCCACCTCCAATCAGATCTACACCATCACCATCACACAAGAGAAGGTAATAGGATCTTGAAGGCCTCCAAATCGATCTACAACATCATCTTCATCAACAATGTCTCCATCACTGATCCCCATTGGTTACTTGTTGTAATTCTAGATTGAATTTTGGATTTGCATTTGTCTTCAATTGTATCATCATACTTCATCCATATTCTATCCATGATGTTGATTGCCTTCATGTGTGAGTAGTTTTCTTTGTTCTTGAGGAGATGTAGAAACCCTAGTATGAGATTGAATTGAGATAAAGATTATTATGTGATATTGTTCATTATGTGTCTGTGTTAGATTACCTTCATCTTGATGTTGGGTGAAGCGCACCACTCAATATTTGGCTCACTGAGGACTAGATGGAGGGAACTAGTTGTTGGTAGACGGAGGGATGATAGCACTTACGGTGACTATAAAGTTGTTGTCATTCTTACGATCAACTTGGGAACCAGAAGAACTCATGGAACTTTGTCCATGCCATGGGATACATGCTCACGGGTAAAGTCCTTAATAGCGCAGAATTCGATTGATGTCTGTGGTTATGATGGATGATGTGTGCATTAGTTGCCTATTCATCCATATATGGAGGTCCTCCACATATCATAAATGGTCTTATTCATTATAATAATTTTGATCACTCTTTCTAATTACTAGCGGTGGGTCCACTACTCCCTGAGAACTCTTTCCATCATCTTGCAGACTTTCGTAATCATACTTGCATGCTCTTGTTTACTTACGCTTTAGTTTACTTATTGTTCTCTTATCTGAAAACCCAAAATACCTTTTACACAAAACTCGCATTTTATCTTGTTACTTAGAACATTATTTAACATTACTATTTCAGTATTTAGTTCAAAGAGTTATTAGACTTCAGACTCCTGCTCTCTGTGGGATCGATATCTTTATTTCAAAACTAGCTACAAACGATCTGTGCACTTGCAGTCATCAGCGCTTACACTTTGTGGTGTTTTATGAATGCCCCAAAAGAGAGATAGAACGAGACAAGGAAAAATGTCTTACGAGAAAATTCCTTTCGTCCAGATTTGGATCATGTATGTATAATTTTTTGAATTAAGGACCTAAATCTGGGTGCTCTTTAGTTGAGGGACTAAAATTGAACTCAATGAAGAGCGGGAAAAAGCATATATCACATGAGAAACCCTAGCCACTAGGTGCGAACGTCCTCCATCATCATATATGATGATTCTCTCTTCATCTGAGTGGCGTCTACCACAAGGAGGTTAGAAATGACTCGAATATTTTCTTGATGTGCTTCTCCTCAACTCCTCTACCTCGGCATGGCGAAAAGCTGCACCTGGTGTCTATGGTTGGTTGACCAAGACCAAGATGTGTCCACCTCATGGGAGAAGCATGACACGACATCTTGTTGTCTTGAGCGCTATTTGTGGCCAGTTAATGCATGAAATCAGCCACGAATTAGTCGAGCTTCTTGCCTTCAGTATAGGCGGTACTAACGGGGTGTTCGGTTCGGAAACAAAGTGGAATGGGATGTCATGGTTCCATTTCAGAGTAATGGAAATGGAATGGTTCTGTTGATGCGTTCGGTTGAGACCAAAAAATGGAACGGAATAGTTCTACACTGTGTTCGGTTGGGAGAATTGGAGAGCAGAACATACAGCCAACACTGCTGAATATTCCATTGATTTAAGCATAAACTTATTGATTTAAGTATAAACTTAATATTTTGTCTCAAAATCGTAATTAACGATGGTAAATCGTTTTTTCTCAAAATCGTAATTAGCAGTGGCGTACATAGTGGCCAAACAAGGGCCAAATAAAAATGGCTCCTTCCATCCACCGTCGCACATGCTTCTTGCCGATTATACCCTATGAGAAATAGATCCACCAAATATTTGTTTAAGTTTGGTCCACATCTCATGAGACGACTTGTGTTTTATAATTTTCAAGAACAAATTAACTCTAGGGCTCAAGGAGAAAATAAGCTTATTAGATATTTTAGCTTCGAGATGTAAATTTTTCTCATCCCCTAAAGATATATTTTGAGGATCCACCGAAGGATAAAAACTACATCTAAAAATTGCTCTATATTTGGACACAAGGTCCAAAGATTACAAAGCAAGCGATTTATCCACAAAATATAATTTGTGCCATCAAAGATAATTGTGTCATTGTGCACTATACTACTAGCCGACATCTTTACACTCTAGACGGTGAAGTCTAAACAAGGAGAGACCTCGCTCTGATACCAATTGAAAGGATAGAGATATCATCTTGAGGGGGTGAATAGGAAATTTCAAAACTATTACGATTTTGGCTTGATATAATGCGGAATTAAACTAACATTTATATTACAAGCACAAAACCTAAATACACTAGGGTTAACTAAGTGCACCAACAGTAAGAGAAGTTAAGCAAGATAGCACAAGATATAAGTACTTCAAGATCGATGGCTATCACAATGAAAGTAGACTTGCATAGAGATAACAGAGGCACACGGACACTAAGATGTATTCCGTGTTCCCTTGCCAGTAAGGTACGTCACATTAGAGAGGCATGAGATTCCACGAAGGATTTCCCAATTCCACGAAGGCTCACCTTCTTCTCCGAGTCTATCCCATGAAGGAATAAGCCCTTTCCTTATGTCTAGCTTTTCCTACACCCCAGATATGGAAAGCTCCACAACCACTTCACAAGCTCCATGAAGGAAAATCTCGGGTGTCTTTACAATCTTCCACGAAGAGGACACCACGTCACCAACCACCAAGCCAACTAGGAGGTCACCCTCCAAGAGTAACAAGCTCATGGTCTCACCAACAAATTGTAATGGAGAGCTCACCACTTATGCAAAATGTAAAGAAATAACATCAAGGGTGTTTAAATCCTCACTCTCAAATCCCACCAAAGCAACAAGTGCTGAGGAATTAGATAGGAAGAACAATGGTGGAAATCAGCCAATGACTTCAAGATCTATATCCAATGGGTTCCCCTCAATTAGAGGAGGAACTGATTGGTAGGGATTGTAAATCTAGATCTCCTCTTCCAAAGCCCTCAAAAAGATGCAAGAATCATAAGAGGGAGGAGAAAAGCAAGCTCAAGGGTTCAACAATGGAGGTAAAAACGTGCAGAGAACCCTAGAACTTTGGGGAAGAAGCCCCTGCTTATACCCCTTCAAGGGATGACCGCTAGTACAAACGAGCTAGTCGACATGTTTGGTTGGCAAACCGGTCCCATCGGACCTAGGGCCGGAATGGTCCAGTCGACCAGAAAAGTTTCGGTTTTCGATGAAATAGCATACCGATCAAATTTGTCGTGGGCGACAGAAATTTTCGGTCCTAGTTCCAGCGCCACCGAAATTGCCACTCGGACCAAAACAGGGCAGACAAAAACGGCGATAACTTTTGCGTCCGGACTAGGATTTTAGCAAACTTGGGCTTTTTGAAAAGACAAGAACAAGCTCAATCTATTAGAGATTATAAAACCCAACAAATATCAAGAGGTAAAGTACCAAATAAGGAGAGGTATGAAACCTCCCTAAAGAAGAACCGGTAAAACCACCAAACTCAAAAGCGCAATAGAAGATGTATACAAATTCCATTTTCTATGAAATTGGGCTTGTTGAAGAGCTAGCAACAAGCTCAAGAGCCTTACAGAGAGAAACAAAGTATGCAAAGGATTAAGCTCCCTAAGATGAAGTAATCAAGTTACACAACTGAAAGCCCCTCTTGATAGTGTGAATATCTATCCTATAACCGGTCTCCCAACAACCACCTTGAGACCGGTAAAAGGAAAAATATCAAGGCCATACCTTTGCCTTGCATCTTGCTTGATCTTGATGACAACGCTTCAAGCTTCATTCAAGGCAGAATGCCTCATTTGATAATTGTTGCTTCATGAAGACTCATAATTTTCTCCCCATACACCACTATGGGATAGCTCCATTAAGGCACATCTTCACATGTCCGTTATTTCCAATGTGGACAACATTCTTCAACCATATGATCTTCTTGAGATGCTTTTATTGAACTTGCACTTCTCAACCTTGATGACGATCACCACTTGATGTCATCCTCTCGTGGCCTATATGAAATATTCACTTTTGATGCATGTCCATGGAAATATACTAGACCATATAGAAAATGCAAAGGCACATATATAATGGGTTAGTTTATGAAGCATAATTGACAATGCTTACCATACCACAAGATCCATGTGGTACATTCTTTATGCTTCATATGTTGACAAACTTGAACTCACTCTTCACTCTTTGTATTGGTCAACCAAGAACCTTCTCATACTCTATCTCAATATCTTGTGGTACATAAAGAACTCTTCATTTGATTGCATGCTCTAAACCATTAGTCAACCATAGCTCAACTCATGAGGATATCATGACACCAACTTAGAGCCATATCTTGAATTCTTCTATTGAGATAAAACGCTCAAGATCTTGATCATATCATATTCTTCTTTTCAACTCAATGAACTTGATGCTAATACTCAAGGTATATCTTTATCTTCCTGGCATCCATACTCGAATCCAATACAAGGACTACACGCATGACCTATGGAATATTAATACATATAGAACTCAATAAAATCATTAGACCATAGGGATTGTCATTGATTACCAAAACCACACATAGGGACAAATACCCTTACAGTATCACTATACCCTATTCAATCTCATCACCGACAAGTACTACTTTACTCGTTCCCGTGATATTATGTCCCCATGACCTAGTCACATGTTGCAACATTATGGATGTAATCTCACTGAGTGGGTGAAAGGATATAGATGCCGCCTAGAGGGAGGGTGAATAGGCGGTTTAAAAACTTTTCCGAGAGTGGCTCAACTAAGGAATTAAACTAGCGTTTACTTTGTTAAGCACAAAACCTAGAACAACTAGGGTTCACCTATTAGCACCAACAACTTATGCTAAGCAAGACAAGCAACTATGTGATAGCTAGATATATACTTCAAGCACGAAGGCTATCACAAAGTAAAGTGCATAAGTAAGAGCTTGGATATAGAGATAACCTTGAGGCCTTACGCTGGAGATGATATTTTACCGAGTTCCTCCCAACATGGAGTATGTCTCGTTTGGAGAGGGGGTGGTATCAAACCACCAATGCCACAAAAGGCCTCCCTTGTTCTCCTGTGAATCTCACCCCAACGGAATCGATCCACACTTCCACTATCGGTGCACTTGTCGGTGGCAATCCGGAACCTCTCACAAGGTTGGGGCACTTCTCCACAACTTAATTGGAGGCTCCCAACAAACAAGCTTGGGGAAAGCTCCACAACTTAATTGGAGGCCCCAAGTAATCCACAAACCTGCAAAACACCAAACCTAGGGTTCCAATGAACCCCAGAGTAAAAAGCTTCTCACCTTTCACCCAATCGAATCCTCACCGAGAACTCAAACCGATGCACCAAATGCAATGGCAAGAACACAAGAAGTGATCAAGTCCTTCACTCCCAAATTCCACCAAAGCTACAAAAGCTTGTGGGGGAATAAGAGAGGAAGAACAATGGAGGAAATCCATAAAAGACTCCAAGATCTAGATCCCAATATGTTCCCCTCACTTAGAGGAGAGATTGATTGGTGGGATTGTAGATCTAGATCTCCTCTATCAAATCCCCCAAGAATATGCAAGAATCATAGGAGGGATTGAGAGGGAAGCAAGCAAAAGAGATCAACAATGGTGGCTCGGTTTTAGGGTTCTTGAGGTTGGAAAAACCGCAGCAACCAAGGTAGAAGAAGGGGCCTTTATATAGGGCCCCTGGAATTAGAGCCGTTGGAGCAACTTACCCCGAACACTCCGGGAGATGCTGACCGGACACTCCGGCCTACGAAGATTCCGGCCAGAGTCCGATATGGTGTTCTGAATGTCCGGGGAGGTCAACAAGATCCCAGGGCCGGACAATCCAGCGTGAATTAGCCGGACATTCCGGTCGGGCCAGACATTCCAGCTGAAAATGGTCGGACATTCCGCCCAAGGTAAAACTGACAGAAATAGCAAAACTGAAACGACCATAACTTTTGCATCCGGACTCCAATTTTGATGATCTTGGGCTTGTTTCGAAGATAGTAACGAGATCTACAAGATCATACAGATAACCATCATAGTTCAGCAATGGAGGATAGAACCAAATGACGAAAGGTTTAACCTCTCTCAAAAAGACGAACCGGTAAAACCTCCAACATCGAAAACGCAATAGAGAATGCATATGAAATCCGTTTTCGATGAACTTGGGCTTGTCATGAAGATTAATACAAGCTCTAAATCCTCTCATGGATATGAACCAAATAATGTAAGGTTTTACCAATCTCAAAAAGACAAACCGGTAAAACCTCCAATATCGAAAACGCAATAGAGAATGCATATGTAATCCGTTTTCAATGAACTAGGTTTAAGCTTGTTATGAATATTACCACAAGCTCAAGAACCTCTCATGGATAGGATACAAATAACAACCAAGAAAGGATGATGCTAAGTATGCAAAGGTTTGAGCTCTCATGAAGGATATGATCAAGTTACTCACTCGAGAGCCCCTCTTGATAGTATGCTATCTATCCTATAAACCGGTCTCTAGCCCAACTAACACCATGAGACCAGTAAGAAAGAAACCCTATCAAGAACATACCTTTGCCTTGAGAATATTCCACTTGAGCTTGATGATAGCTTATCTTGTCCACCTCAAGATGGAACACCTTTCTTGATTGCACTAGCTTGGTGAAGACTTGCAAATTGCTCTCCCATACTCCACTATGGTAGAGCTTATCTCTTGAGCATATCATCTTCCCATATCCATGATAACCATAGGATGGCAAGCTCCAAGCAAATGATCTCTTTGAGATAGCTCATATTGAACTTGCACATCATATCTTCTTTCTTCATTATGTTGGTGTCTTGAAGGAACATAAGAGATATCACCCCAACTTTAATCTTCAAGACACACTTGCTATAGGCTCAACTTTCACTTGACCAATCTCCAGATCACTCATTGAAACCTTGGTCAACACTTAATCTTCTTCACTTTCTTCTTCTCCCAACCTTGAAGCCAACATATGGTTCAAGCATTGCCTATGGACAAATCCTAAAAACTCAATGCAAACATAAGTCCATAAGATTGTCATTAATTACCAAAACCACACATGGGGGCACACATGCACTTTCAATCTCCCCCATTTTGGTAATTGATGACAATCCCTTTGAGAGGGTTTATATAAGGAATTAATCAAAGAAAACATTATGCTAACATCAAATACAACACAAGTATGTGATGTTAGTACAACCACAATATAGAGCAAACTCCCCACAATCTATGCATGTGTGGATGAACTTGAATTTCATTGCATATATTGCCAACCATTACCGTATGAGTTTTCTCCATATAATCAAGATGCCATACAACACACTAAGATGCTACACACGAGGCAGGTGTTTAAGTACAAAACTCACAACACACAACCAAATTCCCTAAAACCCTCTAAAACTTCTCCCCCATTGGCATCGATTGCCGAAATGGGTGAAGAACTTTAGAAGGCCAATTTAGTGAGAGTTCTCCATATGGTGTGCATTTCTCATAATATGAGTGGAATCAAATGCACGTATCCAATGACGAATACCATGAGGAAATCAAACTAAACTGAGGATACAAAGATTGCAAAGAAATAAAATGGTGAAGAAGCATCAACGAATGAAGTAAGCAATCAAAAGATCAAAAGAAGCACTTCACAAAAGGAAGATGCTAAAAGAAAGATAGATATTATGATAAGGTTGAAAAGTGAGTGATCTAAATAATATGAGGAGACTCCCCAAGGTTTGTGCACAAATTATAATCTGCGTTTGAATACAATATGCACAAACATGGCATCCTCATTCCCTCTATATCATTTAAACCACGAGCACAAACAAGAGAGAAGATATTATGGTGAGAGCAAATGGGTGTTTAGATGAAAATAGGAAGCTCCCCAAGGTTCATGCACAACAAAGTTCACAATTATGGAATCCTAACTCCCCATAATCAAACAAAACACCAAACAAGAACAAGAAGGCAAATGTGTGTTCTTAGGTAAATTAGGAAAGCTCCACAAGGTTTATGCACCAAATATAATAATTGCTTTGAATGCAAAGTGCATAAACGTGGTATCCTTGCTCCCCCAAACTTACATAATAACACAAGGCTTGAGAGATCAACTTTCTTAACACCAACAAGTGCCAAAAGATGCAAATGAAAATGTCAAGCACTCAAACAAAAACTTTTGGAGCCACCAAAGAGTAAAGAAGGAGCACAAGGTGGACTCTAAAGCCAAAAGGATATCAACTAGAGATTTAGCCATAATCATATGTATACGTTTCTAGGTAGATATTCATCCACAAAGAAACATGTACACACAAAATGGATACTCAAGAAAGAGCAAGATATCCAAAAGAAAGTCATAGATAATGCCAGTAAGATTTTGCTAGAAAGCATGGCCAAAGGGCTCAAATATATCTTATTGAACATCAAAGACCTTCAAACACTGACAAATACACCACAACTATCACAAGGGAACAAGAGATAGTTGGAATGCATTGGAGAAAGCAACAAGTATCATAAAGAACAAATAAGCCTTGCAAATTCATCCATATTGCACATGAGAGAAATTGAGGAAATGATTGGCAATAAAATTGCTAGATTGGCATATGTGGGATTGGTGAATCATAAACATGAATTTTATATACTCCCCAAATTATGCATTCATGTTAACTTACTCATATAACAATAAGGATGATACAATATAATCGCAAGAACCACAATAAAAGCAACTGAAGGAAATCATGCCATGATGCAACCACAAAGGTTGGATGCTAGAAAAGTATGCATGAGAGGGATACTTGTTATCGAGATAACATTGGTAGGGTGTAGTAGATATGTGTTTGTATATCATCCTAGCTTGCCTCCAATTATCATTTAGTCACCACATCTTATTATTATTGAGACAAGCATCCAATGTATCTCAAGTGTACCTAAAACACATTCAAGTACATAATGGTCCCAAAACTCATTGGGTCCAAAGTAGTTAGATACACTACAATACATAGGACAAACTCCACAAAAACATGTGCATATTGATATGAAATTGAATTTCATACACATCTTAGCCAAAATAGGATTTGGTGGAGTTTCCCTTATATATTGAACCAAAGAAAGCAAGCATACCATAATATATACATTTAGTAAAAATGCATGCACAAGACTTTCAAGAACCAAAAAGGAGATACAATTTCAACAAAAACACAGTAAACCAAGAAGTCACACACAAGAGAGTGACACAATAGAAGGTGTCCAAATTGCATCAAAGAGTCAAATCAACACATGACCGAACACAAGTTCAACCAATGAACTAAGTAAAGCCAAAGAGCAAAAGAGGATAAACAAATAAAAATGCTCAATAATTTATCTCATTCAAATGGTTAAATAGAAAGCATGGAATGAGAAAATCAACTCCCAAACAACATACCAATTGAAAAAATAAAAGGTTCCAACAAAGGAGCCAAACTCTACACTTTTCATGATGGCACAAAGTACCAAAAGAAAAGATCAAACTTCCAAGCACATAAAACATGATATGGAACAAAACAAGAAGCATAAATATGAGTGTTCTAAATAATATAGGAGAGCTCCCCCATGGATAGTGCATTATGTAGGATTTTCCTTTTGAATGAAAAATGCACACAGATGGGATCATCACTAGTACCTACATTAAATAAAACACACGAGGATACAAAAAAATAAGAAGATCCACAAGAGGCAAGGAAAGCTTGGGAGAAAACACAAAACATTTTGTTGGCAAGAGGTAGAACAAAATTTAAGCAAAGGCCAAAATCAATATGATCAATAAATTCTACCATATATGTAGTACCACTTGTCCAATGACAAGAATTATGGGGAAACATTTCCCAAGGTAGTTTTCAAGGATATCATGATCATATTCACATAAGCATATGCAAATATAAAAATTAAGCTTGATGCTTAGATAGAGATTCTTGATAGCTCCAAATAGTCACACAATCATAAAAGATTAAAGTAACTTGAAGCAAATGGTTTCCATGGAGGATATGGAGGTCCAAATATGGGTAAGCACATACCAATAAAACTCTCACAAACAAGATCCAAAAGATGAACAATAAAATCAATCCAAGGGAATTGGAACTTGTTTGAGCTAAATGTGCCACTTAGGAGCTAGATAATTATCAATATCAATTCTAAGTGACACAACCTCAAATGTCCATATTTTCTAGGTTTGTAATATGCATAAAGCGTGACTCCCATAATGTGATAAACCAGAATACTCAACAAGAGGTAAAACATCCAAATAGAGATGATTAATGAACATTATGGAACTTGAATTTCTCATGAGAAAGACATACCACATAGAGACTAGATAAACTTGCAATATACATACTAAGTGGTATTCCTCATGTACACACATTTTAGGATTGTGGAATGCCTAAGAATAACACTCCCCCAAAATGGGATAGTCCATTAATCTCTCACAAGAGCCAAGAAAGATACCAAATAAATTCAACAAAGGCTCCAACCCAAGAGACACAAATACATGGTGTGACAACCAACATACACAAGTATACTTGATAACTCAATATAAGTACGAGGGAAGCACAACATGTACAAACACATACAAGGTACAAAACCAACATATGCACAAACAAGCAAGTAACTTTCAATGTAAATGAGTTAAGAACATGTTACCGCAAGGAGGAACATTGGATATATGATAGAAGCATGATAATCCAAATGGCTTGATTTGACAAGAATAAATCATGAAGATCCCTCAATTCTTCATAATGTAACGAAGCCTCCAATGCCCTCCAACAATACCTATTGATCAATTTTTGGCTTGTTGGTACCCAACCAAGTTGGGTCCTAAGAGGTTAGTCACAATAGGCTTGGCAACCCAAATGGTTCTTTTCATGAACCCACATTGAGCACCAACAAATTTGGCAAACACATTGCCAACCTCATCCTTACAAAGAGAATAAGTATCATCAATAATAATAGGGTTGGATGAGGAGATACCAATAGTGCATGAGGAAGAAATGTGCCCCTTCTCACGGCATATATAGCAAGTTATTATCTTGCCATCTTTATTCTTAGGTGAAGCCACAACTGGAGGAAGAGTTCGAGTAGTTCTCTTAGGAAGAGGCCCATCACTAACTTGAGGTAGAGCTTGAGGCCGCTTCCCTTATTGCTTCACACTAAGAGGCTTCTTCTTCAATGGGCGTGGATCTAACATGATGCCCTTCTTCCTTGCACTTGAAGCAAACGATGTTGGCGGATTCTTGACTTGATATTGGCCATTCTTCTTGTTGCCCTTGTTCTTCAACTTGATAGTGGACTTGTTCTTGACATTGGAGTTGAATCCAAGCCCACTCTTGTCATTGGGGAATTTTTGCATACTCAAGATATTATCGAGTGTGGCCTTCCCTTTATGACCCTTTTTCAAGTTATTCTTCAAAGAAGTGACTTGAGCCTTGAGCTCTTTAATTTCCTCTACATGGTTAGTGTGAACAAAAATACTAGAGGAAGTGGATGCTACATTGTTAGAGCAACAAGTTACAGAAAGTAATTCATCACAAGATGTATCAATGGCATGAGTGGATGAATTACAAGGACTAGCACATGGCAATATGACATTTGGAGTAGAAGTAGTGCTAATGTCCACATGAGGCTCATTAGATGTTACCTTTGAAATAATAGCCTCGTGAGCTAATTTTAGCCTATCATGGGAGGCTAGAAGATCCTCATGATAGCTTGATAGCTTACCATGACTTTCTTCCAAGTTCCATACTTGCTAGTTAGCAAAGCAAGTTGAGTCTTTAGATCAACATTATCCTTTAAAATAGATGCTTCACAAGAAATAGAGTTAGTAACACAAGCATCATAATTAATTGCAAGAGGTGAGGGCAACTTTGAAAGCTCTTTTGAGTAAGAGGCTTTCAGTTGCTCATGTGACTCGGTGAGTTTGATGAGCTCACCCTTGATGACCCTAGAGCCATTTTTGAGGTGCTCAAAATCCTCAAGGAGTTTAGCATAAGCAACTTGAAGCTCATCATTTTTACTTTGAGACCACTAGCCACCTTAGGACCTCCATCATTAGATTCCTTCACTCTAGACAACTCTAGAGCAAAAGTCTCCTCAAGAGATTCCTTAGTGGTTTGTTCCTCTTCAAGAGCTTCATTTAGATGTGCAATTTGATTAGCATACTCATGCTCAAGGCTACTCATTTTATCAATCTGTTCTCATGCTCCTCAATTTGTGCTTCTAACTTATCAATATGTTCTTTGCTCTTAATGGCAAAGTCCAAGATTTCAACGAAGTTAGAGCAAGCAATATTATTCTTAACAAGAGCATGATAAACCATCTCACCCTTTTCATATAAATCATCAACATTAATATCTTTTTCCTCATTATCCCATCCTCATCATCATAAGAGGTATTGGGTTCCAAAGTAGGAGTTACCTTTGAATCCCGAGCCATAAGGCATAGGTGGGAACTGTGAGATGATGATGATGGATAATTACTTGAAGCTCCATTCAAAACCTTGTCTTGGCCCATAGAATCTTCCTTTTTCTCTACATGGTTAGCAACACAAGCACTAGAGGAAATAGAAGGATTTTTATCATGGCAACAAGACAACACACGCATATCATCATAAGATTTATTCAAGCCACTTCTACATGATATGCAAGGACTACCAACACAAGCATATAAGGAGTTTTGGGTGCTACAAGTGTTAGAGTCCAAAGATGAAGTATTGCAATGAGATAGAGAAGAAGGATCAATAAGAGTAAGCTCACTATCAACATTGCAATATTCATCACCACACACCATATCATTACCTTGTGTCTTACCACACTTTGGTGAAGTGGAAGAAGATGAGAACTCATCACGGCCGGAAGTGGAAGCAATACAATCATCCTCAATAATGTTGGACACATCATATTTATCTTGAAGTTTTGTCCATAACTCATGAGCGCTCCAAAAAGGTATGATTGAAGATGTAACTACATATCTCAAAGCATTAACAAGTACATTAGAAGCTTGAGCATCAAGATATAAGTTTTTCTCATCCTCACAAGATAGATTTTCGAAATCCATAGGAGGAAAAAAACCTATATCTACAATACGCTCCAAATTTGGGTCCATGTCCCGAAAATGAATAAGCATACGAGTTTTCCATATATCATAATTTGTGCCATCGAATATGAACATTTCATTGTGCACTAATCCCCTAGCCGACATCTTTACTCTCAAGGCGGTGAAGCCTAAAATGAGAGATCGGGCTCTGATACCAATTGAAAGGATATAGATGCCGCCTAGAGGGGAGGTGAATAGGCGGTTTAAAAACTTTTCCGAGAGTGGATCAACAAAGGAGGAATTAAACTAGCATTTACTTTGTTAAGCACAAAACCTAGAACAACTAGGGTTCACCTATTAGCACCAACAACTTATGCTAAGCAAGACAAGCAACTATGTGATAGCTAGATATATACTTCAAGCACGAAGGCTATCACAAAGTAAAGTGCATAAGTAAGAGCTTGGATATAGAGATAACCGAGGCACGCGGAGACGATGATATTTTACCGAGTTCCTCCCAACATAGAGTACGTCTCGTTTGGAGAGGGGGTGGTATCAAACCACCAATGCCACAAAAGGCCTCCCTTGTTCTCCTGTGAATATCACCCCAACGGGATCGATCCACACTTCCACTATCAGTGCACTTGTCGGTGGCAATCCGGAACCTCTCACAAGGTTGGGGCACTTCTCCACAACTTAATTGGAGGCTCCCAACAAACAAGCTTGGGGAAAGCTCCACAACTTAATTGGAGGCCCCAAGTAATCCACAAACCTGCAAAACCACCAAACCGTCTAGGGTTCCAATGAACCCAAGAGTAAAAAGCTTCTCACCTTTCACCCAATTGAATCCTCACCGAGAACTCAAACCGATGCACCAAATGCAATGGCAAGAACACAAGAAGTGCTCAAGTCCTTCACTCCCAAATTCCACCAAAGCTACAAAAGCTTGTCGGGGAATAAGAGAGGAAGAACAATGGAGGAAATCCACAAAAGACTCCAAGATCTAGATCCCAATATGTTCCCCTCACTTAGAGGAGAGATTGATTGGTGGGATTGTAGATCTAGATCTCCTCTATCAAATCCCCCAAGAATATGCAAGAATCATAGGAGGGATTGAGAGGGAAGCAAGCACAAGAGATCAATAATGGTGGCTCAGTCTTAGGGTTCTTGAGGTTGGAAAAACCGCAGCAACCAAGGTAGAAGAAGGGGCCTTTATATAGGGCCCCTGGAATTAGAGCCGTTGAGTAACTTACCGGACACTCCGGGAGATGCTGACCGGACACTCCGGCCTACGAAGATTCTGGCCAGAGTCCGATATGGTGTTCTGAATGTCCGGGGAGGTCGACAAGATCCTAGGGCCGGACAGTCCGGCGTGAATTAGCCGGACATTCCGGTCGGGCCGGACATTCCAGCTGAAAATGGCCGGACATTCCGCCCAAGGTAAAACTGATAGAAATAGCAAAACTGAAACGACCATAACTTTTGCATATGGACTCCGATTTTGATGATCTTGGGCTCGTTTCAAAGATAGTAACGAGATCTACAAGATCATACAGATAACCATCATAGTTCAGCAATGGAGGATAGAACCAAATGACGAAAGGTTTAACCTCTCTCAAAAAGACGAACCGGTAAAACCTCTAACATCGAAAACGCAATAGAGAATGCATATGAAATACATTTTGATGAACTTGGGCTTGTCATGAAGATTAACACAAGCTCTAAATCCTCTCATGGATATGAACCAAATAATGTAAGGTTTTACCAATCTCAAAAAGACAAACCGGTAAAACATCCAATATCGAAAACGCAATAGAGAATGCATATGTAATCCGTTTTCGATGAACTAGAGCTTGTTATGAATATTACCACAAGCTCAAGAACCTCACATGGATAGGATCCAAATAACAACCAAGAAAGGATGATGCCAAGTATACAAAGGTTTGAGCTCTCATGAAGGATATGATCAAGTTACTCACTCGAGAGCCCCTCTTGATAGTACGGCTATCTATCCTATAAACCGGCCTCCCCAACTAACACCATGAGACCAGTAAGAAAGAAACCCTATCAAGAACATACCTTTGCCTTGAGAATATTCCACTTGAGCTTGATGATAGCGATCTTGTCCACCTCAAGATGGAACACCTTTCTTGATTGCACTAGCTTGGTGAAGACTTGCAAATTGCTCTCCCATACTCCACTATGGTAGAGCTTATATCTTGAGCATATCATCTTCCCATATCCATGATAACCATAGAATGGCAAGCTCCAAGCAAATGATCTCTTCGAGATAGCTCATATTGAACTTGCACATCATATCTTCTTTCTTCATTATGTTAGTGTCTTGAAGGAACATAAGAGATATCACCCCATCTTTAGTCTTCAAGACACACTTGCTATAGGCTCAACTTTCACTTGACCAATCTCCAGATCACTCATCGAAACCTTGGTCAACACTTAATCTTCTTCACTTTCTTCTTCTCCCAACCTTGAAGCCAACATATGGTTCAAGCATTGCCTATGGACAAATCCTACATGTAAAACTCAATACAAACATAAGTCCATAAAGATTGTCATTAATTACCAAAACCACATGGGGCACACATGCACTTCAGTGGGCCCTGTGTATCTTCCTGTCACGCTGGTGAACAAATCCCGATCATGATGCATGCACCTCAACGTGCCCCTCTGGAATACCCAACATACACCTTTATGATCACCATGTTACGGTGTGACGGTTGATGCGATCAAAGCACCATGGTGATAGGATTTAAACAAGATCTCACGATCTAAGGACTGGGATACCGTTTCTAAGTGTTGCAACATGAACTATGTGACTTGATTGTGTTGCAATACTTATATGGGTAATTTTACATCACATCATTTACTAATGATTGACTTCATTGTCAACTGGCATAAATGCACTATGATCAGGAAACCTTGATCATCGGTTTCCCAACAAACTAGTATAAATAGAGGCTGCTAGGGAATGTGGTTTATTTACATACCACACCTAAATCAATGTTTTCGCTTGATACAATTATAGCACAATATGAAACGATTATAAACTTATTGAGATATGATAATAAAATCCATTTATTATTTTCCTCTAGGGTATATCTCCTTCAAACCTCCCCAAGTGCTCTTTTGATAAAGACAAGTTGGTTTTTCTTGGTTTTCTTGCCTCTTAGAATGGTATTGAAGTGGATGGTTTTAAATTTTATTGTCCTATTCCCAAAAATTTGAGTGAATATGAAGTTTTCACAGGTTAGCCGGTTTCTATCATTGTTTTGTGAAAGATTTCTCTACCATTACTTGCCCTCTTGACAAATTTACCAAAAATAATGTCACCTTCATGTGGGGAAAGCACAACAAATGGCTTTTGATGAGCTGAAAAATAGGCTCACCGAAGCACCGCTCCTTGCTTTACCGTATTTCAAAAAAAAATTGAAATAGAGTGTGACGCTAGTGGTATTGAAATTGGAGGAGTCATCATGCAAAATGGATGTCCGGTTTCATACCATAGCGAGAAACTTGATGGTCCATATCTTGCAAGTTCGGCAACACTACCTTTGGCCCAAGGAGTTTATTATCGATTCTGACCATGAGTCATTGAAGTACCTAAAGGGTCAAGTCAACTTGAACAAAAGGCACCCGAAATGGCTTGAGTTTATGGATTCCTTTCCCTACATTGCAAAATATAAGAAGGGTAAATATAATGTGGTTGTGGATGCTCTTTGACGAAAAAACACAAGCCTACTCCATGCGTTGAAGTTAATATTTTAGGTCTTGATGATATCAAAAGTTTGTATTCTTTCAACTCGTTCTTTGGATCTATCTTTACAAAGTGTTCAGTTCAAAAAGTATTTGATGACTTCTACTTGCACAATGGTTTTCTCTTCAAAGAAAACAAGTTTTTTCATTCAAAGCCATCTCATCAACTTTTGCTACAAGGCTCTCACGGTGGAGGATTAATGGGTCACTTTGGTCATAACAAAACATACCGCATGCTCTCCGCACATTAATTTTGGTCAAGATGAAGAGAGACGTGGAGCGCCTCGTTTAACAATGCACAACGTGCTTACAAGATAAGTGTGAGTCCAACCCTTTTGGTCTTTATATGCCTTTGCCAATTCCATATGCACCTTGGTCGGACATTAGCATGGATTCTGTGTTAGGATTGCCTAGATCAAAACATGGACATGATTCAATATTTGTTGTTGTTGATCGATTTTCTAAAATGGCACATTTCATTCCTTGCCATAAGACCGACGATGCTTCACACATCGCAAACTGGTTTTTCAGGGAAATCGTCCATTTTCATGGTGTGCCAAGAATAGTTGTCTCATCGTGATGTCAAACTCATGAGCTATATGTGGAAAACACTAATGGCCAAGCTCAGCGTCAAGCTACTATTCTCTTCCACCTCGCACCTTCAAACCGATGGACAAACCGAGATTGTGAACTGAAGCGTTGGAACTCTCCTTCAAGTGTTGATAAAGAAGAATCTAAAGGATTGGGAAGAATGCATTCCTCACGTTGAGTTCGCCTACAAACGTGTCAAGCACTCCACAACAATGAAGTGTCCATTCATGGTCATATACGGATTCGAGCCCATTACCGCGCTCAACATCATACTGCTTCCTCTTCATGAGTGCACCAAGATGGACATCGACAAGTGCCAAGCAATGAAGAAACTACATGAAGATATAAGAGCTACTATTGAACAATAAGTTCTTCACCAAGCTTCAAGGCTCAACATGTACAAGAAGGAGATGATCTTCAACAAAGGTGACCTCATGTGGATACACTTAAGAAAAGACTGCTTCCCAAATGAGCGCGTCTCCAAGCTCAAGTCAAGAGGAGATGGTCCCTTCAAGGTCCTCAAAAAGATCAATAACAATGCCTACTCCATCGACATTCTGGCATCCAAGTATCTAGTGAGTAACACTTTCAATGTGGCGGACCTATCAATCTTTCATGGAGTTGAAGAAGATGAAGAGCTCAGGACGAATCTTTCCCAAGGGGAGAACTGATGCAACCCGTCCTACGAACGTCCCTACATCCTCACCACTAAGTCCCCCAAGTGGCCCCATGATTCACGCACGAGCCAAGCACCTCCATGAAAAGGTTAAATCGCTCATATCCTCGTGTGAATTTTATACCCTTGAATGGCTTACTAATTCATGCCACTACACTATGCATACTCATGTACGAAGCCCTAACTCATAAATAAGCCACCACAGAAGAGGAACCAGGAGCTGGATGATAAGATTCTACAGCTGGCATAGAAGGACCGAAGTCTCTGGCCCTCAAGCCCGGAGTCTCCGCCACTAGACATCGGTGTCTCCGCCACTAGACATCGGTGTCTCCGCCCCTAGCCCCAAGGTCTCCAGACAGGACTCCGGACCAACGCTTGGAGCTCCCAGTACACCCCCCGGAGATAACCCGGGAGAGTGCAAGGACTCCGCCTCCACTTCTAGAAGCTACAATGAAGACCCTAGAGACCACCTGGATTCTCCAACCCTCAAGCCCGGAGTCTTCGGACTAAGTGAACCAGGCCGCTCAAGCCTGTTGGGCCTTAGCCCATGTAACCCTCCAATTCGACCCAAACTTCATGTTTATTGCCTGAAACACCCCTGCTTATTTTCTAGCCTATATATAGACCACCTCCATCTGTTGTAAACTCTAGACTTGATAATAGAACTAGAAGAAAACCCCTAAAAGGAATCTATCTAGTTTGGTCTCATATTCCTTTGCAAGGAAGACCTATTATCCCCTACATCGTTGGACTATGCATCGTGCATCCAAGTTGTACAAGATCTTTACTTGAGCGGTCTCTTGCAAAGCTATCAAGATCTCACCAAGGTTCTCACCCTCACCGATTAGAGAGAGTTTCTTGTCCAACACCGATCCTAGCGATTGTGTTGGGTAGCCACCGACGTGAGCCATAGGCTTTGTATCGTGTTTGCGTGTATGAGTTTTCGTCATGTTCTTCGCGTGTGCATTCATTGTGTCTTACTCTCTCTACCTCCCTCGGGAATCCACTGCGTTTACCCAAGAATCGTGAAAGATCGGACCACCCTGTAACATATTGGTATCAGAGCAGTTTGTCAACATGAAAAATACAAAGTATGCAAAAGGTATTAGAGCCGGGTTTGATCTTGCACACACGCGGTAGATGCTTTCAAGAGCTCTTTTTGTCAACTAGTGCTCAACCGAGGTTGATATTATAGTGCATGTACCTACACACAACATAGATAAAAGAAAGAACATGTGTGCATGATAGATAAACACATCATCCATTATGATGCATTTTTTCTTTTGCACATCACCATTAGTGTCAATCAAGTGTAGTTTATATGCATGATGAATATGCAAGTGGGGAACATGCTTATCATGGCCATTATCAAATTCTCAAAAACTTGAGAAAATTATTGGAACAATCTCATTATAAACCATATGCTATGTATTGTTGCAAGCAAAACGTCTGGAAAAGCATTTGTTCAACCTATTGCCAACAACAATAGAATTGAATAGCGATCATGACAAAGCATGTCCAAAACAACAACATGGTTTTGGTTTTGTCGCGCAAGATACAAATTCGTCTTTCTATACCGCTCAAAAAATTCATAAAGTTCATGAGCTTTTGCATATTCTCATGACGTGTACAACTTACATTTATGAATTACTATGTAGAAACCCAAAGAAAGAAAGAAAGAAAAAGAGAGAACATGCGGTCAACTAATTGCCCATACTATTTCACGGTCAAAAGGCCAGCTTTTCAGGAACATCACGGAGTAGTGCGATGGGAAAATACCGTAGAATCTACGGGATCGTATTCCTTCCTTAAAGGCAGGGATTAATAAACTGCTTTCCGCCATGATGACGATGCAGTCCAAGTTTGTAGTATGTTCTAAATTCAAAGATATTCCCCCTAAGGGCCTTTATGCCCACTTTTTTGCACTAAAAAAATGGGGGACAACGAGTCGTTTTCTAGGTGCTGACGATAAGTGTACAGAAGAATTTCATGAACACGTCACCTATGTATGCTTTGGGGCTGCTACACGTACGAAGGGGTAAAGCAGAAGATTTCGAGCATAACCAGGGGAGACGGCATCCGGGGCAGGGCGGGCAGGTGACTGTCCTAGCAAAAGTAATTACCTACTCGCTTCCAACAAAGTGGCACAAGTTTTTCCTCCGTTGACCAAGTGCCACATTTAGTAAGTTCAGACAGAGAGTGACGTACTTAGTGAACACTTTACTACTGTATATAGAGTACAGATCAGTGTAGTGCGTGGCGTTAATTGGTGCAGACACAGATGCTGTTAAGCTCGGACCAACTGAGGCTACTAGCTGCTACGAGACGAGACGCGTGCCGCTAATTAACATCCCGGTTAAACAAATGGGAATCCGGTTATGCTTTTTCTTCAAAAACGGATGGCGAACGGAACGTCCTAGGCGACGTCGCCGTCGTCGCACGACACCGCGTCTGGCCGGCGAGGGGAAAGGGTGATTCACCGCGGTTGCTTCCGGGGGCGGCGCCTTTGCTTGCCGCCTTTTCCTGCGCTAGAATTTCCCGACGATCTGCCAAATGCGATCGATCTACTAGTAGCTAAACTAGCTTTCTTGTGCTCCAGTTTTAGTATAGGTAGGACTGGACAGGTCGGGAGAAGTGCAGCACAGGCTTCGCGAAGCAACACCTGTCGTCCCCATTGATCTCTCTCCACATTACTACAGGAAATATCGGAGTCACGGAAAGCGACTAACACGCGCAGGCTCTACCAAGCTCTGAAAATTTAACCGCAGCTAACTAACTCTCACGCGCAGGCTAGCTCTACCAAGCTCTGAATTTAACCGCAGCTAGCTAACTCTCACGCGCAGCTAACACGGCGTGATGCAGTGCACGTGGCCGGCCGGCCGGCTGCTTTCTAGTGCAGACACCGATGGTCCTGTTTGACTCGACATGTAAATAAGGGAGTACCTGTGGAAGTTATCCTACGAGACAGGGTCTATTAACAGACCATCTCCTATGTCTGATATGTGTTTTTTTTTTTTGTTTTCTAGTTTTTTTTCGTCTGTTAATTAGCCTTTTTTTTTAAGCGGTTTATTAACGGGAAGATTATCCTTCACTAATATACTAAGCGCCATAGATTTATTTCCGTACAAAGGAGTCAAGGAGACCATGAGAGCAATGAAGATGACACGGCGTCATACCTCCTCACGAAGGTTCCAGCGGTTAGGGGAGCCGCACAGCGGCAGCTACCGCCTACCGCCACTAAAATCTGGCATTTGGGAAGTCCAAGGGACGCTCGAATTTGGCGACCTTTCGTGTGGAACTTCAGTTTCGGTAATCCAGAGAGAGAGAGGGAGAGAGAGAGAGAGAGTCCATACGACCATCCATCGCAACGAAATCTACAAGAGGTCATGCAAGGATCCATATGGAAAGATGGATGGTGTGGATAGGAGTATGTACCTGTCATGGTGCTCGGTCACAACTTTCCATACTATGGCTAAAGTAAAACTCGGTGAGGAGTATGTACCTGTCATGTATGCGTCTTTACCGATCCTCAACATGCTTGAATGTTTCCATACTTTTATAAAACTTATTCTGTGAAGGTTTTATTATTGGGTTCATATGGACACGTCTTTAAAAAAGTCGAACTCTTTGCGTTGCATAAATGAAGAACATATGAATATGAGTGCACAACAAAGAGCCCACAAACATATAGAATTCGTCAATTTCAATAAAAGTTATCTTGGTAATGAGTATAAAAAATAATGTTAGAGTAGATGTTGAAGTTCTAAAAAAAGGACATAGCTAGGAAACCAATCCTAGGGAATTTGACAACAACATTTCACTGATCCAAAATGTATTTATATAAAAAAAAATACATGTTCCTTATTACCCTGGGATAACTCCCAACAAAGCGAAATACGCTCGTTCATTCATCCGGTGAAAATGCACTGGACATCGTTTACCAGATTAGGAAGATAATAAGCCAAAAGAATAGTCTAGAATTCTTGTAACCCGCCCCAAAAATATGAACAATTGAGTTTCTATTGTTTTTTATTGCTATTATTTTCTTACCCACGATCCATCCATCTCTAAGTTTCATCTAGGCCGAGTGCCATATTTTGCATGAAAAACTTGTATTTGATCAAATTCCACCGTAATCTACCATCTTTAAGTTTCGTATACGGAACTAGTAAAATGCCCGTGCGTTGATACGGGTGATAATACATATTTTTCTGCCGCAGGTGTAAAGATAATACACATGGTAGTTCACATGCATTGAAAAAATATAGTCATGAGCCCATCCAGAAATTCCCTCCCAAAACCTACAAAAACTTTCCTGCATTGGGCGACACGGGCGGCCGCACCAACCTTCCCTTCCTAGTACCGTCCTCCTCCATTCAGCCCTACCATCGCAGGTGTGTGCTATCGAGCAATGCTCGTGTGGCTTCCGGCCGTGGTGGGACTGCTTTGGTTGCGTGATGCCGGTGTGGGCGCTAGAGCGGTTGCTCCGGGCTGTGGGTATGGTGGCCGACGAGGTAGGCGGAGGTGACTGGCATGACCTAGCGGCGGTTTTGGCGAGTGTGCTGCCTTACGGTGGAGCCTGGCGACACGGGACCGTCTAGGCCGATTTGGGCCGGCGGCCGCATCCTATGCGTGGGCGTGCAGCTGCCTAGATGCGGTGTTGCTTCAGCCATGGTTTGGGCGGCGACCAAGCGGCGGTTCGGGCGGTCAGCGACCAAGCGACAACTCAGGCGGATGGCAGCCAAACGGCAACTCCGGCAGATGGCGACCAAGCGGTAACTCAGGCGGATGGTGTCCAAGCGACATCTCCCGCCCAAATGACAACTCGAGTGGATGGTAGCCAGTGGCAACTCGGGCAGAGAGCGACCAAGTGGCAACTCGAGTGCACAACTGCCAAGCGGTCGGTCGTGGCTGACGCTATTGATGGTGCTCTGGTGATATGTGTGTGGTACGATCTGGTGTGACTGAGGTGTGTCGAGGCTCTCCGGATGAAAATCCTGCTTGACTCCATTGGTGTCGGTGACGACAACACATGTGGGTGTTGTTTGCCTTATTGAATGCGTCGTCGAGTAGATTCAATAACTATCCCATTCTCGGATCTTGTTTTTTGGTGAAAACTGAGGTCCAAATTCAACAGTCCTGTAGTATTCTCTCTAGACACTTCCAATCATTGTCTATGAACCACTCACCCATAAAAATAATTAGTGATTTATTCCACCACAAACCATTGCATAGTACTTAACAGAGTAGACCACAAAGCAATGCATTATAAAAAATTGATCTAACTTGATATATTCACAACAATTCATGCATTACAACCAACCTTTATTTTACTTGACTATTTCCACTTCAGTATTACTACACACAATTAAGCACACTACAACGACATATAATAAGATGATATGATAATTCTACTAATTTTCACTTCCTAGCTAAATGTTTAGTCGTAACCTTTACAAAGTCATCTTCTCCAATGAAGTAGACTGGTCATGTACATCAGTCTTTTCAAATCTTCTATCAAATTCTATACATCAGCTTCCTGCCATACTTACACTTTATACCTACAATTTAAAAGGACGCGGACATGCATGGACAAGATGGAAAACAACTTCACGCTACCAAATTTATATCAGAATGAGCATCTTCTCACAACCTCCTGAAGTAAAACCCGAACAACAACGTTCAAATTACCATTTGTCACCTAACTGAAAAAGAGAATGATGTGCACAAGGCAGCAACAGGAATTAATTTAAGAGGGACAGTGATAGCCGTTGTGTAAATATGTTTAGCCATTCAACATTAGCCTAATTGGTCGAGGAAATAGGTAAAGTCATCCGATAACTATATATAAACTGGCAATTTGCTAGCAAATATGTTGGTGGTGATTTTCTCTATTCCCTCCAAAATTTCAGCAACGGATCCAATCTTGGTCATTGCTTCTCGTTAGTTCCTTCACAATTTAGGAAGAGGAAAATACTAATATCTTCTCAGATGGAAGCAGTACAAATGGGTTCACCCCCAATTACTAATAATGAGGTTTTTGCTTGTATGCAAAATTGCAAACAACGACATGAATTTGAGTGGATTCTTCACCTCTTCTAACCTCTACATGGAGAAATAACACTTCCTATCTTCAGAGTGACCAATATTTACAGTAGTTGAACACCTTGGAGAAATAAATTAAATAGTTAGGGCACAAAACACAAGTTTGAAATTTCGTCATGATTATTTACAAAATCATGTAAAAACATAAACTAACTAAAATAAGAAACTGATTAAAACAAGATGCATTAGTGTACCAGGTCCATTAGGTGGGAGTTGATGGTGAAGCTATCCAACCTAAGTTTAGACTTATCAGATTTTGATCTCTCTGTTATTTTAGTTTCTTTATCCTCATTGACCCATTAGTCTTGATTTCATGTCAGTCTTCCAATAGACATATATCGGGGCGGCACATAGAACTATAGTATAAACCTAACAGGAAATATCAAACAAAAAATGCTAGACTATAATTTATTCTAAATGGATGTGCTGCTGTTTTTCTTTTCAAAAAAATGTTCTATATGTGTTAAGTAAAGCAGTAACAATAAAGAACTACAGAATATTAACATGATTACCTCACAAAATTGCAATTTAAGCATCACATTGAAGTTGACGTCAAGATCATGTGAAGTTAGCCAGGTAATCTTTCCCGATTGAACTTCAACCTACGAAATGTAGTCAAATCATAAATATTGAATGTACACACTTGGAAATGTTGTAAGGACTCGCAACTTAAATCCCGTTTGGGCGTTATTGTTGTGCAGAGTACCCAGCAGCTCGGATTTTTTTCCAAAGGATGAAGGATAATGCAATTGTTTGTATCCTTCTTTTTTTTGCTTTGGACATACTTGGATCTGCATATAGCAATTTAAAACATGAGTATATGAGAAGGACCAGCGTAAAACTAATTAAACCGCCCATGGATTTTATCAGATTATTTCAGAACTATAGAGGCTGTAGGTACTTGGCTAAGCAACACACACAAATCTGAACAAAGTTCATTGTGTTACATTCTGCAAGGTCTTTCACCAATTCTAGTAATGAGAGCAGATTAGGAACCAATTGTCATGTCGTAATTTCATTTTTTTTCTCGGATGTGGAGTAACTTGTACTGCTCCATCACATATGGAGTTATTCATGTTACTCCACATGTACTTAATCCAACATGAATGTTGTATTTTAATGATGCACTTGCGACCAGAAAAGGACTTTCTATATGGACAAGCTTGATTTAAATTGGGTTACATAGTTGAACATAAGTAAGAGTGAAAAAAAGAAATGATAATAGATCACATATAATCAGAGCCATTTTAAAGAATGCGACAAAATGTAGCACATTCAAAAAATAATTTGGTTTGGAAAAAGGTGAAACCATTCAACATTATGGGAAATATTGTATCATATGATTTGCTTGTCAAAATGTCAGAAAAAAGCAAACTATAGAAATAAATAATCACCTCAAGTACATGGAATTCATATTCCCTTGTTATGGTTGACTCCCAGGTTATCCACACTAAAAAGGATCATCATGGCCTCTGCTTACTGGGAACCTTGCGAGCTTGGGAAACAATGCTGATATCATGTTCGTTTTGTTGCCATCATGATAAAAAATGAGGAGCTCAAAATCAAGAGTTATGCCCATTCCAAGATTACTTGTTTCATGGTCTCAACCAAGAAATCGTAAAACCACTCAACGACGGTGTGTGTTCTCACACCTTGGTGGATGCTGCGCCTCTGGAAGTTTTTTTGTGGGAGACATGTATGTACCTTTCCTCGAGTACTCTTACCACCTCCTCGCCGTCGTAGGCGCTTGCTTCACTCTCTCCTTTGTGTATTCTATTTAACAGAGCAATAAAAGTTTAAAACACAGCTAGGAGAAAGATGGGACCCCAAATGGTCTGGGGAAAGCATAATATACCTCCTTTTATTTTATTTTTTATCAAAACAATATCAGATCATGATCTCTCATCCTCTCATCTCACTATCTATATGCTCGCCTAAGAGGAAATTAGACAATCAGTACTACATAAGGTTCATGACAATGCTAACTATGACGGTAACACGATTTTTGAGTATAACGAGGATATGTAACTAAGAAAATAATGAGGCGATACAAAAGATTATGAAATTATAAGAACAATCATGAGAATCGATCCGGTAATCAAACATAGCAAGGAAACAAGCCAGAAATCTCCAATACTACTAATTTCAAAGCAAAGACAATCTATAAGATTTCCAATTATATATCTTTGCTAATACAAAATAAATAAATGCAGGCACGCACCATAGTCATCTTCACTGCAGGGGATATGCATCATTATGTACCTTTTCACACATTTGGTTGCTCCGTATAAAAGGAGTTGACGAAGAAGGAAATATGAGGTCGCCATGCGTGTCCTTGGGTCCATTCGTCCTTAGTCCCTCTTACGCGCTTGGAGACGCCGACGTTCGCAGCATCAGGCCACCCCATGCCCTTAGCCGCCGCCATGCCTTTGTCTGCTCTCTCTCTGGCTCCCTCCTTAATTTACCAACCTCAAACTATGTTGCCGGATCTGGCAAGGTGCAATACCTCTACTGTCCACCACTCGATCCACCGTTGAGGAAGCAAAGAGGTAGCGGTTTCCTTTGAGGCTATCTGCAGAGGAAGGGAGACGCCACATGTTAGTTTGGTAGTATATTTTGCCAGCATCGCCCTATGTAAATATCGAAAGGTCGAAAAAGTGAGAGTAGCAACATTTTACATGGAACCACAACAATCTAGCAATATTTACTATACAGGTGACAACAACAAGAATTTGTTTCTCGCATCACACATACGTTGCCTATGGAGTAAGGATCCATCCTAGACATATCCATTGCAGAAAACCTTTAGTATCTTAAATGACCACAAGTTCGGTGCCAAATAACAACAACCATCCCTATACATGACAACATAGCGATATCAGATTTTCTATCATAATTTATGCTTAGTATAGAATAAAATATGCTTGTTTCAAGAAGCTGAATACTAATATGAGGATTTTATAGTTGAAACAAAATGAAACCTAGCTCACACAAGATATCAAGAAAAAAGGCTTATATATAGAAAATCATCACTATGTACTTGAAGCCCAAGTAACTTATTCACACGATCTGGAAAAAAAATCTAGTCGTTGTACTTTTGAAGCAAATTCTCGCGATTCGAAGTGTCCCACAAGATTCAAAAGGTGCACCCCTATATTCAAAAGGTATGCCTTTTCAAATCGAAAGGTCAAAACCTAATTGTCAGCATGATTTGAAGGTGGAATTTTCCAAAAAGTCGTTGATGCCTGACTGTCAACGGAAGCTGATGTGGTCTTGGACTCTCCATCGTCAAGACTGGATAAGCAGAAAGATCATCCCTTTGTTCATTCAGTGGCCTCCACCTATCATCCTGCAAGGAATACATGCATACCTTCAACTGAACTGAACTCAACCACGCATGTTTCCGAAACTGAAGTGCTAAGCATGGCAGGTAACTTCTAAGATGGGAAAAAGAATAAAATTAGTCATGTGACATCACGAAAATAACTGACCTATGTAAAATGTTGTGGTTCATACATGTAAGGAGTCTGTAGAAGTGTATTTTAACTTTAGACCACGGGTATGCCACATGTGAGTTCTGCCGTCGTCAGCTAGTCTGCTCCAACTTATTTCTCTGCAAAATCCCACAAGCACCACCGCCAATTCTGATTACCTCTAATTACTTCCTCTGTGTTTTCAGGCCGGAAGCAAGGGCGGCAGGCAGCCGGGGCTGGGCGGTATCATGACAGCAACTGGGATGGAGAAGGTGTCTTACTGGAGCGGCGCTAGAGGGTTCCGACCGGGAAGCGGAAGCCGACGGTGAGCCGCATCGCGCACACACCAGTGGAACGCCGGCTCGTGCATGCCTGCCGCGTTGCACTTGGTGCAAGGCGAGGAGCACCTGGCGCCACCATGGTCCAGAGTGCCGGCGGCATGTCGCGCTGCGAGAGGAGCGAAGGGGCGTAGGGATACGCGGAGGCCGACTGACCGTGCTCATCAGGTACTACCCGTGATGCCGCTACACTCTAGGAGCCCGGCCGTGCTCACCGGGTACTACCCGTGATGGGAAGCCGTACCACCGGCGTTGGGCACCAGATCCGTCAGCGGGAGGCACTTCAGCAGCAACGACTGATGCAGGGAAGGCAAGAGCGCGTTGGACATCCTGTTTCGCCTGGAGCGGGCCCCTGTCCTGTGTAGCGGGCAGGGCGCGGCGAGGATGTAGCACCCGACCCCCTCCTAGCGACAACGGTGGTGAGATCGGTTTCCTTGTCGAGTGGCATGCGGCGCTGGCGTGCAACACCACGATCCGGTTGCTGCTCTACGCGCGCAGTCCGCCAGCACTCATGGCAGCTAAGGAATGTTCGATGGCTGCATGTTGACGATTCCCAGGTCGACCGGTGGCGACAGCCGCAAAAGGAAGGGTATCGGTGGCAGGGACCGGGATGGGAGTGTTTTCGACGGCGGCTTGCTATGCCAAGGCCCAAGGGTCGTTGGAGAGCTCAGTCTGGATGGATGGGTGGATCCAGATGCAAGAGGGTGCGTCGCCGGGATTGCGGGGGGAAGAAGAGCTCGATTTTGGGACAAACCGGGGCGCACGTTTCATGGGCTGGACCGCTGGACGACTGACTGGCGAAGGAGAAATGCGCGACGAAGGCGGATTTTACGGCTTTGATTGAGACACGAGCAATTGCTTTCCGAGATTGCAGCGTCGGGAGTGGGGCGACGAAGAAAAATACGGAGTGCGACGAAGGGGCGACCTAGCGGCAGAAAAACGCCGAGGATAGTAGAGATTTGGTAGGAGGACAAAAAAGTCTTAAAAAATGTTGGATCAAATGCAGCGATCGGAAAAAACAGAGAAAATTCTTCCTTTTTAAATAGTAGAGATTTAGATGAAACGTGAATACAGCCAACATAACAAGACACTCGGCTCAAATTTTACTTCTTGGCCAGGAGAAGGCAAGTTCATGCCGTGTGGCTGGGTGAGATACGAATCCTAGTGCGGCATTCAAACATTTATACATAATCTTTTTTAGCAAAAGTTTCAAACTGCATAGATGTAGAACATTGCAATATCCTCGCAAAAGAAAAGATAAAATAGGGTGCAGTACTCGCAAAAAACAGAAAATATTGTGCTAAATTTTATTGTATTTTTTTATTTTGCAAATATGGCTGAGAAAAAATCTACACGAAGGGAACACCAGAGGGCCCAACAGCAAACACCAGAGTACCGGAGTCGGGGAGCCGAAAACAATTGGCATGAATGCAATCGACATTGGCAGCTTGGGCGTTAAAGTAAGGAACCGTCGCGGCCCAGCCTTCAGAGCAGCAAGAAGGATGTTGTACAAAGTACAACGCAGAAACCTTTTGTTGATCAGCAAAACGGCCCAAATGAGGTTAGTATGAACATTTGAACAGCACGGGCCTTACCAGGCCTACTCGGAGTTGTGTTCTAAACTTGGGCAAAATTGACAAACTTGACCCTATTATAAAACTTTAGTATGAAATAAACCGTATCAAAAAAATTAGCAAGATCTAACACTTTTTGCTACCGCCAAACACCCCAGCGATACGGTTAGACATGGTACCGTTGGTGTCAATTTAGAGGTACCACTCATAATCCTATTGTCCTGGAGGTACCACATGGAAGGATACCGTCGGAGCATTTGGAGGTACCACGTCTAATATTACCTCCGGAGCATTTGGAGATATCGAAATGGGTTAGATATAGCTAAAAATTAAAAATAAAATCGTTCGACTCTAAACTTTTGTAAAAATGATAGATTTGTCAAAAATGCCCTAAACTTCTGAGTAAGTCGTCGAGATCTCTTGGGTGCACTTTCGTCATTAAACGGCTTCAATGACACCGCTAAGCCTAGTGGACTATTAGAGAGTGAATTTCACAACATGGGTACTTCTTATACCGATTTTATTTATCCTGCATTTAAGTTACACTAGCTAAGTACCTGTGTGCTACTACCAAAAAACAAACAATTTTACATCATGAACGTGGGCCCCCTCAATTTAGCCATCCGAGAATCCTTTATGCATGCAACCAAATTTTACATCATGAATGTGGGCTCCCTCGGATTAGCCATCCGAGAATACTTTATGCATGCAACCACGATCCCATGAACAGTGTGTCATGAAGCATAATTGACAAGTATCAAAGTAAACAACCATTACATAAACGGGTACAGGTCATACATCGATACCATTATGGCTATACCTCACATAAGCATTGACGGGCTAACACCAATCATCATCAGTGGAACTTATTTGAAGTGTCGAGCCCAAGTCACGCCTTAATCCTACAGGCAACTGAATGGAAGGACATCCTAGCTCGTATAGTCATCATTATTTTCCTTCTTCTCCTTAGTCCGTCTCAAATTCTGATCAAGTAAATAGCCAGGGATAATGTCAGTGAGTGTGTTTGAATGTACTCGCAAACCATCTTAGGAGAACAATAATAAAAGGATATGCAATATGGTTATGGTCATAGGATGGCTCTAGCTAAGGTTCTTTTCTAACTCAGATTCTCTTATAGATATAACATCTTTATAACTTTGTTGAAAACCCTTTTTAAAACATTTGAAAGCATTTGAAAATGAAACCACTAGGTTAGGGTCACCTACTTTTCCTTCCTGGTCAACCATGACCAACACATTTCCAAAGCCTTTGCTTTTCCAATCCTTTTTGAAAACAAAACTGACACCGCTAAGAAGCAACTTTTCTAACCGTTCATGACCGCGGACACGGCTATTCGAATATATTTACACTCCGTAGACATTGTACACTTCACCCACAAGATTCGAGTACCGCCTCGATCTGCCTCGAGATCATGGGTCACAGAACGAACATAACTCTTAGAAAATCTACCCTAGATTAGGCCTTACCCTATGCGGTGTTCCTCTTAACATTGGGACGCCAGGTACCAAAGACCAACCGGAGTGCATTTTTTACTCCTCATGAGTGTGCACTTTCAATGAGAGGCTCATAGTATCGCCCGTCTGCCTACAAGGACAATTTGCATCGCCCCTGGACCATTGTCCCGGACAATTGGCCCTACCTATTGGGAAGACCTGGCATTCGAGGGGATCAGACCCTTATAGTATTTGTGATGTATACCATGCTAGGACAAATTGAATTTGAGCTAAGCCTTGTCCTATTCATGGGTAATGTGGTTGCACGATTTAATAGTTCTAGTAAACTAAATAGAAACAAGTGTGTTTTTGTAAATATTTTTCTTCTCTTCCTTTCACCACCATTTGTAAACAGAAATCCTTTATTTATCCAAAACTCTCTTGGTAAGGCAACCCTTATCAAGGTTTCACCATAAAACCATTTGTAAGTTTTTCGGGGGGTTTCAGCCTATAATTTTGCTTTGGCTAAAAGGGGTTTCCAAGGGGGTAGGGTGTTAACCACCAACCTAATATACTAGGGGATGAGTATGTGTTATCAAGGGTTGTACTTAGCAGTACCATTGTGTAATATCTTGGAGGAGCCAAGCTACTACGAGATATAAATATCAATATAGTGAAGCAATGCAATTTGCACAAATAGATAAGTAAAACATGCATAAGGTAAAGAGTAGGACAAGCTTATGAACAAGCAGGTGCCTTTCCTGTGGTTAGCAATATATCCTTGGACTTCTTTTTAGAAAATCAAAATAATTATGCCTTCTCTTTCTTAACTTTGGTAAAATTGCAACTATCATCATCACAGGTGACATATGCAAACAAGCAAGGTACCACAACCAACACATGGAAAAAAGGGCACAAGTACAATACAACAAGCAAACACTAAGAGTACCACAACCATTCAGTAGGTATTTATAATTTGAGTGAAAGGTATTTGGAATCATTCCATTTGCATTTTTACATCATCTTTTATGATTTAATTACTAGCCACTACTTAATCAAGGGTTTTATACCATGACCAAGTTATATAGGGTATCAGTACACAAAGGTGGTATCATTAGGAAGATATTGAAATAACAAAACCACCAGAAGTGGTTTCATCATTTTATCCTTTTTATTTATTTAGTTATGAATTTCCTAGTCATATTAACTCTGGTTTTGGTATTTAATTCACCAAAGATTATCTGTAGGTAAAATAATCCTTTCCTTCTAGTGTTAAAAATATATTTGAGCACTGGTTCATTGAGAGTTGGTTTCATCTCAAAATAATCACCAGAATTCCCTTAGGAAATTCCCAAAGTCAGTTCTGCAAGCAATTTTTCTTTTTCATCATATTTACTCTACATATCCAATTGGCATGAAACCAAGGGAACAAGTTAGGCATCACTGATATCTTTCTAAGGGATTTGGTTTCACTTTATTTAGAGTTGTAAAACTCCTATTATGATTTATTAAGTGAATCTACTACATGCAGTAGTATGTAATTCACAAAAAAATACTTGTTGTTCAATAATTTATGTGAGCATGTTATCTGGTAGATATTGAAGTACCACATCAAAGTTGGAATGAAACCAAAATATGTGGTATAAATACCTTGAGAATTTGTTGAACTCAGGTATGAGGTGTTTTTTTTATTTTTACTACTATAGATCTACAGATTTTTTTTGTTGTGGGACCACTGTCACATGCATGGTATCAAAGATACCTTTTAGCACAGAGTGGTTTCAGTTTATTTACATATATAAAACTCCCAGAATCAATTTTTCAGTGATGTTGATACCTTCAAGTATTCTAATTGCTAGGAGAAATACAAACATTATTTTGGCTAGGTTTTTCCTCTGCATGCTAAGCAAAATTGTTGGGTATATGGCAATATTTAGATCTGGGCCTTTTCATGTATTTTCCATTTTCAAAATGATTTTATTTCTAGCAGCTTTTTAATAGATCTAGAAATTCGTAGAAGAAATGGAAAAAGAGAAATCAGGTTTTTGGGCCAGATTGTGAGGGAAACGGGCCACAACAGGGCTGGCCAGACCGCTCACTCATCAGCGAGCACGGGAGGGCGCGTTTGAAGTGTTGACGGTCGGGGCCCACCGGTCAGTGGAAGGGCGGGGGTGAAGGGGTATCAGGGGTTGTGGACCGCGCGATTAAGTCGCGATCAGCGGCTCTTGTCCATTGTATACCTTGCGACGGAGCGGTGGGGCGGAAACCCTAGCAAGGTTTGGGTGAGGGCGGCGGTCCCCTAGGGGCTCGGAGATGCGGAGGCAAGGCAACGGGGCGACACGATCGACGGAGACGAGCTCGGGGAGGGGCGGGAGTGGGTTGTTTGATGCTGATCTGGAAGGTGTGCATAGGGTGCTGCAGCGGCGGCTTCGGAGCTTGGTGGAGGGCTCGCCTGGAGCGGCCCTAGGCAGATAGGAGGACAGGGATAGTTAGAGGATGAAGAGTGAAAGGGCATGTGGCCCCCATGTGTGGTTTTGGTAATTAATGACAATCTTTATGGACTAATGTTTGTATTAAGTTTCACTTGTAGGATTTGTCCATTTACATCGCTTAGAGCATGTGTTGGCTTCAAGGTAGATGAAATTATGAAGAAGATGCATTGGGCAAGCTCAAAATGCGCCATCTCTAGAAGATCTCATGTTTGATGCTTGCCATCCTCGGTGATTATGGATCGATGAAGATAAAGACAAAGTATGCTCAAGGCAAAGGTATTCTTGATAGGTTTTCCCTTTTGTCGGTCTCATGTTGGTAGTTGAGTGACCTGGTTTAGGATAGATAGCCGTACTATCAAGAGAGGCTCTCCAGTGAGTATCTCGATCATATCATTCGGAGAGAGCTCAAACCTTTGCATACTTGCATAATCATATTTGGTTGTTTATTTGTCTTATCCATGTGAGGATATAGAGCTTGTGGAAATCTTCATAACAAGCTCTTGTTCATCAAAATCAAATCTCCCTTTTATATGTTGTTGCGATTTTGTTTTCAGTGTTTTTTTCGGATGCTCACCGAGTGAGGTATCTCACATTATAAGACTTGATACTTTCTCACTTGGTGATATTGGGTAGCTCTTGTTGTGCTCTTTCCAATGCAATTGCATTCGGTTCAATCGGAGTTACCAAACAAAAGTTGTCGCACTTTGATGTTTTCCTTTTGTTTTATATGCAAAAAGAAAAAAGGTTTTCTGTTCGCTGGCCGGGCGGTAGTACCGCTGTGCGCTACCGGCCCATCTATGCGAGCTGCGTTTAGTTCTGTACCATCATGTGGCTCGGTCCGGTTGTACCAGCCTGGCCCGGTAGTACTGCCCGGGTGGGCCAGTACTACCGAAAGGCCCAACACTTGCCCAACCACCTTCCTAGCTTTCCCTGCTTGCTAGCCCCTCCCCTCGACGACACGAGCCATCCACCTCCACTCGCGCCCCCGATCCCCTTCTTGCTTGCTTCCAGCTCGCTCGCATCCCCGCCCCAGCTGGCCTCCCTCGCCCGCCTCGCGCTCGGCTCTGCTCCCCCGTTCCCCTGCTGCTGCCGCCTCTCGCTCGGGGCCGGCCCAGCTTTGCCGCTTAGCAGGCCACCTTGCAGCGCTCGCTAGCTCCCGCGCGCACCTCGCCAACCTCGCTCGCTCGCTCCTGCCGCTGGTTGCTTCGCTCGCCAAGTCAGTGCGGTAGTATCGGCTGGACCCGGTACTACCAACTGGCCCAGGATATTCCCTAACGGGCAGTTTTGGTTGGCCTCGTATAAATAGGCCCTCTCTCTTTTTCAAGTTTGAGTTCTTCCCCACTATTTCTTCAAGCCTTTTGCCTCTTTGACTTAATCTCTTGGCTTGATTTTCCCTCCCCTCCAATGATTCTTGCCAATATTTGAGGGGAAGTAAGAGGGGATCTAGATCTACAATTTGACTAAACAAAATCATCCCTTTGTGAGTGAATCTTTGGGATCTAGATCTTTGGGGCATTTTGTGTTCCTCTTTTGTGTTCTTCCTCTCTTGTCCCCCCAATTGCTTTAGTAGCCTTGTTGGAACTTGAGAGTGAAGATTTGGGGCATCTTTGTGGTGTTCTTGCGTTTTGCATTAGAATTTGTTCGGTGATATTCATTGAAGCTTGTCCCTCTTGGTTTCTTAGAACCCTAGATGGTTTTGTGACCTTTGTGGCATGTTATTGGGTCTTCAATTAAGTTGTGAAGCTCCCCCAAGTTTGAGGCCTTGGTGGCGATTATTGGGAGCCTCCAATTAAGTTGTGGAGATAGCCCCAATCTTGTACGGGTTCGGTGACCACCCTCAAGTGTCCCATAGTAGAACGGGTGCTTGCCACATGGTGGGTGCTCGGGATAATAGGGTGAGGCCTTTGTGGTATTGGTGGTCTTAGTACCGCTCACCTCCAACGAGACGCATTCCCTTATTGGGAGGAACTCGGTAAAATATCATCGTCCCCGCGTGCCTCGGTTATCTCTATACCTGAGCTCTTTACTTATGCACTTTACATTGTGATAGCCATCTGATATGTTGCTAACGTATCTATAATTTTTGATGTTCCATGCTTGTTTTATATCTACTTTCTTATGTTTTGTTCACACTTGCGAGTATTTTTATACACTTTCTTGGACTAACCTATTAACAAGATGCCACTATGCAACGGTCTGTTTTCTGCTGTTTTTGGTTCTAGGAAAGTCAGAAAATGAATATTCTCAGAATTGGACGGGACAAAAGCCAAAGTCAATATTTCATTGAGGGGGACACGGAGCCAGAAGACGAGACAGAGAGGGGCCAGAGGCCGGCCACACAATGGCAGCGGCCAGGCTGGCCGCGCCAGGTGGTGGTGGCTGCCTAGGCACCCCTCTCGCCTCCCCTTTCGCCTATATATCGCCTTTGATATAGAAACCCTAAGTACCGATCAAAATTCCACTTAAAGAGTTCCAGATCCGCCGTCATCTCCATCCCTAGATCGAGGGATCTGAAGTTTCCGGACCTCACGGAGGAGAATTCACCACGAGGCCTTGTTCATCACCATGACCTGCCTCCGATTGTGATGCGTGAGTAGTTCATCCTGGACTACGGGTCCATGTAGAAGCCAGATGGTTGGTTCTTCTCCTTTGTGCTACCATGTCTAGATCTTGTGAGCTTCGGCTCATGATCAAGATCATCTATTTTAATCCTACATGTTGTGTTTATGGGATCCATGGATATTGAGATGCTATTCCAGATTGATTATTGATTCTATCATGTCTTTGTTATTTATGCATCTTGCATGCTCTCCATTGTTAGTGAAGTTATCTTGGCCTAGTAGATGCTAGCAACTCCAAGAGGGAGTATTTATATTAACCTGGATAGTGGGGTTCATGCCTCTAGTAATCTGGGAAGTGATGAAATCTCTAAGTGCACATAGATGTGTTGTTGCTACTAAGGAGAAAACAACAATCCTTTGTTCATAGAACAATCGTATTGTTTACTTTACACACAATGCTTAATGCAATTATATGTTGCTTGCAACTTAATACTGGAGGGGGTTCAGATGATAACCTGAAGGTGGATTATTAGTCATAGATGCAGTTGGATTACGGTCTATGTATAATGTTGTATCTTGAATCAAATCTCTAGGAGTCAAGATGATTAGTATATGCATGTATGCTTTCTCGATGTTTGTCCAATTGGGTTCTCTCGGGCTGTAATTTGTTCACCCAACATGTCATCTATCTTAAGGAGAATCACCACTAGTGAACTATGGACCCAGTCCTTTCTTTTACTATCAATCTACAATCTATTTACTGTTTTTTCATTTACTACGCCTAGCAGAAGTATTACTATCTTCCACACAAAACGTTTAGTCCTTTTGTTTTGAGCCAAGAAAACCAAAGAGATTGACAACCTCACCGTAAGTTGGGGCAAAGTTCTGTGGTTGTGTTGTGCAGGATTCCAAGTTGAAACAACACCTTGAGGTGTTTCTCTTGCTCCTACTAGTTCGATAACCTTGGTTTCAAGAAGTAACTGAGGGAAAAACTTTGCTCGCCGTGCTCATCATACCTTCCTCTTGGGGTTCTCCAACTTGAGCTCGGATATATTTTGGGCCGTCTACCATCGCGGCTTGAAGTAATCTATATTTCTATCATATTGTTGCTTGTCTGCTTATCATAACAAGCTCTTGTTGGTGCAATATAGGTGAACCTTAGTATATCTAGGCTTTGTGCTTAACAAAAGAAAACACTAGTTTTATTCCGCTTATTGTTGCTTCCATCTCAGAAGTTTTAATCTCCTATTCACCCTCTAGGTGACATCCGGTGATCTTTCAAAGAGGAGATCCTTCATGTAGCAAGGATAGTAGAGAAATACACAGCCGGACTGAGGAGCACAGTCAAGATTTTAGAGTGTACCCGAAGAACACTTCCTCCTCTCCAAGGAGTTGTGAAGCTAGAGACTCCGGCCAGAGTAATCCGGGTGGAGGTTGGGAGGTGTGGGAGCAAAATGGATGAGGAATGAGGTGTCTGGGGTGCATGTGCCTTCTTATCCAAAGCCGAGGATGGGTGAGAGTAGGGTCTTGGTGGTGATTAATGTTCAAGCTTTTGGTGATGATAAATTGTCCTTGCAAGGTCTATTAGGAATAGTCAATTATCTTCCTTCTCCAATTCTCACATTGGTTAGGGCAATGTGAGGAGTGATGAGGATGTGCCTGACCAGGAGGTGAGTGGGTAGTGAGGGAGGGATACTAGGGGTTGGAGTTGAAATCAAACTAAGAAATTTGAAATTTGAATAACACTAGTGATCTACAGCCAAAGCATTGGCATGCCATCTAAACCTTGCTAGATTTAGTGACTCGAGACCTATCTCGATCAAGGGCTAAGTAATGAGGTGGTAGGACTAAGTGGGGCAGATTAGGGATGATGCAAAGAATTTGGGATCTTGATCATGCTTGGGTGCTTATAAAACGAGAGTCAAACTTAGTTGTTTTTAAGGGTGCCAAAATAGAATATTGTCATGGCTACTAAACCATGTTGGTTTAAGAGGCTCAAGGATCCATAGGAAACAAAGAGGGTACTCAGATATGTGTACTAGGTGGATTGGACTTCATTTCATGCAAAGAGTCGAGTCCAAGAGAAGGTTTGAGGGAGTTGGAAACATCCTGCCATAATTTCTAAATATTTTAACAGATGAAAAACTAGATTATTATCTTGACTACAAAAACCATCAAATATAGGTGGTCCGTGTGAAGGGTTCCGGGTCAAGGGGAGTCCCTCAATAATAATCTTTACTTTGTTATTTTTTGTTTTGCTTAGTTTATTTTTGCTTGTTTGCTTGTTTCTTTTATCAAAAAACACACACAAAATTAGTCAGTACTCAGTTTGCTGTCTTTTATTAAAAACACAAAAAATGACTACTCTTGAAAATACTAAGTTGTGTGACTTCACTAGCACCAACAACAATGATTTCATGTGCACACCTATTGCCTAATTGTTCCTCAAGCTACTTTCGAAATTAAACCTGCTTTACTAACTTACAGGAGAGAACAATTTCGGTATTATACTGAAGATGTTGTTGCTCATCTTAATAACTTTGCTTGAACTTTGTGATGCAAAACATAGGCATATAGATGGAGATATTATTAAGCTAATTGTTTCCTTTCTCTTTTGAGAGAAAAAGCTAAAGACCGGTTGTATCTCCCTAATAGAAATAGTATTGATTCTCGGACTAAATCTAAAGATGCTTTCATTGAAAAAATACTTACCTCCGCTAAGATTATATCTATGAGAAGTGAAATAATGAAATTAAACAACTGGAGAATGAACATGTCGTCATATTTGGAAAAGAATCTCAAATCTTTGGTAAAGAATTGTCCCACTATGGACCCAAATCGCTGGATGATTACCCAAACCTTTATGTAGGACTGAATTATTCTTCAAGAAATTCATCGGATTCTCGTCAATGGAGGTACCCTTTATGATCACATTTAAAAGGCAACAAAGCTTCTTGATAATATGATGGTGGAATTATTCTAATGGAACATCGAGAGGTTTCACAAGGCAAGAAGGTAAATTGCTGAAGAGACCTCTTCTCGCGAGTATAAAATTGATGTTATTATGTATATGTCATAATGGAAAGCTCATATTGATCCAAATTACGTTCCTTAGCCTCTTTGTCAGCCAAGAACAGGAAATATGAACTTTATTAGAAATAATAATCTTAGCACAATGCCTAAGGTGAATAATTTTGGTATTAATAATTATAAAGCCATATCCTCCCAATAATGGTAATGCCAGAAATTTTGCAACAATACGGGAGCACCTTCCAGTTCTGAAGTTATGCGAAGATTTTATTAGTAAACAAACTTTTTTCAATAAAACTATTGAG